>CM057452.1:672537500-673787500 GCA_016271365.2 Neoceratodus forsteri
ATCATCTCGTGGTCCATAGCTTCCGTCTTTCTTTCCTGCGAGGCCTATCTCACCTCTACATCCCCCACCCTTTGTGATAGGGCATTTAAAGCAGGTTTAAGTAAGGTAAAATCGGCAACCAGCCCCTGTAAATGCTGCTTGATCTCACTGATATCTTCTGAGGTTGAATGCCACTTGAACTTCTGCCCTAGAATCATCGATCTCCTCTGGGGTTGGGAATCAGCGGCTGAGAGTGCTTCACAGCCAGTGTTCTTGCTGCCAGAGCTGGGAGCCTCGTTTTCCATCTAAGCAATTCCACTATCGAGCCCCGCTGCGAGTATTAATGATTATTCTCCTTTGTGATGTGGCTTAGGTCACCTGCTACAATGCAGTACCCTTCTACAACACAGTGCACCTCGCAAATCTAAACTATGGGGTCTCAAAACACGTAAATATTATGTTTAATTCGCCGAGGCATGGGAACGATCTAGGAGACTTCTGCTCTCTGCTAGCTCATCACGTGATCCCGAGTTTCAATTCCAGAACCTTAAAACTGGGCCTTATATAAAAAATTATTTGAAATGTGTGCAATAGAATCCATTATTTCTGTATCACTGCTTTCTCTATTTCTTAACAGTGACATAAAGAGAATCCCCCAGAGAATTTTCTAATAGTACTCACTCTTAGGGTCTCTTATCCCAGTCCTATAGCTTGAAAATTTTATAACTGGGACTTACACAAATGTTTATTGCAACAACATATATCTAATAACTAAGCACCCATATAGGGGTTCTACATTTAGTATTCAACTATATTTCGGCTATCTTTCAATTTAAAGCTAACCAAGTACACCAGAAAGTATAGTTCCATCAGTTTGTAATTGAGAGAGAAAAGGCTCCATTTACGTTATGGAGTCCATACAGACAGCAACATTTCTTTTAAAATTTATGATGACTAGCCAAGTGTTTTTGCTGAAAATTTACAGAGAGAAACCCATTTAAAGAAAATTGCCCTAGTATTTAACTCCAACAAAAGGCTCTGATAGAAGCACTATATGGCACCAACAAACCCGGCTCCGCTCTCCTATTTTTAAGTCCACAGTGTCCGTCAGTGGCCCTGGCGTTTGAAGCTACAGAAACACACCATCCAAATTTCCAGCGACCTTTCGCTCCTCAGGTCTCCTCCATGGCTCCAGCTCTCCTTGATTACAGCAGTGCGTTGTACCTGTAAAGTCAAAAAGAAGAAAAGCTCTCCACTAAGTGCAGTAAAATAAAACAAGGAGGCACTTTAATTTTACAAAAAAACCCAGGCAACAATGGCATACCTTTGTTAAGGCTTTTATAAGCCTATCAGCACAAATTGTGCTACCGTGCTTGCCTGCAGGCTTTTTCCTCCACATTTTACCTCTCCTTATCCACCTTACTTGCAAACGTTTTTCCTCTCTTGGTACACAGCGTCCCAGGTGGCCACAATACAACAGCCCGAATGCCTGAAACCGTAAGGGAAGTCCGCATTTAAAAACAAGCCGACATTCTTTCTCAATGCTCAGTGCTCGACTCTGTTTCTCAATTTTTAAGACATAGCATAGTCAAATCCACTTGTATATAAAGGCCTTATACTGAAATAACTCAAGTTTCATTCAGCAATTAAAGGCTTTTCCATGTAAAAACCTGTAAAAACAAAACTTTAACATTGCTAAGCTAAGAATCATTTGCTGTGAGGAGTGGGGGAGCAGTGCAGCCATCTTACTGCTCACCCCGGCCCCATGCCTCCCCATGTCAGGTCTTCCTGCGGCCCCCTCCACCCCTCTATGTCATCAACCACTGCACTGATCTTAGTATTTTCTGCGAACAGACTGATCCTACTCCAGATTCCATTTGAGATATTGGCTATGAATATCCCGAACAGCACTGGTCCCAGCACTGAACCCTGGGGCACTCCACTTGTAACATCCCTTGGTGATGAGAGTTCCCCCTCCACCACCACCCTTTGCTGCCTACCCCTCAGCCAGTTGGTGATCCAGTTGACCATTTTTGTCCCCAACCCAATGTATTCCAGTTTTCCCTTCAGCCTCCCATGTGGCACCAAGTCAAAGGCCTTGCTGAAGTCCAAATATAGGATGTCCACTGCATGGGCCCTGTCCACTTCACTAGTAACCCAGTCATAGTACTTGATTAGGTTCGTCTGGCAGGATCTACCCAATATAAAACCATGCTGATGGCTGTCTTGGAGCCCATTGTCTTACAGAAAGGTCACCAGCCTCTATTTTAGGATTGACTCCATGAGTTTCCCCACAATTGAAGTGAGACTCACCAGTCTATAGTTGCCTGGATCATCCTTTGGGCCACTTTTATGAATGGGCACCACATGGGCCATCCTCCAGTCCTGTGGCATGCATCCTGTGTCCAGTGATGTGCTGAACATGTATGCTAGTGGTCCCGCCAAGATCTCTGCTAGCTCCCTAAGTACCCTAGGGTGAATGCCATACAGCCCCGGTGCCTTGTCAACCCTCAATGCCCTTAGTCCCTCCAGCACCCTGTCTTCTGTGATTCTGATAGTCACCCCTCTTCTGCCCATCCCACCCTTCCCATGGGGTATCTGCCCCCTCTTTCCTTCATGAACACAGAGAAGAAGTACTCATTCAGTGCCTCTGCCTGGTTCTCCCCCTTCTCCACTCACCCCCCCATCTTTTTTAATCCTCACAATCGGGTCTTTGTTTCTTCTTCTCTCGCCAATGTATCTGAAGAAGTCTTTTTCCCCGTTCCTTGATTCCCCGTGACAGTCTCAGCTCTCTGGAAGCCTTGGCCACTCTGACTAGCCTGGTAACCTCCCTGGACTTCTTAGTGTAGTTGTCTTTGTCCCCTTGCCCTACCAATTTCCTAAGCCTCTGTAATGCTTTTCTCTTGGCCCTCGCCCCTTCCATTACCTCCCAAGTCAGACTTACCATCCAGCATAAGCTTTGTAAACACTGTGAAATGATATTGTATTTAAAGTATTTTTTTTTTTTTTTTTTTGCAGGTCAGGAATACGGTTCTGTTTTGAACTCACTCAGCCTGCTCCATCTCCAGTGTCTCCATGGTTACAGTTTGGTACAGTGAGGGATTCGTCATCACGCAGGTGTACACTGTCTCCATTCAGGTTGGTGTATGGTAAAAATGCCTGCAGAAAGAAAGTAAAGTGGCACAAAATTTAAACTATAAAAGTGCAGTTTTGTTGTTTAAAGAGTAACTTCCGTAGTCATAGACATTTTAGTCTCATTCTGTCTCGCTGACAGAGACAGCGCACAGTAGTCCTGATAGCTATACAGTGAATGTTGGTTTTTTTCTTTGTCAGAAATTTGCATAATTGTAGTTGAGTGAAGGAGAATTTAGTTTGGAAAAAGAGTTTAAATGCTGGCTGTGAGAGCGGCACTGCTGCTTGGTGTTCTCTGTGCTGGAGAGTTGTAGGTGGTGGCTTAGAGCCGCAGGTTCATGTCATGCTTTTGTGCTAATGAGGGATGACATACAGGAGTGTGGAGATATTAGGATGACATATAGGATTGTGGAGATAACAGGATAATGTAAAGCAATGTGGAGATATATTTTGATATCTCCACTTCCTACCTCAGATAGCACTTTTTATCAGTCTTTACATCCTAAAACGTATGTTGTATAAAGACAGAGAGACAGATATAGGTTGGAGAGAGAGAGACAGAGAAACAGCAATATAAATAGAGACAGAGACATAAATATATACAGATATAGAGACAGAGAGAAATAGAGAGATAGTGATGTAGAAACAGAGATAGAGATAGAGAGAGAAAGAGGCAGATATAGATACTGTAGATACAGAGATAGAGATAGTGAGATAGAAAGTTAGAGAGAGAGATAGAGTTAAAGATATAAATACATACAGATATACAGGTAGAGAGAGATAGAGAGATAGCAGGTTCCACCAAGCCAGTTCGACAGAAAACCTGCCAACCAGCTTTACAGCAACAGCACAATGTCGACCGCCATTGCAATCCATATTGTGCCGTCTGGAACACAAGCGTGTTTTCTGCAGCTGTGCCCCCCACACACCCCAGATTTTAGTATAATCACCTCCATGGCTGAGATGTTTTGGGGAGGGGGTGCAAAACCCAAAGAAGCGGTGCGACCATTACAGCGAATGGCCATTTTGTCAGTTTTGTCACTGTAAACGACAGGTCGCTGTAATATTTTTGATGAAGTTACTTGCTACAGAGATAGTGATGTAGAGATAGAGATAGAGATAGAAATACAGGTAAAGGCAGAGACAAAGAGAGATATAGATATATAGCTAGAGCAGTAGAGAGATAGCGATAAAGATAGAGACAGAGGTAGAGGTAGAGATAGAAATAGAGATATAGGTAGAGGTAGAGGTAGAGGCAGAAATGGGGTAGAGGTAGAGGTAGAGAGACAGAGACAGAGAGACAGAGACAGAGACAGAGACAGAGACAGAGATAGAGATAGAGATAGAGATATAGATATTTATTCATTTGATAACTGGGTTGGTGCGCTGGTCCGAGGACCTTTTACAGACATGCCCTGGGCCAGAGACTGGCACAAAACAATGGTGAATACAGTGTGAAACACACAGTAGTGAATCATACCATATGATCAAGGATCATGTGAAAGTCAAACAAAAAATATACAGAGGTAAGATAATAATACAGGCACTCAGTGCCAGATTACGACAAACAGGTAGGCATAAATAAAGTTACATACAGAATACATATATACAGAGCTAGGTAACAACATCCTCCAGTGACTATACAGAGCTTGGTAGCAACATCATCTATCAAATAAGGTCAGAAATCACCAGCAGATACAGATATCGATACAGATACAGATACAGATACACATACACATACACATACACATACACATACACATACACATACACAGATAGACATATATAGATATAGATAGAAAGGGAGAGAGAGAGAGAGAGAGAGAGACAGAGAAATGGATAGAGAAATAGAAAGAGAGATTGTAAATGAGACTTGTCTCAACAATTATTCTCAATAAACTGAAATAGATACATACATACATACATACATACATACATACATACAGATACACAAATGCAAATCTCTCTGCAGAAGCTGCCACCTTCGTACAGAAACTGGAACTCTCACCCTCGGGTGCTATACCAAGTCCATATGTGCTCTAGCATTTCCTAGTGTGCAGGCCCCAACACTTAAAATGGCTGTACCTGTAACAAGTACCAAGGGAACTTCAGCCAGACCCCCAGGGCCACCAAAAACTATTAGTTTCTCCTAGTAGTCAACCACTCCTAGCTCCATCCAACGTAGATGGAATAATTGTTATCCACCCTCCTTGGAGATAATCCCCCAGGCTAACAGATTACAGCTAACAATAGCCCCAGACACTAGAAGAAAATTGGCAGCAAAATGAGGCTACACAAATCTATTGCCATACCTTCCAACCACAGCTGCTACATTGTGCCCAACACTCCCACCATCTGGGATACTCTGAGGACTAATACCTCTTCTCTTCTCTGGGAGGCCTGATGTTAACCGGGTACCTCTCCCTAGGCTTCCTCACATCTTACCCTTGATTCCCTACTCACGGTGAGTAAGCTGTCTAGAACCTCCAAGGACACAGACACATACCCGATGGGCCGCACATTGTACACTTGTCTGACTGTCAACAGTCAAAGCAGCTCAATGGCTGTTGCGCAAAGGATTTCTCCTAGATATCCCCATGGCTTCCTGGTATTGCCTAAGATGCTTTCCTCCTCCAGCATGAAAAATGGATAGGGTCCTCCTGAATCACTGGCAACTCTCTTTAGGGAAGCCTACCTCCTTTCCAACTAAAACTCTCTTCTACTGTGAGACTATGGGCCTCCTGGATTCCATCAGTTTTCCATACCCACCCTTTCTCACATTTTCCTCCCACCTCTAGACTCACCTAGGTTGGGTCTCAATACCTCTGTATCTCTCTCTCACACACATGCACACTCTTTCTTTTTTGTTCTGTTCTCAGACCTCTTCTTTTGTGGTGTCTAGATCTTTCTTGTTTTTCATTATTTTCTTCTTCATGGTTGACTCTGGTCTAAAGGGTGAAAAGCTGCTGATCCCTATGCAGGTGCTAGTCTGCCTCTAAATCCAGTCTGTCTGCACCTCCTGAGCTCAGGGCTCAGGGAAGAGCATGACAGGCAACTGCAGAATTTGCATAGCCACTGAGCACACGTCAAAGTATGCACAGTGACTTACCGTAGCAGACTAGCATACATTAGGGGAAAGGAAGTCTGGAATCTTTTAATGACTCAGGACCTCTGTTTTCACACATTTAACCTGTTTGTAACTGGCTCAAACAGGCAGACGGTGAGAGCCTGGTTATGCTGCAAACTCACATCACACTTACAGTAAAATGACTTTATTTGACCCCCTTCCCCATCACTATTGTACCATATCTATTCAGAATTTGTCCAATATTGTTTTAACATTACACAGTGGTTTTTCCTTGACTATCGCTCATGCATATTGTAGTACATTTCATTTTTGCACTGAACTCAGTGAGGGCAATTTAAAGCCTGTTGTGGTTACAATATCACTTACAGTGTGTGTGTGTGTGTGTGTGTGTGTGTGTGTGTGTGTGTGTGTGTTGGATACAGTAAAGTGAACAACACATGACAGGAGGTACAGTTAGTGGGTAATTACCACATGACCCCCCCCTCACTCCGAGGCATGAGGTGTTAGCGAAGTGCCCTTCAGCCACAGGGTGGGGGAAGTTACAATAACTACCCAATAACTGCAAGCCTGGAAGTGTGTTTATTGCAGTTATAAAATGACACCAAAATTATAAAAAAAATATTCATCACTGGTAAATCAGTTATCATACCAAACAGCTAGGTTTGCCCCATCAAAGAGGTCAAATTGACTGGTAGGTAAGTCACTCATGTTTTTACTTGAACCGTTTTTTGGTTTTCCCCAACTGTCACAGTTACTGAAAATTCCAAAGCAGTGTAGTTCCAAGACTCACCAGGCACTTTCCAGACCTGTGCAGTTATTGATCAATTACTGCACAGGTCTGGACAGCTACTGACCAGTCAGATCATTGAATTTTTTGCCCATTTCATAAGAAGTCATAGCATTAGTAATTGACAATGTAATTTACTGTGCTGTAAGGATGCTACAGTATGTCCAGCTGCCTTCACATTCCATACATGTTAATAACTCTCTTCCTCTTACTCTAAGGATAAACATATTTAGGATTTTAAATTATCCTCCATATTATAGTTAATAACAGCCCAACAGCATAGTAATTTATAGTTAACCCCACTCAAAAGGAGAATGACAGTTCAGTGAATCAAAACATAGGTGCACGCCCAGAGCTTCAGTATCTGTAATGAAGAGAAACCGACTCTATTAAGACTGGATTGTACTTACCTAAAAACACTTAAACAGGAGAACATCAGTAGAATCAAGATACACTGTTTCCATAAATGTAAGGAATTTTCATTTTTTGGGAACAAGTTTATGCTAATGTAATACTACACATAGTGAAATCCTCTCAAAGGAATAAAGGCTGACAAGAGAACAAGGCTGGTAATGGCATTTACTGAAAGGCTATGCATGTCATTTGCTTCATCACTGTTTTTATGTTTGCTTGCATGCATGTGCAAGAAACATAGTGCCATCATCCAAGTTTTCCAGAGGTGTGTCAGCCTCTTCCAGTTCAGTCAGTGTGTTTTCAGGTGCGCCAATCACTACTCCAGCTGTCTATGACAGCTAAAAATGCAGTGGCATACAGTTGAAAGGGAGAGCTCTGCTTCCGGTGAGCCCCCCAACACACACGCATGCATATTGCGTGCAGGCAACTCCCCAAGCACATACTGTATAGCGACAGGGGTGCCCAATGCCCATTGGCTCCATGCCCCCCAAAAGTTGGTGCCACGCTGGGAGCCCACCCCAGCGTGGCACACGCTCAGAGGCCGACAAGGGTGCCCAACCCCCGCCGCTCCAACCCCCAAACAGGCCTTACAGCTGCCACGCTGGAAGCCCACCCCAGTGTGGCACAAGACTGTATGGCCGATGGGGGTGCCCAATCCCCCATCAGCTCCAGCCCGCCCAAACAACCTTTCCAACTGCCATGCTGGGAGCCCACCCCAGCATGGCAAACATCCGATGCTCTTAGTAATAAAAAAAAAAACTGTAAATTGAAACGGTCCCTCGCAGTCTCCCTGCCCCCACCGCCACCCACCACTGCACACCTGCCTCCCCACTCCCCCCTTACATCATCCAGAGTCCGGGCGCACCCATCTTCGTGGACCGAGAACACGCCTGCACTCTTCAAAGCCGACCGCTAACTGAGGAAATGCCAGTAAGCTGTATAATGTAATAGATAGGGTTTTTCAACTTTGCTGCATATCTCAGGCATTTTGGAATTTTTGCACCAAATTTTCAACATGGGGTTTTTGGGACCCCTTCTCATGAATGCTGTCACTGTCATGGCGTTACTAGGGCCCGAAGGGTGATTTCGCAGCCACTGCGTGAAATCACCTTTCCAGAATGATTAGCGAAACAACACTGCCAGTGTTCATAAGGTGGGCTCTCAAAAGCATATTTTCGAAAAATTTGGTGGGCGTCCCTGACATTTCTGGCGTGTGTTAACGCAGTTCCTCATGCCTTTCGTAGGTTCTAAATTTTTCAATATTTTCACTCCAGATTTTCAACATTGCCATTTTACCACACCTCCTTATGAGCAGTACAGTTGTCATTTTTCACATCTCATCCTAGCGTGTTTCTGCCCATGTATGCGCACAATGGCGCAGTCGGTGTCGAAATCAATGTATGGGACACGCCAAGAAAATCACAGTGACACTGTTCATGAGCAGAGGTGTTAAAATGGCTATGTTGAAAATTTGTGAAAAAATTCCCAAAATGACTGTTTTAGAGGCACGCTATGCAGTTCCTATGCACGCTGGCAAGTTTGCGAATTTGTAATATTTGCACACCAGATTTTCAACAGTGTCATTTTACCGCGCTTCCTTATGAGCAGTACAGCTACCATTTTTCACATCTCGCCCAAAATGTGTTTCCACAAATGTAGCGCACAATGGTACAGTCGGTGTGCCAAAACAATGTTTGGGACAGATTAAGAAAATCACAGTGACACTGGTCATGAGCAGAGGTCTTAAAATGGCTATGTTGAAAATTTGGTGACAAAACTCCATAAAATGACTGTGTTAGGAGTGAGCATTGCACAGTTTCCATGCACCCTCGTAAGTTCATGAATTTGTAATATTTTCTGTCAGATTTTCACCAGTGGCATTTTTCCACACCTCCTTATGAACAGTACAGCTGTCATTTTCCACAACATGGCCGAAATGTGTTTTCACACTTTCAGCACAGAAATGCGTGGTCGCTGTGGGAAATCATTGTTCGGGACAGATAAAGAAAATCACACTGACACTGTTCATGATTGGAGGTCCCAAAATGCCTGTTTTAACAATCTGCTGTAAAAAAATCCCCAAACTAGTTACATTACAGGTGTGCGTTGCACAGTTTCTATGCGCGCGTGACTTCACCAGTTTTTTTAAGATTTTCACAGCAGATTTTCAACATTGCCATTTTTTACACCTCCCCATGAACAGTACCACTGTCATTTTTCACATCCTGTTCGGAATTTGTTTTTGCACCTGTGGTGCCAAATGCCATAGTCGCTGTGCAAAAGCAGTTTTCACCTAACAAACTGATATTGCCACTGTTCATGAGGTGGGGGTCACAAAAAACATGTTGAAAATTTGGAGTGAAAATACCAATGAATGCTTGAGGCGTTAGGGTTTCCAACCATAACGCCCCACCCTGTAGAGAATGACAGGCATCAGGGGTGTGACTTGGGATTCTTGCCTGTCATGCTCATACCATTCCACCCCCACCCACACCCTGCAGCCAGTGAGAGGCATCAAGGTGTGCCTCGGACTCTTCGGGCCCAAACTTCACCCCGTTCTCCTATACCGCACCCATCTCACCATATTTCCTGATGGAATGGGGTGCGCATAAGAGCCAAAGACCCCAAGGCACACCGTGACACTTGTCAGTGTCTGCAGGGTAGGGTGTGGTGAAATGGCGTGGTCGTTATGCCTGACAACCCAAAGGCACACCCCAATGCCTGTCACTCTCTGCAGGGTGGTGGTGGGGTTGGCTTCAGTTCAATACTTCGCTGCCATTCCTATTACGCAGCTCTGTAACTTCTACACTACCACTGCCAATGCCAGCAAGCAAACATTCGGCATTGACAAATGCTTGTTACTTTAGAAACTGCAGTTATAGTTTTGACTTTTCCCCTATTTGGTACAGTGCACTTCTTTCCCTCTCTCGCTTTCTCTCGCTCCCTATCTCCCCAACCCCTCTATCTTCCTCCCTCTGCTTTCTCCTTCCTCTCTTCTCCCTCTCCCCATCCCCCCTCTCCCTCCCCTCCACTCCGTCTCTCTAACACTTTGTCTCCACCTTTCTTGATCAATGTGTCCCTTCTACAGTCCCTCATGCCCTTCTTTACTTTCTCCCTCCTATCTTCATTTTCTCCTCCTTTCTGCACTTCCTCTCTCCTTTTCTTTCTCTCCCTCACCGCCTCTGTCTCTGTCTCCCATCTCTTCCTTCCCCCTTCTTTCCCCCTCCCACTCTGTCTTTTCTCACTCACTCTCTTCTTCCTAATCTTGCTCCCACTCACTCACTCTTTCCCTCCTGCCATCTATCTGTCTGTCTGTAAGACTTTAATCTCTATTTTACTTCCCTCTCTCCCTCCTTCTCTTTTTTCATGAACTAAGGAACCACTCTGGAGGTGAGAAGATTGTGATATGAAATTTTTAAAATAAATAGGAGTAGTTTTGTTTGTTTTTGGCACCCTTCCTTGGAGGCCCAGGGCACCATTACAAATTACAATACAATAAAACAACACAGTCAACAAATACTAATCAACAATACCATTCATGACATAGCAATAAAAACTGTTAAAGCCATAAATATAATTAAATCAGCTAATATCCACATTAGTTCCAAAAACCTGAGTAAATAGATTGGTTTTCGGGCCTTTTTAAAAAATACTTCTATTGATGGGTCCTCTCTGAGAGCCCTCGGTAGTGAGTTCCACAATACCAGACCTGCCAACCCGAAGACCCTGTCCCTGGACATTTTAAGTCTAGTCTTGGGAACAACCAGGAAGCCCTCATCAGAAAAATGGAGGGGGCGAGCAGGAAGATATGGATGTAGAAGATGACGCAAGTAGCCCAGATCCAGCCCATGCAGGGCCTTATAGGTTAACTCTCCAAATATGCAAATCGTTCTATTGCAAAGCACAGTTCAGAGAAACCAATAACTAACTGAGCATATTATGATTCTGGGAAAGTGAGTATATAGTCTTTTTCTTATCCTTTTTATGCCTCCTGTTGACTGTGTGTCCCACTTCTGACTGACCCATCCAGCCTTGTCACCAGCTATTTACTCCAGCCTCCTTTGTTCTTCCCTGGCTTGCTCCACCACCCATGGCAGAACCCCCAGGGAGCACAACTTCCCCAAGTGGATCATGACCTGGTCTAGGAGGTGGGTGCCTGCCCATTGGTACAGGGCCTGTGGTGGTTCAGTCGCCATCCCACTGTCTGGTGGGAGTTTCCCCCATGTTTGTCCCTAGCAAGAAATGATACAATTTACCTGCAATGGCACATGAGCATGTATTGACATCCAGCAGTACTGCACCTCCCTCCCCCGTGTCAGCCTCTGCTTATGCTACCATCTGGCCTCTGCTGGGTGTAGAGATGGGCAAAACTGACAAATTTCATTCCGCGAAAAATTTCACAAAATTAGTGCATTTCATGAAATTTTTCGCAGAAGCAAAATTCCACCCTAATATAAGTTGAATTTCACCCGTGAAGTGCAAAATTCTGCCCGATAACTGTGGAATTTTGCCCACAAAATGTGAAATTCTGAGCCCCGAATAGATCACCTATGGGCCACCCCATAGTAAATTATAAAAAAAAATCTTGCTTGCAGTAAAACCCCCAACCCAAACAACCCCCCTGTGTCCAGTACTGCCCGACAGATCCCCCATCAATTTCCCACATATATAATTCCTGGTGATCTAGTGAACCCCCTTCCTCTCTCCCTCTCTCCCTATCCCCAATTCCTCCCTTTTCTCAAAATGTAAGGTTTTTAAATATTCCCAGATGGTCTATTAAACCCCCTCACTCCCTATCCCGATAGCCCCCCTTCCCCAGTATATATTTTTTTCCTTACCTGGTGGTCTAGTGGCCCCCTGCTCCCCCACCCCAGCAGCTAGTGTCCCACTCTGCACCCTCCGCATCCCAAAACAGAGCAGGCCACCGGCACAGCCCTCCGCTCTCCTCCACGGCCGGCATCCTGTTGACATATGAATGAATGAGTGGTTTTCCATGGACCCCAACCTTCCATGTCCGACCTGGCTTCAGATTGAGCGCTCACTTCTCTCGGGGGCTAAACTAGATACCTATGCTGTATTCTTTACTCCTCCATCAGCAGTTTTGCACTGGTTGACTGATAATACGATTTTGACATCCCTTAAGTCACTTGCTCAATGTTTACTGTCCCTTAGCATTCTTGTTGGTTCGGATCTGGGCCAACGGTGATCATAATCCCAATATCAAGTTGGGTAACTCAAGGCTTACTCCTGATTGGCTCCCACAACTTAGAGAGGCTAGACTGGAGCATTTTATAGTCAGGATCCCTCCTTTCTTCTGTCTATACTTGATAAGTTTGACATTCCCAGGAGAGATATTCAAAGTTTATCAATTAAGGCATCTTATCGCGGAAATTTGGTACCTCCTTTAGTGAATCAGTGGTCTACCCTTTCTCTCTCAAATAATAAATCTCGCTTCTCAACCGCACTCTATTTCGTTAATTTACTCCTTTCTTTTAAACTATAAATTTCCCGAGATAGCTGGGGGCTCTAATGTCTAGTCATTTTTGTTGCCTGAATCTCCCCTAAATTGGTCCCGTATATGGAAGGATCTTCATAAATATCATACTCAGGATAGATTAAGGTTAACTCAATATTATATTGTAAATAATTTGTACTATACCCCTGCAAAACTTTTTAAGCTTAAAAAGCTTCCCCACCCTACCTGTTCTAGGTGCTTGCAGGAGGAAGGGAATCCCCTTCATGTTTTTTGGTCCTGTAGTAAGGTTTCCCCTGTGGTCCCTTGTCCAGGACAATCTGGACCCCCTTCTGGGTTTGTCGAGCTTTTTTACTCCTGAGATTTGCATTCTGGGCGAATATTCTCGCATAGACAGTGTGGAGCGTTGGTACCATATGGCTTTGGTGTCCATGGCAGTCAAGAAGTTGGTCCTGAGGCACTGGACTGATCAATTGGCCTGGACGTACGCTGACTGGCTGACTGAGCTTCCCGATACCTTAATTCGGAGAGTCTAATTGCCAGCCTGCACTGTCGTATGGACCTGTTTCAGAAGAGATGGGGTAGATTACAGTCGTTATGTTTGCATTAATGAGTTCATGACCTGATCCCTGCAGTCCGCACAGACAATGTATATTATGTCATGTGTTGTTCTTAGTAAGTTTACTGTCAAGGGATATTTCATCTATGAATGATCGGTGTTAGACATATCAGATTACAGGAAATATTGAGAAGGCACACTTGTATAGGGACAGGAGGGGAGGGGTGGGTGAGTTGTTTTGGGTATGGTTGAAGTTTATGTTTCCTCCGCATATGTAGATTGGGAGGGGAGGTGGGGACCTTCGATTGTGGGGGGTTTGGGGGTTGGGTTTTGGGGGACTTTGGTTTTACGTGTATTTTCATGTTTTATTTACCTGATGTGTTTTGTTATGTTTTGTAATTTTATATTTGAAAATCTAATAAATTTAAATTTCCAAAAAAAATGAATGAATGAGTGTGTGCTGTGCTGTGCTGTGTATGTGCTCATTCATCCATATAAAAAAAAAAAAATTAACCCTGGTGGCTAACGGTCCTTTCTCCCGACCCCATCACCTGTCCGTCTGTATTTTTTTTTTTTTTTTTAATATTATTCTCTGGTGGTCTAGTGGCCCACTCCACCCCACCAACCCAGCAAGCACTGTCCCACCCCACTTCCTCCCATCCCAAAACAGAGTAGACCACTGGCTCAGCTCTTCACTCTCCCCTATGGCCAGCAGCTTGCTCAGATGTGAATGAATGAATGAACGCATGCACATACCTATCTATATTTATATGGTGTTTTACATTTTACCTGTTTTTAACTTGTATGTTAAAGTGCCTTGATATTTTGAAAGGCGCTGATAAATAAAGTTTATTATTAGTATTATTACGTGCTCATTCATTCATTCACAATTCAGTGGGCTGCCAGCCATGGAGGAGAGCGGAGGGCTGAACCATTGGCCCACTCTGTTTCACGATGGAGGGAGCAAGGTGGACCAGTACTTGCTGGGTTGTGGGGGTTGGGTGGGCCACTAGACCACCAGGAAATAATATTTAAAAAAAAACTACAGGCAGATGGGTGATGGGGTTGGGGGGAGGGACCGCTAACCACCAGAGTTAATTTATTTCTTTTTTTTTATGAATGAGCTCTTGCAGTAGCCAGCTCTGTTTTGGGATGGGGAGGGTGGGACACTAGCTGCTGGGGTGGGGGGCCACTAGACCACCAAGTAATGTAAAAAAAAACATACTGGGGAGGGGGCTGTATCGGGATAGGGAGGGGGGGTTCATAAGACCACCAGCCAGGGAACATTTAAAAAAAACTTAGATTTTGGGAAAAGGGGATGAATCAGGGATAGGGAGGGAGGAGGGTTCACTAGATCACTAGGGATAATATTATATATGTAGGAAATTGATGGGAGGGGGTTGGGCAGAATTTCTCGTGGAATTGTGGCATTTTGCTCCTGCGAAATATTTTGAGGAATGCTCCAATTTCACGTAATATTTTGCATGGCAAAATCTTTCTTTAGCCCATCTCCAGCCTGGTGGCAGTCAATCGTGGTGGACAGAATCCTCTCTTCCCAAAGGAGAAGTGCCATCAAGTGGGATGCTGATCACTCATTCCTCAGCCAGTCCCCTGCAAACCAAGTCCATTCCTGAACCTAAGTCACCATAGTAGTGAGTGGAAGTGCTAACGCTGCACTACCTGGCCAGTTGTGAAATGAATATATTGTAGTACTGTATCTTGCTTGAAATGGACAACTGTTAAAAGCAATTCCTTACAGATCAATGTATTTATTTCTTTCTTTCTCAGAATTACAACACCTTTGAGCCAGAGACTCTTTTACAAAGGCTCCACATCAAGAATGAGGGAACACAAATGGAACAGTTACATGGTCCAGTAAACAGATTGGTTATACAAACATCATAGCACACAATAAGAGTTTTATAAGTACCAAAGATGATTATAGCAGGTTGACGGTAGTAATAATTTGTATGTGCAGTCAGAGAGGTGACATTGTCTTAGCCAGAGTTAGGATAGCCCAAGATGGCAAGGATGATTACAGTAGGTTCCAAGCAGAAAACAGTATCATATGCAGTCAAAGGATGACGCTATGCTAGACGGGGTTGGGATAACCCTATTGTCAGTTGGTGAATGGCTGCAGAAGAGGGGTAACTATGAGTAGGCCTCAGGATTTAACAGCTGTTAAAAGCAATTCTTTCTAGATCATTGTACTTCATTTAACAGCAAGAAAGCAGTCATCCCCTAGAGTCTGCAGAAATCAATCCACTCACAGGATTTCATCATATCCTGCCCACTCAGTCAGACTTTTTGACCTTGCGCTTATGTGAGGAAATATTATCTACTTAAAAAATACTGAAATATTGCACAAGCTGTTTGCTTATAAGTGAAGGTTCGGACTTGTCAAGCAGCTTAACTCAGAGATGCTTGACACTCTAAATCATCCACCTTTTGACTGTTGTAATTGGTGAGGAGCTGCCACTTTGTCAAGTGTGAACACTCCTGGATTCAAAGCTACAGGTTCAGCTAGTCCACCAAGGTTGCCTGATCTGTTTGACTGGTTTTGTGAACCCTACTACCAAAGTGCATTTCCATTCAAGAAAAACTGAGCAGTAAAGGTGAATTTTGTTATGTGTGCGACAAAATCACGTGAAACCTTGATTTCACACATTGGATTTTACAGCAAACTTTGAAAGGATTTTGCTATTTTCACATATCAGCAAAACCACGCACATTCTACTTCACAACTTTTTTCTGTTTCTCTACTGCATCCTTGTGTTTCACCTTTTCTCTTACTGTTTAGTGCCCAATGCATTCTGTTAGAAATTCATTTTATTCAGTGTTTCCGATCCTCTGATCTCTACTAAGTCTAACACTTGAAGCATAAAAACACAGAAGTATACACTATTGTCACTGGCCAGTTCTTGTTCAAAATGGGAATGCAAGATTTGAATTTGCATCCCTCTGGCTCTCACGCCTCAACTCCTTCCTAAATCAGCAGCTCCCATGGATGACCTAGATCAAAATCCCTATGTACTGAACCCTGATTGCTCATTTCCCTTAATTTATTACATCAGTCTATCACATACCTTCATAGAAACATAGAATTTGTCAGCAGAAAAGGGACGCTTGACCCACTCAGTCTGCCCAGGTGATCTCTGCCTAATCTGTCTCTGCAGACCCCTAACTGGTCTCTGGTGACCCTTCCACTCCCTGCCTATTTATTAATATTTTTCTATGTCTATTACACGTGTGCTTGAAGCGCCACACTGTTTTCACCTCCACCACTTCTGCTGGCAGTCCATTTCAGGCAGTTACCACCTTTACAGTGACATGGTACATCCTCACATCCATCTTAAACTTCACCCCTCTGAAGTTCATCATATGCCCCCTGGTCCTGGTGCTCTTTCTCATTTGAAAGAGCCTCCACATCTGCACCCTGTTCACTTCTGTGATGAACTTTTAGGCCTCTCTCATATCCCTTCTTGCTCTCCTCTCTTCTGTGCTGTACATGTTGAGATCCCTCAGTCTCTCCTCATAGTGCTTCTAATGCAACCCCTGCACCATTTTAGTTGCCTCCTTTGGACTACCTTCACCTTATCTATGTTCCCTCTGAGATGTGGCTTCAAAAAGTGCACACAGTTCTCCAAGTGGGGTCTCACCGGTGAGCGATACAGTGGCAACACCACCTTCCTCCTCTTGCTAGAGGTACCCCACCCTATGCATTCCAGTATCCCACTGGCCCTATGCATTGCTTTGTCATATTGCCTGCCACTTTGAGGTTGTCATTTATGATAACTCCAAGGTCTCTTTCCTGCTTAGTGGCTGTTCCTTACTCTCCACCAACTAGTACTCTGCTTCTGGGTTCCAATGCCCTAGGTGCATGATTCTGCACTTTTTATTTTTTTCATTTGATTCACCAGTAAGGTGGGCTGGGCAAAAGCCCATTTTCAGCCATGCCTGGAGAAAAGATTACAAGAGTAGGGTCACATACAAAATTATCTAAAACAATACAACACTTACTGTATTAAAATCACAATAAATTATACAATCTCAGTCATACAAAGCTGATCTTTCACACTCAAACACATTGATTGCAATTGTAAATTCATTAATTTATACAAACTTCAAGTATTGTCTCTACAACAGCATGTTGACTGTACTTCCCAAAAATTTCTTACCCCCTTTTTAAGCTTATATTTCTTTTCATTGATGTCAATCCCACAATTTATCAAGTTATTTCGAAGTTTTCGGCCATAATTTGTTATGAATCATTCGGCCATTTTATTAATTATTTTATTCTCTTGAAATAAATTTAATGAAATTGTTCTAAGTGTTTTAATTTTGTTTATTCTTTTAACCCTATCATACAATACCTTTGGTGTTTTTTGTTTTAAAGTCTTGTGCAAAAACATTGTTGCTGAATACTCTACAGTATTCTTTGTTGAGGTAGTAGAATTCCAAACGTTCTGTACAAACTACAATGGTGTTCAAGTTTTCTACTTCCTGTTGCAAATCTTAAGATGTTATTAAAAACAACTACTGTACATACCTTTGCAACACTGAACTAGATACAATTGTTAGCAGCAGTGAGTTATATTCCAATGCTGGCAAAAGTACTTGGTGTACTGTTGCTCCTCTTAGCTTCTCCATTAAACTGTTTTTATTTCCGTATAAGTAACCCAACTTCCTGTGAATTTTACTTGTTACCTTAGTAATGTGTTCATCAAAAGATAATGTCTTTCCTAATGTTATGCCTAAATATTCAAAAGTCTCCACTTCTTTCAACTGCACACCATTTTTCCTTGCTATTATCATTATGTTATTTTGCAATCTTTGTTTAGTTCCAAAAATCATAGTCTTCATTTTCTTTTCATTTAATAAGCTTTTATTTTTCATAAACCACGCTTGTAAATTCCTATAAGCTGGTTGCATTTTCAGTTCTAGGTCCGCTCCTGTCTTTCCTGTACAGTATAATACGGTATCATCTGCATAAATTATAGTTGATACATTCTTATAGATGGTTGATAAGTTATTTAGAAATATTGGAAACAGAAGTAGACCTAGAACTAAACCCTGTGACACTCCAGTGTGGATCTCTCCCACCACAGACCTTGCAGTGGCAAGGTTCACCAATTGGTTTCTACCTGTTAAATAGTGTTTAAACCAGTGCATTGTATAATTAGAGACTCCTAATTTTTGTAATTTGTGAATCAAAATGGGGCGGTCCACCAAGTCAACTGCCATGCTCTTGACCACTTCTCGAGTTTCTCAAGATCCCTGTACTTTCTCTCTAACCCCTCTTGATTGTACACCCTATTGCATATTTTGGTATCATCTTCAAAAATACATACCTTCCCTTCCAGTTCTTCTGCAATATCACTTATAAAGATATTTAAGAGGTCCAGTCCCAGTGCTGAGAATTACTAGAGTAAGTGCCATAACCACCATCCTCTGCCACCTATCTATTATCCAGTTTCTAACCCAGATCATGACTTTGACACCCCTACATTATCTGGGACCAGACTACTTAAAAAACAACAACTCCTAATTCCCTGTCATCCAACCCCCACCCCCACTCTTCAGATGCAGGCCTTATCTCTGTCCCTTCATCTCAGCTGTGACAGTCAGGGTATAGAGCATTCTGTGTTGTGGTCCCTACACTTTGGAATGCCTTACCAGTTTATGTCAGATCTGCCCATGCAGTTGAGGCCTTTAAAACCTCCTTAAAATGTATTTATTTCAAGAATTATTCCCAGACTTTTCTTAATTATTGTTGAAGTTGTTTACATGAGTGTACATATTTATTCTGTTGTTTTAGCTGTCTTTACTCATGCTGCTGAATTTATTGTTAATGTGAAGCACCCATAGCCCTGGGAAAAGGGCATCCTATAATATAATTGTCTTGCCTTGCATTGCCTTACTATAGGCTGCTTAATTTCTTTCAGTCTTAAGTGCAGCACAATGTTGAAGGTCTCATGTGTAGTAAGGAAACATCTTTCTTAACCTCAATTTAGCATCCACCCAGTGCCAGCTTTGCAATTCCGTGCAGCCACCATATGTTAGATTTTCATCACAGCTGCCACCTGCAAAGCAATCCAGACTACTGTAGGTTCCTTTACTCAAAATGAGGTACTCTGAGATTTGATCTTGTAGCACAGTGCTCTGAGCTGAAGAATCTAACATAGCAGGGAAAAGAGCCACTCTGTCTTCATTAGGCGATCCCTGTATACTTAGCCAGACTGCTCATATTCCATCCTTGGCTATATCACCCCATCACACAAAGTATACCCTCTTTTTCATCAACATTAGCCATGGCCATGTGCAAGGCTGCTAAATTGTTGTTATGATTGGTGATCAGAGATGGACTGCATTTGCTATAGGACTGAAAACCTGCTGTAGCCCCAGGCTACAAAACACCATGGGAGCATCTGAAAAATAGAATATTGTAACACAACAACAAAGAAGAATGACAGAACATAGGTCTCAGTTTCCATATTAAGCCCCCTTACAAGGGACTCATGCTTGGCTTTAGCTGGCTTGGGTAGCCTTGTAATCCCTGTGCCATTTGAGTAGGATTTATGGGCAGACTGGGGAGCCGTGGCAGCCCTCTTGCACAAGTACAGATCTCTGTAGAATATATGGGTGACCTGGAGGCAGAGGTAGGCCAGGCAGTAGGCTTCCAACTGGTGACCCACGTAGGGACATTACTGGATTCCCTGCTATTTACAAGCAGGACATTTGGATTTGTTAGTCTTTAGTCAAGACTGCTGTACCCCTTGAGAGACCCATTAAAAAGTACTGTATATTCACATGAATGCCATTTCCTCCTCCTCCTCCCAGGATGATTAAGGAATGGTATTCCAGACCACAGGAGCTGAATGGAACTCCCATTACAATTAGCTGTCACAGTGGGGGCACAGGCAGCCATTATGGAAGGGTCTCCTCTGGTATGTCTGAGATGCACTAACTTATTTTCAGTGGAGTCCTGCTTTATTTACATATTTTTCCATAGCAGAGTAGACTGAAGCACTACAAGGTTAAAAGACTTGCTGAGGGACAAAGGGAGTAAGTGGCTATTGTGAGATTTGAACCAGGGTCACCTGGTTCCCAAGCTTGTGCTTTAGTCACTAGACAGTGCTGCCTCCTAAGGCTTCTAAGCACTACTTCTGCCTAAAAATGAAACCAATTACTTTCAGCAGTAAAGGGAATACATTCTACCAGATTTTCTTAAAGAAAGTGAGGTATTTTGTCCCACCCCTGGCATGCTTCTGACCAAGCTTCTGACATTGCCTTTAAAATGCACAGAGTGTACAGTATAGAGCATGTTGCCAGGGATTTACTGGCACCCTTGGATAGTTTGCCTCTTAGGCATGTGCAGTCTTGTGAGTAAAGCCCAGTGTAGTCTAGAAAATTAGGCAGATGTATGGATACAGACAGGAATCTTGCCTTTGCCCAGTGCAGCAGATAACTTTGAGCAGAAATTTATTGTCTTGCCTGGATAATGTCTATATACAGGAATCTGAGATGTTTTGCAAGTACTGTAGATATCTGAATATAGAGCTATTATGTGTTCTGAAGAGTAGCTACCTGGCCCAACTCTTTTTTAAAAGCAACAGAACTTGTCTCCCTTATTGAACTGCACTACTGTATGCTAACTATTATTATACAATGGCAAGGAAAATTCCTCTATTCTGATTGGTCAGTGTGTGCCTGGCACTGTGATGATATTACACAATAACATCACTGTCATTGATTTGCTTTAGCTTTGTTTGCCTTTCTCTTCAGAAACAAAGATATACTGCCTCACTAAAAATCTACTAAAAACATTTTTTTATTTATTTTTATTTTGTATCACAATGAGCTATTGTATAATAGCAATTAGGCACTTCAGGGTGTGTGTTATTGTGTAATAACGTCACTCCTGGGGTGGTGGAAGCACTCGGCTTCACCTCGTGCTTCAATCCACCCCAGGAGTGACAATATTACACGATAACACATACCCTGTTGTACCTTATTGCTTAACTAAGGCCAGTTGTTTATTTTTAACTGAATTATACTTTGAGGGTTTGAAGAAATATGGGTAGATCAATCACAGTAGTCATCTGAAGTGCACATCTACTTCAGCTGGTGTAGAATCTGCAGAGGTGTGCCATGGACATCTTTTCTTCAAATCCACAGAATATAAAAATCACTTGCTTGGTATTACTTGGTATTACAAAGGTGAAAGTAGACACTAGGCCCCTCGAGACCACCTTCCCCACACTTGTGGGGTGAATTTAACTTTTAACCCAATAAGATCTTGTCCGGTTCATTTTGAAATTCTGCAAAGCTTTTAATATCAACAATATGTTGTGGAATTGCATTCCATAATGAAGTAGCTCTTATGGTGAAATAAAATTTATGCTTATTAGTTAGGGCCCTAGGAATGTAAATCTGCTGGTTATGACACCATAGGCTATTAGATTTGTCCACAATTTTGATGTTGCTTATTTTGTGTAGTTCTTCATCAGTAAGATTTTAGCTTATTTTAGCTTAGTTACTTATTAATATTTAGCAGCATGATTTAGTTGATAAGCCTAGTCAATCCTTTACTGAACTATATTTACTGTATGTCTGCCTGCATACGCTGCACAAAGTTAATATGTCATGACTACTTGGGTGAGTAGGAGCTGCAGAGATGTGGCACTGTAGCATCCAATGTAGGTTAATTCACAGGATTCTTGCCACTGACATCCCAATAAGGAGCAGGCTGCTAGTGATGGTGTTCAGCCTAGTGAATGGGCGGAAACGTTGTGTAGTTAAAAGGATGCATCCGCACCTATCAAAGTGTGGCTCCATCCTTTCATTTACAAGATGCTGTCTGTTCTTTGTCCTCCATGTGCATAGGCCCCTAAGTTCTTGGGGCCCAGTCAGCTGTGCAAGATATGCGTAAATGCCCTGCTTCAGTGAGTGAGTGAGTGAGTGAGTGAGTGAGTCTGTCAGTGGTGGAGTGAAACAGTAAGTACTGATGACTTTCAACCTCCAGCCTGTAATTCCACATTGAGTTCTGTGGCTATGTCAGTCCTGAGTACAGAATTCCCCAGCATGATTCTGCCTCCTGTTGGTCTCTCCCCTGTGATCCCCAACCTGATTCTGCCCCCTGTCAGTCTTGAACATGTGTTCCAGTGTCCTTTTTATTCTCCCCATCAGTCCCAATCTGATGTTCCTTGGTCCTCTTCTGTTAGGCTGATTTGCTACTGCTCAACTCCAAACAAGCACCTGCCACCCACATCCCACTTCATGATCAAAACCATACCTGGCCCACTTTTGTCATGCTGATTCACTGCTGCTTGTCTCAAAGTGAGCACCTGCCACCCACTGATTGCCTTATAGTCAATACAACCACTCTGCAGCAATCTCTTCCCCTGACTTGAAGGTCACTGGCTGTCACCTGACCCCAACCCCACCTGCACCCCAGGTAATCAAGACCACCACTATGCAGCAGTCCATTCTTGACCATCTGGCTCAGCTCAGCCAGTTTGTTTAATCTGAGGCCCACCTGTTGTACACTAGTTCTGATAGTAATCTCTTGTTTGTTGCACATTTATCACACACAAATTCCCCCTTGATAATTTCATCATTTATCAGCTTACACATTGAAAAATCTATGCATTTAAATCCCACATCTCCATTAAGGGAGATTATGTCAGTCATGATTGTAATAAGAATAATTGAGTACGCTGGGATAGGTAAAGGTTTTAGTCAAGTATCTAGCAGAATGTACTTATTTTAGTTTAAACTAGCTGTACTTGTTTTTTTTTTCAGTTGTTTAACCAGGAGTAGCACACTAAGCTAAAAGCTTTTTTACAGGCATGACCTGGGAGCACAGGAAAGTTAAGTGACTTGCTCAGGGTCACACATTATGTAAGTGGAACCTGTGGGATTCAAACCCAGGTCTGGTCTGTTGGATGTCACCAGATTTGCAGCTCAGAGCCTTAAACCACTGCACCATACTTCTCCTACTATTTCAATCCACCCCGGGAGTGATGTTATTACACAATAACACACACCCTGTTGTACCTTATTGCTACCGAAGGTGACTAGTAAGGAAAAGTAACAAAGAGTTTTTTTTTAATCTGGCAGAATGTACTAGTTCTGGGTAGAATTAGTAATCACACCTGGGGGTTTAATTTATTAATAGGTCTTAAGCTTATTACTCTTTTGACTAGTTTCTATCTTCTATCTGCACTTAATCACACTTCTCACCTTGTGAGCTATCCAATGTCATGAGTAGTGCAGTGAAGGAAAAATAACAACACAGGCTGTGATGTATCAGTTCACACAGCCAGCATGAATGGTCCCAAGATGTTGAATTAATTCATTTATTTAGTATATATACAGCACACACTGACTGTTGGCATACACAGCACTGTTCTTTAATAGTAAACAGACCCTGTTATCAATGTAAAACTCTTAGGGACAGAATCTACAGACTATAGACTCGGTATTCACTAGTTGAATGCTTACAATTATTTCACATCTATAAACTGGCTAACAGGTCTCATGTATAAATCTAAAGCATGAGAAAATGTTCATATGACCAACCTGACTAGGGATTCAGAGTTTTGGCCTGCTACCCCATCGTTCCCTGTGAATATTGCAGACATGTGCAGATGCATTTGTCTCAGCACTGGTCTCCATGCACACTCACCCACTCTTGCTTGTGCCACTCACATAGAGGCACAACTTTATAGTTCTGCCCAGTTAGTCTCATGGGAGGCACTGCCTAGTCCTGGAACTTCAAAACTCCAAATTGAATAAAAATATGAAATAAAACCAAGGGATAAGGCTCTCTCTGTTATTAAAGTGCCAACAGCAGTGCTAAATGCAATTAAAATAGCATTTTGTAAAACACCGTTCACAGGTTGTAGTCTACAGTGTCAGAATAGGAACTACATTTCCCAACAGCACCCTATTAGTGAGCTATTGCTCAGGCTATTCTGTGTTTGGCAAATATCTATTGCCTTGCTTTGTAGCCTTACCCAGGGCAAAAACACATCTGCCCAATTGCTAGAACCTGTCTTACTTGGATAAAGTACTTAGGCTTAGTGCACAGTGTGATATTGCAGTTAGAAACACACCTGAGTCCTGTTCAGAGTTGGATGCTGTTCACAAGAATGCCTTTTCCCATTACAGTACAATAATTGAGAAATACCACTACTCTCAGTGCAGTTTAACTCCTGCAAGGTATATTGTTTTTCAAATCAAGGATGGAAATGAGAAAGGAAAATGTGGACATACCGGGATTTGAACCTCGGACCTCTGGTATGCCGTTCCAGCACTCTAACCATTAAGCTATAGACCCACTGGTTAAAGTGTCTGAAGAACTTCCTATTTCACAGTTCCACATTCCTTTCTTTAGTGTTGCTCAATTCTGCAACCAGAAACCAATTTAGAAATACCACTTCTCTCAGTGCAGTTTAACCCCTGCAAGGTATATAGTTTTTTAAATCAAGGATGGAAATGAGAAAGGAAACTGTGGGTGCACCAGGTTTTGAACCTCGGACCAGAAACCAATTTAGAAATACCACTTCTCTCAGTGCAGTTTAACAGCAACATCATTTTAAGCAATCATTCAGACCTCAAGGAACACCATACAGTCATAAATATTCTGGAGAATCTCTACCACAGTGTCATATTTCCCTACTTCGGTGGCTTTCTGCTTCGGCCCTTACTGAGTCTTAAACAGTCAGCTACAATTACTTTTCATCCTTTTTAAAAAGGATTTAATAACAAATGCACAATAATTTTTAATCAATGCTGGCTTTTCAGAATGTTTCAATTCACTATCATTTCAATGATAGGCTTCAAGTATTACAATCAGTTGGGGGAGTGGAACATTTTTGGTGGCAATGATGATGGGTTTTCAGTGTCTTAAGGATTCCAAGTGGAGAAGGGGATGGGTGGTGATTATCCAATGAAAACCCATAGAGTAATTGTCTGTGAAAGTGAGTGGCTAGGTTATGTTTTCCCCACAGTTTTATTTAGAGTGTATTCAGTTTAAACTGAGGAAATGATGACAAATGAACACTTTTTCCATGCAGATGTGTTAAAAATCAACAGTTAATGTTGAAATAAATACATGTATGTAATCTGCTTTGACTTCTAGCTCAGACTTCCAGGAGAGAGGGAGAGAGAGAGAGAGAGAGAAAGAGTAAAAAAATACAGTTTATTTATAAAGCACCTTTCCATAGTTATGGCTGCTGTAAAATCATACTAACATAGACAATGACTACAGAAATAGACCAACGGTCCATCTAGTCTTCCCAGAGTTCTCTATCTGCCCTGGGACCTATTGTCCATGCAGAGTTTTATCCTTCCTGGATGGGGAAAGTCAGGGAGAAAAAGACAGTATTCATGAAGTATAAGGAAACACAAAAGGAGCAGGACAGAGAGCTGTACCAGTTAAGGCAGAAGGAAGCAGGGAAGGAAGTCAGAATAGCAAAGGCCCAAACTGAGGAAAAGATAGCCAACTCGGTTAAGAAGGGGGATAAAACCTTTTATAGGTACATCAGGGAGCCTAGAAAGACAAACAGAGGGATAGTCAGGCTGAATAGAATGGACAGTGGGTGGGCAGCGAGGGAGAGTGAAAAAGAAGGGATACTGAATGAATATTTCTGCTCAGTATTCACAAAAGAGGAGGAGGAGTGAGAGGTGAATAATCCAATTTATTTTATTTATTTAGTTTTTGTTGTCCGGGTAAGTGCACTAGACAAATCCTGCCTATTTTCAGGCACGACCCGGGGGAGGGGGATATAGATGAATGCCAACTGACCTTGAACCAGATTAAGCTATTGGTGATATTTTTTTTAGTGAATGAGGGAAATTTGGCCAGGACACCGGGGGAAATTCCCCTACTCTTTTTCGATAAGTGCCATGGGATCTTTAACATCCACCTGAACTACCACCAATCCAGGCAGATGGGACCTCGGTTTAATGTCTCATCTGAAAGATGGACGCACTCTTGATTGGGGGGTCAATCCCAGTTCTTTCACAGAAGAAAGGGTTCTGAAAGAACTCCTAAAGCTGAAGGTGGACGAAGCAATGGGGCCTGATGGAATTCACCCGAGAATGCTAAAAGAATTAAGGGGAGAACTAGTGAAACCACTGACTACCCTTTTTAACAAATCATGGGAGGATGGTGTGGTACCTGAGGACTGGAGGAAGATGGATGTGATTCCCCTTCACAAAAGTGGGACCAAGACAGAGGCAGGAAACTACAGACCTGTCAGTTTGACCTCTGTGGTAGGGAAAGTGATGGAATCACTTCTGAAGGAAAGAATTGTTGAGTACCTAGAGGCCAGTGGGGCACAGGACCCAAGGCAGCAAGGGTTCACAGCGGGAAGGTCATGTCAGACAAATCTAACTGATTTCATTGACTGGGTGACCAAAGTAGTAGACCAGGGAGGGGCTGTGGACATGGCCTAGCTAGACTTTAGCAAGGCATTTGACACAGTCCCACACAAAAAGATTAATTATCAAATTAACCAGCCTTGGAGTGGGTCCCAGGGTGGTTGCCTGGGTA
Source organism: Neoceratodus forsteri (assembly GCA_016271365.2). Classification (NCBI taxonomy): domain Eukaryota; kingdom Metazoa; phylum Chordata; order Ceratodontiformes; family Ceratodontidae; genus Neoceratodus; species Neoceratodus forsteri. The sequence goes on from CM057452.1 coordinate 672,564,497, forward strand.
AAACATTGGCTGGACAACAGGACACAGAAGGTAATTGTAAATGGAGTCCACTCTGAAGAAAGAGGGGTTACTAGTGGGGTACGGCAGGGTTCAGTACAGGGTCCAGTCCTTTCTAATGTCTTTATAAGTGACATTGCAGAGGGACTGGAAGGAAAAGTATGCCTCTTTGCAGATGACACAAAGATCTGCAACAGGGTTGATGCACAAGGAGGCATGGAAAGGATGAGAAGGGACCTGGCAAAGTTGGAAGAATGGTCAGAAGTATGGCAGCTTGGATTCAATGCAAAGAAGTGCAAAATAATGCACCTGGGAAACAAAAACCCAGGGGAAAATTACACAATGGGGGGGGCATACCTCTCAACCTTTTTCCCCCAAATGTGGAACATTGCCTGTCAAAATGTGGAACAAATGGGCAAAATGGAGAATACTTAATCAAATCTTTACCTAAGAAGCTAAAACACTGTTAAAATGCTGCATTTATGTTCAGAAAGTCTGTTATTAATTGAATAATATATATTTTTGCATCATTTACTATGGATTTTTGCTATAAAATGTTGACTTTGAATGTGGAACAAGTCCTCACAATGTGGAACAGGGAGCTTTTGTGAAGTAAAATGAGGAACGTTCCTCATAATGTGGTACAGTTGAGAGGTATGGGGGTAGTAACAACAACAAAAATGGAAAGGGACCTGTGGGTAATCATATAAGATGACCTTAAGGTGAGCAAGCAATATGAGAAGGCAGTAGGGAGGGCTGGGAGTATACTGGGATGTACAGAGAGAGGCATCACCAGCAGAAAACAAGAAGTTTTTATCACTCTGTACAGACAGTTGGTGAGACCCCATCTGGAGTACTGCATCCAGTTCTAGAGACCCCATCTCTGCAAGGACATAGACAGGATGGAGGCAGTCCAGAGGAGGGCAACTAAAATGGTGCAGGGTCTACAAGAGAAGCCACATGAGGAGAGACTAAAGGAGCTTAATATGTATACCCTTGAGGAAAGGAGGGAGAGGGGGGGACATGATAGAAACTTTTAGGTACCTCAGTGGAATCAACAAAGTCCAAGAGGGTTGCATCTTTCAGAAAAATAGATGTGCAAGAACAAGGGGACACAATTTAAAGATGGGAGGGTGGTTCAGGGGCAATGTGAGGAAGTATTTTTTCACAGAGAGGGTGGTGGATGTGTAGAACAGCCTTCCTGAGGAAGTTGTGGGGTCTAAAACTGTGGAAGAATTCAAGAATACATAGGACAGACATAAGGCAATTCTTGTGGGGGGGGTATGAAGAAACAGGCTATTGGTCAATTAGGATCTGCAGCTTATCCTGTAGGTAGGAAAATGGGCAGACTAGATGGGCCAAGCAGTCCTTATCTGCCATCAAAGTCTATGTTTCTATCCCTCTGCTCCCCTCCACACTGCTACTGAACTGAGAAATCACCAAACCCTTTATTCCAGCCATGTTTGAAACCATTTATGGTCTTGGTGCCCATCACCTCTACTGACAGATTGTTCCATGACTCCACTACCCTTTCCATAAAAGAGAACTTCCTCACATCTCTCTTAAACCTTCTACCCACCAGTTTCTTCAGGTTCTTGACTCTATATTCATGCTAAATACTGGTAGTTTCTGCAGTTCATGTTTAGTCCCTTCAGGAACTTGAAGATCTCTATTATATCCCCCCTCTCTCTTCTGGGTCTACAGTGAGTGTTTGAAGAAGAAGACATCACCTTTGATGATGAAATATCACATGATGTACCTTAGCCAGGCGTAATGATGATCTGTGCAAGTAATTGCTATAGTAAAGCTGTTTAGCCATTTAGCATATTTTGCAATGGAGTTTTGAATCACACAATTCTAACCACACTAGCTACCTATACAGGTCTAATTTCCTGGTTTGTTAAGATTTAATTTGCTCCTTATTCTGCTATTTTGAAAAATAAAAGAACAAAATTTTAAGGCCTGAACTGCTGTGAAGAACCTGTGTGTATCTATGTGGTAAGCTGCTTTAAAGAGTTTAAGTTGCAACCAAAGAGGTGATAACCTTCCTGCTACAGCAGTACAGTTTGACTGGTATACTTTTAAAGCCCTGGTATATACACTCTATACATGTTGTTATTACAAAGAGCCACCACTTCTGTTTGGGATTTGTACATGTTTAGTGCCTTTAGACGACCTCTGTATGATCTCCCCTATTGGCCCTGAATCACCAGGGCACAAAGAACAGTATAAATGCCAAAATCCATGCCAGATACCACAAAATTAAAAATAAATCAAACAGCAGCATGGTAATCTCCCATTTAATCTTCATGGAACAGATAGGTTTCCAGTAGATTTATAAATCTATTCAACAATGAGCACTTATGCCAATTAATCTTAGGAGGTAAAGTGTTTCAAAGTACTAGGGTTGACAAGGAAAAGGAACTTCATTAGAAAATGTTCTGCAAAGTATTAATAGCAATGCCATGACTCACCACTGTAAGCACCTGGTAAGTATGGATGGCAAGCCCAAATTGTTTCAGCTAACATTAGAACTACCAAAATCCCAAAAATTCAATTTGCAGTATTTTATTCCATAAACATGTCACATCACATGGAATAATGACCAAGCAACAGCAGGGATAACCAAAGGTGTTACCTCCTGCAGTACAGAAAGCACCTGTAGTCAGCAAAGATGAACTTGCTAATAATTAAAATATAAATACATTTATTCTTCTCACCACAAAAAGGCACCTGTCTCTCGGTCACGCTCATATCATTTGATGCATTAATTTTAATGGATACGTTTTTCAATCTAGCCTGTTACTATCATTTTTTGTAATTTATAAAATTAGACCACACCTCTTGATTCCTTTTCAGAATGCCCCCAAAGTCACAGCATTTTTTTAAATGTATTAGGCAGTTACTGTATGTACAGGGAGCAAATGGACTGTTTAAATAGTGGGACCTCCTGTTTCTTTAAATCAGCACCATTCGCAAAGCCACAACTTTTATAAACATTTTAAACATTTTTCAAATGGACCGGTAATATAGCAGGTTCTTCTGTTTGTTTTATCAGCTTTCCCATTTCCCATCTGTGCTAAGTCTGAATGGGTTTTGTATTGGTTCCAAACATATAGTCTTTGTGTTGCTATTTACCTGAGATAGATCAAAAGTAGGACACTGCAATAAAATCATATGCGTGATAATTTACATTTGGTAAAAATGAGCTTTCTAAACAATGAGTAATGCAGCTGAGAGATAAGAGATTGTTTTCTGTAGAGAGAAGAATAAATGAATTTATATTTTCACTATTAACAAGTTCTTCTTTATTGACTCCAGGTGCTTTTTGTAATGCAGGAGGTAGCACTTTGGGGGGTTTTGCACTGCTGCTGTTTTGTCTTTTGAAGTCAACTTGTCACAAAAGTGCACAGAAACCTGTATCCCAGGAGCTGGAACTTTCGTATCCTCTTGGTTTCACGTGAAATAATACCACCAACCTGGCATTTTGAAAAACATTTTTACTATGTTATTAGCACATTTTTCTGACAGCAAAAAAAAAAAAAAACAGTTTCACAAGAAATTTGACCTGAAGTTAAACATTTATGTAGTCCAATTATTCAGTAATCTGCTGAGTTGCTACAGAACTACTTGCCAACCTGGAAGAAGGCATCTTCTAAAATATTACAGTCGGACTGAATCAGAAGACAATTAGCTATGTTTATATGATCTGTTCGTAGGTCATTTCCTAGTTTCAAATGCAATAAAGTAGTAGCAAGAGTACAATATCCCTTTCATATCAAATACATTAGTTTGAGGCTGCCAGCAACTGTTTAATCAATGTAGGGCTGTGAGAAATTTAAATTCTGCCAGTGGAATTGCAAATTCTGCTTTAGAAAATTCTGTGAAATGTCATCAGTAGGAAAGCAAAAGATTTTCAAAAGAAACATCTGTGTAAATTATACTAACATACTAAAATGCCAGCAGAATAGGCCTAATGGTCTTTCGTGTCTGATCGTTTGGTCAGCCCCCACCCTGGGAGCTGACCTTGCTGCCCCCCTCGCCTTCTCTGGCTTCTCCCTTCCCAGTTCCGGATATTTTCGATGAATTGGATTTTGTTCCAGAACCCTTCCCCTGTACCTGTCCCACCCCCTCTTGAACCCCTCCACTGTCTCTGCCTCCACCAGTCCCTAGGCAGCACATTCCATGGCTCCATCACCCTCTCAGTGAAGTAGCACCTCCTCCTTTCTCCCTGAATCTTCCCCTCCAGCTTCCACCCATGCCCTCTAGTGGCCCCTCCTCCTTCCTTGAAGCACCCTGACAGTTCCTCCCCTATTACCCCCTTCATGTACCTGAAGAACTCTATCATGTCCCCCCAGTCCCTTCTCTCTTCCAATGTGTACATATTTAGCTGTTTGAGCCTCTCCTCATAGGTCCTGTCCCCCAAGTCCCAAATCATTTTGGTTGCCCTCCTCTGCACCCTCTCCAGGAGTTTAATTTCCCTCTTTAAGTGTGGCCTCCAAAACTGCATGCAGTACTCGAGGTGCGGCCTCACTAAGCAGTTATACAGAGGGAGTATCACTTCCCTCCTTCTGGAGGTGATCCCCCTAGCGATGCATCCCAGCATCCTGTTGGCCTTGGCTGCTGCCCTCTACAAGTCTCTGAGTTGTTCATCTTGACATCCACCACCACCCCCAGGTCCCTCTTAGCCATGGGGACTTGTAGCATTTTCCTCCCAAGGTGTACACTTGGCCCGGGTTTCTGACCCCCAGGTGCAGTACCTTGCATTTCCCTGCATTAAACCTCAGCTTCCACTTTCTAGACCATCTTTCCAGAGCCTCCAGGTCCCCCTGTAGGACAACCCTCCCCTCCTTCCCATCCACCACCGCCCCCAGTTTTGAGTCATCTGCAAAGAGACTCATCTCACTCCTGATACCTGTCCATATGTCAGAGACGTAGGCGTTGAATTGGAGGGGGCCAAAGGACTGATCCCTGTGGAACCCCACTAATGACCCTCCTTGGGGATGAGACTATCCTGCCAACCACGTCCCTCTGGGTCCAGTCCTGGAGCCAATTGCCTATCCATCTGATCATCTGGTTCCCCACCCCCATTTCTCCCAGCTTATCCAACAGGCCCACGTGAGGAACAGAGGCAAATGCCTTGCTGAAGTCTAGAAAGAGGACGTCCACTGGTCTACCCAGGTCCAAGGCACTTGTCACCCAGTCATAGAACTCCACATGGTTTGTCTGACACGATTTTCCTGGGATGAATCCATGCTGTCTATCGTCCAGGCACCCTGACTTTTCCAAGTCCCCCTCTAGCCTCTCCTTGACAATGCCCTCCATCACCTTGCCCACCACCGATGTCAGGCTGACAGGCCTGTAGTTCCCTGCCACCTCCCTTGATCCTCCCTTGTGGATAGGTACTATATGCGCCACCTTCCAGTCCTGGGGCACCCACCCTGTCCTCAGAGAGATGGTGAAAAGCTCCGCCAGGGGTTTCGCCAGGACATCCACAAGTTCCTTCAGCACTCTGGGATGTAATTTATCCAGCCCCGGTGCTTTCTCCATCTTAAGGGACCTGAGGGCTTCCCTCACTCTCTCTGCTGTGATTTCCACTTCCGCTACCTCTTCTTTCTGCTTAGCCTTCCCCCCTCCTGCCAGTGATGCCTCCCCCTCTCCCCATACCTACTGTTTGGTAAGGGTCCCCCCCCTCAGTATTACTGTCTTCTCCCATGTATGATGCAGCACCCCCAATTTCCTTGGTGAAAACTAAGCTGAAGTACTCATTTAGTACCTTAGCCTGCTCCCCCAGGTCTTGTGCCCATCTCTCTCCTATTTTAATCCTGCTAATCTGCCCCTTCACCCTTCGTTTTTCCCCAATGTATCTAAAGAACCCCTTGTTCCCTCTCCTAATTTCCCTGGCCAGGTTCTGCTCCTTCCTTGCCTTTGCCGCTCTCACACCCTAGTGGCCCTTCTAGCCATCAGCTCGTACTCCCCTTGATCTCTTTCACTCCTTGAGCACTTGAATTGTCTATAGGCTGCTTTCTTTCCCCACACCACCTCCTGGACCTCCCTGGTCCACCAGCAGGGTTTTCGGGCATTACTGTATTTTCGTCTTACTCTTGCACAGGTGCTGGTAGCATCCTGCACCCCTCTCCTGATGATTTCCCACATACTATCAGCGTCCATGTCTGACTCAATCCCATCCAAATGCTCCTTAAGGATCCTTCCCATTTCCTTAAAATCCGGCCCCCTGAAGTCAGTTACCTCCATCTTTGTGCAGCTTTCTACCCCTCCTAGGTCCAGGCAGAACCAGACTGTGGTATGGTCACTCCCCGCCAACAGGCCCCTTACCTCCAGGACCCCAATCTGGTCACTGTCTGCCAGGACCACATCCAGTACCCACACCTCCCTGGTCAGTTCCCCTACCTGCTGAGTTAGGAACGCATCTTGAAAGACATCCAACAACCTCTGTTCCCTGGCCACTGAGGATGTCATAGTCTCCCAGTCTGTTTCTGACATGTTTAAGTCACCCAACACCACCACCCTTCCCCTGCCCAGTCTGCAGTGTCTCCCAACATCTGCCACCAGACTATCCTCCAGCTCCTCCACCAGTGCAAGGGGTCTATACACCACTCTTATTTTTACTGTCTTGCCCCTGCCTTGTTATCAAGGTGACCCAAATCGCCTCCACGGTTCCCTCTGCCTCCTCTACTCTCCCTATCCCAATGCAGTTTTTGACTATCATTGCTACCCCTTCTCCCCTTCCCTCCCCCTGTCCTTCCTGAACATTATGAAATTGTTTAATTTTCCAGCTTAAAATGTGGAATTATTTTCCACAGATGTGAGTACCATTATAATGGATTCCTCCTCACAGTTTTAAGGCAAGTTCAGTGTGAATTGTGGAAAATTATGAAAAAACTTTTTTTTTTTGCTTGCAGATGCATTAGTCTTGCTGTGCTGCTGAGTAACATATCTGTTCCGAATTCCTATACTTTATAATTCTGTGAGCAGTGGAATTTCAGATGTAAGGCACTTTTCCCATTGGAAAACGTGTTCTTCTGCAGGCTATTGTGAATTCCATGGTAACTGGTATTTAACAAAATGCTCTAGAAGAGAAATCCACAACTTCTGTCCTGCCCTGTGAAGGTATAAACAGGTAAACATCTCCATTCCCACTTGCTACCAAGAACACTTATCTCTTTATAGTTATGAACATGTGAAAGTATAATGGAAGAAGGCTGAACACACATTCAGGAAATTACCCACTGAATTAGTGGTAGTGCCCACTTACAGTATAATGTCCTCCTTCATGCACTTTTCCAAGGTATATTTTAATTAGAGATTGGTAAACTGGCTCTGCTGCAGTTCCAAACCTCACCTGACTGGCTGACTTGGCTCTCACCAGGGGAACCAAGCCTTTCATGGTTCAACCTGGGTTGCCAAGTTGGCCCATTTCAGAAGTGCAGTCCGGTTTGGTCCAGCACTTTACTGCTGTTCCATGCTTCCATGTTGGTGTCCAGTGGTGCCCCCCAACTGATCACGCACCCAACATAATGTAACAAGTTTCCCTGGTGTCCAGTGGTTCCTCCATCCCAATCCCATAGAAGTTATATACCATTCCCTGGTATCTAACGGACCCCCATCCCTGTAATACAATAAGGTGCTAGTTCATTCGTTAGTGTCTAGCTGACCCTCCATCTTGACAGGTAGTGTCCTACTGCCCAGCTCCCCCCTCCCAGTCCTCAAGCTGATGACTGGCACAGCCCTCCACTCTCCACCATGGACAGCTGCTGACTAAGCTATCAATGAAAGAGTGTGTGCTTGCAGAGGCATGCACTCATTCAGTAACAGCTCTGCTGGCAATGGAGACAAGAATGGAGGGCTCTGCCAGTCACTGGTGGGGGAATGAATGGTGACTGGCACAGCCCTCCATTCTTGTCTTTCCTGCCAACAGAGCTGTCATTGAATGAGCATGAGCTGGCATGTCAATGAATGAGCCCGTGCTTGTACAAGTATGTGCTCTTTCACTGACAGCTCAGTCAGTGGCCAGCTGTGGTGGAGAGTGGAGGGCTGTTCCATTCACCAGCTGGGGGCTAGGGTGGGGGGCAGTGGGGTGGTGGGGTACTACATGCCAGGGTGGGGGGTCCACTAGACACCAGGAAATGGTATAAAACTCCTAGGGGATCGAGATGGGAGGGAACTACTGAGCACCAGGAAAACTTGTTACATTATGTTGGCCAGGTGATTGGGTTGGGAGGAGGGACTACCGGACACCAGGGAATACTCAAAACTGCATTTTTCATCAGGTCTACAATTCATCAGAGTAAATCAGAGTAAATCATAACCTTCTGGAAAAAAATCTGAGTCAGAATCAGAACCGAGTCACAGCCAGTTCACCCATCCCTAATTTTAATCATAACAATGCAGTATAAAAAAATTATTTATTAATGTACTTGCTGACTAGGAAAGTGTTGTCCTACAGTTCTGGTTTAGCATTATCAAAGAAGTGTTAAAGCAGCAGTGTATGTTATGATGAAAATGTTAACCTATACTTTTTTATTCCATTTTAAATTGCCTCTTACCTCCTGTCTTGTAGGATACCCTTCTTTACCCCTTTTGAGTTTGCTTAAGAGTATTTTTGACATTGGAAATAATAAAATGAGCACTCCTGTTCATATGGCTTGTATCAGGTTTTGATCAGTTTTCTCAATTCTTTTTGTACACTTATTGTTCCATAAGGTAAATGAACAGTGTCTGTTGCATGCTAATTCATTTTAGCCATGCCAAAAATAATGTTAAACAACGGGTGATCAAAAATAACAAAAAATATTGAGGAAAACCTGGACTGAGCTATATTAAAGAAATATTCTTTTTATTATTTCAAATGCTAAAAAAAAGTTCCAAAGCAGACTCAAAATGGGGGGAAATTGTGTCATTTAAGATATGAGATGGGGGCAATTTAAAACACAGTGACAATCTACAATAGAATAAAAAGGTATAGGTCAACATTTTCACTATTAATCTTCACTGCTACTTTAACTTCAGGTTGGCCGTGGAATGTTTTCTTCAGGATCCCAATGTAACTCCTTAACTATTGTTAATTGCTAAGGCTGTGATATGTGAAGTGTACTTGTTTTTCAGAACAGCGTGGACTGCCTTTCTGGACCTCAGTAGTGACAGCTGGTTAATTCTATCCCAGAGTCTGGCTGCATCCATAAAGAATAGTTGATAACTTCTAGAGCTTTTCCACTGTATTTATTTATTTAGTTTTTGTTTACCAGGTAGGTGCACTAGACAAGAGCAATGCCTATTTTCAGGCATGACCCGGGAGAGTTACAGACAACCTGAGCAGCAATAACAGGTGATACAACAAGACAAAACACCAACAGTGGTCTGACATAGTACAGAGGTACCCTAAAACAACTGTACAATATGAGCAGATTAGAGACAAATTAAGTGCAAAATAGACCTGTGGAGGAAAAGAAGAAACCAGGTGAGGTAGGAGTATTCAGGGTCAAATTACACGATTATAATCTGGGATTCCCCAAGACCATAAATCAAGATGCTCCAAAGAAAATTATTATGTTTATTGAATTGTGTTTTTAAGTCATTGTTTTTGGTTTATTGTTTTTGGAATATAAATACTCAATAATGCACTTGTATAACTGGGGTATTTAATTGTTTATATAGTATTGCAATTTAAACTGATTTGTATCACGTGATTGCAGTAATGTCTTCTTGAGCTGACTTGAAAAATTAGAGAACTAATTGATTAAAGCCTGCCAGTTTAACTCACTTTCCTTAGAGCTGGCAGATATCCTCCACTAATCCATTGGAATTCTGGTGATGTTATGCTGTGACCATGGACCATTCTCAGTAGTACTGTTGTAAGAACAAGTAAGTGGTATTGGCAATTCAAACCAGTGACCTTCCAGTTTCAACCATAGTACTGTACTAGAGAAGTAAAAAAGGTATCTTCTCCAGTGACATACATAGGAACCATTCAGTAAAACTGGTTTATTCTTGCAGAACTGCCCACAGCAAAGCCCAGGAGTTGCTTTACCAGTTAAAACTAATGACATCTGAATAGTTACTAGTACCAAAGAAGTTGCTTTCGTGCAAGCAAATGGAGAAAGCATAATTTCCAAAGCTGTTGTAGCAAATTTACGATCACCTGCAGTTATGAAGAAAGGAGGATGGCTTAGTTGACTGTTGTCTGCATTCCAAAACAATCTACAACTTGCAGGCCTATCTTTTTACTACTATCAAAGATATACAGTATAGCCCTTGGAACATGCTAATTTCCAATGGGACGATTACCTCCATGCTCTGGGGTAAAACTATAAAGCCAAGAGGAATTTGACAAGACAACACAGCATTTATCTATTCATAAGGACAGTAGAGCCATCTGTATAGCACCCCCCCCCATACACAGGAATGGAATGTTGAATAGTATTTTATATAATGTTCCTCGCTGTCGGATTTTAGCTTGTGGCTTTCTGACTCTGAAACATGAATGCCACATAGTTGGCCACCAGCCCTGCAAGAGATTCAGTGGTGGATAAATTCTGACCTCTGGCTAGTGTAAGACATATTTTATGTACTTCTAAAATGCTGGACCTTGTTTTATACAGTTAAAATGAACAGGTATAGCTTAATTTATAAAGTTAGTTGCTTTAATCCATAGTGCTTCTTCTATTGTTTTCCAGTCCTATAACCCTCTCCACCCCAGCTCCAGGTATCTTATACATTTCCAACAGTATTTTTGCTTCTTCTTTGTGAGACGGAAAAGGATCCCTCCACTTGGGGTTGTCAGCTCAGCAACAGAAGGGTTAACAGAGTAGAGTAGCTATGTCAGGCCTGTCATCTCTGATACAATAAATTTAGACCTTGCACATTCTGAGTGGTAATTTCAGTCAGTATCACCTGGGTTGTATCTGCTTGATAGAGTTCCCAGCATTTATTCTTCTTGCACTGTTCTGAACCTTGTAAAATGCTTCTGCTGTAAGCATTTTACTGAACTGAAAACAACAAGCATTTGTCAATGCCGAATGTTTGCTTGCTGGCATTGGCAGTGGAAGTGCAGGAGTTAAACAGATGCAGTATAGGAATGGCATTGAAGTATTGAACTGACACCAACTCCACCCTCACTCTGCAGAGATGGACAGGCATTGGGGTGTGCCTTTGGGTCGTCACCCATGACGGTCATGACATTTCACTTCACCTTACCCTTCAGACACTGACAAGTGTTGAGGTGTGCCTTGGGGTGTTTCACCTCTAGATTCACCTCATTCCATAAGGAAATACGCTGAAATGGGTGCAGTATAGGAGAATGGGGTGAACTCTGGGGGCCAAGGGTCCAAGGTGCACCTCAATGTCTGTCGCTGGCTGCGAGAGGAGGTGAAATGGCATGAGCATTACTGTTGACAATCCCAAGTCACACTCCTGATGCCTGCCAGTCCCTTCAAGGTAGGGCATTATGGTCAAAAATCCTAATGCCCTGGGAGTTTCTTGGTATTTTTACTCCAAGTTTTCCACATTGGTTTTTTGTGACCCCACTGCATGAACAGTGACACTATCAGTTTGTTACGTGAAAGCTGATTTTGCACAGCGACTGCACCACTTGGCACCACAGGTGTGAAAATACATTTAGAACAGGATGTGAAAAGTGACAGGTGTACTGTTCACGAGGAGGTGTAAAAAATGGCATTGTTGAAAACCTGGAGTGAAAATTACAAAAACTGGTGAAGTCACGAGCGTGCGTAGGAGTTGCGCAACATACACTCATAATGTAAGTAGTTTGGAGATTTTTTTACAGCAGATTTTCAACATGGGCATTTTTGCACCTCTGCTTATGAACAGTGTCACTGTGATTTTCGTAATCTACCCCAAACACTAAATTCCCACAGTGACCACGTTATTCTGCACTGGAAGTGCCAAGGTGTGAAAAATGACAGCTGTACTGTTCATAAGGAGGTGTGGAAAAATGTCAATGTTGAAAATCTAGACTGAAAATATTACAAATTCATGAACTTACAAGGGTGCGTGGAAATTGCACAATGCACACTCATGACAGAGTCATTTTATGGACTTTTGTCACCAAATTTTCAACATAGCTATTTTACCACCTCTGCTCATGACCAGTGTCACTGTGATTTTCTTAATGTGTCCCGAACATTTATTTCACACACTGATTGTGCTAATGTGTGCTACATGTGAGAAAACACTTTTTGGGTGTGATATGAAAAAATGACAGCTATACTGTTCATAAGGAGGTGTGGTTAAATGGCAATGTTGAAAATCTGGACTGCAAATATTAAAAATTCTCAAAGTTACGAGTGTGTGTAGGAACTGCACAACACACCCTCATAAAACAGTTATTTTTGGGAATTTTTTCACCAAATATTCAACATAGGGTTTTTGGGGGCCTACCTCATAAACTGTGACACTGTTATTTCATTACTCAGTCCCGAAAAGTGGTTCCGTGCAGTGACTGTGAAATCACCTTTCGGGACCGAATAACAAAATGACAGTGACTGAATTCATGAGGTGGGTCCCCAAGAATCCCATGTTGAAAATTTGGTGAAAAAATTCCCAAAAATGGGCAAGATATGCACCAAAGTTGGAAAAAAAAAAACATTTATTGCATTATACAGCTTACCGGCATTTCTTCAATTCGCAGTCGGCTTTGAAGAGTGCAGACATGTTCCCGGTCCACTGAAGATCATCGCGCCGGCCGCCAGAGGTAAGTATGGGGTGAGGGTGTGTGGGGATAGTGGGTGCGCAGAGGGTGCATGTGGGTTGGGGAGGGGGGCGAGACAGTCAACGAGGGACCATTTTTTTTTTTACAGGTGTGAACGAGCCTAAGGATTAGTGAAACAAACTGAAATAGCTATTCCGAGGCAGAGAGAAGGAGAGAGATAGGCAGGAGAGCAAGAGAGGGATGGAGCTGCTGCTGCCATGGTGGATCCACAGCTTAGATTTGTGGCCTTCATGGTTCATGGATGTTTTGTCTATTCATCCTGTCCATATTCTTGTGTTTTACAAGGGGAGAAAGTATGCGCGTCTTGTATGTGTGTGTGTGGGGGGGGTAAAGACACTTAAAAAATATCAGTTCTCCTGGAAAAAGGAAAGGGAAAGGTTCTGGCAGTCACTTCTGTGTTTTTTCTTCCTGAACATCGGAATCACATGGAACGATGTTGGGTAGGGCACACAACAGACAGATGCGGTGGTCAGTTCTCAAGAGAAATCCTTCAGGTGCCAACAGTTCAGGGCTGGGAGAGATCGCCTTCTCCCCGAGCAGTCTGAGCCAGCAAGCCGAACAGCAGATGAAACTGGTTTGGCTTTGTCACTCTCTAAGTGTAACTGAACAGGTGAGAGGGGAATTTTGGTGCTACCATAGTTTGATGCTCTTTTCTGTGTTGAATGAACTGGAAGTCTGTTGGGGGGGCAGTGAAGCCGACGGGGGATTGGGCACCCCCAGTCAGCCATACGGTGTGCAGAGAGGAGCGCATGAGCATGCTGGGGTGGGCTACCAGCATGCTACTTGGAGGGGACAGAGTAGACAACAATGGAGCTGTCTATGACAGCTACAGATGCAGTGCAGAGTGTAGGCACTTTGCATACTGCTGACGGCAGTATGTAAATTACCTGCCAACAGCAGTATGCAAATTGCCTACACATTACCACCACCACTGATTGCAGGGTTTTTTGGCTTTCAACTGTATGCCACTGCATCTGAAGGGCTGTCATAGACAGCTCTGACATTCATTGGCGTGGTGCAGTCACACCTGCAAAAGGGAGCAGGGCATTGGAAGTGGGGGAGGCACACCTACGAAAACTCATATGGTGGCACCATGTTTCTTGCACATACTTGAAAGAAAACATAAAAATTGGGCAGTCACCCTTCCTCCAGCAAAGGATCAATACATGCACTGTGTGTAAGAAAGAGGCCTCTTCTTCAAATTACAGTGTTAGGAAATTCCTTTAATGATGTGCAAAAACGTGAAAGTCAGGAGAGCAGCAGCCCAAGACCAACATTTCACCTAAACTCCATATGCTTTTTTAATATGCCACCCATTAGTAGTTCTTCATTTAAATACATAACCATTAAATAGTCACTAACAGATTAGTTAACTAGAGTGGCGATGCAACAGCTGAAAAAAAAGGGAACATACAGTATAAAAAGTGTAATGAAAACAGTATTTACAAGGGAGACTATCATACTGTCTTCAGATCTCGATATATGCAGAAGATATCGCTAACCCACAGATCATGTTAATGAATGTCAGTATACCACTTGTTAAAACAAATGACTAGATATGTATAGAACACAGATTTATGATAGTCAAAACAATAAATACATTTGTAAAAGACGGTAGTGGCAAAAATGACAGAAAATACGTTTCTATATTCATCCAAGGAAATCCAAATAAATAAGAAGTAGGAGAGGGGTGGGTAGGAGTGAAAAAGGAAGTGATGGTAAGTGAAGGGAAGGAAGAGGATACAACAAAAAAGAAGGAGGGAGTAGTGAAAAAGGGCAGAAGGGAGAAGTTGAAGGGAGAGGGGAGGGGAGGGGATGGGAAGGTGGCTTGGGGGAAGGGAGGGCAAAGGGGAAAAAAGATATTCAGGCCAAAAAGATATTAAATTATCAGGCAGGATAAAAAAGTACTATCATCTTATATCTAGAGGAAGGGATAAAGTTTAAATGTATTTATACCAGGCCAAGCAGTAGCCCCAGTGTGTACCATCCAAAAGCATTCTTTTCACAAGAGTTTATTAGTCATTTATAAACACAGAAACATAGAACATGTTGACAGAAAAAGGCCCGCCTATGTTTGAATGCACACACTGCTTTGGCACAGACCACATTCTCTGGCGGTCCATTCCACTTGTCAACCACTGTTTCTGTGAGAAGTACTTGCAGGTATCCTTCCTGAACTGTTCTCCCACCAGCTTTGGTGGATTTCCCCTTGTGTTTGTGCTTAAGGGTAAACACTTTAGTGAACTTCACCTTGTTAGTCCCATGGTGATATTTGTGTGCTTCTGTCATGTTTCCCCTCTCTTGTGTTGGCTCAAGGGTGTACATGTTAAGGTCCCTCAACCTGTCTTCATGTGCTTTCTCCCCTAGGCCCTGGATCATCTGGTCACCCGTCTCTGCACAACCTCCACTGTATCACAGTTCTCATGCAGGTGTGGGCTCCAGAACCTTGTACAGTGCTCCAGGTGAGGGCACACCAGAGACCTATACAGCAGAAGGATCACCTTCCTCCTATTGCTACTGACTGATCCCCCCTTCCTATGCACCCCCAGCATCCTGTTTGCCCTCCCCAACCTCCCTTTTAATGAGCTCTGATGATATTAACTACAAGCTGATCTGTGGTTTAGTAATATCTTTTGCAGATATCAAATTCAGAAGACAATATGAATTTCTAGTTTCAGTTTGTATTGTAAATAATATTCATATTGCACTATTCTATTTGCATTTGTAAGTTCACTTTTTCAGTTCTGGCACTGCCACTCTAGTTAATGAATATGTTAGTACTTCTTCAATGATTATGTATCTAAATGAAGAATTACTAGTATGTGACATCATAAAACAGTACCAGGAAGGTACCTGACATGTTGGTTTTGGGCTGCTGTTTTCCCAATTTGCACATGGGCATTATTGTACATCATTAAAGGGATTTTGCTCAGTGTAATCTGGCATGGTGACATCTTTCTTGCACATAGTGCTGGGATGGATTGCTTACTGGTGGAGGTGTGAGTGCCTGATTTTTTGTTTTTTTTAATTCAGTGGTTGCTCTATGAAGGCACTCCCCCACCTGCAATCCCTGTTTCCCTTGGTGCTGTATTCTCTGTATTGTAAACATTTTCAGTATTAATTACGGAATTAGGAGCAAATGCTGAAATGGGATTCCATGTCTGTTCCTGTAAGGTGGAAATCCCCTCCAGGAAAATCTGTTTCTAAAGTTTACGGTAACCCCCCTACACACACGCTCTCACAGGGGAAACTGTCAACAGCACTTAAAGAGGAGTTACCTTTAATGCCAAGATTAGTCTTGGCGGCACTTGTTTTTTCCAGTCTGAGCTGATTTTTGGTTTTGCTAAGCCCATGTTATTCAGCTCCACTATTCACTCTGACAGACAGTCATTCCAAGAGCAATAGGTAAGAAAAAAAAGAAACACTACGGTGTTTTCTACCTTAATCTTCTGCAGCATGATCTGTGAAAACCTGACTATGGAAAGCCTTAATTTTCTGCCCTTCAACTTTATGGGAGCCCATGGCCAAGTTCATCACAGGGTTTCCAATGATGTCATACTGCAGCTATCAGTGTGCTGCATCTGTGTCAGAGTGAACTGTGGATTCCTTCTCCCTCTCCTTCTCCCTCTCCCCACCTCCCCACCAGCCTTTCCACCAGCTGTCATACTCCCAATGTAGGAGCACTGAGCAGTTTTATCAGTTGATTGCAGGTCTCTGTGAGTAACCACATGCCAGATATATGCCAGAGGCCAAGTTAGATTTCCTGTGCCCTTGCCAAAAAAGGAAGCTGTACAGCCCTTCCTGAAGAAGACTTCTGGGTGGTAGCCAGTCTGCCACAGGTTTAATAATTTGCACTTTTTTAAAAGGATTAGCTAATATACGTGTCTCAGTTTGATGTCTATTGTGAGTTTTCGTAGCTTTTTGAACCTTCACCTGCACATTTAGTGTTGTGTTGGTGTTGGTAGCCCTTGCTGGCTACCAGAAAAGAATAAATATTCTTGTGGCCTTGAACCACTTCAGTATGAGGCAACATTGTTTCTGAACTGTGAAGTGCCCTCCTACTGTGCTGTACAAAGTTTCCAAAATAAAGAGGGACCTGGGGTCACAATAGGCATGGGACTGAAATAGGACAAGCAGTGACAGCCGCTGTGAGGAGGTCTTGCAGAAGGATGGGGTGCATCAAAAGGGGTGACCAGCAGAGGAAGAGTTCAATCCTGCTACATTGCAAGTCTTTCTTTGGTCAAGCCCCAAATGGAGTACTGCATGCAATTTTGGTCTCTTGATTACCATATACTGTATACTCATGTAAAAGTCATATAGAAACATAGACTCTGTTGGCAGATAAGGACCATGCAGCCTACCTAGTCTGCCCATTTCCCTACCCTTACAGAAATAATTATATGAAATGTTTTCAAGCTGCACACATAAAACTACCCCAATGATATGCGTGCTGAAAGTATGATCTAAATATTAAATTGGAACCGATAGCATGCATATGGCATGCATGCAGCAAGCAAATGTGAAAACCATGATTTTTATGTTAAATTGGGAAAGACTTCATGCATGTGGCATGCATGCAAAAAAGCAAGTGGTCACTGATAACTGCACACGGAAAAGTTAAGTGACTTGCACAGGATCACACTATACACATGTGGGAGTTGATGAGATTCAACCCCAGGTCTCCATGCTTCCAAGTCTCTGGCTTGCAGTTCAGTGCCTTTAACCACTAAGTCATACTGTCTCACACGTATGATTTGCTTGTACTTCAATACATACTGTATCTGAATACATCTGCATGCATGCAACATGCTTGTAGCCAGTGTATGCTTTTCAGTTTTCTTCTATCCCTCATCTCATTTTCACAGTTGAACTGTAGTACACATACTAATGGAAACACTTGTCTTTCCCACCCCACAATACACAGACATACCCACAAAACCACTTAACTACTTTTGTCTGGCAAGTACTCCTACTATTTTTTCTCCATAGTTTTGAATGCTTCCACGCAAAGACTTTAAGGTGCAAACACAAACATAGCAATAACTTGACACACGCACCCACCCACATGGCCAGTCCCCCCCCATGCACACACACTGTAGCGGGTATGACCATGCTGCTACAGACAACTCACCAAATATAGCTATAAGATACACTGCTTACAATAACATTTGTCGTTTTTCCTTGGCTACCCCCCGACTCACCCACCATTGTGAGCTATATGAGAAACTCTGCCGGCTCTCACCAGCTAGATACCTTGATTTTGGTTTGGGATGTCTCTCTGGGAAAGTGATCAGAACTAGCACCCCCAGGGGCTGGCCCGGCTTCTGCCTAAACTGAATCCCACCCCCTGCCAACTTAGGTCTCTCACATCAGGGATGCTCAAAGTCCCTCCTACCCGGACCCTCATGGGGGATCGGGTCTTTTCCATAAGTGCACCCAGACTCTGGAATTCGCTGCATGTGGATATCCGAGCTGCCCCCTCCTATCTGAGTTTTTGAAATTCCCTGTGGGGTTTCCTAAAACTAGCATCAGAGTGTGACTGACCCAAACCTCCCTAGAGTAAAGTGTCAACTTGTTTTGTCTGAACCTCCCCAAGGTGTCTCCATTGAATTCCTGGAGATATTTTCCCCACTGTATCAATGATTTTTGACTACTCTTGCCTAAAAAGCCTTGGGCATTTTTACACCCATTATTGCTCCATGGTCATAGGCTAACCATGACATATTGCATATTGGTCACTTGGTAGAAACCTGTACTACCAAATGTTTCTGTTTCTGTCTAACATGTGCATATTTAGAAAAATGTGATGAGCTGTATATACCTGTCCATGATCCAACTAGACTAGGGGGTGTATACGACGACATTATAAGTTATATTATGACCAATCCAGTCCTTGAGCTATGCTCCACTCCTATGTATGATGGCCTGTATATATCTGTCAGTTGAACTAGCTAGTCTAGAGTGTATAATCTGAAATGTGCTTATTACTGTATGTTTCCCTTAGCGTCAAATGATGTATTTCCCACGTTTGTTTACTGTGACAAAAAACTGTACTCTCTTTGCCATGTCTCCTTGACTGTTGTTCCTCGTGTTGTACTCTCCCGGGTTGTTCCTGAAAATAGGCATAATACTTGTCTAGTATACTTACCCAGTAAACAAAAGCTAAATAAATAAATAGAGGCTGGAGTCTTTATGAGATGATGTCCATGGGTCAGAGTGCTGGGGCATACCCCCTTGAAATGAATGGAGTTATTTTCTGTTACTATTTTATACATTATGATGGTGAGTTGGAGAATAAAGAATGCCACTTTTCTACTAACAAGGCCCTTGTTAGTAGAGCGGTGGCCTTCATTAATCTCCAACTCGCCATCAATGATGTATAAAATAGCAATTAAAAATTACCCCCATTCATTTCAATGATGCATACCCCTGCAGTCTCCTTTACCCTTTGTCATAATGTGCCTGAGCATGGAGTTGTGGAGGTCAGCTTCACCGGGGGGGGGGGGTGAGGCATAAGCCTGACTATAGAGGGGCTGCAATATTCTGTGCATACCACAGCGCTTAACTGTCTGTGAATGCAAGGGACAGTTCTAGAATGTTTCTAACATCTCTAAAAGGTACAACTTATTTGGGTTGACTGAAATGTGATATGCAAATCAGGAAAAATTCAAATGTATAGGGTTCATCTCTATATACTCTGGTGCAGTGCAACAGATTTGGGCTTAAACCCACCCAGTTACTAACCAATTTGTTTCTTGACTGAAGTTCGGCCACCCTCCCCCCAAAAAAGAAGTTTGTCCCGATTTTTCTCCCTGATGCCATTCCATTCAGTACCCATGCCCTATGGGTCATGAAGCCACCCAAAGGTGAAGAAATGTGGAAAAACACCCAATCCTCCTGTAAAAAATGATTTACTTTTACTTACTCAGCCATATGGCCAGAATCTGCAGCCTGGCATAGTGTGCCACCAGTCCAGTTTTTAGTCTGCTGACCCACTCTCCTTCACCAGAAGCTGGATGTTAGAACCAACCATCATAGGTCCCCAACGTGGTCTGCAACCAAGTCACCTCACCATACGAATCCACCCAGTCTGGGTTGCTTCCTTCTTGCGTGGTTGCTACTGTGGCTGCTGCCACACTACACTGATCAAGGCTTATGAAGACCACCCACACCACTGACATCACTACTGCTAAGCCTAGCTTGCAGACATGTGGGTCTGTACTTTTTTTTTTGTAACGTGAGCCTAGTAAAGTAAGTAGGTAGCCTCGTCTTTGAGTTAACTTCTAGCTCACCCTCTGCCCTTCAGCCACCAGGGGTGATGGAGACTCACTAAGAGTAGAACAGCAAAAATATGCAGCCACAACACTGCTATTGAAAGTTCAGCGCTCACTGACTCCTACAAGCTGCAGTGTTCAGCCTGTCTACTCTGTGGGTGGAAAGACAGTGTCAAACTTGCAAGGCTCATATGCTCTTTATTGGCTGGAAGTCATCCACATCACATTTGATTGTGCCGCCACTAATAGGTGGAGAGAGTGTATGACACAGTACAGACATAGTCAAGTCTGGAGAGTAACTGCAGCATGAGCTCACACAGGCCAGTGGGCACTTATTGTGTAAAATATTAAATCCAAATTTAAAGCCATTACTGCCACACCATAAGAACAACCTAGGCACAAATACGGGGGGGGGGGAGGCAACTGCGCACCTCTGCCTTACCTAGATGGCACCCCTGCTTAATGGTAGAAATTAATTCCCAAGTGCTAACACAATGGTTTCCACTGTGTTCTGAGGTACCATATCTCCATGTTTCATGATGTGTCCTAATCATCAGGTGGGCTAGTATCCCTCATTGTTCCTCATTTTGAGTGTCCATGTCCCTCATTTCAGTGTCAAAATGTGAGGTATGGTGCTTGCTTCCAAGACCCTACTCAGCACAAAGAGTGCTGAGCATGGCCATAGTCAAGGCCCCTGGAATTCTGTGATTCTGCAGTTGCAGAATTTTCTGCAGAATTTGCATCATGCCGCAGAATTTATATAGTGCCGCAGAATTCATTGTTTTTGGTGAATTTTCATTCAAATATACAGTTTTTCCATAGTGTCAGGCTCCCACACCCATCTTGTTTATCCTGAAGCCCCTCCTCTACGCTTGGTAGGTGATGTCATCAGTGAAACCACTTCATATTTTAGCCAATGGCAGGGCTGCATTCTGCCACAGAAATGAATAAATCATGCTGCAGAAATCAGAAAATGCTGCCACAGAAGCCTAGGAGCCCTGCTGCAGAAAACAGAAAATTCTGCCACAGAGCACTAGGGGCCCTGGCCATAGTGTATATGCTCACTACAGAATGACAAAGGGAAAGTAAGTGAGATAAAACAGTCATGGAGAAACACGTTTGTAGCACTAAATACACATAAGGGATTTTCATGGTCCAAAAGCAAAAAGGATAGGCTTCACAACACAGAGGCCCCTCTTTGTACATCTGGAATAGGAGATGTTGACTGGCTATATTCTAGGCATTTAATGCAGTAGGCATACAATACTTTACAGATTAATGGCGATATAATGACAAAAATCAAAAGCCATTAAACAACTTGCAAAAGGATCAGAATTAATGAGTTTACATAATTTTTATGAGAATTCAAATAAAAATGTATTTTAATGACTAATTGCTAGCAGTAGTATAAGAAATAGAAACTGATGCGTTTTTTAGATGAGATTTGCACCAGCATAGCTGCTGCACACATGACAAGCATGCAACATGTGACCCTGATGTGATGTTTAAATAATATTCACACTACCTTAACTGCTGCACTCATGTCAAGCATACAACATGTGAACCTGATGTAATTTTTAGAAGAAGAAGACGTTCACACCAGCTTACCTGCTGAGCACATGTCAAGCTTGCAGCATGCGAACCTGAGTTGCCTTTTAGACCTGGTTCACATATGTTAACTTAGTGAATGTGAACAGTATGCAAACACTGCACAATTAAGCATGTGGCATGCATTCTGCATGTACACAGCACACCTATATTTCTGTAAGGGTACTCGCTGCTGCAGCCCCAGATCCTATTTGATCTGTGGCTCTCCTGCTCTGCACATCTCCAGAGTACCCTTATGTCTATCTCATACATTCTTGAACCCCCATATTGTTTTCACCCCACCACTTCTTCTGGAAGGCTGTTCCACAGCTCCACCACCCATTCAGTGAAAAAGTACTTCCTAACATTACCCCTGAGCCTTCCACCCTTCATACTCATGTCATGCCCCCTTGTTCCACCTGTACCTTGTTTATTCCCCTAAGGTGCTTGAAAGTCTCTATCATATCTCTCATCTCCCATCTCCCTTCTCTTCTCCAGTGAATAGATATTAAGTTCCTTAAGTCTTTCCTCACAGGGTTTCAGGTGTAGTCCATGTACCATCTTCGTTGCCCTTCTCTGAACTGCCTCTGTTTTGTTAATGTCCTTCTGGAGATGTGGTCTCTAGAACTGGACACAGTAACTCCAGCTGAGGCCTCACCAGTGATCTGTACAGTGGTATCACCACCTCTTTCCTCCTGCTTGTTATGCCCCTTCCTATGCACTTCAACATTCTGTTTCTCTCCCCACCACCTTTTCACACTGGTCACCTTCAGGTCATCAGATATGATAACCCCCAGTTCTCTCTTCTGACTTGTGGTAGCCAGTAAGTCCAGATTTTAGTGCCAGAAATAGGCACTAAAGAATAGGGACTCGACTTGTATGCAAGGGCAACCTATCTGCGGGTGTTTTACTGGCCAGTAGAGGGCTCCAGTCAACTTATCCATGAGTTTTTTTTTTTGAAGTGCTTTAAAAGATGTCCATGTGAATGTCCCTCCTCCACTTAACTTCAGAATACTGTATTAAATGATACTAAAGAGCAGGTATAGTACAGTTACCTAAGAACTTACCATAACAGCAGATTTTCGAGAGGATCTCTTGCAGCAGGCCATCCCCAGTAGGACTAAGCCATCAGTCACCAGGACCACATGGAAACCTTTCTAGCTAGCATTCTACCAGAGGTGGATGCCACCTTCAGTGTCAGTGCCTGATGTTAGCCAACCCATATAAGTCAGGTAGCCACCACATCCTCCTCAGTTCTCCCACCGGAGACCATAAGCAGCATCCTGGGAGGGGGGGGACTGAGAAGGACTCCAAGGTATCCCAATAAACAAGGAACAATAGAGGCAGAAGGCTCACCCTAGTGGAAGGGGAGAGAGACACAGGAGAGGGGAAAAGGAAGGAGGAAAAGCAGGGACTGCTACAAGAGATCCTCTCAAAGATCTATTGTTATGGTAAGTTCTTACGTAACTGTACCATCTTACTATGAGGGTATCTCTTGCAGCAGGCCATCACCAGTAGGACTGAGTCCCAATCAGTTCTGGCACTACAGGCAGATGGGCTGGGCAGTAGGAAGAATAAATAGCAGCCTACGAAAAGCGGCCTTGGAGGACAGCTAGACCAAAGTTAGCCATATGACTAGAGGTGATGTCCAGACTGTAATGCTTAGTGAAAGTGTGAACAGTACTTCAGGTGGCAGCAGCACAGATGTCAGTGGCTGACACATTACAGAAACAAGCCACTGATGTGACCTTATCTCTTGTAGAATGGCCTTTAACCCCTCCAGGAAGTTCCTTGCCACACTTCTGGTAACAACAAACAATGCAATTTGCTAACCATTGAGACAAACACTGTTTGGACACCAGGGCACCCTCTTTTTCAGGGGTGAACAAAATGAACAAATGATTGGATTTCCAGGAGTTCTTTTTACAGTGTGTATAGTACCTCAAGATTCTATGCACATCCAAGGTGTGGAGCAATGCCTCCCCTTGATTGGAATGCTTCTGAAAAATAAATAGGCAGGTGGATGGATTGATTCAAAGTAAACTCTGACCCAACCTTAGCAAGAAATTTAGGATTTGTACACATGGACACCCTGTCTTTGTGAAAAACTAATAAGACTCCTTAAACCTGAGGGTCTGAAGCTTGGAAATTCTTCAAGCAGAAGTAATGGCAACTAAGAACAATGTTTTCCATGACAGAAAGCGTAGATCGCAACACACTGCTGGTTCAAAGGGAGGCAGCATAAGTTTTTGTAACACAAAATTGAGGTCTCAAGGCAGGACAAGGTCCCTGATTGGGGGCTTCAAATGCAGGACGCTCCACAAGAATGTACGTAAGACATCAAGTTGGGCCACTGAGCACCATTCCACAGGTGCATGATATGCAGAGATGGCACAGAGATGTACCTTCATAGAGGAGTACCGCAAACCCAAGTCTGAGAGGGGCAGAAGGTACTCCAAACCTGATCCACTGGACAGGTGAAGAGATCTAAGTGGTGCAATGCAGTTCAAAGAGTGAAATACTTTCATTTCATAGAGTAAGTGGCCCTGGTGGAGGGCTTCCTGGCTGCTACCAAGACATCTGCCACTCTGGGCCAGACCCCAAATCTGGTGATGACTTTGTCCTCAGGAGCCATGCATGGAAATGGAGAGACTTGAGATTCAGGTGGATCTGGGTGCCCTGTTCCTTGGAGAGCAAGTCTGTGCACAGGGGTAGGGACAGCTGAGGCTCCACTGCCAGTTGCTGCAGCAAGGGGAACCAGATTTGATGAGGCCAAAAGAGGGCGATGAGGATCATTGTAACTTCCTCCTTCTGGAGTTTGATCAGAACTCATAGTAGCAGTGGGAAGGGAAGGAAGACATAAAAAAAGAAAAAAAAACCCTGTCCAGGACAGGGACAATATATCTTGCCAGAAAAGTCCAGGCCCTGGATCTAGCGAGCAGAAAATCAACAGTTTTGCATTGCATGGGGACACAAAAAGGTCCAACTTGGGTGACCTCATCTGTCAAAGAGGTCTTCTACCACTGAGGTGAGAAGTTCCTACTAGTGAACTCTTGACCATAAATGACTTAGGCTGTTCATCAGGGTGTTTTGGTCCCTGGGAACATGGATGTCTGAGAGTTCCAGGCCATGCTCAATGGACCAATACCAGACACTCATTGCTTTCCTGTACAAGTGAAAAGAAACAAAAACAGCATTTGAAATGGCTGTCATTTGTGGGAGACACTCATTTTCTCATTGTTGTTTAGCAACAGTTTAGTACTGTGAAAAACAGCACGTTTTGTGAGGGGGGGGGAAGAGGAGGGAAAGCTCATCTATGTGCTGCATACAAATTATTTTTAAGCTATATATTATAACAAATAAAATATGGACAACCATACACAACTCGCCTTGTGTTCCCATATCAGGATTCAGATAACAGCACAGACCTCTTGAGCTTCACTCTTGAGGTCTATATGCTGTTTTCTAAACCCCTTGATAGAAACACAGGCTCGTTGTGTATGGTCACCCTTGAGGTCTAGATGAACCAGGGTGTCCTGTTCCTTGGAGAGCAAGGACCTCAAGATGAAATATGAGTGGGCAGTTCTTCACTGAGAGAGTGATGGGTCCATGGACTAAGCTGCCAGAATGGAAGGTGGGTATAGATTTAGTGAACAAATTCAAGAGGGCTTGGGACAACTACATGGGGCAAATAGAAATAACAATGACAGAGAATAAAGGGAGTAAAATAAGCCAGACAGGGATGGGGAAAATGGGAAGACTAGCTGGGCAAAGGGGTCCTTTTCTGTCTGCAAATTTCTATGTTTCTATGTTTCTATTATTCCTTATATGTGCAGTATGTTACTGTATTGTAAGCCTATAAGAGGTCTGTTAATGCCATAGGTGCCGAAAAGGGCTGCCACTAGGGCCATGGCCCTATCACTTTCATAAGTGGCCCTAGCAGTTTTTGCAAACATGTTAATGGATTTAATAGGGGGGAATTTACCTCTTATATCCTTGGCCCTACCAGTTTTCAAACCATTCTGGCACCAGTTGTTAATGCACAGAATATACTGTGAGTTTAATGTACTCTTTCTGTATCTTGATAATCAAGGGTTAGAGTTTCAAAGCCCTCCAAATTCCCGCAGCTGCAGGAAAAAAATGGCACAAGTGGGTGTCCACTTGTGGAGCCGCAGTTTTCCCCACAGCTATGGTATTCTCAAAAGCGGAGCCAGTTTATGACTGGCTCCATGATTTATGGCAGTTTGCAGCTGTTTTTTCAGTGCAGCTGTGGGGGAAAGCTATGCCTGGTTGAACCAGGCATAACATCCCCCGCAGCTGCACCAGCTGAAAATTCAAATCTCCACAGGTGCGAAGATTTCATCCTGTGGCCGGGGCTGCAGGACAGGACCTAGTCTATGACCCATTTGAAAATCCAGCCCCTAGTGAATTGCAAACCTCAGATAGATGGCTGACCAATATAGGACTCTCCTCTGAGAAGGTAAGAAAATGTTTTCCTCTTGCTTCCCCACTCACCCCACACTTTCCCACTTGCCCCTCACTTCCCCATTCCCCAAACACACAACAGAATAAAGTATCACTCCCAACACACACACACACACACATACCAATCTCTTGTTTCTTTTTACTTTTCAACAACAACCAAAGTTCAATACAAGTACAAGTACAGCTTGTTTATTGTGAACAGTATAGTTCACAATAAACACAGCAATAGAGTCAAGCCATACAAAGGCAAAAGTATTGGACTTCAGGAGGGCTGACTTTGCCAAAATGGGTGAGTGCCTAAGGAATGCACTAGCAAATGGGCAGGAAGGAGGGGTGGAAGAACAATGGGGAATTATAAAAACTGCCATCACGGAGGTAACAAGCCTTTGAGTGAAGCAAATAAACAAAACAAAATGATGTAAGAAACCACTATGGTTCTCAAAGGAGGTGGCAGTGAAGGTTCAAGAGAAAAAGAAAGCATTCAGAAAGTACAAGGAATCACAGAAGGAGCAGGACAGAGAATTGTATCAGTTAAAGTAAAAGGAAGCTGGGAAGGCAGTCAGATCAGCAAAGGCCCGAACTGAGGAAAAGACAGCCAACTCAGTTAAGAGGGGGGATAAAACCTTTTTTAGGTACATCAGGGAGCCAAGGAAGACTAAGGGAGGGATAGTGAGGCTTAATAAAGGGGAGGAGGTGGGCAGAGGGTGATGGTGAAAAGGCAGAGATACTAAACAAATATTTTTGCTCAGGATTTACAAATGAAGAGGGGGAGGTACCTAAAACAAACAATAGAAACACTCTGGGTACAGAAGTTGATACCAGCCCATTTACAGAAGAAAGGGTTCTGAGAGAGCTCTTAAAACTGAAGGTGGACAAAGCAATGGGGCCTGATGGGATTCATCCCAGAATTCTAAAAGAACTAAGGGTAGAACTAGTGACACCACTGACTACCCTCTTTAATAAATCATGGGAGGATGGGGTGGTACCTGAGGACTGGAGGAGGGCAGATGTTATTCCCTTTCACAAAGGTGGGAGCAGGGCAGAAGCAGGAAACTACAGACCTGTTAGTTTAACCTCAGTGATAGGGAAAATGATGGAATCACTTCTGAAGGAAAGATTTGTCGAGTAGCTAGAGGCCAGAGGAGCACAGGACCCAAGGCAGCATGGATTCACAGCAGGAAGGTCATGCCAAACGAATCTAATAGATTTCTTTGACTGGGTGACCAAAGTAGTATATCAGGGAGGGGCTGTGGACATGGTCTACCTAGACTTTAGCAAGGCATTTGACTCTGTCCCACACAAAAGATTAATATACAAGTTAGCCTGCCTGGGAGTGGGTGCCAAGAAGATAGTCTGGGTAAAGAATTGGCTGGAGAATAGGACACAGAAGGTAATAGTAAATGGAGTCTACTCTGAAGAAAGTGGGGTTACTAGTGGGGTGCCGCAGGGTTCAGTATTAGGACTGGTCCTCTTCAATGTCTTTATAAGCGACATTGCAGAGGGACTGGAAGGAAAAGTATGTCTCTTTGCAGATGACACAAAGATCTGCAACAGAGTCGATGCACAGGGTGGGGTGGAAAGGATGAGAAGGGACTTGACAAGGTTAGATGAATGGTCAAATGTATGGCAGCTTAGATTTATTGCTAAGAAGTGCAAGGTAATGCACCTGGGAAACAAAAACCCAGGGAAAGAGTACACAATGGGGGATGAGATACTAACAACAACAAAAATGGAAAGGGACCTGGGGGAAGTCATATCAGATGACTTAAAGGTGGGTAAGCAATGTGAGAGGGCAGTTAGGAGGGCTGGTAGGATACTGGGATGCATAGGGAAAGGCATCAACAGTAGAAAACAGGAAGTTGTTATCCCTCTGTACAGACAGCTGGTGAGACCCCATCTGGAGTACTGTGTGCAGTTCTGGAGACCCAGTCTCCTCAAGAACATAGACAAGATGGAAGCTGTCCAGAGGAGGGCAACTAAAATGGTGCAGGGTCTGCACCAGAAGACATATGAAGAGAGACTAAAGGAGCTTAATATGTATAGCCTCAAGGAAAGGAGGGAGAGGGGGGACATGATAGAAACTTTCAAGTACCTCAAGATTATAAACAAAGTCCAAGAGGGTAGCATCTTTCAAAAAAAGAGGTGTGCAAGAACAAGGAGCCACAATTTGAAGATGGGGGGGCGGCTCAGAGGTAATGTAAGAAAGTATTTTTTCACAGAGAGGGTTTTGGATGCATGGAATGGCCTTCTGGAGGAGGTTGTGGATTCAAAAACAGTGGTTGAATTCAAGCATGCATGGGACAGCCATAAGGCAATTCTAGGGGGTGGGGGTAGAAAGAAGTAGGCAGCTGGTTAACTAGGATCTGCAGCTTATCCATTAGGTAGGGAAAGGAGCAGACTGGGTGGGCCAAGCGGTCCTTATCTGCCATCAAATTCTATGTTTCTATGTTTTTATACAGCTGATCCTAGGTCTGTGTGGTGGCTGCTTGTGTTTGTCTGTGTCTGTAGCTTAGTTTTTGTGGATTTTTCATGGTTTTCTGCTTGGAGTAACTACACCATTTTTGCTCACGACATCCATGAAGGTCTCCTAGACTGGATTTCTGGAAAACATCATCACCAGGTATCTGCATTTTCATTTTAAAAGTCAATCAACCAAGTCTGACAAACTCAGTAACTCTGGGTACTGCTTGAATCCACATTTTCATCTGACCTTCTCCTAAAGGATCTGTGTGTGGGCTTTTCGACAACCTCTTTGAATGACACAGGAAGCATACAAAGAAAAGGATTTTACATCCTGCATATGCGCAGGCACAGTTCATCACCTTCATCACCTACAGCAATTTTAACACATTCTGTGACTCTGGACCTCAGCAGTTGATCATTTCTTTTGGCTTTTGACTTAACCACAAGGTATCAACATTTTCAATTGAAATCAACGTTTAATGTACTTGTCTCTAAGGGCTAACTTTCCAACAACCGAAGCTGACCTTCATAAAATGTCTGATACTGCTGCTATTACTTATGTCAGGAAACATACACCCTAACCCTGGCCCTCCCCCACGAGTTGGTGCCAAAAACAAGTCAAGACACTCTCCTTGGCAAGTATCAACATCTGTAGCCTCCTCATTAAACTCTACTCCCTCACAGCCTGGACAGAACATCACGACCCTGATATTCTGTCTGTAAATGAGACATGGCTTTCCTCAAAGATCCTGGAGTCAGCAATATCGATCCCAGGATATACAGTCTTCAGGCAAGACAGGCTGTCCAAGAGAGGTGGAGGCTGTGCCCTTTACCTAAAAGAATCTCTTACAGGTCATGTTCTCAGTGTGCATCTCCCTGAGAATGACATCCAGGTCCTTGCCATGAAGATACTGCTTGGAGCACAAAACAACAACCTGACAGTGGCATCAATCTATATCCCCCCCAAGCTGACCAACCAAGGGCTAAAGCCCATACTAAACTTCATACACTCATTTAATCAAAATGCAGAAACAATCCTGCTTGGTGACTTCAGTGTGAACTGGTCCTCCCCCAGTGCAAACAAATATAAGGACGCACTGACTGGTCCAATCACCCACAAGGGTGAACTACAGAGCAGGTACTACCATCCTTCTGGACTGGGTTCTCATGAACCACCTGAATCACATCACAAAAACAGTAGTTCTCTCCGACAGTCTAAGCGACCACTCCCCAATCCTTTGCTCCTGGTCGAACAAATACACTAAGCCTCATCCCAAACCTATTAAAAGCAGGAGACTTATTCCTGGTCATCTTGAGTCTCTAAAAACCCTCCTATGAGACCATGATTGGTCTTTGATAGACACGGTTTCCAACAGTGACACTGCACTTGAATATTTTATCCACAGCTTTAACAGCACCTGTGATGTCCATGCCCCATTCAAAAAACACAAGATTAAAGGTGTCAACAACCCTTGGATTAACTCTGATCTTCTTGAACAATTGACGTCCCAGGATCATCTTTGGCATCTGGCCAACTTGACTGGCACCCAGGCTGATACCCAGGCTTACAAAGCAGTGAGAAGTGCCTGTATGAGAGCAATTCAAAAGAAAAAGGCAAGATACTACAGGAGCGCACTCGCTAACTCATGGAAAGATGGAAAGAAGTTTTGGGCAAATCTTTCTGAAGTTACAGGGCATATCCCCAAAGTACCACCATCTATGCTCAATGTAAATGGCAGCCTCACTCTGGACCAGGTCACCATGGCTAATGTTTTTAATGCAGCATTCACTGATCTTAGTCATGTACTTCCTCCAACCTTCTTTGACCTCCCCACGGACTCTCCAGGCTTGGACAAAGCAAGAATAACACAGGGCCATCCACCTTTCTACTTTAAAACTATCTTGGAGGCCCTAGCCAAAAATCAACTGCTCAAAGTGCTTGGGTGGTCCAGATTCAGTGGTGACTCCTTAGACCTAAAGCTCCTTGCCCTCACCATTGACGAAGTCCTGACCCCACTCACCAAAATCCTCAACCGATTCCTAATGCTTTCTCAGTTCTCCCAAATATGGAAATCTGCTGTTGTGATGCCAATTCGCAAAGGTAGGGATAAGACCCTAACCTCTAACTACAGACCCATCTCTATTCTTCCCCCTCTCTCGAAAGCACTGGAGAGAATAGTTGCCGATCAACTTACAGAATACCTTGCTAACCACAACCTGCAATGACAGGAGCAGCATGATTTTCGAAAAGGACATAGTACCACCACAGCTCTCATTGAATTCACCACTTACATCCATAATGCTCTAGATCAGGGACATCTTGTCAGTGCCACCTTTATCAATTTGACAAAGGTGTTCGACACTGTCAACTACTCCCTGCTATTTGAACAATTATCTTGCCTTGGCCTCTCAGATGACACCGCACGTTGGTTCCAAAGCTATCTTAGCAACCGAAACCAACAGGTCAGAGTTGGTGAGTCACTCTCACCCTCCCGTCCGATTCGCACTGGAGTTCCCCAAGGGTCCATCTTGGGTTCCTTGCTTTTCAGTATTTTTCTGAACAATCTCCCTGCATCATGCCCTAAGAGACTTCTGTTATATGCAGACGATGCAGTTATTTTCACCTCCCACCCTGACCCCTTCCTCCCTCCTACAATTGCAACTGCAAACAAGCTTTATGCAAGTGGTTTAAATCTCAAAAACACATACTAAATCACAAAAAAACTAAAACAATGATATTTCATGGCATCCATAACAAACATATAAACAAATGTCTATTTATCACAAACAGTGAAGGGACGTTGCTCAAACATGTTCAACTGTTTAAATACCTGGGGGTTACCCTCGACAGCACCTTGTCTTACTCTGAACACATTGAGAGCATTGCCAAGACCATGAACACCCACATAGGACTTCTCTTTGGAACCTGCCTCACCAGTGAAGTCCTAAGCATTGCCATTCAGAGCTCTGTTATATCACTAATTGACTATGGGCTTGTGATCTACGGCTCTGTCACTGACACTGCACTTTGACGAATAGCCATTGCCCTTAACAAGGCACGTCGTCTACTGACCTCTGCTCCATGCTTCTCACATACCTGTGACTTCTACAAGCAAGCAAATTGGCTCCAACTCCCTGGCAGACTCAAGTACCAGACCAGTATGCTAGCAAAAAAGATTACCTTAAATCTACCCTCAAGGGTGCAGTCCATACTGGTCCCCAGCTGTACCCTCCACCTAACCAGGGGCTCAGAATATCTTACTTTTTCTGTTCCATGCTGCTGTACTACCCAAGGACAACACTCTTTTACATACAGAGCCTCATCCTGGTACAACTCGCTTCCATCTGCTGTTACCAATGACACTACCCTGGGCAGTTTCAAGTGTTGCCTGCATCAGAACCTTGTCACAATGGCCTCCTGTGAATATTTCTCCTAACTAAACTTACTCTCCTTCCCTCCTCTAAGTCCCTCCTACCTTTACCCTCCACTATCTCCTATCTCCTCCCTTTTTATTTCCCCACTATTATCTACATTCTCTTCCCATAGCTTCCTCTACATGTATCTACCATCTCTCCTAGCAGTTTCTAATTTATTCTAGTGAACCATATTACAACTGTATTTTTTATAGTACATATGCTCTTGAATAATATACACAAATTACTGTAACTTAACATACATACTGTGATTCATTGCACATATTACAGTAATTCCATATGAAAGCTTTAATGCACCCAACAAAGCCTATGGCTGCTTAAAACTACTGTACTAGTTATTGTCCTCACTATGTTCTGTATTGTTTCCCTGATGTGGAACCTTTGTAAAAGAGCCTCAGCTCAAAGGTGTCTTAAGAAATAATAATAAATAAATAAATAAATACTACCACTGGCAATACCTCCTCACATAGTGACTGCACTACATTACCTTGCATTGTACTCATACCCAAGGGCACTGACTTGGTCAGGCAGGAGGTGGAGTCATCCTTGGATTCTCATCCCTGTCGGGCGGTGTTAAGCAACGCTAGGTCTATTAGAAATAAGACTGCAGTGGTGGTGGATCTTATTGCATCTGTTGACCTGGCTTGCATCACCGAGACCTGGCTGGATAAAAATGCGGGCCCTATTTTAGAGTCTGCAGTTCCGGCTGGGTTCTCAGTGATTCACCGTCTGAGAGTGGACCGTAGGGGTCGGGGAGTTGTAGTCTGTTTTAGACAGAAACTGGATCTTAGGGAGGGGACAGTTGAATGTACCAGTTTCTTTGAGAGTATTGTGGGTACAGGTGCAGGCTACAGGATCCTTCTCATTTATCGGCCCAGCTCTTCCGGACTGTGGACAGACTGTGCAATCCAGCCTGTCTTCAAGCCGGTCGAGCATTGTCACAGTTACAGTGTGAGAAGTTTGCAATGTTCTTCACTGATAAGGTGTCCACCATCCAGGATGAGATCAGTCAGCTCCTCCCCATTGGGTCTTGCACTGGTCAACCAAGTGGCACTAATGCCCAGTTGACTTTGTTCACCTTTAGTCAATCGGCAGTCATGGATGTAGCGAGGATTGTCCCGACTTTGCATCCAACCTACTGTAGTCTGGATCCAGGCCCTACTGGCCTACTCGTAGGGTGTGTAGAGGTTATTGGCCCAATCCTGACTGGGATAGTGGTGGCATCATTGAAGAGAGGGATCACTCCAGATCACTTAAAGGAGGCAGTGGTGCACCCCCTTCTGAAAAAGCCCTCCCTTGATCCCGATTACTCAGAAAACTACTGACCAGTCTCGAACATTCCCTTTTTAGGGAATTTTATCGAGAAGGTGGTCGTTTTGCAGCTGGAGGATGATTTAATCAGCCACAGTATCTATGACCCTCTCCAGTCTGGCTTCAGGAAATGGCATAGCACTGAGACGGCTCTTGTATGGGTACTGAATGATCTTCTGATGGTAAGAGATCAGACAGCTCATTCCATCTTGGTTCTCCTTGATCTCTCAGCAGCATTTGACACCGTAGATCATGGGATATTGCTTGAGCACCTGTGATTTCTCTGTGGACTGAGAGAGGTGGTCCACAGTTGGTTTCAATCTTTCCTTCAGGGCAGGACTCAGAGAGTAGTGTCAGGGATTTATTCCTCAGCCTCTCACCGCCTGCCCTGTGGGGTGCCACAGGGTTCGGTGTTGTCCCTCATGTTATTTGCAGTGTATATGCTTCCATTGGGGGACATTACAGGATGGTATGGGCTGAATTTTCATTACTATGCTGATGACTCTCAGCTCTACATGTCTTTTGTGCCTGGGCAGGAGTCTGATTCAATCACAGTGTTTAACAGCTGCCTGCTGGAGAAACAGGGCTGGATGAGTACCAGCTGGCTTAGGTTGAACTCAGGTAAAACAGAGGTATTGGTGGTGGAGTCAGGGGTGAGGATGTTAAGCTCATGGGTGGGGAAACCCTCAGGTTTATTTCTGCGTGGGGACCCCGCTTATGGCATCTGGCCAGGTGCGTAACCATGGTGTTATGTTTGATGAGGACCTGACCCTGAGGGTACAGGTGTCAGCCGTAGTCAAATCATCCTTTTTCCATCTAAGGTAAATAGCATGGGTTAAACACCTGGTCCCACTTGCAGATCTTCCTATCCTGGTCCACGCCTTAGTCGCCAGTTGTCTTGATTACTGCAATACCCTTCAACTAGGGCTGCCAGGGGTGGATATCTGCTGCTTGCAGCTGGTGCAGCATGCAGTGGCCAAGTTGATGACTGGAAGCCCTAAATCCAGTCATATAACACCTGTGCTGCCCAAACTGCACTGGCTGCCTGTATAGTGGCGGATCACCTTCAAGGTCAGGTTTCTGACTTATAAGGCCCTACATGGGTTGGGACCCCCACTACCTGAAAGAACTCCTGGTTTCTTACAGTCCCTCCCACTCCCTCTGATCCTCTGGCAAGGGATTGCTAGAGATTCCCAGGATAACCTTGAAAACATCTGGTGGAAGAACTTTTGCCTTTATGGCACCTACCCTGTGGAATTCTCTACCTTGTCAGATACATGAGAGCCTGACTGTAGAAGGGTTTAAAAAAGCCTTGAAAACTTTCTGATTCAAACAAGCATTCCAGAAATATAATGTCTGCTACGTGTTTAAAGGTGTTTTAATTATTATGGATTTTAATACTGTTATGTTGAAATTTTGTAAAGGCACCCTGAGCTTAGGAAGGGTGCCTCATATAAATAAATTTTACACAGAATTTGACAGCAGATAGGAACTGCTTGGTCCGCCCAGTATTCCCATTTTTCCTTATCTATATTATCATCACAGACCCTCTTGATCTACAGCTCTTTTTCCCTCCCCTCCTTCCTTTCCACTATGATTCCCATGTGCCTATCCCATCCATACTTGAACCCCTCCACTGTGTTCACCCCTACCACTTCCACTGGAAGGCTGTTCCAGAAATCCACCATGCTTACTGGGAAGAAATTCTTCCTCACATCTCTCCTGAAACTACCTCCCTCCAGCTTCATAGCATGTACCCCTTGTTCCTGAGCAAAATACTTCTCTCCTGTACCTTACTTGCCCCCGTGAGGTATTTAAAAGTATCTATCATATCCACCCTCTCCCTACTCTCTTCCAGGATGTACATATTGGGGTTCTTTAGTCTCTCCTTGTAGGGCTTTTGATGCAGACCCTGCACCATTTTAGTTGCTCTCCTCTGAATTGACTCCATGCTGTCTATGTCCTGGAGACAAGAGACTTGACTTTCAAAGGTTGATGCAGGGCTAGCATCAAGTCCTGCTTCAACCCCATTCTTTGGTGCAGCTGCGCCAAACACTTTTTGATGCAACTGCACCTGATTTAGTACATCGGGCACAGTTGCAACAGTTTTCACACTTTACGGCAGCTTGCGCCAAATATTTGGCTCAAGCCCCATAAAAAGGGTCTCCCAAATGGTGCAAGTTACATCAGGAAAACCAGGTCTAACTTGCAGCATTTGATCCTTAGGATTGAAAATCCTGATGGGTAGCCAGGAGAAAGCTGTAAGCCCTGTGCGCCAAATGATAGGTGTATCAGGGGCTTGTGGCATTCTCGGGGCTCTGAAAATTGAGCCCAAAGTCTCCATAACTGGACACAGTGCTCCATGTGGGGTGTTACCGGCAGCAATCTTTACAGATGTAACCCCTAGGTGGCGCTATCCCTTGGGCTACTACCCATGCCTGCTTGGCTACTAACAGGTTAAGGGGCCTAAGTTCTAAAATGGGTGCCTCCACCCAAAGGTCTGGGTTGGTTGTAACTAGTCTAACCAGGTCATAGTCCTCTGGGACACTGTGACCCGCCTTTTCTCCCACTAGTGACCCACACAGTACACAACAGTAACTTTCCCAATACCCCAGATATGCAAACCACATACACTTGTACTTGGCACTTACCCCCAGGACTGGTTCCTTCAGCTTGGCTTTGGAGAACCCCTGTAAAACAAGGTGATGCAGTACAATAGCAACAATGCAATACCTTTAGCATAAACTGAAACCACAGTCAATGTAAATTTGCAGAAACAAACAGATCTGATTTATTCAGGGGAGCTGTAACAAGGAGGGGGGAAATCAGGTTAATTGGTTTAAACACATTAATAATCACAGTACTGTGCATGCACTTAGAGTCCCAATCAGTCTCATTCTCTGGGTACCCAGGATGGGAAAGGGGCTGGCCAGGTCCGTTGCAGCTGGTTGGGGCCCTATGATGGAAAAAGGAACATGCACAGATACGATTTGCAATCCAGAGCTGGATGGCTCAGTTTATGGGAAGAAAAGCACAAACAATCAGATGACACACTTTGATTAAACAAAGGTTGCAGGGAGCTACCCTAATAATTACTCATGAAACCCAGGGTAAACACAGGAGGGCTGATGGATAAACTCTCTGGATTGCCAGAGGGAGCTTGGCCCCTCAACAATGATGGATGTTTCTGTGCAGAAGGGTAGGGGGCTAGACCCACATGGCAGGGCCTATCTGCACCAGGCAGCATGGATTCAGTCTGATTCTTGAAGGGGAAAAAACAACATCCAGCACTAGCACACAGTATACGGCAAATGGGAAAATCAGATTGTGATCCCCTTCCAGCACATAGCACATTTATATGTAAAAGAAAGCTTACTGCACCAGGCAGATGACTCCTCAGTTCCGATTACAAAACACACTGCAATTACTCAGGAGCATTACAGTAGCTAAAGTCCTGACAGGCCGATCGCTTTCAGCAAAATCTTCGGTTTTCTACAGGGTAAGCCTGGTCTCACAGCAGCAGCTTGCTTTACTCTCACAACTTTGGATTCAGTCCAAAAACACCTCTTCTTCCTCTCAGGGCAGATAACAGGCTAGTAGGCCAGGGATCATGCCTTTTTCACGATTCTTCTCATGAACTACAGGCGCTTTCTCGCCGCCAGCGCACCAGCTCCTTCTCTCCAGCTCCCAACTTGAATCTGGTTTCTTCTCTTGTCTCTCTCAAGGCACATCCACGACTCTCCCACGTGAACTACAGTGTACCTTGGCCACTCACACATTTAGAACTCCTTCTCTCTCTCTCTCCCGCGCGAACTAAGGCTCACCTCGGCCTCTCACGCACACGTAACTGTTTCAGAGACGTAGTCCAAAGTAAAACTCTCCATTTCTCTCCTTTTCTCTCCCTGTGTCTCCATTCAGGAGAGCTGAATGCAGGAAGTCCAGACTCAGCCTTCCCATCAAGTCCCACCACTGCCCCGTGGAGCAGCAGCTCCATGAGATGTTCACTCTTCCAGCTCCATTCTCAGTCTGACCTTGTGCTGCAGGCTGTTGGGGAATTTTCCTTATGTCCAAAAGATTCAGTTGGCTGATTCTGGTGTCAGTCACAGCAGAGCTCCCTCTATAGGTGCAAAAAGGCGCCAACAGTCCAAAACTACATTACCCAGAGGCACCTTCCATACAGCTCCCTTTCAACAGGCTGCAGATGAGAGTTCCAGTCCCGATTGGCCAAAGCAGGCTCCATTTTAGTGTCCCCTCATATTGATTGGTCCAATTCAGCAGTCTGGGACCAAAATGCAGATCAGAAACAGTCCAGGCTGCAGTAATTAATTACATCTTTCAACTGAGCTCCCTCTGTGCATTTAGTGACTGCAGAAATGGAGTGATTAGACAGCAGCTCGAATGGGACTCGAGCATGAAAACACATAGTTCCCCACATTCAAACTAATTATGACTGCAGGCTGGCAGCCCTTAAAGAGACAGTACATGGAGGCTTTACAGGCGCTCACTGGCAATACATTTAAACACTAAATGCAGGACAACAGCCTGGCAAAGGGTATTTAGGCACACCCACGGAAGGCCTTTTTAGTGACTCCCATTTGTAGGGGGGTTACACAGAGGCTATATCACCTCCCTCTTTTGGCTGGTAATACCCCTCCCTTTGCATACCAGCATCCCATGAGCCCTCCTGACTGCCTTATAGCACTGCCTGGCCACCTTTAGTTCATCAGATATAATTACCCCCAGGTCCCTTTCTTGTTTGGTAATCTTCAGTACCACTCCACCCATTTTGTACTCCACCCCTGGGTTTCTGTGCCCTAAGAGCATTATTTTGCACTTTTTTGCATTGAAATCCTGCTGCCATAGCCATGACCATGCCTCCAGTTTCCTTAAGTCTCTGGTCATTTTTTACAATTCCTCCCCTAAGCATCTACACTATTGCAGATTTTGGAGTCATCTGCAAAGGAGCAGGCCTTCCCTTCCAGCTCCTCTGCAATGTCACTTATGTGACAGTATAGGCTGGGTCAAAATGGGCATCCTGGGTGGGCCAAGCAGTCTTTATCTGCTGACAAACTCTATGTTTTTAGGTATATCCATATAACTTTCTGAAGAGTTTTGGTGCCGCTTTTATAATTAGATCTACCATATATGGTGACAAGGGGAATCACTTGAAGATTTAAGGAATAGAACATAACCTGTGGCATTTTGTACATCAGCTCTGGTACTTCTTTAAGTCAAGCATATGTTTTGTGTTGTAATAACTTTATAATACTGATGCCACCTAAAGATAAAAGCTAATATCAATAGTAGCGGCAATATTTTTATTTCTTAGGCGCCCACTCCCACAGGCTCTGGGAGGGGTTCTTTCAACAACAGTACAAATAAATAGCAACACATAAATAAACATACAGCAGTATAGATTAAAATATTATATATTGACACAGTATGTCTTAATTATAAGTGGAGAAAACCATGGAAATCAGAGAGTGCTTCAGACCCCATTGAAACATTTCAACAGAGGGGACCTCTCTTAAGTTCATGCAGTAGTAGGTTTCAGAAGGAGGGCAGTGCCATGGCGAACTCCCAATCCACAGATAGTTTTAAATGAGAAATGGGGACTCTCGGAAATCCCACCTCAGAGATATGGAGAGGGGAGTGAGGAGTATAACAACAGGGGAACTCTTTCATGTAGCCTGGGCCTTGATTGCGTAGGGTTTCATATATTAACAAACTTATCTTGAGGGAGATGTGCCCCTCACAGGCAGCCAGTGCAGTATCCACAAAACAGGAGAGCTATGCTATGAGTGAGACACCCCAGCAATCAATCGAGCTGTGGTGTTCTGTAATAGCTGCAAGCAGTGCATCAAACCTCCAGACAGCTTGAGGTAGACCACTGCAACAATCCTGTCTGGCTATCATGAAGAAATGCAGCATTGCCATTAGACCCTGGAGACATAGATAGGACTTAATTCGGACAATATTCCTGAGAATGAAATTTCCACTGGGAACCCCACTGACACTTGATGTTCTAGCATCAGTTTCAGGCCCAAGATGATGCCCCGATGTTTTACTCTATCTCTGGCTGTGAGAGTAGTAGTACCAAGTTGTAACCCAGCCACCACACCACCCAAACCTGCCATACTCCAAGCACCTGCATTCACCAGTAGTACTTCCATCTTGTCTGGATTCATCCTAAGCCAGCTGACGACCATCCAGTCATTGATCACAGCTAGGCAACTATTCAGAACATTGATGATTCCCTCCCCAAATTCAAACAATAGGTATAACTGAGTATCATCAGCATAGCATTGAGATTATAGACTATACCTATGAATGACCTCACCCAGTGGCATTAAGTACATCACAAACAACATGGGCAACAAGATCAAACCCTGAGGGGCCTCATAGAACAGGGAAAAAGGGGATGAGAAAAATTTCCTCATGCAATCTGTTGGACCCTAATGGAAAGGAAGGACTCAAACCACTCCAAAACAGTGTCCCTGAGTCTGACCAAGTTCTTCAGCTGAGCTGAAAAAAATCCTATGGTCTACGGTGTTAAAAGTTGGCAACAGATTGTGGAGAACAAGAATGGAATATTATCTCTACCTCTAGCTAGAAGAAGATAATTTTGCACCCTGGCAAGTATCAACTGTGCTATGACACCCCTGAATCCTGAATGAAATGGCTCATAGATAGAAAAAGCCTCCAGCTGTGTGCCCACCACCTTCTTGATCATCTGCTCTAAAAAAGGAAGGTTTGGGACAGGCCTGTAACTGGTTAAGATGCCTGGGTCCAAAGATGGTTTGTTAAGGAGGGGGTCTCACCACAGCCCTTTTCAGAGTTGAAGGAAACACCCCTCCCCAAGGGGACACTGGACTATCTCCACTATCACCGGTCCCAAGGACTCCCAGCAGTCCACCAACAGCTAAGTCATTATAGGATCAAGTGAACAGAAGAAGGGACACAGTTCTGAACAAGTGGTTAATGTCTCCAGCTGGAGTCAGCTGAAACTCCCTCAAGGCTAGGAGAAGGCCCCTACTAGTTACAGACTGGATCATACTGAACCCTGATAGCCCACTTATGGTGACTGAGGAATTTATGGAGGGTACCCTGCCAAGAAAAAAATGGCTGAACTCTTCACATCTCTCCAGTGTCAATACTCATTTGGACTACAGACAAGCTGAATGTAACAGCTGTCCAAGTTGAAGAAAAGTTGACCAGGTTTCTTGTCCCTGCAGCAATCACCTGTGAGAGGAAACATAGAAACATAGACAATGGCAACAGAAAAAGACCACTGGTCCATTCAGTCTGCCTATAAAACCCTAACAAACCCAGGATCTATTGCCGAAACAGAGTTCTAGCCCACACTATCCACCTCCATGCTTCCTGCCCTCCCACTACCGCCTTGAACAACCCCTAAGCCCTTCCTTTCGTCCCAGCCATGTTTGAAAGCATTGACAGTTTTGGTGCCAACCACATCAACTGGCAGATTGTACAATGCCTTTTTTACCCTGTCTGTAAAATAAACATTATGACTTCACTCTTGAACTTCCCCACATCAGTTTCCACATGTGTCCCCTTGATCATTATCCTCTACTTATGCTAAATAGTTCCTCACAGTTTATGTTGTTCATTCCTTTCAGGAACTTGAAGGTCTCTGTCATATCTCCACTCTCGTGTCTGGCCTCCAGCAAGTACATGTTCAGTGCCTTGAGAAAATCCTTGTAAGATCTGCCCTGCTGGCCCTGAATCAGTTTGGTCTCCCCACGTTGCACTGTTTCCAACCTGCCCTTATCTTTCCTTAGATGAGGACTCCAGAACTGGGCACAGTACTCCTGGTGGGACACCACCAATGATTTATAGATCAATAGTAATACCTCTTTCCCTCTGCTGTCAAAACCCCTTCCTATACCCCTCAGTGCAAGTTTGTCTTTCTATAGCCTTGTTGCACTGGTTTGATTGATCTAGGGAGTCACAGATGAGGACTCCTAAGTCTCTTTCCTCAGAAGTTTTACCCAGCTTTACCCCCATCCAGTACTCTGTCCTCAGGTTATTGTTCCCTACGTGTATCACCTTGCACTTTTTGGCATTGAAATTCAACTGGCAAACCTTTGACCACCTCTTTAGCTTTTGCAGGTATCTCTGCATCTCCCTAAACCCACCCTAATTGTCTACCCTGCCACAGAGGTTAATGTAATCTGCAAAGAAATACATCTCATTCTAGATCCTTTCTCCTATATCACTGATGAACATATTGAAAATGACTGGACCCAGGACCAAATCTCTGTGGCACCACACATAACTCCCTCCCTTCTGATTTGACACTGTTAACTACAACCCTCTGCTGTCTCCCTTCCAATCAGTTTTTCATAGTTTCATAGTTGTTTACAAGTTCAGGAGGCAAAGCCTATGATTGAACTTGCACCCAAAGGTGGTTTTAGTTATCTATATAATCAAATTTGGCGTTACCCATATGTTTGTCTAATGAACCCTTAAATGTATCCATAGTTTTATTCTCAACTATTGAGGCTGGTAGTGTATTCCACAAGTTAACCACTCTCTGAGTGAACCATTGAAGTCTTTTTTTTGTTCGGCAATTTACTCCTTTTAATTTCATATTGTGTGATCTTGTATGTGATGCAGACTATTTTCTTTCTATACCTAAGGTTTCTATTAATCCTGGTTCATTGAAGGCCTTATAGATCATACAAAGGTCTCCTTGAAGGTGTCTGTATTGGATTGAATACAAGTCAAGTGTTTTCAATCTTTCGCCATAAGATTTATCAAACATGCCCTTGATTTTTTTTGTCATTTTCCTTTGCACTCCCTCAAGTTGTTTCTTTCCACGAATTGTGGTAGGTGCACAAAATGGGGCACAGTAATTCAAATGTGATCTCACCAGACTACTGTAAAGTGGAAGAATAACCTGTGGTTGTCTGCTTTTGATTTTTTTCCAAATACAGCCCATGATTCTTTGACATTTCTTTACTTTAAATGTTGTATTGTTTTCACAAGTTAATTTATTGTCTATGTTTATCCTGAGTTCCTTTTCATTTTCTGTTATTTGGAGTGTTACATTGTTTAATAAGTATCCATTTTTCAGATTGTTGTGACCCAAATGCATTACTTTGCACTTCTGCTCATTAAATTTCATTTTATTATTCCTGGCCCAGATTTCAAATGCGTCTAGTTCTTTTTGCAGAGAGTCTATTGCTTCAAAGGTATTAACAATGCATCCAATTTTGCAATCGTCTGCATATTTGGATATCCATATGTTATCTGATATCTGCATTGATGTTATCAGAATATTGAAAAGAACAAGGCCCAACACAGAGCCCTGTGGAACTCCACTTGTAACCTCGACCCATGAGGACAAGGCACCTTTAACTGATGTACTTTGTTTTCGGTTGCATTGCCATGAATTGATCCAATTGCTTAAGTTATATGGAAATTTTTGTTTAGTCAGATGCTCTAGAAGAATTCTGTGTGATACTCTGTCGAATGCCTTAGCCAGATCCAAGTATACAATATCCACTGGAAGTCCTCTATCTAATGCAGCACTCACATTTTCAAAAAAATTTAGTTGATTAGTTAAACATGACCTCCCTTTTCTAAAACCATGCTGTGATATATCATATACTGTAAGTTGTGGTGATTAATGTGTTCTTCAAGTCTCCACAGGATTAATCTTTCTAGGATTTTTCCAATAGCAGAAGTTAGGCTTATAAGCCGGTAGTTAGATACTTCAGATTTGTCACCAGTTTTGTGTATTGGTATAACCACTGCTTCTTTTCATGTGAGTACACTTTCGGCCGCCTCTAGTGAGAAGTTAAATAATTTACACAGTGGTCCAGATATATAAGAGGAGGTTTCTTTTAAAAAGGTAGGGTGCATCCCGTCTGGTCCAACTGATGAGGTAACTTTTAATTTCTGTAATTCTTTCATGGTTTCATCTACCGTAATAGGTTCGACAGTTTTTTGATTATGGTTTATGTTTAAGTTATTAATAATTTGCTCCTTATTAGAAAATATCTTATGGAAGTATTTATTCAATGCCTCTGCTATTTGTATTTCATTGCTAATTGTTCCTGAGTTAGTCACTAAAGGACCTATGGTTGCTTTGGAGCCTCTCAATGAGCCAATGCAGTTATAGAATTTTTTCTTATTATCCAGTGTGTCGGTAGCTAGTTTATTTTCCATACTTTTTTTTGCATTCCTAATTTCTAGTTCAGTTACTCACCCATCTAACTG
The DNA here is from genome assembly GCA_016271365.2 of Neoceratodus forsteri. NCBI lineage: Eukaryota > Metazoa > Chordata > Ceratodontiformes > Ceratodontidae > Neoceratodus > Neoceratodus forsteri. The sequence continues at coordinate 672,608,045 of CM057452.1, forward strand.
TGTCCTTAGCTACACCCAGATCCTCTAGCGTCTTCAGCAGCCTGCTGCGAGGCATCAAGTCAAAAGCCTTTCTGAAATCAAAGTAGAGTAAATCCACAGCATGGCCCTTAACCATTACCTTCATTATCAAATCAAAGAATACTATCAGGTTAGTCTGACAACACCTCCCTGCCAGAAATCCATGCTGTTTACTATCCTGGAGTCCACTGCTCTCCAGGTAGTTCACACGGTCCTCTTTGACTAGTGTCTCCATCAGTGTACCCACAAAAGGGGGGGGCACCTTGACAGTGTGGTAGTTTGGCTTGCTTACATTGCAATTCCAATCTGAAAACTAAGAGAACCCCTTTTCCATGGAGATAAAAGTAAGAAAGTAAGAAATTCAGGCAGTAAAAATGTTTTACTTCTCAGATTTACCATGGGGGTGGTTTGTGTACTGGACTCTGTGTTTGTTTGTTACATGCCACAAAACCAGTAGCACCCCTCAGCAAAAGTGTGATTTGAGGTTTGTGAACAATGCAAAGGTTAAAGCATACTAGTTTTGGAAAGTTTTTAGAGTTTGGGAACTTGTGGTGCTCCTTTTGGCATGTTCCCTTTGATCACCTGTGAAATTACCTTGGTGAAAGCACTTTACTTTAAAGGAGCCGATTTAGGCAATGCACTTTTTAGAGTAGACACTGAATGCATTTCGTAGTTATGACCAAACCTGGGGTTTCACAATGACATCTGGTGGTTTGGCTTCCTCACATTGGAATTCCAGTCTGAAAACTAAGGGAACCACCTTTTCATGGATGTAAACGTAAGAAAATAGCCAATTCAGGAGTAAAAATGTTTTACTTCTCAAAATTACCATGGGGGGTTGTGTACTGGACTCTGTTCGTTACGTGCCTTAGTCCTGCAGCCGTCAGTTCATCCCAGTATCCAGCCTGCAGAGGAACGTCAGCGTGCCTGTCTGCATAACCAGCAGAAGATCTTCAACATCAACGCATTCTGCTGTAAGAACTGTGTTTTTATCACACTGTACCCAAACACTGTGAGCATCCCCAACAGTGTTTGAATTGACCGCAGTAGAGGGGGCTTGGCAGTAAGTCAACTGCAACATGGATCAGTATCTAGGAAGAGGGTACAGCGCTCCTTAGAAACCCAGGCTGCTCCACAGAAGCCAGCTCTGCTTTACTCCTGCAACCTGACAGTTGTCAACTCATCTCACTATCCAGCCTGCAGAGGAATATCAGCGTGCCTGTCTGTATAACCAGCAGAAGATCTTCAACATCAGCACATTCAGCTGTAAGAACTGTGTCTTTCATCACACTGTGCCCAAAGACTGTGAGTATCCTGAACAGTATTTGAACTGACCGCAGTAGAGGGGGTTCAGTGGCAATCAAATTACAGTGCAGATCAGTACAGTATTTAGGAGGAGGGGCCCAAGTGCTCTTTAAAAACCCATGCTGCTCCACAGAAGCCAGCTCTGCCTTATTCCTGCAACCTGACAGACATCAGTTCGTCTCAGTATCCTGCTGCAGAGGAACATCAGTGTACCTGTATGCATAACCAGCAAAAGATCTTCAACATCAAAACATTCTGCTGTAAGAACTTTGTTTTTGATCACACTTTACCCAAAGACTGTGACCATCCTGAACAATGTTTGAACTGACTGCGGTACAGGGGGCTCAGTGTCTAGCCAATTGAAACATGGATCAGTATCTAGGAGGAGGGGCCAGTGCTTTTTAAAAACCTGCACTGCTTCACAGATGCCAGCCCTGCCTTGGTGCTGCAACCTGACAGCAGTCAGTTCATCTCAGTATCCTGCCTGCAGAGGAACATCAGTGTGCCTTTCTGTATAACCAGCAGAAGATCTTCAAGATCAATACGTTCTGCTGTAAGAACTGTGTTTTTTATCACACTGTACCCAAAGACTGTGAACATCCTGAACAGTGTTTGAACTGACCGTGGTAAGTAAGTAAATAAGTAAAAATGTATTTAGTTAGGAGCCCAATCCCTGGGACTCTGGGCATTGTACAGAATAGACAGTTTAAACAGGGTCACAGTTTAAATAATCAGCACAGTAAATAGTAAAAGATATTAACTACATCAGGCATAATTTAAAATACATCTGCAGGGTAAGCTAGGTTAAAAAGGTGGGTCGTTAGGCCCCTCCTGAACACCTCCACCATAGGGGCCTCCCTCAGAGATCTTGGGAGAGAGTTCCAGAGGACCAGGTTGGCCACCTCGAATAAACTATCACCTGAGATTTTCATCCCAGTCCTCAGAACCGCCAGGAGGCCCTAGGCGGAGGAATGGAGGGAGCGAGATGGAATGGCAGGGGTAAGGAGGTCTGACAAGTAGCCAGGGCTTGATCCATATAGGGCCTTATAGGTGAGCAAGCACACCTTTTAAAGAACCCGCCACCTAACTGGTAGCCAGTGCACACTCATAAATATATATATATATATATATATATATATATATATAGCTAAAGAACTCTTTTCCCTCCTCGGCCTCCTCGTCAATATGCAGCTCTGTGTCTGCCTTTGCTTCTCTGATCACCTCTTGGTTTCATTTGTTTTCATTGAGTCTCTCACCATTCTTCCTTCTCTTGTTTTGCCGTCATCACATAAATTGTCCAGTCTGTCAGGGCACATGGTGGTGAAATTCTCACTCCATCAGGAGCCCCAGTCACCTCAATCATAATCAGCAGGTAGCTGCCTTTGACGTGTAGCAAGGAATCATGGTTGCACAGAAGCCACCACATGAGTGGAACAGAACAGGAGATGTGCATCTGCCTTATGGCATCTGCAGGTGTCTGCAGATAGTCGGCAGTCCACAGGAGACTCTACAGGGGGGACACCAGACTAAGGCAGGATAAAACCCTTCAGTGATTACATTGTTCTGGAACAACCAGCAAGAGGAAAGATAGCTACAGGTTGGAAGGGCAAGGGTGAGGACGGTATAGGAAGGAGGGTTAGAAAAGGGAAAATATAAGGCACCCTATCTAGGGTAGAGTAACAAAAAAATTACAGGCAACGGAAAGGGTATGGTTAGAAATAAAGATCAGGCAAGTGGATAAGGGAAGTAGACACCCAGAACAAGTTAGGTACAGATAGCTGTGCTAGAAAAGACAAAACAAGATGCATGCTATCTAGGGTAGGATAACAAATAAATTTCAGGGAGGGGAAGGGGGAGGTGGGAATACAATGGGAGTAGAAAGAAGACAATAGAATACAGGGAAGTTTAAACAGGCAAATAGCAAAGGAATGACACAACATGGGAGTGGTTCGCTGCAATGGATGTGGGGCTGCAGTATTTGGGACACACTTTGGAGGCTGAGGTACTGCACCATTTGTAATCACCTCTCTTGGCTGAGGGCAGAGGTTGCTGGACTCTGGACTGAACTGCAAGGGTACAGATGACCTTTAAGCCCACCCAGTTCCACCAAGTCTGCCACCATTCCCTCAGATGATGCCTACATAAATGTAGAGTGACTGGATCTTCGTAGGCTCCAGGAGGGTGGTGGTAGCCAGAGGGTATATGCTCACCAACCTGTACCACTACACAATTCCTTTGCCATACTGGCAGGATGGGGCAGCCAGGAGAAGACATCCACAGCAGTGTGAAGTGAGGAAATGGAGGTCCTCAGAATGGGAGGCCCCAAGGAGGGAGGAAGAGGCCCTGCCACGGAAGGAGAAGATGCTACTGAAGTACTCTATTGATAGGTGGATAGACTTGGGAGGGGAAGAAGGAGATTAAATGCCTCCATGGTGCTTTGGTTTGGTGGGGTGAAAGCATATCTAGAAGAGTGATAGGGCAGCAGAAGATGGGAGAAAGCTAGAAGTCATTGTCCACCTGTGGACAAATAAGGGTTATTTCAGGGACCTTTCAGGGAGCTGGGGAAGGGCCCCTCAAGCAAGTGGCATGCATAGGTATTACCTGTATACAACTGAGGAGAGGTAAGGGCACTCCACTCCAAGGCATAAATCAATTGAAGGCATGGTGCATGGAGGAGGGCTTCAGCTATATTGTGGCTGGGGGCCAACCTGGGAGGATATGGACCTCTGTAATGGGAGACAGTGTGTATCCTTCCAGGAAGGGGACTACAGTCCTTAGTGGTAGGTTTATGTGCTACTTGGATGAGCATTTAAACTATCCAGGTGGGAAGGTTGTAGTACCAAAGGAGGCAACCATTGTAACCCCAGATGATGGAGCACCTGGGAGGGAAGGCCCAAGGGAAGTAAACACTCCTAGGGTAGGGGTGAAAAAAGACAAGGCTAGGCACAAGGCAGAGGACACAGGGGTATAAATCAGGAACGAAAGAATAAAGGAGTAAGGGAGACAGGTAATAAAGAAGGTAAAAAGGAAAGCGGTGGGTCTGGGGGATCATCAGGGTACATCACAGGCAGAAATGAGGGAAGCAGAGAAGAAAGCATGGAGGATGTAAGGTTTGGAGAGTCATGTGCAAAAGTGCAAGGAATCTGGAAATAAAATTCCAGACTTGGAAGCCATCATAGTGGAGGCTAACCTGGATTTGGTAGCCATAACAAAGTCATGGTGTACTAACAGCTATAACTGGGACATGGCCATACAGTGCTACTCTTTATCCAGGAGAGACAGGGTGGGGAGGAGGGGTTGTACTATATGTGAGGGAGAAATCAAGACCATGGAGGTACAGGGGACCCTAAGGAAAAGGAAGTGTTGGAGTTGCTGTGAGTCATCTTGGACACAGGCTCTTTAGCCACTTTCCATGCATGGGTGGTGTACAGACCTCCAGCACAGGGAGAGGATCTGGATAAGGCACTAAGGGAAGACATTATCTGGATAGCAAGTAAGAGGGAGATGCTGCTATTTGTTGACTTCAAACTGACAGATGTCTAGTGGAGCATTCTAACTGCAACTTTGGCAAGAAGAACCATCCTTGACTCCCTACAAGGAGCTTTTCTCCGGCAGCTGGTCAAAGAGCCCATTAGGGATGGGGCAATGTTGGACTTGTGTTTACTAATATGAATATCACTGCTGATGTCACATTGGGTGGTCTCCTAGGTACCAGTTATCACCATATAATGTGGTTAACACAGAAGCAGAATAGAAGACTGCTTCAGAAACTGCCTCATAGCAAGGATTGCTGGGGGATAGCTGAGGCACAGTGGGGAAAAATAAGAGAGGGCATAATTAAGGTAATCATAGAAACATAGAACTTGTTGGCAGATAAGCACCGCTAGGCCCATTCAGTCTGACCGTAAGCGCTATACTTGTTTGTGGCCTCTGACCCTATTTGGTCAAGGGCTTTTCATCACTCCTTTCCACCTCAAGGTTCACTTGTGCCTATCCCAGGCATGTTTAAAACCCCCGCTGTGCTCGCTCCCACCACCTCTTGTGGCAAACTGTTCCATGTGTCAACCACCCTCTCTGTGAAGAAAAAGTGTTTCACGTTTCCTCCTAACCTGCCCCCCTCCAATTTCATATCATGCCCCCTCATTCTTGAACCCCTTCTACGCTGGAAGATGTCTCCCCCCCGGCACCTTGTTTATGCCTTTGAGGTACTTGAATGTTTCTATCATGTCCCCACACTCCCTCCTTTCCTCCAGTGAGTACATATTGCGCTCCTTTAGTCTCTCCTCATATGTTTTGTGGTAGAAGCCCTGTAGCATCTTGGTCACCCTTCTCTGGACCACCTCCATCCTGTCAACGTCCTTGCAAAGGTGTGGCCACCAGAATTGCACACAGTACTCTAGGCAAGGCCTCAATAGTGTTTTATACAATGGCATCACCACCACATGCCTTCTGCTAGTGATACCTCTGCCTATGCACCCTAGCATGCCACTGGCCCTCCCTGAAGCCTTTGTACTCTGCTTTGACATCTTTAGGTCATCTGAAATAACTCCCAGATCCCTTTCTTCCTTGGTGATTGTCAGCACCTCCCCCTCCACCCCCATCCTGTAGCTCTCCCCAGGGTTCCCTCTCCCGAGGTGCATTATTTTGCACTTCTTTACATTGAACCTCAGTTGCCATACCTCAGACCATTTTTAAATCTCTCCCAGGTCCCTCCTCATTTTCTCCACCCCTTCTATAGTATACACCCTGATGCAGATCTTAGTGTCATCTGCAAACAGGCAGACCTTTCCTTCCAGCCCTTCTGCAATGTCATTAATGAAGACATTGAACAGGAATGGCCCTAGGAATGATCCCTGAGGTACCCCGCTGGACACCCCCCTCTCTCTGGATTGGATCCCATTTACCACCACCCTCTGCCTCCTGTCTGTTATCCAGTTTCTAACCCAGTTTACCACCTTGTGCCCCATGCCCAGACTACCCATTTTGTTAACCAGCCTTATATGTGAGATGGTGTCGAAGGCTTTGCTGAAGTCGAGATAGGTGACATCCACTGCCCCCCCAATTCACTTCCTTAGTCACCCAACCAAAAAATCTAAAAGATTAATTTGACATGACCTTTCTGCTGTGAATCCATGTTACCTTGGATCTTGGGCCTCTACATAAAGGAAGTGAGCAAAGGTAGGAGGAAAAATAGACTGGTATGGTTTTCTAGGGAAGTGGCCATGGTGGTGGAGTTCAAGAATGCATGGGATAGGCATAAGGGAATCTTAGGGAAACAGAAGGTGGGTGGTTGAATGGGTCAGAGATCAAGTAGGATCTGTGGTAATACTATAGGCAGGAAAAATTGAGCAGACTAGGTAGGCCAAACAGTACTTATATGCTGGCAAATTCTATGTTTCTTTGTTTCTATGAAGGTGGTGAAGGAAAAAGTGGTAGCATTCAGGAGATATAAGGTAACACAGAGGAAGGAGGACAGGGAGGTGTGCAAGTCAAAAAAGGAAATGGGAAAGGTGATGAGGGGCACAATGGTGGAGAAAAGAAGGATCACTAAAGGAGTAGGTAAAGGAGATAAAACTTTCTTCAGGTACATAAGAAAAAAGAGGAAAACAAGGGGAAGGATATGGCAGATAAGGAGGGTTGCAGGGGAAGAATGCACAGAAGAGGACTAAGAAAAAACAGACATCCTGATCAGGTACTTCTGCTAAGTCTTCAAGTAGAGGGAGGGAGGACAGACCACTAGGGAGCAGCAGGAACAAAGAGGGGAGGGTGGCACAGGTAATTTTGAAAGGAAAAAGTCCTAAAGGGACTTGCTGCTCTGAAGATGGACAGGGCTATGGGACAGGACAGGATACACCCAAGAGTACTGAAGGAAATCAGGAATGTATTAGCTGCCTCACTGATGGCCTTATTTAACAGTTCACTGGAAACAGGCATACTTGAGGATTGGAGGAGAACAGACATATTCCCTCTACATAAGAGCAGCCACAGGGAGGAGGCTAGCAACTATAGACCAGTCAGTCTCACTACAGTGGTGGGGAAATTAATAAAAACCCTGCTAAAAGAAAGGCTGGCAGAGTATCTTGAGTCCATTGTGTAGGAAGACAACAGGCAGCATGGATTTACTGGGGGGCATGCCACATAGATCTGATGGATTTCTTTGACTGGGTGACCAGGAAATAAATCAGGATAGGGCAGCTGACATGGCCTATCTGGATTTAAGCAAGGTCTTTGACACTTTGCCTCATGGGAGACTAATTATGAAATAGAGCAGCCTAAAGGTGGAATCCAAAGTAGTGATTTGGTTTATAAATTGATTAACTGATAGGGGTTCCAGGGTGGTGCTTAACGGCACTCACTCTAAAATGGGAGAGTTACCATCAGGGTACCTCAGGGCTCAGTACTGGGACTGGACCTCTTCAATATCTTCGTAAGTGGCATTGCAGAAGAACTGGAAGGGAAGGTATGCCTTTTTGCTGATGATACCAAAATCTGTAGTAGGGTGGACACTCAGGAGTGGGATGGAAAGAATGTGCAGGGATTTTGGGAAACTTGAGGAGTGGTCAAGAGCATGGCAGTAGGGGTTCAATGCCAAAGAGTGTAAAATCATGCACTTAGGTCACAGGAACCCAGGAGCTGAGTATAGGATGGGGGGAAGTAGCGACAGTCTCTAAGTAAGAAAGGGACCTGCACATGCTGTGTACCACAGGGATCAGTCCTTTTGCCCATGTTGTCTTCGGTGTACATTCTACCCCTGGGCAAGATCATCAGGCAGGATGGAGGGGCTTCACTGCTTTGCAGATGATACTCAGCTCTATCTGTCTTTTGCACCCCAGGATCGGGGAGTGGTGGATGTGCTGAGCAAATGTTTGGCTGAGATTCAAGCTGGATGTCCTGAAGCTGGCTGAGACACATTTGCGCTAAGGCTGAAATACTGATGCTTGAGCCAGGTATGAAAGGGGGATGGACAGTGTCAGAAAGGTTATCGAAACTTCACTTCAGTAGTTCTTATCTTGACACTGTCCAACAGGTAAAGAATCTAGGCATCATTCTGGATGAAGGGCTGGCATTTGAGGCTCAGGTGTTGGCGGTTGTCCGGAGTGGTTTCTGCCATCTTAGAAATACTAGCCGGATTTGTTCTGTTGTTCCCCGTGAGGACCTGCCTTCACTGGTGCATGCTTTCATGATGTTTTGTCTTGACTACTGCAATGCCCTCTACCTCGGGGTCAGTGGAGGTGTGCTGTAACACCTGCAGCTTGTGCAGAACAAGGCTGTGAGACTGTTGGAAGGCCTTTCCAGGTAGAGTCACATTACTCTGGTGCTGCGGGAACTGCACTGGCTGCCAGTCAAGTGGCACATCTCCTATAAAATTGAGTTGTTAACCTATAAGGCCCTGCACGGTCTGGCTCCAGGCTACCTGCATGATCTCTTGCATCTGTATTGTCGCACTCGCTCCCTCTTTTCTTGCATTGAGGGCCTCCTGGTGATTCTCAAGACTAAATTAAAAACATCTCGGGACAGAGCCTTTGGGGTGGCTGGACTGGTACTACAGAATTCACTACCAAGGGCTCTGAGGGAGGACCCCTCAGCTGATACAGTTAAAAATGGTCTTAAAGGGACACTGTCAACCATTTTTGCATCATACTATTTCTAGTAGAAAACCCGTATTTTATGACAGTCTCTAAAATTCATTGGTGTGGTGTTGCTGATTGTTAAGTCTGCCTCCTTTTACAGTAGAACTGAAATGCATGCTAATGGTGTAATTATACTCAGCTTTGTTTTAAATCCTTGATCTACTTTTATTGCACTCTTCCTGAACATTAGGAACACCCCAAATAGAGCAGCCACTCATGATGCAATAGCTTCCTCTCCTCTCACTGCATTTTGAGTGGTAGACTGTGTTTTCCAAAGTCCAGGAAAGATGCAGTGGGAGTTGATTAATGAATGTAAACAAACACATTTTGGTGTGGTAACATCAGCACGGTGGGAAGTCTGTTTTTCACGTTTAAAAAGAAAAAAAGGATCTGAATCAAGCTATAAGCTACATCAGCACATTCTACGTAATGTTAACAATCACGAAATGTGTCTTTTAAACTAGGGACAGTTTGAGGCCTAAGGGGGGGTTGACAGTGTCCCTTTAAAACCTACCTACTTGCTCAGACATTTGGTTCCAATGTGGCTTTTAACTGATTTTAGTCTGATTAATCTATCTGCAATTTTTGAGTTTTATTGTTATGCTTATGTGAGCTGTGTAGCATTTGATTGTGCTGATGTATTACTTAGTAATGGCACCCTGTGCCTCTGGGAAAAGGTGATACAACAAATAAAACTACTATTGCTACTACTAGTTATCATAACTGATGACCTCAAAGTGGCAAGGCAGTGTGAAAAAGCAGTGGATAGGGCCACTGGGGTGATGGGGTGCATAGGAAAGGCATCTCCAGTGGGAGGAGGGTGGTGGTGTTGCCTCCATATCACTCACTGGTGAGACCTCACCTTTAGTATTGTGTCCAGCTCAGGAGGCTGCACCTGAGAAAAGGACATAGTCAGGGTGGAGGCAGGCCAGAGTGGTGCTGGGGTTGCATGAAAAGTCCTACAAGGAGAGACTGAGGGATGTCAACATGTACACTCTGGAAGACAGGAAAGTGAGAGGAGACATGATAGAGACCCACAAGTATCTCACAGGAGTGAACGAGGTGCAGAAGGAGAGTCTCTTTCAAATGAGAAACAGCACCAGGACAGGGGACATGTGAATAAACTGAAGTGGAATGGAGAGAGGTGTGAGGAAGTATTACAGTACTTCATTGAGGCCCTGTCCACATTCGCAATGGTATTGCAGTAACATTTTCAAAAACATTACAGCAGTTACCGTGCTAACGGGTCCACATTGTGGTCTCCATTTTTGAGCCCTGCTTACAAGCATGTACAGACCCGTGGCACGGTTTGGGAAGCTTACTCCACCGCGTCTTGCCAGTTACATAGAAACATAGAATTTGACGTCAGATAAGGACCACTTGGCCTACCCAGTCTGCCCATTTCCCTACCTATTGGATAAGCTGCAGATCCTAGTTAACCAACAGCCTACTTCTTCCTACCCCCAACCCCTAGAATTACCTTATGGCTGTCCCATGCATTCTTGAATTCCACCACTGTTTTTGACTCCACAACCTCCTCCGGAAGGCCGTTCCATGCATCCACAACCCTCTCTGTGAAAAAATACTTCCTTACATTACCTCTGAACTGCCCCCCGTCTTCAAATTGTGTCCCCTTGTTCTTGCACATCACTTTTTCTGAAAGATGCTACCCTCTTGGACTTTGTTGATTCCCTTGAGGTACTTGAAAGTTTCTATCATGTCCCCCTCTCCCTCCTTTCCTCGAGGCTATACATATTAAGCTCCTTAAGTCTCCCTTCATATGTCTTCTGGTGTAGACCCTGCAGTTGTCCCACAGTGCATTTCTGGCACACACATGCAAGTCCCAGTATGCAAGTGGGTGTTGCCATGAGACAGAAGTTTAAACATGGCTGCACCCACCGCTGCTGGAATGTGGGTCTCGGACAGAACAGGATCAGCCAGATACTGGTAGTAGAAAAAAGAGTTTTGAAGGTAAGCTTCAGATAACAATGAAAAAAAATTAATAAAAAGACAGCTGCTGGGTTTTAGGAAATGTGGAGGGATGCGAAGAGGGAAGTCGCCAACAGTGGTAGGGTAGGGCTCACATAGAGATGGGCAAAGTGGCCTCAATTTGCTCCATGTAGTGATTCGTGGAGTGAAGGCTAATTCACAGAGTGCTCCGCAACGCGAAGCGGAGTAATTCGCGTTATAAATGGGTAACACGAAGTCCATTGAAACCAAGGCGTTACTCCACCTTCCCAAACCACTACTCCACCAATTTTTCAGGTGAAGTGTATTGAAAACAATGTACTTTGCCTCACTTCACCTTGTTTTAAGCTCCAAAGGTGAATTTTGCAGTGATTCATTGGATTCGGGTCATATGGGTGCTAGATTGTTCTGCACAGCCTCAGTTCAGGGTAGTGTGTGTAGGAAGCTGCAGGAGACAGTCTGCTCTGAGAATTCTCTGTGATTCAAACCTTCTAAAAGCTGTTAAAAAAGTCTTTTTGAGTCATTTGTTTTGCTGAAACTTTAGTTCATCGATTGTAGGAAACCCTCCTGTGCTCATATCATCGAGCATTTATTGTTTGTGTGTGGGATTTTGAATGTTAATGTACAACAACTGAGAGACAGTGGGATTGTGCTTTGGGGGAGGGCCGTATCTGATGTAGGTAGATTTAGGTTGGAGAAATAGGGAGTTCTTTGTTTTTTGGTTATATTTTTCTTATATAACTGACTGTGTTATTGTACGCACAGTAATATTTTCAGTAATTGTTGAAATGTTTTTGCTGATTGTGTGTGTTGTGGTCTGGAGGGACCTGGTGCAGCATTGAGGTTGTTTAAAAAACCTTGTATATTACTGAAGTTTTAAATTTGGTACACATTACTTGTAGTCAAATTCTGTGCATTTGTGAGTGTGTGTGCGGTGTAGTGCATGACATAACATCAAATAATACACCTTTTATAGTGCTACAGTGTAAATGCAGGCTCAGCAGTGTGAACCTGCTATCCACTGCAGCTGTGTGATTTTGTACTGCCATTGTGGTATCTTTTCTTGGTTTTGCACTGCAGTAATCTGCAGTCAGTGCTCCCCCCCCACTGGCAAAACGTATTCTTTTCCAGAGTGGATTGTTTGTGACTTAAGAACACCACTGGTTATTTAAGGTGTTGTTGAACTCGTTGTGACTTTGCATCTGTATCTGTTGTTGAAGCCACAGTTGTTTCTTTGGCTTCACATCCAGCGTCACCCACCCCCAGCCCCCACCCAGAGTGAATGTTCCAAAATCTGCATTTGTTTACAATATTCCTGTTGATCCCTCAACATGCCCACAAAGAGACATGCAAGCAAAGCTGTTTCTCGCCATGGCACTGCTGCCAATGGTAAGATTGTCTGTGGGCGTGGTAGTAGTATGCAGTCTCCGAAGTGCATTGCTGATGTGAGGAAAGGTATTTCTCCTTCAATGTTTTTTACAGCGCACTCAGTAGCTTTACTCATAGTTGGAGGAGATGATGTTGTCCCAGCTGGTGGTGTTAGTGCAGCTGCTAGTGGTGGTATGAGTATTGCTCCCTCAAGTTCCACTTCTGACCAGTTCACTGTGTCCAAAAATATAGTGGAGTGTGAAGCAGTGGCAGTGAGTGACAGTGTAGATGATGTCATACTCCCCAGTAACATCCCGGTAACTGAACATGAGGATTCTGATCATCATGTCAATGATAGCACACAAAGTGACATTTCTTCCACTGTGGTTCAGGTCATGCATTTGCCATGCAGTGATTCACAGTGTGGTGAAAAAATTTCGGGAGATGGTGGTGCTGATGATGATGATGTTGCTGTGGTTGCAACATGCAGTCCATTTGCCAGCATCCAAGTAGAAGATGTGGATGATGTTGATGAATATGATGATGAAGTCAGTGACCCCTGTTGGGAACCGGAGAAAAAGAAACTCAAGGTGGCTGTGTCTGGGTCTGTTTGCATTCCCCCTTCCCCATAAAAAGTTGTGATTTACCAGTTTCAGTTAATGATGATGACCCAGTAATAATGATAGGTAGTCGTGGTGGTCAGTTGCAGTCCAAGTGTGTCCTGCCTGAAAAATCATGTAGCACACCCTCCACTTCATGGCTTAAAAAAAATGAAGTCCAATAAGCAGCATCAGGGGGACATGTTAAAACTAGAGTATCAAAATCCCTTGTTTGGGATTTTTTTGTGGAAGATGCAAATGATGAGTCAGTTGCAATCTGCCAAGTTTGCCAGGTGTGTGTGAGTCGAGGCAAAAAGAGGAGCCATCTGGGCACAGGGGGACAGCATACACATCTTAAGAATAGGCACGTGGCACTGTGGACTCAGCACAAGATGGCAGCTAATAAGTGTGCCACAGTGGGGAGTTCACCCTCATTATCAACCATAATGAGCATGTTATCCCCTTCCATGACTGTAGCATCAAGTAGAAAATTAAATGTGTGCAGTAGTGATGAAATAACAGCAGAGGATTACTACAGGCATGATGAGGTGGAAGAGCAGAATGATTTCGAAGTCTTGTCCAGTGGTGGTGAGAGTAGAAGTTTTGGTGGTGGTGGTGGTGGTCAATGCAGTATGTGTGTAGTGCAAGTGGTATATCAACTCCTGTTGCTAAATCTGAGAAAATAACTGCATTTCTGGGTTTGTCATCACCTGTGCAATTGTCTTCATCACATGTCCACACTCCACCCCCTGCCATTCGCAGAGCAGAACCATTTGCCATCACACCCGTGTAAAACGTTTAAGTCAGCCCACAGTACATTACGAAGTGTTTTTGCGCATAGGCTGAAGTACCCACCCAATCATACGGTGTCACGTGAACTTAATGCTGCTGTAGCTGAAATGCTGGCAATTGATCTTTTGCCCTTCTTCTTTGTGGAGAATTCTGGGTTCCTGCAGTTTGCTGCATGTGTCTGTCCAAAATGGACAGTCCCATCCAGGACATACTGTTCGACCCATGCTTTCCCTGAGTTGTACCGTACTGTGTCTGACTCAGTAAGACATGCCCTTCAACATTCCTCCTCTCCATTCATCCATTTAAGTATGGATATGTGGACAAGCGGCAAAACAACAGGAATTTCATATTTGTATATAACTGCACACTGGACGCAGGTGCCGGGGGGTTGTTTATGCTGTTGGTAGTGTGAATAATCAGTGTAGTAAGGTGGAGTGTCATGGTAGCAATCTTTCAGGAATTCAACAGCATGCAGTGATTGCTATGCACAATGTGACCTGTTCACACACTGGTGAAAACATGTCGGATGTGGTACTGACTGAAATTGACAAGTGGCTGAACCCCTTGCCCCTGAGAGCTGGGTTCATAGCAAGTGACAATGGTTCAAATGTAGTGAAATGCATCACGAATGGTGTTTTTTTTTGGGTTCCATGCATGGCCCACTGTTTAAATCTTGTGGTGCAGGAGTTTCTGCAGCACCCTGATATAAAGGAAATGCTGACAGCTGCACGCCATATCTGTTCTCACTTTTCAGGCTCTGCAAAGGCCTGTGACCAGCTTCGGCAGTTGCAGATCTGAAACAGCCTCCCGCAGCACCGCTTGAAGCTGGAAGTTGTTACCTGGTGGAACTCCACATTATACATGGCAGAGAGGTTGTATGAACAGTACAAAGCCATCTCAGAATATCTTGTCATGCACACTAGCGGTGACAGTTCCGGGGCCTCCATGTCTATGTTGAATGAACAGTGGCGCCTCATGGACTCTGTAATACGAATTTTGAGGCCTTTTGAACATGCCACACAGGCAGTGAGTTGTGAGTCTGCCTCCATTAGCCAATCAATTCCATTACTGCGGGTGCTGAGGCAGACATTGGTGAATGTACAGCATAGCCTTGTTGTTGCCGGAGACAGTTCTAGCAGTGTGTTGCTGAAACACATGCTGACAGTATTCAACAAGAAGCATCACATCTTGAGCATTCAGCATAGTGACAACTTTGCCATAGCAACAATGCTGGACCCATGATACAAATGTGGAATTGCCTCAGTACTGGAGGGCTGGCCTGAACAGGTAAAAAATGTCAGTGGTCAACTGGTGCGCTTGGTTCATGGGGCACAGAAGTCACGTACCAAGGTCAGGAAACCTGAGAAGCATAATCAGGCTGAAGGCGAACATGGAGGAGTGGTATCAAGCATATCCTGTAAGGAGAAGGGGACTGCAGTTCCAGGTGGTCCGTCATCAAAAGCAGCTGGTGTTAACCCACTTTGGGAGGCTTTGTCCCAAGTGGGGATTTGTGACATAGATTATTCCAGAGAACAGGATGATGCATCAACCACTGGACTTGGAGCAGCACAGCGAATGGTTGAGTCATATGTGTCTAAAAACCGGCATCTGTCAATCACTGATGATCCCCTTTTGTACTGGAGTAGAAAGTCAGTGGTCAGTAAATGGCCAGAGCTGACTGCTGTGGCACTGAAGTACCCGACATGCCCACCCTCCAGTGTAAGTGTCGAGAGGGTATTCAGCTCAGTAGGTGCAATCGCTCAGGATCATCATACAAACCTCTGTCCTGCAAATGTCAGTTTGCTGACATTCATAAAAAAGGAATGAGAGGCACATACCAGCTCAGACTGCAACCTCAGTATTCGTACCCTGGCATACTCATGATTTTGATGATGTTGAAGAAAGGGACCATCCTGGTGGCAGTGACAGCATGAAGTGGCCTACCACTGACGTAGATGATAACACAGTGGAGAAAAAATGTCCCTGTGATCCGAATTCAGACATAGAAGACTGCGAGGGCAGCTTTCTTTCTGAGGATGATAATGAATGTTGATGAGGTTAATGTTGGCAGGTTTTAACTTAAGTGATTAAAAGTCTGTCACATGTCCTGTATGATACATGTTCTCTTTTTCATAAAGTTAAATCACGGTCCCACTCATACTGACTCAAATTCCATATGTCACATCATCACATTTGCAACACAGAGCACAGTATATCCTGGCCTTCAAACTACCACCACCATAAGACCACTTTTCTTCACTGTCACCATAGGGAATGTGACCGTGTGTCCCCCCCTGGACTACCACCACCATTAGACTACTGTTCGCCACTGCCACCACCACCAGATACAGGAAGATGTGAGAGGGAATGTCATCATGTGCTGCAGCTATGACTGCCAGCACCCCCCACCAGTGTCATTCTGACAATGTTTTTCCATTACATTGACCATGCCAAGGCAGATGGAGTCAAACAGGAGACCACATCCATCAGCCACAGGCACAAAGCTTCTTACTATTAAAACTATAAAGTGAGTATGTGTACTAATGTTTTTTAGGCTATTCAACTTCCTTTTGCTATATGTTTTGTTTTCTGTTGCTTTTCTGAGCTGCAATGGTCAAACACATATGGTCAACTTATTTTTCCTTTTTGCAGGTTAACAACAAATGACTCTCCTTCGCTGAAGGTCTGTGTCAATGTTACAGCAGCAGTACTGTCTACAGGAACCTATGGAATATTCATTTCCAATCCATACTGGTAAGTATATCAATTTTATTTCATCTGTCCCTTTTTTTTTCATAAGAGTTCAACAAATCCGACTGAGGATTCATAAACTAGGTGACATGTGTACATCACCAAAAATATTTTTGCAACATATCATGCACTGTATTCCAAATTTGCAGCTGTGCAGCCATGACAGTGTTGAAAAAGTTGGACCCAGGTTGTATTACTTGACAAGATGTGGTTTTGAAATGTAACTTTAGTTGAGATGTAGGGACACTGACACAGTGTATTTGTTACACATCCTGGTACTAAATTAATTTGTGATCTGATGATTGCAGTGGGACAGCTTGTTATCTGTGTTAATCCAGATACCCCTGGAACAGCCACGGCTTAAACATAATGTCTTACTGTTGCAATAAAGTTGTACAGTGCAGGGCTTCAAACAGGCATGGGATAGGCATAAGGGAGCAATACAAATGACTATGAATAGATAGGTCACTGACAGAGCAAAGGCCGATGGCACATTTATAAGGTAGAAAAAGAAATGGGCAGACTGGATGGGCCTTGCAGTCCTTATCTGCTGTCAACGTCTATGTTTCTATGTAATAAGTCCTTCATTTCTTTTTTATGAAACTTCCAGATGCTTTGTTGTGTCATAGTTGCCTTATCCAAAGAACTTCTTCAACATGCAGAAGTTGTTTCAATTGATGGCCTTGACCATCATTACCTGACCGAAGAAGGATGCAGATGAAATCTGTGAAAAAGTAATCAAATAATAAACCATTAATAAGACCTACTTGCAAATATGCTCCCCCCCCAAAAAAATACTTACCTTTATTGGCTGAGAGTATTCCATTTCCAATTTCAACTCCAAAAATTGGTTCATCAAGCACTGGAATGTGCACACTAACAGTATGTGTGACCTGTGATCAGGGCTGGACTGGCCAACAGGGCTACAGGGAAATGTCCCTGGGGGCCCCACCCCTTAGGGACCCCCTGTGGCTTGGCAGCACTTTTTTTTCAGGGTAAACCCTAAGTTTCAAGCTTTTCCTGGCCTGTGGGTGTGTGGTAGGAAATTAAAAAAAGTACAAAAAAAGAATTTGTACACTTTGTCTTTGTTTTTTTATCCCCCCACCCATGCCTCTGCCACAGTAGTGTGCCCTAGTCTAGTCCCTTGCTTGTTCAAGAGTTGTCATCATGCACTTTGCATGTGTGTTACAACACTTGCTTTTAGCTTCCCTGAACATTACTCGAACCACACATATGTGTGTGCCCAGCAGCAGTCCTTCTCGCTGAGTAAGTTTTGGCACCTGTTGCCACCATTTCCATTTGCTGCTGCCACTGGAGCTTTGGAGGCGTGCACAGTGAACTATGACTGGCTTCCCTTAATCTTTGGGCTAGCTGCTAGCAGACAGTGTCTTGACTTGAGTAGTCAATGCTGGATTTGGTCGGAAGGAGTTGGGAGATGAACGGGCTGGGCCCAGGGACATGGAGAGTCAAATCGGGAGAAGGATTGTGAAGTGAGATGGTCGGTTGAAGTGAGGATGTTGGGGAATTATTTTAGTGTACCCCAGCAGGCCAGGCCCCCAGCAGCGATGCTGATGACAGTGAGAGACTCCACTCAATCAAGCAAGCCAGGCCAGCCATCAGTGGTGCTGCCCATTGCACTGCTGAAGTTCTGAATGATGGCTTGTCGGCTCTGCTCTGGGCTCTTCTTTGAATTACACCCTGGCTGGTGGCCTAGTGGCCTACCCTGTTTGTGGACAGTTGGAGGACTGATGGGGAGTGTCTTGTGGGAGTGGGACACTACAGCCAGCCCAGGGGGGCCCAGGGACTCTGAGTGGGTCTGGGTCAGTCGGAAACTCTCTCTGAGATGGACGCAGCCACTACTACAGCACACTGCACACCCCAGTGGAGTCTGAGGAGTAAAGTAAGTAGACTGCTTTTTAAAGCTAACCACCACAAAGAAAGACTTTTAAGGCAATGGACACATTCTGACAAAAAAAAAATCTGTATTCTCACCAGTGGTGGTGGAAAAGGACTAGAAACCAATTAGCCAGCATGGATGCTTGAGTGCAGAGCAGGTTAGGCAGAGTGATTGATGCTGCTAACATGGGAACCAAACACAAGTAAAAAAAAATCCTACAATTAAAAAGCATGCTATCTAATGCCACCCATTTAGGGTTTCATCCCTGGCCTCTTACATATTAATGCACGTAACCTACTAAAGCATTTTGATGCTATACAATCGTGGATCTGTCATGCACAACCTGATATCCTGGTGGTTATGGATTCATGGCTGAAACCTATGAACCAGGATCATGAGTTCAATATTCCTTCCTATAACATATTCAGGGCGGATAGACAAACTAAGTGGGGGGCATAGTTATCTATGTTGCTGACAAATATACATCTTCTCTAGTCAAGTTCACCTTGCTGTCTAAAGAATACAAGTGTGTTATTGTAAAGGTTCAACTACACCAGTCAACCCCCCTTCACATCCTTGGATGCTACAGGCCTCCTTCAGCTGGGCAAAAAATCCAGAACTTCTTGAGTGAGACTCTACCTACAATAGCCTCTGAATTAATCATCATGGGTGACTTCGACATGGACTGGCTATCTGCTACCTCTAAGTCTCTGAAGGATGTCTGTGACATGTTTGGGCTCACCCAGCGTATTCAGGAACCTACCTGGCCAAACCAGAAAAATCCTCAGAACAGTACACTTTTGAATCTAATCTTAGTGAACAAGCCTCACATTATTTCTCATTCTGGTACACTTTTTAATGACCTTAGCGATCACTGAGCCATTGCTTGTGTGAGGTCTGCCCCAAAAGTGATCTCTACATCTAGGTTCATCTTTAAAAGAAGTTGACAGAACTTTGATCCTTTTGACTTCCTTTCTGAACTCCAACACTCTAACTGGCAAAATTTCTATCTGGCTATCACGGTATCTGAAGCATATGAGTTTTTCCAATCCATAGTCACTGATGCTATAAACAGACATGCCCTTCTGTGCAAAGTACGCACCAAAAAGACATCCTGTCCATGGTTCATGGCTAGCCTAAAAACTGCATTGCTAAACAGGGATTACCTATGGAAAAGGGCAAGAAATCTAAGCAACCAGTGGACTGGGCAGCATTTAGAGCTGCAAGAAACATGTGCACTAAGCTAATCAGGACTGCGAAAGCTAATTATTTCCATGCTGAACTTGAATCCACATCTAATTGTTCAACCAAATTTTGGAAAACACTCAGGGACATTGAAGAATTTCACCCAGCCAGCTCGTTACCCTAGAAAATCCCATCTGGTGGTATTTCCACCAAGGGCAAAAATGAGATCCTTGAGCTTATCAATAACCACTTTGCAACAGCTAGCCTGGCGTTTGACACCTCTCCAGCATCTAAACTTCACTCGCAGCTGAGCAGCCATGACCTGGTGTGCCATGCCTCAGCTATCCCCTCCCATGAAGGAGTATTCTCCTTTACTCCAATTACCTTAACACAAATAGAGGATCTATTATTGAGCCTTGACGCCAGAGAGTCAGCAGGCACTGACAACATTGAACCTTATTACCTAAAGCTGGGATATTACATTCTGTCACCTCCTATTACTCACCTCTTTAATATGTCCCTTGCACAGGGAGCACTCCCCCCAGTCTGTAACATAGCTCATGCAGTTCCTCTGTTTAAATCCGGGGACCCCAGTGACCTAAATAACTACTGACCGATATCACTGTTGCCCATCCTATCCAAATTATTAGAAAAGGTGGTCAATGGGCAACTTAGGTCCTATCTGGAGACCTACAACCTGTTGAATCCAGTTCAGTCAGGCTTTAGACCTCACCACAGCACTGTATCTGTGTTGGCTAAGGTCACTAATGATTGGCAGACTGCCTTGAACACAAAAAATTATGTGTGTGCTTTGTTTCTAGACCTGAGCAAAGCTTTTGATACTGTGGACCATGACTTACTCCTGTGTGTTCTAAGTAATATTGGAGCAGACCAACCAGCCTTGAACTGGTTTACTAACTGTCTTACTGAGCGTCAACAGCTGGTTAAGGTTTAGGGGGACCTCTCTCCTCAAAAAACCCTGTTAAGGGGTGACCCTCAAGGGTCCACTTTAGGCCCGCTACTATTTGCTGCCTATATTAACTGGATTAATGCTGATATCTCCACAGCAAACATCTACCTGTTTGCAGATGATACTGTCCTCTACATTGCCAGACCTACTTTGGATTTTGCCTGCAGTGGTCTCCAACGAGACTTTAATCATTTACAGAAAAATCTACTTCAAGTTAAAGTTCCTCCTAAATGCAAAAAAGAACAAGGCCATGATACTTGCTCCCTCTACCTTTGCAACTAAACACTGTCTCCCTGCTTCTGCTCCCTTCGTATACACATTACTGGGTGAGCTGCTGGAGTTCGTTGAGAAATTTAAGTATCTTGTTTTTTTTATAGACCACAAATTGTCCTTTGTCTATCATATCAATGAACTCTCAAAAAAACTGAAACAGAGACTTGGTCTCTTCTTCCGTATTAGAAATCTACTTATGCCAGAAGCTAAAATTAGGTTGGTCCAGACTACATTCTTGCCTCTTTTAAATTATGCCAATTTCCTGTATGGCCAAGCCTCAAAGCTCTAACTCTCTAACCTGGATATACTCTACCATCAATCTATTCGATTCATAACTGGTCTCCCTTATGCCACACACCACTGTGAGCTCTATGCCAAGGTAGGGTGGAGCTCACTAACATTCAGATGACAAAAGAACACAGTGCTCTGGATCTACAGAACAATCACTAATATGGTCCCGCATTATATTGTGAATTGCCTGCCCACCTGTAGGGTTGGAAACTACACCTTGAGAAGCCTCTCTTACATCTCACTATTTATCCCTAAGGTGAGAACCAGATATGGCAAATCTGCAATAAGTCATGCTCTTCCTTTCATTTGAAACACGATACAGAAAACTCTAAAGTTGTCAATCCCCGTGAAACTGAGCTTCTTCAAATCCCTTTACCAATGTTCTTTTTCAGAAACCTGTACTTGCTCCCGTTAATGGCACTCTTACCGCACCTATCCTACTCTCTAGTCTAAGCTCCTTTCCCCTATTTCTTTTCTGCGCCCTTCCCCTTTTCATATCATAGCTTTACCCTGACCTCTTCCCTAAACTATGTAATGCCCTCCCCAAATGTATCACTCTTCCTCCCCCCTCTGGCTTTTCCCCCTTCCTCTTTCGACTCCCCCTTCTTCTTACCCTTTCCTGCAGCATAGGTTCCTGTTGCAGTTAATGTACATAGTTTTTTGTACCATAATACGTATGCTACTTTCATCTCAGATATGTGCACTTTCTCCTTGTTTATGCTAGCAATACTGCATGGTATGAACACTAATTTGTTGTAATACTGTATATATCCCTGCCCTGTACCTATTGTTTATTTACTTTCTTTTTTTTTCTTTTCTTTTTTTTTTAATTACTGTGTTGTTGGACTCCCAATTGTTGTAACATTGTATATACTGTTGCCTGTACTTATATATGTGAATGCCCAGGCTCATCTTGTAAATGAGTTCTTCTCAATGATGCTCACCTGGTTAAATGAAGATTGATTGATAATGCACAACTTGGGTAATTAAATTACCCTCAGGGCATTTGCAGATAGCCCTAATGCCAATATGCCAAGCCATTTCCGGTTTGTACTCAGACAGCAATCTCTGACTCAGTCCCAACATGAATGTGTGGGAAGGAGTAAGCCACTATTGGGTGAATGTGTCCCAATAGCACTTATAACTGGTCAATGGAAAACCATCTGGGAAGGGAAAATGTGCATACATATTTGAAAATGGGCATCTTATGGCTTACACAGTACAGGTCCAGGATTTTAAATAACTTTTACTTTTCAGCCCATATGTTCTACAAAATGAGGCATTTTGACACCCCTACATGTACAAGATGTGGAGAGCATGAAGGATCCCTCCTGCATATATTATAGGAGTACTCAAAGGTGCGATCAGTAATTCAAGCAAACTTAGCCCCCTTGCAGAGACTGTGAGAAGTGTTAACCCTTGAAATCCCTTGAAATGTGTTTGTTAGGGAACTATGGAGACCTCCTGGATTGTGGTATTCAAAAATACCATGTGGCTATGGCAGAAACTGTAGGCAAGGAGAATTCGCAAGACACTGGCTAGACTGAGAGGTCCCCTTATACAGGTACACAATGAAATGCTGGATACTCTGGAAACAGAAACAATTATTGCCAGTGTCAATAATAGGTACAAGATATATTTTAAAAGATGGGGAGGATGCATATGTTAATTTCAGTGGAATAGTATGGTAGGGGACCAGCAATATTCAAGGTGAGATAAACTTCCACTTATTGTACTAAAATAATATGTAGAATAGTGCTTGGTCTCACCTTTTGGGCTTGAATGTTTTGCCTGATGCCTGCTTCCCATGTATTTAAAACTAGAAGTAGCACTGTTGTTTGAATTAAATGCCTGTAAATCTGCTATCACTGATGTATAATGCAATACTTAATTCTTAGATTATATGCGTTGTGCTGCTGTTTTGTTTATATATTTAAATGTTGCCCTATTCCCTCCAGTCAGGAGGTACTGATGGTGTATGTGTGTGGGGGGAGGAACTGCACTACACTAGTATTTTATTTCAAGAGAGGCAGCAGGTAGCCTAGGTAGGCATAGGCTGGTGCTAGATAGTAGTCTGCCAGGTTTCCTCCTAGCCTATGTCACTGTGTGGAGACTGGAGACAGTTGACTGTTTTTTTTTTTTGGAGGGGTGGGGGGGACAGTGCGGGCTTGTTATTCAGTTGTTGTGATTTTAAATAATGTGTCTCTTTATAGTTCCTGTTGTTCCTCAGCCCTACTCCCAGGCCAGCACTGACTTTAGTCTTTAATTTAATATGGTGTGGAGTGGCAGGCCCAGTGGCATGGAGGACTGAGGCATTACTGCCTTACCTCATGCCACACCAGCAACCTGTGTTCCTGGTGCAAGTGGGTCACTGGGGGTTGGCTGGGGAAGGAGATGATCGAGCATCCAGAAGACAGCTCTCCTCTCCTGGAAAGGGTTAGTTGGTTGGCAGTCCCACCGAATGACTGGACCCAGGTGGAGGCCTGTGTGCAGAAGAAGAAGGGCAAGGGGACACCAGTAGAAGAGAGGGTGCTGTGGGAGTCCAGGACTCTGCTGCATGCATGTGCCTCTCATGCATATGTAGGATTTTTGCATCTGCCATTGTGAGGGGGCCTCTTGTCTACATCTTCCCTTGGGGCCCTTACATGCCCAGTCCGACGCTGCCTGTGACACAAAACAATACAATGAGTAAATGTCTATATATGTCAACTCCCCCACCTAGAAAATACATATACATATATATATTTCTCTATATATCAACTCACCAAGGCTACTATTAGTCTACACACAAAGGGCACCCTTCCATCCGGTTGAGGTGATCACATCACATTTGCTGGAATCGCAGCACACTTTGGACCAGCAACAGTTCTCTCGTGGTCATCATTTCTGATGGAACACTGAATGGATTCATGTCATGTTATCCCACCTTCACACAGTTTGGCAAGACACTGTTCATCATGAGTACATCATCATCACAAAGTACGTGAATTTTCTGGACACAAGACAGATGCATTTTGGGGATGTAGAAAAATTCTTGGGACTCTGGGTGACCACTGTGTGCAAGAGTGACTATGTAATAAATTCTGGGGGACTTTGCATGCAATGTAATACTCCCATTTCACTTCCTCAGCACTTGGAAAATCTTCTGGACACAAGACAGATGCATTTTGGGGATGTCGAAAAATTCTGGGGACTCTGTGTGACCACTGTGTGCATGAGTGACTGCGCAATACATGTTGGGGGACTTTGTATGTGGTGTAACACTCCCATTTCACTTCCTCAGCACTTGGGAATTTTCTGGATAGAAGACAGATGCATTTTGGGAATGCAGAAAAATTCTGGGGACTCTGGGTGACCACTGCGTGCGTGAGTGACTGCGCAATACATTCTGGGGGACTTTGCATGTGGTGTAACGCTCCCATTTCACTTCCTCAGCACTTGGAAATTTTCTGAACACAAGACAATTGCATTTTGTGTGTTGTGATTGTGAGCACATAATGTCATACTTAAATGATAAATTAAAGCAGCAGTGCAACAATGTGATGAAAATTGTGACCTATACTTGTTATGCTATTTTACATTCCCGGCCACTAGTTACCTCCTTACTTGTATGATACCCTTCTTTTCACAATTTGTGTCTGCTTTACTAGTTTTTCTCATGTCTGTAAAAAAAAGGAGCACGCCTTTTAATATGGCTCTGACCAGATTTTCATCACTATTTGCAGCTGTTTTTGAATAAATATTGTTCTGTGAGGTCATAAAACACTGCCTGCTGCATAATTGTTAATTTTACAACAGAGGTTATATATAACAACTGATGGAGAAAAACAGCAGAAAATACTGATGAAGACTTGGTCTGCACCATATTAAAAGGAGTGCTCCTTTTATTATTTCAGACATGAAAAAAGTACTAAAACAGACTCAAATACTGGAAAGAATGGTATCATACGAGTCAGGAGGTAAGTAAAGTGGCAATGTAAAATAGCATAAAAAAGTACAGATCAAAATTTTCACCAGATTGTTGCACTGCTGCTTTACTGTCTATTTCAAAAAATAAATATTTCTGGAGCCTCAGTAATGTTTACTTTTTGTCAGGACTCGTGATTTTAAGTGTTTCGAAAAAAGCATGACTGAGCAGTGCAAGTATGTTGTGCTAAACTGCATGTGTGCTGTCAGTGTTCCTTCCTGTGTGTGCAGACACTGTCCAGCTTCATGCAAACATATATATGGTGTGACTTGTTGCAGTATCTCAAGAATGAAGATAAGAAAGAATATATGATATATATTTTATTTGTACCATCAGCACCAGCGGAGTAAGTGATATGACATTTTTTCAGAGGTATCGGGTCATTGTGCACCTCAGTCACTCACAGTGCACAGATGACTTTGCAGAGATCATAGCACAAAAAACACATGCTCTCCTAAAAGTCATGTGTGCAGTATGTGACTAAGGTGCACTCTGACAAGACACTTCTGAAAAAATATCGTTATCACTTAGTCCATGGATGATGATGATGGTGACAATAAAATATATGTTGTTCTTATCGCTATTCTTCATACCATAAACACTGCAACAAGTCAGAAATATATGTTTACAAGAAGCTGAACAATGTCTTATGTCACACACACACACACACACAGAAAACAACACTGACTGCACACATGCAATTTAGCACATCATACTTGCACTGCTCACACCAGCTTTTCCACAACCACTCCACAACAGAAAGTAAACAATACTGAGGCACTGGATTATAATAATAGGGCAATAAGGAGCATGTATGACTGTATGTGTATGTATATATTTAAAGGGAAGCAGTCAGCAACAGGAGCTCCTGCCTTGCAAGGCTTACCTCATTAAGCCTTTACCAAAGTATCATTTCATTTTCTCACACTGCAACATACTTTATTTTAATAAAGAAAAGTCATCAACCTGGAAGTATGGGATGCTATGGGGCTCCATTATATGTAAAGAAAGGTGCGGTGGAGAGGCACCATGCACTTCAAACTTTTGTATTGAAGTGCATGGCATCGCCATTGCACCTTTACATAATGGAGCCCCGAGCATCTGCCATACTTCCGGGTCACTGTATTTTCTTTATTAAAATAAAGTATGTTGCAGTGTGAGTAAAATGCCGCAACATACTTAAAAGGCTTAACCAGAGGGTAAGCCTTGCAGGGGCAGGACCTCCTGTTGCTGACTGCTTCCCTTTAAACTAATACTGTGGCCTTTCCTCTGTCTGTTATTAAACATAAACAAAAGACAAAACACTATGACAGTGGGGGGGAGGTGTGCTGAGCTGAAGAAAAAAGCTAATGGGGGATCCTCTGATGTTCCAGCAGCAGATGGAGCATCGACACAATCTGCAGCTGGTGTTGCTCGATCTGCTCCACCTGCTGCTGGACAGCACCCACCCTCTCGTTATTTTCCTCCACCACAGCCCACAAAAGTGCTATGTCTGCCTGCATTGCAAGCATTGTGGGGTCCACTGGTGTGGGAGGAAAACCAGGTAGTGGTGGTGATGAGGGTGTTGCTGGTGGCAGTAGTGGGGGTAGTGGTGGAGCAGCTGCTGCTGTGGCCCACCTCCTGCTGTGTCGATGCACAACAGCAGCATCCTCTGCCACTGCCACAGAAGGGCCAGCAGGTGGAGACCTGGCTCGCTCGGTGGCAGCCTGCCACTCCACCTTGTGGTGGTTCAGCATATGTATGCGCTGGCTTCCAGTTCCCAGATGTGTCCCCTGGGGGCCACAGCGCACCTGCACACCACAAAGCAGACACACCACAAGGCTGCCGTCCCCCCTGACACAGTTGAAAAACTGCCAAACTGGGGAGCTGCAGGGGGGACCAGGGACAGAAGGGGCAGATGTAGTGCCATCAGCATGGTCACACACCTGGGGCTCCACCTGCTGCTGTGGAGGTGGTGCTGCTGGAGCTCCTGCAGCTGCTACTGGTGGTGGTGGTGGTGGTGGACTTGGTGGATGTGGCGGTGGCACTGGTGGTACTGCTGCTTCCGGAGGGGGCAGGCAGGACCAAAGAGTCTGGAGCTGTCCAACGCCACCCGGTTATGACCCCCACTCATGTGCACTCCCCTCTGGCCATGGGCCACATACAGTCCATGGTCCATCGCACAAAAAAACACTCCTTCCCTCTCTGACATGATGAGCGACTTCACACACACACTCACACACACGCACACACACAGTTATACACACACTCACACAAACACACACACACACAAAAACAAAACTTCTAAAACAAAGAAATCAGTCACCAAAAAGAAATGACAAAACAGTATAAAAAAAACTAAAGAATTAGCTTTTAATTTTTTGGAATTTGCTCAAGAAAGAAACTAATAATGAACTCTTCTCTCCTATGCAAAATGTTTCCTCCTTCTATCTCTGCAAAGGAGAAAGTGAAAGTTTCTGCTTGTATGACTCACTTCCTTCCTGCCTGGCTAAAGCATGCAACTTACAGTACTGTAAGCCATGTGATGTGGGGGGCTGCCTAAAGTGCCAATATTATTGTCATTCTGCCTTTCTTTGTGTTAAGGTGGAATAACAACACGAAGTCATAATAACAAAGCAAAGTGAGCACTTTTCAATGCTCACTTCAGCGAGCATTATGTTAACACGAAGTAGCCACTTCGTGTTCACTTCACAGGCAGAATTTAATTTTGCTGTATCTCTAGGCTCACAGAACCAGGAGTGATGGTGTTAAGGAGCAGTGCACTCTGGCTCCTTTGATGACTAATAGCAGCTGAAGCACAGCGAAACGTGGCATGGACTCCCTTCCACACTGGTCATGTAACCATGTTTATTTTCAAGCTGTGTTGAAAACCATGCTAAAATCCTGATACAATCAGGGTTTAAACACGGTTTTCTGACACGGTTTGAAAATTTTATCAGTGTGGATGTGAGCCATGTTTAGGAGTTCCTATAATATTTTACATGCCTGTAACGTTACAGGAGCCCTAGTGTGGACAGGGCCTGAAAGCGTGGTAGACGCCTGGAACAGACGGCCAGCAGAAGTGGTAGAGGCAAAAACAATTGGGGGGGGACTTCACGCACTCATGGGATAGACATAGGGGAAGATTAGTAATTAGTCACAGAGGTGGGAGGGTCATCAAGGACCAGTTATGACCTGCGAAGACGTAACAGGCAGGGAACATTTGGTCAGACTGCCTGGGCCAAGTGGTTCTTTTTGACCAAAAAATTCTATCTTTCTGTGTTTCTAGAAGATTTCAAGCACTCCTCCTCCACGCTTGCTCTGGCCTCACTGTAGTTCAGGTCTCTTGGGGCCAGCAGGAGACTCAAAAAATGTGGCTAGTGCCATAGAGTGGGTTCGATGGAGCCCTGAAGGTAAGTCCTCAGTGGGGGTGTGGGTGTGGGGAGGCTATAGTCTAGTTCTCTTTCAGTAAAAGCTTGTTACTCTAAATCATATACTGTAGCATTTTCTAGAGCTGATAATACCATTATACAAGATGGTGTCCCTGATTTGTACTATTGGTTCATGATTCTTTTAGAGCCTTTTCACTCAAGGCAAGGGGTTGAGTGATAGGTTAGCAGCTGACTGCTGTTTTAAATGAGTTCCACTGTATGCCATTTGTAGAGTACTTTCAGTGGATGAATCAACAAACTCACATTGATATTAACTAGAGCTGCAGAAGTAAAGAATAAAGTTATCCTTTTAAACTAGTGATAATACAGTAACACGGTACATGCTGCTTCTGTTTTTCTTCATTATACACCCCCTAGAATAACTGCACTTCACTTAGAGACTTCAGTGCTGTAATTAATTATCAGAGTTTGAATCCATTAGTTCACTTCTATAGCAGCTCCAAAACAAATAGTAACCAATGGTGATGGTGGCCCCAAGTGATGGCACAAATTAAGAAGAGTAAGAGTTTAAACTTTATTGAATTGATGTTGATACTAGGTAATGAGAAAAGTAATTTGGGTTTCCATAAAATCCCAGGAGAATGATTGATTGATTTCAACTGGAGTATCAGTTCTCACATTAGAGCTTAATAAAAGTGATAAATTAATCTTCAAGAGATTTTCTCTATTTTGTTCCCAAGAAAAATAATCTACTTTTTTACCTGCCACCTCCCCTTCATCTGAATTATCAACACATTAAGCAATGTTTTACAATTCATTTTGATTTCCAGCACTAGAACTCTTCTTAGAAAGGTCAGCTGGGGCAAATAATTATTTCTAGTCTATGATGTACTTAGGAAATTAATTGTAAAGTTTGAAAAGTAGAATGCAGATGATCTTAGAACACAATTTTCCAATATTTCTTTAGTGGATATTCTATGGCAGCATAGAACAATGGGTCAAAACATGCTTTCTTGGACATTAACAAACACCCTGTGATCAAAGTAACCTGTGATAGGTTGTTTTTCTGTTGCCTGAAATGATATTTATTGTGAATACCGTACCTACAGTAGTCATAACAGTAATCTGCTTTTTCTACTTCATTGGATTGTATTTAAAAATGAACTGATGCAAGACAACATGTGGAGAAACATCATCATAAGAACTTCGGGCTATAATACGAGTACAATTTTTTTTTTAAATCAGCAACCTACTGTATGTGAGCAGCAACACCATTTAATTTATTTTAATTGCTGAAGTATATTTAAACAGTACGATATTGCTGTGCTGTTAAACGTGTGTTTATGGACTTTTTAGACATTTATTAACTAAAAAAATGTACAGAAATGAGTGTCTTTTTATTACTGTGTCCCTCGTACCAGCCAGTCTTTTTTTGGTTTTTACAAACGTGGGACTCTGAAATAGAAAAAAGAGTTACCTAAGAACTTACCGTAACAGTAGATCTTCGAGGGAATCTGTGACAAGGTTGAATAAGACCATATCCCATTTGTTATACAGAAAGAGTTAAATGCAAGGATCTGTTCTATCCTTTCCTTTTCTGTCTCTTGTCTGTCTAGTTGTGCAACTAAATGTTCTTGTGAGACCTAGGAACTGATCACTCTAACAGTCTTATGAGTCTCCCCCTCTCACTATCTCTCTACCTTCACTTGCTGTTTCTGTCTTTTCTTCCCCTTTGCATGTCTGTGGTTATAAAAACGTATGTGAATCTTTATGTGAAACTGGGATCCCTTGGTTTGAAAATGTTTATAGTTATATTGTTGAAATGATTACAAAAAGCTATTTGGAATGTAGGGGGTTATCCTGGGATGCAATTTGAGTTCCTCTCAGGCGTGTTTGCAAATTCTTTTGCAGAGTTGTCAGCAGGGGGCCAGCTTGGGACATTGTTCTGTTTGTTGCACCTGCAAGGAAACTGACAAGAACATTTTGAGAAAAACAGGATGTCACTTAATAAGTTCCCTGGCAAAGTCATCAGGTCTCACCATAGGAACTTCACCATCGGTGTAGTAGGATCCACATGGAAGAGTTTCAGCAGTTCAGCTGGGCTGCCCACACTGACGTCATGTGACGATGTCACCAACTAGATAAAGGCATAAACGGCCCCACTCCCTCCTAACATAGAAACATAGAATTTGATGGCAGATAAGGATGGCTTGGTCCACCTAGTCTGCCCATTTCACTACCTAATGGATAAGCTGCAGATCCTAGTTAACCAACAACCTACTTCCTCCTACTCCCCATTAGAATTGCCTTATGTCTGTCCCATGCATTCTTGAATTCCCCCACTGTTTCTGACTCTATGACCTCCTCAGGAAGGCTGTTCCATGTATCCACAACCCTCTCTGTGAAGAAATACTTCCTCACATTACCTCTGAGCTGTCACCCCTCTATCTCCAAATTGTGCCCCCTTGTTTTTGCACATCTCTTTTTCTGAAATATGCTACCTTCTTGAACTTTGTTGATTCCCTTGAGGTATTTGAAAGTTTC
This sequence comes from Neoceratodus forsteri, assembly GCA_016271365.2. NCBI lineage: Eukaryota > Metazoa > Chordata > Ceratodontiformes > Ceratodontidae > Neoceratodus > Neoceratodus forsteri. Next base: position 672,638,975 of record CM057452.1, read on the forward strand.
TGTCATGTCTCCCCTCTCCCTCCTTTCCTCGAGACTATACGTCTTTAGTTCCTTTAGTCTTTCTTCATATGTCTTCTGATGCAGACCCTGCATCATTTTGGTTGCCCTCCTCTGGACAGCCTCCACCCTGTCTATGTCTTTGCAGAGATGGGGTCTCCAGAACTGTACACAGTACTCTAGATGTGGTCTTACCAACTGTCTGTACAGAGGGCCAACAACTTCCTGTTTTTTACTGGTGATGCCTCTCCCTATGCATCCCAGTATCCCCCCAGCCCTCCTTAATGCCTTCTCACATTGCTGGCCCGCCTTTAGGCCTTCTGATATGACTACCCCCAGGTCTCTTTCCATTTTTGTTGTTGTCAGTATCTCACCCCCTATTGTGTACTCTTCCTCTGGGTTTTTGTTTCCCAGGTGCATTACTTTGCACTTCTTTGCATTGAATCTAAGCTGCCATACATTTGACCATTCCTTCAACCTTGCCAAGTCCCTTTTCATCCTTTCCACCCCCCCCTTGTGTATCAACCCTGTTGCAGATCTTTGTGTCATCTGCAGAGACATACTTTCCCTTCCAGTCACTCTGCAATGTCACTTATAAAGACTTTAAAAAGGACCGGCCCCAGTACTGAACCCTGCGGTACCCCACTAGTAACCCTCCTTTCTTCACTGTGGACTCCATTTACTATTACCTGCTGTGTCCTGTTGTCCAACCAGTATTTTACCCAGGCTACCACCCTAGGACCCAGTCCCAGGCTGGCTAATGTGTTTATTAATCTTTTGTGTGGGACTGTGTCAAATGTCTTGCTAAAGTCTAGGTAGGCCATGTCCACAGCCCCTCCCTGGTCTACTGCTTTGGTCACCCAGTCAAAGAAATCAATTAGATTTGTCTGACATGACCTTCCCACTGTGAATCCATGCTGCCTTGGGTCCTGTGCCCCACTGGCCTCTAGGTATGCAACTATTCTTTCCTTCAGAAGTGATTCCATCATTTTCCCTACCACTGAGGTCAAACTGACAGGTCTGTAGTTTCCTGCCTCTGTCTTGCTCCCACTTTTGTGAAGGGGAATCACATCTGCCCTCCTCCAGTCCTCAGGTACCACCCATCCTCCCACTGATTTATTAAAAGTGTAGTCAGTGGTGTTACTAGTTCTTCCTAGTTCTTTTTTAAGATCCTGGGGTGAATCCCATCAGGCCCCATTGCTTTATCCACCTTCAGTTTTAAGAGTTCTTTCAGAACCCTTTCTTCTGTGAAAGGACTAATATCAACCCCCCTATCCAGAGTGCTTCTATTGACTGGATTAGGTATTTGCCCCTGCTTTTCCATTGTGAATACTGAGCAGAAGTATTTGTTCAGTATCCCTGCTTTTTCACTGTCATTCTCTGCCCAACCACCTTCCTCTTTGTTCAGCCTCAGTATCCCTGCCTTAGTCTTTCTTTGCTCCCTAATGTACCTATAAAAGGTTTTATCCCCCTTCTTAACCAAGTTGGCTATCTTTTCCTTGGTTTGGGCCTTTGCTATTCTGACTGCCTTACCCACTTTCTTCTGCTTTAACTCATACAGTTCTCTGTTCTCCTCTTCTGTGTTTCCTTATACTTCCTGATTGCTATCTTTTTCCCTACCTTCCCGCCACTTCTTTTTAGAACCATAGTGTTTTTTTCTTTCATTTTGATTTGTTTATTTGCTTCACACAAAGTCTTGTTGCCTCTGTGATGGTGGTTTTGATGTTACCCCATTGTTGCTCCACCCCACCTTCTTGCCTGTTTGCTAGTGCTTTTCTGAGGCACTCTCCCATTTTGACAAAATCAGCCCTCCTGAAGTCCAGTACCTTCACTTTTGTGTGGCTTGACTCTACAGCTAAGTTTATCGTGAATCACACTGTTTGGTGGTCGCTTGTTCCCAGATGGCTACCTACTTCAAGATCAGAGATCCTCTCTCCATCCCCATTTGAGATTACCAGGTCTAAGATTGCTCTCTCCCGAGTGGGTTCCAAAACTAGCTGTCTGAGGCATGCCCCCTGTAGAGCATTGAGAATGGACCCGCTCTTGGATATGGCTGAGGCCAAGGTGCTCCAGTCAGCATCTGCCATATTCAGGTCCCTCATCAGCAATATCTCCCCTTTTTCCCCTTTCTCTGCCATCCCAAGGATGCATTCTATCATCTCCTGAGTTCTTTCCCCCAGAGACAAAGGGAGCATAGCTCTAGCCATGGGGGACTGAGAAGAGAGAGAGAGAGAGAGAGAGAGGTGCCCAGGCCAGTAAGAAAGGCTGGATACACCAAACAGCCAGTTCAGTAAATAACCCCCCAAAAGGGGGGATGGTGGGAGGGAAGACAGACCTGATGACTGAGATCCCCTCAAAGATCCACTGTTACAGTAAATTCTTACATAACTGTTTTATCTTCTTTGGGGGTATCTTAGTCATTGGGTCTGACCATAGGAATGAGTCTCAAACAGTTACAGGTGTAAACAAACAGTCTTAGAGAAATGCCAACCTTAAGCTTCTAGCCACTGGGGGTTGGATTTAAAGGCTGGGAGAGAGGAGCTTAGGGAGTTGTTCACTTCCCTTATAAGTATAATGTGTTGTACTGCACCTAGTAACAGGGTTACCGGTTTACTGTGGGACTGTATCTAGGATTAGTGGGTGACTTGATTAGGCAGTGGGGGTGTATCTTGGACTAGTGGGGAAACTGGTGGCTCACCCAAGGAAACCTACTTGGAGGGGGATGGGACCACACATCATTAGGGCCGGCATCTTTGGGAGGGTGGTGGGGTGCTGGTTGTGGGGCAGCCATGATACTGGACTGGGCTTGGAAGTTTGGTGGTTGCCCAGTGTGCTACCAGCTGGCACAGCTTAGGGAGGAGGTTGCGGGGATTAGGAGACAGCTGGGGAAGGGGGAGGTATGGTTGGGAAGAGGGCAGGGGAGCTCCCATGGGGTTGCACCAAGCACTAGGGGCAGGGGCATAGGGAAAGGAGTGCAGGAGAATACTCTGGGGTCACATAGGGACCCTGGCAGAGGGGGCCCAAAAGGAAGACACTACCAAGGAAGCAGGCAGGTAACTGGGGACCCTCACAAAGGGGGGACAGGGGACAACATTCTCAGGAAAGTAGGCAGATGGCTGGGGCTGGACAGAAGGAAGCAAGGTGGGGAGGTGGATCGGACCTTAGGCTTAGTAACCACTTCAGTTCTCTTCTTCTGCTTGAGGATGAGGGGGGTGATGTAGCCATGATGTGGTGGTTAGAGATGGAAAGGGAGTGGGTGGCAGGAGGCGGTGGCCGGATAGCAGGAGGAACAGGGGGGAACCTGCAATGCAGGAAAATGGGGGGAGCAGTGAATCAGAGCAGAAGGGGCGGGGCAAGAGTGAGGAAAGCACAAGGAGAAGGACCAGTTTGGAGGAAAGGGCAAGGAGAAGGACCAGAAGTACAGGGAGGACACAGTAAAGGGAGCTGAGGGTTTAGGCCAGGGGAGCACGACAAGAAAGGAGGGACTAAATGGAGACAGGAAGGAAGGGAGGATGAGCCAGGCTAGTTTAGCGGATGGGGGAGAAGGACCAGTCATGGGCAGTGAGGTGGGAGTTAGCGAGGTACAGAAGGATATTCGAGAGGAGGAGAGGCATAGAATCGGAGGGGGGGGTGGTCAGGGTAAATAAGGAGGCGGCATGTGGCACCCAGATAGGGGGAGGAACAAGGAGCCAGCTGGTGGAGGGCTGGTAGAAAGGATGAGGGACATGGAAGGTGGGAAATGGAGGAAAAGGGGTGGTCAGAGTGCTCCTGTTGGGGGATTCTGTGATCAGGGGTATCAAATGGGATGGGGGGGAGAAGCCTGTCCAGTTAGAACAAAATGCTTCCCTGGACTAACGGTGCACAGGGCCAAGCATGAAGTATATCAGCTGGCAAAGGATTGTGGGGGTTCCCCGGACATACTGGTCCACCTGGGTACAAATGACATTTAGGGAAATAGCGAACTAGAGATACAGGCAAGGTTCAGGGAGCTTGCCAGGGTCTGTCATGACATAGGATGCACAATTTCCTTCTCAGAAATCCTGCTGGAGCCAAGGGCTAGTGGGGAACACAAAAGGAAGATTAGGGAGATAAACCAGTGGCTCAGGGAGTGGTGTGAGGCCAGAGGGTATGGGTTGATGGGGATTGGGGAGACCTGGGAGGATAAGGAGCTGTATGCTAGAGATAGACTACATCTCAATTTGGAGGAGGGAGGGAATCCTTAAGTTGAAAATAGAGGAGTTCATTGGTGAAAAGTGGGGTTTAAACTTGTGAAGGGGTGGGATGGGAGAAAAGGCTGTCAAGGGGTGCCGATAAAGGAGGGACTCTGTCTCCACCCCGGGGACCAGAGGATTGCAGGAAAAGGCCAACTGGCAAAGTGCAGACCAGGAGAAAACAGAATCCCCATGGGAACACGAGCAGAGAAATGGAACTATAGGGAAAGGGTGGAAGGTAGTCCTGCTAAATGCCAGGAGCTTGGGCAATAAAATGCCTGAGCTCCAGGCGATGCTAACTGAGGGAGATGGATGTGGCAGTGGTCACTGAGACCTGGCCACCATGAGGACATGACTGGGACCTGAACCTGGAGGGTTACACTATGTTCAGGAAGGACGGGGGGAGGGAAGGGGAGGAGGGGTAGCAATGATAGTCAAAAACTGCATTGGCATAGGGGAGTAGAGGAGGCAGAGGGAACCGTGGAGATGATTTGGGTCACCTTGATAACAAGGGGGGGCAAGAGAGTAAAAATAGGAGTGGTGTATAGACCCCCTGCATTGGTGGAGGAGCTGGAGGATAGTCTGGTGGCAGATGTTGGGAGACACTGCAGATTGGGCAGGGGAAGGGCGGTGGTGGTGTTGGGGGACTTAAACATGCCAGGAACAGACTGGGAGACTATGACATCCTCGGTGGCCAGGGAACAGAGGTTGTTGGATGTCTTTCAAGATGCGATCCTAACTCAGCAGGTGGGGGAACCGACCAGGGAGGCATGGTACTGGATGTGGTCCTGGCAGACAGTGATCAGATTGGGAGCCTGGAGGTAAGAGACCCATTGGTGGGGAGTGACCATGCCATGGTCTGGTTCTGTCTGGACCTAGCAGGGGTAGAAGGCTGCACAAAGACAGAAGTAACTGACTTCAGGGGGGCAGATTTTAAGGAAATGGGAAGAATCCTTAAGGAGAATTTGGATGTGATTGGGTCAGACATGGACGTTGATAGTAGGTGGGAAATCATCAGGAGAGGGGTGCAGGATGCTATCAGCACCTGTGCAAGAGTAAGACAAAAATGCGGTAGGGCCTGAAAACCCTGCTGGTGGACCAGAGAGGTCCAGGAGGTGGTACGGGGAAAGAAGGCAGCCTATAGGCAATTCAAGTGCTCCAGGAGTGAAAGGGATTGAGGGGAGTACGAGCTGATGGCTAGAAGGGCCACTAGGGTGGTGAGGGTGGCTAAGGCAAGGAAGGAGCAGAACCTGGCCAGGGAAATTAGGAGAGGGAACAAGGGTTCTTTAGATACATTGGGGAAAAACGAAGGGTGAAGGGGCAGATTAACAAGATTAAAACAGGGAGAGATGGGCACAAAACCCGGGGAGCAGGCTGAGGTACTAAATGAGTACTTCACCTCAGTTTTCACCAAGGAAAATGGGGGTGCTGCATCATACATGGGAGGAGACAGTGATACTGAGGAGGGGGGGACCCTCACCGATCGGCTGGTCTGGAGAGAGGGGGAGGCATCACTGGCAGGAGGGGGGAAGGCTAAGCAGGGAGAAGAGGTAGCGGAAGTGGAAATTACAGCAGAGAGAGTGATGGAAGCCCTCAGGTCCCTTAAGACAGAGAAAGCACCGGGGCCGGATAAATTACATCCCAGAGTGCTGAAGGAACTTGAGGATGACCTGGTGGAGATTTTCACCATCTCTTTGAGAACAGGGTGGGTGCCCCAGGACTGGAAGGTGGTGCATATAGTGCCTATCCACAAGGGAAGATCAAGGGAGGTGGCAGGGAACTACAGGCCTGTCAGCCTGACATCAGTGGTGGGCAAGGTGATGGAGGGCATTGTCAAAGAGAGGCTGGGGGGGACCTGGAAAAGTCAGGGTGCCTGGACGATAGACAGCATGGATTCATCCCGGGGAAATCATGTCAGACAAACCTTGTGGAGTTCTATGACTGGGTGATGAGTGCCTTGGACCTGGGTAGACCTGTGGACATCCTCTTTCTAGACTTCAGCAAGGCATTTGACTCTGTTCCTCATGAGGGCCTGTTGGATAAGCTGGTAGAAATGGGGGTGGGGAACCAGATGAACAGATGGATATGCAATTGGCTCCAGGACTGGACCCAGAGGGTCGTAGCTGGTGGGATAGTCTCATCCCCAAGGAGGGTCATTAGTAAGGTCCCATAGGGATCAGTCCTTGGGCCCCTCCTGTTCAACGCCTACGTCTCTGACATAAGGACAGGTGTCAGGAGTGAGATGAGTCTCTTTGCAGATGACTCAAAACTGGGGGAGGTGGTGGATTGGGAAGAGGGGAGGGTGGCCCTACAGGGGAACCTGGAGGCTCTGGAAAGATGGTCTAGAAAGTGGAAGCTGAGGTTCAATGCAGGGAAATGCAAGGTACTGCACCTGGGGGCCAGAAACCTGGGCCAAGTGTACACCCTGGGGGGGGGAATGCTACAAGTCTCGATGGCTGAGAGGCATCTGGGGGTGGTGGTGGATGTCAAGATGAACAACTCGGAGACTTGTAGGAGAGCAGCAGCCAAGGCCAACAGGACGCTGGGATGCATCGCTAGGGGGATCACCTCCAGAAGGAGGGAAGTGATACTCCCTCTGTATAACTGCTTGGTGAGGCTGCACCTCGAGTACTGCATGCAGTTTTGGAGGCCACACTTAAAGAGGGACATTAAACTCTTGGAGAGGGTCCAGAGGAGGGCAACCAAAATGATTTGGGGCTTGGGGGACAGGACCTATGAGGAGAGGCTCGAAGAGCTAAATATGTACACATTGGAAGAGAGAAGGGACCGGGGGGACATGATAGAGGTCTTCAGGTACATGAAGGGGTAAATAGGGGAGGAGCAGTCAGGGTGCTTCGAAGGAAGGAGGAGGGTGCCACTAGAGGGCATGGGTGGAAGCTGGAGGGGGGAAGATTCAGGGGAGAAAGGAGGAGGTGCTACTTCACTGAGAGGGTGGTGGAGCCATGGAATGCGCTGCCTAGGTGGCTGGTGGAGGCAGAGATGGTGGAGGGGTTCAAGAGGGGGTGGGACAGGTACAGGGGAAGGGTTCTGGAAGCAAAATCCAATGCAGCGAGAATATCCGGAACTGGAAAGGGAGAAGCCAGAGAAGGCGAGGGGGGCAGCAAGGTCAGCTCCCTGGGTGGGGGCTGACCAAACAAACAGACGCGAAAGACCGTTAAGCCTTTTCTGCTGGCATTTTAGTATGTTAGAAAGCTTAAGACAGGAGGTCCTGCAGCACAGCCCTACCAAATCCTGCATGGGCTCTGAAGGCAATGTCCAGACTGTAATGCTTGGTAAAAGTGTGGATGGTACTCCAGGTGGCAGCTGCACAAATGTCAGCAGCTGAGACCCCTCAGAAACAAGCCACAGAGGTAGGCATGCCTCTTGTGGAATGGGCTTTTATAGCTCCAGGCAATTCTGTGCCATACTTGTTGTAGCGGAACACAATGTAGTTAGCCGACCGTCTGGACAAACATTGTTTGGAAACCTGCAAGCCCTCTCTACCTGGGGTGAAAGAAACAAACAACTGTTTTGACTTTCTACATTCCTTGGTTCTGAGCAGATAGTATTTCAAAGTTCTACGCACATCTAATGTATGGAGCAGTGCTTTCCCTGGACTGGCACGCTCTGGAAAATAAACAGGAAGGTGGATAGATTGGTTCAATGTAAACTCAGACACTGCCTTAGGAAAAAACTTAGGATTCATGCTCAAAGACACCCTGTCTTTGCGGAAAATCAAATAAGGTTCCTCACATCAGAGGGCTTGAAGCTCTTACATTCTTTCAGCAGAAGTAATAGCAACTAAAAATAATGCTTCAGGAAAGAAAGCATAGATTGCAAGTTGCGGCTGGCTCAAAGGGAGACAGGGTCAACTTCTCCAAAACAAAATTCAGATCCCAAGCTGGGACAAGAGAATAGTCTGGAGGTTTCAGATGCAGGATGCCCCTCAAAAAAGTATGGGAAACATCCAACTGAGCAATGGTGCGGTCACCCACAGGCTCATGAAAAACCAAGATACCTGAAAGATGCACCTGGAGGGAGGAGTACTGGAGACCTGAAGCAGACAGAGAAATCAGGTAGTCCAGAATCTGGTTCACCAGACAGGTGAAAGGGTCCAGATTATGCCTGTCAGCCCATATGGCAAACCACTTCCACTTCATGGCATAAGTGGTTCGGGTGGAAGGCTTTCGGGTGGGCACTAGAACATCTGCCACTCTGTTGGAAATCCCAAGCCCCCATCTGTCGAATAACTCTTCTGCAATGGATGAGTGAAGCTCCCACTTGTGCATGTTGGACTGAGGCTGGCTGAGGCTGTCCTTCAGAGTGTTTAGCGCTCCTGGAACATGGACCACCAAAAGATTCAAACTGTGGTCCAATGCCCAATACCACACTCTCATGACCTCCCTGCACAGGGGGTAAGAATGCATTCCCCCTTGCTTGTTTTATTTATTTATTTTTTTTTTAATCTACATTTTTTCCATGCTCCTTATTGCCCCCTCTCTCCACTTCTTCAGACTTCCTCTAAGTTTGTGTGTATCCCACCTTCGTCACTGGGATCTGCCCCTAGAGTACCAGGTACCACTGACCTTTGATGTCCAGTTAACTCCCCGGTGTAGGGTGGGGAGACACCCCTACTCCCCAACTCACTCGTTCTGCCGTGGTCTGATCCAGTACAATGGAGTCTGCCCCAATGATCTCAAGGAGATGCACACACACTAAGGAGTCATCATCTAGACTAGAGGAGGTGTTTTTCCTTGTATTCGATCCCAGATGTCGGCGTGCAAAGAGGGCCAAGGAGCGAGGAGCCGTGCTGAGACACACCTCCTGCTCCACCCCTCTACTGATGTCTTCCCTGTTCCCTCGCTGCTTCCCCCTATCTATCACACCTTCCACCCGGGCTCCCCAAGTTGGCGGTATAGTGGCGGGAGCGTGCTGATGTCCCCCCAGAGAAGGAGAGCAGCCATCAGGCGCTCAATCCTTCTCTTCCCCGGCCGACCCCCAGTGGCCCATGCTCGTTCTCAAACACAGGTCACTGGCATGGTATGAGGTATGGCGTCCAGCTCCTCAGCTCTTAGCGCCACTGGGCCAGCCCCCCCTTGCTTGTTGATGTAGTACACTACACTGAGGTTGTGTGATTGAATCAGCAATTGATCTGGAAGAAAGTGGTTCTGAAAGGCCTGCATGGCATACAGAACCACCCACATCTCCAGGACATTGATATGCAGGGAGGCTTTAATCTGGGACCAAGAACCCTGAGTTTGACAGGGACCCAGGTGAGCCCCCAGCCCAAACTGGAGGCATCCATGGTGAGGATTTGATGTGGTGATGAAATCTGAAATAAAACTCCCTGCAGTAAATTCAAGGATCTATCCACCACTGCAGCACTTTGTGGACTGGGGAAGAGATCAGCACTAGCTGATTTAAATCATCTGTACACTGGTCCCCATACCATGAGAGTCCACTGGAGAGTGCACATATGGAGCCTGGCCAGTAGAATGCTGGGTATGGCCTCTACCATCAGACCCAACAGTCTCAGGTACACCCTGGCCAGGATGAAACAGCTCTGGGCCACCTCTCAAGCCTGAACAATATGGCATTCCACCCTGGCTTGAGGCAGAAAAGCCTTCCTCTGTGCTGCATCTAGAACTGTCCCTATGTATTGCAGTCTTTGGGATGGAACCATGACTGTCTTGGGCATAGTGATGGTAATGCCCAGGGAGAGAAACAATTGCAGAGTTCTCTCTGAGGTTCCCAGAAGCAATTCTCTGGGTGGAACCTTTAGGAACCAATCATCCAGGTATGGGAAAACATACATTCCTTCCCTTCTGAGGGCCGAAGCCACTGCTGCTAAGCACTTGGTAAAGACCCACGGCACAGAGGACAAGCCAAAGGGCAGCACTTTGAACTGGTAATGCTCACCCTGAAAAGGAAACTGTAGGAACCTCCTGTAAGGAGGAAGCACCTAGGTGTGCATGTATGAATCCTGCATGTCCAGAGAACACATCCAGTCAGCTTGCTTGAGAAGGGGCATCAGACAAGGCAAAGGTACCACTCTAAACTTTTTGTACTGGACATACAAATTGAGGTCCTCTAAGTCTAAGATGGGCTTCATATCGCTGATCTTTTTGGAGACCAGAAAAAACCTGGAATAAAACCCCTGGTTCCTCTGGTGCCTGGGCACTGGCTCTATGGCCTGCTTGTGCAGAAGGGACTGCACCTCCTCTCAGACAACAGCAAGGTGGGCTGGGGGGTAGTTGGAGGGCAGAGGAGGAGTTTCTGGGGGTTGCTCTGTGGGATTCAGAGTGTGACCCCTTTCCATGGTTTGCAGAATCCAAGCATATACTGTGATGGTTCTCCATTGATTGATATGGAGGGAAAAACAACCTCCAATCACCACCTCTTGGTCAGGGACCAGAAAAGGGGGGTCTGGCAAGGAATCAAGTGGAGGCTGATCCAGCCACTGGGGCTGATCCGTCACTTCTGGGATGCTTGACCACAGCTCCATCAGTGGAGGGAGTGGGCAAGGTGGTGGAGGCTCTGCATTTGCCTTGAGGTTGAGAGGCTGCTCCTGGCCTATTGGGTGCTTTATGAAAGGGAGGGTGCTGTCTGCTCTTGGGTTGCATATGGTAGAGTGAGTGAACAGATTTCAGAGCCCTGCCAGATGCCTGTAGGTCATTGATGATGTCCTGGACATCTGGACAAAAAAGCTTAGAGCCATTAAAGGGAGCATTAAGCACCCTCTGCTGAACATCAGCAGCAAACCCAGGGAACCTCAGCCAGGAGTGCCTATGGAGGCAAAGGCCAGTGGTAGCAGCCCTGCAAACAGTGTCTGAAATGTCATACAGAGCCCACAGGAGGTGCTCGCTAATGTCCTCAGTGGCCGCCAAGCATTTGAGAATATCCTGCTTTTGTGTACCTTCTGACAGGGCTTGAGAAGCAGCTTTGCCATTCTTCCAGTTGGTAGTTTGGTACTTTACCATGTGGGACAGGTAACTGGTATTTCTCAGCCTGAGGGTGGAGGAGGTATAAATCCTCTTACCCCAAAGGTCAATCCTGCGTGAATCCTTGTCGGGGGGAGGGAGCTAAGTTGCTTAGATGCCTTAGACTTGTCATTAGCTGCCTTAATAACCATTGAATTGGTTTCAGGCTGGATAGCAGAATAAGGAAAATTCTGGGGGGCATGATAAAGTTTATCTGCCATATGGGGCATGGCTTGCTCCATGTCAGGCCTGTGCCAAGCTGCTATAGTGGCATTCCTCAGAGCAGTTAAAATAGGAGGAATGATCTTGGGAGGAGACTGTGGGATCTCCAGAAGGTCCACCAAAGCCTTCCAGGTGACATCCTCTTTCTCAGTGTGGAACCCCATAGCTGAGGACCACTGCTTCATAATGTTAAAGGTGGGGTCCTCTGGAGGAGACCTATGGGTGTCCTTGACAAAGTCCTTGCTGATGGAAGAAGCAGTGGACCTGACAGAGGAAACATGGTCTTCCTCCTCCTCTTCCTAATCAAGAAGCATGGGATCAGGATGGTACTCCTCCTCAGTGTCGATCTCTTCAAGGTCCAGGTCTGTCATGTGAGGGGCCAACAACGGCCTGTAGGGGATCACCAAGGCCATCTAGAAGGAGTTGACAATGAAGCTACAATCGACAGCAATGAAGGCCTAAAGGCTCCAAGCTGGTGAACAATCACTAAAGTGAATTTAGTCAAAATCTCGTTAAGGTTGACGAATATCAAAGACTGCATTGATGAAGGGGGGGTTGACAGCACAGGGAGCGATGACCCATCGGAGGAGCCCTGAGGAGCCAAAGACTCTGTAACCAGAGGACCTGAACTAGGATCAGGTCTCATTGGGAGAGCCATTGACAAGTCCATCATCAATGAAGGAGGGGCCGATGACCTGGAAGTTGACATCTGGCCACCCTGGGTATTAGGCGGAGGTGCTGTCGGTATGGGTCTGGAGGGAACAGAGACCTGGACAGCGGATCTATGAGTCAGTGCAGTCACAGCTGATGAAGAACCCCCGGATGAAGGAGAGTAGGCCGTCGGGGAATGAAACCACTGCCAGGGGAAGCTTTGTGACTTTTACCCAAGGACTTGTCTCAGGCCTTAGAGGCCTGGGAGCCTGACTACCCTGCTGATGACTGGGAGGCTGCGACCCCAGTGGACCTCTGCCAAGAACTGGCTACCTGTTGCTCCATTAAAACATTTTTTGAAAGCCTTTTTACGTCACCAGAGGGTTGTTTGGCTAAACATCTGGTAGAGCTCACAATCAGAGACTTCGTGGTCAGGTCCAGGACAGCAGACACAGAGAGAGTGTTCATCTGTGGCAGCAATTTTCTTTCTGCAGCAGCAGCAATGGAAGAGGGAAGCTGAAGAATTAGCTCTCGATATAAACAAAAGAAAGGAATCTCTTTAAAAAACAGATTTAAGCTAAGTAAAAAGAAAAAGCCGTAGGTGAAAAAGGCATGAAACTGCAACAAAGCTTGTGCCGAGACCTATGAGAGTAAGTCGACACCGAGAAAGAACTGAGGAGGGATCGGGGCCACTCATGCCTTTATAGGATTGGTGACGTAAACACTTGACATCGGCATGGGCAGCCCCAGTTGTACTGCTGAAAATCTTCCGTGTGGATCCTGCTTCACTGACAGTGAAGTTCCTACGGTGAGACTTGAAGACTGAAATATCCCTGAAGAAGATCTGTAAGACAACGAGGGACTATGTGACACATCAACAAATCTTAGTGATATAAGCTCAGAACACTGTGAAAATTGATGTTTTTATTTCTGCAAAGTCTGATTTTATTTCTTAGATTATTATGAAGTTCCAAGTGAATGTCTGAGTTCATAATACGAAATAACATGCCTAAACAGGGTTCTGCAGACTAAATGGGTCAATGGGCCTTTCCTGGCATCATATTTATGTTTCTGTGATTCTGTGTCTACTTTATGGGGCAGTGCCTTTTTATACAGTATTTTATAGAACAATTCCTTGTAGTTAAAAGGCATATTTGCCACAATGTGGGGCAGCTTAGAAGTATGGCATTAACCCTGTGTATTACTTAAACAGGCACCTCCCTCACTCAGCTGAGCACATCCCACCCTCCAAAACCCATTTTTTTCCCTTGGTGTCTTTTTAAAGCAATCTTCATCGTTCCTTCAGATGGCATTTGTGAGCTCAAGTTCATACTTGCAGTGTTGACCTGTAATATGGGGACAGCAGGGTTCAGGAAAATACTGTTACAGGAAACGAAATACTCAGAGTAAAAAGACAGCCATTCTTTTCCTTCTCCTGCATATCTCCAAAGAAAATTTTTTGGCAATTGAATAGAAGATCCAACATATAGTTTGTGACAGTGATTCCATACATGTCAGTTTCTAGTGGTTCATATTAATACAGGTATTAGCATGTTGAAGCTTACAATGGGTTAAAACAAGTGCTTATAGATTACACATCTACAGATCATGATGTCATATTTCATATCAGCTGCATCGCCCATTCCGTATTTCACCATTTAGAAGCCACGGCTCCTATTACACTTCTCTATTTTGAGACGCGGATTCTAAATGGGGGCAGCTGCTATTTGGTGTGACTTTAATTGATAAGCTGCCAGCCGACCAACATAGACACTGTTTTTTCTCAGTCCCACTTCCTGTAAAATGACAACAAACTCTGTTATTCACCTGCTTATTAGATTTAAAAAAAAAACAGCAATGCAAAAAGCAAGTACCTCTCTCGGTTACTCGGTTTTTTGGACAAAAGTAGGCCAGTGGCCCATTGAGATTGTCCTCCATATTGATGGATCATACACCCAGGTCCCGTTTATTCATCCAGTTATCTAATTTATTCTTGAATATTGATATATTTGTTGAATTGACAATGTTTTGTGGTAATTTATTCCATAATCTGGGTCTTCTAATAGTAAAAAAGTTTATCTCTTATTATTGTTTACTTTTTCTATTTCTATTTGTCTGTTGTGCAGTCTCAGTACTATTTTTCTTGTTGAGTAGATAATACCACATAATTTCATTTGTTCAGGTGATTTAAGTATTTTAAACAATTGTAAAAGATCACCTCTGGTTCGTCTTTGTTCTAGAGAGTGTAATCCTGTTTTTTTAATCTGCTATTATATTCTAAATGAGTAAGATGTGGTACTAATCTGGTAGCTCTATGTTGTAGTTCAATTATTTTTATGTCTTCCTTTAAGTAAGGGTTCCAAAATGGTGATCCATAGTCAAGATATGGCCTTACATGTGACCTGTACAGCGACAATAGGCATTCTTCTGTTTTAGAAATGAATGTTTTATTAATTCTACGTAATAAAGCATTTGTTTGATTTGCAATTTTTGAACAATGGGATGAGAATGATAATTTGTCATTCACCATGATGCCCAGGTGCCTCTGAGTTCGGAGTTTACTAACATGCTCCTTAATCATGTGGTTGGTGTGAATTTTTGGGAGTTTATTTTTATTTATTGAATTTTGTTGACCCGGTAGGCCCACTGAGACTAGAAGTCCCTTTTTCAGGGGCGACTGGGGGGAGGGGGGAAACAGATGGTAACCAACTGAAATTGAACCAGATTAAGCTGTTGGTGGTATTTTAGTGAATGGGAAAATTTTGGCCAGGACACCAGGGAAATTCCCCTACTCTTCCTGCAGGGGGCCTTGCTTTCTGTGAGCAGAGGGGACCCCTTTGTCTGCGGGACCAAGATGGAGGACGGAGTGCTGGAGAATGTGGAGGAAATGGACATGCTGGGAGTGAGCAACAAAGCTGTTGGTATGGATCCTTCTGTTGTGGGATCTGCTGTGGAGCTGGCTGGGATGCACCCGATGGGTGGCCAGCATATCGCCCGAGACGGTGGTCCCTCTCATGAAACAGAAACCAGGCTAAGTTTACATGAAAAAAAATTATGGTTAGAAGCTGAACTTCAGAAAATAAGTAAATTGCTTTCTTCTGAGGAGACCTTGCAGGAGGATGAAAGAAAATGGAAGCGTTCATTGTCATCTCCTGTCAATGACGGTTTCTCTGGTCTGGCTAAGCTCTTGGCTGCAGGTGATAGACCTACTACACCTTTGGCAACTCCTTCCAGTTCTTTTAAAAAGCTGTGGCATGAACAGGTTGAAAAATCTTGGTCATCTGAGGTGGCCTTGACTACTGCGGGCTGGATTTCAAGCTCTGACGGGGAGTGGTGACAAGACCCGGTGATCCTGTTACCTGGTAGTCCCCCTATGATCCTGTCTGAGGCAGCTACTGAAGTACCACATCAGGACGGATCTGAAGAAAGCCTGACAGGTAACGGGCCCCCTTCTGGTGACCCAATAAATGTAACTATTCCTTCCATTACTGTTACTGACTCACAAGAATCTTTTCATGTAGAAGGTCCAGATATTTCCAAGGACCAGTCTGGGCCTGAAAAACCCACATATGCAAGTCATTTTCGGAAAACAGTGGAATTGGCTAAACGCCATAATGCCATTCGGTCACGGTATGTAGGCCCTCGAGAAAATCTCCCTGATCTTTTTTTGTAGGTAAAATTCTCCTGAAGCAATCTCTGGGATTTCCCCCGACAGAAGTTTATGCCCTGATTCATGCCCAAGGAGAGAATACTTTTGGCATTAGTTTTCAAACTCCTACACTATTGGAGCAATTTTGGTGTAGGTATGCAAATCTAAAAACAAATCCTTTATGGGTGGACTTTGTGGTGATCCCTCTCACTAAGCAACCCTTTCATGTAATTACGATTTTGTTCTGGAACGAGGGTGTTAACATAGCTGACATTGTGTACTGGCTGAGAAGCGATGTTCAATCCAAGGGAACCTGACCCCAATCCTTGATGAGGAGGGCTTCTGGAACGGGGGTTGGAAACCGAAAATAAAATTACAACAGACTGAGTCTTATATTATTCATCTCCCTAACTGTTTCTTTATAGGCCGTGATAAAGGGTTTTTGTTCTATCCAGGACAGCCACGGATTTGTTTTAAGTGCGGGTCCACAAAACATATTAGTACTCATTATGAAGTTCTGAAATGTACCCATCGGGGAGAGATGGGCCATCCCAGTGCTCACTGTTTTCAGGAACCAAAATGCAACCTATGTGATGATTCTGGTCATATTTTCACAGATTGCCCCTGGGCTGCAAAAATTACTGAGGACTCTGATTTTGGGGTACAGGACTATTATATCAAATTGGCTACTGCAGCACTCATTCTTCCTGATTCTAGGAGAAGGGGTAATGGGCCTGGGACTTTGTCTACCACAGTCCCTCTTGCTCCTGAAGCCCAGGAGCAAATACCCCAGACTCAGACACTACCTGAAAAGGGGTAACATTGCACTCTATGGATGTAAGTGCTCACACGGTGACGGTGTCTCCTGAACCTGAGTTTAAGGTGGTAAAACCTAAACGTGGCAAACATGTTAAACCCAAAGTATTGAAGACCCCAATGGTTGGGCCGCTTGAAGACTCAAATATCTACCACATTCTACAAGATGTTCATTGTTATGATATAGAAGTATCTGAGGTCCTCTCGACTTCATCTTCACAGATGGATTCACAGCCTTGTCCTGAACAAACTGATGATACTAGACCAGCTGCTTTAAAAAGTGGCCAAGTGACTAGAGCTTCTAGTAAAGTGAAATGACAATTTGTTGGGGTTTATTTTTTCTCCTTCTATATAGATGTCTGATTTGCTATATCATTTTTGCATCGCTTCATTAAAGGAAAACAGTATACAATCTGAGGGGAAACATATGAGTACTTACACTCAATTTACCCATACTGATTTAGAGTGTCTTTTTTTCTAGGATGTTCGTTTACATTCTTCATTAGACATACAAAAAGCTACTGACTGTTGGAGTTGGGGGGATTGTTTTTGGTCCCAAGGTCCAGTTATTTGCTCTGGGGTGGGGATATGTTTCTTTTCACAAAGTCAGGTGCTAAAACAGTTGGAAATACTGGAGAGACGAGCCCTCCTGCTTGATATTAAGTGAGAAGGCATGTTTCTCCATCTGATTAATGTATATGCTCCATAATCAAAGTTCGATTGGCTTGTCTTGTTTTGGGCCCTGAAACCTTTTTTGTTTACTATGAAGCATATTATTTTAGATGGGGATTTTAATTGTGCCCTCCCGAAATTGATTTCTGGTTCTGTTACTAAAAAACTTTCTTGCAACACTAACTGCCTTAGGAAAATTATTTCTGATGTAGGTCTCATTGATGCATTTTCAGATGTGTATGAAAAAACCCCTAACACTTATTTTTGTGGGCCCCGTGCATCCCGTATTGATTATTTTTTTGTTTCCTTCACCTTACAGTTACAATCAGCATGGGTGACTGACCTGGCCACTTCGGATCATAGACTTCTGGAGCTTGTGGTCAGGAATCACCCGGAGCAACATCAAGGTCTGGTAATTTGGAAACTAAATTTATCTCTTAGAAATTACACCTGTTTTTGAAGGTTTTCATGTCCTATTAGTGGCCAGGAAATCAATGTTTTTCTTATATGAGGACAAAAATGGTTGGTGGACCGATTCAAAAAAAAGAATTCAGATCTATTTTAAACATGTGGGAAGATTGAATGGTAAATTGAAACAGGATGGACAGCATCTGTTAAGATCTCAGTTGCACTTCCTGATCGAGGCACATGATAGATTTGGTGGAGAACGGAGCCCCTGCATTGCTTCACTTAAAGCCGAATTAGCGGCTATACAGTTGGAAGCAATGCAACAGCTTGAGAACTGTCAAAAATATAGGATATCTGGCAAAAGAAAGGATGTTCTACCCTTTGAGTCCTACTCTGCTTATAGGTCTCAGAGAAGTTTAACTTATTTAACTAGTGTCGATGGTTCTAAATCATTGGTTACTTCAGCTCTGTTAGCTGAAATACATAGATTTTTTAGTTCAAATTTTACTAGCTGAAGTTTACCTATCGAGACCATGACCCTATAGCTATGCACCTGTGTTCTTCCCCAGGTTTCTGAAGAAGACCAGGATGCTCTTATTAAACGCATTTCTGCATTGAAATTGAAATCTATTATATAGTCTCTCTCCCCTAAAATAACCCCTGTTTCTGACGGTCTCCAGCATGAACTCTATAAGCCCCTGTGTGAGATTTTGGGAGAGGAGTTGGCAACCATTTTTAATAATGCATTGTTGCTGGGTAAATTGCCTAGCACCATGTTAGAAGGTCTTTTGGTTCTCCTGTTGAAATCTGGTGACCGGGGAGATTTAAGGAATTGGAGGCCAATTACCCTTATAAACACAGATAGTAAGATATTGATGAAAGTTATAGGCAATAGACTAAAACATGTTTTGGATTCTATTGTTCACTCTTTACAGTTTAGTGGTGTGCCATCTCGTAAATTGCAGGATGCTCTGATATTAATTCAGGAGATTCTAAATAAGGGTTATAATTCAGAACTGTTTGGTCATTTAGTTAGTTTAGATCAATCAAAAGCTTTCGAGCGGGTTGAATATAATTTTCTGTGGGAAAGCTTTAGGTCCTATAACTTCCCCAAAACTTTAGTATCCTAGATAAAGACATGTTATAAAGGCATTTTTGTAGTTCCCAGTATTAATGGATGGAAGGCACAGCCAGTACAGGTGGGACGTGGGGTCCGGCAAGGCTGCCCGCTTAGTCCACTTTTATATATTTTAACTCTTGACCCTTTGCTCCATTGTTTACATCATGTGGATGATATTGTTGGACTCTCTATAGGTAGTAGTGATCCCCCTATTGTTGCCATTGCTTATGCAGATGACCTAGGGTAAATTTTGGCTGATTGTGCATCAGCTATATCGGCCCATAGGGAATTGCAGGGGTTTTCAGAGGTTTCAGTTTCGGCTATTAATCACGTAAAAAGTCATATTCTTCCTATTTGGTATGAGGCAACTGATGCAGCGGCTGTTGGGGGATCCCTGTAGAAGAAGGATACCAGAAGATATTAGGTATTTTTTTGGAGGTCCATATCCCCATATTTATAATTGGGAGACTAAATTGGATGAAGCACAAATACAGATGCTAAACTGGAATAAATGGCATATGTCAAAATCCAAATGCATTTATTTGATTAAAACACGCCTCCTGTCTAATTTTAATTTTCTGGCTGAAGTCCCCCCCCCCCCAGTCTTTAGAGACATCTCTTTACAGTATCTTTTTTTTCAATGCCTGTGGGGTAGTAGACTTAATCCAATTAAATGTGGGATCACTTATCTTCCCAAGGCACAAGGGGGTCTGGGCATGATCAACCTGTGGGTTTTTTTTTATATTTCATTTTTTTTCTATAATTTGGTTCCAGTGCTTCTTTGTCTGAATCTACCCTGGTCTCCTTGGATTCTGGATGAATTAGAGCCCATATTGGTGACCTGGGAACCTTTGGGTTCCCATAAAAAACAACTTTGTCTCTCTCAGTTGCCTCCCTATTTGATAGATGTGGTGGGTAAATTAAAACTTTGGAAGGTGGTTCGGAGTCACTTATCTACCAGTTCTCGGAAAGTAATGTATACATGGATTTTGGAGTCTGTTTTTTTTGGCTGATCCTTGGTTTGTGAACTTGTCTCCTAAGATACAATTATCCCTTACAGAAGTTTTGACTAGTCCTAGAATTCCTTCGTATATGTGGGACTTTTTGTGGTTATGCACACACCTGAAATTGGGTGTGCAGGGGAATATGAAACATAAAGATGTTACTGAACAGTTTTGCCCTCGGGGCCCCCCTTGCGATGGATTGATTGAAACTATGCAACATTTATTTTGTGAGTGTCCATTTGTATTGACTTTCTGGGATTCTTTCCATCGTATGTGGCCTCTCAATCCTTTTTCAGAACCAGCAGGCAACGGTATGGATTGATGGAATTTCCCTGGATCTTGGGGTATATAAGACACCTCTACTATGAGACTTATTTTAGGTTTCATAAAATTTCACATCTGGCATGCTCTTTGTGGCTTAACTATTAGACAACAGCTTATTACTTCCACTCAAATGGTTCATCACTTGAAGCAATCTATTATTAAATGGCAGACGGGGGAAAAGAAATCTGTGTCGCCTGCTCTCTATAAACTATGGTGGCGTCATATGACTTGGTTGGATACCAGGTGATGTGGAGGATGTTTTAAGGTTTATTAGGTCATTTTCCTTTTTTTTGTTTTTTTCTTTCCTCTTCCAACATGTATTGATATGATGCAAACTGATCTGTTTATAACCCCCTACTATTTAGGTGGGGGGAGGACACATAATCTTCCTTTTTATGTTCTCTGACTTAATAGTTTGCAGTAGTACTCAATACCCTTTCATGATTTGTATGAAGTACTGTTGATTCATCTTTTCTGTTTCTCTTTTATGAATAAATATTTCCCCAACTATGTTAGTAGGGAGGGAGTAAACATTAAATAATTTTCAATTTGAAGTATAAAGTAATACTCACTTGTGAGGTTGTGTTTCTGTTTTATAATTTCTATAATGAAATATTGAATTTTCTTCTTTCTTTGATTGTGTGTCAAGAATAGGAATTTTCCTCTACTCTTTTGGTGGGGGGGGGTTATGTTATGCTATGTTATTATTAGGACTTATTTCAGTTTCTGAATTTATGCATAATATAATACTGAATTTTGTTTCTGATTTTGTATGCTGTAATACAATTTTGGATAATTTGATTTGTGTTTTATTTCCGTATTAGTCAGCTTGTTTAGATATGTATGACTGTACTACTTAATTGCTTTGTTTATGATTTGGATTTTCCTTTGTGTGAGGTAACACTGTTATCTATTGTTTTTTGATTTTTCTAATAAAAAATTCCCCTACTATTTTAGTGGGGGGGGGGGGCCTTTCTGTCTTGGGATTAGATCTGAGTTTTACTTCTGTATTAGACAGCCTGTTTGGATATGTTTGACTATAATACTTGTTTGCTTTTGTTACGATTTATACTTTTCTTTTGTGTGAGGTAACACTGTTTTGTATTGTTTTGGTTTCGTTATTCTAATAAAAAATTCCCTTACTCTCCAGTGGGGGGAACCCTTGCCCATTGTCGGTGGCATGGCCACTTCGGTGTTGCAAGCAGAGGAGATGGACGTCAAGACAGTAGGGGGGGAGGCCTCCTCCCCTGCAATGTCTTCACAAGAGGCCTTAGACCCAGATCTAGTGACTTTCAGATTTTCGGAGGGAAAAGATTTTGATCTGGGTTTGAATGTCATTGTGGCAGGAAATGGTGAGGGACATGGTGCTTCTGAAAACAAGAAAAAAATGGAGTTGTTGAACAAGAACGAAAGATTGTTGGCAAAGGTAATCGAGCTGGATAAGGCATTGCTGATGTTGTCTCAGCCTGTAACAGGCAACGTTCAGGACACCTCTCAGGACATTGGAATCAGTCAGGCAACAGGAATAATGGAGCAGGGGCTTAAAATATCAGAAGTCGCTCCTCCTAGTTCAGTGCTTCAGGAAACGGAGACGGAGAGGAATAAGGTTGAAACTGCTGACAGTGAAAGCACAGAAGTTTCCATGTGCCAAAAGCCAATTTCCTCAACAGTAGTTACCAAGACTGCTCAGAAGGGTGGGCAGAAGCTGGGGCCTGGCAAACCGGGGAGAAATTGGCAACAACAAAAAGGAGATCTGTGTGCAAAGGAACAGGCATTCTCTTTTTGGGATAGGGACCAGGAAAAACAGCAGGGTAAGAAAAGAGATTTGGATATGGCTACAACTTCAGAGGGCTGGTTGCTGGAGAAAGCACTTGCAAATGCAGGATGGCTAAAAAATAATACAGGGAACTGGTCTTCAGATACCAAGGATTCATCATTCTGTAGACTGATTTCGAATTATACGGTGGCTACCACTGAGGACCACATAAGAGCTCCAACAAACCCCGGGGTAAACATTTTCTTGTTAATTCTGATAAAAAAATGGTATGGTAGAGAAAGAAACTGAATGTATTGATCTAGGGGGCATTTTAGAAGTTAAAGAGACAGAGCCTCTTAGATTGGGACCTAGTCCAGAAATGTTAAAAAAGCAATATTTAAACCCAATGGTTTAAATGTCAGAGTTATTTTCTAATAAAGAGGAACTAGCTCCAAGGTGTAATGCCATTTGCATTTTATACAAGGGAGGCTTAGAGAATACTCCAGATAGGCTCTTTATAGAAACATAGAAACATAGAATTTGATGGCAGATAAGGACCGCTTGGCCCACCCAGTCTGCCCATTTCCCTACCTACTGGATAAGCTGCAGATCCTAGTTAACCAGCAGCCTACTTCTTCTTACCCCCACACCCTAGAATTGCCTTATGACTGTCCCATGCATGCTTGAATTCCACCACTGATTTTGACTCCACAACCTCCTCTGGAAGGCCGTACCATGCATCCACAACCCTCTCTGAAAAAACTACTTCCTAAATTACCTCTGAGCCGCTCCCCATCTTGAATTGTGCCCTCTTGTTCTTGCGCCTCTTTTTTGAAAGATGCTACCCTTTTGGACTTTGTTGATTCCCTTGAGGTACTTGAAAGTTTCTATCATGTCCCCCTCTCCTCCTTTCCTCGAGGCTATACATATTAAGCTCCTTAAGTCTCTCTTCATATGTCTTCGTGCAGACCCTGCACCATTTTGGTGCCCTCCTCTGGACAGCTTCCATCCTGTCTATGTCTTTCGAGATTGGGTCTCCAGAACTGCACACAGTACTCCAGATGGGGTCTCACCAGCTGTCTGTACAGAGGAATAATAACTTCGGTTTTCTACTGGTGATGCCTCTCCCTATGCATCCCAGTAACCCCCAACCCTCCTTGCTGCCCTCTCATTGCTTGCCCACCTTTAGGTCATCTGATATGACTACCCGTGGTCCCTTTCCATTTTGTTGTTGTTAGTATCTCACCCCCATTGTGTACTCTTCCCGGTTTTTGTTTCCCAGGTGCATTACCTTGCACTTCTTAGCATTGAATCTAAGCTGCCATACATTTGACCATTCCTCTAACCTTGCCAAGTCCTTCTCATCCTTTCCACCCACCCTGTGCATCAACTCTGTTGCAGATCTTAGTGTCATCTGCCAAGAGACATACTTTTCCTTCCAGTCCTTCTGCAATGTCGCTTATAAAGACATTGAAGAGGACTGGTCCTAATACTGAACCCTGCGGTACCCCACTAGTAACCCTCCTTTCTTCTGAGTAGACTCCATTTACTATTACTCTCTGTGTCCTATTCTCCAGCCAATTCTTTACCCAGGCTGTCATCTTGGGACCCACTCCCAGGCTGGCTAACTTGTATATTAATCTTTTGTGTGGGACTGTGTCAAATGCCTTGCTAAAAGTCTAGGTAGGCCATGTCACAGCCCCTCCCTGATCTACTACTTTGGTCACCCAGTCAAAGAAATCTATCAGATTTGTCTGGCATGACCTTCCCACTGTGAATCCATGCTGCCTAGGGTCCTGTGCCCCTCTGGCCTCTAGATACTCGACAATTCTTTCCTTCAAGTGATTCCATCATTTTCCCTATCACTGAGGTTAAACTAACAGGTCTGTAGTTTCCTGCTTCTGCCTTGCTCCCACTTTTGTGAAGGGAATCACATCTGCCCTCCTCCAGTCCTTGGGTACCACCCATCCTCCCATGATTTGTTAAAAAGGGTAGTCAGTGGTGTCACTAGTTCTACCCTTAGCTCTTTAGAATTCTGGGATGAATCCCATCAGGCCCCATTGCTTTGTCCACCTTCAGTTTTAAGAGTTCTTTCAGAACCCTTTCTTCTGTAAATGGCTGGTATCAACTTCTGTATCCAGAGTGTTTCTACTGTTTGTTTTTACCTCCCCTCTTCATTTGTAAATACTGAGCAAAATATTTGTTTAGTATCTCTGCCTTTTCACAGTCTCCCTCTGCCCACCCTCCCTTTATTAGGCCTCACTATCCCTCCTTGGTCTTCCTTTGCTCCTGATGTACCTATAAAGGTTTTATCCCCTTCTTAACTGAGTTGGCTATCTTTTCCTCGGTTTGGGCCTTTACTGTTCTGACTGCCTTCCCAGCCTCCTTTTGCTTTAACTGATACAGTTCTCTGTCCTGCTCCTTCTGCGATTCCTTGTACTTCCTGTATGCTTTCTTTTTCTCTTGAACCTTCACTGCCACTTCCTTTGAGAACCATAGTGGTTTCTTACATCGTCTTGTTTTGTTTATTTGCTTCACACAAAGGCCCATTACCTCTGTGATAGCAGTTTTTATTATTCCCCATTGTTCTTCCACCCCTCCTCCCTGCCCATTTGCTAGTGCATTCCTTAGGCATTCCTTATTTAATTAAGAGCTCTATGAAGTTTTTTTCTTCTGAGATTTTTGCACTTATCTCTTTGGGAAATGAGAATTTTGATTTCAATTTTAAAAATGTCTCTAGTCTGGACAGATTTTTGTCTTTATATCACACGCAGAAAAATAAGCCCTCGTGGATCCCTTTTCATGTAATCCCCCTCACTAGGCCTCAAGTAAATTTTATCACAGTCCTGTTTGAGAATGAGGGGGCTAACATAGAGGACATCATATTTTGGCTTAGGCAGAGACGCGAAATTTTGGGGAAATCCACTCCCAACTTAGACAGTGAACAAATTTGGGATGGGAGTTGAAGGATAAAGATTAAGCTTTTGTCAATGAACACAGGGCTTGTTCACCTTCGCAATACCTTTTATCTAGGGAAGGACAGATGGTCCATTTTCTATAATGGTCAGCCTAGAGCATGTTACAAATGTGGCTCTTGGGCCCACTTGAGTTTGTCATGTGACTCATCTAGGTGTAATCACTGCCTCTAGTTTGGTCATCTATCAGCAGCTTGTGTTAACCTATTCAAGTGCAATTTATGTGAGCAAACAAGGCACACATATGGAAGATGTCCCTGGGTGTCACATAATATGGAGGATTGTCCTTCACATGAGGGCCTAATAAATCAGGCCCAACATCATCAAGCCAGATTGGTAGTGGAGCAGAAGAACAAGGGGGAGGTTCCCTCAAATCACACCAAGACCTCTGGGGCTGTAGGTAGTGAGACAGTTAATCCAGAAACTATCCCTGAGACAAAGGTGGAAGAGGGAATAGGACCAGATGTTGGGAGGGGTCAGGAAGAAAAAGCAGAAGTCACAGAAATGCCTCCTCCCCCACCCTCCAGGAGAGAGAGAAATACCTTTTAAAGTGGTGGCTCAAAAAAATGGACAAGGAAGGGGAAGACAGTGGCACAGGTCATAAAACAGGTGGGGTTAGAGCTATTAAAGTCCCCAGTACAAGTTGGAAATAAATTTTCTGTGCTGATTTTGGAGGGGGCTGATGAAGACACTAAGGGAGAGGAGACAGACAATTTATCTGCCACATCATTGACTGATTTAGAAAATTTTGGAGGAGACTCCATAGCTAAAAGGACGAGGCAGTGTAGGGCATCTAGAACTCCTTAACATGTTAATACACTCTTTCTCTCTCCCCTTTATAAATGCTTTCATTAACTATCACCACTTTAAATGTAAATAGTATAAAAAACAGGAAAAAGCAGCTTGGATCTTTTTTATCCCTTCAGGCCCTTAAGAGTGATATACAGGGGAGGTTCTGATAATGGGAGACTTCAACATGCCAGATACAGATTGGTCAATACCAGCAGGAACATCTGCCAGAACAAGACACATGGTGGATTCCCTGCAGGGGGAGGGCCTCAAACAACTGGTACAACAACCCACAAGAGACAGGGCTATTCTAGATCTAGTACTGACTAACAGGGAAAGGATCACAGATCTCCAGGTAGAAGGTCACCTGGGGGCCAGTGATCATCACATGGTATGGTTCAATTTGACCACTACAACGAAATCATCCCATTCCAAGGCAAAAATATGGGACTTCAGAGGAGCTGACTTTGATAAGATGGCTAACAGAGTTAAGCTAGCCCTGGCAAAAAGAAATACAGGTGAGGGGGTACAGGCAAAGTGGTCAAGCATTAAGGATGCAATACTTGAAGCAAAATCCCACTGTGTTAGAGAGAAAAGGAAGTGCAAAAGAAGAAGGAAACCACTTTGGTTCTCAAAAACAGTAGCAGAAAAGGTCAGAGCCAAAAGGCTGGCCTTCAGGAAATATAAGGGAACACAGTGGGATGAAGATAGGGAGGCATACCAAACTTCCCTAAGGGAAGCAGGGAAGGCAGTAAGGCAGGCAAAGGCCCAAACAGAGGAAACACTAGCACAAACAGTAAAAGAAGGTGACAAGACTTTCTATAGATACATTAGTGAAAGAAGAAAGTCCAGAGGGGGATTGCTAAGATCAAAGGAGATAAGGGGGCATGTGAGGAGGAGGACCATGTAAAAGCATCTATGCTAAATAGATACTTCTGCTCAGTATTTACTGAAGAGAAGGTAGGGCAGGGCCAACAGCTCAGCACCATGGACACAGGGAGGAGGGAGGTGAGCACTAGTCCCTTCATAAGAGAAAGGATCCTACAAAAGCTTGATAAGTTCAGGGTAGACAAGGTAATGGGACCTGATGGCATACATCCCAGGGTACTAAAGGAGCTAAGGGTGGAACTAGCAGAGCTATTATCAAAACTTCTTAGTGAGTCTCTGAGCACAAGAGAGGTCCCAGAAGACTGGAGAAGGGCTCATGTGATCCCGCTCCACAAGAGTGGTAGCAGGGAGGAGGCAGGAACTACAGACCAGTCAGTCTTACCTCAGTAGTGGGCAAGATTATGGAGGCACTCCTTAAGGAAAGGATAGTGCAACACCTGTAAGTAAGTAAGTAAGTAAAATGTTATTTTTTAAGCGCATTTCAAATCCAAAGCGCTGTACAGAATTTAAAAACAAACATTTAAAATCAACAATAGTTAAATAGACAATAATAAAATCATTCGCCATATGCTTTCTGAAACAAAAATGTTTTTAGCTCTGATTTAAAACTCTCGACGGTCAGGCATTCTCATATCCAACGTGGTAGAGAATTTCGCAGGGCAGGGGCAGCATACGAAAATGCACGTGCCCCAGATGTCTTCAAACGAACCCTGGGAATCTCTAGCAATCCCTCATCGGTGGATCGGAGTGAGTGAGAGGGGCAGTAGGGAGTAAGGAGATCTTGCAGATATTGCTGTCCCTGTTCGTGTAGGGCTTTATAGGTCAGTAATCCGACTTTGAAGGTGATCCAACACTGAACTGGCAGCCAGTGCAGTCTGCGCAGCACAGGTGTAATATGACTAGTTCTAGATGTCCCCATCAAAAGCCTGGCCGCTGCGTTCTGCACTAGCTGCAAGTGGCGGATTTCAACCCCTGGTAGCCCTAGGTACAGGGCATTGCAGTAATCAAGGCGGGTGGTCACAAAGGCGTGGACCAAAGTAGGCAGGTCGGTCAGCCAGAGGAACCAGGTGTTTCACCAGGGTGATATTCATCAGAAGATAAAAGGAAGACTTGACAACAGCAGACACCTGTGATTTCAGGGTCAAACTGTCATCAATAATAACGCCCAGATAACACACCTGGTCTGGGGTCGAGAGCTGGGCACCATCAAGCCATAAGCCCAATGGAACCCCAGCCCTACGACCCACCTCAAGGTGACCCGGGTCCACAACCAACACCTAGGTCTTATCCTGATTTAACCTTAGCCAGCTAGCATTCATCCAGTCTTTGATCTCAGATAGACAGCTGTTAAACACAGAGATAGCATCGTCCCATCCAGGAGTAAAGGACAGATACAGCTGGGTATCATTTGCATAACAGTGGAAACCCAGACTGTATCGCCTAATGATATATCCTAATGGCAGCATATAAACTGCGAACAACATGGGCTCCAAAATGGAGCCCTGTGGCACCCCACAGGACAGAGAGATGGCGTCAGAGGAATAAATTCCGGTGACAACCCTCTGTGTCCAGCCTGTGAGGAAAGATCAAAACCAATGTAGATCTGTACCACACAGTCCACAAAAAAGCCGCAGGCACTCCAAAAGCACACCATGGTCCACAGTATCAAATGCCGCAGAGAGATAAAGAAGGACTAAGATAGTACAAGCCTTTTGATCTCTCGCAATTAGGAGGTCATTTAAAATCCAGACAAGAGCAGTCTCGGTGCTATGTCTTTTCCTAAACCCTGACTGGAGAGTATCATAGACATTGTGAATCATGAGATGGTCATCCAGCTGTATTGCAACCACCTTTTCAATAACCTTACCCACAAAGGGCAGGTTAGAGATAGGTCTGAAGTTTGCTGGGCAGTCTGGATTCAAGGAGGGTTTTTAAGGAGTGGTCGAATGACTGCCTCCTTTAGGGGATCAGGAAAGAATCCCTGCTCCAAAGACTTTCAGACAATTTCAGCAAGGATCGGGCAGATAACATCTACACATCCTAATAATAGTGGCGTAGGGCCCAGATCCAAACTACAGCTGGTTGGTCATACAGTCTGAACAATCCTCACAATATCCATGAATTTTGGCCTACCAAAGTCAGACCAGGTAGCACGGGTGTTCGTTTCCTCCCACCGATCTCCGCAATCCCTTAAAGAGGGAGCTGGGCCAGTGCCCAACCTAATGCTGGCAATCTTATCTGCGAAGAACCGAGCAAGCTCATCTCACTTTATTTGTGAAAAATCTCTTCCAGACTGCAGAGAGAGTGGATTGCACAGTCTGTTGACAGTCTGAAAGAGTTGAGCTGGTTGGTTCCACGCAGCAGCAATCTCCCCCGACAGGAACTATGCCTTCTTACGGGTGATTGCTGATTGTTAGACAACATAATGGTCCATCAATCTAAGCCTGTCAGCATCCAGGCCGGTTTTCCACCAAGCCCTCTCTAGCCTTCGCCCCACTCTCCTCAGCTCCTTCAAGGACCCATCAAACCGGGGGCTCTTGGGCACTGAGTGAGTGGGGGAATGTGAACAGGAGCAATTGAATTCAGGGCATCACCCACTGTCTTATTATAGGCAAGTATGAGGTCCCCTGGACTCATGCACTCACTTGAAATACTCGATAGATCCAACACCGCTGATAGACCTTCTGGGATAATTCCCCTCAAAGGGCGGTACTGGACCATTTCTGTAGGGGCAGGCCTATTTAGGGGTGCCCTGAAGCTGAATCTTATGGTGTGATGGTCTGTCCAGGCATTTGGTTCCACCTCCAGCTGCATGATCTCCATCTCCAGGAGGAACACTAGGTCCAATGAGTGACCCCCTATATGGGTAGCAGAGGTAACTACCTGTGTAAGGTCCAACTTAGTCATAAGTTGGAGGAGGTTATTCCCAAAATGCAAGAGTTCATCATCGACCCAGGCATTGACGTCACCCAGGATTAACCACCTGGGTGACTCCAATGCCACGTCGACAATGAAGTCCACAAACTCCTTCAGGAATTCTCCACCATAACAGGGTGGATGGTAGATGAGGAGAATCCTGATCTCTACACCTGCTCCCAGGATACACTCAAAGGATCTAGTGCAACCTACTGGTACATCCACAAGAACCAGCTCCGTTTTAAAGAAAATGGCTACACCCCCGGCCCTATGATCCAACCTCGGGTGGTGTATCACCGAGAACCCAGCCGGAGTAGCAGATGCCAATATAGGGCCTGCATTCTCATCTATCCAGGTCTCGGTGATGCATGCCAGGTCAGATGTTGCAACAAGATCAGCTATAATAGCGGTCTTGTTCCTAATTGACCTGGCATTACATAACACAACCCGGGTTGGATGGGTTTTCCAGGAGGATCGCAATAGTTGCCCATAATCTGCGGAGCCCTTGGGTATGGGAATCAGGCAGGAAAAAACCCTCTCCTGATCCCATTTCGCACCAGGGCACCTCCTAGTCCCCACTGTCTCTATCTGCCCACCTCTCTCCATTTTCCCACTCTGCCCAGTCCATCCACCTTTCAAACGTCTCCTCACTATCCCCAATGCATGACATTTTCTGTAGACATCAGCCAATAAAGGGGGACAATGAAAAGGGCGGAGATCCCAAAGCAGAGTGGGAGAATAACGCCTGACCATCTTAGAACCCTCCCAACACATCTTAATCGAACAATCAATAAATAGGAAAAAAATAAACAAATTATATTATCTCACTACCACAATATAACTATCAATCATACATCAATACCCAACACACACAACCATATAACCACACAAATATCCAATTTATCAAATTATACACGCTACAATAAATCATTTTAAATTAAACAAAAACAATTACTACCACATAAAATAAATAAATTATTATACTTAAAGTCCAATTAAATTCACAAGTCCTGTAAGGAAACCAGTCCCTTTATGTCCAAGTTAGTTCATGTGATCATGACAGTAAGCAGCACTAATAGAAAACGACCATTAAATGTATTTATTATTGTAAGCAAGAGGACCTCTCACTTCCCCAGCTACACCAAGTTTTCTTCTGAGACTCTGCTCTCACCAGGGATCTCAAGAAATACCACTTATTTCATGGCCAGTTCAGTACAATAGCCTTTCCAGGCTTATAAGAAATAAAAACCAATGTCAAAATTGCGAGAAGAAAATAACTACCCTACAGGAAATCATTGCCCCCAGCCGGGATCAAGACAGCAGCCCCCAGCAATGAAACCACCTACCAGCAGATCCTCCCCCCCGGTAGGCCTAGGAGGCACTGATTACTCGTGCCCACCCTTCGGCAGGCTCAAAGCCAGCATCACCCGTCCCGAACCCAGCCAGAGCAACGAAATACCCCAGGCAGCTCACCCGCACAATTCACATCCACAGTTATCTGGAATTTAAATCAGCTTAAGATAAAAAATGCAGTGATAGATACAGTCCTTCCAAATGCAAGCAAGAGTCTGCTAGAGATAGGTTTTCCACAAAATCAAAAGCTCACCACACCATATCAAGTAGTTAGGGCTTTAGTTTCTAGCATTCCAACAAGCTTCTTCACAGCAGTCAAACTCCAGTCCTGGATGTTCCTTCAAATCTCCCTACAATAATTAACCAGAGACGATAACTCCCTTAGTTCAAACAGGACTTCTGGTAAAATGACGATTGTAATCCAGAGACAGATATTTTCCCGGAGAAAACACCAGTCCACATGGTCTGTTCACACACATAGAACCAGCGAATTCACTTCTACTGCAGAATTAAAACTCAGTTCATGCAATTTAAGGCACACAAATAAAATATAGTGTGCAAACTTCAAACAGTCAAGTCACAGGTCCATATATCCACACGCTATAACAGGAACATCGGACAGACTTCAGTATACTAAAACAATTACGATCTCCAGTTGGGAATAGTCAGCAAAATAAGATAAGATAAAATAAATAACCAATAGGATGCGTGGAGGGGCACTAAAATATCAGAAAGCTAAAACAAAAAACAGTAAACGAGAACAGAGAACGAAAACAGAGAACAAACAAAGAACCATGCAGAGGCTAGCCCAACGTGGCCGCCATTTTACCTGGAATCCATAGGAGCATAGGATCCAAGACAGCATGGGTTTACAAAAGGAAGGTCCTGTCAAACTAATCTCATAGATTTCTTTGACTGGGTAACCAGAGTGGTGGACCAAGGGGGAGCAGTTGTCTCCTAACTTGACTTCAGCAAAGCTTTCAATACTGTTCCACACAGAAGATTGATTAATAAGCTGTGTGGACTTGGGGTAGGTCAGAAGTTGGTAAACTGGGTGGCAAACTGGTTGGCAGGCAAAAACGAAGTGGTGGTAAGCGATACACAGTCAGAAGAGATGCAAGTCACAAGTGGGGTACCCCGGGGATCAGTCCTGGGGTCAGTCCTCTTCAATATCTTCATTAGTGACATTGCAGATGGACTGGAGGGTTAGGTTTGTCTGTTTGCAGATGACACCAAGATCTGCAACAGAGTAGATGATCCAGATGGGGTGGGCAGAATGAGAAGAGATCTGGATAAACTAGCAAAATGGTCAGAAGAGTGGCAACTGGGGTTTAATGCAAAGAAGTGCAAGATCATGCACATAGGGAAGAGAAACCCTGAAGCCACCTATAGGCTGGGAGGGAAGTTGCTGGCAATCACAAGGGAAGAAAGAGACTTGGACATCATCATCACCGATGACCTGAAATCATCTAAGCAGACACCTAAAGCAGTAGGTAAGGCTAGGGGGGTGTTAGGGTGTATTAGTAGGAGTATCACAAGTCAGAAGAGGGAGGTAATAATCCCTCTTTACAAGACACTGGTTAGGCCCCATCTGGAGTACTGCGTGCAGTACTAGAGGTGACACCTTCACAAGGACATTAACCAAATTGAGGCAGTCCAGAGAAGGGCAACCAAAATGGTGCAGGGACTGCATCAGAAAACATATGAGGACAGATTAACAGAGCTCAATATGTACACCCTAGAGCAAAGGAGGGAGAGAGGTGATATGATCAAAACATTCAAACACCTTAAGGGCATTAACAAGGTGAAAGAGTCTAACATGTTTCAATATAAGAAAAATAGCAGGACAAGAGGACACAGCATGAGATTAGAGGGAGGCCGATTAAGGGGTAATGTGAGGAAGTTCTTTTTCACGGAAAGGGTGGTGGATGCATGGAACGGTCTACCTCAGGAAGTGGTGGATATGAATACAGTTTAGGGCTTCAAAAAGGCATGGGATAGGCATAAGGGAGCAATACAGATGAGTATGAATAGATAGGCCATTGACAGAGCAAAGGCCGATAGCACATTTATAAGGTAGAAAAAGAAATGGGCAGACCGGATGGGCCTTGCAGTCCTTATCTGCTGTCAACTTCTATATTTCTGTGTCTGCAAGACACTAGACTAAAAACTAACACTGAATTGCAGCAAGTTTCAAGGTTATGGGCATTGGGTCTGTCTTTTTGGTCCACAACTACAGATACTTGTGACGGGGTTGGAATTCTCTTTTCCAATTCCAATATCAAAGTCTCCAGATTGGTGAATATTCATCCTGGCAGGCTCTGCTCTTGGATCTTTCATTGATGTCTGAAAGATTCAGAGTCATCTCAGTTTATGCTCCACAAACTAAGGCTTTGAGAGTAGCACTTTTCCAAGAAATCCAGCCATATTTGCATCCTTCCAGATTGTTACTATGGCTGGGAAATTTCAATTGTGGCCTTACCAGGATGGATAGTGGACTGAAAAAAGAAAAGCTTTTTTTGTGATTCTATTGCACTAAAGCAGAGCCTTAGTATGGCAGGGCTTTTGGATGCCTTTAGGAAAGTTCATCCTGAAGGTGGAGTTACATACTTTAGGGGGAATATTAGGACTAGGATAGATTTTATATTCATTAGCCCTATTTTAGAGATATATAATATAACAACACTCCCCTTTGAATTTTCAGACTATCAACTGATTAAAACGCAAGTGACATGGGCTAACGCACCTAGGTGTAGAAAGGGTAAATGGACACTTAATGAGACATTATTAGATAATCCTAGAGTTAAGAAAGCATGGTTACAGAATTGGAAAGCAAGACTATCAGTCACTGATTTTTATGATACAGTACAGGAATGGTGGGAAGATACTAAGAAGGCATGGCAGGTGTTTTTTCAGCAGAAAGCTCACTATATTTCAAATAAAGAGTATCTTCAGTATTTAACACTCCAGGGCCCGACTACATCATTTTATTTTACAGGTAGAGAAATCAGAAGAGAATTATGGCACAGTAATTAACAATATTAAGAAACAGTTGGCAGATGTGCAGTATAATAGGGCCAAGACACTACAACAAGAGCTTCATTTTGGTACACAGGTACATAGGGAGTCATTAGACCCTTATAAAAAATGCAAAAAATTAGTAGAGGATAGGATTTCAACAGAACTAATATCCCCCTCGGGCCAACCAGTGCATACACCGGCACAGCTTTTGAAGGTGGTAGAGGATAATGTGGCAGATACTTTTGGGACAGCGGCTCAGGTTAGAGACCCTAAGGGATTGTTATTGTTAAATCATTTACAGTTGCCACAAATAAGTACACAGGATAAAGAGCTTTTAATAAGAGATGTGACCCCTGGAGAAATAAAGCAAGCCATTTCACAACTTACCCCACATTCAGCTCCTGGGACTGATGGATTAGGTACAGGGTTTTATCAATCTTTTTGAGAGGAATTGACCCCTGCACTAGTTATTTTACTTAATGACATTCTGCATTCAGCAAATTATGCACCTTCTATGCAGGAGGCAGTCCTTATGCTCCTGCATAAAAAAGAGCCTAAAAATATGTTAGGAAATTGGCATCCATTAAGTCTTTTAAATGCAGATTTGAAAATTCTTAGTAAGATCTTATTGGCGAGAATAATGACAGTAGCACCCTCATTGATTAGTCCAATAAAGACTTGCACAATACCATGAAGAAAGCTGCAGGACAACTTAATTCTCCTCAGAGAAGTTTTTGTTAGGGGGAAACAGCAGCAGGTTCAAGGGGTGGTACTAAGCTTAGACCAGGAAAAGGACTTCGATCGGCTGTCCCATCAGTTTCTTTTTGTTACCCCTATGGCTTTTGGGTTCCCAGATACATTTGTGGAATGGATAGCACAAATGTATAAGGATGCTATACTACTCCCAAATGTGAACTGGTAGATAGGTAGGAAGATACAGGTGAAAAGGGGGTTTAGGCAAGGTTGCTCACTCAGCCCTATATCGTACTGTTTTGGGATAGATATATTAATTAGAATGTTGGAGGCTCATTCAAGTATTGAAGGGATTTCTGTTTTTCCTTCCAGGCCTCCAATTAAAGTATTAGCATATGCAGATAACTTTGTGTTAGTTTTAAATTCTGAGGTATCTTCAGATGCTTTCCTGGAAGTATTGGGGAAATTCTCAGACAATTCAGTGTCTAGAATTAATTTCTTAAAAAGTAAGGGAGTATCATTTGGGTCTTCAGTCATGCCAATGGGGAGTGCTATAATAGGTATACCAGTAGCTAATGACCCCACTACCATCTTAGGTATATACTTTGGGCCAGGGGATATAGCAAGGTTGAAATGGGATAAGAAAATATCTCAAGCAAGTAAGATGGTGAATGGCTGGAAAGGGAAACAACTTTCAAAGAACAATAGAGTAGTTTTGATTAAGACATTGTTATTTATTTAGTTATTTATTATTATTTCGGATGACACCTTTGAGCCGAGGGTGTTTTTACAAAGGTTCCACGTCAAGGCAATATGGACAATAAGGTACAAAACATAACATGATCATTACAATAGAACTTAGAAAAAAAATACAAGGTTACAATAATAGGAACCAAAGGCATTGTCAAGGAATTGT
Organism: Neoceratodus forsteri; assembly: GCA_016271365.2. Taxonomy (NCBI): domain Eukaryota; kingdom Metazoa; phylum Chordata; order Ceratodontiformes; family Ceratodontidae; genus Neoceratodus; species Neoceratodus forsteri. The sequence goes on from CM057452.1 coordinate 672,674,336, forward strand.
GTTGCGAGTTACTTATACAGTACAAGTCATAGGTGGCTCAGTGACGCATTGTTAGGAGTGGGTTAGTGGGAAAAGAGGAAGAAGAGTGGTAGTGAGGGGGTGGTATGGGAGAGAGAGAGAGGGGGGAGGAGGGGAGACATAGGGAGGGCATTGAGTTGGATATGTGGTAGATGGGAAACAGCAAGGGAGGAGGAAAGGGGAGGATGAAAAAGAAAAGGAGACAGATTCATCCTATACCCAGTAATGGGGGGTAGGAGAGGAGGAGGAGGAGCTGAGGCAATGAGGAGGGATGCTTGAGGGTAGTATGCCTGGAGGGGATTATAAGAAGCAATCCCATGTTTCTTTATTTAAGTTATATTTTTCCCCCACCACAAAAATGTTTTGTGGCCATATATAGTATTTTTTTCCAGGCATTTTGGGGATCTTGGTTGAACCCAATCAAAAGGGAATTTACATATAGGTAAGTTGATGGGGGGGGGAGTAGACATGGTACACCCAATAGGTTTCTTTTTTAGTTTATTCATGTCTTAGAATTTAGGGTTGGTATTAAAACCTGGAAATAGAGGTTGGAAAGAGATGGTGGAACAGTGCTATTGCCTTGTTTGGCTAGTTGGGAAAGTGAGAATATAAGGCAAATTCCAAAAAGTGGGGTCCCACAGTATGGGGTGGACTGTGTGAAATTAGCGGTAAAATGGGGTATTTTTCCAATTCACCTTTTGACTCTTGAAAGGAAAGAGATATATAAAAGTATTTTGCAGGCAGAATGTCAGACAAAGATTAGACTTCCAGATTGTTTACTTGAAGAGACAGCAGGGGTATTGCAGCAGTTGGCAAACCCTAGGATACCCCCATGGGTATGGGATTGTACCTGGTTAAGTGTACATGGTAGGTTAAGTGTGAGAGCAAATAATAAGCATAAGCAGATTGATGATTGATATTGTCCCAGGGAGGGTTGTGGGAACAATTTAGAAACACAGCCGCATTTGTTTCTGACATGTGACTACATTATCCCTTTTTGGGATTTGGTGGCTACAACATGGGAGGAGCCCTTATTTGCAAAATTAAGCTATCAGACTTTGATGTATGGTCCTGCTGATTCAGCCTTTTCAAAATATCACTTAGATACATTATATATTATTTTTGTTCTTTTAAGGTATTTTATATGGCAAGGTAGATGTATGTTGGTGCTACAACAAAGGGTGGTTACACATTCGGAATGAATGTATAATGTAAGGAAATCTTTAGGTAGCACCATGCAGTTGGATGGGACTCGATTTTCAGCAGAAAAAGTGAAACATTTATGGGTAAACTGTGATACATGGATATTGTAGATACGTTAAATGTATTTCTTGTTTTCTTTTGTTTTTTGGTGTTACAAAATAGCATTTTGAAGTGAACGTCAAATGTATTGATTGTGGAATATGAGGTGGCACTGTTCGGTCAAAAGGAGGCTTTGCAAGATGAAGGACGACAGTGAAGGAGGTCGGGCTGTTGAATGCCCGCATTAAGTTCAAGGTGAGGGGATTGATACAGCTGGGAAGCACCAGAGTGGTGGCCAGTGAAACGTACCCCATCCCTCGTTGTCTGGGGTGACACCCGACGGTGCTGCAGTCACCAGTAGCAATGAAGCATCTGAAGTCCCCACCAACATGGATTATCAGCCTGTAGACTTACTGGAGATTGCTCACAATACAGTACAGGTAGTGAAGACAGGAAATACGTTAGAAGAGAAATGAAGGAATTTGCAGCAAGTGGCTGAAGAATTTAGATTGGTCCAACTAGATGCGATGAAGAACTGAAAAAAAGAAAACGGCCCGAGTTTGACTTACTGGCGGCAACTCCCAGTTTGGCCCTGAAGGTTTTCATTTTTGCTGCAGGAAAACACGGCATGGATCACTCCACCACTTCAAGGTAACATATCCAGCAAACGACTGAAGCACAACAATGGTCCCCAAAGACCGCTTTGGAGCAAGCAGGTTGGATTCAATTGGAAACAGGTCAGTGGATTGCAGATCTTGGGATCCCGCTTCTGGGGTCTTCAGGTTTGGGGGATGTGGTTCAACCTAGTACTGGGGCACACGCTGTGCTACCCACTCAGCACCAGGGGGATATACCCTACTACATATAGTGTTAATTTGCCAACAATTGAGACTCCCATCACTGCACCTTCCCAAGGGCAGCCTTCTGCAGATATTTCTATGATCTCCAATGAGCATCCAGAGCCTGTATTGTCTGGCTCCATTTCCTTTTCCCCTCTGGATGTTCTGTTCCAAGAAGAATTCTTTGATGCACCCAACGATATAGACACCCCTCAGGCCCCTCGTGTTGAGGGTGACCTGGCCATACCCTTCCTATGGAGGTCGAACGTCTGACTTTAACAGAACCTGTACCTACTAATGCCAGTCTCTTCCATAAACCTGTCTCATTAGCTAAAAGAAGAAACATTGTCCATTTGCATTATTTGGGACCCACAAACAATATGCCAGATTGTTTCTATGTGGGGAAAGTGCTGCTTAAACAAATGCTGGATTTTTCCCCAAGTGAGGTATATGCCCTGATACACATCCCAGGAGATAATACCTACGATGTCAGTTTTAGAACTCCTGACATTCTTAATAGGTTTTGGATGAAATATACGCTCTTAATAACTAACCCAGCGTGGTCTTATTTTCAGGCCATACCCCTGATGAAACAGTCCTTCAAGGTGATTACTGTTCTTTTCCGGAATGAAGGTGTGAATGTGGTTAACATTACCTATTGGCTAGAGAAAAAATGCACTATTTAGAGTAATCCAGAGCCCATTTTGGATTCAGAGGGTTTCTAGAATGGGGGATGGTGCTAGAAGATAAATCTAACCCAAACAGATTACGGCCTACAACACCTTCCCAGCTCTTTCTACCTAGGCTGGGACACAGGTTTTAATTTTTGCCCAGGACAACCATGCCACTGCTACAAATGTGGCACCAGTAGACACTTGAATAGAACATATGACACACTGAAATGTGATCAGAGTGGTGAACTGGGACCAGGGGCGTAGCCAGGAATTTTAAACTTGTACTCAAAACTGATGCACTGTTGCCACCCCATTATGTAAACATAAACTAAAATATGTGCTGCCACGCCACACCAACAATAGGCCTTTCCCCCCATTTGTCATGTCTGAGTTCAAGTAGTCAGTTTCTTCCTGTAATCTTCCTTCCTTTGTTTTCTGCCTGCCTGGTAAGTTGTTCTTGTTTTGTGTATTTGGCTGGTGGCATCAATTGCACCATAGTGAACAACAAAGGCAAAAGGTCTCGGTACGACACAGATGCAATGTGACTCACAATGTCCTTGCTTTCCTCTTTTTGTTGCCCCTGCCTGATTTGTTGCCCCTGTTTGATTATTTTTTACTGTACTCTGCTGAGTATAGTGCGTATGCCTGCTGACACCCCTGACTGGGACATCTTATGTGGTTCTGTTCACAAGAAAGGGGTACCAAAGTGTGACATAGAGGTATTTTTTCAACCTCACAGTAGAATAATTTTGATAAGCTTTTCTGAACACTCTTACTCAAAGTTGAAAAAGTAACTATGTAGAGAGATAACTGCCTAGCAGAAACTTGAGATAAAAGTCACTCAGTGTGGCACATGCAACAGGGGACACCAAACAGTGTGGCACGTGTAACATTGGACACAAAACAGTGTGGCATGTGCAACACTGGACACCAAAACAGTGATCTTCTCAGCATCTAATCATTATAATATTAAAACCATTTTACACCAAACATTGCATAACTAGCATATTTACCTTTGACCATTTTGAAGTGTTCCAAGGTGCAATTCCGCTAACCCCTAAAATCTTCTGTTCAAGTACTGTTATTTTGCCATTGTCTTATGCTGTATTGCCCTGTTCCCCCTGTTCTGCCCAAACAAATGGAGACACACACCAAGCACTGCAGATATATGGCCGCTGCCATGCATTTATTTGATAAAAAAAACACAACATTAACAAGTCTGCTTGATGTGGGCAGCCAGGTAGTCTTGACTGGTATTCTACTTCATAACTCTATGCTTCCACATGAGTTAACGAGTCTTCAGCCATGCTCTCAGTTGTACTTTTCATTAAGGGGGTCCGCTATTCTTTCTCATGAAGGAGTCCACTATTTTCTTTAAAAAAAGTTGGGGTGCCATGTCCCAAAAGTGGAAGTTCCTGTTAAATTTCTGGGAGTCCTCATTTAAATACAAGCAAGCCATGGCCCTGCATCTGCATGGCTTGTGATGTAAGATTCTGCAAAGCACAGGGGTGTGCTCCATAGTTCTCTATGGGGCCATGTTTGAATGCCATTTCTAATGTTAACATGTGAGTTCAAACAAATTACAGCCACCATGCTACTAACAGTGGTCTTGTTAGTTGAGCAGTGGCCATAATTTGTTTGCAATCACCAACTGTAAAACAGCCCTAGAGTAAACCAATGGAGTGTGCCCTCAAGCTCTACAGATTCTTTCATTCTTTCATTACAAGCCATGTGTCCGCAGGGACACAGCTCACTCTCCCTGGGAACTTTCAGCTAAAAAACATGAGTGTCCAGATTATACAAAATGGGCATAAAGGATGCTGGTACCTTTATCACTTCTGCATCAACCAAGACTTCCATGCCACCCAAGACATAACAGTAAGTAAATTAACCAGTCCTGCCTACTGCCTAACCTGATCTCACTGGAGAAGGCAAACAACCTGGAAAAACCCTGTGGGAAAACTGGGAAAATTTCTTCACTACCCCAAAGGCGATCTCCCCTACAGGAACAGTGAGACCGTACTGACCCACACCTTCTTTTACAATGGTGGGGCATGGTGGGTGCACTACCCACTGGATGTAATCTAAAAACCTATCTAAACTTGTGCTACACAAACGTACACCACACAACAATGTCTCTTTAATCCCAATACCTTCCTTTCTTACCACAGCCATCCATCCACCCAATAGTGTCCATAAATGTTCTTATTGCCACATTCTTAAGCCAGTGGTCATTCTTCTTAGTTTTATAGAACAGTTCATAGTTCATCAGAGTGCCATTGCTCAAGAAATTGATTTTTGGCTACCTGGAGTTGCCTGAAATTCAATCTTCATGGGCATCCGCACACTCAACTTAGTTTCTTCTTTGAACTGGCACCTGCCAAAACAAAAACACAGATGAGTTCCTGCACCACATAACATTTAAAATCCAATGATTGTCAGTGCCAAAGGGCCTGCATTCACTGACATCTGACAAAACAAAAATAGGTTTATCATGTGCTACCACACATAACCAAAATCAAGCTCTGCTGATGCCCGAGGGCTGGCATCTTCTCATCCATGTGCCTTCCACCCTGACATTCTTCACTTCCTTCACACCTTTCCCTTTTCTCCTCTTTCTGCACACCTTTTTCCACACCTTCTGCCTTAGTTTATACCTTCCCCAACTAATCATCCCATCTTCCTTCCATCAGCAGCCCCTTCCACTTAATTCCACCATATGACAACCTCCATTTGGCCACCCCATCTCTGTCTACCTTTAGCAGTCCTTGTGGCCACCAACATTCTTTAAATTCTTCCCAGACACCTGTCCACCTTCAGCAGTCCCTGGCCAACCAAATGTCCCTATGCTTACGTCCATCTACTCACCTACTGTTGTCCACCATATCTAGCTGCATACCTTTCCCTACCTGCCCACCTTATTACAGGACCATTCAGAAATGTTAAAAAGACAATACCTCCTTCAAATTCGGTTAATTCTAACGTTGTTGCAGTTTTTCATGTTTGTTGACAATGGTTTTCAGGTCATCTGGTGATATGTCGAATTTTCCTTGTCTTTGCACTGTTACTGGTCCATAAAAAAGTTGTCTTCCCTGTATGACATTGATGTCTGGATGCCATGGCCAGTAGAATTTGCCATCCCTGCTCCGTTGCAAAAATGTACATTCAAATTCTTGTTTCATTTCATCAAATGATGTTACTTGTCCAATGTAAAATGTGTTAGAGTAATAGACAGCATAATACTGTCTTGTCTGTATGTGGTCATAGTTTTTTTGTTTTCTGGTAGATGCACTGGCAACAGATATATTGGTTGTTGTGCTGGCTGTGCTGGAAACAGATGTATTGGTTGTTGTGCTGGCTGCAGAATCTGTCAATGCGGCAGCATGTTCACTAATCTGGTTCACAACAGTAGACGTACTTTTTATCACTGGAGGTGTGATATCAGAAGTGGGGGTGGGTGTGCTGGTGATTGCATTGGAGACAGGAAACAGCAATGTAATGGGCCCAGGATTCTTAATATCTGTAGGGGAAGTGGGTGTGCGAATGATTGCACTGGAGACCGGAATCGGCAATGTAGGGGGCCCTGAAGTTTCTTTTTCCTTCACTGAAGACACATTGCCAGGAGCAGTCTGAATAATCCTCTTCCTCCATCCATCGACATATCTTGCATTTTCACAGTGACTATCCTCCTTTCTGCATGGCCCGCAGAAACAGCTGTAGTCTCGGACTTTAACACCATCCGCCACTGGTCGGACACTTTGAACCTTTTCTGTGCCAGCTACTGTTTTTAGTTCTGGTCCTGCATTTCTGCTAATTTTTCCATCACCAACCCAGAAGAATGTTCTGCGGTAATGAGTGCAACCTTCGATGGCAGGTTCCTTTGTTAAATTCCTCTTGCAGTATTGAAAGAGGTGTGCAGCATTTGAAATGATAGCCTGCTGGGACTGCACAACTAGACTTGCACATGACTTCACCATCACACTCTCACCATCTGAGGGTCCTTTTCCATGCCTGGGTCCAAAAAATGCATGCTCTATTGGGAATCCATGTAGTGATGGAGACAATGATATGTTCTGGAAGGTTCATTTCAATTTGTGCTGGCTCCCACACTCATCAGTAAAGTGTACCTGTTTCTCAATATTGATGCCACGGATGTTTCTGAGGTAGGAATTGGACATGTTCATGAAATGCAGAACTGCGTGGTGGTCATGTTTAAGATCACTAGATATGAAGACAAGTGGCTCTGTAACTAAGTCTGTACATCTTTCACACCTGTAGTATGTCAGTACAGGGCGAACAGTGGCTTGCTCATGGTGCCAGTGGAATGACTGAATTTCATCCTGGTACTTGCATGTGTAGTTCTCTGCAAAGTCTAGAAACATCAATACCCAGCTGTTGGGAAGGTTATCTTTGAGTGATTTGAATTGGTGGTGTTGCCAGGATGCTACGTGTAGATGTCGACCCAAAAACAGGAGGTCCTCCTTCAAGACTTCAACCAGACATTGAAATGTGGCCACTTTTCTCTTCATGACTTTTCTTGTTTGTTTACTTTCTGATCCATTTATGACCCTGGAAAAGGTCACACTGTCCCACTGTTGCCATTTCACCTCCTCAGTTTCATGTGTCTGTAAAAGTTCTTCCAGTGATTTGTCAATAGCAGAAGTGCTACACGTTTTGCAATTTTTTTCAATACAGGACTTTTTAAAGAATTTCTCACCTTCCTTCTTTGGGCACATTGTCAGCTCTACTGCTTCATAAATATTTGAAATTGTGCACTCAGTTTTTTCTGCTCGGCAAATCATTTTATTGCTAACAGCTTTAGTTTCCCAGTGGTGCAATATTCGCATAGACACTGGTCCAGTTTTTGATCCTGTGCGCGTTTAATATTATCAGGACAGAGACTGCTGAATTTAGTTAGTCCAATTTTCTCATCTGGGTTCTGCTAACAGAATTCTTGGTGCAGTCTTTTCAGAGTTTTGTCTATGAATGATCTGTCTTTTTCGGTTCATTTAGAAAATGCCTTCTTGTGTGGAAGCGGTGTTGCTGATATATTGAAAAAATCATCTACTTTCTTCTGCAGCTCCTCAGATATTTCCAACTTGTGCCTGGTGCTCCTCTTAACTTGCGCACTCTTCGATACCCTCATCATTCTTCTCCAACTGATCTCCAGGCATGTGGTTGCTCTTCGTAGCAGGTGGTACTTTTTCAGAACAAGAAACATGCTGATGAATTATTTTTTCAGTTCTTTGTCTGCCTTCCTGTTGCACTGTTTAAATGAATGTAATTTTTGTTGAAGAACTTCCACTAACTTATTGTCCAGTTTGGTGTGACATTTGAACCTTGAGAGGGCAGCCTGTTTTTTGGGAGTGGCCAAGGAGATAACTTTTGAGATTGTTGCAGCAAACCTGGTTGGGGACCTGGGCAGTCCTTCACGTGCTCTCTGCACAGCCTTTCTAATTGTGTTTTCTGACCTTGGGTCCATCACTGGTGTTGTGCTTTCATCCAAGGCAATCAATGTCATGGTTGTACTGGTAATGAAGGGTGTTCCCATTTGTGTTTCCATTATGCTGGATGGTATGCTCACTTGCATTTTCATAGAGTGTGTGGTGTTAGTGGCTGTGGTCATGGAATTGGTGGTCTGCATCTTCTTTACTTCATGGTATCCTTGTCGTCGTTTTTCATTGATTCTTTTGCATTTTTGTGAGGTCATCATCATGTGTTGTTCTCTTTTTCTATCTCTCCAATATTCTCTTTTCTGTTCTGCTGTTTGTTTAGTTGTTTTAGTTACAGAAGGGTTTACAGTATCTGGTGTCATGTCCCTCTTCCTTTTCCTGGATTCCTGCATTCACAGCTGACTTTTCTCTCTAGCAAGTATTCATTGTTCTTTGGTCATTTTCTCTCTGTGCTTCCGTGCATGTCCTTTTGCTTTTTCTTGATACTCCTGGATGCATTGTGGATCCTTTCTTAAGTTATTCCAGTACCACTGACTTCTTTCTTTTACTGTGAGTGTTACAGAACAATTCTTCAAAGCCCCTTGGAGCAAATCAGCAGCAGATACACATGGTACTTGACGTCTTTTTGTTTCACTTTGATCCACCTTTTTCTTTCCAAAACTATTCAAGATAAAAAAAAAGAAAAAAAACATGATACCATAATAAAAAAACAATACAGAATATATTTAAAAAATTCACTCACAGAAGACAAGGAGGGCACAGGGCAAAACAGTAGCGCCACATGAGGAAGAGTAAAGCAGCACACATGGTGATGCCACATGAGGTAGAGTAGAGCAGCACACATGGTGACACTACATGAGGTAGAGTAGAGCAGCACACATGGTGACGCCGCATGAGGTAGAGTAGAGCAGCACACATGGTGACGCCACACGAGGTAGAGTAGAGCAGCAGACATGGAGACGCCACACAAGGTAGAGTACAGCAGCAAACAAAATGGAGGCCCACCTGCACTTGCTTGCAAATAAAATGGAGGCCCGCCTGCACTTGCCTGCAAATTAAACGGAGGCCCGCCTGCACTTGCCTGCAAACAAAATGGAGGCCCGCCTGCACTTGCCTGCAAACAAAATGCTTCTCTGCCTACACCCTTCCACCAACCCTCCACCCTCCCCAAACCAAGAAAGCATGGTGCTCAAAATGGCAGAGCCTTAGGAGGCCTGGAAAAATGCATCTCCTGACCCCCCCTCCCCAGAACCACAGGTCTCAATTCAAACAAAAAGCCAACAATCACAGTTCAGCACAGAATAGCATCTTTCCAGATGCGCTTATCCACCACTCACCGAGCCATGGTGCTCAAGATGGCTGAGAGGGCCTCTGTGAACAAGCACACCTAGAAAGAAGTATTGCCTGTGCACTTTAAACCCCAGTATCTCACTTTAAATTAAAAAAAAAGGTCCACATATCAACACAAGACAGCAATCACAAAATTCGGCATTAAGCGTCAACACACCAGCCCCAGCTGATGCATCTTTCCAGGAGTGCTTCTCTGCCTACACCCTTCCACCAACCCAACCCCCACCCCAATCCAAGAAAGCACATGGCACTCCTAAGATGGCTGAGTCTTAAGCAGGCCTGGAAAAATGCATCTCCTGGCCTCCCTCCCCCCAACCACAGGCCTCGATTCAAACAAAAAGCCAGCAATCACAGTTCAGCACAGAATAGCGTCTTTCCAGGTGTGCTTATCCACCACTCACCGAGCCATGGTGCTCAAGATGGTTGAGAGGGCCTCTGTGAATAAGCACTCCAAGAAAGAAGTATTGCCTGTGCGCTTTAAACCCCCAGCATCTCACTTTAAATTTAAAAAATAAAAAAAAGGTCTACATATCAACACAAGGCAGCAATCACAAAATTCAGCATTAAGTGTCAACACACCAGCCCCAGCGGATGCATCTTTCCAGGAGTGCTTCTCGGCCTACACCCTTCCACCAACCTCCCCCACCCAAACCAGGGAAGTACATGGCACTCAAAATGGCCGAGCCTTAAGCAGGCCTGGAAAAATGCATCATCTGGATCCCACTCCTAACCTCAGGTCTCGCATTAACCAAACAGGCAGCAATCACAAAATGTAGCACAAATAAAGCGTCACTGCAACACACCAGCTGCAGCTGATACATCTTTCCAGTCAAAGCATGGTGCTCAATATGGCCGGGCCTTAAGCAGACCTGGAAAAATGCATCACCTGCCCTCCCAAAACAACAGGTGTCGCTTTAAACAACAAGGCCACAATCAAAAAATTAAGCACAGTAGTTATGGCAAAGCATCTTTCCAGGTGTGCGTATCCACCACCCACCGAGCAAAGAATGGTGCTCAAGATGGCAGAGAGAGCCTTTGTGGACAAGCACACCTGGAAACAAATGCTGCCTGTACATGCAACTCCTCAGCATCTCGTTTTAAAGTAAAAAAAAAAAAAACTTTCAACATAATACTTATAGATGATGCATCTTTCCAGGCATGCTTCTCGGCCTACTCCTTTCCACCACCACCCCCACTCAAACCAAGAGAGTACATGGCACTCAAAATGGCCGAGCCTTAAGCAGGCCTGGAAAAACACATCACCTGGCCTCCTACCCCCAACCACAGATCTCATTTTAAGACGTAATGACAGCAATTACAAAATTAAACATGAATAATAAAAGAGAACAGTCATCAATCATAATCCTGCACAGTAATAATCAGGACAATGCATATTTACAGGTGTGCTTATCCACCACCCACCAAACAAAGCAAGCGTTCTTTAGAAGGCCAAATAAGCTTGGTGATCACCATCCTCAAAACAAAAATAAAAATAAACACACCTGTAAAAAAACATTGCCTGCCTCATTTTGATTTTTAAAAATAATAAACACAAGAACATACCTGGACAAAACAACTCACAAATTATCCAGTTTACAGTTTCCATCCCAAAAGATAGTGGTCCGCAAAACATAAGGCATAGGCAGCATATTATAAAAGAAAAAATACTTGGCCACGTGTTTAATAATGGGCTTTGCAATAATAGGCATGTGCCTCCAGAAAGACTTTGTGTGACTTTCAATCCATTTAACACCCTACCCCAACCACCACAAGAATCAAATAAGAGAAAGTGGCTGCAGTCCTTCTGAGAGACTTCCTTAATCATGTTCACATCAACCCCCCAAAAATACACAAAACATAGATTTAGTGTGCATCGTGGCACCTTCCTTTGAGCTTAATCATTGTGTCCCCATGCTGTTACTACATGGGGGGGGTTAAGTTGGCTCCCCTGTGGCTCACACAATGCTTGTTTTTATTGCAAATGCAAGCATCAAAATAATTATACTCCCCAATGGCGGCTGCCAATGAAAATATCCTTATCTCAAGTGGCACAGCAAACAACCCGTGGTGCAACAAAGAGCCAGTGGCGCAACACACCGCATGGTCTGAAGTATGGTGTGGTGCAGTCAGCAGGTTACTTGCAGGTGGACACAGCTCTCCAAATATGCCGAGAATTCTCAAGCAAAGGGGACTCAGCTAAGCAGTCCACAGGCTTTTATAGCTCATCAGAAAGTGCGTACTGCTGACGTCCCCTTACATCATGATATGGTACTGCTGTGAGTGGGTCGGGTCGCATAGTGGAGCACTCACATACAGGGGATGGAGACACGAAATGGAGACCTGGGGTTAAATCTCACCACAATCAAAGGGAGAGCACGGGACTGTATGAAATGATTGACAGCTGTGTACCTAGGAACCTTTGATAGCACCAGAGGAAATTCCTAGGACAGAAACTCAGGAGCAAAACATTTGTGGGACATTTTAACTTCAGCCTTACACAGGACACTGCATGTTGCCTGCTCCACAGCAGTTTCAAGTTCAAGTTCAAGTTTATTGCAGGAAAACTCCATTGAGCAAGCTCATTCACAAGGAGGTCCTGTGACATGTGGACTGATAACGAACATACATAAATAAGAAAAATAAAAATAAATGGAATTAAATGATAGACAGTAATATAACATGTATGCATGTAATCATATAATATAAGCAAGTTAATACATACGAGAACACCACATTGGATGATGAGCAACAATTGGTATAAAGTGATGAACATTTCTAGGTAGTATACTACAAAGTGAGACATGGTAACCGGTATTTGCAATACATACATTTTAGAAAATTGAGCAGCAACAGAAAAATATAGGGTAGGTAAGGCAGAGGGGAGCAGGAGTGGGATTGCTGCAGTAAAGGTCAGAAGCTGGAGAATGAAATAGTGTCTTAGTTTAAATGATAGTGCGAACAATAAGCAGTTACCCTGCGCAAAGCAAATTATGGTCTTATGCAGAATGTGTAAGCCCACGTACGAATAAGAAGGGGCTTAATGACATTTGCAGCTGTCTTTTATCTTGGTTGCACTTAGCACTTTATAGAAGTTAATTGAAACTGTGCTAGTTAGTTTCAGCACAGTTTGCAGTTGGTTCCAAATAGAGGGAAGGGCATGCGCAATAGCACGTTTACCAAAGGAGGTCCATGTCCTAGGTATGTCAAGCAGTATGAAATCAGATTTCCTTAGAGAGTATGCACTATGTGAAATACTAATGAGAGATGAAAGATAACTTGGTAGTTTGTGCAGGAGTAGCTTAAGGGTCCAAAGACCAGCATGTAGCAAATGTCTAGTAGTAGGAGATGTCCATCCAACAACTGCATATAGGTCACAGTGGTGCGAATGGTAGGGGGAGTTGGTAATAAACCGTAACGCGTGGTGATAGAGGATGTCCAATTTACTTAGGTTTGCAAGAGTAGTAGAGGAGTAAATTACATCACCATAGTCAAGAAGGTGGAGAAAAGTGGCCTGGACGAGCTTATTTTGAGTTTCAAGAGGGAAGAGGGGCCTGTTTCTAAAGAAGAAACCTAACCTGGCTTTAAGCCTTCTGGAAACGTCCTCTATATGGTCACTGAAAGAGAGTTTGTTATCAATCCAGATGCCCAGATATTTGAATTTGGAGACGACTTCCAATGGTTCGTTTAACATGGTAACAATAAAGTCTTTGGGCGGGGGATGGGAGATACCTGTGGCGGTACTACGAGAGAATATCATAGCTTTGGTCTTCTTTGCGTTAAGCAGGAGCTTTGTCTTTATTAGATTATGTTCAAGTTGAGCAAAGTCCACTTGAAGCACTCCCTTAATTTCGGATAGCGTAGAGCCAGAGGTATATAGCACAGTGTCATCCACGAAGAAATGCAGATTAGATGTGGATATATTGGAATCAAGATCATTAATGTATAATGAAAACAAGATAGGGCCTAGGATGGAGCCTTGGGGGACACCTCTAACAACTAGTAAGGAAGCAGAGTAAAAGCCACCTGCTTTTACTTTCTGGGATCTCCCTGATAGGTAACTAGAGAACCACTGGGTAGTAAGGTATGTGGCACCCAAATTAGTGAGGCAGTTGACTAGTAAGTTGTGATCAACAGTATCAAAAGCTTTACTAAGATCCAAGAAGACTGCTCCAGTTTGTCAGGAAAGTTTATTACAGCCAATGTGGAAATCAGGGGAAAAGCATGTAAACGTAAAAAAGAGACACACCACATTGCTTTTTTAAATGATTTTTTTTAACAACAGGCAAGGCATATGCAGGCTATCACACACACAACATATTCTCATCTTGCATGTCACAATTTGCTGCTGCAAATATGTGCATTTTCATAGATGGCCATCTAAAAAGAAAAAGGACAGAAGTTAAAACTTTGAAACTATGTCAGGTATCTCTTGAGATGACCATCTATTGAAAACACATATTATATTTGCAGTAGCTATTTTGGTAAGATTTTAAATTAGTGATACAACTATATTGTACTGTGGCATCCTTTTCTCATGAACAGACCCCTGTCTGACTGCCACCACCCGGCTAAATGTAATCTCTGTGAAGATAGCCACTTGTTTGCAGGCTGTCCCTGGGCTGCTCATAACAATACCAATGGGGATTTTTGTATACAAGATTTCTATATCAATACAGCTGTGAAAGATGCACAACGACAATGCCCCCCCCCCCCGTTTGGGAGAGAACATTCTGTGGTTCCATCAGGTCACACCATGGTGCCTCCCACAGAACCACAACCTACGATTCAGTCTATACATGAGTCTCTAAATAACCCTCTCCCTTGGTAATTGACACTCCGATTATACCCCCTGCTACTGATATGATAACTAAGCCCCCCCTTCCACCGAAGGAGACTTTTACCATGGTTACTAACAGACGACGGAGTTTACGGAAAAGAAATACGACCACTCTGACCTCTGACACCCCCCAAGTTCCCCTGCATAACACATATACCGTATTGCAAGAGGAAGCACTTGATGCAGGAACAGAATCTGACTCCACTTCAGTCCAATCCTCTCAGGCTGAGGGGGGGGGTTCAAATACAGAACACATGATTGAGGATTTAAATAATGTCCCCAAAAAATCCAGAATGGGTTCCCAAAAATGGGTCAAGAAAAAATAGTTTCTCCATCTAATACTGTCTCCTGTGTTATTTTTTTCCCCTATAGGTACCTTGTAGTATTTTCTACTCTGATGAATGGTATGTATAACATTACTGTTGCTTCTCTTAATGCTAACAGCATCCTTTCAGAGAGAAAGAGGCTTTTGATCTATGCTTTGTTTGAAAATGGGCTACAAGATGTGTTTTTTCTCCAAGACACTCAGTTACACACTGTGTTAGAGATGGAACAGACCACTAGGGGCTGGAAATGGGAAGTGCCTTATTGGTCCATTGAGGAGGATGTATGTAGTGGGGTGGGATTATGCGTTAACAACCCTACTGCTCAACTAGTACAGATCCTGGATATAATCCCAGGTCGTATGCTTATGCTCAATCATGTTCTCTATGGGCTACAGTGTTGTTTTGTAAATGTTTATGCACCTCAGTCTAAAGCTTGCAGAATAAGACTGTTTCATGCCATATAGCCCTTTTTGTTTACTGCTAAATATGTTTTTTAGGTGGGGATTTTACTTGTAGCCACTACTGTACTGATAGGGGTTTGAAGACAAAAAAAAATGTTTTGTGATGCAAATTGCCTGAGTGACCTTATTTCCCAAACTGGCCTGATAGATGCTCTTGTACAGTCTGGGGCACCCAAGAAGACATTTTTGCATGGTACACAGGTCACTAGAATTGATTTTTGATTCTTCCCTCTTCTCTGGGGATCATCCACACAAACACTCAACCAGTGGCACCATCTGATCACGCTATCATAGAAGTTACAGTGTCTAACTATGATAGTATGTACTATGGCCCAGGGTACTGGAGGTTGAATTTAGAGCTGTTATCCCTTCCGACTGTGAAGGAAGGTTTCTTGTCCCTACCTGAAGCTAGGAAAACTGTCACATTTTTGTATGACACATCCCAGGAGTGGTGGGAAGATACAAAAAGAGATATCAAGAGCTACTTCCAGAAAATAGGTAGATTAAATGGGAAATATAAATCTGACATATATCAGGACTATAGGTCTCACTTTCAGGATCTTTTGTCCCGGGCAGTTCATGGCAATGATCAGGTTTTACCAGAACTACCCAAGGTTAGACAACAATTAAATGACATACAGTACAATAGACTAAAATCCTTGGATCAAGAATGAAGATTTGGGTCTCAAGGGAATAAAGAGTTCATGAATCCCTATCAGTTTTGTGCCCAGCAATGACACCAAAAACATGACAAGTCTGAAAAACCCACAAGGGACGGTACTAATCACTAAATCAGATATTATACATGCTGTCGACAGTCACATTGACGCACTCTTTTTGTCCTGAGACACCCTCACACATAGCACACATTGTATGGCTTGATGGCTGGACATTACCACAGGCCCCACTATCAGACGCAAAGGCTCTTATTTCTCCCATTATACCCTTGGAGGTATCAGCTACTTTATCCCAAACTAAAGCCGGTACAGCCCCAGGGAAGGATGGGATTCCCTTTGAGCTCTATAAATTTATCATTGTGGTGTTATTACATGAATTTATAGAATTACTACAAGAAATATTGGAATCAGGGACCCTACCTGAAAGAATGAGTGAGGGTTTGGTGATCTTTATGTTCAGAACTGGAGATAGAGCTGATTTGAAGAATTGGCACTGGATACCATTACTAAATACTGATTTTAAACTCCTCATTAAACTTCTTAATAATAGATCACTGACGTGTGCCACTTCTTTGATTCACCCATCACAAACTTGTACACTTCCTGAATGAAAAATAACTGATGGACTTATTTTATTATGGGAAATATTACATAGGGGACACACGGGAGAACTCACAAGCCTTATTTTCAGCCTTGACCAGGCAAAAGCGTTCGACAAAATTAACCATGATTACCTCTTGGAATGTTTGAAGTGGTGTGGGATTCCATCCACTTTTATCTACTGGATATAAATTTGTTATCCTACTGCCTATATTTTTTGTAATGGTTGGCTAGGAAGAAAATGTAATGTTAAAAGGGGGGTCCGACAAGGCTGTCTGTTTAGCCCGCTTCTATACATATTTACATTGGATCCCTTGATTCGATGCATAACCAACACAAGCACTATAAAGGGGATTTCTTTTTCTAGCTTGGATGTTGACATAAAGAGTATAGCTTATGCTGACGATGTCTGTTTCATCATGGGCGATTTACCTTCTGCAAGGGAACTAAGTCGAGTCTTGCAAGACTTCACGCACCAAACAGGGGCTCAGGTAAATTTTGAGAAGAGTAAGTGTCTACCTATAGGCAAGGAAGACATATTAGAACCCTATATCATTGGTATTCCAGTAGCCCAGGAGTCTTGTATCATTTTAGGTTTACTATTTGGTACAGGAGGTTTAGCTGTCCAGAACTGGTCCTGTAAACTCTGGCTGGTACAAGACAGAGTGGCCTTATAGAATAAATGGAGACTATCTAAACTAAAAAGAGTTTATATCGTGAAAACTTTTTTACTGCCTATGTTTTTATATTTAAGTACTATTTTTTGTCCACCCCCTCAATTGGAAACAAAAATGTATAGCCATTTTTTCTCTTGTATCTGGGGTAGTAGACTAAACCCTATTAAAAGGTGCCTATTATTCAGGGACAGAAAACATGGAGGACTAAAAATGGTGCAACCTATTGTGTTTTTCTTTTCTATGTTCGTTTATAACAACTTGAAACCAGTACTGTCCCAGCATACTATAGCTTGTATTTCTTGGGTAGTAGACTCCTTAGCTGACATTTTACCCGGTAGGCCCATACATACAAATATACCAAGACAAAGGTCCTTGCAGCATCTTCCAGAAACCTTTAAAGTATGCTTCAGAAAAATTAAATAATGGGGCTTGGCTGAAGATCACATACTTAGACTTAATAGGAAGGACCTCTATGGTTTTATTTTATTTGGTGTGCATCCGCCACTAGATAGAACATTTATCGGTAAAATGTTGGAATCTCCCCATATACCACCATACATGTGGGATGTTATGTGGCTTGCCTTTCATGGGAAATTGAATGTCAGGGGGAACTTGAAGCATAAGAAACTTGAGGAAAGATATTGTCCTAAAGACATTTCTGGATACGGTGGAAACTATAGAACATTTGTTTTTAGACTGTCCCTTTATACAGTAATTTTAGAAAACACTAAGATACAGATGGCCTACATCTTCCTTTTATAACCTATCTTTGAAAATATTGTGTATTGGAATTTTGCCTTTTCTTTGGATCACACATGATAGGACAACACTCTGGTTATTTTTAGTCTGCTTTAAGTTTCATACTTGGTATGTTCATGGCCATTTAATGATTCAACAACTTTATTTTACTACTGAGAAATTGTTCTTTATGACTGAGACTACTGTTCAGAAGCAGAAATCTTATGAGTCTGCTTTGGTTTCTCCTAGGGTATTTCAAGGATGGTGGAATAGTGTTGACTGGTTGCCTTGACTCCTTCGAATATATTCAGAGAGAGGTATGGTCCCTTTTACCACTGCTTTGTGCTGGATCTACAGTGTGGAATACTAGCTCACTCAAATGCTGAATTGAGTTCTAGGGTGATATGGTTTGATCCTATAACCATTACTGAGGGCGGAGGTCCTACCTCTCTTTTTGTAATTGGTCTACTATATATGCCATTTTTTTTTGTTTTGTTTTTATCCATTCAAACTTTGTTCATTTTTATGCATTTACAAAGAGAAGATCTAGTTAGTGTACATACAAATGATACAGGTTCAGCAAACAGAAATTAGATCAACTCTTCCTCTCTCCCCCTCCCCCCCCTTTCCCCATTTTTCACACAGGATGCAATATCAGCAGGAAAAATAGGAGGAGGGTAGACCTCTATGATGCTTGTAAGGAATACAATGTCAGCAAAGGGCCCCAGGTCTTTTGAAATTTCTGGGATTGATCATGTAGGTTAGCAATCATGTTTTCCAAATGCAGATTTGCCAACAACTCTTGCAACCATTCACTATAAGCAATGTCGGTCACGTCTTTCCAATGACGCAAAACCAGATTTTTAACCAACATAGCTATAAGAGCTATATGAAATTTCCTGCTATTAACTGTAACAGAGGAAAAATCTCCCAAAATGCAAATTTCGGGAGTGAAGAGATTGTTTAATCCTAGTAAAGGATCAACCCTCTGTCGAATCACATGCCAAAGGGGGGCTACATTGGGACACTTCCAGAATATGTGTAAAAGATCCCCCTCTTCCTGATGGCAACAAGTACAGGTATCAGACGACAGGAATCCCAACTTAGCCAATTTCTGGGGTGAATAATAGTAATTGTGCAGGATTTTGAACTGCATTAACCCGAGCTTATCGTGTCTAATATATTTGTGACAATTCCCCCATAAAGAAGGCCAGTTAATTTCCTGTTGGGGGAAAAAGGGAGGCCCAAAATTGGGTCGGGCCAAAACAATCCAGCCATTTCCAGTAATGCAATATCCCATACATCTTAGATACAGCATGAGGTAGGCCTGCCATAGAAATCAGTTCTGTCCAATAGGACAATTTGGAGGGGACCGGAGGGACAGGGCCAAGAGATTTCACCATCAGATGCCGTAACTGGAATATTTTGAAAATGGCAGAATTAGGAATATGGGCTTTATGGATAATCTTGGAAGAATTTAACCATGAGACGTCTTCCTGAATGAAAAAAACTAAGTTGATGATCTCCCAGCTGGGGGATCCACTTCAATTGGAGAGGTTTGCCCTCAACAGTGAGGTTGGGGTTTCCCCACCATGATTGAGAAGGATCTAATGCATGCTCGTATTTCAGAAAAGAGCATAACTGTGAATGAGCTCTTATAGATACTGCTATAGGGCTGCTTTTGAGTGAGGGAGGGAGGTAGGGATTTTAACCTAGTATGCAAAAGCGCCCTGGGAGATAGCTCATTAACCTTTATTAGGGTACGTTCAATTTTGAGCCATATAGAAGTAAAGGAATATGGAATTGAGGGGAGTTCAGTTGCAGGCCATCTCAAGTACTTATTTGCGTGACTAGCCCAGTAATATAGCCCGATGTGTGGGAGGCGGAGTTCTCCTTTCTCCTTGGGGGCTGAGAGCTTGTTATAACTTATCCGGGACTTCCTCGCTGTCCAAATGAAATCTGAAATCATCTTATGCATCCTTTTAAACCACGCTAATAGGATCCAGACATTTGAGAGACTGATTAGATAAAATAATCGAGGAAAAACATTCATTTTAACTATGTTAATTTTCCTCCAAAGAGAGAGGAGGAGCAAGGCCCATCTTGTAAGATCTTGCCTAATGGCAGCAACTAAGGGATCTAAGTTTAGTTTTATAAATCTGCCGGGATCTCTTGACAAGTTAACTCCCAGGTATTTCAAGGATTTAGTCTGCCAAGAGAAATCCACTACTGAGGCATCTATCTTTATCGCGTTGTAATTTAGAGGGAAGACCACAGTCTTATCCTTGCTCAATTTGTAATTGGACAAAGAACTAAATTCTTCCAAGACTGTAATCAAGGCAGGAATTGACGTCCTGGGGTGGAACAATTGTAGGAGCAGGTCGTCCGCATAAGCCAAAACTTTGACAGTTTGGTGCTGAACCACTATACCCTGTATGTCTGGATGCATGGAAATCCTGCGAATGAGAGGTTCTAAATAAATGTTAAACAGTAAAGGGGATAATGGGCAACCTTGTCTAGTTCTGGCATGAAGTGTAAAAGTGTAAAAGCTCGGACATTGACCCATTGCAGACCACATGTGCAGGTGGAGATTTATATAACGCATTGATCCACTTTAAAAACAAAGGGGAAAATCCAAAGGCTTGAAGCGAATGCAGTAAAAAATTCCAATCAACCCTGTCGAATGCCTTCTTGGCATCCAGAGAAACAAGCACAGCTGGGTAGTCAGCATCCCTGGTGGCCAAGAAGACATGCGACAGGGTCCTGAGATGGTCTACTGAGGATCTGGCCTTCATAAATCCCCCCTGTTCTGGGCCTATGATGTCCGACAACATTGAGCCTAACCAATCTGCCAGAAGTTTTGTGAGGATCTTAAGATCCTGGTTCAAGAGGGAAATCGGTCTATAGCTGTGCGTTCTATCAGGGGGTTTACCCTCTTTTGGTATTAGAGTGATTAAGGCCTCAAATAAGGACTTGTCTGAATCTTGTCCTAAAAAAATATGGCGGAATAAGGCTAGAAGGGATGGGACCAACTGAGGAGCAAACACTTAGTAAAAATTTGCAGAGAAACCATCAGGACCCAGTGTTTTATCTGCTGGGAGATCCTTAATGACTCTAATTATCTCCTCTGATGTAATGGGGGCGATAAGTGCGGCTTTATGCTCATTTGAGATAGTGAGCAGTGAGAGATGTGAGAAAAACAGGTCCAGTTTTGACGATGACGGAGGTTCCTCCATCAGGCTATACAACTTCATGTAATATTTTCTGAATTCAGAAGCAATGTCTGAAGGAGATATTTTCAAGGTATTGTCTTCCATGGAACAGATTGAGGCGATGAACCTGTCCGACTCAAGTTGTTTGAGTTTGAGAACCAGGAGACGCCCTGCTTTTTCTCCTAGGTCCAAATAAAGGGCTTTGATTTTGAGGATAGAGAATTCAGCCTTCTGTCTTAGTAAATTCAGATAAGCATCTTTTAACCTTACCAGGTCCTGTTTCACTGAGTCAGAAGACTGAGGTGATAAAGTACGTTCCAACGAGCGGATTTGAAATGATAGGGATTTAAGTTTCTCCTTTTGCATCTTTTTCCTTTTGGATGCCAAACCAATCAGTTGACCATGAAGGTAGGCTTTTAGAGCGAACCATTCCGTATCAGGTCTTCCTGTTGAATTGGTATTGATTTTGGAAAAAATTGTGATGTGCTCTGCTATATATTTAATATTTTCTGGGTTTTTAAGCAATTGGTTATTGATCTTCCATCGCCCACCTTTCGCGGGAAGAGATACAAGGGAGACCAAGCACGATACAGGTGAGTGATCAGAAAGGGGACCCGGAAGTATATTCGCTTCTGACACCCCGGTGATCAAATTTGGGGAAATTAACATGTAATCAATGCGGGAGGACGTATGATGGACCTGTGAAGTGAATGTGAATTCTCTAACCGCCGGGTGAAGGACACGCCAAATGTCTATCAACCCTGCACCATCTAACAATTCCCGGAGTGCTCGTTGGGCTGGAGAAAGTCCTTTCTGCGGCCTGCTTGAGTGATCTATTTGTGGGTCAACAACCAGATTAAAATTCCCTCCTAAGATTAAGGGTGTATTTAAATGGGGCGAAAGAATATTTAGTAAGTGCATGAAGAAACTGGGGGAATCAGTATTAGGGCTGTATATGCTAACCAGTACAATGTATCTGGTATACAGTTTCCCCTTAACTATAATATAGCACCCTTCTGGGTCAGGTATAATTAAATTGGGAGCACATGGTATAGCTCTATGAATTAAAATCATAACCCCTCTACTTTGGGTATTGCCCTCGGCCGAAAAACACTGACCTATTTGTTGCCTGCGTAGCTTATCCGCCTCTGAATTTAGCAGATGAGATTCCTGTACCATAACTATATCCGCTGCCAGCATGTGAAGATGCTTAAGAAGCTGGTACTGCTTGAGTTTACATCTTTCCCCTCTGACATTCCACGTGAGAAATCTCACCGCGCCTGCCATGGAGGTTTACATGATGATGAATGAGTGTAAGCTTTATCCAGTGATTCCTCCAGAAAACAGTTCCTGTGTGAAGAAATCCTCCCCCCATATGCCCCAAGGCAAAAAAATTCCCTATTATATCCCATACATGGTATAAACAATGACCTATAACCTCAAACCACCCCCTCACCCATTCGTCCACTCTTCGCCTTATGCCTTATGCCCCACAACCATCCTTCTCCCTCCAGCCCCCCCTCCTCACTCTAACACAGTTAAAGAGTAAAAATCTCAAAAGTCTATCTGGGGTCAAACACCATAATGCCCCTATACCATTGCTAAGCAGGCAGAAATCTAAATCTGTTAAAAGTATCCAAATCCTAGTATGATTCTTTTACATCAAAGGTGATTTGAGACTATGAACTTCGATCCTTGGAGTCTAACTATCATTCTAATGCTGTTGATTTATTCTCTGAAAATCTAACAAATCAACTATTAATATTAAGTGTAACAAAGACATATACACGAGATTGATCTAACACCTATTAATCTTGATAGAGTTATGGTCACACCTATCAATAGCTTATAAAGCTCCTTCCCATGTGTGAAAGTCAAGAGAAAAAAAAACAAAAGAAAAAAGGACGGAAGAAGGAGCAATAATAAAAAACAAAAGAAATCCTTTCTTATAATTTGCAATCTGGCTAACATTAAGATTAGAAACACTCCTAGTCCACAATTCTCCCTTTTACTCCCTTCACTTCTTGTTATGACAGCCCACCAGGTCCCTGACCCATTGATTCCGCTGAGATGACGCCACTAGCAACGTCCATCTGCAGGGATAAAATCAAAATACTAGGGAAAAAGGAAGGGGAAAGAGTCTCAAGTCAGCACTCGGATCCACCGCTAGAGCTATGATTCAGGGTAGTGTCCATCCACTGTGTTGGAGCTTCCTCTTGTGGCAATGCTATGGAACAAAAGGCAAGTACTCTCACAAGAGGATTCACTTTAACTTTTGAACAAATCTGGATTTTGAATTGAGGGTTGCTGGCCAAAAATGAGGGAATAGCCAGAGGATCTTACTCCTCCAACTCTCCAAGGGGCTGCCGAGAATGATTAAAACAGTCATCCTATTCCAGCACTGCCCCTAACCTCCTCCCAGCCCAGATTTGTACACTTAAAAGATTCAGACTGGGGAGAACACTGTCCCTCAGAGTCAGTATTTTCCTTCTTGGGGCTAGACATTAGGCAATAGGAGAAGTTTGTCGGAAATATAGGGTACAACCCACGCAGTGGGGTTAGCTTAATGTCAAGACCGTTATTATTTGAGGGCCGCTCACTTTCATCCGGTTCATAAGGGATATTTTAAGGAGCGCAATAGGACTTCAGTACTCCCAGTGTAGATGACTGTAACTAAGATTTTCATCTCCAGCAGGAACATTCCCCTGAGAAAGTGTCTCTTTCACTCTTAAAGGTCTGCATTGCCAGCAGAAATATTCCCAGTATCCCTTCAGGGACTCTTGAAGAGATCGGGAAAGGTAAGCTTGAGCTGTGAGGCTGCAGTTTCGGGATCGTCAAAAGGGGTCCAGACTCCTTTGATTAAGACATGAAGCCTGGCAGGATAGGCCATTCTAAATTTGATAATAGCCGCAATTAACTTCACCACCATTGGATGAAATGCTGCTCTTTTCAGTCGCACAGATGTTGGCAGATCCTGGGTTATTCTGAGTGTTTTGCCTTCCCACTTAATATCCTGAAGCTCTTTACATTTTTGAAGGAAGTGTTGCTTTTCCAGGAAATTTAAGAAACGGAAAATTAAAGGGCGTGGGGGGGGCACTGGGTGCTGGCTTGGCACGGAGAGCCCGATGTGCCCTCTCTATGATATATTTATCGCCAAAAGGCGAAGGGCCCACCAGCTTATGTAGCAATTTCTGCATAAATAAAATTGTATCGTGCCCTTCCTCCCCTTCTGGGAGCCTGATATACAACAACATTGTTCCGGTGACTATGCCCTTTAAGGTCCTCCACCTTGAGCTCCAGCTTGGTCAGTCACTGTCTGCAAGCACTGAGCTCTGGGTCAAACTTATCCTGCTTCTTCTCCAGTGAAGAGAGGCCTGCTGACTTATCGGAGGCCTTCTGAGAGACTTCTCTCAGCTGTGCTGTCATTGTGGCAAGGTCCGAGGCGAGGTTGTGCAAATCATCTCAGAATGACTTAAATTCTTCAAGGAATCTGCAAAGGGTCAGCAGCTCGCTGTCCCCGGCAGTGGTGGAGGCACTTAAATTTTGTCTAGAGTCCGAGGCCCTAGGCTTCTTTAGGGCTTTTTCAGGCGTGACTGGCAGATTGTGCTTTGGTAACATTTTTTTGCTCTCTAAATCCATGTAACAGGACAATTGGTATTTTTGGTACTTCCTTGGGTCTTCCGGTGTATTTATGTGTCAATAGTTGAGTCCGACGATTAGCGATTAAGCGGTGAGAAGACTTTTTGGTAGACGGGGGGGGCGGAGCTGTACGGGGAGGCTGCTACTCTGCATGATGCATCGCCGGAAGTCCATGCCATTTGTTTTTTGATATGGGCTGTATTGATCAAATGAAATTTTCTAGATATTCTATTATGGTTTGAGAAATGTACCATTCACTCATTTTTTGTATATTTGAGTCATGTCAGGGGACACAAACGTCCTGAAACATTTATTTTGGCAGGATGTATGTACTATTACTATTTTGGTTTATTCTTTCTTTCATGTATTATTGGATGTAAATCAACATTGTTAGCTATTTTTTTTGTTGAAGTTAAAAAAAAAAAATCCCCAACTTGTTTAGGTGGGGGGGTGAGGTTCATTTTAGCTTTATGATTTTCCTTTTGGGCACTAAATAATTATTTGATAGAGAACTAGTAAATGTATGACTGTAATACTTATTTGACTTGTTTTTAATGTTATTGCTTTATGATTTGTGTATTATTTTGTGTGAATTAACACTGTTTGGAATCATTTGTTTGTTAAAGTTATAATAAAAATTACCCATCTCTTTTTGAGAAGTGCCATGGGATCTTTAACGTCCACCTGAACAAGCACCAGAACAGGCAGATAGGACCTCAGTTTAAAGTCTCATCTGAAAGATGGCACCTCAGGAATGCAGCACCCCCCCATGCTGCACTACGGTGTCAGTAATGGAATTTAACCCTAGTGCCTGGTGTGGGTGTAGAACCCACAGCCCTCAGTCCTGTCTCACTCCTTGGCTTAAAAGAGTCACTCACTGGCTGCTTTAGTCATCTTAAGCCCCATTTATGATTTTCATGGATAGAATAATAAAGCAGCATTGTAAGAATGGTACCTCTTTATTCAACTCCGCTTAGCTCTGCTCCTTAACCAAGCAGTCGGTTTTAGTTGCTTGAAATTGTATCAGCTCCCCTAACTTGCTGGGTTAAAACATTCATTCACTGACTGCTTTACTTAACATAACCCCTGTCACAAATGCACTCCACAGGTCAGGCTCTCTGCTTCCATAGTGGCAACCTCGAAGCACAGTAGTGTGAACAGGAGACAGATAGAGTAACCCTCCTGTCTGTTTTGGATCCGAATCACCTATCAGCTTTGAGTCATGGGGGTCAAAATGTGAACCTTATGCTAGCATACCCAGTTAACAGGCTCAGATATATATTCTCTTCAGGGAAACGCAATATAATTCTTTGCCAAGGGGCACCCAGCCTGGTTTTCAAAATGTACCCTTATGACTCAATATGAGACCTAGGTATACTCTTGCCCTTAGCAAGATTAGTAACACATTCAAGCCCTTAACAGCTGTCAGACTTAAACATTAGTTCAGCATTCACATGCAAAAGAAACTGAGAAGCCACAGGCAGTATTTCAAAGAAAATATTGTTTACTGAAAATTGTAAAATAGGTAAAATATCAAACACAGAACAGATATATCAACAACTTACAGTCACATAAAATAAATGGGAAATTACAGAACACAAACTCCTACCAAAAATACTTAAAAATTCAAGCTGAATTATCCTTCTAAAGTGCCTAGTTACCAGTCCACAGGATAAGTGTGTCTTTTATTTTTCAGAGTCCTTCTGCACCAACTTCTCTTACAAGCAATATTCAAAAGTCAGTTTTCTCCACCCCCTGGTGATGTCACCCATAAGGTCACTGTTAGATCTGTGATAAATCTGTAATCTGAGTATGGATACTCACAAGGATATATGTTATTACAGTGAAAATCAGCAGCTAGCAATTTCCCAAATTATGTGTCTCTTTACTCAAAACATTCCCTTTGATGTTTTATGACCCCACCATCTGTCACTAGTTCTCTGTTAGGTGAGAAAGACATAACGGATCAGCCAACTGACTTCCCTTCCTGCTAAGGTCATAAAATTCATATTCAGTTTAAAACTTCAAAAGCAGGAGCAGGTAATAAGGGGTAATAAACTGTCCCTCTGGAAGAAAGACTTTCAATACAACTGTACCTGATTGTACTTTTGTATAAAAAAAATAGCAAACTGAACTCTAAACCAAAACTGACAACTAAAACAAACTTGAGAAACTAAGAAGTATAACCACTTTATCACTTGTGCTGCTCAGCCATGCTCTTATACCTGTAATCTAGCAGTCAGTAATCAGACAGATTTCACCATTTACAAGTTGTTTAGAAGTTGTGGCTTTAAAATGGGAGTGGCTTTTATTAACAAAGATTTTTATGTCTGTGACTTCTAAACGGGGGCAGCTACTAGTTGGGGGGAGCTTCTGAATGGTGAAATACAGTATGCTGGAAAAGTGCCCTATTCAATGGATCTCTCCAAGGGGGATCTGATATTTTTATACAACCCCACATTACCATTTGCTCTGTTCTGCATATGTTCAATTTTCAGGCATGAATATACTGTAGGTTTTTGCCCCACATGGCTATGCTTGGGGGACTCTACTTATCCAGGTCTGTGCAATGGTTTCACAGGCATTTAAAGGAGTAGTCCACCCAAAACTTGCAAAAAATATATGTTGTGCAGAGTGTTTTAATTTGTATGTGATATTCTAGTGTGTCCTTCCCTTTGACTGCTATTAGGCGTTTTTCCTAAATTAGCTTGCTAGCTTTATATTAGTTTTACAACCCCTGTGGATCTTCATCCCTGACAGCTTAATTGTATTCCTTGTTCCCACAGTGCATCTTGTCTCATGTGGCAGTGATGTAGTAGAGACCCAACATTCAGCGCACACATGCCAAACAAACTAAATATCTTGGAAGCTTTACAAGCTGCACAAAAATTACCAGCAGCAAAGTTCTTCAGGACAGTAAGACATTTATGATGATGGTAGTCACTAAGCTGAATTCTATAGATTTTAAAATATAGCCATCTCTACTGTTGTGAACTAATTGTAAAGCAATGCTTTCTGCTGGATTTATGGTCTCTGCTACATCACTGTCACATGAAACAAGGTGCATTGTAGGATAAAGGAAAACAATTAAGCTGTCTCATATGGAGATCTCCAGGAGTCATAAAACTACCCTAAAGCTAGCAGACTAATTTAGGAAAAACTCTTAATAGCAGACAGAGGGAAGGGCACACAGCAACTTAACATACAAATCAAAACACTCTGTTCAACATATGTTTTTTGCAAGTTTTGAGTGGACTACTCCTTTAACAGAGCTAGATCCTGAAGTCTCCTGCTCCCCAAAACCATGTGTGTGCCCTGTCCGACTCCTCTACAATAGTTCCATGGGGGTACTGGGGAAGGGATGCTGCAAGACTTCCTGCATAATCCTGTGTATTTCAAACCAAAAACCCATGATGTTTGGATAGGTTAGTGACATACAGTATGTAAGAAGTCACCCTGTTCCACTTCACATTTTACACTGGTGATTTAGAGTGGTCAAAGGTGAGCATTTTTAGGAACATCAAGCAGGTTTGAAATGTGAAATTTAACTACACCTGTCATAGGTGGCTACTTCTATACTCATTATTAAAGTGAACCACTGCCATTTTTCCATGTGTTTCTGGAGAGCTCATGGTCAGGTTCTGCACACCATTTCACAAGGATGTCAAGCATGGGGTGGCTACTTAGAAACATTCTGTAAAGGACTACCAGGAGTCTGCAATTTGGAGGAGTTCTGTAGAATAGTTTTGTCACAACTTGTGTAAGAATAACTATAAACCTCTGCTCCAATCCTTAAAGAATGAATGTGCAAGATGGCAGAAATTGCCCCTCATTGTTATTGGTAGAATAAATGTGATAAATTAAACAAATGCACCCTAATGAATGTACGTACTTGTTCCAGACACTACTGGTGAAAGTTCCTACAGTTTTCTTTAAATCAGTTGACCTTCTCATTGGCTGTTTTGTTTGGAACAACAAACCTGCATGAATTAAACATACTAGTCTACAGCAGATGGTGGAAATGGGGGGATGTGCACTGCTGAACTTTAAATTTTATTATTGGGCAGCCCAACTCACCTGCCTCCCAAATGTAAATACCTGTTAGTCACTGCCTTGGCTGTATTTAGAGAAAGAAGAGCTGTGCACTGTATTAGGTAATGGGTTGGGCCTCCCTGTGGTTGGGCAACCCTTACACTCCTAACTCGAGAAAGTGTGGACTCTGGCCCATAAGCATATAAACTATCAAAGAACCCTGTCACCAATGGTTGAGTCAATAGCAGTTTGTAAGGCCAAAAGATGGTACAGTGTGTTTATTCATCAAGCTCTGTTGCAGTGGGCTAGACTGGTCCTAAATACTGTGGAGGTGTTACTTGAGGGAGCCTCATGTTCTCTTTTGCAGATCTCGAAGTCCAATTCAATATCCACAAGGGTGATTTTTTTTTCGTTTATCTGAGAATCAGGGCCCGGCTTCAACCTGCCTCTGAGAGAGGGCAGGCTATGGGAAATCATTCCCCTATTGAGGAACTATTTATTTATTTTATTTAATTATTTATTTATTGAGTTTTGGTAATCGGGTAAGTCCACTGAGACAATTACAGTCCCTTTTTCAGAGTCGACCCGGGAGTGCAACAATAGACAATACAGTACAGTGCAAAATCAGCAAGGAAATGCTGTTACAGTGATAAACAAAAGAGTTAACATACAGCAGGGAGGGGATCAGGATTCATAAAACATTCAGAAAAATAAACTTACTGTAACAATAAATAATGTTAAGAAGAATATATACATGTTGGAGATTACATATTGCGAGTCAAGTTACAGGTTGAAGACAGGCAGCAAAACAGGAAAAAAAAGCATTCAGCAAAACCACAGAAATCTATACTAGGCAAAATCATATTGCAGGTCAGCTTCAGGGTGAGCAGAGACAGCAAAATACAAAGACAGGATAGTGATCTTGGTGCAGGGGGGAAGAAATGGTAGGAAAACCAAGGGGAGAGGGAGGGAGGCAAGGGTAGGGACAGGAAGTGGGAGCAGGAAAGGATATAGGACAGGAAAAGAGAAGAATGGTCATCAGCAAAAGCAAGTGCAGCCTGCTGAGGTAGAGAGGGAGGAAAGCAGGATGGATTGGAACATAGGAAGAGTGGAGCATGATAACGTGGAGGGAAGAAGGGAAGGCAAGATATGTACCCAGATACTTAAGGAAAACTACATGCAAAACATAAAAACACATGTTGTGCACTGTTTATTTGTTTCGCTGATGATCCCTAGTGTTCTGTTACTTGTGTGTGTTGCGTGTTTTTTTTCCTTTTTACTTTTCTCTGCAAGTTTTATGGCCTCTGGGGTAGTCATTCAGGTTTCTTTTATTGCTTTTGATCTGTTGAAATTTTCCCAGAATGCCTCTGGGAATGATATGAATTAGACCTTGCATTATAACTAAGAGCCCAGGATCCTAGCTATAATCTGGTCACACCATTTAACTGCAACTGCTTGTGAAAGTTAGCTGCTTTGAAAAAGTGTCTGCCCTCCCTCCCCAGATGCACTCAGATTTTTCTAAGTGTCAACTGTTGTTTTTCTGAATGTGTGGCAGTTTTCTTTGTGAAGTGCTCTCACTGGGTGATAATAAAGAAAATACACCTTTTAATGACTTAGGTCTAATTCACATAATTCACAGATGCATTCTGGGAAAATTCCAACAGATCAAATGCAAAAAAAAAACTTTGAGGGGGCGTGGCCTAACCAGCGAGTGGAATGGCAGCTTACTTTTGGAGCTGCTGCATGCAGAGGATCTAATCCGGAATTACCCGTACCTAAGAAGGGAAAAGGCCATAAAATATACCTACAGAGAACACAGCTAGGCTCTGGGTGTGTAATTTTACATTTTTAGCGGTGAAATAGCTGAGATTCAGAGAGGGGAGCCCTTTCAATATTTATGGCCTGCAGCATGGCGGAGGCGCCTGATAACCCGACCACGCAGTGCTTCAATGCCCCATTTGGAGAAGCTATTGCATCGTATGGGTGAGGTGACTGAAGCATCTCACCACACTACGGAAGCTATTCAAAATTTAATCAGGCATATAGTAAAAATAGAACAACAGACTCTGATGCAGGATTCGGCAGTCAAACAGATCAGAGGGATGTAGAGGGATCAACAGAGTAAAATAAATATACTTCTGGCCAAAGTCAACGATTTAGAAAACCGAAGCAGAAGAAATAATTTGTGTGTGTTAGGATTCCCAGAGGGAGTGGAAAACGTGATACCATTAACTTTCTCCAACAAGCCCTTCCTGAAATCCTGGGCTTACAGGCAGATTTCTGATTGGAAATAGAACGTGCGCACAGAACTACTACTCAAATGCCGGTTAAAGGGGGCAAACCAAGGGCTATTTTACTTAAACTACTATCGTATAACACACGGCAGGCACTGTTACAGCTAGCCAGGGAAGTGGGTCACTTAAGCTGGCAGGGACATCCAATCTCAATATATCAGGACTTCTCAAGGGATTTATCAAATAAAAGGTGAGAATACACTCTGTTGCACCACAAGATTCAGAAAATGGGCATCCAATACTCGTTAAGGTATCCATCTACAATGCGTATATTGCATAATGGGATTCCACTTTCATTTGAGACGCCAGTAGCCCTGGAAGAGTTTTTGATGAGGCACCCAGATGAATCCTCTAATCCTCCCACTTGCCCAGACCCTCCTGAACCAGAAGGAATGTTGACAGACCCTGAAACGCAGCCCGAGGCCCCAGATGGACTCCCTCATCACAGTAGAAAAAGAATAGCGAGAGATAGCCACAGACGTAGAGAGCATCCCCACATCAGAACCAGCCTTTACTCTGAGTTGGCAGATCAGGAGAAACAGCGTGATGCAATACTGCTTTGGTGCGATATATGACTTGGATCCCCTACAAGGCGCTGAGATCCCCCTCGCCTTCCTCCAGAGATCCTCTAGATGAAGAAAACCCGCCCGGTGGAAGCAGCTCCCCAGACCAGTAGTACCACAGTGACTGAGGAGAATTTAAAGTGCGGAGGAGGCATGGACCCACAGAAGGAGCAGTGTTCTCCAGGCGCAGCACCCGAAGACCACAAAGGCAACCAGACCACAGAAGCTGTGTCAGTGAGTGATCAGAGGCCTGAATTTGATGAAGCAGTATCCTGAGCTCTCTTAGATAAGTAACAATTAGGTACTCATGCTATGTGAGGCAGGGGGGTTCTATTTTGTTGTGGTACTGCCTAGGGGCTGGGGTAATTTGATTCAGCTTTTCAGCCTAGAGATTACGAGACATTGGAACACATACCCCTTCAAGGTATACTGATCTCTAGGCCTAAGTTAGTATCCCATGCTTAGTTTAATTGGGAGGGGGATGCTGGGGCAGAGGGTAAGTGATAAGGGCTGGAATAAATGAAAGAAGCTCCTCTGGCCTTGGCAAACATAGGTGGGATGCACATCGCAAGTTTATGGAGGGTGGATGTGATCTCTGGATATGTGCTATGCTCGATCCTGTTCATTCTGGGCTAGGAGTGTTCAATCGGAGGGAGATGCATAGGAACATGTTTTATGTTGGGGGCCCTGGGTTGTTAATGTTGTGAAGAGCTGGTCGCCCTGGAGGGGCTGGTTATATGACAAATGGAGCCTAAGGGTTGTTTAGTCATGGAAATAAGTGCTCCCCCTTTTCTTTATAGTGGCACTTTGTATCCCGGGGGCATTGGAAGGGTTTTAGTCGCAAAGGGCTCATAGCCTAAGCTCTCCCCTATATTGATATACCCCCAGAATCAGTTTTCTATTTACTAAATGGTCATTCTACTGCAAAATGCAACTGGAATGGTGCAGGTTGATGTATATTATTTTTGCATGCAACCCCCCCCCCCAATTGCTATAACTTTTGGGAAAAAGATGACAGATAGGCTGGGCCATGTCCTGACTGCAGCGTCTTTAGGAACCAATCTGCAGATCTGGCCCTTTCCAAGGGCGGCAATGGATCTTATATGCAGGATGGCTCCAACGGAGCATGGAAGTGCAGTGTGTAAATATGTTTAACTGTTGGCTGTTGTGCGTGTTTGTGCTCTGGATTAAAGGGTGGCATACGTTTAAAGTGCAACTAAGTGAAACCTGGTTGTCAAGAGATGATAGAGGAAAGTTCCTAAGCAAAGGCAGACTGGTTATACATGGCAGGGTGATCCTAGAAGGTCTGCTACATCTGGAGCAAAAATCTGGGATGGGCCAAGGTTATTCAAATGTCTTAGAATGGTGACTTCTCTTCTTCACCGATGGTTTGGATTTATTTTATGTCCCGCTATCCCCCGAGGACTATGATTATGGCTGAAATAACCTGTATCACTTGGAATGTGAGGGGATTGAACACGCCGGTGAAGAAGAAGAAGGTACTGTCATATTTGAAAAAGATCAAGGCCCAGGTGGCTTTTCTGCAGGAGACGAAACTAGATGGAAAGGGCCACGGGCTCCTTCAGAGAGACTGGGTGGGAGAAGAGGTCCATGCTTCAGCTTCGACGAAAAAGCGTGGTGTAGCTATTTTAATACATAAGCAGTTACACTGGTCTCTCATCACATCTAGGGCCGACCCACAGGGCAGATGGGTAATTAGTATTTTTCAGACCCCCACAGGGCCTATTTTATTGGGGAATATCTATGGGCCAAATGAGGACAATGCAGCCTTCTTCCATCAGACCTCTCAAATTCTCCTTGATATGAATAAAAACAGCATGCCCACCATTTTTGGAGGGGATTTTAATTTAGTGCTTAACCCCTTGATAGATAAAACCACAATAAAAAAAGGTATTGTTCATGGGAAGGGAAGGAGAGCCCTGCTGAATTGGATGAGTGACCAAGGGCTGACAGATGTGTGGCATGTACTGAACCCTAGGGAAAGGGATTACTCTTTTTATTCACCAGTACACGGTTCTTACAGCCATATTGATTTTTTGTTAACATCACCTCAGATTACGCAGGCAGCTATAGAGTCCAGTAAACTTCTCATAGTAATCTCGGATCATGCTCCAGTTCGACTGACTATTATATGGGGCCCACATACTCCCACCTCCACTTCTTGGAGATTAGATCCCCTGCTAACAAAGGATACAGAGTTTTTAGATTGGGCCAAAGTGGAGGCACAGAGTTTTTTTCAAGAGAACCAGCACAGGACACCACAGCCGGGGTCAGATGGGAGGCATTTAAAGCTACCATGAGAGGTAGGATCATTGCTTATGCAGGGGCTAGAATGAGAGACAGAGAGCAAAAACTGAAAGACCTGGAGGAGGAGCTTAAAGTAGCACAGCGGCAGCATAAGGAGCATAGAGGGAAAGCTGGCATGATTCTCTTCGTAGGAAAGTAGTTGGTCTCGAGCTAGAGATAAACTCTCTTTTATCAAGGAAAGTTCAACTCTCCATTTTGAGACTGAAACACAAATATTGGGAAGGGGGGAAAAGGGGGGAAGGTATTAGCTTATAGGTTAAAGAAACAGCAAATGGGCCGTTACATAGCTGGGCTGAGAGATACCACAGGAGTGATGCACACTAAAAGTGAGGAATTAAATGCAGTTATGGCAGAATACTATCAATCCTTGTATGCATCTTCCAGACAGGCAGACCCCCAAGCAATCCAGGCTTTTCTTCACTCACTACACCTTCCCACTATAACTCCACAGCAGGCTGAACAACTAGATGCCCCATTAACCATAGATGAAATAAAGAAGGCCTTGCTCTCTCTTAAACCAGGGAAAGCTCTGGGTGGAGATGGTTGTTCAGTGGAGTTTTGGCAGGCCTTAACTGACATTATTGCTCCAGCTCTTTAACAAACTTATGTCGAAGCGGAAGTGCAAGAGATTTTACCTCCCACATTAACAGAGGCGGTTATTACAGTGCTGCCCAAGAAAGGGAAAGACCCCACATCCCTGGATAGCTATCGTCCAATCTCACTCCTTAACATGGACAGTAAAATATTTACTAAAGCCATAGCGCTAAGATTAGGACCCTTGTTACCGCAGCTTATACACCCCTCTCAAGTTGGTTTTGTCCCTGGTAGATACAGTGCAGACCATCGTAGGACACTGATTAATTTAACCCATATCTCCTCTCAAATGTTTACCCCGGCAGCTGAGGTAGCTATAGATTTTGAAAAGGCGTTCAACTCCTTGGAGTGGGATTACCTCCATGCAGTGTTGGTTAAATTGGGCATAGGCCCTCTCTTTCGCTTGTGGGTAACAGCTTTATATACTTCCCCATCGGCCAGATTACTGACTAATTCGACTCTATCCCCCACCTTTCGAGTTGACTCGTGGCACTAGGCAAGGCTGCCCTCTGTCCCCCCTCCTATTTGTGCTGGCTGTGGAACCTTTAGCGGCTATTCTTAGGGATAACAAGACTAATCAGGGGATTCCTGTTGATAGTAAGGAATATACCACCCTTCTCTATGCAGATGATCTTCTGGTCCTTGCAGAAGATGTGGCTGAGGCACTACCCTCTATACTTAATACTTTACACCACTTTAGAGTACTGTCAGGCGTTCAGCTTAATTCCACTAAAACGGAAGTCCTCCCTCTTAACCCTAGGTGCCAACTGACAGTACTGGATAATACTGGTCTGAAATGGGCGGGTAAAATATTATATATCTAGGTATTTGATTTTCTGCCGAGCTCTCTAAACTTTTGGAATACAATCTCCATCCCCTCCTAGTGGCCCTACAAGAGGATATGTCCAGATGGACTAATCCCCCAAATTTTTTATCTCCTGGCACATATTCCCCTTTCCTTACCACAGAGCTGGATCCAGAAGATAGATAAGGTAATCTGTAGTTTTTTATGGGAAGGGAAGCCCCCCAGGTATAGTAGGAACAAACTTAGGGCACATTGGAGCTTAGGTGGGTGGTGTCTTCCTTGGTTCGAAGGTTACAAGTGGGCCTTTCACATGACACAGTCCCTATGCTGGCTGGGTATAGGAACCACTCTCCAACCTCAATGGGTGGATATAGAACAGGCTGTAAGTCAAAAGATCTCTGTGTCACATCTGGTCTATAATAACCCCCCAACAAACCTTAAAACGCACCCCATGATAGCAGCCTCCTTACAATGCTGGGTAAAAATAAGGAGGAAGTTGAAAGTGGATTTAACACCCATCAAATTAGCCCCACTGTGGGGGAACAATAACCTGTGTATAGACAAAAGACCTGTGTATTGGAAAGGGTGGGTAGACAAGGGTATCGCCAAGTTGGAAGATATACTTGCCCCATCCTCTATGGCAATAGACTCGTTTGCCAACCTGCAGGTCAGATGGTCAATTCCCACTTCCGATTTCTGGAAATACCTACAAATACATAGTACATCTCAGAAATACATGATCCAGGTAGCAAAAAGGGACATTAATGTACCCCCTTAGTTAACAAAAAAAAGGGGGCTGGCTAGCTTAATATATGGTGCCCTCCAGGACACACTACCCAGTCAAACTGAAAAGTCTAAGCAGAGGTGGGAGGGGTCTTTGCAACTTGAGTTTACAAATCTACAGTGGAAAGAATGCTGGAAAGAGGCCTACAAATATTTTACAGATGCAAGGAGCAGATTAATACAACATAAAATTCTCCATTCATGGTACCGTACACCGGTGGTACTACATAAGGCTGGGGTAATAAACTCCAATTTATGTTGGAGGTGTAACTCCCACCCTGGAGACTTGTTCCATATTCTCTGGTCCTGTCCTCTAATATAACAGGCATGGGATAATGTATGCGAAACAGGGGCTAAAGTCCTGAAGAAATACATTCCTCGATCCCTTCCCCTACTATTCCTGGGTATGAAATCAGAAGCTCCCCATCTTAGAGAGCTAGAATACCATTGGCTAGCCCTATGGGCCATGCTAGCAAAGTGGCTCCTTGTATGTAGATGGAGAACTACAGTGATTTCAAGTGTCCAAGAGCTTCTCACCTCCATGGTTCATATTGCCAGTATGGACAACATTTCCTACCTGATAAATAATTCCCTAGGAATCTATGAAAAATGTTGGACCCCCTTTACCAGACATGCCACCCCCAAAACCAGAGTGGGTTGAAAATTGTATAACCAGGATTTCTGCTAGGTAATAGGACTATGTAAATGGATTTATCAAACTCGTTTATCCAGGAATGTATGTATATGTTGTATTGTACTGCCTCCCTAAAATATATATAAGTGCACTTAATAGTATATAGAATAGTGGTTCTTTGTGTGTGTTTGTTTTTTAGCTAGGGTGTCAGAAGCCTAGACAGCACCCGAAGCCACAGAGTCCCATGAGGTAGAAGTATGGAGCATGCAAGCTTTGCCTCTCCAACACCTTAAAGTTAAGAGTTGTATGTATCGGGATAAGTATACGTTAATTGGTAACAGCTATCCTTCATATGTTCTGATGTGTCGAGTTGTTTATGTAACCAACAACTCTATAACAGTTCTCCTGCTTAGAATAAGTGTTTTCATTACTGTAAGAAAAGAAAATGACAATAAAAAATTAAACAGCAAAAAAAAAAAAGAACCTTTAATGGTTATCTCAGGGGCCATAAAACTGACAGTGAAAAGTAAAAGAAAAACTTGTCAGAGACACATAAAATAGAACACTAGGACCATCAAAAAAATCGAAAACACAATGCACAAGTATGTTTTTATAACCAATGCATGTAGTTTTCCTTTAATAGTGTCTAAAACCTTAACCCCCAAGGGATTATTAGCATGGTATTCCCTGTTTAGTTTACCCACTGGTAGAAGCCCAGTTTAGCCCCCATAAACTTTATGGCTAAATAACATTCCATATTCTGTTAAGAGCTGCTGCACTACGGGCAATCCCTCAGCTAGATTTTGTAAGAATATAAGATCATTGGCATAAGAGCTAGTTTGTGTTCCTACTGCTGGCCTCCCACCATCCCCCTGATTTCTGGGTGTGCTGTCAGCATAGCCACCAATGGCTCCAGTGTCAACACATATAGGAGAGGTAAGAGGGGGCATTTCTGTTGGTCTTCTGGTCAGGGAAAAGGGTTCCACCAAGTCTCATTGACAACAAAGTTGTCAACAGACACTACAGCGACACACATTTGCTGACAGCTATTACTTCGCCTTGCAAATGTGTCGACCAACCGCCATGATGCCCCATGCACCAGGACACATTTCAACTGTTTGCAAGGGGCTTCGTCCCCCACACCCCTGGACCTATATATATTTAACTCCAGGAGGGTGGATAAATGGGGAGACCAGGAGTTGCTGTATCCGTACAGTGCTCTGACAACCCGTTTGATACTGTGGATGTTGAATGGGTTGTGTCTCTGTAATGGTTTCACTGTTGGGGTTTCACTGAAACAAAAGTATATCAAGGAAAAGGGGTTTGTAAGGCCTCCATCGATCAAGATCTGAGCTTCTGGGGTCTGATATAATGATCTTACTTCGAGAAACAGCTCTTGCAGCAGGTTACACCATTCGGACCGAAGCCGGCTGGTGCCAGGACCCCACAGAAATTTTCTAGCTAGCAGTATTCAGTGGAGAACTGCCTCCGATGTTGGTCCCGCCCCCGATGTCAGGCATAGTACATAAGGAGGTGGTCCCCCAGAATCCCCATTATTTTCCCACCGTCAACTAGCCAGCATCAGCCTCTGGGTCTCTACCTAGCGCACAACGACTTAGAACTCAAGAGTTTCTTCAAACTGATGTCCTCTCCAACTCCTTCACTTGAGGGACACCTTTCCAAGCGTGCCTGAGGAAAACAGATCCCTTTTAAGGATCCTCATTCCTCCTGCGTGTGGTGCTTAGGCCCAGACCACGACACCAAGGCCTGAACCTTTTGCCAAGGGTTCAACAGCCGCACCAGGACCCACCGTCAAAAGGCACTTCAGGCTTATCTTCTGGAAGAAAAACTGAAAAGGATAGACCAAGAACCTTCCTCCAGGGGCGATTCTTCTTCCAAGGCCCATAAGCACCAGGACAAACACTGGGAGAAAGTAAGGTCCAGATCCCCGAACCGGGCCTCAGACTCTGGTAGCTCAGGCTCCAATAGATCGGACCACTCTCCCTCCTGGGCTCGGTCTCAGCCCCCTCCAGTCAAAGTCCGGGCTTCAGGCGGTTCTTCAACTCTCCAGCCCATCAAGACTTCAAGGACCTCGGCTTCCTCCACTCCCTCTCGGGCCTCTTCCAAGTCTTCCGAACACCATAAGTCTTCCTCATTGACCCGACGTCGGGACCCCAACTCCAGATCAGTCTCCCAGCCTCCCAGAGGTCCAGATCCACCACCAAGGAAGACTAAAGACCTGACATCCCTAAAGCGGATGTCGGACCCGTTGTCGGCCAAGCATACGAAGTCAGTCAGGCAGTCGCCGGAACTGAGGACACCAGCCAGGCGCCAGATGCTGGCCAGGCATTTGCCAGACCCGAAGGCATCGGCCAAGCAACCGACGTCGGCCTCGCATTCACCGGAGCTGAAGACCACCCTCCAGTCACTGGTGGACACCAGTCACAGGGATTCCATGGAGGAGGACACTACACTGTCCGAAGACCAGGCGGGTGACACTGAGGATGCCGGGCTCCCGAGGGTACCATTCGCCCACCCCAGAGACACCTGCAGACCTGACGCCCAACTCCAGTGACAGACCATGGCGCCAGGCCCGTTGTCGGACATGAATCTACAAGAAGTAAAGGATCTCTTTACTTTCTGGTGGGACACCATCCGAAAGGATGTGGTCCCTGTAAAACTTCCTCCTCCTCCTCCTCCTACCCCTTCACCTCCTGCACCCCCTCCTCCACCTCAGGGGCCAGCAGGATGACCACCAACCCCTAAGAAGCAGACTCCACCTCCTGGGGTAGATCCAAGGACAGGAGAAGGCCTTCCTCAAGATCTCAATCGGGGTTCCCCAGCCCCAAGTGACCCAGACATCGTCGGTACACTCCGTCAGGGGAGGACTCCAGATCGGATACCTCGGATTATTCCAGATCTCCTTCTCCACTCAGCATTCCATCACCTGACCCACATGATCTTCCCAGGTCTCCTCCGGATGATCCCTCTTTCTCTGAGATCATGAGGCGCATCCAGAACAACATGGGGTGGGATGCTGAAGACCTCGACCCCGAACGACAGTGCCTTGCCCATTATCTTGGGCAGAAAGACCCAAAGCCTGTGATAGTGCCACCTTTGGTGGACACCTTTGTGGACGTCACCAAGGCTGCGTGGAAGCATCCGCACTCCACCCCCGCTGTGCCGAAGAAGGCTGACTGCCTGTACAAGGCCCTGAGAGAGGACCAGTACTTCACTCAACAACCTCTGGCAGACTCCCTGGTCATTGCGGCCTCGCATGACCAGTCCCAAAGACCGCAACATATGAGCACACAGCCACCGGACCAGGAATCTAAACAACTGGATGCCCTGGGGAGGTGCACGTATGCGGCTGTTACGTGCGCCATCAGGTCCCTGAGCTACCTAACCCACATGGTACAGTTTCAGAACGCCCTGTGAGAACAGGGCCAGAACCTGGTCGATAAGCTTCCGGATGGCGATCAGAAGACAGAGCTCCTAAATCTTCTCCTTACAGGGTCTGATGTGGGTACCCAAGTACTACGAGCCACATACGATTCTGCGGACTCGTCTGCCAGAGCTGCAGCTTCAGGCATTTGTCTCTGGAGACACTCTTGGCTACGTGTCTCCAGCTTCACCCCGGACGTACAGAAGAACATTCTTGATGTCCCCTACAATGGCGAAGTACTCTTTGGTGAACCCTCGAAGAAGGTTATCACCAAACTCCCAGATGCTGGGAAGGCAGTCAGGTCTGTACAGGCCATGTACAGATCCAGGCCTGGTTCCTTTCATAGGAACCAGAGCTGTTTTCACAGCTGGCAACAAAGGCAGCAGCCACGTTCCAGCCAGCAACAAAGGGGCACCTTTCAGCATAAAGCCCAGGCCAAGTCATCCCCAGGCAGAGGCCAGTGCTACACTAAACCAGCCCAGCCTGCAGGGACCAGTGCTGCCACCACATGACTTCTTCCCGCCCCCAACCCTCCTCTGAATCAATGGGCCCAAAAGGTCGGGGTCGCATCACTCGCCACTTTTTAGGGTGGCAATCAATTACCGCCGACAGGTGGGTTCTCCAACTGGTCAAGAAAGGCCATTTCATAGAATTTCTTGACCACCCACCGGCAAGACCACCCCTGCTTTCCTGTTACTCGGATCAGCATGCCCTGCTCATACAGCAGGAGGTGCTCACGCTTCTCAGAAAAGAAACTATACAGCATGTTCCAAGGAACCAGAGTGGTGTAGGATATTATTCTCACTTCTTTCTGGTTCCAAAGAAAACAGAGTACCTCTATCCGATACTGGACCTCAGCTATCTCAACGAGGCGGTCCTGTACAAACGCTTCTGCATGGTGACCCTCCCAGGTCTGATTCCCATGCTCAAGCAGGATGCCTTTCTAGTGTCCTTGGACATGCAGGCATTTACCTGCATATACCCATTGCTCAAGCGCACAGGAAGTTTCTGCGCTTTGAGTTTCAGGGCCACCACTATCAGTTCCGAGCCCTCCCCTTCGGACTGTCATCGGCACCTCGAGTATTCACAAAGTGCATTGCAGTCATAGCGGCGACTCTGAGGAGACAAGGCCACTATGTTTTCCCTTACCTGGACCAATGGCTTCTCATGGCGCCCTCTCAGGAGGCCCTGATGTCCGCCATTCATTATACTCAGTCTCTGTTCGAGACGTTGGGCATCATTATCAATCAAGAGAAGTCACGTCTGGTTCCGTCACAGAATCTG
Source organism: Neoceratodus forsteri (assembly GCA_016271365.2). Classification (NCBI taxonomy): domain Eukaryota; kingdom Metazoa; phylum Chordata; order Ceratodontiformes; family Ceratodontidae; genus Neoceratodus; species Neoceratodus forsteri. Next base: position 672,715,841 of record CM057452.1, read on the forward strand.
CAGTTCATAGGCACAGTTCTGGACACTGTCCAGGAGAAAGCTTTCCTCCCCCAGGACAGAGCGGAACACATCAGATCCCTCATCTGGGACATTTTGGTGAAGAAGACTGTTCCTGCCTGATTGGTCCTTTGCCTGCTCGGACACATGGCTGCGGCTATTGCAACAGTCCCCCTAGCTCATCTTCACATGCGGGTGACCCAGTGGATGTTACGGGTCCAATGGGATCCAAAGCAAGACCATTTGCAGCTCCCAATCTGGATCACGAAGGCCATAATCTGGGATTGGCAATGGTGGCTAGATCCAAAGAATTTATCAGCGGAAGTCCCCTTTATTTCATCGTCTCCAATTGCGACGCTCTCCACGGATGCCTCAGGGCTCGGATGAAGAGCATACCTCGATTGTGTCCAGTCTCAGGGCCTGTGGACAGCCCAAGAGACTCATCTCATATAAATATCCTGGAAATGAGAGCCGTTCTTTACACCCTGCAGGCCTTCCAATCGGAGATTCCACCGGGTACCCTTCTGTTACAAACATACAATTCCACAGTGATGTATTACCTCAACAAACAAGGAGACACTCATTCCTACCCACTTTGCAGGGAGGCCATCAGGGTGTGGGATTGGGTTTTGCAACATGGCACAAACCTCATTGCCATTCATGTCCCAGGAGTGGACAACGTCATCGCAGATGGCCTGAGCTGCTCTCAGACCAGAGTCCATGAGTGGGAACTACTTCAGGAGGTAGCAGAGGATCTGTTTAGCAGATGGGGTACACCAGAGTTAGACCATTTTGTATCTCCATCCAACACAAAACTGCCCAATTTTGCTCGCTACATCCAGGGCCTGGTGTTTTCTGGCGAGACGCGTTGTCCCTCTCCTGGGCGGGCAGATTCCTCTATGCCTTCCCCCCCTTTCCATTGATCCAGAGGGTTCTTCTGAAACTTCACAGGGAGCATGTGACGCTGGTACTTATTGTGCCATTTTGGCCCAGGCAGATTTGGTTCCCTCTACTACATCAGCTGTCCTGGGAACCTCCAGTGCCTCTGCCAATCAGCTCCCACTTGCTGTCTCAGAAGGCGGGTTCCTTGGTTCATCCGGACCTTCATTCGCTGAACCTGCATGCTTGGCTCCTAGAGACATAGCCATGATGCGATACGGGGTCTTGCAAGAGGTAGCAGACATTCTTGCTGCTGCTAGGAAACCGGCTACCCATGCTACTTACGACATGAAGTGGCGTAGATTTTGCATATGGGTTCAAGCACACGGTTTTTCGCCTATGGATTGTCCAGAAAGGTTGGTCTTGGACTACCTCCTCTCCCTTTTTCAGGCAGGCTTGGCCTACTCCTCAATTAAGGTACACCTCTGTGCCATCTCAGCCTATCACATTCCTATAGGCCAACGCACCATATCTCAGTTGGACATGGCACAAGCCTTCCTGAGAGGTGTTCTCCACCTTAGGCCTCTGATTAAGGATCTGATTCCACCATGGGATCTACCCTTTGTCCTGGAGCAGCTCACGCTGCCACGCTTTGAACCAGCCGAGGATTGTGAGTTACGTCTTCTTACTTGGAAGACTTGTTTTTAGTTGCTGTCACCTCGGCCAGATGAATTTCTGAACTTCATGCACTTATGTGCAAAGAACCTTATTTGGTTTTTCACCAAGACAGGGTATCCCTACGGACTAATCCTAAGTTTCTGCCTACGGTGGTCTCAGCTCTCACCTTAATCAGGACATCAATCTACCAGTGTATTTCCCCAATTACTCTAATTGAGGAGAGGCCCTGTTGCACACTTTGGATGTCTATAGGTGTCTCCGATACTACCTGACCAGAACCAAACACCACCGAAAATCAGACCAGCTTTTTGTCTCCTTTGCCCACAGGATGATGGGAGCTCCTGTTTCCAAACAGTCGCTGTCCAGGTGGTTTATTCAGTGTATCACGTTCTGTTACCAGAAGCGCAACAAACCCTTACCGGGCACGGTTAAGGGTCATTCCACAAGGGGGGTGGCTACCTTCTTTGAGGCCCTAAAGAATGTGTCCACCTCATCCATTTGTGCTGCAGCTACTTGGATCTCCGTGCACACTTTCATCAGGCATCATAGCCTGGATATTGCATCGAGGCGAAGAGCAGGTTTTGGTCTAGCAGTCCTTCAAGGACTTCTGTCCTAGGTTTACGTTCTGTTAAGGATCTCTACCTTCCCTCCTCCCAATGGTGTGGGATTTCCATTATTGCTTGGGAATCAGTCCTAATGGTGTAACCTGCTGCAAGAGCTGTTTCTCAAAGTAAAATAGTACAGTTATGTAAGAACTCACCATAACAGTAGATCTTCAAGACCAGCTCTTGCAGCAGGTACTTTCTCTCCCACCATCCCCGCTGGAGGTAGATTCTAATTCCAATATCCTTCTCCTAGGATTAGGTGTTCTCGGCATCTGTGATTGCCATTTGATGGCAGATCCTCAGTCTCCTCTTCATATGACATCCAGCAGCCGGGAGTCTCCAGCGGGAGAACTGGGGATTCTGGGGGACCGTCTCCTTATGTACTATGCCTGACATCGGGGGCGGGACCAACGTCGGAGGCAGTCCCCCACTGAATACTGCTAGCTAGAAAATTTCCGTGGGGTCCTGGCACCAGCCAGCTTCGGTCTGATTGGTGTAACCTGCTGCAAGAGCTGTTCTCGAAGATCTACTGTTATAGTAAGTTCTTACGTAACTGTACTTTTCCACCCACTGGAAAAATGGGAGTCCTAACTGAAACTGTCTAAGGGTTTTGAGCATTTACCCCACTCCATGGGGTCAAAGGCTTTTTCCATGTCCAGTGTAAGTATCAGTATTTCATGCTTAGCTGTCACCTTAGACAACTGGGCCAGGATATTCAGACTACGCCAGGCAGGGGTGCAAGCCTGGGCGCAGCTCAACTGGGATGCACCAGGGAGTGTGCTGGGTGATATTCAATGGTGCTGTGCCATGGCTCAGCACCACTGAATATGGCAACATGGCTGCCCGCATTGCACATGGTGCAGTGGCACTGCGCCAGCACAAGTGACAAGAGAGGAGCAGGGGAATGTGCCAGTGCGGTTGCGCTAGGCGCAGGAACCGCGATATTCAGCAGTGGATATGCAAATGAGCCATAATGCATGCAAGATACAACTGGGGCCATTTCCATGTCATTATGGCCTCATTTACATGCAGGTGTGCCGATCCCTGGTGACTTGCACCTGGTGCCCTGCCAGGCTGCAGCTGTCATGGACCGACGCCCCCTGCACATCGTGGCAAAGTGCCCCAATGCCCGTTCGTGGGTATATGTAGAAGAAAATATATATTAAAGTATCCCTGGTGGTCCAATGGACCGCTTCCAGCCCGATCACAGGCATATGTATAAATAAAATATTTTAAAGCATCCCTGGTGGTCCAGTGGACTGCTTCCAGCCTGATCACGGGCATTGTAATAAATGTTATATCCCTGGTGGTCCAGTGGACTGTATCCAGCTCAATCACAGGTTTTTCATGTGGAAAACCCTAGTGGTCCAGCGGTACCCCCCTTCCCACCCGTCAACTCAGACCCATCACCCCGCTCCCCCCGGTCAGCGGCAGGCGGCAGCTCCCCACCCGCAAGCAACCCTGCTGCCCACTGACTGACTGCGTACAGTACAGCTGCATGCCCATTGGTCCACAGCATGGGCAAATGGGCATGCACATCGTGCCATACTACACATACTACCGATATGTGAATGGATCTGAGTGGGTGGGTGAGGAGGGGGGTACCGCTGGACCACCAGGGTTTTTTCACATAAAAAGCCTGCAATCAGGCTGGATATGGTCCACTGGACCACCAGGGATATCTTTTATATCACAATGCCTGCGATCGGGTGTGGGGGGTGCAACACTGACAGACCCTGGCTCCGGAGCTCAGGTGGCCACCCACAGCTGTCAGCTGCCATTTTGCACCCTGCAATATGGCAGCTCACCTATGGGTGGCCAGCCCTTGCTCCTTTTTTTTTGGCTCAACTTTGAGCACCAGTGTGCAGCACAAGTAGGGGTTGCACCAGCATATGCTCAGCACATCCCGGGCTGAATATCGGGATGTGCCGAGTATGCATGGGCACGCCCCCCGCACTTGCGCCACATACATTACTGGTGAACCCGGCACATTGGGATTTGAGCAGTGTAACATCCCCTTCTGAATATCACACCGGGGTGCATCAGTGGGTTTTGTCTGGAGCAACACTGTAGTGCCATGTGCAACCCCTTTGAATATCCGGCCCCTGGTGTATTACATTTAGGGTCATTCTAACATTGGTTTTACCTGGATGCCTTTTTACAAATCTGGATTGGTTCTGGTGAAGTACTGCCTTCAGTATCAGTTCCAGTCTAGTTGCTAGGACTTTTGCACTATTTTATAGTCTGCTGTGACTGAAGACATATAGACCTATATGAGGAGCACAGGGAGTGATCCTTACCCAACAAAAAATCCAATAAAATATTTTAAAATACATGCATAATCCAATTAAACAACACAGAATCCTAAAATAGCATGTTCTTGAAAAAATATATGTTTTTAGAGAGTTTTTAAACCCTTCCACAGTCAGGCTCTCACATATCTGACGAGGTAGAGTTCCACAGAGTAGGAGCCATAAAGGCAAAAGATCTTCCAACAAATGTCTCCAGATATACTCTGGGAATCTCTAATAGTCCCTTGTCAGAGGATCGGAGTGAGAGGGAGGGACAGTAGGGAGATAAGAGGTTTTTCAGGTATTGGGATCCCTGCTCGTGTAAGGCTTTATAGGTCAGCAATACAAGTTTAAAAGGGATTCACCATTGTATAGGCAGCCAGTGCAGTTTGCGATGCACAGGTGTTATATGACTGGCTCTAGGGGTTCCAGTTAACAACCTGGCCATCGCATTCTGCACTAGCTGCAATCAGCAAATATCCACTCCCAGCAGCCCTAGGTAAAGGGCAATGCAGTAGTCAAACTGAGTGGTGAAAAAGGCGTGGACCAATGTTGGCAGATCCTCGGATGGAATCAGATGCTTCACCCTAGCAATATTTCTGAGGTGGCTGCAGGTGGTTTTGACTAAGACTGACACCTGAGGCTTCAGGGTCAAACCTTCATTAAATACCACCCCTAGGTTACACACCCAGTTTGAGGCATTGAGCAGGCTCCCCCAAGTTTATCCTGGAAGGTTTTCCTGCCCATGACCCGACTGACCTCAGATCAGGGTCCACAACCAACACCTCAGTTTTCTTTGAGTTTAGCCTCAGCCAGCTGGCAGTCATCCAGTTCTGTATCTCCTGTAGGCAGTTGTTAAACATTGAGACTGTATCAGATTCCTGGCCGGGTACAAAGGACATGTACAGCAGTGAAAACTCAACCCGTACTGCCTTATAATGACCCCCAGTGGTAGCATATATACTGCGAACAACATGGGAGAAAGCACAGAACCCTGTGTTACCCCACAGGGCAGATTTCGAGGGAACAAAGCATAAATTCCCGATACCACCCTCTGTGATTTGCCCACAAAGAATGATCAAAACCACTTGAGGACAGGTCCAGTCAGCCCACATAAAAAATGCAGGCGTTCCAGCAATACCCCATGGTCCACAGTGTCAAAAGCTGCTGAGAGATCAAGGAGAACCAAGATGGAACGGGATCTCCAATCTCTTGCCATTAGACGGTCATTAAGAACTCGAACCAGGGCAGTCTCAGTGCTATGCCTTTTCCTGAAGCCATACTAGAGAGGGTCATAGATATTATGGTTAGATAAATGATCTTCCATCTGCAAAGCGACCACCTTTTCAATAACCTTTCCTGTAAAAGGTAGGTTATAGACTGGTCTGAAGTTGGCAGGGCAGTCTGGGTCCAAGGAGGGCTTTTTCAGCAGTAGCCATACCACTGCCTCCTTCAAAGGATCCAGAAAGATCCCTCTCTCCAAGGAAGCCCAGACTATCTGAGCTAGGACTGGGCCAATAACCTCAACATACTCTACAATAAGGCGTAGTGGGCCCAGGTCCAAACTACAACAGGTTGGCCGCAGAGTCTGGATGATTCTCACTGTATCCATGACTACCAGCTGGCTGAAGGCAGACCAGGCCAATTGGGTGTTAGTACCACTCAGTAGGCCACCACAAAAGCCCATGGGGAAGCATTGGCTGATCTCTGTCCTGATGGTGGACACCTTATCAGCGAAGAACTGAACAAACTCCTTACACTTTTCTTATGACAATGTTCCTCCAGCCCATAGACAGACTGGATTGCACAGTCTGTCCATGGTCCAGAAGGGCTGTGCTGGTCTGTTCCTCACTGCAGCGATTTCCCTGGACAGGAATTCTGCCTTCTTATGGGAAATTGATGATTGGTAGACCTCATAATGGTCTACCAACCCAAGTCTGTCCACCTCCAGGTGAGTTTATATATATATATATATATATATATATATATAACAGTATATATATATATATATATATATATATATATATATATATATATATATATATATTTATATATATAGTATTTGGGTAAGTAGCACCCCTATAGTTAGGGTTGAATAGGGCACTCAGTGTTAAACCCCTAACATTGCAGTTTGCGGTTTGTTTGAATAAGTTTCATGACAGCACCTTGTGTGGTTTCTGAGATCCGGATACCCCTTATTTAGTAAAAGTTCCCAATTTTTTCCTATACATAACATTTTTTTTGCATTTTTTATGCTCTCATGCACAGACTACACGATACTGAATGTCTCCACAAAACGTTCAGGGCACATGTGGTCTGTGGTAGTAGTGCCTTTCCAAGGTTTGGTAAAACAATATTAAATGGTTCCTGACTTACAAGGATTTAAAAAAAATAGGCACCAAATATGAACCAGAAATTTCTGGCTCATGAGCGTGTTGTTTGGCTCACAAATTTGTTGCATGCCTAACCAAAAATGTGTCTCATGAACCAGTTTTTTTTTTTTTTTTGTTCATGATGGCTGCCATCTTCTTTATTTTTCAGTAAAAGTACCAACTAATTATGTATTTAAAACAAACACCTGAACTTATCTAAATGGTATCCATTTAGCTACATTCTGGTGTTTGCTTTTTATTACAGTTGCCAGAAATACCTTTTCTGGGCACCCAAAATCCAAGGCACCCAACTTAGTGAGAGGAGCCATTGATATGCATTCTCTGTATGAGAACAGTGGGACTTTCTTGACTTCTGCAGCTGCAGCCGGAACTTGTGCTGTGGGTTATAGTGAGAGCAGTGAACCACTGTTTCCATAGTGCCTAGTGGTGCCCCCCCCATTGCTATCCCTTTATGTGTGTAATGTTGCCCTAGTTCCAGTGGCACTCCCCACCCTCTGATCACAATCCCTATATTTATTTGTCTCCCTGGTGCCTAGTGGCACCCCCCCTTTGATCATACCTCTCAACTGTACCACATTACGAGGAACGTTCCTCATTTTACTTCAGAAAAGGTCCCTGTTCCACATTGTGAGGACTTGTTCCACATTCAGAGTCAACATTTTAAAGCAAATATCCATAGTAAATGATGGAAAAAATAACTTATTCAATTAATAACAGACATTCTCAACATAAATGCAACATTTTAATAGTGTTTTGAGCTTCTTAGGTAAAGATTTGATTAAGTGTTCCACATTTTGCCCATTTGTTCCACATTGTGACAGGCAATGTTCCACATTTGGGGGACAAAAGGTTGAGAGGTATGCCTTTGATTGCCATACCCATTATGTTTCTGTTTTTTCCAGTGTCTAGTGGCACCCCTGAATCTCCAATTTCCATCCCCATTATTGATATATTTTTCCCTGGTGACTAGCAGCACCCCCACACTCCAATCACCATCCCCATTATTGATTTTTATTTCATTGGTGTCTAGTGGCACCCCTACCCTCTGATTGCTGTCATTGCTACTTTTGTGTCTTTCCCTTGTGTCTACTGCCAGCCCCCACCCTCCAATTGTGGTCCCCATTATTGATGTATCTTTCCCTGGAGTCTAGTGTCACCCCCCCACCCTCTGATCACCATCTCCATCATCAATTTATCTTTCCCTGGTGTCTAATGGCATGCCCCACCCTCTGATCACCATTCTTGATTTATTTTTCCCTGGTATCTAGTGTCACCTTCCACCATCCTCTGATCACCATCCCTGTTACTTTTGTGTTTTTCCCTGGTAACTAGTGGCACTTCCACCCTCTGATCATTGTCCTGCTCTGAAGAAAAGGAAAACCATTCCTTACTGTTCTTTTTTTTAACCTGCAGAAAAGAAAACAGTCCCTCACCAATCTGACCCCCCCAACCCCACTTCCCACTCAGCACCCAACACTCCTCACCCCCAGTACACCCCCCACACACCCTCACTCACCTGAAAAGGTCACAGGGTGAAGATCCACTCTTTGATTGAAGACACGTCTTGCTGCTGGAACTGACGACTGCAATATGAGAAACTAATGTAAGTGCACTTTAATGTAGTTCAATGGGGTTTTCAACTCTGATGCATAATTTTGCCATTTTTTCATATTTTGAGCCCAACCTTTCAGTATGGTCTCTTTTGGACCCCACCTCATGAACAATGGTAGTGGAATTATGCAGATCCAGCTCAAACAGTGATTTTGCAGTCACTTGGTAAAATCACCTTTTAGGCAGGATTTGAACATTTCCACTGTCTTTGTTCATGAGGTGGGGTCATAAGAAGGCTATGCTGAAAATCTGGAGTCAAAATACGTAAAAATGTCAAAGTTATGCTCATACATTGACATTTTACTATGCCCGCTGGTAACTTTGGTAATTTTAAATATTTTGGCCCAAAATTTTCAACATAGCCATTTTTTACACCACCTCATGAATGTGACAGCTGTCATTTTTCAAATCCTGGCCAAAATGTGTTTTCAGACCTGTGCCGTGGAATGAGGTTTTGATGCCGTGGAATGAGGTTTCAGGGGGGATTAGAACATTTTCACTATGAGATTAATGAGGTTAGGTAATAACAAGGCTATGCTGACAATTTGGTTGCTGTTTTGGCAGAAATGCAAGTGCAGGGCCCAGGACCACAGCAACATACATACATGTATCTATGGAGGGATGGGAGTGCAGTGCCCAGAGGGCCCTGCGCCAACACAGGCAAATAAAGATACAAAAATATTGTCTTTAAAAGTAAGGACATTCTTTGTAAAAAAAATGCATTAATGCACCAGTTAGGGTAACTTAACACCATAAAAGCAGGGAAATGTGGTGTTAGGGTTTCCAACACTAACACCCCATCCCCCACGCAAGAATAAGAAAAAACATTAGGGTTTTGGGTCTCCGAAGTCTTGGTGAATCAGTAATGGGGTCTTCCTTGGGGTTGTCAACCCTAATGCTCACCCCTTCCCCAGCCACTAGCTGCCAATGTGAAGCAAAAGGTACAGCTCCAGGCCAGTGCCTCATAATGATACACTCTTCAAAGGTAGAGAAGTATGTCTTGCCATAGGTTGCCAACACAATGCGTTGTACCTTTCTTCACACAGGGTCTTGGGGCCTTGCGTGAAGAAAGGAGATCATGTGTGACATTGGGTGCTCATGGAATGGGGTAGGCATTAGGGCTGTCAACCCCCAAGGAAGACCCACCACTAATTCACCAAGACTTCAGACACGTAAAACCCTAATGTTTTTTCATTTTGCTGCTTGGGGGATGGGGTGGTGAGTTAGGGTTGGAATCCCTAAAGCCACATTTCCCTACTTTTGTAGGGTTAAGTCACTCTAACTAGTGCATTAATGCAGTTTTTTTTGCAAAGAATAGATATGTTTATGTGTGTGTATATATATATTACAGTGTCACGGTCGCATCCCTATAGTTAGGGTTATGAAGGCACTTTAATGTTAAACCTGAAATTGTGTAAGTTAATAACTTTGGATCCATTCAACAGATTTGTATGAAATTTGGTATGCATGATGGGGCATGGTAGGTCTCTTGATTTTCCAAATTTCATTTCACTTGGACTTACAGTTGTGCAGTGAATCGCTGAAAAATGCACTTTTCACCAGTTTTGAGGGCAGTTTTTCAGATTTTGACTGTGGCCTGCTGGTCTATAACTTGGCAAGTGGAAAGAGCTTGGGTCAAGGAATATGCCACTTTTTGTTTGGTGAAAAAATATTAATCCGTTCAAAAGTTATTGAACATTTTAGCTCCCATTATAAATCTATGGAAAAATGTATATGGTTGTTTTGCAAAAGAAGAATGGGGTTTTGGCCATCTGGTCACTCCTCACGATCAAAGAATTTGCAGGCTTGAGATCAAAGATTCTTTGATCACGAGAAATTTATCGATCGCAATGGCCGCTATCTTGTTTTCAGGTTGGAGTTGGAAAAAACAAATATCTCAGCCCAGGAGTGACTTCTGAAGTAAAACTTGGATGGGATTTGCTCAAGGGGCTTCCCTCTATCGAGTCATGCCTGTGCTTTCATGTAGTTGTGTCAAAAAATTGAGTTTTAAACTTTTAGATTCTTTGATTGTGGCTCACTAACAATCTTTGATCATGAGTCTGCAAATTCTTTGATCACGAGATTCTTTGATTGCGATCTTCTTTCGAGAGGGAGGGACGAGATGGCCAGATTTTTGGGTTGGAAAAAACAAATATCTCAGCCCGGGGGGTGATTTGTGAAGTAAAACTAGGATGGGTTTTACTCAGGTGGCTTCCCTCTATCGAGCCATGTCAGTGGCTTAATGTAGTTGTGTCACAAAATGGAGTTTTAATGATTTTAAATTCTTTGATAGCGAGCCTTAAAATTCTTTGGTAGCGAGATTTCTTTGATCGCGAGCTTCATTCGTGAGGGCAGGATGAGATGGCCAGATTTTCGCTGGACCGGATGTCTCTGGGAGGGACCAGATAGCCCAAATTTCACAACCAGATGTCCCCTCACAAACAAAGATGATCTTTGATCGCAAGGTCGTGGCCAATTCTCGTGTTCAAAGAATTTTTAAAGGTGCAAACACTTTAAAATTAAATATCTCAGAAACGGTTTGGTCTTTTAACTTGAAATTTGGAGGGTGTTGTGGGGATGTCCTGTAGATATGAATTATGGGGTTTAGGTGTTGGAAAATTAATTTGCTGTGGAGATATTGTGTAAAGCAATTTACGTTTTGCGGATAGCGTTCTGCATTGTGGTAGTTGCCAGAAATTTAAAGGGTAGCTAGCCTTACTGCCACGGAGGTACTTTTCAGTGGTTAGGGGTGTAAAATGTAAACAGGTGTGAAATTATGCCACTCTGACAAATGAAAATCTAAAACTTTAAAATTAAATATCTCAGAAATGGTTAGGTCTTTTAACTTGAAATTTGGAGGGCGTTGAGGGGATGTCCTGTAGATGTGAATTATGGGGTTTAGGTATTGGAAAATTAATTTGCTGTGGAGGTATTGTGTCACACAGTTTACATTTTGCGGATAGCGTTCTGCATTGTGGTGCTGGCATGACAGTTATAGGGTAGCTAGCCTATCTGCCATGGAGGTAATTTTTAGTGGCTAGGTGTGTAAAATGTAAACAGGTGCAGAATTATGCCACTCTGATGAATGAAAATTTGGTTTGTTTCAAGTTGGTGGGAGTGGGGGGCCCAAAGGCCCCCCCCACCAATACATATGATATTCAGTACTTAATGTTAGGCAGAAATTTGCAAGTTGGTGGGAGCGTGGGGCCCTCCCACCAACTTGTGCGACATTGTACTTTTTTATGCTTTCTCAAAAAGTAAGGAAATTCTTTGTAAAGAACTGCATTAATGCACCAGTTAGGGTTTTTTTACAGTGACAAAAGTGAGGAAATTCACCATTAGGGTTACCACCCCTTGCACCCCACGACCACCCCATCCCCACCAACAGGCATCGGGGTGTGTGTTGGGGTTGTCGGTCCTAACTCATGCCCCATTCTCCTATACTGCACCACCTGAGCTTATTTACACAGGAATGTGATGACTGTTAGTGTCGATGACCCTAGCACCCGATGCCTGTTGGTGGGGGCAGGGTGGTCGTGAGGTGCTAGGGGTGTTAACCCTAATGGCGAATTTCCTAGCTTTTGTCGCTGTAAAAAACCCTAACTTGTGCATTAATGCAGTTTTTTACAAAGAATTATATGTTGTGTGTGTGTGTGTGTGTATATATATATATATATATATATATATATATACACACATCTACACTAGTGCAGACATTAGGGTTGAAGAACGCAAAGAACACAAAGTAGGGAAATGAAAAACATTAGCATTTTAGGTCTCCAGAGTATTGGTGAATCAGTGGTGGGGACTTCCTTGGGATTGTCAACCTGTGTGCCCACCCTCGCCCCCACAGTCTATAGCCTCCTGTCCAAAGCACAAGGTACAGCTCCAGCTCAGTGCCTCATAGTGATAGACTCTTCAAAAGTAGTGTATACAGTAGGTCGCCACATGTTGCCAGCAGAATCTGTTGTAGCTTTCTTCATGCAAGGCCCTGTGTGAAGAAAATAGAATATGTCTATCCTTGTTTTCACAGGGAAGGAGGAGATAGGCTTAGGGCAATCCCAAGGAAACCCCACCACTGATTTGTCAATACTCAGGAGACTCGAAACCCAAATGTTTTTCGGTTCCCTACTTCATGCACTTCATTTTGCATTCTTTAACCTTAATGTCTGCATTAATGTGTGTGTGTATGTGTGTGTGTATATATATATATATATTCTTTGCAGAAAACTGCATTAATGCACACATTAGGGTAACGTAACGCATTAATGTAGTTACAGTATTTACAATTAATTTCCCTTCTTTTTCTGATAGTGGAATTGTATCTTAATGATGTAACTGTACCCAATCTTGCTATGCAACTATGTGAGTATGTAAATATGTTAACTATGTAACCCTGTGATGATCTGTACTGTAAGTGTAACCGTGTTGCTATGCAACTATTCAAGTAAGGAAATATGTTAACCATAAACTTAAAGTCCACCTGTTGGATCTGAGCCTCTACAACTGCTACCGCAGAGTCTACCAGACTCCCTGCTGCCGATCTAACCTTATTGAGACATCAGTCTGATTGTGATTGTCTTGTGTATAACAGTACTTTTACTCCTATTGATATTGATTGCAATTAACCTGTTATTGTATCCTTGACTGGGTCAGTATGTCTATATTGACTGTTAATTGTGAAATGACATGTATGTATTTTATTATGTTTATAGATGTATATAATTAATTCCGTGTCGCCCCTGCAAAAGGGACTGTTTCTGTCTCAGTGGGCCTACCTGGTCACCAAAATTTAAATTAATAAATAAATAAAATGTAACCCTGTGAAGAGCTGTACTGTAAGTGTAACAGTGTCGTTTATCTCTGCACTCTTTGACGAGGAGCCTTTGGAAATGAGTCTATGACTCAAAGGATTGTAATTCCGATATGTACAAATAAATAAAATAAATAAATCTTCATTCACACAGGTCCCAAAGGGACCTGCACAAAATGAAATAAATAGAATATAGAAGATAGTCCTGATGCAGAGCATTGGCTCATCAGGCCTCAACATGCATGTCAACACCTTGTGAGGGAAGACTCCCTGGCACACTGCAATGTGCTGTGTGTGCACCAGAACACTGTTGTGTCCCTCCCCAGCCTGGGGCCAGTGCTGCATGCTGCATCACCTTCCCCCCAGCCTTGGCCCATTCAGCAGGCTCACTGAACTCACACACAAACTCAGGTCACTGGCATAGGAAGTCAATGTGGTCCCCATTGGACCAAAGGATTTCCTTGCAAACAGCATTACTTTATACATTTGTTTTGTGACATTTTGACATCAAAATTTCAACAGTCTTTCTAAAACCCTCCTTCTCAACATGACAGGTGACATTTAATAACATACTGCATAAAAGGTAATCTTGAGCCACAAGCATGAAATCTCATTATGGCCAGGGTTTGGAAAATGACAGCTGTCATGTTCATGAAGTAGTATGAAAAAATGGCTATGTTGAAAATTTGGGTTAAAATATTGAAAATTACCAGTCATGAGTGTGTGTAGAAAAATTACAGCATAACTTTTTTTTTTTAATCTTTTGACCCCAAATGTTTAACATAGTCATCTTATGACCCCACCTCATGAAGTGGACAATTTTCAAATCCTGGCCGAAACATTATTTTGCACCACAAGTATGAAACCATGCTTTAGACAGGATTTGAAAAATGACAGCTGTCATGTTCACGAGGTGATGTGAAAAAAATGTATTTGTTGAAAATATGGGATTACAATATTGAAAATTGCCAAAGTTATGAGTGAGCGTCAAATATTTTCAATGTATACTCATAACTTTGTTGTTTTTTAATATTTTTACTGCACATTTTCAACATAGTCTTCTTATGATCCCATCTAATGAACCCAGTAGGTGAAAATGTTCTAATCCTGCCCAAAAGGTGATTTCGCACAGTGACTGCAAAATCACTTGTCAGACAGGATTTGAAAAACTTCACCACCCTTGTTCATGAGATGGGGTCCCAAAAAGGCCATGTTGAAAATTTGGGCTAAAAATATTAAACAATTACAAAGTTATGAGTAAAGGTTCAAAACCCATTGTAATACATTATGTGGCTCTCACCTGATTTCCACAGTTCCTGGTCCGGTGTTGAAGAGCGAAGACATGTTTCTGGTCCAGAGAGAGAATTATGGTGTTGAACCTCTGCTAGGTAAATATAAGGTAAAGAGGGGTGTGGGTGGTGGTTGCTGAGTGGGAGGGTTGGGGTGGGATCAGCAGCAGCACGGCGGCAAAGACAAGAAGGGACCATTTTTTAAATTTCACACTTACAAAATAAAAATAAACATGGAAAAAGACATCAAGGGATGGTTTTCTTTATTTCAGGCTCCACCAACACTTGGGATTATACACCCCCAGTGTTGGCTTCATACTATAGGGCACTGGGGGTGGGCACTCCCATGTCCCAGACCTCAGGATTGGGTGATAGACTACACCAATGCCAGGGATTGGGCACCCTAGTGTGGGCAGATTGAAATGGGGGGACACTAAGCAGCACCAGGGGCGGATACCCTGGTGTCAGTATAAATACTGAATTTAGCAGGCACCAGGGACTGGGCACCCCAGTGTCCAGTATAAATAAAGGAGGCTGCTCATGTGGCTGTTGGTGGGCAGGGCAGAGATAACTAATAGAAACATACACAGCATGTTCAGCAGGGTCAGGGCTATGCACTGACACATAGCCCCATCCCTGCTGAACAAAAACATAAAATCTTGATAAGCAAACAAGGATACAGCCCTGCAAGATCATACATCAATGTGTTCTCATAATAAAACCATGTGACTTCATGTGGTCATAAAAATTCAGTAATCTCTTGAATGATGATTTGTTAAACTGAGCATACTCAGAAATGGAACTGTTTTTCTTATAAATTTAAACACTACTTAAGTTTGAGAGATGAAAACCACAAAAGCACACACCTTTGGCCAAAATCTATCAAACTTGCAAGCTTCAGGTTTCAAATCATCCTAGTTTTTTTTAGTTATAGGTGAGCAAAACAATCTCTGACCAGAGCCAATATGGCCACTATGCGTTAGCCTGATATAAGAAAAAAATAAAAACGAATGCTGGATTGTGCCTACAAGTCTGTTTCACTATGTTCACTGGCCTGAATCATTCCTGCAGGCTATTAGCCCCCCTATGGATAGCGGTGTGAACCTTTCTCTAGGAGAAGTAATAGTTGGGATGTTTATTTGCACTGCTGTCCATACTAAGAACAACAGTCCTAAGTCTGGACAGGTAAGTAAGGGTCCTAACATCCTACAAGGATGGATTCTGCAGGCCAGTGAACATAAAGAAACAAGCATATAGGCCTAGTCCAGCTTTTATTTTCTTGTATCAGGTTAATGCACAGCATTCTAGCAATAGAAGTTAGTTTTAAAATTGATTTTTCTGTCATTTCCTAGAGCAGCTCACAATTGTGCTGCTGCATTGTGTGCGGCTAGAGAGGCAGGAAAGTTCAACATCACTGGGGGGGACAGAGTGTTCCCAAAGTTCCCACTAACAGAATATTACAGTATGTAGGACTAGCAGTGACGTTGGGTGGAGGCAGGCAAAGGGGGTGTTATGTTGTTTGCAGCTGACAGGCGGGTTTGGCAGCAAGAGGGGTTGTGTGCAGCCAGCAGGGAGGTCAGTTGGGGGTGGTGCAGCACTGTGTGGTCACCCATGACAGCAGGATCCCTCCACCATGCTTTTGAGCAAGTACACAAAAAACAGGGTGGGTGACCGACACCCCCCCCCCCAGCCTGAGCAGGCTACCTTTGCAGTACACCCCAGAATCCTCCAGTCCTGGGTATGGGTGTTGGGCTCAGAACACAAACCCAGGTCTCCCACAATGTGCCGTATCAAGCATACTGGGATGGACTGTCATCTCTGTTAATTCTCTCCCAACCACATACACTGTAAGGTTAGGCCACATCATGGCACCAAGCCCCAGCAACAAAGGAGGCACAGGCGATGGTTACCTCCAAGACTCACCAGTTCTTATTCCTTGCCCAGCCACAGTGATGATTGGCAGGAATGCCTCTTACAGTCTTCACTCTCCAGAGGGCAGGGAATGTTTCATTTAAAATGTTTACATAGCAATTACTGCGACACAAAATATAATTTGAGAAGCACAGGCAACAATATATGTAGTATTTTATAGATAATCTTGGGTGAAGTAACTGTACGACCTCTGTTTGGGTGAAATTAGATATGCAGCAAGTCACTGAGATGCATAAATTTATGTAGCAATCTAAACTGAGTAGTGCACTTATTTAGTTATACAATACCTCACAAACATTCATTTAATTAGTGGAGATGACAGAGAGGTTGCACTGTTGTAGGTCTTAACAATCTTAGAAAAATTAGTTTTGAACTGTGTGGCATCATACTGTCC
This sequence comes from Neoceratodus forsteri, assembly GCA_016271365.2. NCBI lineage: Eukaryota > Metazoa > Chordata > Ceratodontiformes > Ceratodontidae > Neoceratodus > Neoceratodus forsteri. The sequence continues at coordinate 672,732,723 of CM057452.1, forward strand.
CTTTAGAGGTACTGTACAGTCATGGGCTGCTGTTTTGCACTGTGCATTATGGAAACACAGTACACTAAAACAGCTTCCTTCTTATTTTAAAAAACATTTCTTGTTAATCAGTACACAGTACTGCATGCTTTAAGCAGAATAATGTTTAGCAGCCCAGTTCCCTAGTTCTGTGACTAGATCACTGTCTTGGGAACCAGAAGATCACAGGCTCAAACCCCACCAGGGACATTGTATTTCAGTTGGACTAACCTGGGTAAATAAGCTGTAAAATAAATAAAAAACTGATGTTTTGGAAATGTATTTGAGGAATACAGTGTATGGGAAGGAAGCAAAAGTATTTAAGGATGCTCAGAATTGGCTGATTACGATCCAATAGGATTCCATCAGAATTTAGCAATTTGCAATTCCGATTTAATTGAGTTGCCATGGGATGTCATGATTCTCTTCTGTGCCATGTGAGCTGACTCAGACCCAATTCTGATTCTGATTCTCTGGGCAAGGCAAGGCAAACTTTATTTCTTTAGCACTCTATCCTGAAGGCTTTGGGTGTGGTACATAAAATACATCACTTCAAACAATAAAATAAACAATTCAATAGCACTGTGCAATTGTAAATAGAGGTACAGAAACATATTCATTTCCATCCGAGCTAAATACCAACTCAAATAGATAACTTCAGGCCCCTCTTAAAAGTCTCCACCAAGGTTGTGCTCCTCAGTTGGATTGGAAAGAAGTTCTATATTGTCTGGGCCGCCACCGAAAAGGCTGTGTCACCAGACTGTTTAAGGCTCGAGGTCAGGACGGCCAACAATTATCCCTCAGGGGAATGGGGAGAGGAGCTGGGAGCATACCTGGCCAAGAGGTCTTTAAGTTAGACAGAGCCCGATCCATGTAGGGATTGTATGTTAACAAAGCATCCTTGAAGGAGGTGCACCACCCTATCAGATGTCAGTACAGCTGCCACAGCACATGTGGAATATCAACTCTATATGATGACCCCATAACCAACGTGACTATTGCATTCTGCACCATCTGCAGGCAACACACTTTTCCTCAAGAAAGCAAAATCGCTCATTATCAGGTCAGGATGTTATGAATGATCACTTTGTAAATCAAATTAATTTATTTTCCCAGTCTCAATAGAGGTATTGCGTTACACTAATGTGTGGGAGCCCTTGGTTATTGCCCCAATCCAATGCCCAATCTTGGGCAAAAATGGCTGTAGAAGGATAGATGAGGCAATGCAAGTGTCTTTTTTTGTCAATTATGGGAGTTCTCTAAACATCTTGCCCTCTGCCCCCTCCCAGTTATGTTGGACTGACCCTACCCTGGTGAGGTGGGAGAAAAACCTAGACTAATGCCCCAAGTGGCAGTCACATTGACATGCCTCTGTCTACACTCCAATCAAAAGGTGATGGTCTGTAAAACGGCCCCTGTGCAGGATCCTGAAGGGGTAATAATGAGATCTACTATGGGGGTGAAGCTGCAGGGTGCAGTCAAGAAGGTGGTATCCTGGGGTTCAATTTTTGCTTCTTTTTGGTGGTAGTCAGAACCTCCATGGATATAAATTTGGATGACACTGAAGTTTTTGTAAGTCAAAACACTTCCCAGGCCCAAAATTTTGGAAGTCAAGAAACTACAAGAGACCAATTTTTTGAATTTAATAGCAATATTATTGGTAACATACCCTTTCTGCAAAAAAAAAAAAAAACATTCATTTTTGATATCCTAATTAATCTTTTTTCTTCTTTTGAGAGTCAAATACCTCATCTCACTTGAATTTGGAAGTTCTGACCTTTTTTGGAAATCAAACACTTCTAAAATGGAGTTAACTGACACCTTAGGGTAACTGAAGGACTGCTGGAGAGTCATCCAGATCAGGTTTTTGACTGAGACAGGCTGCTGCCGACGCTGAGGAAGGGGAACAAGATGTATTAAGAAAAGAAATGAACTGGTTTAAACTGGAGCTAGTCATAGGAGAACCCTTTTAGAACATTAGATATCCCCTCACTTGATAGAATTGAGTTCTTTAAACAGAGCCAGGACTTCTGGCAAAAGGTTGGGGTTCTTCTGGAGACTGGCAGGCTGAGTCTCCCCCATACAGAAAGGCATTTTTTAAAATATTATTTTTTTTTTTTATTTAGATGTTTAATCAGGAGTAGCACACTAAACTGAATGCTTTTTTACAGGAGTAACCTGGGAGTACAGGGAAGTTAAGTGACTTGCTCAGGGTCACACAGTATGCAAGTGGAAGCTGTGGGATTCAAACCCAGGTCTGGTCTGCTGGATGTCATCAGATTTGCAGCTCAGAGCCTAAAACCACTGTGCTATACTGCCTCCCTCCTACATAAACCAAATGATTCCTTCCTCCCCCCAACTGCATTTCAGACTGTTCCATGATTGAATGCTTGTAGTGGTGGGTGGGATAGTATGGTGACACTGGCTACCATACTTGCATCCACCACCACCACAAGTAACATGGGGGCAAGTATGATGACACTGGCTACCAGATTTTGGAGACAGAAGTAAGGACAACTGAAGATTGGAGGAACAAAAATTTAAGAGCAAAGTTAAGGAAGCATTGCATGCCAGCAAGGCAGAGAAAGCAAACTACAAAACGAAGTCTATGTGGCAGGTTTTGGGTATAGAACTGCAAACCAGGGGATCCCAGGTTTTAACCCCACAACAGCCAGCAGCTCAGTATGCGACATTGAGCAAGCCTTTTGATCTCTGTGCCCTTTAATCCCTTCTAGCAGTAAAACTTGGTAGAAGCAGGACCATGCCATACTGAAATGAGATATTGCATTTTTATTCTAAGCTGGGCATATGAACTATAAAGTAAAACAGGTATTTTTTTTCCCCATTTATTTTCCTTGTCTTAATGTCACTATGTTAGGAGTTAACATACTATATAGATTTTAATCCCTCTAGAGGTCACAGTGTAAATATCTGACATCTTTTTCGTGCCATCCCCTGGCAATGGATTCCATGAAAATCTTACACTCTAAGTATCTGCAAGACACACATACAGTCACTTGTTGCCTAGGAAACTGATACAAAGTCAGGAATGTAGGGCAGTTGAATACAAAGCTTCCTGGCTGCAAATGTCATTAACTACCCAGTAAGGCCCTGGCTGTGTCTGTTTCACCTTGAGAAAAAGATACGTCATTTAATCACACAGTTTCAGTCAAAAGAGATAAAGCAGCAATGTTTCAAGAACTGTAATTTAGAAGTTGGAATAATGATGTTGCCACACCAGGGTGGACACACAGTTTTGTTCATGGGATTGGGCCAGGGTCTTGGAAGAGCAGATGGGGGAGATAGATATTGAGAAAGTGGGGAAAGGGCAGAGAGAAACTCCTTACCTGCAGCCCCTAGCTTGTCTGTGCAGGCACAGGCAGGGGTTATCCCTGTTGCAATGCTGCTGCCTGCCCTCTTGACCAACACTGAGGCACAGGTTGGAGTCCTGCTGCAAACAGATCTATGGCATTCCCAGTTCCCACTGCAGCAGTGACACTACCTGGTCTCACTCACAGTCCTGCTGCAGCTGTCCTTCAGTTACACCATCCCTGGGATGCCCAAGTCCTGACTCTCTGCTTTCTTGGTCAGTCACACTCTCCTGGCAGCCATGCGCATACCTAACGCAAGGTGATATCCTTGGAAAAGATTGGTGGGCCATGGACGGATGGGTCCATCAGTCTGGTGGTAGAACTGCCCTTCGCACTTATATAGGTTTTTACTACTTGTTAATTGGTCTGTACCTAACAAATGTCTGTAGCTTTGGTTATAATAGTTTCTGTACTGTAACGTTCTGTCACATACTCTATGTAAGCCTTGCTGCACTGTACACTCTATCTGCTTTGGTTTTTCCCTCCCTCTAGGTACCTGTAACTAATCCCGGGTCGCCCCTGAAAAAGGGACTGCAAGGTTTCAGTGGGCCTACCTGGTTACCAAAATTTAAATAAATAAATACATTTGATGATGATGGGCCCAGTCAGGTGAGTCTTGGGAGATGCAGTGATGGGGCAGAGATCAAGAGAGTGGTGGAGGGGCAGAGAGGAACTCCTTACCTGCAACCCCCAGTCAGTCTGTATGGCTGCAGGTCACTCCTGTTGCAATGCTGCCACTGCCTGAGAGATTAGTGGCTGGAATGGGGGAGAATCAAAATACCATGGGGAGGAAAAGAGAGAGATGGAGTAAGCTGACTTGTTGTTATACTGCCTGAGAGATTAGTGGATGGGACAGGGAGAACTGAAATGCCATGAGGGACGGAGAGAGAGGGAGGAAGTGGACTTGTTTTTCACAGTCCGAGAGATTAGTGGTTGGGATAGGGGAGAAGTGAAATGCCGCAGAGGAGGAGTGGGGGGGAGAGAGAGAGAGAGAGAGAGAGACAGAAGGGGGAAGCAGACTTTTTTTATGGTAAGTACCAGCTTGGGAGGGAGGGGGGGAGATTGAAGGAAACAGAGGAGAAAGAGGATAGATCATACTGTTTGTGCTTCAGCTCCACTCACCTGGCAGAGCATGGAGCAAACAAAATTCAATACGTTAAGTGTCCGGTCCTGCCCCTAGGCCCCCTAATCTTCAACAGGGTCATCTCAGTCATCAGGTTACCCTGTAGGAACTTCACCGTCAGTAAAGGAGAATCCACATGGAAAATTTTCAGCAGTACAGCTTGGGCCGCCCACACCATCGACTTTCATCGATGTCACCAACCCTATAAAGGCATGAGTGACTCCGCTCACTCCTCAGTTCTATCCCGCCATCGACTCAATTGTGTGAGTCTCTGCGGATGCCCCACATGGTCTTCTCTGCTATGCTGCCCAGCTTGAGACAGACTCAGTAGTCATCCAGGCAGCACATGACAGATCTAAGACACTTAAGCGCCTTAGCTCCCTTCCCCCAGATTAGGAGTCTTGCAGAATCGACTTCTGGAAAAAGAGGATGTTTGCTTCCTCCACTCTGGGTTTGAGGATCCCAAACTATCTGTCTCACATGGTGAAGTACCAAAATGCCAGTTGGAAAAAGGGCAGGGCAGCAGCACCGGCCCTTACAGATGGCACACAAAAGCAAGAGCTGCTTCAGCACCTTCAGGCTGCTGAGAATGTTAGTAAACACCTCCTCAGGGCCCTCTACAACATGGCTGATACCATTGCCAGGTCCGCTGCCATGGGCATCTGCCTACTGTACGTAGGCAGTCATGGCTGAGAGTATCCAGTTTTGCTGCTGATGTTCAACAGAAGGTGCTTAATGCCCCTTTAATGGCACAAAGCTGTTTGGCCCTGATATCCAGGATATTATTAATGACATGCAAGCCTCGGGCAGGGCCCTCAAGTCTGTCCACTCCCTCTACCATACAAACCAACCGAGAGGCAGAGGATGCCCTCCCTTTTGTAGAGCACCCAATAGGCCAGGTCCAGGCCCCCAACCCCAAGGGAAGCACAGGGCTCCAGCTGCCTTCCCCACCCCTACCAGCATTGGGGCAGTGGCTAAGCATCCCAGGAATGATGGACCAGCCCAAGCAGCTGGCTCCACTTCCACTTGACTTCTTGCTGGACCTCTCTCTTCTGGTCCTGGACCAGGAGGTGGTGGTTAGAGGCTGGTTCTCCCTCCACTTCAACCAACGGAGAACCATAACTTCAGATGCATGGATTCTGCAAATCAGAGAGCAGGGGCACACCCTGGAGCTCATTGAGCAACCTCCAGAAACCCCTCCCCACCATCCACTTACCCCCTGTCTCATTTGCCTGTTCTCCAGGAGGAAGTACAGTCCCTTTCACACAAGCAGACCATCAAACCAGTTCCCAGGTGCCAGAGAAACAAGGGATTCTATTGCAGGTTTTTCCAGGTACCTAAAAGGACTGGTGATTTGAGGCCCATTCTGTACCTACAGGACCTCAATCTGTATGTCCAGTACAAAAAGTTCCGCATGGTAACTTTGCCAGGCCTGATGCCCCTCCTCAAAACAGGGGATTGGCTCTGCTCACTGGACATGCAGGATGTCTACCTGCACATCTCAGTCTTCCCTCCTCACAGGACATTTCTCCATTTTGCCTTCCAGGGCGAGCATTATTGTGTGGATTCCGTACCTTTCTCAGGGGCATCCAGTACCTGAAATCCCCATCCTTTCTTTTTCTCTCTCTTCCTCCTTTTGCTACACATCAGCATAGCTCTCGCTAAGCAGCTATAAAAAAGGGTTTTAATTTGTGTGAGTTGTGTGTTTTTCCATCTCTGTAACTTTGTCCCATGTGAATCGATTGCCCAAAAGTTTCAGGATCCAGCAATCCTGGCACCATCTCTGTGCTGTCCAAATTTTAAGTAAATCAATTGAACAGGAGCAAAGTTATTAAGGTGAACAAACTGAAGTTTAACATTAAAGTGCTTACCCAACCTGAATATATAAGTGCAGCTGTGTCTGTATTATATATATATATATATTTAGTCTTTGCAAAAACTTTGTAAATACACTAGTTAGGGTTGGTTAATGTGACAAAAGTAGGGAAATGTGGGGTTAGGGTTTCTAACCCTAACACCCCACCAGGCAGCAAAATGGGTGGGGTATGTCTTGGGGTTCTCAGCCCTAACTCTCACCCAATTCCATGAGTAAATAAGCTGAGATGGGTACAGTATATGAGAATGGGGTGAGCGTTAGGGTTCAGAACCCCAAAGTACACCCCACCCCTGTTGCTGTCTGCAGGGTGGGGTGTTAAGGTTGGAAACCCTAACGCCACATTTCCCTATGTTTGTCACTTTAACCAACCCTAACTAGTGCATTGACAAAGTTTATTGCAAAGAATGTCCTTACTTTTTGAGATAGTATAATGGTATCCTTATTTCCTGTGGGAGCACAGGGCCTGGAGGGCCCTGGGCTCCAATCCCTCCATAATTGAATCCTTATTTGTAAGTGATAGGGCCCTCTACTCTAATACATCCACATGTACGTTGTTATCCTTATTTCCTGTGGGAGCCTAGGGCCCTCTGGGCCCTGCACTCCAATCCCCCGATAATTGTATCCTTTTTTTGGAAAAAGGATTATCCATTTGTGAAAAAAGGCTATTTCAAACCTCACATCTATCAGTGTTAAACCCCTACCTTTCCACATTAATATATTTGGTTCCATTTGACAAAATGAGCAGAAATGTTTTGTGTGTTGTCTAAGAGGCATGGTCTTGATCTGTGGAAATTATTTTGATGGCAGCTTGTGCAGTTTCTGAGATCCGCATCTGTCATTTTTTGTAAATGTCTAACTTTTTTCCTATATTTAACAAGGATTTTTTTTGCTCGCCCATACAGCCTACAAGGTATAGAATTTTCTTCCCAAAACTTGCAGGGGACATGTGTCATGTCCCAAGATAGTGCCTTTGACAGGTCTGGTGAAAAAATATTAAAGGGTTCCCGAGTTATAAGGCATTAAAATTCAGCGTTTTCTGACCCGTGGATACGCAGTAGGGTTTTTCAGATGTGGCAAAAGTAAACATTTGATGCTGCAAATGCCCATTTTTGCTTTCGTGCCACTTGATTGGCAGGGCACCAAACATTTTTTGTGCCTTGCCAGCTGCCATCTTGTTGATTTTTTCCACAAAGTAACAAATGTGGGAAATACGTAAAACAGTTTGGATTTCAAAAAACAAACATCAGAACCTAGCTAAACGGGTCATTCTGATGTTTGTTTTTTAGTATACTGCCTACAAATGCCTTTTTTGGGCACCCAAAATCCTGGGTGCCCAGCTTGGTGAGAGGCGCTCTTCCCCTGCATTCTTTGTATGAGAACAGTGGGAATTTCTTGACTTCTGCAGCCATAGCTGAACTCGTGCTGTTGGCTGCAGTGTGAACTGTGAGCCGTCCTTGCCCTGGTGTCTAGTGGCACCCCCCCACCCACCGATTGCTGTCCCCATAAATGAAATACATATATTCCCTGGTGTCTAGTGGCACCCGCCACCTGCAGATCATCGTTCCAAATTTGCTTGGTGTCTAGTGGCACCCCCACCCTCTGATCACCATCCCCAATATTTTTATTTTATTTCCTGGTGTCTAGTGGCACCCGCATCCTCTGATCACCATCCCTGTTATTTTATGTTTGTTCCCTGATGTCTAGCTGCAACCCCCTCCATTCCATTTCAGGCACAATCCTGAAATGAAGAAAATGGCCCCTTGATTTTTTTTCCAAAACCTGTAAAAACAGAAAATGGTCCCTCGCCAATCAGCCCCCCCATCCCCACCTCCCTCTCAGCACCCATCAAACCACATCCCCCCAGTACACCCCCACACGCCTTCACTCACCTGAACAGGTTTCAGTTTCGAGATCCACTCTCCAGTTGAAGACATGTCTTCCTGCTGGAACCGGCGACTGCAATATGAGAAACTAAGGTAAATGCGGTTCAGTGTATTTCAATGGGGGTTTCAACTTTTATGCATAACTTAGCCATTTTTTGACATTTTGACCGTGAAGCCAAATTTTCAACGTGGCCTTTTGGGGACCCCGCTTCATAAACAATATGACTGTCATTAGGCAACTCCTGCTCAAGCGATGATTTTGTAGTGGCTTGGCGAATTCACCTTTTGGATGGGATTTGAAAAATGTTCCTACACTTGTTCATGAGGTGGGGTCATAAGAAGGCTATGTTGAAAATTTTGGGTCAGAATATGTAAAAATGGCAAAGTTGTGACCATTAATTGCAGTTTTACTATGCATGCTCATAACTTTGGAAATTTTAAACATTTTAACCCCAGATTTTCAACATAGCCTTCTTATTACCCCATCTCATGTTTGTCATAGCGGTCATTTTTCAAATCCTGGCCAAAATGTGTTTTCTCACGTGTGGTGCAGAACTGCATTGCAGTTGCACAGAATTATGTTTTGGCAAGGATTCAAATATGTTCTGTACCGGGTACATGAGGTGGGGGAATATGATGGCTATGCTGATAATTTGGCCACTGTTGTCCTATAAATGGAAGCACAGGGCCCAGAGATTCCTGTGCTTCTACAGATACATACATATATGCATCTATGGAGGGATAGAGGGATGGGAGCTCCCATTGGCAAATAAGGATATGATTATACTATCTCAAAAAGTAAGGAAATACATTGCACAAAACTTTATTAATGCTCTAGTTAGGGTTAAAGCCACAAAAGTAGGGAAATGTGGCATTAGGGTTTCCAAATCTAACACCCCATGACCACGCTGTACACATCAACAGGCGATGGGAGTGTGCCTTGGGGTCATCAGCCCTAATGCTAATGAGTGCAGGTTGCCAGTCCATGATTACAACTGTGGTGGAATTTTTCCTGGTGTTGCTATGGTAACTGAGATATTGTGCCATTTGCATCACAAGAGTTACTTGGAATGTCTCTAGGCCTGTACTGTGTCTCTACACTTATGGATAGATGGGGGCCCTGTGCTCTCACAAATGAATACCATTATGGAGTGATGGGAGAGTGACAGGAGTGCAGGGTTCAGTGGGCCCTGTGCTCTTACAGGGACATGAGGGTTAATTACAATGTCTGCACCGTTATGGGTACATAGGAGAGCAGGGCCAGATCACAGACAATTACAATATACATGCATGGGAGCACAGGGCCCAGACAGCCCTGTGCTCCCACAACACACTACAGACTGATGGGAGTGTAGGGCTCTCTGGGCCCTGCATTCCCACAACCACATATGAGTAAGATCCAGTCCTCTAACCTCTGTGACTGTCACTGAACTAGCCCCCAACCCCTTCCTGACTAAGGCCTATTTGGCTGGCTTCTTCCACCACCTATCTGTCCCTAACCTGAGTCCCCCTGGATTAGCTCTATATCTGAATATTCATATGTATTGATTGAATGCACTAATTATTCCTAGAATCTAACTGCTAGCCTTATAATGGTTCTTGTATGAACCGGACTGTATCCTGCTGAACAACTATGTAATTGTGTGTCTATTTTGTATGTAATTTCTGTGATGTGGAACCTTTGTAAAGGAGTCTCTGACTCAAAGGTACTTTCCGAAACCTCTATTAATAAAAAATTACACTTTCTCAACAAGAAGGGAAATTCATTGCAAAAAAACTCCATTAATGCATCAGTTATGGTTCCTATTACTGCATCAAAAGGATGGAAATGTGATGTTAGGGTTACCAACCCTACTACACCCCCCCAATCCCTCCCACCCTCCAACACCAACAGGCATTGGGGTGTGCCTTAGGGTCGTCACATAGAAACACAGAAACAGAAATTTTCAGCAGATAAGGACATCCTGGTCCATCTAGTCTGTCCGTAAGCCATTGTACTGAATTACTGCTTTCGACCCACCCACTGCTATACCTCTATGGTCCCCCTATGTCTGTCCCAAGCATACTTGAATCCATCCACAGTGCTCACTCCCACCACCTCCTGAGGCAGATCATTCCATATTTCCACCACCCTCTCTGTGAAGAAGAACTTCCTCACATTCCCTCTTAACCTCCCGTCCTCCAATTTCATATCATGCCCCCTCATTCTTGTGCTCCTCCTGTATTGGAAAATGTCTCCCCCCCCGCACCTTTTTTATACCCTTGAGATACTTGAATGTTTCTATCATTCCCTTACCCTCCTCTCTTCCAGAGAGTACATATTGAGGTCCCTTAATCTCTCCTCATAAGTCTTGTGTTGCAAGCCCTGTACAATCTTAGACACCCTTCTCTGGACTGTCTCCAGCCTGTTAATTCAAGTCACTCTTTATTTATATAAGGCACCTTTCTGAAACCAAGGTGCCTGTACAATACACGATAAAACAATAAATAATTAATATTTATATCCTTATGAAGGTGCGGCCTCCAGAACTGCACACAGTACTCCATGTGAGGCCTGACCATGGTTTTATATAACAGCATCACTAACTCCTGCCTTCTGCTGGTGAGACCCCCTGCCTATTTATTTATTTATTTTGTTGAAATGTTTCACCAGGAAGGCACACTGAGCAAAAAGATGCTTGTCTCACGGAGTGACCTGGGGGAGGGGGGGGGTTACAGAGGAGAGCAACTGTATACATTTGTACAAGGAAACAAAATTACAGAAATGAAATTACATGACGGTACGTAAGTATAATACCACGGAAACATGAAGTAGAGCAACACTGGAAACATTGCAGCAAGGAGTTATCCACATTGTTACATGGAGTGAGAGAGAAATTGTACAAAGAATTATAATGAAAAAGGGTATAAAATATATCTACATACATGTCAGCTACTATCTACGGTTGCGTGGTAGACAGAGGGTCAGGCTAGAAGTGCAGTAAGGGGTAAGTATGGAGGTTGTGGATATATGCCAGCATTTGTAGCTGTAGTTAAAGCCGCTGGTTGGGCCGCCTAGGGTCTGGAATAGGGCAGTGGGAGGAGGAAGGGAGAAGGAAGTCAAGAGGAGGAGGGGAGGGGAGGTCAGCAACACTGGCAGTTTACAGCATAGTAGTTTGTCAGGGCAGAAGAGATGGAATACCTAGATGAGGAGTGACAGATTTGTGCCGGCAGGTCGTTCCAGAGCCTCAGGGGATGGTAGGAGAAGGACGATTGGCCAGCAGTGGTCCGGTGGTGAGGGATTACTAACAGCTGAGAGTCAAGAGATCTAAGGGTGTGAGAGGGGGTTGGGGTGGGAGACAGAGAGGAGGTGAGGTAGTGTGGAAGGGACCCAAGACAGAGGTATGAAGCAAATTTAGCACAATGGAATGGCACTGGCTGTCAAGGGAAGGGAAGGCCAGCGCATGGTAAAGCTTGCAGTGGTGGGTGTGAGGGGGGGGCATTGAGGGCAAAGGGCAGAAAGCATTGAAGAGGGGATCCAGTTTGGATAGAGTCAACTTAGGAGCAGCACTGTAGACTACATCACAGTAGTCAAATGTAGGTAATATCATTTTCTGCACAATTTCTCATCTCACTGGTAGGGGGAGGCAACTGTGGTTTCTGTAGAGAGTGCCGAGCTTAGGGCATAGTTTTTTCAGGATAGCATCCACGTGCACCAAGAAGGATAGATGTCAGTCAAGCCAGATGTCAAGGTACCTGAAAGTTGACACATCCTCGAGGACAGTCCCATCAAGGGTGTGGAAGTTCAGAGGAGTAGTAAGCCTGGATAGTCTCTGCCTAGTGCTGAAGGACATAGATACTGCCTTCTTGGCATTAAGGGAGAGTTGGTGGGAGCTAAACCAGTGCTGAACTTTGTTGAAATCAGCCTGAAGACTGGTGGTAACCTCCTCAGGGGTAAAGCCTGTGGAAAAGAGGACGGTGTCATCCGCATACATGTGAATTGAGGTAGTTGAGCAGACAAGAGGCAGGTTGTTTAGGAGGATGGAAAAGAGGATAGGGCCGAGTACTGAGCCTTGGGGGGACACCAGTAGCTATAGGGAGTGGGAGACGGAGTTGGAACCAGCAATTTTTATGGATTGAGTTCTCCCTTCCAGGTAGGTTCTGAACCAGCTGATGGCAGGCATCGATAGGCCAGCTTCAGAGAGACAGAATAGCAGCAGGTGGTGGGACACAGTGTCGAAAGCTTTGGCTAGGTCAACAAAGATGGCTGCAGTAATGAGACCTTTGTCCATCCCTGAGAGGACTGTGTCAGAGAGTCGTAGGAGGGAGGTGGTGGAAGAGTGGTTCTTTCTAAATCCAGACTGGTAAGGGGTGAAGAAGTTAGATTCTGAGAGAAAATTGGAGAGTTGAGAATGCATGAGGTGCTCCTGGAGTTTTGCTAGGGTGGGGAGGAGGGAGATAGGGTGGTAGCTGGCCACAGAGGTGGGGTCTCCTCCTTTGGGAAGTGGAAGGACTATGGTGTGTTTCCACTCTGCAGGAACTGATTCAGAGGCAAATGACAGGTTTAGTAGGGCACCTAGCAGAGCTGCAATGGCAGGGCAGATAGGTAGAAGAGTTTGGGGTCTAATCCATCAAGGGACTTTCCCTTGGAAGGGTTTAGGGAGAGAAGGGCATCAAGAGCTTCCAACGGGGAGATGGTCCCGAATAGAAGGTGTTAGATCCAGGGGGATTTACAGCTTCAGCATGGTGGGTAGGTGGAACAACAGCTGGTAGGGAGGTAAGAAGTGAAGTAGCACATGTGGTGAAGTATGAATTGAACTCAGAGGTAACCATGAGTGGGTCAGAGAGAAGAGTACCCTTTTGAGAACAGAAGGGGGGTGGGATTTGAGGAAAAGGGGGCAAGGGAGTGGATAACTTTCCAAAATTTTAAATGGTTTATGCAGGTGGGCATTGAAGATGGAGTTAAAGTATTCAGCTTTTGCTAACCGGGTTGCTTTGGTGCACTTGTTACGGAGCGTACGGTAGATGATGTTATCACCTAGGAGGAGTGTAGACTTGTAGGTTTTCCATGCTTTGTTCCAGGCATTTTGTCACGCTATTAGTTCTGGGGAAATCCAGGGAAGGTGTGTCCCTCAGACCCTGATCCGACGCATGGGGACATGATTATCCCAAATGTTAAGGAAGGTATTCTGGAAATGTAGCAGGGCATCATCTATGTTATAGTTACTACAGTTGGTGCCCCAGTTTGTGTGGGCTAATTCCTCCAGAAGGGGGGCAATGTTTAGAGATTTGTAAGACCTTTGAACAAGAAATTTGGGATGGGATTTAAGGTGATGGATTTTGCGGACTATGTAAGTGATATGGTGGTCACTTATAGAGTCAGGAAATAAGCTGGCTTGAGAGACTCAGTGGGGGTGGGAAGTGAGGGCCCAGTCAATCAGGGAGTGGATGCCCATCTTGTGGTTTGTGCATCTTGGTTCTGAGATGATCTGGGTAAGACTGAAGGCTGTGATCTCAGAGTGAGCTTTGTTAAAGGCAGGTGATGGCCAGCTGTGATTAAAATCGCCCAAAATGTAAAGTTCACCAGATGGGGCTAGGGAGGCTAGGTGACATAGAAGGCCTATGCACCCAGTATGCCACTGGCCCTCCCAGCTGCCTTAGCACTCTTCTTTGACATTTTCAGGTCATCTGAAATAATAACCCCCCAGGCCCCCCCCAATCCTGTAGCTTTCCCCAGGGTTTCTGTGTCCTAGCAGCATAAGTTTGTGCTTTTTTAAATTAAACTTCAGTTGCTAGTCCTCAGACCATTTTTCAAGCTTCCCTAGGTCTCTCCTCATTTTCTCCACCCCCTCTGGGGTATCCACTCTATTACAGATCTTGGTGTCATCTGCAAACAGGCAGAGCTTTCCCTACAGCCCTTCTGCAATGTCGCTAATGAAGACATTGAACATGACTGGCCCCAGGACCAATCCCTGAGGCACCGCACTGGTCACCCCCCCTCTCCCCAGACTGTACCCCATTTAACACCACCCTGTGCCTCCTGTCTGCTAGCCAGTTTCTAACCCATTTTACCACCCTGTCCCCCATGCCCAGTCTACCCAACTTGTTTATCAGTCTCCTGTGTGGGACAATGTCAAAGGCTTTGCTGAAATCAAGGTAAGTAGTGTCCACTGCCCCACCCTGATTTACTTCCTTTGTCACCCAGTTAAAGAAATCAACTAGATTTGTCTGACATGACCTCCAAGCTATGAATCCATGGTGCCTATGGTCCTGGGCTCTGATGGCTTCTAGATGCCCCATTATCCTTTCTTTAAGCAATGTCTCCATGATCTTCCCCACTACTGAGGTGAGGCTGACCAGCCTATAGTTCCCTGCCTCCTCCCTGCTGCCGCATTTGTGTAAAGAGACCACATATGCCCTTCTCCAATCTTCTTGTACCACCCCTATGTTGAATGACTTGGTGAACATGGCTGCCAGAGGTTCTGCTATTTCCCTTCATAGCTCTTAATATGCTTGGATGTATGCCATCTTGTCCCATCGCTTTGTCCACCTTCAATCTAGTGAGCTCCTGCAGGACTCTTTCCCCTGTGAATGGACTATTGTCCACCTCTTCACCCCCTTGGCAACTGCTGTACTGCTGTGACCCCTGCCCCTTCCCCACTTCTGTGAATACTGAACACAAATATTTATTCAGTATTTCTGCCTTTTCCATGTCACCCTCCTTGCATTCCCATCCCTCTCCCTTGAGCCTTGCAATCCCCACATCAGGCCTAACTCTCACCCCATTCTCCTATGGAAACAGAAACATAGAAGTTGATGGCAGATAAGGACCGCAAGGCCCATCCAGTCTATCCATTTTTTTTTCTACCTTATGAATGTGCCATAGGCCTTCACTACTCAATGGCCTATCTAGTCATACTCATCTGTATTGCTCCCCGTATGCCTATCACATGCCTATTTGAAGCCCTGCACTGTATTCATATCCACACTTCCTGAGGTAGGCCGTTTCATGCATCCACCATCATTTCTGTGAAAAAGAACTTCCTCACATTACCCCTTAATCGGCCTTACTCTAATCTCATGCTGTTTCCTCTTGTCCTGCTATTTTTCTTATATTGAAACATGTTAGACTCTTTCACCTTGTTAATGCCGTTAAGGTGTTTGAATGTTTCGATCATATCACCTCTCTCCCTCCTTTGCTCTAGGGTATACATATTGCGCTCTGTTAATCTGTCATCATGTTTTCTGATGCAGTCCCTGCACCATTTTGGTTGCCTTTCACTGGACTGCCTCAATCTGGTTAATATCCTTGTGAAGGTGTGGCCTCCAGTACTGCACGCAGTACTCCAGATGGGGCCTAGCAAGTGTCTTGTAAAGAGGGATTATTACCTCCATCTTACGACTTGTGATACCCCTACTAATACACCCCAACATCCCCCTAGCTTTACCTACTGCTTTAGTGATCTGCTTGGTTGATTTCAGGTCATCTGTGTTGATGATGCCCAAGTCTCTTTCTTCCCTTGAGGCTGCCAGCAACTCCTTTCCCAACCTATAAGTAGCTTCAGAGTTTCTCTTCCCTATGTGCATGATATTGCACTTCTTTACATTAAACCCCAATTGCCACTCTTCCGACCATTTTGCCAGTTTATCCACAGCTCTTCTCATTCTGCCCACCCCATCTGGATCATCTACTCTGTTGCAGATCTTGGTGTCATCTGCAAACAGACAAACCTTACCCTCCAGTCCATCTGCAATGTCACTGATGAAGATATTATAGAGGACTGACCCCAGAACCGATCCCTGAGGTACCCCACTTGTGACTTGCATCTCCTCTGAGTGTATACTGTTTACCACCACTCTCAGTTTTCTGCCCATCAACCAGTTTGCCACCCAGTTGACCAAATTCTGACCTACTCCGGGTCTACACAGCTTATAAATCAATCTTCTATGTGGAACAGTATTGAAAGCTTTGCTGAAGTCAAGGTAGGCGACATCAACTGCTCCCCCTTGGTCCACCACTCTGGTTACTCAGTCAAAGAAATCTATGCGATTAGTTTGACAGGACCTTCCTGTTGTAAACCCATGCTGTCTTGGATTATGTGCTCCTATGGATTCCAGGTGTTGCACTATCCTTTCCTTAAGGAGTGCCTCCATAATCTTGCCCACTACTGAGCTAAGACTGACTGGTCTGTAGTTCCCTGCCTCCTCCCTGCTACCACTCTTGTGGAGCGGGATCACATGAGCCATTCTCCAGTCTTCTGGGACCTCTCCTGTGCTCAAAGACCCACTGAACAGTTCTGATAATGGCTCTGCTAGTTCCATTCATAACTCCTTTAGTACCCTGGGATGTATGCCATCAGGTCCCATTGTCTTGTCCACCCTGAGCTTAGCCAGCTCTTGGAGGACTCTTTCTTTTGTGAAGGTACTAGTGCACACCTCCCTCCCCCCCGTGTCCATGGTGCTGAGCTGTGGACCCTGTCCTACCTTCTACTCAGTAAATACTGAGCAGATGTATCTATTTATGATAGATGCTTTTCCTTGGTCCTCCTCCTCACAATCCCCCTTATCCCCTTTGATCTTAGCAATACGCCCTCTGGACTTTCTCCTTTCACTAATGCATCTATAGAAAGTCTTGTCACTTTCTTTTACTGTTTGTGCTATTGTTTCCTCAGTTTGGGCCTTTGTTTGCCTTACTGCCTTCCTTGCTTCCCTTAGGGAAGTTTGGTATGAGTCCCTATCTTCATCCCGCTGCATTCCCTTATATTTCCTGAAGGCCAGACTTTTGGTTCTGACCTTTTCTGCTACTGTTTTTGAGAATCAAAGTGGTGTCCCCATCTGCCAAAGTGAACACTTAATAGTTTTATTGCACAAATACAGCTATTATAATAAATGTAGAATGTATTTCACTAACTTATTAATTCTCAATAAATAAAATGGCCAATTGCCTATGTAACAGAGGCAATCCCCTATTTGTAAACAGTTATCTCACTTACTACCTCAAGTTTCCATGATATGGCTACTGCCTTAAACTTATGGCTTATTTAGGTAAGAATATCTCCAGATTTCTGACACCTACCTGTAAGCCCAATACCGTGTTTAAAGGAGCTCTCTATAGGCTTGCAGACTTTAAGGGTCCTGCAAACTGTACTTTCCCTTTTTCTGGTCATTTTGACTAGTCATGGCGGTGGTGAAGACATCTGTTTCTAACCTGTGCCAAAATGAATCTCGTTATTCATTTTTGGGTTCATTTATGCTTTATTTACATGTCTTTATACTGTAATATACTCTAGGTCCTCCCTGGAAAGGATCTTTATGAACTCCTTAAAGCTGTCATTAAGTGTTGTTTCATCTATGTATTTTAAGAAGAAGAAGAAGAAGAATCAGCATTTATATAGCTCTTTTCATACACAGTATCCCAAAGCACTTTACAAGCAATGCTAGACTGGTAGTGAAGTGACTGAATGTGTGGTGGCAGTCATATCGCACATCATCACACCCACACAGCCTGGATAATTGCATGAACTGGTTTGTGGGAAGGGGAATGTTGGCTAGAACACTGGGAATGTTCCCTGCTCTTTACGAAGAGTACCCTGGGTTCTTTTGCTTCCACCTGGACACCCGCCAGGACAACACCAGGATGGGCAGAAGGGACCTCGGTTTAACATCTCATCCGAAGGACGGCACACCCCAGCAGTACAGCACCCCCCAATACTGCACTCAGATGCCAGCGATTTTTAGGTGCAAGTCCATCCCGGTGTGGGACGAGAACCCACGACCTTCTGGTCCAGAGGTGGATGTGCTACCAACTAAGCCATGCTGACACCTAATTTTAAGCATTGACCCTGTTTGTTAAATCATTAATCATTATATCAACAAAAAAGGAGAACACTCTCATCCTCTGGAGAGACAAGGCAGAGAGGAGGGGAGGGGAGGTTGGGTTGTATTATATCTGAGGAAGGAAAGCAAGGCCATGGAGGTTCAGGGGCACTCAGAGGTAAAGGAAGGGCTGGAGGTGCTGCGGGTCATCCTTGAGACAGGCTCTGGGGCTGCTATCCATACCGGGGTAATGTACAGACCTCCAGCACAAGGACAGGAGTTGGATAAGGCTCTTGGGGGAAGCCATCATCAGAATGGCAAGTAAGGGGGAGGTGCTAGTTGGCAACTTCAGTTTGCCAAGCATAGAGTGGAATCTTCCAACAGCAGCTTCGGCACGGAGCAGAGCCATCCTGAACTCACTTCAAGGGGCTTTTCTCAGGCAGTTAGTCAAAGAACCCAGTAGGGATAAGGCAATGATGAACCTGGTACAGTACTTACAAACAGGAACAACACTTTAGATATCACAGTGGGTAGTCCGCTGGGTACCAGTGATCACCGTATAGTATGGTATAATATAAAGCCATGATCACATTCAAACCACATGAGGAGGAGGATCCTGGAGTTTAGGAGGGTGGATTGTAAAGAAATGGAAGACTGCCTCAGAAACTGTCTCATCGAGGGATTGCCAGGGAGGGGTAGAGGCACAGTGGGGAAAATAGGGAGGGCATAATCAAAGCAACCAACCTCTGCATGAAGAAAGTGAGGAAGAGCAGAAGGAAAAAGAGACTGTTATGGTTCTCTAAGGAAGTGCTCAAGGTGTTAAAGGAAAAAAGAGGGGAGGCATGTAGGAGGTATAAGGAAACACTGAGGAAGGAGGGCAGGGAGATATACCAAATAAAACAGAAGGAAGTAGGAAAGACAGTGAGGGGAGCAAAGGCACAGAGGAAAGGCTAGTCAAAGGACTCCCTAAAAGGAAAATACTTTCTTCACCTATAGAAGTAAGAATGGGAAAGCAAGGGGAGGGATAGTGAGGATTAGATGTGTGGAAGGGGGAGACTGTGCAAAAGAGGACCAAGAAAAAGCTGCCACCCTGAGCAGGTACTTCTGCTCAGTCTTCACAGTGAAGGGAGGGAGAACAGGCCACCAGGGAGTAGCAGGAATGGGGGGGGTTGAAGGTTCATTTTCAGAGGAAAGAGTTCTGAAGGGACTTGCAGTTCTGTAGGTGGACAAGGCGATGGACTGGGTAGGATACACCCAAGGGTACTCACAAAACCTATGGAGGTGCTACCTGCACCACTGACAGCCTTATTCAACAGCCTACTGGAAACAGGTGAGGTTCCAAAAGACTGGAGAAGAACTGATGTGACACCTTACATAAGAGAGGCAGCAGGGAGGAGGCTAGCAACAACAGGCTGGTCAGTCTTACTTCAGTGGTGGGGAAATTAATGGAAACCCTACTGCAAGAAAGAGTGGTAGAGTATCTTAAATCCTATTGGCTATCAGACCACAGACAACATGGATTCATGGGATAGGTCATGCCAAATGAATCTGATAGATTTCTGTGACTGGGTGACCAGGGAAACAGATCAGGGGAAGGCACTGGACATAGTCTATCTAGACTTTAGCAAGGCCTTTGACACTGTGCTGTACAGAAGGCTGATAAGAAAAATGAGCAGTTTAGGGGTCGGATCAAAGATAGAAACATAGAAACATAGACTTTGACAGCAGATAAGGACCACTTGGCCCACCCAGTCTGCCCATTTCCCTACTTATTGGATAAGCTGCAGATTCTAGTTAACCAACAGCCTACTTCCTGCAACCCCCCACTATAATTGCCTTATGTCTGTCCCATGCATGTTTGAATTTCCCTACTGTTTTAGAACCCACAACCTCTCCAGGAAGGCGGTTCCATGCGTCCACCACTCTGTCCATGAAAAAGAATTTCCTCACATTACCCATGAGCCGTCCCCCCTCTAACTTTAAATTGTGCCCCCTTGTTCTTACACATCTCTTTTTCTGAAAGATGCTACCCTCCTGGACTTTGTTGATTCCCTTGAGGTACTTAAAGCAATTTATCAAGTTTTGATATATGAATGCATATACTGCAAGGTGACTGCATATAGAACTGATTCGCAATGTATTTTGATAGATGCATAGCCTATTTTAGCAAATTAAATCAAGTTTTCACCCTCACAAACCAGGAAGTGTAATTTTGTGTATTGGAGCCTGTATTTGGTGACCTTTGACACTTATTATCTTTGCAATGTCACCACAGGGAGATCTGTGCTCTGCAATTAAAATTAGTTCTTGGTCACAGCAATTCTGTCTTGATAACAGAGCTCTTGGTTGCAACATGCAGCACGACAATAGCAATGTCAAACAGTTCATTTTCAGGGTTCGATGATGAAAGCATTATGTTGTCCTGCACTAACAGTGATCTTTTGGACATTGACATAGTGCCACAATTTGACAGCCACTGTATAGTAGATCCCCATAGGGATGACCCTATGACAGCAGTGAGAATGATGTGGGCAGTAGCTCAGGCAGTCACAGTAGTAGTCCTGATCCATTCCAGTACAGCAGTGAAAGCAGACTTAGCAACACGGACTGTTAATATTATATTTTGCTACTTAGTGCTACGGTTTGGTTCCCATCATTGCTGTCATTTTACTGTGCAAAATCGAGGTATGGTGTGTGTTCTGTTACTCCCAGCATCGATGTACCCACACAAATGCTAGTGATAGTACCCTGGGTTTTTATATTTCTCTTTTTTGGGGGGGGATTGCTTTCCCTATGCTAACAAGTTGTTGGCCACTCCAGCTTGACACTGAGTGCACGGCTCGATCTGGTGGCATTGCTTGAGCAGGATAAATGGCTCACAATTTGTCCAAATCCAATTTGTCCAAATTCCTCACCTGGTTCTGGTTACAGTTAGCAGTGTTATCTTATGTCAATTAAATTTATATGCAGTAGGATTCTTTGTATGTGCGTTCCACCAAGCGCATCTGACCCAAGGGTCTTTCTGGCTGAAGGCAGCATTGTACTGTTAAACTTCTCTGACATCATCTTCTGTTTTTTTTTTTTTAAATGAGTATTTTAAACCAATGGTTTTTTTTTCTGTTTTTCTCTGCATTATCTAGCTGTTATAAGTATTGTATTTTCTAAACAACTGCCATGAGCTTCTGAAGAAGGACTGGTTGGTCCGAAAGCTAGAGCACTTTGTTCTTGTTGTTACATCTATGTTGGTCCATTAAAAGGTATCAAATCATTTGCTTCTGGATCTATTCTTGCAAGGACCAATACGGCAACTACTAAATCTGGTTCTAGTTAGTAGTGACCTCCCGCCAATTGATTTATCAGTCACTCACTCTGATGGAGCACAGGGTGGAAATTACAAGCAGGCACTTTGTACCCCAACCACTCCAAACCCCTCAGCAGCACACATACACTTAGAAAAATGCTGCAGCATAGAACTTTTATTATCTATAAATTATTTATACTGTTTGGGTCTGTCTTTGCCCTAGAGCCAACAGGTCTACGCTATAGCTTTCTTCTCTGTGTATGTGTGCATTTGGGGGTGGGGCGCCTGCTTGTACTTTCCCCTTTAGAGGTATCAGTGACTGAGTAACATGTTGAAGTCACCGGTTCCCCTGTTTACGGCATGTTATAAATTTAAAACTACAAATTATTGCACCAGCTTTGTGTTACCTCTAAGCACTCAGGAACTATACAGACTGCAACTGTCATTAGTGTCTGCATAAGCATCTGTAATACCATCCTGGCATTGGCTTATTGCTGGTACATGTGTGCCTCTAGGTGCATTATGAATTGAGCAAAAAATACACAGTACAGTCGGTGAGCGTCCCCCACCCCCAAGGTTAAAAATGACACTGCCTATACCCTTCTCATGGAGAAAAAGACCACATTTATGTTTAGATAGCCTAAGTACCATTTGATTGGTCCACTACAAAAAGGGACATATCCTTGCGGTAGGTATTCAAGTGTTAGACTGTATTTGAACCATCCTTCCTCATTTATGTCACCATACTTCATTACCACTTCGGTCTGTGTCAAGCCGTTTGTGTTTTCCCATTTTTTCCATTACAGTGGATCTCTGATGCACATCCATAAAGTGTACACCAAATACAACAGATGCTGCACTATACTGTCTCCCATGTCTTACTGATGTCATGGTGCATTGTGTAGACTCCCTGCATTCATTGCTGTGCAGCCCATATTTTGGTTCAGACATTATTTCCTAAGTATGCTGAACTGACTAGCACACTTTGCAATATAACACCATAGAAGCCGTACATTGGTACCACAGTCTCGGGAGAGGATGGCAACTGCAGTCTCTTCTTTTGCTGATGCTCCAGAGCACATACAATGATGCTATAATCCTAATTATAAATAAAGACTGTATGTTAAAATGTTAAAAAACTAAGTGTTTTTAATTTTGAGATACACTGTAAACTATGTACAGTATATAACTGATTTTATTGCATTCATTTATAAACTTAGCGAAGAGCTGGCAAGCTGGAGAAACAATTCAGTGCACCATGTCCCTTTATTTATGCACATCTAAGCATACTTTGGTGATCAGTGTTATGGTGCTTGTGTGAAAACACCAGATGAGCCCAAGAAAACACAGTAGCACAAGAAACAAGCATTTGTCAATGCCGAACGTTCACTTGCAGGTATTTGCAGTGGTGTTTGGCATGTATGGTGCTTTACCCTAATGCCCTGTGCAATTGCTGGTATTTGCACAATAAATTTTCAGCATGACCTTTTTGTTACCCCCACCGTGCACTACATAGGCGGAAACACGTTTTGGGCAGGATGTGAAAAATGACAGCTGTACTATTCATGAGGAAGTGTGGTAAAATGGCAATGTTGAAAATCTGGAGTGGAAATATTGAAAATTCGCAAACCTACGAGCGTGCGTGGGTACTGTGCAGTTCACGCTCGTAAAATAGTCATTGCTAGGGATTTTTCACCAGATTGTCAACATTGGCATTTTAAAACCTCTGCTAATTAACAGTGTCACTGTGATTGTCTTACTGTGTGCCATACATTGATTTTGCACACAGAATGCATTGTGCACTACATGGGCGGAAACACGTTTTGGACAGGATGTGAAAAATGACAGCTGTACTGCTCATAAGGAGGTGTGGTAAAATGGCAATGTTGAAAATCTGGAGTGAAAATATTGAAAATTTGTGAACTTACGAGCCTGCATAGGAACTGCGCAACATACGCTCGTAAAACAGTCATTTTTTGGAATTTTTGCACCAAATTTTCAACATGGGGTTTTTGGGACCTCTTCTCATGAATGATGTCACTGTTATTGCGTTATTCAGGCCTGAAGGGTGATTTCATGCAGTGACTGCGAAATCACCCTTCGGGCCCGAACAACGCCATGACAGTAACATCATTCATGAGAAGGGGTCCCTAAAACCTCATGTTGGAAATTTGGTGCAAAAATTCCCAAAAATGACTGAGATATGCAATAAAGTTGAAACCCCCCTATCTAGCCCATTATACAGCTTACGGCATTTCCTCGGTCCATGGTCGGCTTTTTGAAGTGCTGAGCGTGTTCCCGGTCCACCGAAGATCGTCGCGCGAGCTACTGTGGGTAAGTATGGGGTGAGAGGGGTGTGGAAAACTGGAGTGCGCGGTGCGTGTATACCAGTGTGGGAGGGGAGGAGACTACGTGGGACCGTTTTTTTCTTTACAAGGTTTTTTTTAACAAAAACGGACTATGTGGGATTCTTGCCATGCTGGGGTGGGCTCCCAGCATGGCAGAAAGATAGCTGGGGGGCCGAGGAGCTGGCGGGATTGGGCACCCTGTCGGCAAACTACCGGGGGGCCGAGGGCAGCCCGGGGATTGGGCACCCCATCGGCAAAACAAGGGAGGTTTGCCACGCTGGGGTGGGCTCAGCGTGGCAGTAGGATAACTTGGGAGACCCATGGAGCTGATGGGGATTGGCCACCCCATTTGGCAAACAACGTTTGCCTCGCTGGGAGTGGGCTCCAGCGTGGCACCAAAGCTTTGGGGGCGGCGTGAGCGCGCTGGGAGCGTGATGCGGGGGCGGGTGATGCGGTGCTCCATATGACAGCGGTGGTTTTCTTTGAAGCAGAGGACCACCACTGTCATACAGAGCTCCCGCATCCATTGGTGCAGGACCGCCACGCCTGCTCAACGGAGCACTGGATTGAATGGGAGAGGCACACCTCCAAAGTGCGTTACTCTCCCAAAACGTTCCTTGCGCATGTGCGCAAGCGAACGTAAAAATATAAACTGTCTATAATGATGGTGACAATCAGAATTGCAATAGCAAAGGCAGTTTACTGAAGCAATCACACTGGAAGCAGCACTTGCCAAAAATGCACAGTTTATTGCACTGTTCTCCTGGGATTGGACTGTGCAGCTCAGTCCTTATACTGTTGCTGCACGTTACAATTCTGAACTGTTGAAAAAGCCGTCCATTTAACACAGACCTCTATGTACCAATACTGAAAAGCTTACTTCAATTTATAGATCAGCCCAGTGCAAAAGTCATCCTTTTGTGTCCCAAAACGCTACAGATTACAGCTCCACTCAGTTAAAAAAAATGTATTTTTTATACAGACTTGTTGTTATAATTATGTACTTGCAGCACTTACTAAAACTGTAACACTGTACTCAAGCAATGTAAATTGTGATGTTCCTAGAACCGATGGACCTAGGACACAAGCTTAGTCAGATGAGTAAAATTGAAAATCAGGGGAAATCACCACTTCTGCAATCCCAAAAGCAAGTATAACAGATGCCAATATAACAAACAGTTTCAGTCAGCAGTGCTGTAATTTTTGCCAGTTCAGTTTTGGATCTGCACTCACTGAGGCTGGGTCAAGGAAAGATGAATGAACGAGCAGTGAGAAAGGTGCAGTGGGAACACCTTCCCTGTGCTGATGTCACTCATGCATGTGGATGCACTGCTCATGTGCGAACTTCAAACAAAGAAAAAACCTGCAGAGACAACTGTGGCACAAAAATGTTAAAAAAATAAGCATCTGAATATATTTAATACTTAACTTCAGGGCAGCTGAGCTTTGCATCACTCAATGAAAGGAAGGTGATCTGCAAACATGACATCGGGGGAAGTTGGTAAATCACTTTAAAAGTTTCTATCATGTCCCCCCGTCCCTTCTTTCATCAAGAGTATACATATTAAGCTCTCTCAGTCTCTCTTCATATGGTTTCTGATGTAGAAGTTGCACCATTTTAGTTGCCCTTCTCTGGACTGCTTCCATCCTGTCTATGTCCTTGCGTAGATGAGGTCTCCAAAACTGCATGCAGTACTCCAGATGGGGTTTCACCAACTGTCTGTATAGAGGGATAACCACTTACCTTTTTATGTTGCTTGCACACATGTGCAAGAAACATAGTGCCATCATCGGAGATTTCGGAGGTGTGTCACCTCCTCCTCCAATTCAGTCAGTGAGCTGGCAGGCACGGCCCCTGTAAGCCAATGTATTTTGGAGCTGTCTATGACACGCTCCAAAATGCAGTAACCTCTGATTGAAAGGGGCTTCGCTTCAGTGAGCAGCGATAAAAGCGTAGCTCCCCAACACGCGGCGTGCATGCCCCCACCGTACTGGTAGCCGGCGAAGGTGCCCGATCCCCGTCGGCTGAGCTGCGCCGTCTCCGCCCCAGTAGTTGGTGCCACGCTGGGAGCCCATCCCAGCGTGGCAATCAATCCTTGGCCGGCCAGGGGTGCCCAATCCCCATCGGCTGAATGCCCCGTCCTTGTGCCGCGCTGGAGCCCACCCCAGGCGTGGCAAGCGTCCGACGACGTCTTTTTTAAACCTATAAAACAAAACAGTCCAGCGAGCATCTCCCGACCCCCCCTCCCACAACCGCACCCACCCTGCGCACCCAGCCTCCCCACACCCCCCTCACCCCATATGCCTCTGGACTCTGGTGCTACGATCTTGGTGGACCCGGGAACACGTCTGCACTCTTCAAAGCTGACCGTGAACTGAGGAAATGCCAATGAGCTGTATAATGGGCTAGATGGGGGGTTCAGCTTTGTGCATATCTCAGGCATTTTTGGGAATTTTTTGCCAAATTTTCAACATGGGTTTTAGAAACCCTTCTCATGAATGATGTCACTGTCATGGCGTTATTCGGGCCCGAAGAGTGATTTCACGCAGTGACTGCACAGTGACTGCGAAATCACCCTTTGGGCCTGAATACTGCCATGATAGTGACATCATTCATGAGAAGGGGTCCCAAAAACCCCATGTTGAAAATTTGGTCCAAAAATTCCAAAAAATGACTGTTTTACGAGCATGCATTGCGCAGTTCCTATGCAGGCTCGTAAGTTCGCGAAATTTCAATATTTTCACTCCAGATTTTCAACATTGCCATTTTACCACACCTTCTTATGAGTTGTATAGCTGTCATTTTTCACATCTCACCCAAAATGTGTTTCTGCCCTTGTAGCGCAGAATGGCGCAGTCGGTGTGCTAAATCAATGTATGGGACAAATTAAGAAAATCACAGTGACACTGTTCATGAGCAGAGGTCTTAAAATGGCTATGTTGAAAATTTGGTGAAAAAATTCCTAAAAATGACTGTTTTACGAGCGTGCGTTGCGCAGTTCCTACGCAGGCTCGTAAGTTCACAAATTTCAATATTTCACTCCAGATTTTCAACATTGCCATTTTACCACACCTCCTCATGAGCAGTACAGCTGTCATTTTCACATCTGCCCAAAACATGTTTCCGCCCATATGGCGCTTTAATGGCACAGTCGGTGTGTAGAACTTAGTGTATGGGACACATTAAGAAAATCACAGTGTCACTGTTCATGAGCAGAGATCTTAAAATGGCAATGTTGAAAATTTGGTGAAGAATTCCTAAAAATGACTGTTTTATGAGTGTGCGTTGCACAGTTCCCATGCACACTCGTAGGTTTGCGAATTTTCAATATTTCCACTCCAGATTTTCAACATTGCCATTTTACCACACCTCCTTATGAGCAGTACAGCTGTCATTTTTCACATCCTGCCCAAAACGTGTTTCCGCCCATGTAGCGCACAATGGCGCAGTCGGTGTGCAAACTCAATGTATGGGACACAGTAACAAAATCACAGTGACACTGTTCATGAGCAGAGGTCTTAAAATGGCTATGTTGAAAATTTGGTGAAAAATTTCCTAACAATGACTGTTTTACGGTGCGTTCGCAGTTCCATACGCTCATAAGTTCACAAATTTTCAATATTTGCACTCAATGACTTCCAAATACCTAAACAGCACATAGAAGCAAGCAACATTCGCACTGACAAATGCTTGTTCTACTTGTGATGTCCTCCCTATGCATCCCAGTATCCCCTGGCTCTCCTTACTGACTTCTCACATTGCTTACCCACCTTTAGGTCATCTGATATGACTACACCCAGATCCCTTTCCATTATTGTTGTCGTTAGTACCTCCCTGCTATGTGTGTACTCTTCTCCTGGATTTTTATTTCCCAGGTGCATTTTTTGCACTTCTTTGCATTGAATCTAAGTTGCCATATGTCTGACCATTCCTCCAACCTTGCCAAGTCCCTTCTCATCCTTTCTACCCCCCAGTGTATCAACTCTATTTACAGATCTTTGTGTCATCTGCAAAGAGCATACTTTTCCTTCCAGACCCTCTGCAATGTCACCTATAAAGAAGTTAAAGAGGACTGGACCCAGTACTGAGCCTTATGGTACTCCACTAGTAACTCCTTCTTCAGAATGTGTTCCATTCACTATTACCTTCTGTGTCCTGTTGTGCAGCCAGTTTGTACTCAGGCTACCACCCTGGGACCCACTCCCAGGCTGGCTAACTTGATTATTAATCTTTTGTGCAGGACTGTGTCAAATGCCTTGCTAAATTCTAGGTAGGCCATATCCACAGCCCCTTCCTGGTCTATTACTTTGGTCACCCAGTCAAAGAAATCGATTAGATTTGTCTGACGTGACCTTCCTGCTGTGAATCCATGCTGCTTTGGGTCCTGTGCCCCGCTGGCCTCTAGATGATGACTTGACTTAGAAGCTGGGTAATGGATAGGAGACAGAAGGTAGTGGTTAACAGCACTCACTCTGATGATGGGAGAGTCACCGGGGGGTGCTACAGGGCTCAGTACTAGGACCGCCTTTCATCAGTGTCTTCATAAGTGACATTGCAGAAGGACTGGAAGGGAAGGTATGGCTTTTCTGCAGATTATACCAAAATCTGCAATAGTGTGGTTACTCAGGAGGGGATGGAGAGAATATGCAGGGATATTGGGAAACTCGAGGAATGGTCAACAGGATGACAGCTGGGGTTCAATGCCATCAAGAGCAAAATCATGCACCTAGGATGTAGAAACATAGAAAAATAGAATTTGACAACAGATACGGACCGCTTGGCCCACGCAGTCTGCCCATTTCCCTACCTTGTGGATAAGCTGCAGATCCTAGTTAACCAACAGCCTACTTCCTCCTACCCCCATCCCCTAGAATTGCCTTATGACTGTCCCATGAATTCTTGAATTCCACCACTGTTTTTGAGTCCACAACCTCCTCAGGAAGGTTGTTCCACGCATCCACAACCCTCTCCATGAAAACATATTTCCTCACATTACCTCTGAGCCGTCCCCCCTCTATCTTCAAACTGTGCCCCCTAGTTCTTGCAAACCTCTTTTTCTGAAAGATGCTACCCTCTTGGACTTTGTTGATTTTCAGGGAGCGAACATGCTGGAGCGAATTGACGTGCTCCCCTCCCGTTCTGCCACTACATCTCTTAACATGACTTTTTGCCCCCTTTTTGTCAAGAAACTCTTCATCCACCTGTACTGGGAAGGGTGTATTGTCATTTGCATCAGTTTCTCCAGAAGAATCCTGTGGTCAATATGGTCTTACAGCTTTTTTATAATACACGAGAATAGCCTTTACTTTTTTCCCTGATTTCTTTTCAGTGCCTATTATGTTAACAAATTTCAGTGGCTAAACTGTTGAAGCCCTTTAAAGATAACCAAATTAATTTAGGGCCACAGATCCATAAATGTCTCCACCATGCCCTCTGAAAGCATGCATCCATCAGTTTTATGATATTCTGGTGAGGTTTACCTCAATGGGAAACAACATTTTCCATATGCATTCTGCAGACATCTGCTATGCTTTCTCCTTTTGTGAAATTCTGCAGAACTTGGTGTCCTTCTGCAAATTCAGTTTCTTTTTCTTTTATTTATACTTTCAAAATCTCCTGCCAGCCCATTCAGCCTGATTGTTGGATTATTTACTTGTCTCCTGCTTCACATTGTTTATGACATCCCCTTATGGATGGGCCCCAGTAGTTAACATAGAAACATAGATTTTGACGGCAGATAAGGACCGCTTGGCTCATCTAGTCTGCCCATTTCCCTACCTACAGGATAAGCTGCAGATCCTGGTTAACCAACAGCCTATTTCTTCCTACCCCCCACAAAAAATGCCTTATGTCTGTCCCATGCATTCTTGAATTCTCTCATAGTTTTAGACCCCACAACCTCCTCAGAAAGGCTGTTCCATGCATCCACCGCCCTGTCTGTGAAAAAATACTTCCTCATATTGCCCCTGAACCGCCCACCCCCCATCTTCAAATTGTGTCCCCTTGTTCTTGCACATCTCTCTTTCTGAAAGATGCTACCCTCTTGGACTTTGTTGATTCCACTGAGGTACTTAAAGTTTCTATCATGTTCCCCCTCTCCCTCCTTTCCTCAACGGTATACACATTAAGCTCCTTTAATCTCTCCTCATATGGCTTCTCTTGCAGACCCTGCACCATTTTAGTTGCCCTCCTCTGAACTGCATCTATTCTCTCTATGTCCTTGCAGAGATGGGGTCTCCAGAACTGGATGCAGTACTCCAAATGGGGTCTCACCAACTGTCTGTACAGAGGGATAACAACTTCCTGTATTCTGCTGGTGATGCCTCTCCCGATACATCCCAGTTTCCCCCCAGCCCTCCCTACTGCCTTCTCACATTGCTTGTTAACCTTAAGGTCATCTGATATGATTACCCTAGGTCCCTTTCCATTTTTGCTGTTGTTACTACCTCCCTCCCATTGTGTAATCTTCCCCTGGGTTTTTGTTTCCCAGGTGCATTATTTTGCACTTCTTTGCATTGAATCAAAGCTGCCATACTTCTGACCACTCCTCCAACCTTGCCAAGTCCCTTCTCATCCTTTCCACACCTCCTTGTGCATCAACTCTGTTGAAGATCTTTGTGTCATCTGCAAAGAGGCATACGTTTCCTTCCAGTTCCTCTGCAATGTCACTTATAAAGACCTTAAAAAGGACTAGACCCAGTAATGAACCCTGCGGTACCCCACTAGTAACCCCTCTTTCTTCACTGTGGACTCCATTTACTATTACCCACTGTGTCCTTTTGTCCAGCCAATGTTTTACCCAGGCTACCACACTGGGACCCACTCCTAGGCTGGTTAATTTGACTATTAATCTTTTGTGTGGAACTGTGTCAAATGCCTTGCTAAAGTCTAGGTAGGCCATGTCCACAGCCCCTCCCTGGTCTACTACTTTGGTCACCCAGTCAAAGAAATCAATTAGTTTCATCTGACATGACCTTCCCTCTGTGAACCCATGCTCCCTTGGGTCCTGTGCTCCACTGGCCTCTAGGTACTCAACAATTCTTTCCTTCAGAAGTGATTCCATCACTTTCCCTACCACAGAGGTCAAACTGACAGGTCTTCCCTGCCACTGGTGGAGAATATACGTGTCTAACTTAATGAGTCTAGGTAATGCACAGCTGGAGGATTTTCCTCTGTATTCCCCTCCCCAGGATGCCAGTACCTAGGAGCTCAGTGTACTGTACTTATGTGTATCTGACTAACTGCCCACCCACCACACATCACTGTTTTGCTGCTTTGCTGTTCCCTTGGACAAGTAGGGACTGTCAAGTCACTACACAGACTGCCCACTCACTGTGTTATCTCTGTTTATCTGATTATAAAGTATTTAGTGTCAGTAACATAAAGCAATCAGTCTACTTATTGCAACATCATAAAAAAGACAAATTGATGTAACTTAAAAGATATAACAGATAACGTATTTGTTTCCAAATACCCATTCAAGTCTGGGCAGGAGTATTCTCTGTCTTTTTCTTTTCCTGAAAGATAATCTAGTTTAATTTGGCAATTTCATGGTATTTGCTGAAATGCTGGAGGTATTACCAGAGGGACTGGAAAATCTGTATGATCTGATTTGAATGGATTTTTTTTATTCTTATGTGGACTTCTGTTTGTTGCAATATAGAGGTTTTTTTAATAATGCTACTTTTAAAAACTCTGATGTAGGATAGTGCCAGCTGTAGTGCAGTTAAAGACCTTTCCCTGTCGGATAGTTTGACCCCCAGCTTTCTAGCTGTGTCCTTGCCCCCCTATTCTTTTACTAGTGTTTTTTTCACCATTGTTATCAGTGTCAATGGATCAGTAGGTACTGTAGTATGCTCATCTCTAGGGCTGAAAAATTGGAAGGTGGTGAGTTCTAGTCCTACACCAGGTACTTGGGGCGATACCCATAACTGACTCTGTAAGGCAGCATGAGGGAAGTGATGCACTGTTATGGTGTTGTTCTTTGGATGAGACGTAAAACCAGTGTCCCTTTTGCCCACTGCTGATCACTGTCCAGGTGGAAGTTAAAGATTCCATAGCACTTATCAAAGAAGAGTAGGAAAGTTTCCCCAGTGTCATGTCCAACATTCCCCCATCAATAAAAACAGGTCCATGTAACACCTCTCACCCTAGATGCATTTGGAAAAAAAGATATCTCAGGCTAGTGTGCCTTTCCTGGTCAAATACACAAAAAAGTCTGCTTGCACATTCACCACTTATTCCAAGAATAGTTTTTGCTGATGCTGTATTGCCCTTGAATTTTTTTCCTTTTAGTGACATTATATGCCCCTTTGTTTTCTTGTTCATGTATATTCTGAAGAGTTGTGTTTGATGTAATTGCATTATCCCTTTTAGGTATTTAAGTACCATGATCATGGGGTATTGAGTCAATACCACACATGCAACAGAGCACGGCATTAACCAGGCTGTGCAAAACTGTGCTTGTAAGTACAACGACAGGGGTAGAACAGCAGTAGGGAATTACTGCTACCCCGTCACTTTACGCTTTTTGTGGGAGGCATCAAGTTACCATGTGCTGGGTGCCTGGTTTAGCTTCTCCCGTGGTGGAGTGGCTAGGGCACCAGCACACGGTGAAAGTGGGAGATTTGGGGCTATGGTTTGATTCCCCCCAGGTGTTCCTGTGCTACTGCTTTTTGATCTTTTTTTTGACCCACCCCCCACAAACTTCCCCCCTCTCATATTTCTCCCCATCCCTAGGTCCCCCCCCAGAGTTTGTTATTTAAATTCAGTGGTGGGGTTGCAGGCCCACAAAAACACAAGGAAGCCCATTGTGGAGACCAGTGAGCGCTGTTTGTGTAGGTCGGTGTGTTACCCAACCTTATTTCAGCACACACCATTTTGCCTGCAACATATCTGTTGCTGTGCTAGTGCCTCATGGCTTCCCTAAGTACTCTTTTTTACAAGGAAAAGAGTTCAAACGTTATCAAACCTATGAATCAATAGTAAGAGAAATCTGTCCCTTTAAAGTGCTCCCAGGTCGCTCCTGTAAAAAAGCTTTCAGCTTAGTGTGCTATACCTGGTTAAACAACTAAATAATAATAATAATAGTAATAATAAAGTTTGAGCTTGCTTTGAGTTCTTCAAAAACCAATGTTGCTCGGCCTGTGCTATAAAGCAGTAGTGAGGGCGTTCCTGCATTTCAAAGTGGCAACTGTTGGTGGAAATGTTCATGTTATGAATACAGTCTAGTTAATGGAGTTTCTGCTTACACTATTTTTTACTTTTAGTTTTTCTCACTGCATCCTATGCACAGGCAAAACTCTCCTTTAGGCCATCCATAAACTCGGTGTCCCATGGCTACTGGAGCAGTTGATCTCTAGAATGTAGATGCTCACAGTATACTTTTTATTTATCGCACCATTTTACAGCACACCGAGTCCTAACATCTGGGTTGTCTGAGCTCTCCTCATAGACTGATGCACAAAGAAATTCCAAAAATTTGAAATCCAATCTACAGGTATCTCCTCCCTTTTCTCTCCCCTAATCCTCAGTCCATTTTGTGCATCTCACCAGGCTGGTCACAGTGTGCTTGGATCTGTGCCAAACCCTTTAGGTAAGATACTTTGGGGCATTAGCCCTGTCTCCCTTTCCCGTAAATTGCTTTAATTTTGGATATTTCATTTACCCTCTTACACCTCATCTGCCATGTTGGGTGTACTCGTTTGTTTAGACTTAGGCAGTTTAGACATCATTGCACAGGCTTACAGTCAGGTACTAACTGAATGAGACATAATTTGTAATACCACTTTGCCTAATACGTATGTGTTGTTTTGGTACTAACTGAGATGCCTTATAGGTAAGCCCCTCTATTACATGGGACCTTGGAAACCCCCTCAGTTTCACCTTGCCCTGCTGAGGGGGGGATCTTGCTCTGCTCCATATGGTCTCTTCATGCCAGTAGCCCAGCGCAGTGAAAACCCCCCGGCTTACTTTGTTCATCCAGGGGTCTGATGCCCTTTGCAGTGTGGAACTTATTTGTTTATACCTGCTGGTCCTGCTCCACGGTATCCCCACATCGCAGTTCACCTTGTTCAACTGTGAATGTGAAAGATCACTTGCCATCTCCCACTGTAAGCCCCATAAACATCTAAAGCCGCCGGCAACATTCCTACCTTCTCTGCTCCCTGCCAGTTGCCTTCTGGAGATTCTCAGATGGTTGGCCACACCTCAAACTGAAAGTGCTTCCTGTAAGCGGTTCATCTCACCCGAATTAAGGACTTGATCACAGGCAGGTGGAGAGGCCTGGATGCAGTGTTGATCCCATGGATCCCAGCATTTGAAATAGGTGCCACAAGGAGTCTCCATCACGGGTCTACCAGGTCATAATGTCATACGCTTAAAGGTGTACAACATTATAGCTAACCCGAAAGAGCGCTGTCCAGGACAGCTAATGGTGCAATACCGCATATACTGCTGTACACAGTATTGCACCATTCACATACTCCCAGGCAGAGGATAAGACCTCTGCTGGGTGTGGGTTCCGCTGAGCAGTTGCCATGTACTAAAGACATTGTAGGAGCCATCAGATACAGCTTTTGCTATAGGAATGCTTGCTAAGGCTTGCGTCGACTCTTCTGAAGCTGCCGAGTCTCTCGCTGTCCTTGCTCTATGCTCGGTGGCTTCTTTTAGACCAAACAAAGAAAAGTGAGTTTTAAAAATAAAATCAGCATATTTTCCACACTGGGCACTACTTTTTCAATACATCTTGGGGCTTGTTGTTTAGCACAATAAACACCACTCAGTCACACTATCTCCATGGAAGGTGAAAGTTGTTTTGAGAATGGAACTACAGTATTCATGCGCTGACCCTCCCCCAAGTCACTTGCCCTCTGCAAGTAAACAATGCAAGTCCATACACCAGCAATTATAAAAAATAAAAGACAGATAAGTGTGATCTTATGGATTTTTTTCACACATCCTTGATGTATGATGACCGCATAAACCTCTCAAGCTCTTCACTCTCAAGCTTTATGGGTCATCACACACCTTAGGTGTGTAAAAAAAAATCCACAGCACACACTTACCTATCCATTATTCTCTATGTATTGTGTTATTCCCCCCCTTTGTCCCACCCCTATATCATCATCCTGTGTAATTCCACTGGCCAGATTTTCACCCATGTCTGGAGCAGGATATTTCTGCATAAATGATTCCCTTCCCTAGGCCTTATGAAAAGGGGTAATTGAGTAATGGCAGCAGCCACCCACCTTCCCTTAGGCAGGAGGCAACTAAGATGGACACTCAGCACAATCAGTGCTGCTGGATGTGTTGGCCATCTGGAACTGGGGGTATCAGTATGGTAAGATGCAAAGCTTAGTTAGCATTATCCCATAGGGGTCATCTTCTTAAATGTCCGGTAAGTTATCAATCAGCCTCTTGCCTGCTTCTCAAAGTAAGGCTTACTTATCTATGTCTGCTTTGAATTATATATTGACCTAACCATCTTGTTCAGTTGTAGCAACTGTTGCTTATTTAGGCATTAAGGTATGACAAGGGGTTGGGTTACTATCAAGTTAATTTAAATCCAGGGGGATCGTGAGCTACAAGGTACAGCTGAGGGACACAGGGTTAGATTAACCAAGGTAACTCGAAACCCGTAGTGCCTTAATGCTGTTATAAACTAATGTTTTTATTATTCTTAATGTTTTTGTACTTTAAATTCTAATTGATTTATTGTATATTAGGCGTGCTAGTGATAAGCACGCCCCTTTAGAATCCACATCAGTCAGTCAGTCAGTCAGTCAGAATGCTACATTTGCAGTTATTGTTTTACATTTGACTTTTGCATTGTCAGTGGATATACTGTAGTTCCACAGCCTTTAACCTGCATACTCCTAAAGATTTACATTTCTGCTCTCCCTTGAAACATTCTGGTAAACATCTACATGAAAGGTACTATGCACAATAATATCTTATTCTATTGTAGCCTATTGTGCAAGCAATAATACCTGAGAGGGTGGGCAGTATGGGGCTCTACCGGACCACCCAGGGGCATAAGTAGGCTGCTGGCTTTGGCAGTAGACGGTTCTGTTTTGTTATGTGCTGTGACATTTTTTTATGTTGGCGTGCATATGCAGCCACCAACTTATGGCACTGGGGATTTGGAGGCGCGGTCGCTGTTGGGCGAATGCCGGGCATGCACCAGTAGGTGCGTCCCTCGTTCCCCAATCAGCCTGCATGCCGACACCACACCATGCATACTAAACTGGCAAGCACATCTAAGGAAAGGTCCGCTGCAATCTGAGCAAAGCTTGTCACACGTAGTGGACCCTTCCTACGTGCTCGCCAGCTAGTAGCATGGCGGCACAGTGGCCGCTACGCTGCCGACAGCACGACTTCGGGTGTCCAATCCCAGTCAGCTTGCCCTGCTCCGCTGAAGTATGTGCCAATGGGGGAGCCCACTCCCATCAGCAGAATGCCCCCACCGTTGTTTGCCGACAGGGGTGCTCAATCCCCGTCGGCTTCATGTCCCCCTCTTCTTCTGTGCTGATGGGGTGCCCAATCCCTCATCAGCTACTGTACCCCCCCAAACAAAAGAAACGACCTGTAAAAAAAGAAAACCATTAGTGTTTTTTTTTTCCTCGCTACCGGTAAACTGAAAACGGTCCCTCGTAGTCTCCCTACCCACCATCCGCACCCACCCACTGCGTACCTTGCCTCCTCACACCTCCCACCCCATACTTACCTTCGGAGTCTGGCACGATGATCTTTGCTGGATCGGGAACACGTCTGCACTCTTCAAAGCCGACCGCGAACAGAGGAAATGCCGGTAAGCTGTATAATGGAATAAATAGGGTTTTTTCAACTTTGCTCCATAACTTGGGCATTTTTTGGAATTTTTGCATCAAATTTTCAACATGGGGTTTTTGGGACCCCTCCTCATGAATTCTGTCACAGTTTTTGATGTTAATCAGTCCCGGAAGGTGATTTCGCAGTCACTGCGTGAAATCACCTTTGGAACAGATTAACACAAGGACAGTGGCAGTGTTCATGAGGTAGGCTCTCAAAAAGCCTATATTGCAAATTTGGTGGAAAAAATCCAAAAAATGGCTGTTTTACGAGCATGCATTGCGCAGTTGCTACGCAAGCTCATAACTTCGCTAATTCACAACATTTTCATGCCAGATTTTCAACATTGTCATTTTTCTCCACCTCCTTGTGAACAGTGCAGCTGTCATTTTTCACATCCTGGCCGAAATGTGTTTCTGCACTTCCGGTGCACAATACCCATGATTACTGAGGAAATCAGTGTTCGCTGGTTCGCAAAACATACAGTGACACTGTTCATGAGCAGAGATTCTACAATGCCTATGTTGAAAATTTGGTGACGATACTCCATAAAATGATTGTGTTATAAGCATACGTTGCGCAGTTTGCATGCATGCTCATAACGTTGTGCACTTGTAATGTTTTCATTCTGGATTTTCAGCATTGGCATTTTTCCACACCTCTTGATGAACAGTAAAGCTGTCATTTTATGTATCCTGCCCGAAATGTGTTTTCACACCTCCGGTGAAGAATAGTGCGGTCGCTGTGCGAAATCACTTTTTGAGACAGCTTGAGGACATGACAGTGACACTGTACATGAGTAGAGGTGCTAAAATGCCTATGCTGAAAATCTGGTGCCAAAACTCCGTAAAATGCCTGTGTTACAAGTGTGCATTGCACATTTCCCACGCACCCTTGTAACTTCGCATATTTGCAATACTTACATGCCACATTTTTACCACTGCCATTTTTTTACACCTCCTCATGAACAATACAGCTGTCATTTTTCACATCCTGCCAAACATGTGTTTCCACAATGCACTACCAAAGGCAATGCCAGTGCGACAACATTCGGCATTGACAAATGCCTTGTTATGTCCAGTAAGTTTATTATGAAAAAAATAAATAAAAAACACTCTTTGAGTTGCCAAGGAATAGCTTGCCTGCTTTGGATTTCTATTGCAGCCAGTTATTTAAGTGGAGGAAAAGCAAGCATGATAGTGCAGTGCTGGGTCCACTAGGACAGCAATGGTACTTTCTTGATTTGGTATCCCACTGATGGAGATTTGCTGCCAGGTTGACAGTAGGTGGAGGATGGAGGAGAGGGGTGCGAGACAGCAGTCAAGAAAGTGGTGCTGTTGAACACTTGTGCAGCTGGGAGAAATGCTGAAATGTTCTCTATCTCCAACCACATACAAAGACATTGTTCTTTTTTTTTTTTTGAAATAAAGAACAATCAGGTTTCATGGGAACAGGATAGTGACTGCTACCAAGTGGGACTTTCACTTGTTGGACCTATGATGGCATTGCAACTGGGATCAGACAGCAGCAGAGTTACTACACAAAGGTACTGTTTTTGAAAATTACAAGAAATGACTTGAGTGGGAGTGGTTGTGTCATTTTCTCTGGCAGCTGGCATGCCCTTTATAATGATTCTAGCCGCTGCAGAGGGGAACCCTCACTAAGCAAGAAAAAAAAAATGGCTGCCGTTCAATTTTTAAAATTTTACATGGGCAGTGATTTGTTTCTGATAGGGCAGCTGGCTCAGAGACTTGTTATTTCCCTGTCTCTCTTGCCACATAAATGCCCACCATGGCAAAGGGCCTGGCCAATCATAAGCCAGGAAATTTAAAATCCATTTTCTAAATTATATTAGCTGACTGGTTGCGCTCCTTCAGTTACGACTTAGGGTCCATGGTTCAGCTACCATGAGTGATTCTCTCTCAGTTAAATTTCAAAATGCAAAATTTGTTTTAAAATGTTTTTGCCAAGGATAGACCAAATCATAATCAATGTATAATTTGCAGCTGGATTCTGCTTTTACTCAGTATTGCAATTTACAGGAAAGAAGTACAGGGAGATTTAATTAGTTGCTCAGGGTCAAACAGTCTCCCTTTGGACACATGAAAGTATATAAACTAAGGTTCTGATCATTCAAAACTTCATTTTTGGTAGCAATCACCTGCATCAGGAGGGCTATGGAGTTATAAGCATAAAGCATAGTATAGAGCCAGGTTACAGTTTAAAGCTTTCCATAAAAATAATATGATCCTTAGAACCAACACTAAGTTAATCCCTAAGGTGGTATTTGCTTTTCACCTACTGTACTGTAGATCACACAGTAACTTGAGTGTTTTCTTTCTTAGACCATATTCAGATAAACTGGAGACAAATCCCGAAATAAATTATTTGCCAGTTTTGCTGGAGGATTCTGAAAATTGTTCTGCACGTAAAACCATGCAGAATGACTTATTCAGAACGTAGAACCTCGGAGTTCTGGTGACATCATAGTACCACTGAAGCTTCACTCTCATGGTTCTGGGATTCATACCTGCCACCTCCTAGTTTGTAGCTCTGTGCTCTGTGCTCTAATATTTGGACTACACTGTCACCTGAAAATTAGTTATTGGTGAATGCATTCAATGGCAGGGCTAGTTGGCCCAGACATAACTGATACACTATAAAGTTCTGTTTAAACCAAACATTCTTCTTCAACTTTATGATCACATATTTGGCTGAGTATGGGTTTTATGCAGGATACTGTCAGTTGTGCAAAGTAGTCTTAACAATTTGGAATCTAGTATTCAGTTTAGAGGCCAGTCTCTGTAGTACACCTTGCTGGCATGGACACTGTAAAAGTAGATTCCCTAAGCAGAATGAGTCTTGTGACCTTAATATGGTCAATAGATCAGATAGTCTAAGACTCCATCTTTCAGAGTTGGAGTATACCAGTGATAGGTCTGTTTGCCTTGTGGGAGAACAACAAACATCCATTGTTTTGCTGCAGACTTCCATCACTGGGAATTGTCCCAGTCTAGGCAACTAACACCACATGATCGAGACACATGTATCTTCATACTTTTCTTTCATTTCCTGTGATTCAGAAAGTGCTTCTGAAATTAAAGAGGGAGAGTTCAGCAATGATACTGATGGCTTCAGACAGGGCCAGGCCATTCAGATACACAGTGCTTCTGGACCTATCTCAGAGAACTCCAGAATGTCAGGACAGAGTATTTTACCCAGATCTCAAATTATTTCACAGACCCTAAACAGTATGGTACCTGGGAAGTCAGACTTGCACCTCTCAGACTACGTAAACCATGTACTGAAGGTAATTAGAAAGCCAGCTGCTGGAAAAGCACACAAATCTGAATGATAAAAGTGTTCTATTTGGTGCAATAATATCCTCAAATTCAAATACTGCAAATATTGCTTTAGTACTAAAATATTTTAAGATCTTAAAAGCCATTTAAAGTTCACATTACAGCAAACTACTTTTAAGCAAACTCCAAGCCAAAACAATATTATGTGGCACATCCAGTGTTTAAAATACTTTTCAGTGGTCTTATCCATTAAAATCCGCCTGTAGAAAAAGCCAGTCTCACCTTGAGACTTCAGTTTGGTACTCATGCAATGACTGAGTTCTCCATTTGAATCAAAGCTGTTCAGCTTATAGAACCATTTATAGATTGAGGGGTATGCTCTCGACCAATCAGAGAACTCCCTTTCCAACCACATGAGACACTCTTGTATTGTAAAGAATGTCTCATGAGTGGCCATCCCAGTGGTGCAGAGGGCTGAGATGCTTTAGCACCTTACCTCTCAAATGCACACTGGTGACCAGGGTTCGGGAACAAGTTCTGGCCACCAGGGGTTTGCTGGGGGGAGGGCTGGGAGTAGTCAGCCCTTCTCTCCCAGATTTTGGAGGTCGGTCTTCCTAACTCTTGGCTGCCACCATGTGGAGGCTCAGTGGTAGCATTGTGCAGAATGTGGGACTGGTGCTAGGCCAGGTGGGTGAAGTGGGTTGCCAGTTCTGGTGCACATGCGTGCCTCCATGAGCATGCACGACCATGTCACTGAGGCTCCGGGGCATTAAGGAGAGAAAACCAGGGGAAAAATCCATTCCCTGTCACTGTATGCGATGGCCGTTGGAACCCTCAGGTATTGCACTATGTGGATCCTGGCTGGGGAGTGGTAAATGGAACTGGGGGTCCCAGGCCAGGGCCTGAAGGCAGGAGCAGGTGGTCGTGGGTGGGCAAACAGATGAGAAAACAAAAGAATATCTCATGTGCAGGTGCCTTAAAACAAGCACATTTGGGGGAGGATTTCAACATTTTTAATAATATTATTGGGCCCTCTTGCTTGTACTGAATTGTATTGTATTAAATGTTGATGTTCTCAGCCTTCCATTTTATAAATTCATGAATTATCATTCTTGTAAATATTGTATTGTTGTATTGTTTTATTTAAAATCTTCAATAAAAATGTTGCATTGAAAAAAATAATTATATTAATACATCCTCCATGGCTATTATAACAGTTGTTATAGTGGTTTCATATAAATTCTTAGGGTATCATAACTGTTTAGCTTCAGTTTGTGGTTCTCAGACACTACGAATGCATGAGAGCACCCCCTTACAACCATAACAGTTGTCTTGAATGATGTATTAACATACAGCAGAATGACTCATTTAGAACTTAGGACCCTTGAACTCTGGTGACATCATAAAACCACTTGAGCTTTGCTCTCGGGGTTCAGTGATGTCACCAGAATCTCTATGTGTCCTAGCAACCCTGTTCCTAAAGGAGAAAGGAAATTATTTTCACATGTTTAACTGTCCTCCCATCTTCCATTCCATGCCAGTTATGTATTTTGATTTACCTTGACCAATTTTTGACAAAAAATACTCTAACTTTGAGGTGCCCGCAGATCTACATAGAGTTTCTCTCTCCTCAGCAGCTATTGCTCTTTCTTTTCATATTTCTAAAACATTCCATGGCATCCATAACAGCATTCCATGATATTCATTTGAAATGACCTGGAATAGTGTTACTGACATCACAGAATGTTCAGGCAGTATGAAAACTGCTGTGGAGAGAGGGATTCAGAATAGTTACTAAGGCAACAAAATTAGATTGTTAATTTAACAAAAAATGTCAAAAACATATCAGAACATCAGCTATATACTGAAAAGATAATGGGTGGGCATCATGAGGTGCAAAAACTTGTTCCTATCACCTTTAAAGAGCTGCTAACACCTTTGGGAAAACTTAGGAAAAAATAATGTTTACACACAATTTTAGCTTGTACTGTATATCTCATATTTTTATGTTATTTAAACGTTTGGTAACTAGGAAAGGCACACTGAGCCAAAGCTCTTTTCCAGGTGTGTATTCTATAGATTTCTCCTCCCCATGATTTATTACAGAGAAAATTTGTACAAAAGCAGGATGTTTATCCCTTTGAATTCATCAATCTTATAGCTTATTTCTCACTTGAAGTCATTATCCCCTGTTGTAACATCACAGTATGTTGCCTTGGCAATAACTGTGATGTCACAACTAGAGTATTATGATATCAGGTGGGGAATAATCAACAGGAGCTGATGAACTTTCAAGGAACAAAAAAACCTTTATCACGCATATGATCACTATAGTTAGTTGTGGCAAGCAAATACAAAGCTAATGTGAAATATAAGCTGAACCGTGTTCACATATTATGTTTTTCAAAATTCTCATTGATGTGTCGCTGCTCTTTAAAGTAAAACTGCATTTAAGCTGCAAGCCAGTATTTTCTATAGGAACTGTTTTTCCATACTGGTTTACATTCTGTTAATATTGTACCTTAGTGACCCTTTCATAAACTCACAGGATAATCCTGATTTACAC
Source organism: Neoceratodus forsteri (assembly GCA_016271365.2). Taxonomy (NCBI): domain Eukaryota; kingdom Metazoa; phylum Chordata; order Ceratodontiformes; family Ceratodontidae; genus Neoceratodus; species Neoceratodus forsteri. Next base: position 672,775,138 of record CM057452.1, read on the forward strand.
ATTGTTGGTAAGGACCATTTGCTGTCTAATTGGTCAGCGCCACCTTCACCAGTGATGTTATCAGAGCACAACATCTCTGTGTGAAGGTCTGACACCAACACAATCACAGAAAACAAATAACAAATCTCACTGCACCCCTTGCTTTTGAAACAGACTGATCAAGTGAATGCCTAATGAAAACAACAGTGCACGGCTGTCTGTTTTCCTCATCTGCTGTTAAATAAGTCAGCATCACATTAAATAACATAACCCTTTTTTTGCAGCACACATAAAACGAAACTCACCTTTACAATAGTAAAATCATCTTCGAATCTCACCCTTCCAGTTCTAAAAGTGATCGGGGACACCCCATGACCCCTTGCACTCATTACAGGTCGACATCTTCAAAACTAAGCCCTTGGAAAAGTTGGTGGTTTCAGAACCATTCATGTCTAAGTACAAACATGACATTATCAAAGAGAAGCACCAGGCGCACTGGAGAACCAGCACTAGGGTATGAGCAAGAGTCAGCAGAACTGTGACATGACAGTGGGGAGACCACTCAGCTCCTGAAAGAAATGACGGCACTGGTTATGGTGCACTAACAGTGTGACTGGGTTATGTGGGTAGGGTAAATAAGAGACACAACAAATCCAAATATGGTTTAAAACACACTTGCTTTAATGTGATATTTATTTGTCCTAAGGACTATTTTTTTATAAAAAAATATACAAAAATAAATCAAACCATAAAATGAATAAGTCTTAAACTTCAGACTAAAATAAAACAAAATTAACAAAAGAAATAGCTCTCCTAGAGCTCCAGAACTACCCCACCTCAGTAGTTTCACCACACAGTAGTTAACTTTTAGCAAACAAAATAACTTTGATCTTCTGTGCTCTTTAGACAACCTCTCAGGACACTCTCCTAGGCTGATCTGCCTAAACTGAGTAACAGGGCAGCTTTTATACACATCTCTACAGCATCATCAGGTTAGCTGATCCACTCCTTTTCTTAATAAACAGTCATTCCTCCTCTAATACAAACAATTTGGAGGATCAGCATGACTGTATAGATAGACTGGAAATACCAAGCAATAATAAACCATTTCTTTATTCATATAAATATTAGTAGAAAAAGATATGCAACATTATAACTTAATTATCTATCAGCCTTGAAACTCCACCCCTTTCCAGTTGAGTGACAGCTGAGGAGTTTCTAATAAGCAGCATATTTATGGGGCTGCTGGCTCCTAAGAGCCCATTTTAAATGACTCTGTGCTCAGGTAAAAATTCCCCTGCATTTAAGAGCAAAAATAGAAAATAAACATTTTATTTCCAAACAGTATTAGTCTCCTAAACATATTTCAAGTTTCACATCCACTAAATAATGCAACAACATATAACTGATAAACCCGACGGCTGACATTTCAAGCCGTCGGGAAATATTTCACCTTTCTGTCTTTTTATTATTTTTATTCAGCTGTATCATGTTCCCATTTATTTAAAGTCTAGCTTTCATCAACATGCTGCAAGGGTCCCATTCTAACATGGCAGAGCTCCTTCTCATCTGTCTACTAGTTACTGGAGGCGCGAGTCAGGAAAAGTGACAACTTTCACTGTCCCGACTCAGCCACGCCGTGTGGATCAGTGCTTTTGTGCATGAAGCAGCTATGGGAGAAGCATACCTTATTTCTCTCTCTCTCTCATAGCAGCAAGTTGCCTATTTCATTCTCGGACTGTTTACCAGCTCAGACTAAGTTGCAGAGGCACTTTAGGGACATAGAGGTGTAACAATACCTCACTCTGTATTAATCCTACTGTCAAATGGCTTCTCCTGTTTCTGAAATGAGCAACTGCATGATGACTAACTTTTATTTAAGCTGAGAACACCTTCTTACAGTGGCCAGTTGCTCAATACCTTTCATTATACCTCAGCGCTTTGTGCCACTTGTACAATAGCGCTAACGCATACTACGGGGCATATTTCAAGTTATTAGCACTTCGGTGTAACCCTACCTTTTCTTATCTCTTTATTTCTTTAAGTTCTGCCCAGGAAAAATGGTTACAGGACAGGACTAATTTCTGCACAGGCAAAACATTTTTTCTGAATGTAGTTTGCAGGCATAAGGCAAGAGAATGAAAAAGGAATTTAAAGGGGGGATAGTCAAGTGAGATAAAGATACTATTATGGGTGGCCTACCCATAATAGTAGAAAAGGATATAAATAGAATATAGTAGAGGAAAGAATGCTACTGCAGTAGACTTTTAGGGGGTAAGAATAAAGTTGCCTTACATAGTCTGCCACAAGAGCTTGGGGGGGGGGTCAATCTATCACAAACAGACTTTTTTATACTTTATTTGTATCTTTTATCATAAGCATGACATTAGATCATGAAACATACAGCAAACTGTCCATAAAGATTATGCTACCATTGAGAAACGTTTCTCTTAGATATAGGAGTAATATGCATGTGCCATATAGTAGTATAACACTGAGGGGAAATTATACTAACATTTCTGAATTAAGTCCCCATGTTTGCTGTTGAGGAAGTCCATGAGCCACATAGCTATAACAAATGAGACAGGATTGTCCTGCAAATCCAGTCCAGATGAACCAGATGGAGGGAGGCAGTACAGCACAGTGGTTTAAGGCTCTGAGCTGCAAATCTGCAGACCTGGGTTTGAATCCCACAGCCCCCACTTGCATACTGTGTGACCCAGAGCAACTCGCTTAACTTCCCCGTGCTCCCAGGTCACACCTGTAAACAAGCTTTCAGCTTAGTGTGCCACTCCCGGTTAAACAATTGAAAAAAAAAAAAGATAATTAATTCCCATGAGGGATAAAATCAGTGATGAAAGTGAGCAGGAATGCACAGGAACTCAGTTCCTGTACCTTTTTTGCAGCAGGAACAGAGTTCCTGTACTTCTTCCCACTGACACTGGAACTGAAATTCTTAAACCAGCAACATAATGATAGTTTCTGGGCCTGTGACCTGAAATCAGGGTTTCCATAACAACATTTGACTTGTTCAACAGTGCTATTTTGCTAGAAACTCTTTAATATTTATTTATTTATTTAGATTTTGTTTACCAGGTAAACCCACTGAGACCAAAGGTCCCTTTTTCAGGGGCGACCCGGGGTGAATACACCACCAACTTTACATTAGGTACAGTATACAGCTTCAAAAACACATATACAATTCGTATGTAAGGTACAGCATACAGATACAAAAGAAAAATAAAAAAATAATATATATACAGTTCATACAGGAGGTTGCGTAACTGTTAAGCAGAGACAGAGAGCATGTAGGAAGTACCAGTAGTCAGAGAAAAATTGCATTGCCCAGGGGGAGAGAAAAAAAAAATTCAAAAGTCCAAGGGTCATTCAAAGAGAAGAACATAACACAGTTTGTAAAGAGTATACAGTTGATAGAGGCTAGTTGGTACCAGGGGCACCACGGATTCATAGATGGTCACATGAGGTCATGAGGGGTAGGGAGTATATCTAGTGGTTACAGCAGCAGTGGCTCAGTTCTAGGAGGTAGACTTTGAGATCGGCCTTGAAAGAGGAGAGGGAGGGTTTGTCAAGCAGGGAAGAGGGGAGCGAGTTCCAGAAATGAGGGGCGGTGAACTGGAAGGAGCATTTTCCTTGATTGGTGCAGATGCGGGGTATGTTCAAGAGTCAACTTGAGGTAGGTTGCGGAGGGGGACTTTAGGGGTAAGTAGGTCACTGAGGTGAGGTGGATGGTGTGTGGAGAGGAGTTTGTAGGAAAGGCAGGCAGGGGAAAAAGATAGTTTAAGCTTGAGTGACGGCCAGTTAAGATCCTTAAGAGCTTCGCAGTGGTGCCGCCTAGGGGAGGAGTGGGTTGCAAAGCGAGCAATGCGGTGGTAGAGGGTGGCGGATTGGTTAGCTCAGTCTCTGAGGGACTGTAATACCATACAGTAAATAAGGAGGAGGTGCAGTTAGCAATGGCTCTACGTGCCTCTCCAGAGAGGGAGTTCCCAAGGCGGTATAGCAAGCCCAGTCTCTGGTGGTTTTTGTTAGGACATCTATATGGGGTTTGAAGGTTAGCTCCTGGTCAAGGGTAATCCCAAGATACTTAAATTGGTCAGTGACCTCAACACGCATTCCTCAAGCTGATGTTATAGAGAGAAGACCACTAGGGTCTTTACCCAGTTGCCGGGTCCCAAAGAGGACAGCTTTTGTCTTGTCCTCGTTTAGCTTGAGTTGGTTGGCAGTTAACCACGTTTCTAGTTTTGCTAGGCAGGTTTGTAGTTCAGTTGCGATAACGGAGGATTGGGGGTCACTGTGATAGATTACTGTATCATCAGCGTAGAGCAGTAGATTGCAGGGTGCACACACCTCAGCATATCATTCACAAACAGGGAGAACAGCAGGGGTCCTAGTATGGAGCCCTGGGGTACCCCAGAGATCACCGGTCTGGGGCTTGAGTTGACACCTTGCCATTGTACTGTCTGACTTCTGTTTGTCAGGTAGCTAGTGGCCCAGGAAAGAGAGAGCTGATCCAAGCCAAGCCTTTGAAGTTTTGAGAGGAGTAACTTATGACTGACCATGTCAAAGGCCTTGGAGAGGTCGATGAATAGCGCCCCCGTAGGGGTGCCCTGGTCCATGGCGTTGAGTATGTCGGTAGTCAATCTGACTAGGGCAGTGTCCGTGCCATGGTCTTTCCGAAAACCATGCTGGACCTTAGAGAGGAGTAGGTGCTGTTCCAGATAGCATTGCAGCTGATCGTAGACTATTCTTTCAAGGATTTTTCCCAGAGGGCAGAGGAGGGAGATGGGCCTATAATTCTCCACCCTATCCCGGGTTCCTTTTTTTTTATGGATTGGAACTATGGTGGCACCTTTCCATTTGGTGGGCACTGACCCTTCCTGAAGGGATCGGTTAATGAGTAGGGCAACAGGGTAGGCAATGGCAGGTGCCACAGCCCTCAGTAGGCGAGGTTCCAGCTGATCATTACCAGTAGATGATTCAGGGTTAATTTTGCAGAGTAGTGGTAGCACCGTGCAGGGGTCCACAAGTTTCAGGTGGAATAAAGGATGAGAGAACTCTGCGTCGAGGTGGGTGGGAGGAGGATGTCCCGCATGGTTGGGGAGCAGGCAGGGGGATAGGAAAAGGAGGCACTGAAGGCTTCAGCCACCTTAGTAGGGTCATCTGTCGGAGTGTTTCCGGCTAAGACCATGGCACTTTGTTCCTGCATGTGACCCTTCAGGAGGGAGTTTATGTGGCCCCAGAACTTCTTGGGGTCACTTAGGTTGGTCACTTGGAGGTCACGGAGGTATTTAGATTTGGCCAGTTTTGTGGCCTGTTTACACTTGTTGCGCAAGCCCCTGTAGTTCTCCCAGTCAGATATTGTGCCAGATGATTTGTAGAGTCCCCATGCTTTGTCCCTGAGCCGTATGGTGTGTTTCAGCTCTGGGTATAGCCATTTATGGCACTTGCCCTGAACCCTTAGTTTTTTCCAGGGGGCATGACAGTTTACTATGCCCAGGAACGTCTCGGAAAAGTATTGGAGGGCCGCGTCAATAGTGGGAAGGGAGATGATAGGCCACCTTTCCTCCTTGAAGAGGTCAGCGCAGAGGCTTGCTGGTTCAAATCTGCTGTAATTTCTTGCAACAATCAGCCTGGCAGCTGGCCTGGGAGGTTTATTAGACTAGATGCAGTAGATAGGGCAGTGGTCGCTCAAGGAGTCCACCATTATCCCGGCGGACAGTATCCGAGTGGGGTTGGAGGTAAGTGCCCAGTCAAGAAGTGAACGGTTGCCAGTTTTCAAGCAGCCTGGTTGGCATGTTAGATCACCTGTAAGGGATGCGCCCAGCACGTAGGTTTTTGCTCGAGAGTGAGTTAGGGGCGAGCCAGTTGAGATTAAAACCCTAGAAGGATTTTCTCCTGGGGGTAGTTGAAGGATGGCACTGGAGTGATTCAAGGGAGGGGGTTGCAGATTGAGGTGGGAGATAGGCACATCCGATGTAGAGGGCTTTGTACCTCTGAGGACAAGTTTGAGAAATAATACCTCAGCCTGAGTATCATCTACCACTTGTAGGTCTATCGGGGTGGCATTTAAGGGGGATTTTAGATAGAATAGGACTCCCCCCCTCTTAACTGAATCTACTAGTGTCTAATCAGATAGATGTATCTTGACACAGCTATCCTTCAGATTAAGGATCTTCATTCTACATTTCATATTTGCCAGTGGCTAAGTTCCTGTACTTCTTGTCTACCTCTTGCACTACTGGATAAAATAGTGCCATGTCTAATGCTAAATGAAATGTCACATCAGGGTATATGCAGCATAGAACATTTCAACTTGTGCTAGTAAGGCAAACAACACACTTCCCCCTCTCAGAGCCCCATTTTCAAAGAGGTTACAAAACTGTTGATAATCCATCCTAAGTGAACAAGTCTTTCCTGGTGAAACTTTTAAATTTTAAAATAAACCTGATGACCTCAAGGTGGTGACAAAGCAGTATGTAGGGCCAGTGAGATGCTAGGGTGCATAGGGGAGGGGTATTGCCAGCGGAAGGAGGGAGGTGATGTTGCCACTGAACAAAGTATTGATGAGACCCCACCTGGAGTACTGTGTCCAGTTCTGGAGATCGCATCTCAGGACAACATAGACTGGGTGGAGGCTGTCCAGAGGAGGGCAACTAAAATGGTGCAGGATCTGCATCAGAAGCCCTATGAGGAGAGACTGATTAAGCAATAAGGCATGACAGGGCGTTGGTTGTACTAGGTTTACCCCATGATCAGGGGTGTTGTAAGGCATGAGACAAAGCTGAGTGCCTTCTGCCCCTGACTGTGGGGTAAACCTTGTACAACCAATGTCCCAGAGGTGCCTTATTAAAATGGGCCCATAGGCAACTTTTAAAACAATGAACACTCCAAAAGTTTCAAAAGGCACAAAAAATATAATAAAATGTTGCTGTATAATGTAAAATAGCCCCTCCACAGATGTTTTTCACTTGCTGGTCACCTGTCTTCCTACACATGCAATACACTGCGTTTGCTTACCATGGAATGAAAGAATTCAAAGCTCTGCATTATTTCAGTACAAACATAGAAATATAGAAAGTGACTGCAGAAAGCGACTGCAAGATCCATCTAGTCTGCTCAAGACTAATGGGTTACTACCCCCTCCATATTTGCCCTTTTGTATAATGATACCTTTGTGAGAATGCTTCCTCCCCCCACACACAAACACACACACACATGGAATGGTAACATGGAATGCATGAATTCAAAATTCTTAAGAGTTCCACTGGCATACACACACAGATACACACACACACTGGTCTCAGATGGAGACAGAACCTCAATGTTATCTGTTGAAAGGTAAGAAGCAGGGGGTTCTCTTGCAAACTGGTAGGGATGGGGGGATTCTTCATGGTCATCAAAGAAACACCAACAATGGAAATTCTGAATAGTACCTGATTTTTATGTTCGCCATGTGAGTATGCGCACAGTGAACATTTTGCTATGATAGTTGGCTGTTGAGAGGTGTGACACTGTCCGTCCAATGCAGAGCAATCTTTTAGGGGCACTACAGTGGCACACCAATCATTAGCTAAGCTGATTATGACAGTGTTTTGGTTTTTTGGGTGGAGATGTCGTGGACTTCAAAAGTAAAAGCTGACCCAATCATGGGTAAGCTTTTCCTTTTGATCTACACTGCTCATCAACCAGAATTGATCTGTCATAATCAGACTGGAATGCCTGGAATGTCAAACATGCAGGGGCTTATGCCAGCTACAACAAAAATCTGTCCATCGATGTCTGTTACTGGCACCCACATAACTGTCCCCCACACCCGACCCTCCCTCTCTGGCCCCCCAAGCATAACACTGACACTGGGGGTGTCCAGTTCCTCAGAGTCACCGCCTCATAAGTGAAAGCCCCATGGGCCACTACTGCGCTGCTCCCAGTGCACAGTAACATCTCTAAATGGTGCTGATGTGCCAGAAGACTCATTCACAGCCATCCATTGATGTCTGTTGTTGCTGTCGCCCCTCTAACTATCCTGCCCACCCAACCCTCCATTTCAGCACCCCCCCAGCAAACATAACACTGACACTGGGGGTGCCCAATCCCCCAGTGTTTCTGTAGCTCTCTGTTATTGCCTCCCCCTAACTGTCCCACCCGCCTTACCCTCCCTCTATTATCCACCCTGCCCACAAACATAACACTGACACTGGAGGTGCCCAATTCCCCAGTGTCATGAACTGAAATAAAGAAAACCTTCCCTCATAGTTTTTTTTTGTTTTTTTTTTTTTACACTGACACTGGGGTGCCCAATCTCCTGGAGTCACTGTTGCTCTCTGTTTTTACTGCCCCTGTAACTGTCCCACACACCTGACCCACCATCTCAGCAACCCCCCCCCACAAACATAACACTGACACTGGGGTTGTCCAGTCCTCCAGTGTCGCAATCTGAAATAAAGAAAGCCTTCCCTTGTTTTTTTTTAATTAAATAAACCCTGTAAAAAGGAAAACATCCATCGGTGTCTATTGTGGCTGTTACTGTCCCCTCCCACCTGACCCTCCAACTCAGCACCCCTCTCAATATTTTACTTACCCACCATGAGTCCAACACCATAATCTTCTCTGGACCACAAACATGTCTTCACTCTTCAAAGCTAGACTGTGACGTGAGGAAACAGGTATGCAATTCAATGTATTTCAATGGGTTTTGAACTTAGTCATATAACATGGCCATTTTTGCATAGTTTAGCATATTTTTGCCCTAAATTTTCAACATGCCTTTTTGGGACCCCACCTCATGAACAATTTCAGTGAAATAAGGCAAATAAGTCCTGAAAGGTAATTTTGCAGTCCCTAAGCGAAATCACCTTTTCAGCAGTAGTTGAAAATTGTATCTGTCCTTGTTCATGAGACGGTGTCATAAGAAGGCTATGTTGAACATTTGGTGTAGAAATATTAAAAAACAGCAAAGTTATGAACCTACATTGAATTTTGGGAACACAGGGTAGTAACTTTGGTAATTTTCAATATTTGTACCCCAAATTTACAATATAGGCATTTCCTTTCAGCATCTCACGAATGTGACAGCTGCCATTTTTCAAATCCTGGCCAAAATGTGTTTTTGTATCCTGAAAGGTTATTTTGCAGTCCCTTCACAAAAATCACCTTTCGGGCAGAAGTTCAAAACTTTCTGTGCCCCTTGTTCATGAGGTGAGGTCATAAGAAGACTATGCTGGCAATCTGGGGAACAATATTAAAACATAACAAAGTTATGAGCCTGCATTGAATTTACAAATGCAGGCTCCTAACTTTGCTAATATGTAACCCACACAGTGCACCACAATACATCTAGTACCCCAGGGCTTCTATACCAGTGGTGAACATACAACACTGACAAATGCTTGTTTAAATTTGTATACAGTATGTGTGTAAGGAGGGGCTCATGAATGTAAATAACATTAAATTATTTACTTACTTTGTTTCATTTCATGTACTTTTGTTTTAGGGCATAGTTGAAGATGTTTCTAAACTGTATGAGTAAAGGTGGCAGCCATGTTTGTGACGGAAATTAGGAAGAGTAAGTGGCTTTCAGATTCTGCATGTGAGTTGCCCCAGTTGTCAGGGACTTGTTTTTAGGCATTGGATGTGCTGCTAATGGCTAGAACAAAGTCAACCAATTAGGACACAGAGATTTCCTTGCCTATTTTTTATGGGACCTTAATATGTACACCCTGGAAGAGAGGAGGTGAGTGTGGGGGGGGGGGGGCATGATAGAGACCTATAAATGCCTCATGGGGTTGAACAAGGTACAGGATGGGAGTGTTTCTCAGATGAAAAATGCACAAGAACAAGGGGTCATGCAATGAAGCTAGAAGGAAAATATGTAGGAGAAATGTAAGAAAGTACTTCTTCACTGAAAGAATGGTGGATGCTTGGAACAGTGTTCCAGCAGATGTGGTGGGGAAAAAATAGTGGTGAGCTTCAGGTATGCATGCGATAGGCATACGGGAGTCTTGGGAAATGGGGGGGGGGGGCTGGAGCTCAAGTGGATTCTGAGGTGACAAGTATAGGCAGGGACAAATGGGCAGACTCAATGGGCCAAGCAGTCCTTATCTGCCATCAAATTCTGGGTTTCTATGTTTCACATTAATTAGACTGAAATAACACAAGAGATGCAGGGAAATAATGCTACAGTAACTTCCTCAACTGGGGGATACCTCTCACAACCATTGACTGAGGGATATAAACAACAAGTGGGAAAGTTAATATCAAACATAATGTCATCCGTTATGTTTTATCCTGCCTCGAAAGTCATTTTAAATAATAAGTGAATCAAAGTATTTTACAGCCATTTTGAATAACTACATGGAATTTGTATGGTATTGTGGCTTTAAGACCCAGAGAGCAGACAGAGTTTTTTTTAAAGATGGATTGAATGTATCACTTGCTGCTGACTGAGATGTTTAGGTAGTTTGAATAAACTGTATCCTGTTTGATTAAGGTATAGAGGACTTAAGATAGCTGAATCATGGAGCTGATGAGTTTGTTAGCTCTACAACCTACGTTTAGATGTAGTGCACTGGAATTATTTCTATGTATTTTTTATGTTTGTAATGAGGCAGTATTTTAAGGAAGTGTGTGAGAAAAAGAAAGTTAGGGAAAAAGTAGTTTTAGCTGCTTCAGAGTGGTTATCCATTTGCAAAATGTATTTATTTATTAGTTTTTGTTTTTTGTTTACTGGAAAAGGTACAGTAGACAAGTCAATGCATATTTTCACGTACCACCAGGAGAATACATCAGATAAAAAATACATGATAAAGTTGGCATCCATCATTGAACCAGAATAGACGCACATGCAAAACATACAACCAAAAGTTACAAAAAATGGATGCAAAACTCTTGAGGAATGTGAACATACAAATACACATAACAAGAGGGAAAACAACTATAAATAATATGCCCAAAACTGCTAGTACAAGAAACAGGAGAAACAGGAGGCTAATTTGTGCAATGAGAGGCTGACAAACTCAACAAATGCTTGTGTAGCTCATGTGAGGGGAAGACTGCACAATTCAAGGGGAAGGGAATTCCAATACAGGTAATAGGTACAAAGATGCTGAAGGCCTGTTCCCCCATCTGAAAAGCACATTTGGAACATGTAGTAAGGATCCCCCCACCAACTGAAGTCAGTAGACTTGTTGTGGTGCAGGAGGGAGGGGAAAGGGCAGAGCAGGAGATCTTAATAATTTCTCAATAAAGCACCCAACAGAGAACAATTGGGCCCCTGTAGGGGGAGCCATTCCAGGAAGGCTTACAGGGATCAGTGATGCATGAGGTGAGTGGAGGACAGGGAGAAATGAAAAATGTTGTAGGACACTTCCCACTTGTTCAGGGCTACATTGGACATATCCTCACCATGCACAGAGGTGAGTTGGTTGACATCATCAAGGACTGAACTTGAACTGTTTTCCTCTGGCACTGGGAGAAGGACTACACGTGGTGAGAGTATCTGTTTTACTTTGTCTACTGTGGAAGCATTTATTATATTTCCTAGCAAAAGAGAAACATAGAAACATAGACTTTGATGGCAGATAAGGACCACTTGGCCCACCCAGTCTGCCCATTTCCCTACCTACTGGATAAGCTGCAGATTCTAGTTAACCAACAGCCTATTTCCTGCCACCCCCCACTACAATTGCCTTGTGTCTGTCCCATGCATGTTTGAATTCCCCCACTGTTTTAGACCCAACAATCTCCCCAGAAAGGCAGTTCCATGCATCCACTAGTCTCTCTGTGAAAAAAGATTTCCTCACATTACTCCTGAGCCATCCCCCCTCTGTCTTTAAATTGTGTCCCCTTGTTCTTACACATCTCTTTTTCTGAAAGATGCTACCTTCCTGGACTTTGTTGATTCCCTTGAGGTACTTGAATGTTTCTATCATGTCCCCCCTGTCCCTCCTTTCATCAAGGGTATACATATTAAGCTCTCTCAGTCTCTCTTCATATGATTTCTGATGCAGACCCTGCATCATTTTAGTTGCCCTCCTCTGGACTGCTTCCATCCTGTCTGTGTCCTTGTGTAGATGAGGTCTCCAAAACTGCACACAGTACTCAGATGGGGTCTCACCAACTGTCTGTACAGAGGGATAACCACTTCCTTTTTCTACTTGTGATGCCCTTCCATGCATCCCAGTATCCCCTGGCTCTCCCTACTGACTTCTCACGTTGCTTACCAACCTTTAGATCATCTGATATGACTACCCCCAAGTCCCATTCCATTTTTGTTGTTGTTGGTACCTCCCCTGCTATTGTGTACTCTTCTCCTGGGTTTTTGTTTCCCAGGTGCATTACTTTGCACTTCTTTGCATTGAATCTAAGTTGCCATATGTCTGACCATTCCTCGAACCTTGCCAAGTCCCTTCTCATCCTTTCTACCCTCCATTGTGTATCAACTCTGTTACAGATCTTTGTACCATCTGCAAAGAGGCATACCTTTCCCTCCAGACCCTCTGCAATGTCACCTATAAAGATGTTAAAGAGGACTGGACCCAGTACTGAGCCCTGAGGTACTCCACTAGTGACCCCCCTTTCTTCAGAATGTGTTTCACTCACTATTACCTTCTGTGTCCTGTTATGCAGCCAGTTTGCAACCCAGGCTACCACCCTGGGACCCACTCCCAGGCTGGCTAACTTGATTATTAATCTTTTGTGTGGGACTGTGTCAAATGCCTTGCTAAAGTCTAGGTAGGCCACATCCACAGCCACTCCCTGGTCTATTACTTTGGTCACCCAGTCAAAGAAATCTATTAGATTCATCTGACATGACCTTCCTGCTGTAAATCCATGCTGCTTTGGGTCCTGTGCCCCGCTGGCCTCTAGGTACTCAACAATTCTTTCTTTCAGAAGTGATTCCATCATTTTCCCTACCACTGAGGTCAAACTTATAGGTCTGTAGTTTACTGCTTCTACCTTGCTCCCGCTTTTGTGAAGGGGAATCACATCTGCCCTCTTCCAGTCCTCAGGTACCACCCCATACTCCCATGATTTTTTAAAAAGTGTGGTCAGTGGTGTCACTAGGTCCTCCCTTAGTTCTTTTAGGATTCTGGGGTGAATCCCGTCAGGCCCCATTGCTTTGTCCACCTTGAGTTTTAGGAGTTCTTTCAGGATTCTTTCTTCTGTAAATGGACTGATGTCAACCCCCTACCCAGAGTGCTTCTATTGTCTGGTTTAGGTAACTCCTCCTCATCTTCTTTTGTGAATACTGAGCCAAAGTATTCATTCAGTATCTCTGCCTTTTCACTGTCTCCCTCTGCCCTCCTCCCTCTCCTTATTAATCTTCACTATTCCTCCCTTAACCTTTCTATGCTCCCTAATGTACCTATAAAAGGTTTTATCCCCTTCTTAACTGAATTGGCAATTTTTCCTCAGTTTGGGTTTTGTTATTCTGACTGCCTTCCCTACTTCTTTCTGCTTTAATTGATACAATTCCCTGTCATGCTCCTTCTGTGATGTCTTATACTTTTTGAATGCAGCCTTTTTCTCCTTAACCTTCCCTGCCACCTCTTTTGAGAACCATAGTGGTTTTTTACTCCGCTTTGTTTTCTTTATCTGTTTCACACAAAAGCTTGTTGCCTCTATGATGGCAGTTTTGATTTTTCTCCATTGTTCTTCCACCCCTACTTTTTGGTCATTTGCTAGTGTATTCCTCAGGTATTCACCCATTTTCAAAGTCAGCCCTTCAAAGTCCAGTATGCTTGCTTTGTATGGCTTGTCTCCATGGTTGTGCTTATTGTGAAACACACTGTGCAGTGGTCGCTTGTTCCCAGATGTCTACTGACTTCTAAATTTGTGATCCTCTCTTCATTTGAGAGTACCAGGTCAAGTGTTCTCCCTCCCGAGTGGGTTCCAACACTAGCTGTCTAAGGCCTGCCTCTGCAGGGCATCGAGAATGACCCCTGCTCTGGATGTGGCTGCAGTACATGTCATCCAGTTAACATCTGGTATATTCAGGTCCCCCATCAACAGTATCTCCCCTTTTTCAGCCGTTTTGAGAATGTCCTCTATCATTTTCTTGTCCATTTCCTCCCCTTGAGATAGGGGTCTGTATACAACCCCTGTGTGGATTGTGATGCAATTCCCTGTCTCCAAGGTGACCCAGAGGGCCTCTTGTCCTCCCCCTTTATTGTTTAGTTCTGTAGCTTTGATCTCTTCCCTTATGTATAGAGCTACTACACCTCCTCTTTTCCCCTCCCTGTCCCTTCTGTAGACTGTGTACCCCGGTATGTTGACATCCCAGTCATGGTTCCCTGTGTACCATGTTTCTGTGACTGCCACAATATCTAATTTTTCATCTACCATCAAGGCTACTAGCTCAGGAAGCTTATTTCCCAGACTACGGGCATTGGTACTCATTGCCCTCCATTTAATGTTGGCTTTATCCTTTTTTCCCCCATGCCTGCTCTTTTTGCCCTTGTCTATTTTTCCATTTACCGCTGTCCTGCCCTCTGCTAAGCACTGTACCTCAGTGTTTACCTTACTACCCGTCATGTTTTGTTGGGGGAGGCTTGAAATTTCCTGCCTCTTATTAGCACCTCCCCCCATGGCTAGTTTAAAAGCTTACCAAGGAAGCATTTAAACCTGTCATTTAGGCTCTTGGTTCCCTTCATGGACAGATGCAGACCATCGTGCCAGTATAGACCTTCATCTCTCCAGGTGTACCCCCAGTCCCCAATGAAGCCAAAGCCCTGTGCTTTGCACCAGTTTTGCAACCATTCATTAAACTGCATGGTGTGTAGTACCCTAGCCTCACCCCTGCCGTGGACTGGCAGCACCTCTGAGAAGGTAACCGTGCTTGCTACCTGGCTGAGGCCCCTCCCCAACTCCACAATTTTATCCTGCACTGCAGTGATCCCATGCCTAGCTAGGTCATTTGTCCCAAGGTTGACAATGATATCTAGTTCCCTCTCCTGTGATGCTGCTTCTGCAATCCTGAGGATTCGCTTCTTGTCCCTCCAAGCCATGGCACCAGGCAGACACCTTACTTCCCTCTCCTCTTCCTTCCCCAGGTCTACCCCTCTAACAATTGAGTCCCCTATCAGAAGCTGTTTTCTTCCCCTGTGGTGTCCCTTGCCACCCTTCTGTGGGTCTCCCTTGTGGGTGTCCTCAGCATTCTTCTTGGTCTCCACTGAGGGTGCCATCATAGAGGAACCTTGCTCTGCCAGACTGGCATATGGTTTGTGTAGAGGTACAACTAGGGGACTTCACCTCTGTTCCACCACCTGCACCCTCCCAGAACCCACTGTGGTCCAACTCCTCTTCATACTTGACAGCCTGTGTGGCAGTGGTGCTCTTTGGGTGGGGGAGGCCTCCTTAGTCCTTGCCAGTTCAGCCTGGAGGTGGCAACCTCCTCCTTCAGAGCTGACAGTTGCCTGCAGATAGGAAAGCAACACAGCTTCCAGCATGTCTACCAGAAAACTGCTGCCCCACAGCCAGAGAGAGAGCGCAAGAGCTGACTGAGGACATAAAAGCATGTTGTATCTGTGAAGCAGAGAGTTTACTGGACTCCTCTGGTGAAACCAAAGACCTGAGTGCTTCAATATAATATTTTATAAAGACATACTCAAAAGTTTCAATTGCTGAACTACTTAAAAGTACTCTGGATTCTCCTAAATTGTATATTTTGTATTTTGTGTTTTAAAATCTTTGCTTATTATGTTTGCTTGCATGCGTGTGCAAGAAACATAGTGCCATCATCTGAGTTTTTGTAGGTGTGGCACCCTGTCTTCCATTTCAGTCAGTGTGTTGGCAGGTGTGGCCACAGTTCACCAATGAATGCTGCAGCTGTCTATGACAGCAGCTGAAAATGCAGATGTGTACAGTTGAAAGGGAGAGACTGCTTCAGTGAGCAGTGATACAATAGTGTTGATTAGCATATTGCCAGCAATCCTGCTTGTACACGTCTCTGCTTTCTCTTCCTGGAACGTAAATTCAGTTTGAAGTGAACTTTTCCTAGGACTATCTTTCCCGGAGGAGGCAAGTGACTAAAATGACATTCTTGGAATGTTTCCAGAAAAAGATTTAATTCCCATCCTTGGAATGTTGA
This sequence comes from Neoceratodus forsteri, assembly GCA_016271365.2. NCBI lineage: Eukaryota > Metazoa > Chordata > Ceratodontiformes > Ceratodontidae > Neoceratodus > Neoceratodus forsteri. Next base: position 672,791,222 of record CM057452.1, read on the forward strand.
GTCAGAGTTCAGGGTAGGAGCGACATTGACAAAAGCAGGAAAACAGAACCCCAAAGAGACTGAAAAAGTAAACGCAGTTTTCATCTGTTGGCACACCTGATCAGTATTGTAATGGTATTCCCCAACCCTCTGAGTGTCTCTGAATAGCGCTCCCCCTGTCCGCCACACACAGTATGGCTGATAGGGGTGCCCAATCCTCCATTGGCTCTGTGCTCCCCTCCCCCAGAGTTCTAGGTGCCACGCTGGGAGCCCACCCCAGTGTGGCATAAGTGAGAATGGTGATGGGGTGCCCAATCCCCCGTCGGCTCAGTTAACCCCCCTCAAAAGAAACAGAATTCCAATTGCCATGCTGGGAGCCCACCCCAGCATGGAACATGTTTGTATGGCCAATGGGGGTGCACAATCCCCTGTTGGCTACACTGACCCTCCAAAAAAATCTTCCATCTGCCACACTGGGAGCCCGCCCCAGCATGGCACAAGTCCCCAGTCATCCTCCTAAAAAGAAAACAAACACCTGAAAAAAAAAAAATGTTCCTCGTTGATTGTCTTGCCCCCCAACCCACACTCACCCATTGCGCATCCACCTCCCCACACCCCCACCTCACCCCATACTTACCTGGGGAGGCCAGTGAGACGATCTTCGTTGGATCAGGAACACATCTGCACTCTTCAAAGCCGACTGTGAACTGAAGAAATGCCGGTAAGCTGTATAATGGAATAAATAGGTTTTCTTTCAACTTTGATGCATATCTCAGGCATTGTTTGGAATTTTGGCACCAAATTTTCAACATGGGGTTTTTGGGACCCCTCCTCATGAATTTTGGCACTGTCATGGCGTTATTCGGCCCTGAAAGGTGATTTTGTGGTCACTGCACGGAACCACCTTTCAGGACCGATTTATGAAATGACAGTGTCATAGTTCATGAGGTAGGCACCCAAAAATGCTATTTTGAAAATTTGGTGAAAAAATTCCCAAAAATGACTGATTTACGAGCGCGCATTAGGTAGTTCCTATGCACTCTCATAAGTTTGTGAATTTTGGATATTTTCACTCCAGATTTTCAACATTGCCATTTTACCACACCTCCTTACCAGCAGTATAGCTGTCATTTTTCACTTCTCACCCAAAATGTGTTTCCGCACATGAGGCGCACAATGGCACAGTTGGTGTGTGAAATCAATGTTCGAAACAGATTAAGAAAATCACAGTGACACTGTTCATAAGCAGAGGTCTTAAAATGGCTATGTTAAACATTTGGTGGCAAAAGTCCATAAAATGACTGTTACGAGCAAGTATTGTGCTGTTTCCACGCACACTCATAAGTTCATGAATTTGTAATATTTTCAGTCCAGATTTTCACCACTGGCATTTTTCCACACTTCCTTATGAACAGTACAGCTGTCATTTTTCACACCATGGCCAAAATGTATTTTCGCACTTCCAGGGCAGAAATGCATGGTCACTGTGGGAAATCACTGTTCGGGACAGATTAAGAAAATCACAGTGAGACTGTTCATGAGCGGAGGTCCCAAAATGTCTGTATTAGCAATCTGCTGTAAAAAATCCCCAAACTAATTACATTACTGGTGTGTGCTGCACAGTTTCTACGCACACTCGTGACTTCACCAGTTTTTTTTTAATATTTTCACTGCAGATTTTCAACATTGCCATTTTTTACACCTCCCCATGAACAGTACGGCTGTCATTTTTCACATCCTGTTCGAAATGTGTTTTCGCACCTGTGGTGCCAAATGGCGAAATCACTGTGCAAAATCAGCTTTTGGCTAACGAACTGATATTGCCACTGTTCATGAGGTGGGGTCACCAAAAACCATGTTGAAAATTTTGAGTGAAAATACCAACAAACGCCTGAGGTGTTAGGGTTTCTGACCATAATGCCCCACCCTGTAGAGACTGACAGGCATCAAGGGTGTGACTTGGGATTGTCACCTGTAATGCTCATACCATTCCACCCCCACCCACACCCTGCAGACAGTGAGAGGCATCGAGGTGTGCCTTGGGCTCTTCGGCCCCAAAGTTCACCCCATTCTCCTATACAGCACCCATCTCACCATATTTCCTGATGGAATGGGGTGAACATAAGAGCCAAAAACCCCAAGGCACACCATGACACTTGTCGGTGTCTGTAGGGTAGGGTGTGGTGAAATGGCATGGCCGTTATGCCTGACGACCCAAAGGCACACCCCAATGCCTGCCAGTATCTGTAGGGTGGTGGTGGGGTTGGCTTCAGTTCAATACTTCACTGCCATTCCTATTATGCAGTTCTCTAACTCCTACACTACCAATGCCAATGCCAGCAAGCAAACATTTAGCATTGACAAATGCTTGTTTTTAACAGTGGGTTTATTTAGCAGTGGAAGGGGAGAAAGTGCTATTAGGCAATGGGCCATAGATTAGTGAATGCTTAAATCTAATCAAAATAAATTTGCTCCACAGGATTCTATTACTGCTAAGCAAGCTGACCTGCGTAATACCCCCAAAGTGATTTGATTCATTGCACAGCAGTATCTCTAAATTTATCTAGCAGGAAAAGCTGTCCATGAATCATACAGTATAACAAGGTGAGTGCACCTAAGCTGTTGGGAGGCTTAAGACTCCCTAAACATATTTCTGAACCACCTAGCCATTATCTGTAGTAAATACCAAAATGGTTACAAGACCCACTGCCCCCTCAAGAGAGATGTTGGACACCAGTATAGTTACAAATTAAAAGAGCTGTTTGTGCCAAAGTTAATGTAAGCACTGAAGCTTTGATCTACACAATAGGCAAGCACCTACCTAAGGAGCTGAAGAATACACCCATACAAGCGATCATTCATACAGTACACATACCTGATTCTTTAGGCTGACAAACCTGAAAGTGTCTTTGGACATGAAGCAGCTCCTCACCTATAACCCCAACTTCCTCATAGCAAGGAAGTAAATCTCCCACCCTCCATGAACCAATTTAGACATCTCAAGAATTGTACAATTAATGTTAGGTAACAAGCTCAATAATTTTAACTCCTTCCAACACATATATCAATTACTCAATCATAAAGTGACTGCATTTCTTCAGATATTACATGTAACTGCAAAACACTTCAGAGGGCAGTTACGATACTCTCAATGTGGTACAGCAGTTCTTCCATTAGTGGCTCAGACCACATTGCCACACTATCTCTTACCTTTATCAGCGCATATGTGAGCTACTGTAACTCTGGACAAGTGGATGGTAGCACCTCCTATTGGCAAGTGTAATTGCCTAAAAAGCAAGAGTTCTATAACCAGCAGAAAAGTTAGAAAGATCTGTACAAACACAAAGTTTAACACTTACAGGCTCATGGAGGTGCAAACACTGCATAACATGTATTATATGCCTGTTGAGCTCCCCAAAATGAACAAGATTCTGTCAGACACTTGCTTAAGATGTAACTCTGACAGGGGTATGCTACTACATATCCTATGGCACTGTGCTAAGTCCAGAACATTATGGCAGACCATAAAAGACAAACTCGACCCACTCTTGGGGCTGGTAGATGCCTTTACACCAACAGTTTGTATAACTGGGGATTATGAAATGAGCCTCTTAGGCCCCAGGAAATACCACATAGCCCTTATTTCAGCCTGTACTAAAATGTTATTATGTGCCACTGGCTAGACCAGCAGATTTCTACATACTAAGAGTGGCACAATGAACTTATGTTTGCCTTAACAGCTGACAAATCCATTGCTAGCATCAATAATAGAATGAAATCATGTAAGAATAAATGTGAAAGACTGGAGTTATTAATGTCTCTAGATCCGTAGTACTAGTTGATTGAAGCCTTAATTAACTTGTATATATGTGTTGTTATATGGAGTAACTATACTGAGGAGTACCCTTTGGTTTCATTGTAAGGACACTCTAATTAAACTGTGTGAAGAACTATAAAATGAACTGCAACCTTATAGTCTAGGTCACTAATGATGGGGATGAACTGCTTGTTTGTTTTTTGTTTTGCCTGTGTTGTTTTGATTGTTGTGTGTGTTGTCTTGATAAAGAACAATAAAGTGTATTAAATTACAAAACAGATTAGTGTATGCTTGATGGTCTGGGTGAGTAGCATTATATTGTGCTAGAATTAGTGTGATTGAGGCTGTGATTGTTTTATGGTTTAGTATTACGGTAACGTGAGGTTTGTGCTATGGTACAGACCCTGCTTTAGGTGGGTCTGTTATATTGGTGGGAGTTATTTTGGTGGTGGCTGTGTGACCAGTGGTATAATGCATGTGGGGCTGGGCCCCTCAGGCTTAGTTAATCTCAGTTACTGTGCCTCTGCCCCTTTGATGATCTGCCCACCAGCAGTGGCATATAGGTACTTCAGGGAGATGGGCATCGTAAGGAAGTGGGACAGTAGGTAGGGGGTTCCAACTGGGGAGTGGGCAGGTGGCCTATAAGTCGGCAGTCTCCACTTGTTCCCTATGGGCAGTATTATTCAATGTGAGATTGATGGGGAACAAGTTCGCAATTAGACTTGATTTCTTCAGCTGATTTGTCTTGCATCACAGAAATCTGGCTGGGTGATGACGTGGAGCCAGTTTTACAGACATTGTTCCCAATTGGATGCTCTGTGGCTTTGTGACAGTGGAGGAATCGTGTGTGCATATGTGTGTGTGTGTGTGTGTGTGTGGTATCTGTTTTAGATCCAATTTGAACTTTACTGTGCCAAAGTTAATGTAAGCTCTAAAGCTTTGATCTACATAATAGGTAAGCGTCTACCTAAGGAGCTGAATAATACACCCATACAAGTGATCATTCATTCAGTACACATACCTGGTTCTGTAGGCTGACAAACCTGTAGGTGTCTTTGGACATGAAGCAAACCCTCATCTATAACCTAGAATTCCTCATAGCAGGGAAGTAAATCTCCCACCCTCCATGAACCAATTTAGACATCTCAAGAATTGTGCAAGTAACATTAGATAACAAGTTCATTAATGTTAACACCTTCCAACAAATATATCAATTACTCAAACATAAAGTGTCTGCATTACTCCAGATATTGCACATAACTGCAAAACACTTTAGAGGGCAGATATGATACTCTCAATGTGGTACAGCAGTTCTCCCATTAGTGGCTCAGACCACATTGCCACACTATCTCTCACCTTTATCAGAGCATACATGAGCTACTGTAACTCTGGACAAGTGGATGGTAGCACCTCTTATTGGCAAGAGGAATTGCCTAAAAAGCAAGGGGTCTATAACCAGCAGAAAAGTTAGAAAGATCTGTACAAGCACATAACGTTTGACACTTACAGGCTCATGGAGGTGAAAACACTGCATAACATGTATTATATGCCTGTTGAGCTCCCCAAAATGAGCAAGATTCTGTCAGACACTTGCTCGAGATGTAACTCTGACAGGGGCATGCTACTACATATCTGATGGCACTGTTCTAAGTCCAAACCATATGGCAAACCATAAAAGACAAACTCGACCAACTCTTGGGGCTGGAAGATGCCTTTACACAAACAGTTTGTATAACTGAGGACTATGAAATGTGCATCTTAGGCCCCAGGAAATACTACATAGCCCTTATTTCAGCCTGCACTAAAGAGTTATTATGTGCCACTGGCTAGACCAGTAGATTTCTACATACCAAGTGACACAATAAACTTATGTTTGCCTTAAGAGCTGAAAAATCTATTGCTAGCATCAGTAATAGAATGAAATCATATAAGAATAAATGTGAAAGACCAGAGGTATTAATGTCTCTGGATCTATAGTATTAGCTGATTGATGCCTTAATTAATTTGTATATATGTGTTGTTATATGGCGTAACTATACTGAGGAGTACCCCCTTGGTTTCATTGTAAGGATACTCTAGTTAAACTGTGTGAAGAACTGTAAAATGAACTGCAACTTTATAGTCTAGGTCACTAATGATAGGGATGAGCTGCTTGTTTGCTGTTTTTTTTTGTTTTGCCTGTGTTGTTTTGATTGTTGCATGTGTTGTCTTGATAAAGATCAATAAAGTATATTAAATTCAAAAATAGATTAGTGCATGCTTGATGGTCTGGGTGAGTAGGAATGTATTGTACTACAATTAGTGTGATTGAGGCTGTGATTGTTTTATGGTTAAGTATTAGGGTAATGTGAGGTGTGTGCTACTGTACAGACTCTACTTTAGGTGGGTCTGTTATATTGGTGGGGGTTATTTTGGTGGTGGCTGTGTGACCAGTGGTATAATGCATGTGGAGCTGGGCCCCTCAGGCTAAGTTAATCTCAGTTACTGTGCCTCTGCCCCTTTGATGATCTGCCCACCAGCAGTGGCATACAGGTGCTGCAGGGAGATGGGCATCATAAGGAAGTGGAACAGTAGGCAGTGGGAGGTGGGGGGTTCCAACTGGGGAGTGGGCAGGTGGCCTACAAGTCGGCAGTCTCCACTTGTTCCCTATGGGCTGTGTTATGCAATGTGAGATGGATGGGGAACAAGTTTGTAATTAGACTTGATTTCTTCAGCTGGTTTGTCTTGCATCACAGAAATCTGGCTGGGTGATGATGTGGAGCCAATTTTCAATCAAATCAAAAAACTTTATTTAGCCAGGCAAAATCATCATTGAGCAAGCTCATTTGCAAGATAGTCCTGGTCAGTATAAACAATACAGACATAAGTAAGAAACTGTGCAGGCATTGGTGCTTGCAGAGAACAACAGATGCAATTTGTGCATTGAGAAAGCAAAATACAATTGGAAGTCAAAAGGAGATGTGTGACAATGAGCACATTTCCATTAAAAAAAGGAACACATTCAGTGAGAACAACAGCACAACAGTATACATGTACAGTTAGTCAGAAGAAAGTCATATATAATTGGTGAGGCAGATAGGTAAGAACTAGGAAAGGAACATGAGAGGAGGAAAAGAAAGGAATCAGTGGTAAGAAGTGCTAAAGCTGGGGGGAGCAGTGCTGGGGATACGAGGCTCCAAGGTGGTGGGCAGATGATCTTGTCACTTGAAGCAGGTGCAGATATCCCATAGGTATCTAGTAAGCAGTAGTTTGAAGGTGTATGAACCAGGCAGAGATGAGATCTTGAGAGTCTTTTGTAAAGTATTCCAAAGGGACGGAAGGGAGAAGATGGCAGCATCCAGACCATGCCGTTTCTTTATTCTAGGCACCCTGAATAAAATGAGTGAAGAACTCCTAAGACCATGTGTTCCCTTAGCCTGCTCAAATAGGTTTGTGATGTAGGTTGGGAACTTATCAGTTAGTGCCCTAAAGAACCACAGGAGAATGTTTCTTTATCTCCTCAGTAGAAGAGAGGGCCAGCCTATCACTTCATAGAGCAAACAGTCGTGGGTTCTAGGAGGCAGGTTCGGAATAAACCTCAGGGAGTGATGGTAGAGGGTGTCAAGTTTACATAGTGCCTGGTTAGGGCAATAACTGAAGAGGAAATCTGCATAGTCAAACAATGGTAAAAAAGTTGTTTGTACTAGTCTCTTCCAGGCTTCAAATGTGAGGAGGAATCTTATATGATCGAATATGCCAAGGCATTCTCTTAGTTTTTTAGATAGTTCGTTGAGATGAACCATGAAGTTAAGCCTGTTATCCAACCATATGCCCAAATATTTGAACTTGTCCACGATTTCCAGTGGTTCACCATGTAAAGTGTAGATCAGGAGGTTCGCTGGGGACCCTGAGGTATAGGTGGTATGTGGTGAGATAACCATAGCTTTGTATTTTTTAGCATTGAGCAAGAGCTTCAGTTTGCACAGGTTATACTGAAGGATGTCACAGTCATGCTGGAGCTCCTCATCAGCAAGCTCTAGTGAAGAGTTGATAGTATATATTGAACCATATCATCAGCAAAAATATGTACATTATCTAAGTGAATGTGAGCATCAATGTGGTTTACAGTATGTAAATTGCGAACAGTAGGGGGCCCAAAATAGAGCCTTGCGGTACCCCCCAAGGGAGTTTTTTAGTGAAGACAGTTCTCCTAGGTCCTTAACTTGCTGCGTTCTGTTGGAAAGGTAACATTCGAACCACTTTAGGGCAGAGTGGTCTAGGCCAAAGCTCCTCAGACCATTTAGCAGGAGAGTATGATCCACCATATCAAAGGCCTTGCTAAGGTCAAGAAAGAGGCACAGACATGCTTTCTTGTATCTAGAGTGGTTTGCCAGTCACAAGTCACTTTAGCAAGGGCTGAAACTATGCTGTGTTTGGGTCGGAAGCCAGATTGGGCTGGATTTAAAAAGTCTTTGGATTCAAGATATTCTCTAAGCTGGGCATTAACTATTTTCTCCAAGAGTTTTGAGAGGGTTGAGAGAAGGGAAATTGGGTGGTAATTGTTCAAGTCTGTTGGGTCCCCGGACTTAAAAAGGGGAATAATGTGCACTGTTTTCCAGAGTGGTGGTAGCTCCTAAGGCCAAGGAACAATTGAATAGATGGGTAAATGGAGCTGTCAGCTGACAGTAGCCTGTTTTCAAGAAAAATGATTCTAGGAGATCCGTGCCAGCACTCTTTTACAGGCATTGGTCCCAGCTGGATTCTCTGTGGTTTTGTGATGGTGGAGGAATCATGTGTGTGTAGGAGGGGTACCTGTTTTAGATCAAATTTGAACCTTACTATGCTCGAGGTGGAAGTTACTTTGTCGTCTGAATGTGTGGCTGTGCATTGGGGTCCAGGTGCAGATTGCAGGATCCTTCTCATATACTGCCCTATGGGGCATGAGAGGGATTCTCTGCAAGAAACTGCTGACTTCATCACCTAGAAGGTATTGGAGTTGCCCAGATAACTAGTTCTGAGTAACTTTAGTGCCTGGATCGATGACAAACATTCACAATTTGGATGAGATTTCTTCCAGTTGATGTACTCACTGGGTCTCACACAAGTAGTTACTACTGTGACCCATCAACACAGTCATGCCTTGAACCTAGTATTCTCACTGGGGCTCAAGATTAACCACCTTGAGACTAATCCAGTCTGCTGAGAAGATCACTGCACCTTGAAGTTCTTGCTAGCCCCCCCACCCTTGCTGTCAACACCCAGCAAAGTTTGTCCATTACCACCCTTTTAAGGGGTTGTCCCCAGCAGGACTCCAGGCAGCAATGGATCTCTTGGGTGTGATGGCTGCTTGTGGGACAGGATCAGAGAAGGTGGTGGTAGCCTATAACAGGGCTGTTGCCTTGGCCCTCAATTCTGTCACACCAGTTCATATACAACCCAGGACTTCTAGCTTACTTGGGTCATGTCTGAAAAAGGGCCTTGGCTCATGACACTTTCCTGGTAAACAAAAGCTGAAATAACAAAAAAAATGAGTATCCCCGTGGTTCAGTGGGGAGCTTAAGGAGATGAAGGCTATGTGTCGGAGATTAAACAGTTGTTGGCAGAAGTCCGGGACAGATGAGGACAGACTGGCTCTGAGAACCACTATGGTAGGTTACACACAGAAAAACCTCTCTCTCTCTCGCTCTCTCTCTCTGGCGCTCTCTCTCTCTCTTTAGCAAGATAGAATGACTTACTGTACAAGACACTTTGGTAAATCAGAGCAGACTCAAATCCTTAGATGGTAGCTTGTTTATAGTCCCAAACCTAACTCTTTTAGGCTGTGCCAAACCTTGAGACCCTCCAGCTGCACCTCATGACATGTCATCCAGTATGTCACGCTGACATCATAGATTCAGTATTCTTTATATCTTGAAAGCTGGGTTGGAAAAGTGAACTGATCTGGTCTTCAGACAAATACATCTTTTTTTTTGTCCCAAGACCTGACTGAGCCCAGAGGGAATGCTTGGTTTAGCTAGCAGCTTCCTGAGATGAAAATATACTTTCTAAGCTCTTCACATAAATTGCCCAGGGGTCTTGTCATGGTACAAGGCAGCACAGATAATAAATTTACCTCAGAGCTAGTTGGCCTGTTTCTGATACAAACTTTGACTTTTTCCCAGGACTGTCCTTGTATCTGCTACATTCCAACTGATCCTCACGAAGAAAGAATTGAATACAAACATATAGCAAAAAAGTAAAATGCAGTGATTGGTATACATAGCAAATTGTTACATTCCCCCTCAGAAAAATGAAAAGCAAATCTTTCTAATAGCACTAAATGAATTTTGTTTTTTGTGTGAGCTAGCTGGCCCCACCTGTTGTCCCTTCAGTTAATTCTTTGTGTGAACCCCACATTAGTTTCTCCTTGCATCTCTCCCACTAAAGAGAGATGGAAAAAACAAAACATGAGCACTAACTTTTTTCTGGACATCCTGTCTGCATTAGCATACTGTGACCAACTGCGGTGCCTAATGTCCATATTATAGGACTACAGCACCAGGCTCCACCTTTGCAATTTTGAGTTCTGGCCACTGGTTCTATGCAACCAGGTAAAGGGGTTGTGATCAGTAACCAGGGTGCACTCCCTCCTATACAGATAAGGCTGCAGTTTTTGCAAAGCCCATACAATCCCTAGAAACTCCTCGATTATGCATAGGCCTCCTCTCTGGGCAGCAGCTTCCTGCTCAGGTACACAGATGAGTGTCCCTCTCCTGAATGTGTAACCTGACTCAGAACTGCATATAGTCCATGATTAAATGCATCTATGTGCACAAAGAACCTAAGAGAATAGTCCAGGCTGACAAGCACAGGCATCCAACACAATGTGTCCTTCAGCTGATGGAATGCATATCACAGGTTTCTGTTCACTGAATATTTTCTGGCATTTTCTTCCTGGTGAAATCAGACAGAATTTAGCCATGCTGATGAAATTTGACACAAACTTATGATAGTACCTTGCTGTTCCTAGGAAGGTCTGCACTTTTTGCTTGGTCATGGGTGTGGCCCATTTCTGGATGGCGTTAATCTTCACTGGCTCAGGTCAGATGTACCAACTCCCCACCCTGTACCAAAGGAATGACAGTTCTGAAATCCCTATCTGGCACTTCTTTGCTTTGACTGTCAGCCCAGTGGTCTGCAGTCACATGCTTGATGTGATCCCGCCAGGTCTGGCTATAGATTGCAATGTCATTCATGTATGCCAGGCTGAACTCTCCTGCCCCATTCATAATGTGGTCCATGAGTCACTGAAAAGGTGACTGGTGCATTCTTCATCCTGAATGGCATTTCCCTAAACTCAAATAGTCCAAATGGGGTAATGAAGACTGACCTCTTTCTGGCTTCTGTGTCAAAAATACCTGCCAATAGCCCTTTGTCAGGGCTATGGTAGACAGATAATGGGCTCCCCCTAACCTTTCTAGAACCTCATCTGTCCTGGGCATGGGGTATGCATCCAACACTGTGCAGCTTTTGAGCTTGTGGTAGCTGATGCAAAACCTCATGATCCTGTGTTTTGGGGTAATCAGTACCACTGAGGAGGCCAGGGACTACTAGACTCCTGTATCACTTGGAGAGCCAGCATCTCCTTGATCTCCCCTTTTATGGCATGCCTGACACCTTCTGGAACTCTGTAGGGTGGCTGTCTCAGTGGGGCTTGGGACCCTGTATCCATATGGTGCTCTGCCAGCTTGGTATACCTGGTTTCCTCATGAACATTTCATCAAACTACAGCACCCCATTCATATCAGCAGCTTGGGCTGATGTCAGCCACTCTGAGGGGCTGACAGCATTCACTGAGGATTTTTCCTTAATCTCTCCCAGGAGATCCACCAATGAGTCAGGTTCTGCCTCCTCCTCCTCCTCTGAACACCTCCACATAGCCAGGACCATATCATCCCTGTCATGATAGGGTTTCATTATGTTTATGTGGTAAACTCACTGCTTGTGCCTCTTAGCTGGTAGCTCCACCACATAATTAACATCATTCACCCTCTCGACCACCAAGCAAGGCCCATCCCAGACCACCTTTAATTTGTTCTGCTGGACGGAGATGAGTACCATCACCCATTGCCCAACTTTGTATTCCTGGGCTCTGGCTCCACAGTTGTACTGTGTCTTCTGCCTTTGTTGTGCAGTGGCTAGGTGCTCCTGGGCAAACCCCAAGAATTCCTTGAGTTGTGAGCTGAAATTCAGGACATACTCCATGACAGATTCCCCTTGGGGAGCAAGCTAACCCTCCCTTTCATCCCTTACCAAATCAAGGAGGACCCTTACCCATTGGCCAAAAAGGAGCTTGAAGGGTGAGAATGCTGTTGACTCCTGGGGACTTCATTATATGAGAATAGGAGATGGGGTAGGTACTTGTCCCACATTCTCGAATGTTGGTCAGCAAATGCCCTTAATATGGTCTTCAGAAACTCATTTAATTGTTCAATCAGACTGTTAGTCTGGGGGTGGCATGGTGAGGCCCTGAACTGACTCACCACACACTGCTTCCACAGACTAACCATCAGATCAGACATGAAGTACAGTGGTGATCATACAAAAGTTTATCAGTGTTGAGGTGTGCCTCAAGGTACCTTGAGGTACCATTGAGGTATTCAAGTTCAATTTGCATTGACTATAATGTGATCCTGCCTCAGTACCACCGACGTATATCTCAGTACTGATAAACTTTTATACGATCACCACTGTAATAGTAGTAGTCTTCATTCATTTATGGTACCCTTCCCCAGAGGTCCAGGGTGCTATTACAATAAAAGCTACAAACAATTAACCATATCATAAACAAATGAAATAACAATAAATAACTGCCTGGATTCCATCTAAAACAACATAATAAAACTAACTAATAGTTTATATATGCTGAAAAAAATGTGTTACAGGACATCCAACAGAATCCCCTGGGGAAAACCACTCAACATAATATCCCCAGTAGTTCATTGTCCATCTTCTCAGCCTCGACGGAGGACAAGGGATACCGTGTGGTGTAATCTATGACCACTAAAATGTACCACTTACCAGTGTTATTTGGAGTGCTAAGTGGCCACACAATTTCCATGGCAATTTGTTGAAATGACACTTCTATAACAGGCAGGGGAATCAAAACTGCCTTAGCTTTGTCCCTAACCTTTCCCACCATCTGGCATTGTGAATAAGTCCAGCAGTAGTTTGCCACATCTTTAAAAATTCTGGGACAGTAAAAATTGCTAGTCAGTCACCTTTTATACGGCTGACCCATAGGTGTCCTGAAAAGGGTATATAATGGGCTAAGGCCAGAAGCTGCTTCCTATACTCCCGAAGAACCACTGTCTGTCAGAGCACCCCTAACTTCAGTCATCCCTTAGGAACTCACTCATGGTATAGGTGCCCATTCTCCCAAAACTTGGGGAGTCACTTTCCATACTGGTGGCTAAGTCCCTTAACTTTTGCAGGTATGGGTCAGCTTGTTGATCTCTCCCTAGCTATGCATGCCTAGCCTTCCCCAAAACACACTCTGCTGTGGGAGAGCCGCCCACAGCTGGGCTCTCTTCAGTCTGTAGCTGTGTCTCAGAACTGCTGCTCCCAGCCCATTTTTTAGCTACAACTTCTCCTGCTACTGAGGTCAGGGTTGCTTCCTCATGCACTGCCCCCTCTGTGTCCTTAGGAGCCAGTTTACTCACCTTGCTTTGGGTAGTGACACACATAATATTGTCCATACTTTCAAAGTTGTTACCCATGATTACTTCCACAAGCAAGTCTGGTACAGCACACACCTCCAGTATACCATGGCCACCTTACCAGCTTAGAAAGCTCTGGGCCAGTAGCACTGATTATAAGGACACTTTACTCTTCTATTACTAGAAAACTGGCCAGGCATGATCTGTTCCCCTTGAATCAAATCCTGCTTCAACAAAGAAATGGAGTCCCCAGTGTCCTTCAATCCCTGGGTCACCATTGCATGCACATACACACAGGAGGCATGTGTGCAGTGAAATGAGAAGACACTGCACTCTGTGTACAGGCTACTAATTGCTGTGAGCATCCTGAACTAACCCCTCCTGCTGTGCTAACCCAAATTTTCAAATGTTTTCAACAGTCTAACAAATGCCCTAGTTTCTGACAGATATAACACCTGTGTTCGACTATCTCCATGCTTTTGAGATCAAGTGACTTCCCTTTTTGTTGAGGCACAGGCTGGCTTCCTTTAGGTTGCTCCCCTGGGGTTCCCCAAAGAACAGAATTTCTATAATAAGAGCATGGTTGGCCGAATATGAACTGATTAGCCCTTTTAGCTGCCTCCTTCACAGAGGCCAGAGTTCCATCCAACAACCATATTCTCGGACCCTTAGGTACAGTTTTTAGAAACTCTTCCAGAAGAAATCACTGAGACATGAGCAACCCAATACTATGACTGGGACCTAACCATCCCAGGTTTCAATCTATACCAGAGGGATAGGGAAAAGGAGAAAGGGGGTGGGGTGGCCATCTATGTTAGGGAAGGGATAAGGTATAATAGGGAGGAGGGGGAGGAAGGCAGGGTGGAGGCCATATGGGTGCAACTATATAACCCAAAGGGTGGCAAGGTTAGACTGGAGGTAGATTATAGGCCTCCAACACAGAATGATGAAATTGATAGGGAGCTGGGGGTGCAGCTAAAGAGGCTTAGTGGAAAAGGGAGAGCTGTGGTGGGGTGGGGGGGACTTTAATCTACCAGGGGTGGATTGGAGCATTCCGACTACCTCATGTGCCAAGGAGTAGATCCTCCTGGAAGCCTCCTAGGACAGCTTCCTGACATAGAGAGTATGGCTGTAGCAGAACCAACTAGGGAGAGGAACATCCTGGACCTGGTGCAGGAAGATAGGGGGCAAGTCAGGGATGTTGGAGTAGAGGGACCCCTGGCAGGAAGTGATCACCGCACAGTGTGGTTCTCAATCAGTTTAGGTAAGGAGGTAGCCACTACAAGGACTAAGGTCCTGAATTTCAAAAGGGCAGACTTTGGCACGATAGAGAGTATTCTGGAAGGGTACATAGCTAGCATCTGCCCAAACATGGACACCGAACAAAAATAGGCAATCATCAAGAGGGGCCTGGCTGAGGCCACTAGCACATATGTCAGGAGCCAGAGCAAGAAATCCAGGACTAAGAAGCCAAGCTGGATGAACAAGAAGGTAGGGCAGAGGGTGAGGGAAAAGAGAGCTGCATTTAGAACCTACAAAAGATCCAGCAGGGAAGAAGACGGGGAGGAACATGTGAGGAAATCCAAGTAAGTGAGAAGAACAGTAAGGGCAATTAAGGTATAGAGAGAACTGAGGCTGGCCCAGGGGATCAAAGAAGCTGAAAATAATTTCTTCAGGTATATAAGGGAGAAGAGAAAAAGAATCAGATTGCTAGGATCAAGAATGGCAGTGGGTGAGTAGAAAAAGGGGCAGAGTGGGCAGAAGTACTCAATGAGTACTTCTGTTGATATTCACCAAGAGAGAATAGGTCCATACCTAAGGGAAGGGTGGGGTGGGGAAGGGGGACTAGATCATGGATGGGGAAATCATATAGGGAAGGGGATTGGAGGGCCTTAGGTCCCTGAGGGTTGATAAGGCACCTAGGCCAGATGGAATTCATCCTAGAGTACTGAGAGAGTTGGCAGTAGTCCTGGCAGGGACATTGGTGGACCTGTTCAACACCTCTCTGAAAACAGCAGGGCCAGCCTTAGCTAGGTGCAAACTATGCCCCTGCACCTTGGGGGCCCATACTTTATGCCTAAATTTTGTTTGAGATGAAAATGTTTACCAGCAAATAAAAATGTGGAAGACAACTGGCTCCGTTACTGTTACAAAAGGTGGGGGCAATGGGGACAACTCAGTTAAGCGCTTTTTATTCTAGCACCGGTCGACTTAGCACCATTAATTTCAGCGCCTCCCATTACAGCACAAAAATCAGTGACTGCTGTCTCAAATCAGCACCTGTCATTTCTGCGCATGCCGTGTTGTTGTATAGAATCGTAAGCCAGTTTGGTGTGTCACCTTCCCTACCTTTGCCTGGTCTTGCCCTGAGACACACAAATTAAACGCAGCTTCATGACGAGTTGTAGTCCTAGCTATCTCAGAAGGTCTACTCACTGTGAGTCTGTCATTGAGCATGTTCCTTTATTTTAACACAAAAAATTACATCTATGAAGAGGTGTTAGTTTAAGGACAGATGCATTGAAGGGGAAAGAGGGTTGCCATTAAAGACTGGAATTTTCTGCAGTTTTCTTCTTCGTTCTGCAAGCTCTTTGAATGTTGTGTGTTTCTTTATCGGGGTTTAAAAGGTGCAGCTTGCAGCTGACTTTTAAACAACCAAAGGCTGTTCTGCTATGAGTGTGGAAATAGCAGGCGCTGTAATAAGATGGCATGCTGTTGTCAATGGGTGCTGTAGTGACAGCTGTGGTGGCTTGACACTTACGTGGCAAGCGCTCAACTGGGCTACACCAGGGGCAGCTTTGCTGCAGTGGAAAAGATTAGGTTAAGTAAGTGATAATGGTGTTAATGGCCATACTTTACACCTCCCAGGCTGACTGCTTTCACTAACAAACGGCTGTATTGACAAGATAACTTGTTTGAAACCTGAACATGTAGCTGAAATTATGAATGACATGGCAACATCTGTTTTAAAAGTATGTGAGCACTCAAAATGGCTCAAATACCTGTCCAACACAGAGCAAAACTGGATTTCCTGACAGGGACCCTGAAAACCTGATGACCAGGTAAAAAAAAAAACTGGCAGGTGGCAACCTTACTGGTGTCCCATGATAATCCTCTCTGTTCTCTCTCACTCACAGCTCCAGGAAAGTTAAGTTGTTTAACTTGTTTGCAAATTGAAGTATCAGAAGTGTGAGTGTCCAGTGATGATGTCCCTGTCCTTACAGAAACAAATACGGTAGTAGTACTATACCTACTTAAGGTCTTGCTCCAGGCTCAGTCAGATTCATTTCCAATGGTGAAGTAAAATAATTCAGTGCCATCAATGTCACTAATTAAAAGATGCTGGTTAAACTAGCAGACTTGATACTGTTTTATTAATACAAGACAGGAGGGTTAGTTAGGTATAAATGTTGGATGTTTGGGGGGGGGCACAAGGAATGGAGTGGTGGGGCCTGGCAGGGGGCTGCACCGGGGCCCAGAATTGTTAAGGCTAGCCCTGAGAAACAGGAAGCATACCAAGGGATTGGAGGGTGGCGCGTGTGGTGCCCCTCCATACGAGTGGGCCCAAGGATGAACCAGGGAACTATAGACCAGTCAGCCTAACCTCAATTGTGGGAAAGCTAATGGAGACTATCCTTAAGGAAAGGCTGGTAAAATTTCTAGAAGATAATAGAAACACAGAGACGTAGAAACATAGAAGCTGATGGCAGATAAGGACTTCCTCACATTACCCCTTAATCAGACTCCCTCTAACCTCATGCTGTATCCTCTTGTCCTGATATTTCTCTTATACTGAAATACTCTTTCACATTGTTAATGACCTTAAGGTGTTTGAATGTTTCTATCATATCACCTCTCTCCCTCCTTTGCTATATGGTACACATATTGAGCTCCATTAATCTGTCCTCATATGTTTTCTGATGCAGTCCCTGCACCATTTTGGTTGCTTTTCTCTGGACTGCCTCAGTTTGGTTAATGTCCTTGTGAAGGTGTGGCCTCCAGTACTGCACACAGTACTCCAGATGGGGCCTAACCAGTGTCTTGCAAAGAGGGATTATTACTTCCCTCATCTGACTTGTGATACCCCTACTAATACACCCTAACATCCCTCTAGCCTTACCTACTGCTTTAGTGGTCTGCTTGGATGATTTCAGGTCATCAGTGATGATGATGCCCAAGTCTCTTTCTTCCCTTGTGATTGCCAGCAATTCACCTCCCAGTCTATAGGTGGCTTCAGGGTTTCTCTTCCCTATGTGCATGATCTTGCACTTCTTTGCATTAAACCCCAGTTGCCACTCTTCCGACCATTTTGCTATTTTATCCAGATCTCTTCTCATTCTGCCCACCCCATCTGGATCATCTACTCTGTTGCAGATCTTGGTGTCATCTGCAAACAGACAAATGATCTCCAGGATGGCAGACAGCATAGGTTTGTCTCTAGCAGATCCTGTCAGATGAACCTGGTGGATTTTTTTGATTGGGTGATGTGGGCACTGGGCAAAGGTCATGCGGTGGACGTCCTATACCTGCACTTCAGCAAGGCTTTTGATTCAGTGCCACATGGTAGGCTGACCAGCAAACTGAACAACCTGGGAGTGGGGAGGAAACTGGTTAGATGGATCAGGAGCTGGTTGCAGGACAGACAGCAGAAGGTAGTAGTGGGGATGAAGGGCTCAGTGCTGGGACCAGAGCTGTTTAACATTTTCATTGCCAACATTACAGAAGGGATAAAGAGTAAAATCAGTCTGTTTGCAGATGACACCAAGACCTGTGCGGAGGTTGATGGAAGGGTAGAGAAGGTGGTAAAGTACTCCAGGAGGATTTGGCAAAACAGGAAGGATGGTCTAACACATGGCAACTTGGGTTCAATGCCAAGAAGAGCAAAGTCATGCACTTGGGAGCCAGGAACCCTGGAAAAAGTTACTGGATGGGGAAAGTGCAGTTTTCTAAGTCAAAGAAGGAGAAGAATCTGGGTGTACTGGTGACATGGGAAAGGAACCACTCAGTCCTGTGCAGGAAGGCAGTGGCAAAGGCCGACAGGCCAACAGAATGCTGGGGTGAATTCAAGGGGAATTACCTCTAGGAGAGAGGTAAGTCATCCTGCCCCTGTACAGGTCCCTGGTGAGGCTACACTTGGAGTACTGTGTGCAGTACTGGCATCCCTATTTGAAAAAGGACAGAAGCTATTGGAGGGGGTGTTGCGCTGGGCAATGAAAATTATCATGGACTTGGGAGATAAACCTTATGAAGAGAGACTGAGAGAGCTCAATATGTATTCTCTGGTGGATAGAAGGGAGAGAGGGGATATGATTGAGACCTTCAAGTACTAGAAGGGTATGAAAAGAGAAAGCACTGGAAGAATTTTCAAATTAAAAGGTGGACGGGAAACCAGGGGGCACAGTCTGAAGCTGGAAGGAGGTAGATTCAGGAGGGAAATGAGGAGGCACTGTTTAACTGAAAGGGTGGTGGCAGTGTGGAATGCACTGCCAGTGGAAGTAATATCACTGCAGATGGTAGGCAGCTTCAAAAGGGGGAGGACAGGTTCAGAAGGAGGGTTCAAACAGTGTGGGGGGCAGGGGTGGGAGTGAAGGATGCATGGGTAAAATCAATGGGGAGGCAAGGGAGGGCAGTCTGAAAGATTGAAGTGCTGCACACTCAGCAGACTAGATAGACCAATAGGCCAGTATCTGCTGGCAATTTCGTATGTTCATATGTAAATAAATATTAAACATTTTATTTCCTTTACAGAGCGAGCTTTTGCACCCTCTGCCCAGCGTTCCAGCAAGTTACTTAGCTGCACACATATTTCAACGTAGCTGTCCCTTGCTATCTTTCTTAACCCTTTACATTTTTGTCTATAGGCCTTGGGGGTTAACTCAAAATGCTTTACCAAGACATTTTTCACTTTATCATAATTCACGCCATCCTCACTGTCCATTCAGGCAAAAGCTTCTAATACCTTGCTTGTAAGCAGTGGCAGTAAGTAAGTTGCCTAAGAAACCCTGCCCAATTCAAACTTCCCACAGATTCTCCTGAAAGATCTTAAAAACAGGTCAAGATCACCCCTCCTGATGTTTGGAAACATTTTAGAAATAACGTTGGCTTCCTGAGTAAAAAAACCCTCATGTCATTACTTACAGTTGATGGCGATGTCCTCCGGCTCATCATCTCCGTCTGACTCTCCTGCTCAAGCTTCTTCATCTGGATCTCATGCTAGTGCTGCTTTTCCTATTCCTCAGTTTTTTGCTTCTCCTCCTTCTTGCTCCTCAGCCTTACACCTCTCCACATCCTCCTTTCAGTTATCCTCTTTCTGTCGCTCCTCTGCTTCCCGCTTCATCTTCTGGATTCCAAGTTTTGCGTTCACCCGAACCATGGCAAGCTCCAGCTACAACATTTGTACCCAGTCTGTTTGTGCAGCTGCCCCAGTCACAGGCTTTAACTCATCTGCATTTCCTCTATCCTCCCTCTCTCAGTTTTGGTTAAAAGTGACCTCTTTTGCACGGTTTTCCAGGTCACTTTTTTCAAGAATGTCTATGAGTTTTGCCCATGTTTGGCCCTCTTCACAGCCCAATTCTCTCTTTCAACAACAGCTCCTGCAAGTGTAGCAGTTTACACTTCTATATTTCCCAGGCATAATGTATTTTATCCATCTACACGTTCTTAACAAAAAAATAATTAAATAAATACAGTAAATTCATACATACATGCATACATACATACAGACATACGTACATAAAACTGATAGAATATACAGCACCCTTTTGTATATCTTGTTCTGTGACTGGACAAATAGCATGTATACTGAAAAAACTGTTTCAGATCCCTGCTACTGCCTCCAGTTTGTGGCAAACTAGTCTTTCTCAGACTCAGCCTGTGTCACTGTTACCAGTTTTTTGGAAAACTTGAGACGCCTGCAAGGATACTCAGTAGCTGCCATCACTCGTCATAGACATTCTTTTGGGGGTATCTCCAAACCTTGATCCCTCCAGAGCTACTGCTCCCACAATACAGTGCTCCTTGCTCAAGGGCAACCAACTTACCACTTTATGTCACAACTGAGTGCTCTGTACTTTAAAAACAGAAAGACCCCTACTCTGATTAACCAGGACCCAAAACCCTAATGTTTTCCCTTTTGCTGCTTGGTGGGTGGGGGTGGGAAATTAGGATTGGAAACCCTAACACCACATTTGCCTACTTTAGAGGCCTTAAGGTACCCTAACTGGTGCATCAACAACGTTTTTTGCAAAGAATTTCCTTTCTTTTTAGTGGACTTGTGTCCTCATTCACTCAGGTACCTTGAGGAAAGAAGGGAGAGAGGGGAAATGATAGAAACTTTTAAGTACCTCAGTAGAATCAACAAAGTCCAAGAGGGTAGCATCTTTCAGAAAAAGAGACATGCAAGAACAAGGGGATACAATTTAAAGATAGAAGGAGGGCAGTTCAGGGGCAATGTGAGGCAGTATTATTTCACAGAGAGGGTAGTGGATGCACGGAACAGCCTTCCTGAGGAGGTTGTAGGGTCTAAAAATGTGAGAGAATTCAAGAATGCATGGGACAGACATAAGGCAATTCTTGTGGGGGGTAGGAAGAAATAGGCTGTTGGTTAACTAGGATCTGCAGCCTATCCTGTAGGTAGGGAAATGGGCAGACTAGATGGGCCTAGCGGTCCTTATCTGCCATCAAAGTCTATGTTTCTATGTTTCTATGTGAACAGATGCAGATGCCCTGTGCCAAGGAAAGACTCCACCCACCTACAGAAGTGCAGGGCTGTGTATGCCCAGCATTTTTGTGCAATGAAGGATGTGAATAATCCATGGTCTGTCTGGTGGACTGCTGAAGTACAGGGCCATATGGCCCTGAACTTCTATGTGCCCACAGCTACAGATGCACAGGCCAAGACTGCATCTGTCAGCCAGTGCACAGGGCTCTCTGCCACTCAAGGGGAGAAAGGTGCAGGGCCCTATACCAAGAGGATAGTTGATTTCACTTAATGGTAGCTGGGCCTATGCAGACACCCTGCACCTTCCATTCCCTGGCACAGCACCCTCCTCACCCCATCCAGCTGGGCCACTGAACTCAGCTCACCAGCACGGGATCACAAATCATATCCGCTGGGGTCAAGACTAGCGTTACAATCAAAGTTTGTTAATTTTTTTTTTTACTCCAAATTTTCAAGATACTCATTTTATGATTCACCTTATAAACATGATATGTACCATTTATAGTATATTGAATGAAATTTCATTTTGCACTAGAAGTCTGACAACAAGTCTCATCAAGGATTTAAAATATGACACATCATGTTTATGAGGTGGTGTGAAAAAATGACGACGTTGAAAGTTTGGAGTCAAAATATTTTAAACTAGTGAAGTAATGAGTAAACGTTGAAATATTGCAATGCTCACTCATAACCTGGTCATTTTACTGTATTTATACACCACATTTTTGACATAGCCTTCTTGCTATCCCACTTTATGGACATGATAGTGAAAATTTTCAGATTCCCGCCGAAACATCTTTCCGCACCACCATAACATCATTCTGCGCCAAAGGTAGGAGAACACATTTTGGCTAGGATTTGAAAAATGACAGCTGTCATGTCTATAAGGTGGTGTGAAAAAATGGCTATGTTAAAAATTTGGGGTCAAAATATTTAAAATTACCAAAGTTACAAGCAAGCGTAGAACATTTTCAAGGTACATGCATTATTTTGCCATCTATACATATTTTGATCCTAAATTTTCAACATAGGCTTCTTATGACTTCACCTCATGAACAAGGGTAGTGAAAAGTTTCAAATACTGCCTGAAAGGTGATTTCATGAAGGGACAGCAAACTTAACTTTTAAGCCTAATTTGCATAATTCCACCACCACCATAGGTCATGAGGTGGGATCCCAAAAAGGCCACATTGAAATGGGGAGTCAAAATATGCAAAAATGACAAAGATATGTATCAAAGTTAAAAACCACATTAAAATACATTGAACTGCACTTACCTTAGTTTCTTATATTGCAGTCAGCGGTTCCAGCAGCAAGACATGTCTTTGATTGGAGAGTGGATCTTCATCCTTAGACATGTTATGGTGAGTGAGAGTGTGTGGGGGGTGCAGGATGATGGGAGTTCATTGAGAGGTTGGGATGGGGTGTGAGGGACCATTTTGTTTTTTACATTGTTAACACAAAAAAAAAATTGAGTGATGGTTTTCTTTATTACATTAATGTGGGGATGGCAATTGGATGGTAGGGGCACCACTAGACACCAAGGGAAACATTATACAAATAAGGGGATGAGGGTGGAGGGCACCACTAAACACCATGGAAACTGTACGAATAAGAGGATGGTGATCAGAGAGTGAAGGGTGCCACTAGACACCAGGGTAACATTATACAAATGAGGGGACAGCAACCGTGGGTTAGGGAGTGCCACTAGACACCAGGGAAACATTATATCAATGAGGAGATGGTGATCAGAGGGTGGGGGGCTACACTAGACACAAGATTGATGAGTGGCAACTCACTGCTCTCACATCAGCCTGCAGCACAAGTTCCAGCGGTGGCTGTAGAACTCAAGGAAATCTTGCTGTTCTCATTCAGAGAATGCGGGTCAATGTCTCCTCTCACTGAGCTGGGCACCCTGCATTTTGGGGTGTCCAGAAAATGTATTTGTGGCAAGTTTTTAAAAACAAACAGCAGAATCTTGCCAAATGGGCCCTGTTTAGCTAGGTTCAGGTGTTTTTTTTTTAGATATTATTCTTATGCATTTACAGTGTTTCTGAGTTTAAAATAAAAAATAAAATGACGGCCGACACAATCAATATTTTTCAGAATGAGAGGTAAGTCATGAAAATAAGCAATCACAATCTTTTTTTTTTGTTTACTGTTTGTGTCAGGACGTTACCACTAAAATCATTATAATTCTGGAACCAACTAATATTTTTTTTCACAAAAGCTTCCAAAGGCAAACCCTTGGCATGAGATCCTTCTATGCTGAAAATATCATAAAAAAATACCACACTGTCTAAGCTGTAAGTGAGAGCAAATAATACCCAATTTTAAGTATAGGAAAATCAAATGTGTTTTTTCTGTTTTTTGGCACTCCATATCTCAACAACTGAACAAGATGCTGTCACAAAACCTTTCACATCTTGACACTCTGGCAGCCTGGCCTGCATGCCAAATGTTTGGCTATTTTGTTAAACACTCCCAAAGTTATTAGGGTGCAAACATTGGGGTTTAACATTAAACAGCCTACTCAGCCCTAACTGTGAGGGTGCTACCCTGCCTCTATAATATTTTAATACTTCTAGATATTTACACAGATAATGCAGGATATTACAGCAAGACTATGAGGAACAGTAATTCTACAGAAATGGAAAAAAAAATGTTTGAACAGTAGGTTACACAAAGAAAAAAACTCTCTCTCTCACTCTGTCTTTAGCAAGAAAAAATGGTTTATGACACAGGACACTTTGGTGAGTCAAGACAGACTCAAACCCTTAGATGGTAGTGTTGGGTATTTTGCTGGGCTCTGTTGGACACCCTCTGACTTCGTTATTATGATCTAATAAACTGTTAGTTACCTGGGGAACATCAGGAGATCACTACACCATAACAAAATATACAATACCCCTCTTACAGATTCTAGTTCTAACAAAAGAATAATAAAAAGAAACAGAAGTGATTATAAAAGCAACATAAGGTTATGTTATTGTCCTACCAGCTTGTCTATAGGACAGTCATTATATATTTCATACTCATTATGTAACATACACACTTGGGAGTCTGGTTCTCTCAAACACTGCAGTATCATGCAGGGTCTGCCTGTGATTTCCTCACAGAGGGGGCATTGGGAAAGGGGTTGTATACCCTGATAAGATCTAGGTCTAGTGACAGATACACCAGCTCATGTGTGTGTGATGATTACACTTACTATTACTTCTATTGGTCAATTTGGTAGGCTGATTGGGTATTATCTCAGTTGCCCTTTAGAATGCTACAATGTGTAGCAATCTACTCATAACAATACGCTTATGTCAATGATGTGATCTCATGGATGAAACATTTTTGTAATGTATCATCATGTTCTCTGAAAGGTCCATTTATAAATTATTGCTGTGGTTGCTCATGACGCCTTAGCTGTAGAGGGCGCTCCTGGGTACATCAGTCATTATATTTCTGACATTGTTGCAGCAATATAGCATTGCAGTTCTAGCCTAGCATATCATTCATGGTGGTTTTGTTCTCTACCCTGCAGAATCTTATGTAGGGTAAAGGTCATGCTTTAGAAGCAGTGCAGTTTCATAGCTTGTATGTATGTTCTATGCAAAAATAGAGAGTCACCTAGCCTTATGTGAATGTAAACCTATACTAAACTTATGTAGATTTTCCCTAGCTATGTTTTTGCATCCCTAGCTCTATATGTAATGTGTGTTCCCCCAGTTATATGTGTGCATGTGTCCCTAGCTCCTTGGTCTGACTGATACATCTGAGTGTGACATCTCCACGTTATGTCTGTGTGTGAGATGCCCCACTTATAAATGTGGGTATTGTGTGGATGTTAGTACTCCCACTTATTAGATGTGGGTGTGCATGTAAGCATCCCCACTTATAAATGTGGGCTTGTGTGTTCAAGTTCAAGTTTATTGCAGGAAAGACTCCGTTGAGCAAGCTCATTCACAAGGAGGTCCTGAGGCACATACACATACAGTTCACAGTTACATAGACAGGAGATATAAAATGTAGAACAACAAAGAAAAAATATATAATACAAGAGGTATACACAATAGAAGTCCTTATGCCATATATGCAGTACATTCCAGCTTTAACCTTGCTCTAAATTATGCAACACATTTCAGCTTAATAAGTAGAGGGCCAGTTGGTACCTAGGAAGTTGACTTGGCATTGGGGGCCTAGTAGCACCTACATATGTCTTTTAATTTAGAGATAGCTAGTGTTTTGTAGGAGTTAATTGATACAATGCTGGTTAGCTTCAGCATCGCTTGTAGTTGGTTCCAAATGTTTGGGAGGGCATATGAGACAGCTCTTTGGACAGCTGTGGTACGTGTCCTGGGAACATCTAGTAGGATAAGGTTGGATTTCCTTAGGGAGTAGGCGCTATGGGAGATGTGTATGAGAGATGTTAAATAGACAGGCAGTTTGTGAAGTAGTAATTTGAGGGTCCAAATGCCAGCATGCAGGAGGCGTCCGGTAGCAAGAGAGGTCCACCCAACTGCTGCATAAAGATCACAGTGGTGGGTCCTGTACGCAGAGTTAGTAATGAAGTGAAGACCACAGTGATAGAGTACATCCAGTTTAGATAGGCTCAAGATTGGGGAGGAGATAAAGATAATGTCTCCGTAGTCAAGCAAGGGAAGGAATGTTGCTTGGACAAGTCTTTTGTGAGTTGCGAGAGAAAAGATGGTCCTATTTTTAAAGAAGAAACCCAAGCATGCTTTAAGCCTCTTTGATAGATCCTCGATGTGGTCATTGAAGGAAAGCTTGTTGTCTATCCACATACCTAGGTATTTAAACTTATGTACGACTTCCAAGGGTTCACCTAGGGAGGTAACTATGAAGTTTTAAGGTTGGGTAGGTAGGGCACCAGACAAGGCAAGTCTCGAGAAAATCATTGTCTTGGTTTTTTTGGCATTTAAGAGAAGCTTGGCATTTATAAGGTTGCTTTCTAACTGGATAAAATCAACTTGGAGTGCTTCCCTGACTTCACTTAAGGACAAGCCTGATGCGTACAAAACCGTATGATCCACAAAGAAATGTATGCTAGAGTTCTTTATGTGGGAGTCAAGATTGTTGATGTACAGGGAAAAAAGGATTGGTCCTAGGATGGAGCCTTGAGGGACTCCTCTGGCAATTGGAAGGGGGGCAGATAGTAGGCCATCAGCTTTGACTTTTTGTATCCTTCCCGTGAGATAACTGTTAAACCACTGTAAGGTAAGTGGAGTGGCACCTATGTAGGCAAGACAGGTGATTAGGTGATGGTCTACAGTGTCAAAGGCCTTACTAAGGTCTAGAAAGACTGCGCCAGTAACCTTCTTGGTGTCCATAGCATGGATCCAGTCATTAGAGACTTTAGCCAAGGCTGAGATGGTACTGTGCTTCTACCTGAAGCCAGATTGGGCCGGGTTTAGGAGTGAGTGTGCTTCAAGGTGATTTTTGAGTTGGTTGTATATAAGTTTTTCCAGCACTTTGGAGAGAATGGGCAAGATAGAGATAGGACGGTAGTTGTTTAAGTCACAAGGATCTCCTGATTTAAAGAAAGGAAGAACATGGGCAGATTTCCAGCAGGATGGAACAGTGGCTGTGGTAATAGAGAAGATGAAGATGTGAAGGATGGGGGCTGTGAGCTGGGCATAGCCTAGCCGCAAGAAAAATGATTCAAGGCCATCGTCCCTGCACTTTTCTTGGTGTCAAGGCTAAGAATTATATCTTTGACTTCTTTGTAGTTAAACAGGCACAACTGGAAGGGATGAGGTGGAGTAGCATATGTAGAATCTGGGCTAGTGTTGCTATTCACTCGGCTAGCATATGGGGAGGAGTCGAATGCCAACCCGGCAGTGGCAAAGTGAAGTTTAAGTTCTTCAAGGATTCGCAGTTTATTTTCAACCATCCCGTCCTTGGCCAGAATCTTGGTGGGAAGGGAGGAAGCAGCAGGATGGCCTTCAATGGATCTCAGTGTCTGCCAGATTTTTTGGGAGTTCCCTTTGGCCTGCTCCAGAGTGGAGATGTAGAAGTTTGCTTTAGTAGCATGTACACTTTTAACACAGGCATTTCTGGCAGTTCTAACACCTGCCAGTCTGCCGGGTTCTTTGTGTGCCTGGCCGTAGCCCATAGCTTGTCTCTATTGGTAAGTGCAGATCTGAGCTCTTGGGTGGATCATGGATGCGAGATTTTCCACACCCTCATTTTAATATGAAGAGCACGCTTGTTAATTAGGGTGGTGAGGTTGTCATTTAGGACAGAGACGGTGGCATCAGCAGATTTGGCAAGATATAGGTCTTGCCACCTGATCATAGTTAGATCAGTTAGGAAGTTTACTGAGTTTAATTTATGGAATGAGCGTTTGATTCTGAATTTAGGGTGCTGCTGGGTTTTAGATTGGAATCTTGTACATACAACAATACCGTGGTTGCTCATGTCGTTATGGAAAACTGCAGAATGTGAGATTTTATGGGGATGCGAAGTTAAGATGACATCTAAGAGTGAGCTGTTGGCAGAGTTAGAAGCATTTATTCTTGTGGGTTCAGTTACTATCTGTGTAAGACTCAGCTCATCACAGATGGCTTTTAGGGAGTGGGATTTAGCAGTGAGCAATTCCATATTGAAGTCCCCTAAGATTATTGTTTCTGTGTTAGCAGCTAAAGTTATGGATTTCAACACTTTAAGAATTTCTGTGCCTCTTGACGGGGGTCTATAGCCACCAATGATTGTGATGCAATCTGAGGATGGAAGGTGAAGTTTAAGCGAGACAATCTCATATTCCTTGGGATTAGTTTTACAGGAAATGCTGCTAACATCAAATTTTGATTTGGCATATACAACCCCCCCCCCCGAATCCCTATCAGCCCTAAAGAGCTTGAAGCCCGGTATAGTAATTTGCGGATCAGTGTTGGTCTTTTTTAGCCATGACTCGGTAATTATAATCAGATCTGGGTCAGTGTGGGCTGCCCAAACTTGAAGATGATCAAGTTTTTTGAGCAGGCTTAGAATATTGACCATCATCAGTTTCATCCCAGGAGCAACTGCAAACTCCGATGTAGAAGTAATTTGAGTTGAGGGACCTGGATTTAGTTCGACATTGCCTGAACAGAAAAGGAGAATTAGAAACATTTTCTTGAGAGTATTTATCAGGTAGAAATGGGCTCTTTTCGAATGGTTTCTTGTGTGGTGTTCAGTCATTGAGGTACGTCTAGCCAAGGCATAGATGCTGGCATGGCCGTTCAAGGCTAGCAGGGGTAGTGCACTGAAAGACATTGGTGAAGGGAGTAGGGCCAGAGGAGAGGGATGAGAATTAAAATAAAAACCCGACAGTTTAAGAGTAGGGAAGCAATATGAAGATGCAGCAGGAACTATGACTGTGGGTTCCCAGTCTGGGATGACTTCTGACTTAGCATAGATCAGTGCTTTATGAGTCATACTTTTTGCCAGGATTAGAAGTAGAATGATAATGCAGGCCATATTGCCCACAAGTGAGTACAGTGATTTGTGTAGAAAGTCCAAGAATCCCTCTAGTGGCAGGTCTGTATAACCTGCTAATGGAAAACTAGCCAAAAAAAAAAGACTACCCCAGTTATGGCTGTGGGTTATGTGTGTGTGTGTCATCTGCATGGCATGAGCATACAGGTAATCACGACATGCCTTGTGCATGTGCTGTGTGTGTGGGTAAGCTTGTAGTCATGATGTACCTTACATACATCATGTGTTTGTGGGTGAGCATATTCTTACAATTCCTCTCCCCCCCCTTGTTACCTGTGAGCATACAGGTAACACAGAAAGAAGAAAGAAAGAAAGAAATAATTAGTGAACAGGAGAATGGCTAGATTGGGTAGCATAGAGAAACTTGAGATCTATACAAGTTGAGTCTTACAAGATCAGAAAGCAATAATAAGTATGAAAATAAGAAAAATTGAACAATAACAAGCTGTTTAAATGAAACCTCCAACCATGTGTTGGTAAGTGCAGTGTATGTATCTCCATTGTGAAACATAGTTTTTAATGAATTGTTTGTCTTCTGAACATGATTTTTGATTTGAATACTGTGTATATCTTTCCTTTTAATTAACCTTTTAACACCAAAGTGCAATTGATCTATATGAACATTAAAAACTGGTAAGTATTGGCTTATATCTTTAAATGTGTGGGTGCAGTATCTATAGAATTTTGGTCATGGAGGGGCACCAGGGTAACGACTGTATGGCATATGACAGTGTGTTCATGGGGTGTAAAGCAGAAAATTGGGGTTTGTCACATTGCATATCATGGTATTATAAACAAAAGACTTTTGATTAGTAACCACACAGTGTAAACCTTCAGAATTGTAGGTAACTCGAATTTAGGAACAAGCTATTTGGTAAGTCTGATGGGGCACAAAATGGAGGATTTGGTGAGTTTAGTAGAAAATGGAATTCCAGTCACCTTGATGAAAGCGTTGCTTCTGTGCTTGATTAGAGTTTTGAATGAAATCTTGATTGAAGAGACATCTGAAAGAGTATTTTCATTGCTGAAATCAGGGATTGCCCCTGTCTCAGGCTTGCCATTTTGTATGGTACCCCGAGTATTAACATTGTTGTGGGTACCACTGCTGGCTGGCAAGGAAAGAGTGTGCTGACTTCCATTAGTTGTATCATATCGACTTGGTCAGTAGTGACTCTTCTCCGAAGTCTGATTCATATTTTTATTTTATTTATTTATTGAGGATTTGGAAATACCTTTGAGTCAAAGACTCCTTTTCAAAGGTTCCACATCATTACAGGCATACGGAGAGAGAGAACAGTACAGAGCAATACAGAAATGGGACACAAGCAAACAGGCATGATACAAGAGTTAAAGTAAAAAGGCTAACATTTAGATACTAGTAAATTCATGGTATTAGTCTCAATGTGTAGATACATTTATAATCTCCCTTAGGAGCTACTACAGAGAGTTTCAGATTGGGGGTTAGCCGGCCATAGGCCTTGGTCAGGAGAAAGAGGGGTCAGGGCTGAGTTTAGTGGCACTACAGGGATTAGAGGACTGTAGGAGGTTCCTAAGGTAGGCTTTGTAGGGGCTAATTCTATTCATGTTCGTGGGACCGTTAGGCAGGTTATTTATCCAGGAAGGGGCTTGGTAGCTAAAGGACCTTTGGAATTGAGAGGTGCAGCATCGGGGAACCTTAAGGAGTAGCTTGCTTGATCCATGTGTGTGATGGTGTGACGGGGTCTATTGTATTAGAGGTGTGAGACTGGGGGGGGGGCAAGACCGAGTGTAATCTTTTTTGGCCATGAGGCAGGTATGAAACCTGAAACCTAATTCTGTTATCCAGATTAAGCCAGTTTGCGGAACTGTAGAGGGAGCATGTGTGGGTTAGATGATCACAGCCCAGGATGAGACAACAGGCTTTCGTTGAGGGAGAATAAGAGTCCTGAAAAGGCCGTGGAACTGGCAGCAGTATAGATAAGTATGCCATAGTCAAGGAGGGAGAGGACCGAGGAAGAGACTGTGAGGTGAAGGGCATCAGGTGTAAGGCAATGTTTAAACCAGTAGAGGATGCCAAGCCAGATATTGAGGGCTGTAGATAGTTGATGAATGTGCTGGTGGAAGTTAAGGTCTGGGTGTAGTGTGACGCCCAGGTATTTAATGGAGTCCACTTGTTCTAGTGGGATCTGGTTGGCAGTCAAGACTCGTAGGCAGTGGTCCTTCCTGGAATTATGCAGGTGTGAGAAGTACACAACTTTAGTCTTCTTATAGTTTAGAATAAGGCATTGTGCCATGAACCATTTTTCTGCATCAGTGAATGAGGATTGAAGGGTGAGGTGGAGCTGGGTGGGGTCAGGATTGGAGGAGTAAAGGACAGCATTGTCCGTATAGAGTAGGATATTTCCCAAACAGGACTGGGGGAGGGAGTTGAGGAAGAGACTAAATAATAATGGTCCGAGGATGGACCCCTTGGGACACCGGATCATACTGGCAGCCTGCTGGATAAGGTGGTACCAATTTTGACCTGCTGGAAACAATCTGCTAAGTAGTCAGTGAACCAGCAGAGGGCATCTTGAGAGATGCCAAGCTTGGATAGAGTAGTTAGTAGGAGGGAGTGGTTGACAGTGTCAAATGCCTTGGTGAGGTCGATGAAGACTGCACCAGAGAGATGAGCACTTTCTAGGGTGGTATGAAGGTGTGAGGTGAACTCGACAAGGGCAGTGGTCATACTGTGTCCTTTGTGGAAACCATGTTGCTGGTTGTAAAATATATTGTGTTTGTTAAGATGGTCAGTGAGCTGGTAAGAGACAATACGCTCTGGTGCCTTAGATAGGGGAGGAAGAATAGAGATGGGGTGATAGTTGTGGTCAAATGTATGGCAGCTTAGATTCAATGCTAAGAAGTGCAAGGTAATGCACCTGGGAAACAAAAACCCAGGGGACGAGTACGCAATGGGGGGTGAGATACTAACAACAACAAAAATGGAAAGGGACCTGGGGGTAGTCATATTAGATGACCTAAAGATGGGCAAGCAATGTGAGAGGGCAGCAAGGAGGGTTGGGGATACTGGGATGCATAGGAGAGGCATCACCAGTAGAAAACAGGAAGTTATTATCCCTCTGTACAGACAGCTGGTGAGACCCCATCTGGAGTACTGTGCAGTTCTGGAGACCCAATCTCCATAAAGACATAGACAGGATGGAAGCTGTCAGAGGAGGGCAACTAAAATGGTGCAGGGTCTGCACCAGAAGACATATGAAGAGAGACTTAAGGAGCTTAATATGTATAGCCTCAAGGAAAGGAGGAGAGGGGGACATGATAGAAACTTTCAAGTACCTCAAGGGAATCAACAAAGTCCAAGAGGGTAGCATCTTTCAAAAAAAGAGGTGTACCAGAACAAGGGGGCACAATTTGAAGATGGGGGGCAGCTCAGAGGTAATTTAAGAAGTATTTTTCCAGAGAGGTTGTGGATGCATGAAACGGCCTTCGAGGAAAGGTTGTGGAGTCAAAATCAGTGGTGGAATTCAAGCGTGCATGGGATAGTCATAAGGCAATTCTGGGGGGTGGGGGTAGGAAGAAGTAGGCTGCTGGTTAACTAGGATCTGCAGCTTATCCAGTAGGTAGGGAAATGGGCAGACTGGGTGGGCCAAGCGGTCCTTATCTGCCGGCAAATTCTATGTTTCTATGTTTCTATACGGTCCCCGCTCTTAAATATAGGTGTAATAGAGGTGGATTTCCAGCGTGTGGGCAATTTCCCAAGACATAAAGACTGGTTGATAATGTGGGTGAGGGGGATTAGCACCTCGTGTAGAGTGAGCAGTAGAAGTCTGAGGTCTAAGAAGTCACTGCTGTATTGGGAGTGCTTTATGGCTTTTTTGAGGTAAGGTTCAGCAGACCTGGGGGAGATGCAACATAGGTGAAATGGGGGGGTGTGATGAGGGGGAGGGGCATTGGAGAGAGGGAGAGGATCAAAGAAGTGGGAAGGAAGGACGTGGCTGGGGTCAGTGAAAGTGCGGTTAAGTGTGGCGGCTATCCGACAGAGGTCGGTGGTCAGGCCCCCTTCGACTAAGATTTGCATGGGGGCAGAGCTTGGGGCTTTGCCACAGATGTTCTTAATATTGCTCCAAAATTTGTGTCCTTGGCCCCAGGGAGAGGTTAGGGTAGATTTGTAGTACTCAGCCTTGGCTTTGTGCAGGGACCATGTGCATTGGTTTTGGGCTTCTCTGTACTTCTGTCTGTCTGCTGGCAGACCAGTCTCAATGGAGAGGTGACATAAAGAATCCCTAGCCCGCATGAGGGCCATAGGTGGTCAGAAATCCAGGGCACTGGGTTGTCTTTGACCATCCTTTTGGCAAGAGGGGCGAACATGTCACAGATAGCATTGAAGGAATGAATGAAGAGATCAAGGGCTCTGTCAGGGTCAAGGGTGTTTGTTATGAATGGCCAGTCCAACATACTAAGGTGAGTTTTTAGGAGTGTGAGTTTACCAGGGCCAAGTTTATGTCATAGGACCCTTTTCAGAGGGACTTGGGAGCCTTACAAGACCAGATGCAGGGGACAGGGGAGTGGTCACTAATTGCATCTGGGAGAATAGTAGTGCAAGTGATTTTGTGAGGGCAGTTAGTAAAAACCAGGTCCAGCAGGGAGGAGGACCCAGTGCGATGGTGCAGGTGGGTGGGGGAAGGGACCATTTGTGTTAGATCATGGGCTGTGGCTTTGTCAATAAAAGAGGTGGTGGACTTAGATAGTCAATTGATATTGAAGTCCCCCAGAACAATGTTTTCATTATGAGATGGTAAGGTGGTCAGGTAGGACTTTACAGAGTGGAAGGCTGCCTTTTGGTCCCTGTCTACACATAGGTGTGACTACGGTAAAGACATCACACCTGCACAGGTAGTGGTAGCCCTTCCTGGTGCAGCTGTCTATATGGGGGCTACCCAGGCATTCAGGTGACAGTGATGAACAAGGAGATCTGGCAGCTGTATTTGTTCTTGAAATATGTCTTTTCCATGTGCCCAAGTGATTGTACATGTACCAGTTTATTAAATACTGCAGTATTCTTATAAATATAAGCAGTAAAACAGTAAATGTGATGAACATTGTATGTTTTATGTATTATAGTCATGTCTGCTATAGCAGGGGCCCTGGTTGGGGTGCACTGTAACATAACCAAGGTTTCTAGCAGTGGCAATGGCAAATGTGACCGTATGATCCATGCACTTTGTAGTACATGCAATATTGTCACAGTGGGGGCAATACCACTTGGCAATATGTCTGTCATTAAAGAGATCTGGGATCTTACCAGTTTCTAAATCTTGTGAGACTTATAATTATGGGGAGTACAAAGCTTCCATAAGCAGAGCAAAGTATTTCCATACCTATGTGGTGTTGTCTAGCCTCCCTATTATTAAAGGGCATTAACTGTGTTAACTTGTGTCTGGTCTGGTTGAAAATCCTAGCAATAAAGTGCATGTTATATGTGGTGAACCTTTCTTCTTGTGCAGCAATACCGTGTAGCATAGACTGTATTACATCCTGGTTTAATTTACTATTAAATAATTTAACATGCCTCCCAATTTTGGCCAAACTGGCCCAATTCCAAATTGATAATCCAGTCCCAAAAATATCTGTGGCAGACCCTAAAATGCCTGTCACACCAGGAAGCCCTAACCCTCTTTTCCCACATTTAGATCTGAACACTTCATGGTGTTCTGCAGAATATTTCCCTGCTACAGGGTCGTGAGCTTGTGTTTGAAATGCTGCCATAATGTTAAGTAGGATTACTGTATGAAATTTAGGACTGTTTGTTTTGGAACAATGACCGAATTCGGCCATGTTCCAGTTCGATAAATTTAAAATTACAGGCACATGCATGTAATTTATATTATTAATTAATACATCTGGAAAAGAAATAGCAGTTAGGCCACTTTTGGGGCCAGTTTCAAGCATAGGACAGTTGTCATGATTTTCAAAAACAGTTTTAGAAATTACAGTAAGGGTAACAGATTCAGTAAGAATAGTGTTCATCTGGCACAGTCTCTTCATTGAGATGTTGTGAAAACAAAGGCAAAAATTGGAATTTGCCATAACAGTAATGTTTTATAGTCCAGCGTGTTGTAAGTGTACATTCTGGATTGTTAAAGT
This sequence comes from Neoceratodus forsteri, assembly GCA_016271365.2. Classification (NCBI taxonomy): domain Eukaryota; kingdom Metazoa; phylum Chordata; order Ceratodontiformes; family Ceratodontidae; genus Neoceratodus; species Neoceratodus forsteri. Next base: position 672,826,029 of record CM057452.1, read on the forward strand.
TCCATTAGAAGAGATTTGAGTTACAAGTTACAAGTTTATTGATCAGCATAGCTATTACAATATACTACAAATAAATACTGTACAACAAAATCCTGAGTACTTATATACACAGACATTCAACCAGTAAAAATTTCATCTTCCATCAGTGTGCAAATTTGTAAAGTGCTTAAGTTGCCTTCAACATACTCCTCAGCATAAAGTGCAGAGAACTTATTACAGCATTTATACTCATTTAAATCAAATCTTATTCTATAAATGTGCAGTCAGCAAAAAACTGGATAATAGTATCTGAGTTATTTTATCTTGTGCTGTAAAGAGATACTTAATAATCTCTTTAGAAGGGAGACTGAGACTTCCTAGCAACCCACCCAACCACTTTCTTCTTTGTACTTCAAAATGGGGGCATAGAACTACAGCATGCTTCAGATTGTTATTTGTTTTGAGTCCACATTTGCAGAAAGGAGATGTGATATTTTGTCTATTTTGTCAAAAAGAAATAAATTGGGCATTGCACATCTCTATTCGAAACTGGGTGAACACTCTTCTCATTTTGGGACACATTAACTTTATTCAATAAGATTCCAGCCCCTGCTTTGTTTTACATTTTTTATACCACTCATGTAATTGTAATGCCGCTGATAGTGAGAATATCAAATTATCATCCAGATCTCTAAGCCTGTTCTTAATCTCACTCTAAACTTCCTCCCAAGGTCTGATATATATGGTATAAAGTAAATGTCCTTAGATTGAGGGCATTAAAATAGTTTTCACCAATTGAATAAAAGGGTGCCCATATCCAAGAGTAGCCATCTCAATTGCTTCTTCCAGACACATTCTGGGATAACAATTTTCTGGAAGTAGAAAAGTTTTCAACAAAATCATAAGCTGTCTTTCTTTAATTAGAGAGGAAAGGGACTGTTGTCCGAGTTCCAATTTTAATAGGCAGTTCAGTACCCCTGAGTAGCATTAAGATATATTTATATAATTTGTTAAGAATAATTTCTATGGGTTTTATGTTTGAAAAAAATGATATTTCAGCTGCTTAAATTATGCTTGTTCTGATTTTAGCATTGATGACTTTTATAATTCCCTTGATTGACCATTTAGCTGTCTTAGCATTAAAAATTTTAAGTGCATTAACCACCGAGAACATTTTATTTTGTACCAATACCTGATGACTTGTCCAGTTCATGCTATAATTAAATCTTAATCCCAAATAATCATAATGATTGACTACACTGATAGTTTTACCATCAATCTTAATTTCTGGTATTGTCCTTGTTTTATCGCCAAAAATTACAATATTTGTTTTTTTATGATTTATTTTCCACTTTCTTTTCTTACATAGCATCTCAAAAAGACCTAGTTTTCTTTAAGACCCAATTAGAGATTTGAGTGTTTGGCCAGCCTTTGAAAGTTCCTTTGTGAAGGTGCACCACTTCAAAAGATTTACCATTTAAAAGTTCATTAGAGTCAATAAATGTCCAAATAATGTCCAGCTGCAAAACAATGGGGTTAAGAGCATTCACATTGACTTGTAGACTGATATCAGAACCTTTACGTATTGTGTAATAAGATTTGGAACTCAACAATTTTAAAAGGGGCCTAGGATGGATGGCCAAAGGTCAAGGGTTTAACCAAAAAGATGAAGTGGGGCGATCACCTTTCCTTTCCAGGGTGATCTGGATCTGGGATTGATTTCACCTGGACAGGAACTGGAAATGAACCAGGTCTCAGCCTGGTTCCTGGTGTGGAACTGGATCCTTCTGGTTGGGGTCTCCTTCTAAGGTGTAGTCATCTGGAGATGATCTCATGGTACCTAAGCATGGGCAACGGGATCATAAGTAGGTAGGCCTGGAATAGACCTATTTAGGATCGTCTTCCATCCATGAATTTTGGCATTTATTATTTTTGATGTCTAAATACAGAAAATAGGCCATCTATTAAAAAATATACATGTCCCTTCCCCAATAAGTGGGGAAGGGGTTAGGCAATTGTATACTTAAAACCTTTAAACAGCTTCAACTGATTTGCAAGGCACCATTTCTCTGCTGGCTGTGTTCTTTTTGACTTAAATGCTCCTAGGTATTTAGTAGTGTAGGGCCCTGCTACTGGATCTTGAGTATGTATCCAGTACGCTGCAAGTAAGCTCAGTAACATGGTACTATGAAACCTAGAAGTGATGGTACCGCGGAGCAGAATCTAAATTCTGCTATATCATAGTTGGTGAGATTTAAAATCACAGGGATGTGCACAAATTGCACATTATATACAAGGGTACCTGAGAGTGATAATGTAACCAGACCACTAGTTGGTCCGTGTTCCTGCATTGGACATTGGGTATGTTCTTCCTCTGTTGGGGGAACAACAGTTGGAAACATGAGAGTGCTAGCAATGGAATGACGTGCACAATGCTGTCTAATAGTACCATTCGGAAACTGAGCACAAAAATGTGGGTTTATGAGTGCAGTGTGTTTGTATAAACCTGTGTGTTGTGCTTGGACCTGGCATATAGACAGGGTACCATTAAGTGGAACTTGTGTATGTCTGAAAAAAGCAAACTGTAAACAACAAGTGGATTATTTGGAGACATTTCTTTTCTGTGGCTTTGGAGAAATATTGGTATACTTCCTTTATTTCTGGATCTGCCAGCTATGGCTCAGTCAGGTTCAGAGAGACTTTTGTTTTGTTTGCAGCCACCATCATTATTTTACTGGAAGGGGGCATGATTCCTATCTCCCCCCTTCCCCAAGCTCCTTCTTTGGTGAAAGAGGCAGCTCAGTTATTGTAGTAATGGAAGAGTTTTGTGTGGGTTGGTCAATACTGGAGAAGAGACCAGACAACAAATTAATAAATTATGTAACAGTTTCACATAGATGTCAGATGACACTGTATTGACAGTAGGGGTGTGGGCATTTAACCACTAAGGTGTTTGCAATCTTATTTGCCAACCAGTTATTATCTTAAAAGGCGTATGCTGATCAGATACTGATGGGGTGTCCCTAGAGTATTCTAATGCTTTCCAAATTTTTAACAGCATTACATTTTAAAGTAGCATACTCCATACATTACCAGAGGTGGTTTATAGTGTATTGAGTGTTGTTGCCCCCCCCCCAAGGAGTGGGTCATATGTCTTGCTTCAGTCCCTGGCTAGAGGGAACATTTTCTTCCTGATAGAGAAAGAAAAAAAAATAGCAGGCAGGGTTTCTCTGTGGTATATTAGCAATGATTTTTAGAATGCTGCTGCATTAGCCTTATACTGATGTATGTCTTTGGCTACCCCTACCATCTGTGCGATTGGCAGGGTAGCTGGTACTCTGGCTGTCAGCCACACCTTACTCAATTTTTAAAAATCAAATAACATCAAACAAAATCAAAACAGAGATAAAAAAGTATCCCTTTCTCTTGGTTTTAATTTACAAAATACAGTCTTAGTTGAGTAACACAAAATCCTGTATATTTTATTTACATGTTAAGTGAGTCACACCATACCTGTAACAAAAAGTGTTAAAACAAGTCAAAATGATTAGGAGAATCTCCCTATTGATCTTGGAAGTCATTCCTAGATGATATGCCCCCTGGTGTATCTCATTGGCACAGTAGGTTAACAAATGTTGGGGAAAAAAACATAGTTCTAATATCTTACATTTTAGCAGTTAGAACTGTGTAGCAAGGGACCCTGCTTTCTTTTTCCAGTGAGCTGTCAAAGTAAATCACTTGTTATGGATGCTGGAGAAAATGGCTCTCCTCCTTCTCTGGACAGAGGACAAGCATGAAGCATATGCTTCCATAAAAAAAAAGTAAAATTTCAAAAATCACTAGTTAATGTGTGTTTTTGAAATACTTACATAAAAAAGAAAAGGAAACTTGTCTAGCTAGGACAAGCACACCATATCCAAGGTTTTGGGGTATGTGGTATGGGAATACAAGGAGGTCAAATGATTTGCCATATGTCACACATTATGCACGTGGGGCTGGAGGGATTCAAACCGAGGCTACCAGGTTTGTATCTGATTGCAGTTGATAACTGCATTCTACTAGAAGTCCACAGGAGGTTCATGCCTCTTGTGGTAAACATTGTATTTGGCAAAAATGAACATTGTGTAGTAAACAGTAAAATAAAGTAGCTTATTAAAAGGGATGGAGCCTTTTTGTTTTAAAACATAATGCTTTGTTTACATTTTGACCATACAAAACAAAATTCAGGAAAAACTATTTATAGTAGCATTTAAAAACCAACAAACAATGCTTTGAAAGCTTTAACTTTGGATAATGAAGGGTGCGAGAGAACACAGCTGTGTTATCAGCTAGTTAGTCAGGCCTCTTGACCTGGCTAGCTGCCACGACTGATGACGTGGTGTTAGGCTGACGTATCAGCCATGGTTAAAAAAAAAAACAACACATTTTTCTTTTTCCTTTTCTTTTTGAAAGGAGAGAAAGCAAAAGAAAACTTTTTAAAACAACAAAGGCATCTCAAGCTGCTATCACACCACACTTAAATTGTAAGTTCCTTGCACAGACTTAATCTTCCTGCATCATACACCAGACCATTGCTAACTGCCTTCCACATACAGCTCAAACCAAATACATCATCCTTTAACAACTTTTATTTCTTGCACAAAAAACAACCAATCCAATTCTCCCTAAACAAGTCCAATTATCAAAAAAAAAGAAAAAAAATGTGAATAGAGATTCTTCATATACCTTTCTAGGGACTAGATTTATAAAACAATATACAGTGAAAACAGTCTCGATGGTAGCTGAGCTCTCCTGCATGGAACTTATCTTTATTCTCAAATATAACCTTGATGCTGTAAAATTATGCAAGCTTCTTCACTGTCTTATTTAACCAAGAAAAGAAACTTTTCACACTGTTCATACAGTATGTTTCATAACAATTTAGAACACTTTTAAAAAAAAAATAACCGCATGTATTTTTAGCTTAGAATAAACACTTTTGTTACAAAGGACTTTTAACACTTGGCAGTACGCTACAACATTTACAAAAATAGTTATGTGAGAGACACAGAGAAAGACAGAATACTTTCTTTAGTTTGTGTGCATGTGGTTGTGCAAAGACTTAATCTTTAGTTTGCTCTGAGCCATCAGGCTCAAGAGCTACAATAAGTTTTGAGTTTAAGGACAAACAGAAAAGAAAGTTTGACTGGCCAGTCTCTTTTAGAAAGAAGAAAAAAAAAAGATACAGAGGTACAGTTCAGTTTTTAAAGATTGCATAGGACAGTTATGTGAAAATTATGTAGCAACTCTTGTACGTCCACACTGGGAATACTGTTCGCCCTTCAGTGCACCTTATTCTGTACAGGGAAAAATGAGAATAGAAAGAGTGCAAAAGAAAGCTACTAAACAAATCAAGGAGATTAAAGGTATGCAATACCATGACAGATTACAGCATCCACAATTATATTCAATGAACTACAGACGTCTAAGGGGAGAGCTGTGTTTGACCTTCAAGGCCTATAACAACCTTGAACTATTCGAGGTCATTGGTCTAAATAAAATTACACATCACTATAAGGACACAAGGTCACATAAATTAAGACTCATCGGGGAAACCAATAATACTATTAAAAGGAGTCAGTGGTTCACTCAGAGAATTAACACTTGGAATACACTACCATGTCATATTGTAGAATGTGAAACCATGTCAGAATTTAAAAGTAGTTTGCACATTTTAATGGGTGTAAACAAATATTTATAATCCACCATAAGGAGTGAATGGTGGCAAGTTCATTTATGGACTTCTGTCTTTTGAACATGAATCGAAACTATGAAATTATATTACATTCAAAACATTAAGGTTGATAAACAGCACATACGGCAAAGCATTTACATAACCCTTTTCAAATGCATTTTATATTTTACATGACTAATTTGCTGTTTAGTAATACCCTAACCTCCTGATGATGTATATTTGAATGCCAAACCGGTAGAGGTATGTTGCCTTGATCTTGATGCACTGAATCACTTTATTTTGGCAGATTTTGCACATTTTTTTAAACACAAAAGCTGTTATTTTGAAGAAGCTCTGAGTAGTGCAGTTGTTTGTTTATTTCCTTTACAGTTTGTTCTGGGAGTGGGAGCTTGCGGGTGACTGGAGCTAGGGATGGAGGTCTACCAGGGCTCATGCATTCCAGAGGGATGGGAGTTCCATTTTCCACTCTGGTGTCATGCCTGAGGTTTCCGATACCCCAAGCATTCTGGCCTTTGGGCTCATCATTGATCATTTTGTCATCCTCTGATGACGCAAGATCAATTTTAACGTGACGCTTAAGGACTGCAAACTTTTTTGTGCCATTTCCAACAATGCTTTACATTCCTACATACCTCTCTGGTTGCTTGGCTACAATTTTGCTTCAAGGACAAATTTTCAGTTTCTGAAGTCTGAATCATGGAACACAATTAGGGATGCAGTGAAATTAAATTTTGCCAGTGAAATTGCAGGGAAATCAACAATTTCACCACGTGAAATGTTTCGTGTAACTGCAGCAAAATTTTGCAGTTTCACCTGCAATTTTGGCAGTCCACCAGTCCAGCATAGATGGCAAAATTTCACCCATGGGAGGCAAAATTTCAGCCACGAATGACTTAATTACACCAGCAGTGGTGAAATTTTGCACATAGTGGCAAAATTTCACCTGCAGGTGAAATGTTGACGGCTTGGGGTGAAATTTCACTCACAACCGCGGGTGAAATTTCACATTTTGCCAAGTGAAATATTTTATGTAATGCATTATTTACGCAAAATATTTTGCTCAGCAAAATATTCCAATTTCGCACAACACTAAACACAATGCTGAGACAATAAACCTCTTCTGATCTGTTTTTTTCCTCATCACATGTTTAGTATCTGAATACAGTGGACACAGATGCTGCATTGGGGCACTGTGGGTGTGGGCATTGGAAGCAAAAACTCCCCATTCTCCATTCAAAGTCAAAAGGTTAGAAATATCTAGTCTAAGAGCTGAACTAATACTACTAGCAGTTCTATTTGTAATGGCCATTTTGAGAGCACCTTCCATATCCTGCTCTCTAATAGAAGTACAAAGTATATCGATCCACCCTTTACGCTATAGAAACATAGAAACATAGACTTTGACGGTAGATAAGGACCGCTTGGCCCACCTAGTCTGCCCATTTCCCTACCTAGAGGATAAGTTGCAGATCCTATTTAACCAACAGCCTATTTATTCCTACCCCCACGAAAATTGCCTTATGTCTGTCTCATGCATTCTTGAATTTTCCCACAGTTTTAGACCCCACAACCTCCTCAGGAAGGCTGTTCCATGCATCCACCACCCTCTCTGTTAAAAAATACTTCATCACATTGCCCCTGAGCCATCCCCCCTCTATCTTCAAATTGTGTCCCCTTGCTCTTGCACATCTCTTTTTCTGAAAGATGCTACCCTCTTGGACTTTGTTGATTCCACTGAGGTACTTAAACATTTCTATCATGTCCCCCCTCTCCCTCCTTTCCTCAAGGGTATACATATTAAGCTCCTTTGGTCTCTCCTCATATGGCTTCTCTTGCAGACCCTGCACCATTTTAGTTGCCCTCCTCTGAACTGTCTCCATCCTGTCTATGTCCTTGCAGAGATAGGGTCTCCAGAACTGGACCTCGGTACTCAGATGGGGTCTCACCAACTGTCTGTACAGGGGATAACAATTTCCTGTTTTCTGCTGGTGTGCCTCTCCTATACATCTCAGTATCCCCCAGCCCTCCCTACCACCTTCTCACATTGCTTGCCAACCTTAAGGTCATCTGATATGATTACCCCAAGTCCCTTTCCATTTTGTGGTTGTTACTACCTCCCCCATTGTGTAATCTTCCCTGGGTTTTGTTTCCCAGGTGCAATATTTGCACTTTGTTGCATTGAATCCAAGCTGCCATACTTCTGACCATTCCTCCAACCTTGCCAAGTCCCTTTTCATTCTTTCTCACGCCTCCTTGGGTATCAACCCTGTTGCAGATCTTTGTGTCATCTGCAAAGATGCATACTTTTCCTTCCAGTTCCTCTGCAATGTCACTTATAAAGACATTAAAAAGGACTGGACCCAGTACTGAACCTTGAGGGTACCCACTAGTAACCCCTCTTTCTTCAGAGTGTACTCCATTTCCAATTACCTTCTGTGTCCTGTTGTCCAGCCAATGTTTTACCCAGGCTACTACACTGGGACCCACTCCCAGGCTGGTTAATTTGACTATTAATCTTTTGTGTGGGACTATGTCAAATGACTTGCCAAAATCTAGGTAGGCCATGTCCACAGCCCCTTCCTGGTGTACTACTTTGGTTACCTAGTCAAATAAATCAATTAGATTCATCTGATATGACCTTCCAACTGTGAACCCATGCTGCCTTGGGTCCTGTGTCCCACTGGCCTCTAGGTACTCAACAATGCTTTCCTTCAGAAGGGATTCCATTGCTTTCCCTACCACAGAGGTCAAACTGACAGTTCTGTATTTTTCTGCCTCTGTCTTGGTCCCACTTTTGTGAAGGGGAATCACATCTGCCTTCCTCCAGTCCTCAGATACCACACCATTCTCCAATGATTTGTTAAAAAGGGTAGCCAGTGGTGTCACTAGTTCTTTGCTTAATTCTTTAGAATTCTGTGGTGAATTCCATCTGGCCCCATTGCTTTGTCCACCTTCAGTTTTAGGAGTTCTTTCAGAATCCTTTCTTCTGTGAAAGGACTGGGATCAACCCCCCTATCAAGAATGCTTCTGTTAATTGGATTAGGCACCTCCCCCACCTCCTCTGTTGTGAATACTGAACAGAAGTATTCATTCAGTATCCCTGCTTTTTCACTGTCCCTCTCTGCCCACCCTCCGTCCATTCTATTCAGCCTCACTATCCCTCCCTTTGTCTTTCTGTGCTCCCTGATATACCTATAAAAGGTTTTATCCCTCTTCTTAACTGAGCTGATGATCTTTTCCTCAGTTTGTGCCTTTGCTATTCTGACTACCCTCCCTGCTTTCTTCTGCCTCAACTGGTACAGTTCTCTTTCCTGCTCCTTCCGTGTTTCCTTATAACTCCTAAATGCTATCTTTTTCTCCCTAACCTTCACTGCCACCTCTTTTGAGAACCATAGTGGCTTTTTCTCTCATTTTGATTTATTTGCTTCACACAAAGGCTTGTTGCATCTGTGATGGCAGTTTTGATATTTCCCCATTGTTGCTCCACCCCTCCTTCTAGCCTGTTTGCTAGTGCTCTTCTATGGCACTCTCCCATCTTGCCAAAGTCACCTTTCTGAAGTCCAGAACCCTCACTTTTGTATGGCTTGACTCTGTAGCTGACTTTATCATAAACCACACTGTTTGGTTGTTACTTGTTCTCAGATGGCTACTCACTTCAAGATCTGAGATCCTCTCACTGTTCGCATTTGAGAGTATGAGGTCTAAGATTGCTCCCTCATGCGTAGGTTCCAAAACTAGCTGTCTGAGGCATGCCACCCGAAGGGCATCGAGAATGGCCCTGCTTTTGGATGTGGCTGCAGCAAAGGTGCTCCAGTTAACATCAGGAATATTAAGGTCCCCCATCAACATTATTTACCTTTTCTCTGCCATCCTAAGTATGCCTTCTATCATATTCTTGTCCATTCCCTCCCCCTGACATGGAGGTCTGTATACAACCCCTGTGTGGGTTGTGGTGCCATTTCCAGTCTCTAAGGTGACTCATAGTGCCTCCTCTCCTCCCTGTTTACTCGTTTGTTCAGTTGCTTTTATCCCTTCCCTTACAGAGAGAACAACTCTACCCCCTCTTCTCCCCTCCTTGTCTCTCCTGTAGATTGTGTACCCTGGTATGTTAACATCCCAGTCATGGTTCTCTGTATACCATGTTTCTGTGACTACTATGATATCCAGGCATCCCTCTTCCATCAAGGCCACCAGTTCAGGGAGCTTGTTGCCAAGACTATAGGTGTTGGTACTCATTACCCTCCATTTCTTGATGGCCTTATCCCTTTTTGCCCCATCCCTGTCCTTATTGGATTTGTCACTTTCTCCATTTACCCCTGTGCTTCTCCCTATTGACATCTCTATGCTGGTGTCTACCTCATTTAGTACCCTGATTTTTTGGGGAGGGGATAGGATTTCCCTGCTCCTCTCCAGTGCCTCCCCCTTGGCTAGTTTAAATGCTTGCCAATGAAGCATTTAAACCTATCACCTAGGATCCTGGTTCCCCTCCTGGACAGATGCAGACCATCACGCCAGTATATGCCTGCACCCCTACAGGTGGATCCCCAGTCCCCAGTGAAGCCAAATCCCTGAGCTCTGCACCAGTTTTTCAACCACTGGTTAAATCCCATAGTGTGGAGTACCCTAACCTCACCCATGCCATAGACAGGCAGCACCTCAGAGAAGGTTACCGTGTGTGCTATTTGTCTAAGGCCCCTCCCCATCTGCACAAACACTTCTTGCACTGCTCTGATCCCTTTCTTAGCCAGGTCATTTGTCCCTAGGTGGACAATGACATCCAGCTCCCTCCCCTGTGCAGCTGCTCCTGTGATCCTGAGGATTCGCTCCCTGTCCTTCCAAGCCATGGCACCAGGCAGGCACCTTACCTCCCTCTCCCCTTCCTCCCCCAGTTCTACCTTCCTAACAATGGAGTCCCCCACCAGGAGTTGTTTTCTTCCCCTGTGGGGTCCCATGCCATCCTCCTGTGGGTCTCCTTTGTGGAGGGTCCCAGCATCCTCCTTGGTCTCCACTGTGGGTGCCTCCATAGAGGAACCACACTTTTCCAGAATTGCATAGAAATTGTGGAGAGGTAAAACTGGACGGATGTGCCTCTGTTCCTCCACCCTCACCCTCCTTGAGTCCACTGTGGTCCAACTGCTCTTCTTTCTTGGCAACCTCTGAGGCAATGGCAGTGACCCTAGTGGTCCCTGGGTGGGAGAGGAGGTCCCACAAATCCTGGCCAACTCAGCCTGGAGATGAGCCAACTCTATCTTCGAGCAGTTTGAGCCACTGTAGGAAAAACTGCTTCTGCTGCTAAATCCTGTTCTAGTCCTGCAGCCACGGTCACCAATTATGTTGGGTATTTTGCTGGGCTCTGTTGGATGCCCTCTTTGACTTCGTTATTGTGATATAATAAACCCTTAGTTACTTGGGGAACATCAGAAGATCACTACACCATAACAAAACATACAATACCTCTCGTACAGATTCTATGACTAAAGAAAGAATAATTAAAAGAAACAGAAGCGGTTATAAAGCAATATAAGGTTCTTTTATTGTCCTACCAGGTTGCCTATAGGACAGTCATTATACATTTCATACTAATTATGTACATATGCAGCCGGGAGTCTGGTTCTGTCGAACACTGCAGTGTCATGCAGGGTCTGCCTGTGATTTCCTTGGAGAGGGGGCATGGGGAAAGGAGTTTTGCAGCCTAAGATCTAGGTCTGGTAATAGATACACCAACTCATGTGCATGTGATGATCGCACTTACTAATACTTCTACTGGTCAGTTTGGTGGGCTGATGGGATATTATCTCAGTTACCGTTTAGAATGCTACAATGTGTAGCAATCTATTTGTAAGAATACGCTTATGTCAATGATGTGTTCTCATAGATGAAACATTTTTGTAATGTATCATCATGTTCTCTGGAAGGTCCATTTATAAATTATTGCTGTGGTTGCACATGACATCTTGACTGTAGAAGATGCTCCCAGGTACATCAGTCATTATATTTCTGACATTATCGCAGCAAAATAGCAGTGCAGTTCTAGCCTAGCATACCATTCATGGTGGTTTTGTTCTCTACCCTTCAGAATCTTATGTAGGGTAAAGGTCATGCTTTAGAAGCAGTGCAGTTTCATAGCTTGTATGTAGGTTCTATGCAAAAATAAAGAGTCACCTAGCCTTATGTGTATGTAAACCTATACTAAACTTATGTAGATGTTCCCTGGCTATGTGTGTGCATCCCTAACTCTATCTCCTTCTTATGTTTACCCATCCCTCATCATCCCTCACCCTATATCTACCCCTGTTAAACTGGACCATGTCTCACCCACCTCCCATCTCTACTCATTCTCCCACCCTTTTCCTCCTCCCTCCCTCCCTCTCTTCCTACCCACCCCAGTTATCCTCCTTCTGTCTGTTCTTGGGCCTGTTTTCTCTCCCTTCACATCCCAACTTCCCCCACTCACCCCTCCTTCCTCCCTCCCACCCCACCACTCCGTTGTTCCCTCCTTCTCCACCTCTCCTCTGCCCTCCCCCTCTTATTCTACTCACACCAGTCCACCCCCTCCTTTTTCAGTTGGACTGTCCCCACTCAGTCAACAGCCTCAATTTATCCCTCTCCCTTTCCTCCTCCCTCTCTTCCTCTATGCCTCATCCCCCATAATAACTATATTGACAAGGTCTCCTAGGTTGATTCCCTCCTCCCTCTGTAGTAAGCGACTCACCCCAGCCCCCCTCCCCACCATCATATGTCTATGCTTTCTCTCCTTTGTTTCTGACAAGGCCTCTTGGGCTGATTCTCCTCTCTTTATGTAGTCTTTATCCTTGGATTGCTTAATCATTTTTTTTTCCTTTGTGCACTCAATCCTCAATGCATTTGAATGGTATGATAGTCTGCTGTAATGCCACATACCTTGTTGTAATGAATTGCTTGCCTATGCCACTTTAACTCATTGCAAATGTTGCCAGCCATCTGCTGGCTACATAATCTCTTCCTTCCTGTAACCCAGCTGATGTGGAACCCATGTAATGACCATTTGCTCAAAGGATATCTTCCAAAAACTCAATAAATAAATAAATATGTAATGTGTTTTCCCCATAATTGTGTGTGTGTGTGTTCCTAGCTCCATGGTGTAATTGATATGTCTGTGTGAGATGTCACCATGTTATGTCTGTTTGTGTGTGAGATGCCCCACCTTTAGATGTGGGTATTGTGTGGATGTTAGTACCTCCACTAATTAGATGTGGGTGTGCGTGTAAGTATCCCCTCTTATAGATGTGGTGTGTGTGTGTGTGTGTGTGTGTGTGTGTGTGTGTGTGTGTGTGTAAGACTATTCCACTTATGGCTGTGAGTTATGTACTTGTGTGTCATCTGTATGGCATGAGCATACAGTTAATAATGATGTGCCTTGTGCACGTGATGTGTGTGTGGGTAAGCTTGTAGTCATGACGTACCTTACGAACGTCATGTGCTTGTGGGTGAGCATATTCTTACAGTAGCTTGTTCATATCCCCAAACAAGATTAACTCTTTCAGACTCTGCCAGACCTTAAGACCCTCCAGCTACCCCCCATGACACATCATCTAGTATATCACTCTGACATCGTAGATTTAACATTCTTTGTGTCCTGAGAGCTGGGTTCAAAAAACAGTCTAATCTGGTCTTTGGACAAATACATCTTTTTTGTCCGAAGTCCAACATGAATGTCTTGTTTAGCTTGCAGCTTCCTGAGATGAAAAGACATTTTTAAGCTCTTCCCATAAATTGTCCAGGGATCCTGCCATGATATAAGACAGCACAGATAGTAAATTGACCTCAGAGCCAGTTGATCTGTTCCTGATATAATTATTGACTCTTCCCAAGGACTGTCCTTGTATCTGTTGCATTCCAACTGATACCCAAGCAGAAAGAACTGTATACAAATAAAAAAGGAAAATACAGTGACAAATATACATAGCACACTTTTACAATTACTTAGTACTAAAGTACATATAATGTGAAAATGCCTGATTCACAATGCTATGTCACACTTTAGCTGTGTTTACACTAACTGCACCTCTCTGCATGGCTGCAAGTGGTACAGAGCTGGTAATATTCTGCAATTGGATCGGTATGAATAGGACCAGGAGCACTGTGAAGGCAGTCTGATGCAGGCATGTTCAGTCATTGGAGTTGTGGTGAGTAGAAATGCTGCAGAATTTTACATGCTTGATTAGACTCTTCCCACTACCTGCAGTGATGTACCAGGAAGGAGGAAGTGCACAAAAAGAGAGAGAGAGTGGGAAGGAAAGTTTTTTTTTGTAAAGTCATCTCGCACAAAGTTTAGGATGGAAGGTGGGAGAGCACAGATGGAATGAGTAGGAGGGAGGGTCATTTAAAAAAATTACTTTGGCATGAAATGGTACAGATTTTTTTATTGTAATATTGTTAGGATAGCATTTAATGCCGTATTGGATCACTACTAGTTGTGAAAAATAACTACTTGATCATGTTTGAAGATGGAGTCATGCAGCTGCCTGCACTCCTCCCATGTGCACACGTGCAGAAAACAACTTCAGGCATGAGTTCCACACACAGGAGCTGTAACACTCTCACAATGCAGCTGTAATGTAAACACAACTTTTGTCTTGTTTAATGACATTGCTATTTAGTAGGAGCTGATAGTTTTAACAGACAGCATTGCAGGTGGCTTTTACTGATTACTGAGAGTGATATTACTGTTCACCTACAATACTGTACAGCACTGCAACATTGTAAATGGCTCTGACTGTTACTGACACTGCTATTCAGTTTCCTGTCAGAAGTAATAAAGTGTGACATTGTAAACAACTGCAACACTGTACATACATTACAACCAGTACTGTGACAAATATACTGGTATATCCCAAAGACAAAGGGCCCTGAAGCCACGCCAAAAAGAAGGCAGCAGCAGCAATGGTACATCCCCATAACAATGGTGTGAAACACACTGTTGTCAAAAAGCATACCCTATAAAACCAAAGCCACACAGAATACAGTTGGAACTCAAGCAATATGTACTGCCACACACATTTACACACTTCACACCCTGCAGTGTTACAGTGATGCACCCACAAACACTGATCCCCACAATGGTATCACAACCATACAGCATGTACAACACAGAGAGTAAGGATGGCAGACGCAAGAAATACTGTATAAAATAGTAATATTTTTATTTCACATTATACACAGATGAACTGTAGGGCCATGGTTCCTCTTAAGGAAGTCCACTGTCCATAATGGCAACATGGACCCTAATGTCATGACACAGAGTGCCCCCCCCAGTTGCTGGTGATGCTACTGCTGACACTCTCCTGATTGGCAGACCACTAACAGTCCTTTCCTCCTCCAACATGCATGACTTTCCAGGTCCTCATGCCCAATGGGGACTGCCACCACCTCCTCCTTTCTCTACCATTCCTCCTCCTTTCAATATCTTGGGTCCTTCTGCTGCTGCTCTCCTCAAGATGGGCACCAGGACAGCATGAATACCTCAATGTAGTGGAAGTTGACCAGCAATGAAAGACAACAGTGGACATTAGTTATACACGGAGTTACCCACACAGAAATAGCATTGTAATATGCACAGTAAATGTACAGTATGTACCCTAAGTGGTTCAGTCGTCTGCTAGTACTAATCCCAATCATTACTACATGCATTATACTAACAGGTAAGGTCATCCAGGATGAACCTGGTGAGGGGTGGTGGCTTTGGTATGGTCCTGTTTGTGCAGCCCATCATAAACAAGCACTATGGGTCATCACAGTCTATGTCCACATGCTCAGTGGTCCCACAAGCTGCACACTCATTGGTCACCACCCAGACTAGGGACACAGGCCTTAAAGTGTCCCCAGCCTTTCATTGTACAGGTGTATGAGACAACAGCAGGACAGACACAATGAGTCATGTGTAGTGAACACACATATGCTAGCATATCACATGTAGTGCACAATATCACAGTCAAGGAGAATGTGTGTTGGTACCGCATTCCTGGACCATAGCCACATGGACCTTTATGTGCTATGTGATGCCACAGACCACATCACAGAAATACTGTATGTACCACATACCCTTGCCATAAACCCAATCCCAGCATACTGGAGATGTCACAGCTTTGCCGATGGCTGAGAGCCCTGCAATCTGAACCTGGATGGCTGAATGGTTACTACACATAGTATAGACATGACAAGTGGTAACATGTATGTAGCAAACAGTATGCAGGCCTATTTCAAGGTGCCATTCAAATGGTTCACAAGTAGCACGCTTTCTGAATGAGCATGTTGTTTCTGCCTTCCTGTCCTGACTGTGCTTGTGACTGTCTGCCATATTTATTTACAGTCTAGGTCATGACCAAGCCAGGACTGGTGTGGGTAGGCACCCTCCTCTGGCCACTACAGCCATGATTCATGACAGTGTGTGTCTGACTCACTCCCCACCAACAGCCTGCCACCCATTTTCTGATTGCTGGAGGAGCTGTAAAACTGCATGAAGGGAAGATGTTCTTCTTGCTAGCTCTCATAATGGAACAGTCCAACAATGGCATAGGGACTCCAGAAGATTTGATAATCTGGAGTAGGATAGTAGGCTGGCAATAATGTAGTCTCCTGCTCGAGGGGCCTTTGCAGCTGACACACCAGGGATCATGAGATATTTTGTTAAGTGAAAGGACTCAGACACCTAGATGAGGATGAATGATCAGTTTATCCTTTCTGTCCATGTGCCCTCTCCTGCTGAACATACTAGTCTGCTAATCTGAGGCACATGTATGATAACAAACATCAAGCATTTGTCAATGCCGAATATTCACTTGCAGGTATTTGCAGTGGTGTTTGGTACTGGTACTGGCTTCAGAGGAGTTAGGAGGCAGCAGTGAGAGTGGTGGGTGCTGCTTGGCAGAAGCTGTACCATAAATGCAGGTAGGAGCGGAACAGGACTGGTCCTAGAACTGACCCCAGAGGTACCTTGCTGGTCACTCCCCTCTCCCCAGATTTGATTCCATTTACCACCACCATCTGCCTTGCTTTCTCCTGCCACCTCTTATGGCACACTATTCTATGTGATCACCACCCTCTCTGTGAAGAAAACTGTTCCAACATTTCTTCTTAATCTACCCCAGTACAATTTCATATCGTGCCCTCTCATTCTTGTACTCATTCTACATCAGAAGATGTCTGCCCTTGCACCTTGTTTATGCCCTTGAAGTACTTGAGTGTGTCTATCATGTCACCCCGCTCCCTCCTTTCCTGCAGTGGGTACATATTGAGGTCCTTTAATCTGTCATGATATGTTCTGTGTTGCAAGCCATGTACCATGTTGGTTGCCCTTCTGTGGACCACCTGCATCCTGTCAATGTCCATGCAGAGTTGCAGCCTCCAGAATTGCACACAGTACTCTCGGTGAGGCCTCACTAGTGCATTATTCAATGGCATTCCGCCTCATGCCTTCTGCTAGTGATGCCTATGCATCCCAGCATGCCACTGGCACTTCTTGCAACACTTGTGCTCAGTTTTGACACCTTTAGTTCCTCAAAATTCATAACTTCTAGGTCCCTTTCTTCCTTGCTGATTGTCAGCACCTCCCCTCCCAATCCTGTAGCTCTCCCCATGGTTCCCTCTTCCCAGGTGCATTATTTTGCACTTCTTTGCATTGAACCTCAGTTGTGACTCCTCAGACCATTTTTCAAGCCTCTCCATGTCCCTGCTTATTTTCTCCACCCCTTCTGGAGTATTCACTCTGTTACAGATGTTGGTGTCATCTGCAAACAGGCAGACCTTTCCTTCTAGCACTTCCACAATGTCTGTAATGAAGACATTGAACAGGACTGGTCCAAGGACTGATCCCTGCGGTACCCCACTAGTCACCCCCTTTCCTGGATTGGATCCCATTACCACCACCCCATGCCTCCTGTCCATCAGCCAGTTTCTAACCCAGTTTATCAGTTAGTGCCCCATGGCCAGACTTTTCATCTTGTTAATCAGCCTTCTGTGTTGGATGGTGTCAAAGGTTTTGCTGAAATCAAGGTAGGTGATGTTCACTGCCCCTTCTTGATTTACAGTACTTCTTTAATGACTTATTAGGGTTTCCAACCCTATCACCCCAACCCCAACATGCAGAGGCTGATAGGCATTGGGGATGTGCCTTTGGGTCACCTGCTGTAATGCTCATGCCATTCCATCCCAACCCCACTCTGCAAACACTGACAGGCATTGCAGTGTGCCTTGGGGTCTTTGGCCCTAACATTCACCCCAGGATCCAAGACTGCATGGGTTTACAAAAGGAAGGTCCTGTCAAACTAATTTCATAGATTTCTTTGACTGGGTAACCAGAGTGGTGGACCAAGGGGAAGAAGTTGATATCACCTACCTTGATTTCAGCAAAGCTTTTGATACTGTTCCACATAGAAGATTGATTAATAAGCTGGGTAGGCTTGGGGTGGGTCAGAAGTTGGTCAACTGGGTGGCAAACTGGTTGACGGGCAGAAAACAGAGAGTGGTGGTAAACGGTATACAGTCAGAAGAGATGCAAGTCACAAGTGGGGTACCTCAGGGATCAGTCCTGGGGCCAGTCCTCTTAAATATCTTCATTAGTGACATTGCAGATGGACTGGAGGTTAAGGTTTGTCTGTTTGCAGATGACACCAAGATCTGCAACAGAGTAGATGATCCAGATGGGGTGGGCAGAATGAGAAGAGATCTGGATAAAATAGCAAAATAGTCAGAAGAGTGGCAATTGGGGTTTAACGCAAAGAAGTGCAAGATCATGCACATAGGGAAGAGAAACCCTGAAGCCACCTATAGGCTGGGAGGGGAGTTGCTGGCAGTCACAAGGGAAGAAAGAGACTTGGGCATCATCATTACCGATGAACTGAAATCATCCAAGCAGACCACTAAAGCAGTAGGTAAGGCTAAGGGGTTGTTGGAGTGTATTACTAGCGGTATCACAAGTCAGAAGGGGGAGGTAATAATCCCTCTTTACAAGACAATGGTTAGGCCCCATCTGGAATACTGCATGCAGTAATGGAGGCCACACCTTCACAAGGACATTAACCAAATGGAGGCAGCCCAGAGAAGGGCAACCAAAATGGTGCAGGGACTGCATCAGAAAACATATGAGGACAGAGTAACAGAGCTCAATATGTATACCCTAGAGCAAAGGAGGGAGAGAAGTGATATGATTGAAATATTCAAACACCTTAAGGGCATTAACAAGGTGAAAGAGTCTAACATGTTTTAGTATAAGAAAAATAGCAGGACAAGAGGATGCAGCATGAGATTAGAGGGACACCAATTAAGGGGTAATGTGAGGAAGTTCTTTTTCACAGAAAGGGTGGTGGATGCATGGAACAGTCTACCTCAGGAAGTGGTGGATATGACTACAGTGCAGGGCTTCAAACAGGCATGGGATAGGCATAAGGGAGCAATACAGATGAGTATGAATAAATAGGCCATTGACAGAGCAAAGGCCAGTGGCAAATTCATAAGGTAGAAAAAGAAATGGGCAGACTGGATAGGCCTTGTGGTCCTTATCTGCCATCAGCTTCTATGTTTCTATGTTTCTATTCCATAAGGAAATAAGCAGGGATGGGTGCAGTATAGGAGAATGGGTAGAACATTAGGGCCAAAGACTCCAAGGCGCACCCTGATACTTGTCGCTGTCTGCAGGGTGGGGGTGGAATGGCATGAGCATTACAACCAACAACCCCAAGTCACACCCCTGACACCTGTGAGTCTCTGCAGGGTGGGGGTGAGGTGTTATGATTAGAAAACCTAATGCCCTGGGAATTTGTTGGTATTTTTGCTCCAAATTTTCAACATGGGCTTCTTGGGACCCCACTTCATGAACAGTGGCACTGTCATTTTGTTACTCAATCCCCAAGGTGATTTTTCACAGTGACTGTGCCATTCCATGCCACAGGTATGAAAACACATTTCAGTCAGGATGTGAAAAATGACAGATGTACTGTTCATGAGGTGATGTGGAAAAATGGCTATGTTGAAAATATGGAGTGAAACTATTTGAAATTACCAAAGTTACGCACATGTGTAGGAAAATTTCAATGAACCTGCATAACATGGACATTTTTAGGAATTTTTCCACCAAATTTTTAGCATGGGTTTTTTGGTACCCCACCTCATGGACACTGGCACTGTCATTTCTTTAATCTGTCCAGAAAGGTGATTTCACACAGTGATTGCACAATCCTACACCAGAGGAGTGAAAACACATTTTGGGAAGGATGGAAAAATGACAGCTGTACTGTGCATGAATGAGGTGGTGTGATAAAATGTGTATGTTGAAAATTTAGAGTGAACATATTAAAAACTGGAAGAGTTATGCACCTCCGTAGGCCATTTTTTGGAATTTGTCCACCAAATTTTCAAAATGGCCCTTTTGTGACCCCACCTCATAAACAGTGGCACTATGATTTCGTTACTCAATCCTGAAAGTTGATTTTGCACAGCGACCGTGCCATTCTGCACCACAGGTGTGAAAACATGTTTTGGTCAGGATGTGAAAAATGATAGCTGTACTGTTCATGAGGAGGATGTGAAAAAATGTCAATGTTGAAAATCTGAAGTGAAAATATTAAAAATTGGTCAAGTTATGAGTGTGCTCAGAAACTGCACAATGCACGCTTGTAACGCAGCCATTTTGGGGATTTTTTTCACCAAATTTTCAACATGGACTTTTTGAGACCTCCTCTCATGAACACTGGCACTGTCATTTCATTACTTGGTCCCAAAAGGTGATTCTGCACAGCAACCATGAAATCACCTTTTGGAACCAAGTAATGAAATGACAGTGCCAGAGTTCATGACGTGGGGTCCCAAGAACCCCATGTTGAAAATTTGGGGTCAAAATTCCTAAAATGGCTGAGATATCAACATAAGTTAAAACCCCCATTGATTCCTCAGTTTGCAGTTCGGCTTTGAAGAGTGCAGATGTGTCCCAGTCCACAGAAGATTGCAGCCGCTGACCTTGGAGGGTTAGTATAGGGTAAGGGGAGTGTCTGGGAGGTGGGTGCACAGAGGAGGGTCAGGATGGGGGAGGGATGGGGAGATGACAAGAAACCTTTTTCTTTTCAGGTAAAAAAAAGACGTCTGGGAACAGTTTTCTTTTTTACAAGTACATTTGCAAAGAATTTTTTGTGACACTGGGAGTGGGTTCCCCAGTGTCCCAGACTATTGGGGGGTATAGATATGGGGACACTGGGAGTGGGCTCCCCAGTGTCCCAGATTAGGGGGATACAGATATCTGGACACTGGTAGTGAGCTCCCAAGTGTCCCGGACTGCAAAGGGGTGGGAAGAAATAACTGGGACACTGGGAGTGGGCTCCCCAGTGTCCCTCATTGGTGGTGCAGGGGGAGGGTTGCATTGCTGACATGGGAATTGGGCACCTAGATATTAACTTTAAGAGAAAGCCACACTGCGGCTAATGTTGAAGTGGGGGGGAGGAGCAGAGAAGTGAGGGCTGGGAGAGAAAACCACACCACAGCTAATGTTGAAGCCTTGGGGAAGGGTCAGAGGAGTGAAGACAGGGAGACAGAAAAAGTACAGTAGTACAGTGGCCGTAACTCCAGCCACATGCATTAACATGCACACTAATGTGCATGGCTGGAGTTACGACTACAGAAACGAATTAAGTGCTACCATTGGAGTGGTTCATTTCTTTCAACTAGACAAAACGCCATGTCAGCAAAGCTGAACTTGTATCATGACCAGAGTGCCTGGTTATTTGAGTGCACTGCCAAGCCCATTGCAGTTTCAGCTGTAATTGGCTTGGCAGTTACACACCTCTCAAATGCCTTATTGTCCCAAGACATTCCTTGCGCAAGTGCAAGTGAACGCAAAAAGTCTGGGCACTTAAGCTAACTCTAAAAGAAGTCAGATGCACACTTTAGGGTTCATTTGTGCAAAGTTTATTACAAAGCATACAGAGGCTGTGCAAAATGTTGGTCTTCCCTCCACCCTGTTAGTTTTGTTTGTCTGTTCCACATTAACAGAGGTTGCCATGTGTGAAGAGCAGATGGACCACAGCAGGTTCTGGGAGGGTGAGGATGGTGGAACAGAGGCGTACCCCCGAGTTGTACCTCTACACAAATCATATGTCAGTCTGGAAAATCAAGGTTCCTCTATGATAACACCCTCATTGGAGACCAAGAAGAATGCTGGGGACATCCACAAGGGAGACCCACAAAAGAGTGGCAAGGGACACCACAGGGGAAAGAAATAGCTTCTGAAAGGGGACTCAGTTGTTAGGGGTGTAGACCTGTGGAAGGGAGAGGAGAGGGAAGTAAGGTGCCTGCCTGGTGCCATGGCTTGGAGGGACAGGAAGTAAATCCTCAGGACTGCAGAAGCAGCCTCACAGGAGAGCTAACTAGATATCATTGTCCACCTCGGGACAAATGACCTAGCTAGGCATGGGATCAGTGCAGTGCAGGATAAATTTGTGGAGTTGGGGAGGGGCCTCAGACAGGTAGCAAGCATGGTAACCTTCTCAGAGGTGCTGCCAGTCTATGGCATGGGTGATGCTAGGGTACTGCACACCATGCAGTTTAATGAATGGTTGCAAAACTGGTGCAGCACACAGGGCTTTGGCTTCATTGGTGACTGGGGGTCCACCTGGAGAGATGAAGGTCTATACTGGCATGATGGTCTGCATCTGTCCAGGAAGGGAAACATGCTCCTAGGTGACAGGTTTAAAGGCTTCCTTGGCAAGCTTTTAAACTAGCCAAGGGGGGAGGTGCTGATAGGAAACAGGAAAGTTCAAGCCTCCCCCCACAAAACATGGCAGGTAGTAGGGTAAACACTGAGGTACAGAGCTTGACAGAGGGCAGGACAGGGGTAAATGGAAAAATGGACAAGGGCAATAACAGCAGGGATGGGGTAAAAAAGGGTAAAGCCAGCATTAAATGGAGGGCAATGAGTACCAATGCCCAGAGTCTGGGAAACAAGCTTCCAGAGCTAGTAGCCCTGATGGAAGAGGAACTCTTGGATATTGTGGCAGTCACAGAAACATGGTACATGGAGAACCATGACTGGCATGTCAACATACCAGGGTACACAATCTACAGAAGGGACAGGGAGGGTAAAAGAGGAGGTGGAGTAGCTCTCTATATAAGGGAAGGGATCAAAGCTACAGAACTAAAAAGTAAAGGGGAAGGACAAGAGGAACTCTGGGTCACCTTGGAGACAGGGAATGGCATCAAAATCTGCACAAGGGTTGTATACAGACCCCAGTCTCAAGGGGAAGAAATGGACAGGAAAATGATAGAGGGCATTCTCAAAATGGCTGTAAAAGGGGAGATACTGTTGATGGGGGACCTGAATATGCCAGATGTTAACTGGGCAACATGGATTACAGCCACATCCAAGAGCAGGGTCATTCTCGATGCCCTACAGGGGGCATGCCTTAGACAGCTAGTGGTGAAACCCACTCAGAAGGGAGCAATATTAGACCTGGTACTCTCAAATGGAGAGAGGATCACAAATGTAGAAGTCAGTAGACATCTGGGAACAAGTGACCACTGCACAGTGTGCTTCACAATAAACACAACCATGGAGACAAGCCATACAAAGATAAGAATACTGGACTTTAGAAAGGCTGACGTTGACATAATGAGTGAATACCTGAGGAATGCATTAGCAAATGGCCAGAAAGGAGGGGTGGAAGAACAATGGAGAAAAATCAAAATTGCCATCATGGAGGCAACAAGCCTATGTGTGAAACAAATAAAGAAAACAAAGCAAAATAAAAATACACTATGGTTCTCAAAAGAGTTGTCAGGGGAGGTTAAGGAGAAAAAGGCTGCATTCAAAAAGTATAAGGAATCACAGACTGAGCATAACAGGGAACTGTATCAATTAAAGCAGAAAGAAGTGGGGAAGGCAGTCAGACAAGCAAAGGCCCAAACTGAGGAAAAGATAGCCAGCTCAGTTAAGAAGGGGGATAAAACTTTTTATAGGTACATTAGGGAGCATAGAAAGGCTAAGGGAGGGATAGTGAAGGTTAATAAAGGAGAGGGGAGGTGGGCAAAGGGAGACAGTGAAAAGGCAGAGATACTGAATGAATAATTTTGCTCAGTATTCACAAAAGAAGAAGAGGAGGAGTTACCTATACCAAACAGTAGAAGCACTCTGGGTAGTGGGGTTGACGCCAGTCCATTTACAGAAGAAAGAGTACTGAAAGATCTCCTAAAACTCAAGGTGGATAAAGCAATGGGGCCTGACGGGATTCACCCTAGAATCCTAAAAGAGCTAAGGGAGGACCTAGTGACACCACTAACCACACTTTTTAACAAATCATGGGAAGATGGGGTGGTACCTGAGGACTGGAGTAGGGCAGATGTGATTCCCCTTCACAAAAGTGGGAACAAGGCAGAAGTAGGAAACTACAGACCTGTTAGTTTAACCTCAGTGGTGGGGAAAATGATGGAATCACTTCTGAAAGAAAGAATTGTTCAGTACCTAGAGGCCAGCAGGGCACAGGACCCAAAGCAGCATGGATTCACAGCAGGAAGGTCATGTCAGATGAATCTAATTGATTTCTTTGACTGGGTGACCAAAGTAATAGACCAGGGAGGGGCTGTGGATATGGTCTACCTAGACTTTAGCAAGGCATTTGACACAGTCCCGCACAAAAGATTAATAATCGAGTTAGCCAGCCTGGAAGTGGGTCCCAGGGTGGTAGCCTGGGTAGCAAACTGGCTGCACAATAGGACACAGAAGGTAATAGTGAATGGAACACATTCTGAAGAAAGGGGGGTTACTAGTGGAGTACCTCAGGGCTCAGTACTGGGTCCAGTCCTCTTTAACGTCTTTATAGGTCACATTGCAGAGGGTCTGGAAGGAAAGGTATGCCTCTTTGCAGATGGCACAAAGATCTGTAACAGAGTTGATACACAAGTGGGGGGTAGAAAGGATGAGAAGGGACTTGGCAAGGTTGGAGGAATGGTCAGACATATGGCAACTTAGATTCAATGCAAAGAAGTGCAAAGTAATGCACCTGGGAAATAAAAATCCAGGAGAAGAGTACACAATAGCAGGGGAGGTACTAACGACAACAATAATGGAAAGGGATCTGGGTGTAGTCATATCAGATGATTTAAAGGTGGGTAAGCAATGTGAGAAGTCAGTAAAGAGAGCCGGGGGATACTGGGATGCATAGCGAGGGACATCACAAGTACAAAAAGGGAAGTGGTTATCTCTCTATACAGACAGTTGGTGAGACCCCATCTGGAGTACTGCATGCAGTTTTGGAGACCTCATCACGCAAGGACATAGACAGGATGGAAGCAGTCCAGGAGGGCAACTAAAATGGTGCAGGGTCTTCATCAGAAACCATATGAAGAGAGACTGAGAAGCTTAATATGTATACCCTTGATGAAAGGAGGACGGGGGACATGATAGAAACTTTTAAGCACCTCAAGGGAATCAACAAAGTCCAGGAGGGTAGCATCTTTCAGAAAAAGAGATGTGTAAGAACAAGAGGGCACAATTTAAAGTTAGAGGGTGGACAGCTCAGGGGTAATGTGAGGAAATTCTTTTTCACGGAGAGAGTGGTTGACACATGGAACTGCCTTCCTGGAGAGGTTGTGGGGTCTAAAACAGTGGGGGAATTCAAACATGCATGGGACAGACATAAGGCAATTATAGTGGGGGGTTGCAGGAACTAGGCTGTTGGTTAACTAGAATCTGCAGCTTATCCAATAGGTAGGGAAATGGGCAGACTGGGTGGGCCACGTGGTCCTTATCTGCCGTCAAAGTCTATGTTTCTATGTAATAAACTTTGCACAAATGAAACAAAATAATGAATTAATTTACTGAAATGTGTTACTTCCACCACAACTTTGCCAATGTATCATGGCAAACTCCACTTCATAAGGGAAATGGTGGTAACTTATGTTTTATACAACTAGGCTATCACATGGTATTTACTCACAGGAACATCTTATATTGCTTCTCAGCTAGACCTGGTGCTCTCAAAACCCTATATCTTTCTAGCTGCTAATAGCTGCCCCCAGTGGGTTGCACTCTAGTGCTGAGATCCACCCACTTCTGCACTGTAAGGAGTGCTCCATCCAGCACAGGAGTCAGTGGCATATGAACTTACGACCGTTTCCCTAATGAAATGGCATTTGCCATGAAAGTTTAGTAAAGTATTGTGGTGGAAGTAATAAATGTTAATTAATTATTGATCAATATAGGAGATGAACCTTCATTTTTGGTTTGGATTGTAGATAACAATTGATATCTGGAAGGCTGGGTAGAGTACAGTGGAATACTGAACAAATCATAGAGCAGCTTTCCTAATTGTAGATGACATTACAATAGCCCTGTACAGAACTGAAACCAGTAACTGAAATCAAAGAGAAACAGTTAAAGCTTTACACAAATTGCAGATTTAAAAGTTGTCATGTCCTGCTTGAGCATCTGGAGTCACAGCCTCGCTGAAAGCAGTGATGTCAGACCTTAAAGCAGGGCACAAATTCTAACAAATGAATGTCATGGAGTTCCTTTTGCAACCATTGATAGGTGCAACAATCGTTTACATGAATTTGTAGGTTGGAAAGTGGCTGCTGGAAGGAAACGTAACACTGACTCTTGATATTAATAGCTTAATTTGGAACACATAGCAATTACTTGGATTTATCTAAAAAGACTTTATGATTATGGTACATATCAGTGAAATATCAAGGAGGCCAGCTAACATATCAGAATAAAATTGCCTTACTGAGATCAAGTTGTTATTTCTTGGCATCTGTTTAGAGTTAAGTCATAAAAAATGTACTTGTTCCTTTAAGTTTTTTTTCCAAGGAAGTGTCGGGGGGGGGGGGTTCTAAAATGAGATTTCATTTAGTTTTCAAGAAAGGATTTAAGATTAATTCATGCATGTGTGGACCACTTGAACAAATAGCTGAAAAAAAAACATGATTTTGTTTCCTGAGTTAACACAAACAAAATCTTTAAAAACTACAAACATAAAAAAAACCCACTAAACTGTAGAGGTTGGCAGTTTTGTGATTTGTCAGAAGACAGTTTTATGAGATATCTGAGCTGACTTTCAAAAAACATATTTAGATTAGTCCTAGTATTTTAAATAGAAAAGAAAATCATTACTGCCTGAAAATAACAAAAAGCTCCCAGCACAATACCGAGGGGACTTCACGTTGCTCACTTAAGGTACCTTTCAGAAGAACATCCAAAGGGCAACACTCTTTCTCCTAAAAAGCTCCACAATGGATGAATGATCCCCTTATTCTCCTAACTGCCCCCGAAAGCCTGAAGATCTTCAAAACACTACTGTTTCAGCACTTCACTAACTTATCCACCTGCAACTGCCTCACGTAACTGACTTCCATTTGATGGATCCATTTCCTACACTTACGGGCAGCACTAGACTCCTACCTCTGACACCCCTTTCCTAATTAATCACCTTCATCCACTGCACCTGCCATGGAGGGCTCTGTTGCCTCCCCCACCCTTACTATTGCATGAGGGCCCATCTCATTCTAGCCAAAGGCACACAAAATTTGCTTGTTAGGCTGTTTCTAAGGCTTCGCAAATGATGCTGGTTAGACTGCTCCTCCCTTCATCTCTTCTCTCCCACACACCCCCGTCACTATATCCTTGTCCTCTCCCCTCCCAACTGTCCAAAGACTCATTCCCTCTCCCCCTCTGCCCTGGCTATATAATCTACTTACATCCCACAAAGCCTACATCTGGCAGCACTGATCTCTCTTACCTTTTCTGTAAGCCATTCTCCTCTTTCACAATCTGACTAGTTAGCACTTTTAGTATGCCATATTCTAACCCTTTAATGTCCCTGCTCCAGGGCTCCAGATAAGGTGTGTACCAGCCTATTTTACTCACCTCATTTTAGGAAATACTCTTCAGAAATGTTTTTAATGTGTACCAGTACTCACCCAACATTTGTAAATACTCCACAAGCCAAAGAATAGTGCTTCATAACATAACTGGTGATTCAAAAGGAACAATTTGTTGCCAGATTTACAGCACTTGTATGCATCCCACATTTGTTTTACTCACTATGTTGTAAAACTGCTGAGTAAATTCCTACCTGCCAACATTATTTGGAGCATTGTTGCATCAGAAATTCTTATCTAGAAAAAAAATACATTTTTTTAATAAATGTACTCCTCATTCCACTCTAGCAAGACATTTGTACACATCTGAATTTTGTTTTACTCACCTCACTTTCAAAATGAGGAGTACAGGTACTCATCCCCAAAAATCTTATCTAGAGCCCTGCCCTGCTCAATATACTACATGTCTATAACAAAGTTTTTAATTTTGTAACTGTGTGTAACTATAATATGTAGTGGATTGTGAGCCTTGCTCACGCAATTTTGCAATCTGATTAATTGTGACCTTACTATGTGTTGTACTGTATGTGCTACTGTGATGTGGAACCTTTGTAAATGAGCTTCTAGCTCAAAAATGGGTTTCTGATTCACTAAATATGAAACATGAAAATAAAAAAGTGAGACTGACTTAAATGAACTGAGTGCATGCATAACATATAGTGTGTGTGCTTCATAGGTCACAAAAAAATCACACAGAGAAAAAACTGTCAAGAACACAACAGAAAAATAGAAAAACTATGTTGATTTTGGAGGAGGGGAGGTCATGAGTTACTTGTCAAACTGTTAAAACTGCCATAAAAATATATTAAGTCCTGTGGCGAGCTGCCCGGCTGCTAGCACTTACTTGTAGATATACTTCTGTGTGTATATGTGTATATATATATATATATATATATATATATATATATATATATTATAGTAGTGCAGTCGCGCCACTATAGTTAGGTTCAGCGGTCAGTTACATACTAAAGTCAAAAGCTTGGGCGTTAATAACTTTGGACCCGTTCAATGGATGTGCCTGAAATTTGGTACACACATTGGGGCATGGTAGATCTCTTGAGTTGCCAAATTGCGTTTCAGTTGGAATGCCGGTCTTTGTGAATGAAAGCACTGAAAAATGCAAAATTATCCATTTTTGGAGGCACCTTTTGGCATTCTGAATGTGGTCCTGCACGGCCATTGTGTGGTGTGCCACTCTGTGAGAAGGCTCATTTGAAAGAGCTTTGGTGGCTGAATATGCTGCTTTTTGTTTGGTGAAAAAATATTAAGGCATTCAAAAGTTATGGCACTTTTAAGTTCCCATTATAAGTCAATGGGAAAATTTATATGTATGTTTTGCAAACAAAGAATGGGGTTCTGGCCATCTCATCCCACCTGGCAATCAAAGAATTTACAGCCTCACGGTTCAAGAATCTTTGTCCCCAAGGAATTTCAAAAATTATTTGACCGCGAGGTCCGCCATCTTGTTTTCAGTTTTCCGATCGTACAAACATAAATATCTCAGCTCAGGGTCACTTCTGATGTAAAATTTTAATGGGTTTTACTCAGGGGACCCCAATCTATGGAGCCATGGCTTTGGTTCCATCCAAATTGGTCTAAAAATAGAGTTTCCAGCTTTTAAAATCTTTGTTCACAGCTCGCTAATGATGTTTGATCACAAGCCTGCAAATTCTTTGATCGCGAGATTCTTTGATCATGATCATGCATCGTGAGCGAGGGACGAGATGGGCAGATTTTAAAATGTGTTTTTATAGCCCAAGAGTGCCCTACAAAGGTATATAAGGGTGGGTTTTGCTCAGGGGGCTTCGTTCTACCCCATCTGAATAGAAAAAAGTTTTGTTTTCTTTACCCCTGGTAGTCTAGAGGCCCCCTCACCATCATAGTACTGTCCATAGCTATTTCTGTTTCCCTGGTAGTCTAGTGGCCCCCCATGTATGTTTATTAATAATATCTCTTGCACATATCCCTGGTAGTCTAGTGCCCCCCCACATCTGTATTTGATTATTATTAATAAAATTGGTAGTCTAGCGGTCCCCCAACCCATCACAATAAAATTTATAAGCATCTTCAATGTCCTGGTAGTCTAGTGGCCCCCCCACCCTGCCATGCCAGCCACCCAGCAACCCTCCCACCATTCCTCAGCCGGTGATTGGCACAGCCCATCATCACCTCCACGGCCAGCTGCTGACTGTGTATATTACGAGCACTTATTCAAACAGGCACTCAGAATAATTTCAGAGCACCTGTTTGAATTAGTGCTCATAATATGCCAGTCGGTGGCTGGCCGTGGAGGTGAGAGGGTGGGCTGTGCCAGTCGCTGGCTGAGAAAGTGTAGGGTTGGGTGCTGGGTGGGCTGGCACAGCTGGGTGGGGAGCCACTAGACTACCAGGACACTGAAGATGGTTATTAATTTTATTGTGATGGGGTGGGGGGGACTGCTAGACTACCAGGGATATTAATAATAATCAAATGCAGATGGGAGGGCACTAGACTACCAGGAATATGTTCAAGAGATATTATTAATAAACATACATGGGGAGGCACTAGACTACCACAGATAAGAAAGCAGTCATATTTATGAAATACTTATTGGGGGGCCACTAGACTACCAGGGATAGAGGGATATATGGACAGTATTATGATGGGGAGGGGGCTGCTAGACTAACAGGTATAATGGAACTAATGTTTTTTTTTTATTCTGATGGGGCAGAACCAGTGCCCCTGAGCAAAAACCACCCTTACATTACTTTGTAGGGCACCACTGAGCTACAGAAAACGTTTTGAAAATCTGGCTGTCTCAGCCCTCGCTCTTTGTTCGAGAGCGAGGAATGTCTTTGATCGCGAGGCTGCACATTTTTCCACCGCCAGATTCTTTGACCACGATCGTGCATTAGGAGCGAGGGACGAGATGGGCAGATGAAAAAATCATTTTTCTGAACTCAGTGGTGTCCTAGAAAGACAAATGAGGGTGGGTTTTACTCAGGGGGCTTCGTTCTGATGAACCATGGAAGTGGTTTACCGCAATTGTGTTAATTTTGCAAATTACGCAAGTTTTTATTCTTTGGTCGTGATCATGCAAATTCCTTGATCGCGAGCCTGCAAATTCTTTGATAGCGAGATTCTTTCATCATGATCGTGCATCATGAGAGAGGGATGAGATGTCCCAATTAAAAAATCAATTTTCTCAGCCCCTGGATGTCCTAGGAAGTCAAATGAGGGTGGGTTTTACTCAGGGGGCTTTGTTCTCTCAAACCATGGTAGTGGTTTACTGCAATTTCTTCAATTTGTTTATTTATAAGGTTTTTAATTCTTTGTTCATGAACCTGCAAATTCTTTGATTGTGAGATTCTTTGATCGCCATCTTTGATCGTGAGGGCAGGACAAGATGGACAGATTTTTTATAATGGAATAGATAGAGTAATTGTACTAATCTTTGACATTGAATATGTTGGAAATGGTTTGGTCTTTTTACTTGAGATTTGGAGGGAAGAAAGGCAGCATGCTACGGATGTGGCTTTTGGTGGTTTGGTCAAAAAATATTACAGGGCAGCAAAGTTACAGCACTATGAAGTTGTCACTTTTTCCCATAGGATAACATTACGGAGTCTGTTGCATTACAGGAATTCTTTGCCGCCCTGCTTGAAAATAACAGTTTGGTCTTTTGGGCTGAAATTTGGAGGGAAGGAAGCCAACATCCCACAGATGTGCCTTTTGGAGTTTTGGTGAACAAATATTACAGGGCGGCAAACTGATGGCACTACGAAGTTGATGCTTTTTCCCATAGGATAACATTATGGCGCCTGTCGCGCCTTTCAGGGCCCATATCTCGGAAATGGAGCAAGATACAAACTTTTTGTCAGAAAAATACTTAGCCCCCAACAGGGGCTAAGTATAAAACTAGCCAGGAAAGTCATAATTCATATGAAATTTTATTTTTTTTTTACGTCACTCGGTTCCTGAGATATAAGCAATTTAGTATTTCAAGTCGTTATTTTGTGCTCTGATGTCCATTATTATGCATAAATTCTCTGTTTTCACTGTGTTTTTCAATTCAGCTTTTGGGGAAAAGAAGGGTGTGCTCTTTCGTTACTGTGCCAGTAAGCGTTTCCAGTTGCGCTTCCATTACCGTTCGTGTCACCATTCCTGTTTACGCCACCATCTGTGTTACGGTTTGCACTTTCATTTGTGCTGGTGTTTCTGTTTCTGTTTCATTTGGTGTTATTAATGCTGTTACCGTTATGATTTGCATTTGCAATTGCGGTACTGTGTCTGTGCGTATTGTGGTTTGCGTTTCCATACACGCTTGCATTTGTGTTTCCGTTTCTGTCTCTTTTGGCATTATTGTTGCTGTTACCATTAGTATTTGCATTTCCAATTGTGGTACCATGAATGTGTGTGATATCAGTTGTGTTTCGTATGCAATTCCGTTTGTGTCTCCATTTCCCTTACTGTTTGCTTTGGCATCACTTTGCGCTTGCATATCTATTTCTGTTTGTGTTACCATTTACGTTTGGAGCACCATGTGCGTAACTGTTTGCACTTGTGTTTGCATTGCACTTACTGTTACTATGTCACACGAAATCATGTCGTGGGAGTGCGGGACCCAAAGTGCCCCGCGCTTCCACCAACTTGCACAACTTTCTACTTTTCTGTTCTTTCTTAAAAAGTAAGGAAATTATATGCAAAAAAAACTTCACTAATGCATCAGTTAGGGTTTTTCTACAGTGAAAAAGTGAGGAAATTCAATTTTAGGGTTCCACCCCTTGCACCCCACCCCAGACCACCCCCACCAACAGGCATTGGGGTTTGCATTGGGGTCCTTGGGCCTAACTCTCACCCCATCCCATGTAAACAAGCTGAGGTGATGCAGTTTAGAGAATGGGGTGAGAGTTGAAATAAGGACCCACCACCGATGCTCAAGGGTGGGGCAGGCTGGGTTAGGTGCAGGGTAGGAACCCTAAAATCAAATTTATTCCACTTTTTTCACTGTAGAAGAACCCAAATTGATGCATTAACAAAGTTTTTGCATAGAATATATATATATATATATATATATATATGTCTTTATGTAATTCTGCGTATATGTATATACCAAGACATGCCAGGGTCAGCTCAAAGTCACCTAGGGAAAAGGCTAGATTTTTAAAAATAAGTTTTTACCTTCTTTTGACCTGAAGGCAGCTGTTTGCCTGGAACTGAAATTGCATTCACAGTTTTTTTAAACAGAGGTATGCCAAAATCCATTTGTATGTAATAAAACTATGCACTCAGCAGCGGATTGCTTTGATTCAAGGAAACTGTTATAATATTATGTTATAAATATGTTACAGGGGTAAGGGGCAACAGACTTCTAGGAAAACATAAACTGAACTTACAAGCTCAAATGGGCAGACTGGGTGGGCCATAGGCCCTTATCTGCTGACACTGTCTATGTATCTATGTATGTATCTATGTAATATATCACATTTTATGAGATAACAGGAAAGAAAACATCATTCTAGCAAACCTGTGTGAAATTCTAACAGGACCGTGTGAATTTTATCTTTTGGGTGACAACTGTCTACAGGGGACTTCAAAGGGCTTTACTCTGAAATGTCATATCCATGCTAATTATAGGTCTCAGAATCTGATTTTTAATATACTTGGAAATTTTGGAAACAGTGGAACAGTGCCATCTCCTGGCCAAATGGAGTATTTGTGCTGAACTGGAAATTGATGACACTGCAGGATTACAGACAGGTATAAATAACCCCAGATCAGGGCATTTGAGCACACGTATTTTGCTTGGATTCTCTCTCTCTTGATCATAGAGCACAGCTGCCAGCACAGAGACTGCCTAAGAACCAAAGTTTGCAACAGAAATACTGAAATATTTTTGCAAATCAGCTATTCTCTGGATTTTTACATCCTCATACCTAAGGTAGAAGCTTAGCTAACAAGTTTTAGTCTGTTTTTTTTTCTGTATATATTTTTCCCATTTGTTTTTGCATATTGTAACCCAAATGGTATCCCGTGACTATAGCGACTACAAAATCGTGACTCACAAAATAGCGACTAAATAATAGCTACTGTGAAATAGGCGACACTGCAAAATAGCAATTGTACTTTAATAGTGAAAACATCTGCCACGGATTGCCCAACATTAGCAACTTCACAAAATAGTGACTATACACTCAAAAACAGATGTTTTCAGTTTTGCACAGCAATCTAGTCTCAACCCGTAGCAGTATCAAGGGACACAACAATAAAATCATTAGTCTCACTGCACTCTGTACTCGAACTGGAGCTCAATCGCCTGCACAACAGCAATCTACTCACCAACAAATCCACCATTGCAATCTAATCTGCACTCTGCACTCGAACTGGAGCTTAATCGCATACACAACAGCAATCTACTGACCAACGAATCCACCATTGCAATGCACTCGAACTGGAGCAGGGGGAAGGGTCACAGGTCAAATGTCAAAGTACACAACAACGGTATAAAATGCATAAAATGCATAATCTAACAGCAGCCACCTATTGCAGTTGAACTAAGCAACTAGACGCTCAAGCTACTCATTAGCTACTCACTATTCTTAACCCATAGCAGCCATTGCACTTGAACTGTAGCAGGGGGAAAGGTTCATGGTCACAGGTCAAAGTGCACAGCAGTGCAGAAGTGCACAGCACTATGTCAGACGTCAAAATAGCGACTCTGTATGTAATTCCTTTAATTAGCGCTGTTCAGCACTTATTCCTTTAAAAGTTTGACATTTAGTGCATTCTTCGGCACTGTTTTTCATTCACTGCAGTCTTCATTGCTGTTTTCCATTTAGTGTAATCACTGATTCAGACCTGGTACTGGAAATTGTACGCAAGTCCTCTAAGATACTCGTACCTACTCCTTTCTGAGTACTGACTGACAATTGAAACCACTCTCTCATTCAAATCCTTACACTTTCTTTTTTTGGTACCAGTACCTGCCCCAGACACCATCTGCTCCAGTTTCATTTCAGTTAATTTCTGCTCCTCTTTCAGACACTGAATCACTTTCCAAATGCTGGGATGGCAGGCTCCTATGCAGCTGTTGAAGCCACGATGCCACCCCTCAACCGCCTTATTTGTTCTGGCTAGACCCCTAGAGGTGGCATCAAAACAATTCCATTGCTCATGTTTGAAAATTGCTGTACTTCTCCCTGATCGTCCCCTAGGTTTACCAACCCACGTTGCTTCAAACTACTCCATTAATGGCTTTAGCACTTCTGCATTATGTACAAAAAATTCCCATTCTTTCATTTGATCAAAGGTATCAATTAAATCTGCAGTGGGCACAAAAGCCAGCGAAAGCAGCATACGTAAATGAAGAGAGAAGTCTGGATCAGAGCAGTACCTTTCATGTATTGTTGGGAACTTTTGTATTTTTCTCTATATTGCCTGTGCAAAATGAAAAAAACATTCACGTACTTCTGTTTCTGGAAATACAGTTTGAAATGCATGCCAGGAGGACTTCTTGAAGTCCATCATAGCAGTCTCTGGCTTTAAGCAGGGGCACAATTCATCTATTTTTGTGAATACCCTAGTATATGCTGCTACTGTTCGGCTACACATCAATACATATACAGCTGTTACAACCTGGCCTGCCTTGATGCAATGTAGTGTGTAGAGCTGGTAAAATAATAATGGCCAGGACTTAAATGTTCCATCGATAAACCAGTCTGTACTGTCTTCCAACATTTTTAAATTTGAAGCAGTAGCAAATATGAGCATTCTATCCCTCTCATGTCCACTCTCAAACAAGAGGAAAGGCTCCCCAGCTAAGGTTTCCATGAAATCAGGAGGTATCTGTAGATCCTCAACTGAAGCAGGGGTAGCAGGCACCCACGTTCCACCTGCCTGATTCGTTGTATGGTACGTTTCATAAGTGGAACAGCTGGCAGGTGGCCAGTCACAACATCAGGGGCAGTAGTTGTACATTGTACCAGAACCTGTGTTGTGGTCTCAACACTACATCTGGCCCTCTCTCGCACATCAGCCATTATCCTCCTCACCCCCCACATTGCCAGCATCAGAGACATGCATGTGATCCTTTATCAATGCCAACACTTTATTTCCCGAAGTATGTAACCTTGCAAGGCAGCTATACTTATGTGCGCCTACACAACGCCAATAAACTTTCTCAGCCTTCTCCTTATCCTTTCTGAAAGTATAGTCCCCATAAAGTCAAGTCAAGTCAAGTCATGTTTATTTATAAAGCGCCTTTCGAAATCAAGGCACTGTACAAAAATAAATAGAACAGCAAAATCCAAACATTAAAACAACCATGACTAAAAAGAATAAGCCAGGGTAAAAAAGATATGTCTTTAAAGCAGTTTTAAAACTGTCAACGGTTGGGCATTCTCTCAACCAGCGAGGTAGAGAATTCCACAGGGTTGGAGCTGAAAAGGCAAAAGCACGAGATCCTGATAACTTCAAACAAACCCAGGGAATCTCTAGCAATCCCTCACTGGCGGAATGGAGAGGACGGAGGGGGCAATAGGGAACCAGAAGATCTTTCAGGTAACCGGGTCCCTGGTCATGTAGGGCTTTAAAGGTTAGTAAACCAACCTTAAAGGTGATCCGCCACCTAACAGGCAGCCAGTGTAGTTCGCAAAGCACAGGCGTAATGTGACTGGTTCTAAGAGTCCCAGTCAAAAGCCTGGCTGCAGCATTCTGCACCAGCTGAAGGATGTGGATATCGACCCCTGGTAGCCCTAGGTAGAGGGAATTGCAGTAGTCCAGACGGGTAGTGACAAAGGCATGGACCAAAGTTGGAAGGTCCTCCTGGGGAATCAGATGTTTCACCCTGGCGATATTCCTCAGATGGTAAAAAGAGGATTTGACAACAGCTGACACCTGAGATTTCAGGGTCAGACCATCATCAAAAATAACGCCCAGATTTCACACCTGCCGAGAGGTAGAGAAGCGGATGCGCCACCAAGTATTAAACCTGATGGCTGTCCAGCACCCAAACCCACCCAGGATGACCTGGATCACGACCCATACCTCAGTCTTATCCGGATTGTGCCTCAACCAGCTCAAACTCATCCAAATTCTGATCTCATCCAGGCAGTTATTAAGTACAAAGAGTGCATCACTCTGAACGGGGAGAAAGGACAGGTACAGTTGAGCATCATCTGCATAGCAGTGAAAACTCAGACTGTATCACCTGATGATTTCTCCCAATGGCAGCATATACACTGCAAACAACATGGGAGCTAAAATGGAGCCCTGTGGTACCCCACAAGGCAGGGAGTGAGTGCATGAGGAATAAATTCTGGTGACAACTCTCTGAGACCTGCCAGTGAGGTAAGAACAAAACCACCTGTGGACTGTACCAGACAGCCCACAAAAGACCCGCAGTTGCTCCAATAGCACCCCATGGTCTACAATGTCAAATGCAGCAGATAGATCAAGAAGGACCAGAATGGTACATGTCTTTCGATCTCTGGCCATTAGGAGGTCGCTCAATACCCGAACAAGGGCAGTCTCAGTACTATGCCTTTTCCTGAAGCCAGACTGGAGAGTATCATAGACATTATGAGAAGTAAGATGATCGTCCAGTTGCAATGCAACTGCCTTTTCAATAACCTTACCAACAAATGGCAGGTTAGAGATAGGCCGGTAGTTAGCTAGACAGTCTGGGTCCAAGGAGGATTTTTTTAGGAGTGGTCGAACTACTGCCTCTTTAAGGGGGTCATGAAAAATCCCCCTCTCCAAGGATTTCCAGATAATGTCAGCAAGGATTGGGTAGATAACTTCTACACAACCTATTAACAGCGGTGTAGGACCCGGATCCAAACTACAACTAGTTGGTCGCATTGTTTGGATTATCTTCACAATGTCCACGAATTCTGGATGGTGAAAATCTAACCAGACAGACCGAGGATAAGGCACCACCAGTCGTCCACCACAATCCCCCCATAGGAGAGGTCGGACTGATGCCGGACCTGATGCTGGCAACCTTATCTGCAAAGGAACGAGCAAACTCCTCGCATCTAAGCTGAGAAAAGGCTTCTCTAGGCTGAAGACGGACTGGATTGCACAGTCTGTCCACAGTCCAGAAAAGCTGAGCCGGTCAATTTCTTTGCAGCAGAAATCTCTCTGGACAGGAATTCTGCCTTCTTACAAGTGATTTCTGATTGGTAGCTATCATAATGGGCCAACAATCTAAGCCTGTCAGCATCAAGGCCCGATTTCCGCCAGGCTCTCTCCAGCCTTAGGCCTACTCGGCTTGATTCCTTCAAGGAGCCATCAAACCATGGACTCCTTGGACGGATGGTGAGAGGCCGAACACAAACAAGAGCAATTTTGTCCAGAACATCTCCCACAGCCTTATTATAGGCTAATACAAGACCATCTGGACTCATGCATTCACCCAACAGACTCGATAGATCCAGCACCGCCATTAGGTCATGGGGCCAATACCCCTTAAAGGGCGGTATTGGACCATCTCCGTAGGGGCAGACCTATTAGAGGGGGCCCTGAAACTGAACCTTATGGTGTAATGGTCCGACCAACTGACTGGTTCCACCCCCAAGTCAGTGATCTCCATACCCAAGAGAAAGACCAGATCTAATGAATGACCCCCTATATGGGTAGAGGAGGTAACAACCTGTGTCAGGCCCAGTGTATTCATCAACTGGAGGAGATTTTGACCAAAATGAGATAGTTCATCATCGACCCAGGCGTTGAAGTCGCCCAGGAGTATTAATCTGGGAAACCTCAACACCAGGTCGACAATGGAGTCTGCAATCTCCTGTAGGAATTTGCCACCGTCACCTGGTGGACGGTAGATGAGGAGAATCCCACAACCTGCACCCTCGCCCAGGATATATTCAAAAGATCTGGTGTTCCCCAATGGCACATCCACAAGGCCCAGTTCAGATTTAAACATAATGGTCACACCTCCGCCCCTACGATCCAGCCTTGGACGGTGTATCACCGAGAACCCGGCTGGAGTTGCCAAGGCCAATATAGGGCCAAGATTTTCATCCAGCCAGGTCTCAGTGATGCAAGCCAGATCAGATGACCCAACAAGATCAGCTATAATAGCTGTCTTGTTTTTTATAGATCTGGCATTGCACAACACCGCCAAGGCAGGATGAGCTGTCGAGGAAGACCTTGGCACCTGTCCGATTTCTTCGGGACTCTTGGGTATGGGGACAAGATAAGAGCGACCTCTATCCTGACCCCATTTCACCCCAGGATGTCTTCTGGACCCTAAAACCCCAATCTGCCCTCCCCTTTCCTGTCCCCCCACAAGGCCCAGCTTTCCACCTTCGTCCTCGCCGCTTCAGAATGCCCAGTGCTCGACACCTAAAATAGGTGTCGGATGACAATGGTGGGCACTCAAAGGGACGTAGTTCCCTGAGCCTAGTGGGGGAATAGTGCCCAACCATCATTAATTAAAACAAAAACAACAAAAAATAAACCTAAAAATATCAAACCTATAAATAACACACTCTATAAATAACACACTCTCCTCACTCTCTCTCTCACTGATGGAGGACAAATAAAACAGAATAAACTAACATAACCAAAATAAACCCCAACTTAAAAATAGCCAAAGTAACAAAAATAAAATAAGAATCCAATAATCTTAGAACACAATAAAATATACTACTGGTTATTAAACAAATTTGTGTTTTAAACAATGCAGCACCTCTCACGTGCAACACTGCAAGAGATGTTATATAGTCTCCCAATACCACCTCTCACATGGCAGGGAGTCAATTAAATAAATCAGATTTGTAGTGAAACAAATTAAAATAAATAAATGCACATCACTCTCGCCACCCTTAGTCCAGGAGTTGGTAAAAAAAACAGAGAAAATGGTTCTCCAGCAGTCCAAAAGTGAATAAGATCCAGATAAGGTCAATAAGTTCTCAACAGGTAAATCAAAAATGTTCAAAATGAACAAGGGAGCCCAAAGGTGTCCAACAAATCTTCCAGTGGCTGCTCTTCAAAGACCAACAGTTCAAACAGTTAATTATCCAAAGGCAGCAGAATACTTCAGGAGACAAAATATGTTTCTTCAGGGAGCAATACCCCCACTCAGTCGACGACCTGGCGGCTACAGCTGTCTCACAAGTCAGCCCAAACAGCTGACCCTAAGACAGCTTAGAAGAGGCCCTAGTCCCCCCAGCTCCCAGGGAAGCACCCAGGGTGACTCCTGCCCGGTCGGAGACCAATAAGTAGACAGCACTCCCCACAAGTTCGAAAACAGATCTCCTGTTGTTGCAGTTTATAGGTCACAGGCAACCGTCCACTGAACCACTCCTTCCATGCCAAAATTCACACATAGAGTCCCAGAAATCCACTACAGATAGGCACAAAGAGAACTCTATGTGCTGGGGGCCGAGACAAAAATATTCACTGTGACAAAGGAACCACCAACCGGGATCCACATATCAGTAGACCCGGGGAACCAAAGAGGACCCTGAGCCCACCGGCCAACTCCCCGGCTGGTCCACAGCTCAGATCCCCCAAGCCACAGCAAAATTCAACCCCCAACTCCCCAGTACAAATAAGGGAACCCCTGTACCACAGTAGTTCAGGTTATGATTCAGCGCAGTTCCTTAACTGCAACTTGATCCTCCAAGATGTTCAGAAATCCCCAAACACAGTTCAGCACTCCAGTTCCAGTTCCCAGTCCAGACTTCCCCTCCAGAAGAGGCAAAAACAACACATCCAGCCAGAAAGAATGGCGCAAAATCCTCCCCGCTACTCTCCGACTCCACAGTCTGCCACACTGCGGCCAGGTAAACGGTCAGGCAGACGCCAAGACTCCCTGAAGGGGGGGAGCAGCACCGACCAAGGTAGAGTCCTCTCACGCAACTCAGAGGCACTCCCACACAGCTACTGCTCTGGAACAAACAAAAATCCTCCCCACAACTCCCCAACTCCACAGCTTATCACAC
Source organism: Neoceratodus forsteri (assembly GCA_016271365.2). Taxonomy (NCBI): domain Eukaryota; kingdom Metazoa; phylum Chordata; order Ceratodontiformes; family Ceratodontidae; genus Neoceratodus; species Neoceratodus forsteri. Next base: position 672,866,580 of record CM057452.1, read on the forward strand.
TGCAGTTGGAGACACGCCATACATGCTACCGAGAAGCCGAAAAACTCCGTTACTCGATACTCGGCAAACCGCAACTCGGTACTCGGTACTCGGCAAACCGCAAACGTCTCTTACCCTAATCTAACTCACTTCTTCAGCCCTAGACTAGTCTGTAAACACACAAAATAAAACGAATAAAAAATAAACGTAAAATAAACATAAATAAAATTAAACAAACAAACGAAGCTAGTACTAGTGCTCAGGTTGGCTCAGCTCAGCCACCATCTTTTTTACACCAACAGCCAAGGGCTTACCTTTCTGGCTGCTGACCAACTTGAACTCCATGCTGCAATGTGAAACAGTAAATGCCAAATGGAAACTGATACAACAGATGTACCTTTAAGGTAATCAAGGTCTGGTCAGGTGGGAGTTGACAACTGCATTGTGGGTACAAGGAAATACGTTTTGGAAACAAGGGTAAAAGGATGATAGTGGGTCGAGGGCTGATCGCGGGTCTGTAAGTATTCCAAATCATGAGCTATTTTGACCATAGCACTATATTTTATGCACTAATATGCTTCGGCACTATTATTATACTTGCGATTCTGACAGCGCTATTAATGCAGTCGCTGTTTAAGAGTCACGATTTTCACATGGAACCACCCAAATTAGTATTCTGTTTTAGCTGTAACTGTATTTAAGTATTTTACTAAACACTTTGCTTTTCTAAAGAAATTCTGCCTGTGTGACAGTTCTTATATTGTAGGTGTGACTGTAGAATGTTTAATAATAATCTGTGACAAAAGTGACTTGCTTAGAGGGGCCACTGTAAGCAAAGCAAATTGAGGAAAGGGTATGTAAGGGACATCTGTAAGGAAAGGGAGAATACCAGAGTCTGTAAAGATTTTTAACCAGACTGTTGCGTGTCCTGTAGGAAGAAGGCAAAATCAGATTTTTACGCTGCTACCTTAAACAGACTATGATACCTGGCTCCTCCTTCTGTGTGTAATAGCCAAGGAAGGGTTCATATTAGGCCACAAAACTCGAGACTGGTATTGTGCCCTTATTCAATGCTAGAGGGATGCCCAGGATCCTCATGGCGGAGGTGCAGTTGTGACCTCAGTGAGCATTCTAAAGGTCAAGGAAGGTATTTCTGTCCACCATCCCCCTCATGGATTGCACTTAAGGGTGGGCACTGTGAGCTCAGTGGGCCTGACCCCCGGGAGTGGGTTTGTGACAAGTCCTACATGAACAAAATATTTACAGTCCTAAAACATAAAAAAGAGTGGAGAAAGTGACCAAAAAAGAAACATGCATTTTATACTACAATTAAGTCATATTTTTACATTTTTAAATTCTTGAAACAGTTAACATTGTTATGACTCCTCTTCTACCCTACTCATCTGCTTCTTTGTGAGCTTTGACCGAAACAAGTTAGCACTCATGTCTGACCCTGCTTAAATCAAGTTATGACTCAAGTTACAACTGATATACTAATTTGCACAGGGCTCTGAGCAAAGCAAGTCTTGTTTTGCATAGATCCTGCAAGGCCCCAACCCTGCATGAAGCAAGTTATGACTCAACTATTATTTCACACAGGGCCTGCAAGAAGTAGCATATCACTAATGTTCTGTGGACCTTTCACAAACCAAGTTACATAAACAATAAGACATGATGGGATGGTGGTTGTCATGGGTTAATGCATACCCAGGTGCAAGTGCCTTCAGCAGCTGGAAGTGCATTCACCCATGACAACCACCACCCTGGAGTGTCTTATTGCACTTGTAAAATGGGTTCCCATGCAAACATCTGAAGTATGGAGAAAAGGGTTTTTCTTTAAAGAAAAGTGGGAAAAAAACCCAAAATAATTTATTAGTCAGTGTAGTACAAATTAGAACAAATAGTCCCTTTAGGTGTCTGCCACTGTGTGACCCTTTTGGGAAACTACACTCCTTCACAATCACTCATTTTCTTTAGTTTTATTTTAATTTTAAAATTAATATGTACTGTTTTTACATTACTGTACCCAGCTGAGGAAAGTCAGTGAGAGAGCATTCAAAGAGTCCTAGGAGTCATCGCTAAGGGTGAGCAATGTAGGCAGCTGTGAGAGTGAAAGGGAGAGAGAGAGTGAGGTCTGCATGTTGCCATGACAGCTAGTGTGAGTGATTGGCTCTGATTGGGGGGGGGGGGCACCAGAAGAAGAGCACTTTAAAAAAAATTAAACTAACTATTGGACTGAACATCACAAACCAGCGAGGGAGTCTGCAAGAGAGCAGAGTCCTGATAGCTGAAGAGAAGTGATATTTCCAGGTTGAGCAATGCAGGCAGGAATGATAGAACATTGTCTGCATGCTGCCATGGCAGTCAGACTGAGTGACTGGTGCCAGATGGAAAACCCTGTAAATAAAAAAAATGGAAGGAATGAGCATCTGATACAGCAGCCAAGTGAGTGAGCGGCGAGGTTGCAATGTGGCAGGGGGAGTTGGCAGGTGCTTGATGGACCGAGTGACCAATTGTTGGGGGGGGGGTTGATGAGTGTGGTGCACTGTGCTTGTATAGCAACAGACAGCAGCAAATCTATGATGGGATGCCTACAAAAGGCAAATGAGGCAGTACAAAAAAAAGTGAATAGATCAGTTTAAATGTTTTATTCTAAATGGTATGTGTGTGTAATGCCATGGCTGTGAGTGGGGAGGTATAAAAATGTCATTAAATATGTTTATTTTAGTTATGTCAAGTAAGAGTTGTCAAGTGTTGTCACCTTACAAATATGACTGCCAGAATTCTTTTCAAAAATGTCTCAGAGGCATCGATATCTAGGTGAAGTAAAGAGATTGGCACTGGTGGAATCAAGTAATTCAGGCAAAGATAAGTTGAAACAATATTTATTCCTGCACTTCGGAGGTCCAAATTAGCACCCAGTGACATTGGGGTGCTAGTCTGGACCTCCAAGATGTTGGAATAAATATTTTTTCAACTTAGCTTTGACTGGATTACTTGACTCCATGAGTGCTGAGCTCTTTGCTTCTGCTGTTGTTTAGGCCGACCGCCTTGCTCCGCACCACCTCCTGCCACTCCCTGGAGTGTGCCACTCTTTTGGTTTATGTTTTTATGGATATCTAGGTGCACTGTATCCTGGTTGCTTGAAGGGTTCCTGACACGGTGGTTGTCACCCTGTAAGGCACTGTGTTCCAAACCCTCTCTGCCAATCAGGATGCAGCCAATTCACAACCCATTTTATAATACTCATATGCTAGTTGAATGATCTGCAGCTTTACACAGGCCTACAGGAACCTATGTGAACCAAGTTAAGACATAGATATTACTTTGTGCAGGGCTTGCAGGGCCATGCATAAAACTAGTTGTTTTGGGCTCCGCACAAAGCAAGTTTGGCACTGTACTTTCTCAAAAAGCAAGGCGAGTCATTGCAGAAAGTTGCATTAATGTATACATTATTGTTACAAAGCCACAAAAATAGGGAACTGCAGTACTGGGGTTTTCAACCCTAATGTCCATCCCCTTCCCCATCCCCTACCATAGTGACTCAAGGCCAAGCTACAGATGAGGGGCTGTGCCCCACAGTTCTGCTGTGCTAAGCTACAGGTCTGGAGCCATGCTGCATGTGACATGAGCAGCAGTGATCTGTGCTGTCACATATTTCCATATCCTGACAGAAGATTCATGGTCCTTATGGCTCTGCGTCATAGCATGGGACATCTCTGTGGCACTTGTACATGTGAACAAGCAGTCTGGGAAAGTACAGTCTAGAAATGAGGTGCTACCCTAACAGAGGCCTGTAGTGTTAAAAAACTGCAGCAGCAGCATCCTCTAGTTGTAAGAGGCTGATAGCAATGGAAAATTTAAAGCTCTGTTTAACCTCCTAGCAAAGTAGGTTTACCCTTTAGCTGAAAATTTAGAGCTGCTGCCTTCAGGATTGACAATCCTAATATTTATTTACAGCATGGGCTCCTAAGGAATCAACACAACCAAAGAAGAAGGCGTAACATTTATTGGTATTGAGTAGTCTCCTCCGTCATTCCCACCTGATTCTCCTTCTCTCCCAGTGGACAGCCAGCCTAACAAGTGAATCCTGTGTCAAGTGCGCTGGGACATAAAACATCACTGCAGTCCTGCCAGTACGTGTAGTGCTTACAATTACTATACAGCTCCCATGATGGCACTTCAGCTCATTTTTCTACTAACACTGTTGCTCCTTTAATTTTTAATAGCCAGGGGGCAGAATTTGCCTCATTGAAAGTCATAGAAAATGAGATGAACGAGTCTCTTTGACAGAACAGCTGAGAAAAGACTGATATTTTCAGCATGCTTGTTTTCAGAGCTCAGAGAAGATACAACACTAATTTGGCTTTCATCTTCTTCTGTACAGCTATTTCTGGCTAGGTTTTAATTCAGATATTACATTTCTTCCCCCTCACATGGATAATTTAAAGAAGAGGGTGGTTGGTTATCCTATTTAACATTGGGTTCAGACTGACCTGCTGAGAAATAGAAAGGAATGTAATAAAAAGCTATTTAAATGCAAATGCAGCATAGCCCCATGGAACCATGTGGAGAAGCTCACGGTGTACCTGCCTTGTAGATAAAATGAGGGCTTCGGTGCCAACAATCCTTCACCTCTTGGGAGCAGTAAACTCATCATGGAAACATAAAGAAAGAAAAGGACAGTCTCGCTTTTACCCTCCTCCCACACAAGCCCTGTCATTGCTCGTTTACTTCTAAATCTTTACCTAATGAACTCAGCTGCAGATAACAGATGAACAGACCTTCTACTTCTGTTAAACTAACAAGTGGCATCACCATCTCTGCTTTTTTTATGTCGCTGAATGGATCTTTAAGTTCAGACTATTTTTCAATATTAAATGGTGAGCTTCCCTTGTATCAATATAAAATCCTACAAAATACCATTGATAGTTGGAAAAACAGACATTATGTCTTCTTTATTTGTCCCCCTTGCAGAATCACTGGAACCAAGTTTCCTTTTACAGAAGCGACCCAAATGTCGATGTAGCAATGTTAATACAGCTGGTTACAGAGCTGAATGAAGTGTACACAATATACAGAAGGCTATAGTAGGGATATAGAAAGATACACTATATATGTAAATAATATGGTCGGATACAGTAGGGGTACAAAAGATACAGTGAAACACATAGAATCAGTAGGGTGTAGTACAGCAATACAAGGTATGATGCATCATCATGTTCACATAGGCTCTTTCTATTAGACTCTTGGGTCTTGCACCTCTGAATGTTGTTATTGGTATCTAATGTAGTGTCCCATAGGAACAACTCCAGCAATAGTGCAGCAAATTGATACAAATGACACCAGAGTGTAGCTGAACAACAATTTAACAGCAGCAGAACTGAAATTAGACTGGCACTTCTGCACATCAAGGTTTTCTTTAATCCTTCACTGATGTACTCCAATGAGACTTTTCAGTATTCTGAAGCAGAAACATCTAAACTGTGCCTTAAATCAGAACTGACACAGCATTCTGAAATGTTCTCACTTATTTGAATATTCTTTGCTAAAAAATGTGTTAATGTACCAGTTAGAGTAACTTAATGGCACAAAACTAGGGAAATGTGACATTAAGATTTCCAACCGTAACTCCACCCCCCCAAAGCAGCAAAAGGAAAAAACATTAACGTCTTGGGTCTCCAGAGTCTTGGTGAATCAGTGGTGGGATCTTCCTTGGGGTTGTCAACCCTAATTCTCACCCCCCCCCCAGCTCATAGCCTGTAGTCCAAAACACAAGGTACAGCTCCAAGCCAGTGACTCATAGTGATACACTCTTCAAAGGCAGCGAATTATGTCTCACAGCGTGTTGCCAACACAGTTTGTTGTTTGTAGCTTTCTTCACACAGTGCCTGCAGGCCTTGTATGAAGAAAGGAGATCATGTGTGATGTCGTTTGCTCAAGGGGTGGGGTGGGCATTAGGATTGACAGCCCCGAGGATGACCCCACCACTGATTTGCCTAAACTCTGGAGACCCAAAACACTGTTTTTTTTCCCTTTGCTGCTTGGGGGGGGGTCGAGTTAGGATTGAAAATCCTAATGCCACATTTTCCTACTTTTGTGGCATTAAGTTACCCTAACTGGTGCATTAACAAAGTTTTTTGCAAAGAATTCCCTTTCTTTCTGAGATAGTGGAAGTTTCTCCTCATTCACACAGGTCTCTTTGGGACCTGCATGAATAGATGCAGATGTTCTGCACCAAGGGAAGACTCTGTCCACCTGCAGTTCTGTGTAATGATGGATGTGAAGAATTCATGAGGTTGTCTGGTGGGCTGTAGAAGCTCAGGGCCTGGTGGTCCCTGCACTTCTTTGTCATTGCAGTTACAGATGCACAGGACAAAGAGTGCATCTGTCAGCCAATGCACAGTGCTCTCTGCCACCCAAGGGAGGAGATGTGCAGGGCCCTATGCCAAGAGGATAGTTGTATTTGCTATATGGTAGCTGGGGTTGTGTGAAGAACCCTGCACCTTTATTCACTGGCTGGAGGGGTGTCACATAAAACACTATCCCTCCACCCTCACCCAATCCAGCTGGGTCACTAATGTCACCCCCGAACTCAGCTCACTGGCATGGGATCACAAAGCATACCCACTGGGGTCAAGAATGACACTACACGCAAAGTTTGCTAACAATTATTGTAATTTTTTTTTTTTTATTTTGACCCAACATTTTCAAGATACTTGTTTTATGATTCACCTTATAAATATAACATGTAAAATTTATAGCATGTTGGATGAAATGTCATTTTGCAGCAGAATTCCGAAAACACGTCTAATCCAGGATTTAAAAAAATGACATGTCATGTTTATGAGGTGGTATGGAAAAATGGGATTTTGAAAGTTTGGAGTCGAAATATTTAAAATTAGTGAAATTATAAGTGAAAGCTGAAATAATGCAACATTCACTCATAACCTGGGTATTTTATCTTATTTGTACACCAAATTTTCAGCATAGCATTCTTCTCACCCTACCTCATGAACCTGATAAGTGAAAATGTTCAAATCCCCACCTAAATATCATTCCATGGCACTGAAATATTATTCCGTGACACAGGTGTGAAAACACATTTTGGCCAGGATTTGAAAAAATGGCAGCTGTCACATTCATGAGGAGGTATGACAATTTCATTATGTTAAAAATTTGGGGTCAAAATATTTAAAATTACGAAAGTTATGAGTGAGTATAGAAAAATTTCAACATATGCGCATAACTTTGCCATTTTTACATATTTAGATCTCAAATTTTCAACATAGCCATCTCATGAACAAGGGCGGTGAACATTTTCAAATACTGCCAGAAAGGGGACATTGCAAAGTGATCATAAGCTCACCTTTGGGTCTGATTTGAATAATTCTACCACCATTGGTCATGAGGTGAGATTCCAAAAAGGCCATGTTGAAAATGTGGGGTCAGGTATGCAAAACTGACAAAGTTATGCATCGAAGCTAGAAAAAACAAACATTGAAATATATCTAACCACATTTACCTTGAAGGGGACAGGAAATTTGTGCCAATTGACAGCTGTTTATAAAGTCCTTATTCTTAGAAATGATACGGATTCCCCTGAATTATCCAGATTTAATTGTATCCGAATATAAAGTGATATGAAAAACTGTTTTGCATTCTTTTGTTTTTATGGGCAGCATTCTGTTACAGTTCTCTTCATGGAACCAATAGCTTGGAGTTTTTACTATGTCACGGTTTGTGCACAGAATGCTAATTATGAGCTGTTGACCTATCCGTACTTTGCTTAGAGTTCTATACACAAACCATGACAAAATTAAAACTCCAAGTTATTGGTTCCATGAAGAGAACAGTATCTGAATGCTGCCCATGAAAACAAAACAATGCAATATACAGTTATTCATATCACTTTTTATTCAGGTACAGTTTTATGTGGCTAATGCAGATGAATGCATATCATTTCTGAAAATAAGAACTTAATAAACAGCTGCAATTTAGAAATGATTTCCTGTCCTCTTTAATTTTTATGTTTGCATGTGCACATGTGCAAAAAGCATTATGCAGCAGCTTAGGAGAGAAGCGGGTTGTGGAGGTGGGGCAGTGTGGCGGCCAATAATAGCATTGCATTTGTGGGCTTGGCGATGTGCACCCAATGCAGGCCCATTGTCCTGATGACACTGGTTCTGCAGAAGTGCCACCAACTTCAATGATTTGGACGCTGCAATGAGGGTCTGCCTCTTCATTGCAGCGTCAGCAATTCCACTGCAATGAGGGAGCCATCTGTCATTGCAGGGCGGTACCTGGCCTGGTGTAACAGTAGCAGGAAATATTGTGGCTCTACGCTGCCACCTCAGAGCTGATGGGGGTGCCCAAACCCCCTGTCAGCATGCCCCAACCCCCTTCATTTGCTGCCAGGGAGCCCAGTCCCCATTATCATAATGTGCCTACCCTCAGGTTTCTGTTGTGTGCTGAGGGGCTGCCCAATCCTCCTTGGTATCACACACCTCCCCAACAGTCTTTCTTTGCTGACAGGGGGGCCCAATCCCTGTCAGCTTCAGTTCCCCCCCTTCCCAGTTCAGTTTGCAGATGGGAGGTCCCACTCTCCATCGGCATAATGTTCCCACCTCATCAATTTCTGCTGTGTGCCAAGAGGGTACCCAATCCCACTCAGCATCATGCACCCCCCACCTGTTTCTGTGCCAATGGGGGACCCAATCCCCATCAGCTTCAGTCCCCCCAGTTCAGTTTGCCGAAGGGGCACCCACTCCCCAGCGGCATAATGTTCCCACCCCATCGATTTCTGCTGTGTGCCAAGGGGGTGCCCAATCTCTCTCAGCATCATGCACCCCCACCCATTTTTGTGCCAACAGGGGGGCCCAGTCCCCCTCGGCTTCAGTCCCCCTTCCCACAAATGCAGGTGGCACACTGGGAGCCCACCCCAGTGTACCAAACAACACCTGCAAAAAAAGAAAACCGACCCTCGTTATCTTTTTTTTTTTGTTACTTGTAAAACAAGGGAAAAGTTCCTCATGGTCTCTCCTGCCCCCTCCCCAACCCACGCCAGCCCTATACGCACCCTGCCTCCCCACACCCCCAACCTGATACTTACCTTCAGATCCCAGCGTGACGATCTTTGGTGGACCAGAAACACGTCTGCACTCTTCAAAGCCGACCATGAACTGAAGAAATGCTGGTAAGCTGCATAATGGCATAAACAGGGTTTTTTCATCTTTGGTGCGTATCTCAGGCATTTCAGGGAATTTTGGCACCACATTTTTAACATTAGGTTAATGGGACCCCTACTCATGAATTCAGTCACTGTCATGGCATTATTCGGTCATGAAAGGTGATTTTGTGGTCACTGCATGGAATCACCTTTCGGAACTGATTAATGAAACGACAGTGCCACTGTACATGAGCCTATGTTGCAAACATGGTGAAAAAAAATCCCAAAAATTACTGTTTTACAAATGTGTGTTGCGTAGCTTCATGAATTTGTAATATTTTCACTTCAGATGTTCAGCATTGGCATTTTTCCACATCTCCTTATGAACAGTATAGCTGTCATTTTACACATCCTGGCCGAAATGTGTTTTTGCACTTTCAGCGCAGAATAGCATGGTCACTGTGGGAAATCAGTTTTAGGGACAGATTAAGAAAATGACAGTGACACTGTACATGAGCAGAGGTCCTAGAATGCCTATGTTGAAAATTTGGTGATGAAAGTCCATAAAATGACTGTGTTACAAGCATGCGTTGCACAGTTTCCATGCACCATTGTAACGTCACAAATTTGCAATATTTTAATGGCAGATTTTCAACATTGGCATTTTTTCACACCTCCTTATGAACAGTACAGCTGTCATTTTTCACATCCTGGCTGAAGTGTGTTTTTGCACTCCGGTGCAGAATAGCATGGTTGCAGTGGGAAATCAGCATTTGGGACAGATTAACAACAAGCAAGTGAGAGAGGGGGAGTGAGCGAGCTCAACGGAGCTCTGTCAGGACTGCTGAGGATTTCTCTGTGGGCAGAAAAAGGCGCCAATGCAGGCAGGAGCCCAGTACAAAAGGGCAGCCTGCAGTGCCGGGGAAAATAGAATGAGCAAGTGAGAGAAGGGGAGTGAGCGAGCTCAATGGAGCTCTGCGGGACTGCTACAGATTTCTTTGTGGGCAGAAAAAGGCACCAATGCAGGTAGGAGCCCAGTACAAAAGGGCAGCCTGAAGCGCTGGGAGAAACCGAATGAGCAAGTGAGAGAACGGCAGTGAGCGAGCTCAATGGAGCTCTGTCAGGACTGCTACGGATTTCTTTGTGGGCAGAAAAAGGCGTTAACACAGGCAGGAGCCCAGAACAAAAGGGCAGTCTGCAGCACCGGGAGAAACAGATCAAGTGAGTGGGGGGGGGGAGTGAGCGAGCTCCACGTAGCTCTGTCAGGGCTACTGTAGATTTCTTTGTGGGCAGAAAAAGCACCAATGCAGGCAGGAGCCCAATACAAAAGAGCAGCCTGCAGCACTAGGAGAAACAGAATGAATGAGTAAGAGAAGGGGCGCGAGGAAGCTCAACGGAGCTCTGTCGGGACTTTAGAATTGCCCACCCACCTGCCCAGAGTCCTGTGTAGTCCTATATTACAGCAGGGTCTCTGGGGCAGAAACAAAGCAATGACTGGACACTTTTACGATTGCTGTAATAATGCAGTTTTAGTTGATCTGTTTATTTCTCTAACTGAGCTATACTGTTAGGACTGCTGTAATAATACATATTTATTTGTTCTATTTATTTCTCTAACTGAGCTGAGTAATACTTGGAATGCAATACGATTTCTAACTGGATTAAGTGAAACTATGAGGGCTGAGAACAAACAGTATGGTAGCTGAGGGGTGAAAAATGGACAAGGAAGCTTTAGGATTGCTACAGTAATACAGTAACAAATGGATGAGATTTGAGACTGAATTAATCCAGTCAGCAAGTAGGCAGTAGGGGGACTAGTGTGGGGGAAAGAGGAATTTGAGTTAATAGGGCCTAACAGTTGTAGTAGGGTATAGAAACTGGTAGTAACAGCCCACAACATAAGATGGGGGCCAAAATGGGGCAGGTGCCATGTGTCAATAGGGTGGGCATCTTTGGAAGGGTGGTGGGGTGTACAGGGTGTGGGTCTGCCATGATCCTGGACTGGGCTTGGGGGGGTGCATGGTGTATAGACAACTGGCTAGTTTGAGGGAGGAACCGTGGAGGTTAGGGAGGTGTCTAAGTGGCAGGGCAGATGAGTATGGTAGGCATCCTGGCTGGGAGGAATATGGGATGGCAAGGGGATGGGGAAGAATAACTAGGGACTGAAACTGTCCACAGTATCAGAGACACTAGTAGAAAAGAGAGGAGAAGGGAGGGGGTGCCCGAGGTGAGAGAGGGGCCTTCTGATGGGGGAGGAAGAGACCACAAGGAGTACCAGGGGAGAGAGCAGATGGCTGCGGGTAGGGAGGCACCAGGGGTGGGACCTGGAGGGGCATGGAGGTGAACAAGTAGGAGGGGAGAACCAATAGGGGGAAGAGATGCAGGAGGGGTATCGACTAAGAATAGATTTGAGCCTCTGCTATGGGAGAGAGGGGGAAGCAGGAACATACTAAGGGGGGAGGACAAGCGGGGCATGAGAGGGATGGCAACAGGTAGGGGAAGAGAGTGCGAGGTTGAAAGGGTAGAAGGGGGCTAGTAAGGAAGGGGGTGACTGGAGGAGAGAAGGCTATGGGAAGGGGAAGGATGGGAGAGGCATCACTATTGAGGTCGAAGGGAATGGGTACTCTAATTCGACAGCAATGGGGATAGGAGAGGGGTTGGAAATCAGCAGGGGAGTAGGGGAGGTCGACATGGGAAGCCCAGTAGGAAGTAGTCATGCTGGGAAGGGGTTCAAGGGGATGGGAGGAATAAGGCAGAGAAAAGGGATGAGGCAGAAGTAGGGCATGCAGATACAGAAGTCACAGAGAGTGCAGCTGGCGGGGTTAAGGGACAGGGATGAATGAATACTGGGGCGATAGAAGGGGCATTAGAAGGAAAAGGAGGTAAGGGATGGGGGGTACTTGTCCTGGGGGATTCTATACTGAAATGGTTGAGATGGGGTAGAAGGGGGGAAAGGCACAGCAGTATTTGGGTGGAAGCTATCCCTGGGTTGACTGCAGGAAGAACAGGCACTGCTCAAATGTGCAGTGAGGGGGAGGAAGAAACCTCATTTACAGTTGCATGTGGGTACAAACGACTTGGCGTTGGAGGCTGTGGAAGTAGTGAGGATGAGGTACTAGGAGTTAGGCAGGCAGTGTGAGAGCGTGGGGGAGTCAGTGGCATTCTCAGAGGTACTCCCAGTACCATATGCAAGCATGGAGAGGAAGGGTAGGATCAAGGAGTTCAACAAGTGGCTGAGGGATTGGTGCCACACCAAAAATTACGAGTTAGTGACTAACTGGGTAGGGTCTGGGGGAACAGTGACTTGTACATGGAAGACAGGCTGCACTTGAGCAGGGAGGGAGCATTAAAGGTGGGATTAGAGGGGTATATCTCTACTAAGGTGGATTTAAACAAGTGGGGGGGTGGCTAAAAGACTGAGGTTGGTAGAAAGGTCCGGACAGGGGAGCATAATGAGCTCACCCCCTAGATATAGGTAAAGACAGAGGTGTAGTAACCCTGGGAGGGGGTGGGCAGAGTGGTCTGAGTGTAATACAGAAGGCACCACCACCCAATAAGAATAACGAGGAGAAAGGGTGCAGACTACCGGGAGGAGGGACACAGGCCAAGGAGAAGAGTGAGGAAAAGGAGGGATATGGGTGGAACGTTGTCTCTCTCAATGCAAGAAGCCTGAGGAACAAAATTGCAGAGCTTCAGGTGCTCCTTTCGGAGGGGAAGGCGGACACTGCTGCAGAAACAGAGACTTGGGCCACAGAGTACAATGATTGGGACTCAGCAATCCCTGGATACAGGATATGCAGCAGGGACTGGGGGGGTTGGAGTCTATGTGAGGGAAGGGATCAAATGCATAACAGATGAGGGAGAAGAGAAGAGGACAGAGGCACTTTGGGTGCAACTCCTGGACTCCAAGGGCAGAAAGCTGAGGCTGGGGGTGGTGTACAGACCACCAGCACAGTCCAGGGAACTGGATGGGGAGTTGGCAGAGCAGATAAGGAGGGTCTGTAGAAGGGGGAAGTGTGGTGATAGTGGGGGATTTTAACCTACCAGGGGTTGGCTGGAGCACCCCGACCACTAGCAGTACCAGGGAGCAGATGCTCATTGATGAATTCCAGGATGACCCTCTGATGTAATTGGTAAGTGGGCCTACAAGGCTTGGTAGCACTCTGGACCTAGTACTGGCAAATGGGAAGGCGGTGAGGGAGGTAAGGGTGGAGGACCCACTAGCGGGTAGCGACCACCAAACAATGTGGCTTCTTCTCATGCTGGGCAGGGAGATAGGAGGCACAGGCACTAAGGTGGTGGATTTTAGTAGGGTGGACTTTGGGAGGATGGGAGCAATACTGTGAGGGAGACTCCAGGGTATAAGGCCCAGGATGGATTCAGAACGAAAGTGGAGAGTCATAAAGACTGGGCTAACAGAGGCCACAGTAGCCTGCACCAAGGCCAGGAGTGAGAAGAGCAGAGCCAAGAAACCATGCTGGCTGAACAAGGAGGTGTTGCAAGGGGTGAGGGCATAGATGGCTGCATACTGGAAGTACAGGAGAACAGGGAAGGGAGAAAATAAGGAGGCTTATGGGAGTTGGTCAAGGGAGGTGGCCAGGAGGGTGAAAAAAGCTAAGGCCTCCAGGAAATTAAGCTTATCACAGGGCATAATGGGAGGGGGAAAAGGACTTTTTAACGTATGTCAGGGAAAAGGGGAAGTGCAAGGAACATATTGTGAGGATAAAGTGGGGAGCAGATTGGATGGAAAACGAGGAGGAGCAAGCAGAAATTCTAAATGAGTACTTCTGCTCTGTTTTCACTAAGGAGAGATGGTCCACTACCAGCATTGGCTAGGGGGGTGGGGAAAGGGGGGGAAGAGGTGACGGACAAAGTGATCACAGGGACTAGGGTGCTTGAGGGGCTGAGGGCAGTAAGGGTTGACAAGGCACCATGTCCTGATGGCATCCACCCCAGGGTGCTGAGGGAGATGGCAGAGCTGTTGGCTGAGCCACTGACAGATCTGTTCAACACCTCCCTAGAAACAGGGTGTGTGCCCCAGGACTGGAGGGTGGCCCATGTGGTGTCCATACACAAGAGTGGGCCTAGGGAGGAGCCAGGAAATTATTGGATGGTCAGTCTCACATCCACAATTGGTAAGCTTGTGGAGGCGATACTGAAGCAGAGGCTGGTGGCATTCCTGGAGAGTAATGGCCTTCAAGATGGGTGGGAACACGGGTTCATCTCAGGGAGGTCTTGATAAACCAGCCTAATAGAGTATTATGACTGGGTGACAAGGGAGTTGGACAGGGGCCATGCGGTACATGTCCTGTACTTGGACTTCAGTAAGGCCTTTGACACAGTGCCCCATGGGAGACTGGATAGAAGGTGATGGCAGTGGGGGTGGGAAAAAAGCTGACTAAATGGATAGAGACCTGGTTACAGGGTGGGGTGTAGAGGGTGGTGGTGGTGGGTGAGCTCTCGGCACCTAGAGCAGTGACAAGCGGGGTGCTTCAGTGGTCAGTGCTGGGCCCGGTGCTATTTGGGCTCTTTATCTCTGATATAGCACACGGAGTAGGGAGCAGGGTTAGTCTGTTTGCAGAAGATACCAAATTGGGGGCAGTGGTGGACAAAGATGACAGATGGGAAAAACTGCACGAGGACCTAACCAAACTAGAGACATGGCTGGTGGAGTGTCAGTTAGGATTCAATGCAAACAAGTGTAAGATGATGCACTTCAGGCCTAAGAACCAGAAGAGGGACTACTGGTTGAGGGGTGAGGTTGTGGATCACAGAGGAGGAGAAGGACCTAGGGGTGTTGGTAACTGGGAGCATGAACAACTCAGCCCAGTACAGGAGAGCAGCAGCAAAGACAAACAGGAAGCTGGGGTGCATCGCAAGGGGGTTCTCATCCAGACACAGGGATGTAATCCTTTCTCTCTACAGAACATTGGTCAGACCGCACCTGGAGTGATGTGTGCAATACTGGAGGCCATACCTGAGGAGAGATATAAAGTTACTGGAAGGGGTGCAAAGGAGGGCAACAAAAATGTTAAAGGGGATGGAAGAAAAGGAATATGAAGTTAGGCTGAACGAGTTGAACATGTACACACTGGAGGAGAGGCAGGATGGGGGGATATGATTCAAGTGTTTAAATACCTGAGGGGGGTAAATAGACCTAGCACTGAGGGGGTGTTTAAACTAAGGAGTGAAAGAGAGATGAGGGGGCACGGACTAAGGTTGGAAGGAGAACATTTCAAGAGTGAAATGAGGAGGCACTACTTCACTGAGAGGGTGGTGTCTAGTTGGAATGCGCTGCCAGAAGCAGTGGTAACATGTAGGACCATCAGTAGCTTAAAGAAGGACTGGAATAACGCAAGAGGAAGAGTCGGGGGGCAGGGGCTGGGACAAGCGGGGGAGGAACTGAGGGAGAGGAGGCTGGGGCAGCCACAATCTAGGGTGCTAGCTGCATCCTCGGGCAGATTTAGATAGACCAATTGGTCTGTTCTGCTGGCAGATTCATATATTCGTATGTATGTTCATATGTAAAATCACAGTGAATCTGTTCATGAGCAGAGGTCCTAAAATACCTATGTTGAAAATTTGGTGGCAAACGTCCATAAAATAACTGTGTTACAAGCTTGTGTTGTGCAGTTTCCCTCATAACTTCACACATTTGTAGTACTTTCACTCCAGATTTCCAACATTGGCATTTTTTCAGACCTCCTTATGAACAGTACAGCTGTCATTTTTTACATCCTGTCCGGAATATGCGTTTACACACATGGCGCAGAATAGCGCAGTTGCTGTGAGAAATCAAAGTTCAGGACAAATTAAGAAAATCATACTGACAGTGTTCATGAGCAGAGGTCACAAAATGCCTATGCTGAAAATTTGGTGAAATAATTCCACCAAATGACCGTGTTACGCGCATGCGTTGCACAGTTTCTACGTTTGCACAGAGGTCCTAGCATTTTTAATATTTTCACTACCGATTTTCAACATTGCCATCTCTTCACATCTCCCTATGAATGGTGCAGCTGTCATTCTTCACACCCTGCCTAATCTGTGTTTTCATACATCTGGCGCACAATGGCACAGTCGCTGTGGGAACTCAAAGTTCGGGACACACTGTCAAACTCACAGTGCCACTGTTCATGAGAAGAGGTCCCAAATGCTTTCATGTGGTAGGGGTCACAAAAAGGCCATGCTGAATATTTTAAATGCAAATACCGACAAACACCTGGCCATTAGGGTTTCTAACCATAACATTCCACCCTGTACAGACTGACAGGCATCAGGGGTGTGCCTTTGGATTGCCGACTGTAATGCTCATGCCATTCCACCCCCCCACCCTGCAACCAGTGACAGGCATCAAGGTGTTCCGTGGACTGTTTGGCCCCAAAGTTCACCCCATTCTCCTATATTGCAACCATTTCAGTGTATGTCCTTATGGAGTGGGGTGACAGTAAAGCAGAACACCCCAAGACACACCTCAACACTTGTCGATGTCTGCAGGATAGGGTGAGGTGAAATGCCATGAATGTTATGGGCCATAACCCAAACGCATACCCAATGCCTGTCTGTTTCTGCAGGTTGTAGGTGGGGTTGGCGTGAAGTTCAATACTTCACTGCCATTCCTACTTTGCACCTGTCTAACTCCTGCATTTCCAATGCTAACACCAGCAAGCAAACATTCGGCATTGACAAATGCTTGTTTATATTTCAGTCGGCTGTTCCAGCAGCAAGATGTGTCTTCGATCGAGAGTGGATCTGACCTGGGACATGTTCAGGTGAGTGGTGGTGTGGGGGTGCTCAGTGGGAGGTTGGGGTGGGGGATCTGATCGGAAGGGACCATTTTCTTTTTTACAGGTTTAACTTAAAAAAACATAGAGGGACAGTTTTCTTTAATACAGGGAACATTAATGTGGGAACAGTGGTTGGAGAATGGCAGGCACCACTGGACACCAGGGAAACAGAATACATAAGGGGATGGGAATCGGAGGGTGGGAGCACCACTAGGCACCAGAGAAACATGACACATAAGGTGATGGTGATCAGAGGGTGGGGGTGCCAGTAGACATCAGGGAAATGGAATGTAAGTATGGGGACAGTGACTGGATGGTGGGAGGTGCCACTAGACACCAAGTAAACATAACGTACTTAATGGGACAATGATCGGGGGTGCCACTAGACACCAGGAAACATTACATACATAAGAGGATGGATATTTATTTATTTATTAAAATATTTGTAACTGGGAGAGGCACACTGAACCAAAGCTTGTTTCCAGGTGTGACCCAGGGGAAAGGGAAGGGGGGTAGTGCATATATAATAAATACATTTATTTAAAAAAATAATATATATTAAAAATACATAAAAAATAAATGGGAGGTAGTATAGTGTAGTGATTAAGACCACCAAGCTACAAACATATAGACCTGGGTTTGAATCCCACAGCCACCACTTCCATGCTGCGTGACAGTGAGCAAGTCACTTAACTTCCCTCTCTGCTCCCAGGATGCACCCGGAAACAAGCATCAGCTTATTGTGTCTTTTCTGGCCAAAAATTGTAAAATAAATTTAATGAATATAAAGACAGATTACAACTGAATAAAAAAATTCAAGTAAAAACATAAGGTGCTTGAAGTACAATTATGTGAGTGATACAGACTGGAAAAATGCATGAGTAATTACACAAGAAAAACTGGTAGAAGTGTAAGCTAATAAATAGTAGCCATAAGAAACAGGAAAGATGGGAGATCACGTGATGCAGAGTTCTGAGTAGCAGCTCCCTCAAGAAGCTCCTGCCTCCCGTTTATTATTTTATCTCGTTTTGGTGTTTTAATTCAATATTTTCCCTTGTTTCTGAGATTCAACGCTGTATAATAGCTGTTGCACTCTGGTCTGGTTATATCTCGAGCGGATGGAGGCTTACATGAAGAAAGCCCCACAGAAGCATACCCCTCCAGCAACTCCTGGGAAGGACCCTAAGAAATCCAGGGCCTCGGGTGGTTCTGGGCCTGATCCTCCGAGCCAAAGTAGTGATCAGGAGCCTTTAACCCTTTCCAGTTTTCTTGTGGAGTTTAAACCCTTTCGAGGGGAAATGAAGGATATGGCAATGGATTTGAAATCGCTATCCAGAAAATTAGGACGAACTCTGTCTGTGTCTGATAATGCAGCCAATTGCTTCTATTGAGAAAAGAATTGGTAGTCTTGATCCTGAACTGGTTTCCATGCGCCAGAAATTGTCTCGTTTTGAAGCTAAGCTCGAAGACCTAGAGGGTCGGAGCTGAAGAAATAACGTAGTGGTTCGCGGTTTACTGGAGGGAGAGGAAGGCCAAAATGTTGTGGCATTCATTCAGAAGTTGGTTGACCGGGTGGCTGGCCCATCTCCATTCGGCCCCGGCTACATTATAGAGCGTGCCCACAGGGCTTTAAGGCCTTAGCCATCCCCCGAGGAACCCCCCCCCCACCCTATTGTGTGCCGGTTCCTGAATTATTTGGAGAGACAGCATTTCCTACAAAAAGTGCATGCTTTGCAAGAGGTTCGCTGGGAACACATTAAGCTGAGGATCTCACAAGATTTACCCGTCTCGGTCCACTTGAAATGCAAGGCGTTCCACCCTGTTTTTTCTAAGCTAATTGCTGCAGGTTTGAAGTTTAGGATGAGTTACCCGGCCAGACTACAGATTTCAACTAATGGATCCTGGAAATGCTATGAAGACCCTGAAGAAGCTTTGAGGAGCCTTAAATCCATGCTGCCAGATCTCTTTAAGGACCCTTGAATGGTTGTGGTGCAGTATGGAGTACTGCACGGAGTCGAGAGCTCCAACTTTTGTTTTTCCCTTGGAGGAATATTTTGGATGTGAAGACTTGGGAAATTGCATCTACTGCAGTGGACTGGGATCGCCATGAACCGCCCGTCTTACCGCTTTTCTTTTCCGTTTATAATGGGCCCATGCTGGTCAAACAGTGGACACTCGGGTTTAGGGCCTTCTTGGGGGTTGTGAGCCAGGTTTGTGACTACTTTTGTTGGGGTTGAAAGAGCCTGGTTCGATCAGTTGTTAGACTAGTTTCTCATTATTTCCTTTTGGATTGGTACTGGGATGGTCGTGGGCTTTCTCCATTTCGGCTGTTCATTTAGTTGGGTCAGGGAATTGGCCACTAGAGGGCGTTACAACTTTTGGGGACTCGTGAGGAAACTCTACTCGAGGAGGAATTAGCAGTGTTTCACTACTTAGCTGGGGCGTAGCACTTTCTATTTTCCAGGGAGGACCTGTCCATTGGATACTGGCTCGTAGTGGGTTGAGGCAGCTTTTATGCCTTCCCCTCCGGTGGAGCGATCCCAGCTTTTCCCACCTTAATTCTCACTCTCAACACGAGCTGGGGTATTTTTCCCTTCAGGAGTTTTTGGTCCGGTTCTGGTTTCTGCAGGCTCACCCTGCATTTCTGATCTCAATTTGGGCTATTACGAACACCTGGGTGATGAGTTGGTTTTACCATAGTCCCCCTATGACAATCTCTCTTATGTCCATGCTCTGGCTGGACTGAGGTGAAGGCCCAGGACCATTCTCCTTCGTTCGGGGTATAACTTGCAGTGTTTGGTTTCTGTAGACTGTGATCTGTGTGCAACAGCGCTAAATATCTGGGTTCATTATCGGGGGGGCAGGAGTAGAGGGATTAGAACCAGTACTGTGCTGAACGTTGCTTGTGACAGTTTGGTGGGGGGAGCGTGGATGGGGTTTGGGGTACAGTTGCAGTGTGGGGGAGTTAGAGGGGATGAGTGGTATCTAGTTCTGGTGGGGCTAGGGAAGAGGGTGGGTGTTACTGCAGTAACCCTGGGGATACATGTAATGGGGATATGCATCTCATGTGCTGAGTGTAATTATTTCGGCTCGATTATCTCTTCTGGATGGTTAATGATTTAATATTTGTGTCTTGGAATGTTAAGGGGACCAGAAAACAACATAAGCAATATCAGGTTCTCAAACATTTAAATCTGTTCAGTTCACAGATAACCTTTTTGCAAGTAACCCATTTGTTAGAAGTGGAAGCTTTGCAATTAAGGAGGCAACAAGTGGGATCGATTTATAGTGCCCAGGGCACCACGAATAGTTGTGGGGTCATGCTCATGATTAACAGGAGTATTCCATTCTCTTCCACACAAGTGATTAAAGATACTGAGGGTAGGTTCATCCTGGTTAAAGGTACCCTCTGGTCTGTCCCAATATTATTGGGCTGTGTTTATGGTCCTAATCTGGATGACCCTGGATTTTTCATGAGGCTTATATCTATCATTCTCCCAATGCTTCCCATTAAAATTATTTTAGGGGGAGATTTCAATCAAGTACTTGATCCTCACTTAGACAGACAGGGCAGCGGCCTGGGTGGGGTTACCCCTGGGCAGAAGGCATTCAGGATTTATTAGATCAATCACGGCTCCTGCGATGTCTGGCGTGTTTACACCCTGATTCTAGGGAGTTACCTTTAGGTCTATGGCACATGGCTCACAGTCCCGCATTGACTACTTACTTATTTCTCAGTGTCTCCTGCCCGGGGTGAAGACCTCCTCGATTCAACCCGGCCCAATATCTGACCACTCACTAGTGGTATGCAATTTGGTACTGCTCAATAAATTTAATAGGGAAACTAGATGGAAGCTCAATGATCAGCTCCTTAAAGACATTAAATATTGCAAACTTATTAGGGAAAAAATAGAATCCTTTTTTTCGCTGAACCCTTTAGATGGTGCAAAACCTGATATCTTGTGGGGGACCTTCAAAGCTTTCATGAGAGGGATACTGATTAGCATGGTGGTTGGTAGG
Source organism: Neoceratodus forsteri (assembly GCA_016271365.2). Taxonomy (NCBI): domain Eukaryota; kingdom Metazoa; phylum Chordata; order Ceratodontiformes; family Ceratodontidae; genus Neoceratodus; species Neoceratodus forsteri. Next base: position 672,887,535 of record CM057452.1, read on the forward strand.
AAAAGAGAGTGGGAGAAAGAGCGTAAATCCTTATTAACCCAAATCAGATCTCTGGAAGCTAATCTCCCAGCTAATCCCCTAGATGAGGATACTCAGAAACTCCTGAAATTAAAGGATAAATACTTGGGATTACTTCAAGAGAGAGCAGAACTAGCCATTATTCGTACTAGAGCTAACTACACTGATCAGGAGGAGAAAGCGGGACGTTTACTGGCATTGCGTATTAAACAACAGGAATCAAGGAGATTTATCCTGCCCATCAGGTCAGTGGCAGATGGATCTCTTAAGGTGTCTCCTACTGAGATAGCTCAAGAATTCGCTGCTTATTATTCTAAACTGTATAGCGACATGGAGCACCCTCCCTGCCCAGAAGACATACAGGGTTATCTAAGGGACTCCCACTTGCCCCTTCTCCCTGACCGGTGTGGTGATACTCTGGTTGTCCCTATTTCCCAGGAGGAAATTGCTAAGTTTATTAGTGAGTTGCCTGCCAACAAGGTCTCTGGTCCAGATGGATTTTCTGCTTTATTTTACAAGGTCTTTCGAGACTTTCTCTTACCAATACTTGGTCGCTTATTTCAGCAAATCCTATCTGGGGTGGAGACAGATCCATATCTCTATGAGGCTCTGATTGTCCTGCTTCCTAAACCTGATAAAGACCTCGAACAGGTTCAAAATTACAGACCCATCTCGCTTTTAAACCAGGATATAAAGATTCTCTCTAAAATACTGGCTAATAGGCTGACACTAGTTCTTCCTGGGTTAATGGGTACAAACCAGGTTGGATTTATGAAAGGGCGCTCATCTTCTGATCATCTATGCACCTTGTCGCATGCCTTCTCGGCTACCAGGGATGCAGAGCTCCCTGCGGACATGGTCTCCCTGGATGCCGAGAAGGCATTCGACCGTGTGAATTGGAACTTTCTGTTCCGTACTTTGGAGGCCTTCCACTTCCCCTCTCTGTTCATTTCCTGGATTGCCGCCCTTTATAAAAGTCCCTCAGCAAGAATTTCCACGAATGGGGCCTTTTCCCATTCTTTCTCACTTCACTCGGGTACTAGACAGGGGTGCCCCCTCTCCCCTTTATTACTTAACTTATATCTGGAACCTCTTATTCAAAATATTCTCAATAATGATTCTATACAAGGGGTGAGAATTGGGCGGCATGAAATTAAAGTCACTGCATATGCTGATGATTTGTTAATACATCTGTCCCATCCGGTATCCTCTGTCCCGGCCTTACTAAGGGAAGTAGCAAAGTTTAGTGCTCTGTCCAACTATAAATTGAATGCAGGTAAGTCCCTATTTTTTCCATTAAATCACAAAGTCTTCAAGACTGACATTAGCCCCCTTGGGCTATGTTGGACACCCAGGTCTTTCAAGTATCTGGGTATCAAACTTTCACATAACCCCCTAGCACGGTTTAAGGAAAACTTATATTCTTTATTGCAGGGGATTACACATGACCTTGAGAGGTGGTCTAAACTCTCTATCTCTCTGTGGGGCCGAATTAATATAATTAAAATGAATATATTTCCTAGGATTTTCTACCCGTTGTCCCTTCTCAATGCCTTTATTCCTTTACTCTGGTTCAAAAAGGTACATGGTATTTTCACTAGCTTCATCTGGGCCAACAGGTATCCCCGTTTCTCTTATCATAAGCTGGCAGCCCCAAAGCTAGAGTGGGGGCTGCGAATCCCCCATCTGGCTATATACCATTGGGCTAGTCACCTTGTGAAATGTTTTTGGTGGGTATCTCCCGGCCCACAGGAAACGCAACCTATCTGGCTCAAAATAGAATTGGATGCAAGCAATGCCAAAAATCTGGACCCTCTCACTTTATTTTTCCTTAGGTTATCCCAAGTAAGTACCGTCGTAGAGTGTTCCACAATAAGGACCTCCTTAAAGGTCTACTCACAGATGTATTCCTTTTTGCAGTACTCCCCCCATCTGGACCTGGCCCAGTCTATCTGGAACTCTCCATCATTTACTATTAACAAGAGTCAAATCTCCCATCTTTGGTTGCCTCAATTGGGAGAGGGGAAGCTCTTGACCTTTACTGATGGTGGGGGGCATTGGTTATCAGTGGAGGAGATGGTTAGGAAATTTCTCATCCCGACCTCTTCTTATTTCAAAGTCCTGGAATTGAAACATTTACTTGTAATTACCCTGAGGAGTACTCCTCCTTCTCAGAATATCTCCTCTCTGATACCCGAGGTATCCCCACTTTCTAGATCTTCTGGTGTAATCTCTAAGCTATATCAGGTTTTGTTTCATAAAAAATTTGGGGGTCCTTTTGGGACATCAAGATTTTGGAATAACTTTCTCCCTCACCTTCAGCTGGATTGGCATTCTCTCTGAAAGTCATGTCATAAATTTATTTCTCATGATAGACTGCGTCTCATGCAATATCATGTATTGCACAACTTATATTACTCCCCGGCTAAACTTCACAAGTGGGGCTACTTAGACTCAAACAAGTGCAATAAATGTTTGCAAGATGAGGGCACACTTTTTTACATGCTTTGGTCTTGTCCAAGAATCTCCACCTTATGGGCTTCAATCCAAACCTCCATAGACCCCTTGTTGGGCCTCCAAGAATATTTTATCCCTGAGTTATGTGTATTAGGGGACCTGTCCTCTATTAGAGTCAAGACGCATAAATTTCACATATCCATGGTCACCTTGTCAGCTAAGAAAATAATTATCCGTCATTGGAAAGACAGGTCCTCCCCTTCCTTCCAGGAATGGTTAAGAGAAGTATTATCTAACTTGCGTACGGAAAAAGCAATAGCCAGTCTACATAATAGACTGGCAGTTTATACTACAATTTGGGATCCCCTTCACTCACTAATTTCTCTGGTTCCAAACTAAACCTATAGTAGGGTTGTTGCTTCTATAAGGTTCTTTGATTAGAGGCTCGGCATCTCCGGGTACCGAGATGAGTTACTGCAGTAAGGGGAGGCGAGGGGTGGAGCAGCATCTTGTCACTATGTATCTATGAGACTTTATCAGTTTTCTCTGTATGCTGCCTTTTATGGTGGAAAATGTAGGAATAAATTATAAAAAAGAAAAGAAACAGGAAAGATGGATAAAAATTATGCAGAAAAGACAGCAAGGAAATAATAGTATGCAATAGATTCTAGAACATTTGGGGAATAGTATAGTGCATAAAGATTCAAATTAATAGGGTAGAGATATCCTCACCCAGGCTGTCAAGAGTAGGAAGGACAGGAGCAAGAGGGACTGGGGGGTTAGGGATAGCATACGTTTCAAGTTATGAAAAGATGGAGTTAGATGAAGGGAGATTGGTAGTGAGTTTCAGAGGGAGGGGAGATGATAGGAGAAAGTAGCCTGCCCCATATTGGATAGATGGTGGGGGAGAAAGGAGGTATGGGAGTCTGTGGAGTATAGTGGGTAGGAAGAAAGGGATGAGGGGGAGAGGACAGAGGAGAGGTAGGAAGGAGGGAATCCAAACCAGAATTTGGAGATATGAGTGGTACAGTGATGCTGCTGGCATAAGTGAAGAGAGGGAAGAGAAGTGGGAACAGTGGTATGTACAGGGTGGAGCATTAGAGACAAAACAGCAAAGTGTGTTATAGAGGGAATCCAGTCTAGAGAGGGATGACACAGGGGCAGATCCAAAGACCACATCAGCATAGTCAAAGACAGGGAGAATCATTTTAGTAAGCAGCTCATGGTAGATGTCAGGAGAGAGAGAGAGAGGGAGGGAGTCTTTGTTCTGATATATGGCACCAAGCTTGGGACAGAGTTTGGAGTGGATATAATCAATATGGATAGAGAAATCAAGTTGACTTTCCAGTCAGACACCTAGATATTTGAAGGCAGGGACAACATCAAGAGTGGTGCCATCTAGGGTGAAAAAGGAGGGGAGGAAGGAAGCCTGGAAAGTTTCTGTGCAGTACTAGACATCAGGGACACTGTCTTCTTAGTGTTTACCTTAAGCTGATTTGCCTGGAACCAGCATAGAACCCTAAGAAAGTCACTCTGTAACTGAGACTTACTCCAGGGTTGAAGGTCCAGAGGCATAGAGATGGGCGAAGTGGGTAAAATTCGCTTTGTGAATTAGTGCGCAAATTTGGTGAAATTCGTAAAGTCCGAAGTACTGACTTCGCAAAGTTTTTGCAAGGAGAAGTTGTCCTTTTTCTACACAAATTAACTTAAATTTGCCTAACTTCACCACCTTTACAGTCAAAATTAGGCAAAGTTGCAACGTGGGAACTTTTCTGGTGAAATAAAACTTCACAAGATCGCTACTGAGGCATAGAGAACCATGTCGTCGGCATACATATGGATTTGGGAAGTGACACAGACAGAAGGGAGGTCATTTGGAAAGATCAAGAAAAGGACAGACCCTAGAATAGAGCCTTGGGGGATACCTGCTAGAATGGGAAGGGGGAGGAACAGGACGACACCAGCCTGAATACATTGTGTATGGCCCATAAGATGACTTAAACTAGTCCACAACATGGGTTAATAGACCAGCAGAGAGAAGTTTGGATAAGAGTAGCAGAGAAGACACTGAATCAAAACCTTAAGCTAGGTCAGTAAAGATGGCTGCTGTGATGTGTCCCTCGTTGATATCCATGAGTATGAACTTCTCTAGATGATGATGTCTCTGGGCCTGACACAGGTAATTGCCTTTGTGACCCACCAACATGGCCACACCATTAACTTGGTATTTCCACTGGGGCTTAATGTTAATGACATCAAGATTGATCGGGTCATTTGGTCCGATCACTGCATGGTGGAGTTCTTGTCCCCCCCAAGAGTCCCCTCCCCCATTGAGATGATCTACTATCACCCTTTAAGGGGATTGCCCCCAGAGGGACTTTTGGTGGTAGTGGATTTTTCTGGCATAAGTACTGCCTGTGCAATTGACATTGGTGAGGCAGTGGCAGCCTACAATGGGGCTGTTACCAAGGCACTCAATGCCATCTCACAGGTCTGTATATGACCCAGGTCTTCTTGCTCGAGACCCCCATGGTTTGATGGGGCTCTCAAGCAGATGAAGACCAAGGGTCAGATGTTGGAGCTTTGCTGGTGGAGGACCCAGTCCATGGAGAACACAATGGAACTAAAAAAGTCATTATAATGACTATCAGGGGCAATCAACCATAAGAAGGCAGAATTCCTGTCCAGGGAGATTTCTGCTAGGAAGAAAAGACCAGTTCATCTGTTTTGGACTGTGGACAGGCTGCTATGTCCAGTCTGTCTACGGCCAACAAAAGCAGTTTCAATCTCATTGTGTGAAGAATTTGTTCTATTGTTCTCAGAAAGGGTATCCACCATTTGGGCAGGGATCTCCTCAGTGGGACAAAATTTGTCCCACAGTGGTTGGCCTGGTTCAAACATAGGCATTCCAATTGTCTGGGGGGAGTTTCGGCCAGTTGAGGTGGCTGAGGTCATTGAGGTGATTTCGAAGCTGTGGCCCACATACTGTGAACTGGACCCTGGCCTGACCCATCTCCTAGTGGGAGGGGCCGAGGTCATTAGTCCAGTGTTTGCTGGGATAGTTCAGTGCTCACTCTCAGAGAGATGCTTCCCTGGCATCCTGAAGGAGGTGCTTGTGAGGTGCCTTCTAAAGAAACCATTGCTCAACCCGGACGTCCTGATGAATTATAGATCTAGCAACAATCTTCCATTTGTAGGGAAGGTTGTTGAGAAAGTAGTGGCACTGCAGCTCAAGGCACACCTCTCAGCATTTGATATCTACGAGCTGTTCCAGTTCAGCATCAGAGCCAGGCATAGCACTGAGACAGCATTAGCTCCAGTGCAGAATAACCTCCTCAGGGTGCAGGATAGAGAATGATCAATTCTTGTTTTCCTTGATCTCTCCTCAGCATTTGACACTGTGGACCACACTGCACTGTTGGATCACCTTAGAGTGTACTGTGAACTCACCAGAACAGTCATCAAATGGTTTGAGTCCTGTCTCACCGATGGGAGACAAAGAGTGGTGATGGGGAATTTCTCCTCATCCTCGAAGCCCCTGTCTTGTGGAGTGCCTCAAGGTTCAATCCTTTCACTGATGTTGTTTGCAGTGTATATGCTGCCCATGAAAGAACTCATTAGACAATACAGTCTGGGTTTCACTTCTATGCAGATGACACCCAGCTATATTTGTCATTTGCCCCTGGAACTGGAAATGCCATTGAAGTGCTAAATAAATGCCTGGCCAAAATTCAGGATTGGATGTCCTCAAACTGGCTGAGGCTTAACCCTGACAAGATGGAAGTACTAGTGATTGAGCCTGGTCGACGGCATGATGGAGAGGCTTCTGGGGCAGTAACAGGTTTGGTCCTGGGATCAACCCCATTGATGGCCTCCCCCAGAGTGAAAATGTGGGTGCTATCCTTGATGATAGACTGACTCTTAAAGTGCAGGTGTTGTCTCTCGTCGAAAGTGGGTTTTACCACTTAAGGAATATCACCCAGATTAAACCCCTGATTCCACCTGCCATCACTGGTACATGCTTTTGTTACTTCCAGGCTGGACTACTGTAATGCTCTGTACTTTGGCACCAATGGAAGGATCCTCCGCCGAGTGCAGCTAATACAGAACATGGTGGTCAGGATGCTGGTTGGTCTGCCAAAGTCCTGCCATGTGACCTCAGTCCTGCGGGATCTGCACTGGCTGCCTGTCAAGATGGGCTTGCTCATCTACAAGGCCCTGTATGGCCTGGGCCCTGGTTATCTGTCTGATCTCTTAACTCCAGCAGTCCCGGAACATTACCTCCGTTCCTCCACCAAGGGCCTCCTGATGATTCAGAGGGCCAGGCTGAAAACCTCAGGATATTGTTCCTTCAAGATGGCTGGCCTAGCCCTCTGGAATTCGCTGCCAAGATCTTTAAGGGAGACCCCAATAGTGGAGGCGTTTAAAGGAGGCCTGAAGACCTATCTTTTAAAGAAGGCATTTTATGAGAACTGATTAATGATTTTATATACAGTATATCTGGTTTTAGTAACTATATGAATTTTATCTGCTTGAACTTGCCTTTGACTGTAATGGCACCCAGAGCCTCCGGGACTGGGCGCCAAAATAGAAATAAAGTATTACTTACTAAGTTACTCACTATAGAGTTGGAAAAATGGAGAAGGGAAGAAAGGGTAAAATGATTCTTTCTAAGTTCAGATTGAAAAGGAGACAGGAAATCTGAGGAGTTAGGGAACTCAGTAAGCCTAGTGAATACAAAGGACTCTTGCAGTTTTGCCAGGGAGGGGAGAAACAATATAGGCCTGTAGTTGCCATGAGTACAGCGATCACCCCCTTTGTGAAAGGGTCGCACCCTGGCAGCTTTCCAGGCCTGAGGAGCAGTACCTAGTGTGAAAGAGAGGTTCAGCATGTAGGAGAGTGGTAGAGCAATGGCAGAGGCAGAAATCAGGAGAAGTTTGGGGTCATGGCCATCCGGCTTGGAATTACTGGTACTGAGAAAAAAGAGGGCAAGGAAAACTTCTTGCACAGAAACAGGAGAGAAGCGGAAGCCCTTAGATGGAGAGGGGGCAGGGGAGGCAGGAGGTGTAAGGACCATGCTTGTGGGAAGGGTACAAGTAGTGAATAAGGAGTTGAGTATCGAAGCAATGGAGGAGGAGTCTGAGACTGGCAACCCATCAAGCAGAAGTGGGGAGGGTTGGGAGCGGGGTCAAAGAGGGAGTGAAGAACCTTCCAGAATTTGCAGGGGGAGTTGAGGTTGTGTTGGAGGGTGATTTGAAATGTTGGGCTTTCCCTGCTCTATAAGCCTTTGTACAAGCATTTTTTAAGGATCTGTAGTGGTGGAGATCGGAGGGGGAAAGGGAGGATTTGTTGCATGCCCTGGAAAGATTTCGGGCTTGTTAAGCTGGATGATGCAATGGTGGGGGTGCCACTAGACACCAGAGGTATAGCGGCAGCTCACTGCTCTCAGAGCAGCCTGCAGCACAAGTTCCAGTTGTGGCTGCAGAACTCAAGAAAGTCCCACTGTTCTTATACAGAGAACAAGGGTCAACAGCTCCTCTCACTAAGCTAGGTACCCAGGATTTCGGGGGACCTAGAAAAGATATTTCTGGCCATTAATTGAAGAAACAAATATCATAATCTAGCTAAACGGATCCTGTTTACCTAGGTTCTGGTGTTAGTTTTTTTTTAAATGATGGCATCTTTATTTAATGTCTGTGCTTATTATTGCAAGAAGAAAAGAAAGAAGATCGGGGGGGGGCCTCATGGCAGAAATAAATGCTCCGTGCCGTGAGAAGCAAGTGGTGAGAAACCGCAAAAATGACCCCGCAACACAGAATATTTGGTGTCATATCTGAACATTATGCCAAAAGCCCTACTAAGCATGTTCAGAACAGAAAACACAAAGATTTAAAGCTTTATAACTCTGGAACCATTCAATAATTTTTCAGGAAACCTGTCAAAGGCATTACCTTAGGACATCACTCCTGTACCCTGAAAGTTTGGGGAAAAAATTATTCCATTCCATGTAGGCTATAGGTGAGAGCAAAAAAAAAACAAAAATTCCATGTTAAGTATAGGGAAAAAATTAGACATCTACAGAAAAATAACATATGGGGATCTCAAGAACTGCACAAGCTGCTTTCACAAAACTTTCCAAAGATTTACATCTTGCCTCCTAGACAACACACAGAAAATTTTAGCTGATTAAGTCAAACAGTGCCAAAGTTCTTAAGGTGCAAAGTTAGGGGTTTAACACTGAATACCTTATTCAACCATTACTATAGGGGTGCTACAATGCCCTTATAATCATTTTACATGCCAGGCAAAGTATTGTACCACAGAGAAGATACTCAGCAGATTTCTGAGCCCCAAATTGTCTGGACAGATCCTTACATTTAGGAGTACTGTTTCAAACTAACTCTTGCATTTTCAGTGCTAATGCTGAATCTAGTGGTATGTTTTTCTCTATTTATAGTTTTATTTATTTAGTTCTTGATTACTGGGTAAGTGCATTAGGCAATAATATGCATATTTCAGCCCAGGAAAGTACAGCCATGAGCACAATGTAGAACAAGTACAATGAACAAGCATTTGTCAATGCCGAATGTTGGCTTGCTGGCATTGGCAGTGGTAGTGTAGAAGTTACAGAGCAGCTTAATAGGAATGGCAATGAAGTACTGAACTGAAGCCCACCCCACCACCACCCTGCAGAGTGACAGGCATTGGGGTGTGCCTTTAGATGCCGTCAGGCATAGCGGCCACGCCATTTCACCACACCCCACCCTGCAGACACTGACAAGTGTCACGGTGTTCCTTGGGGTCTTTGGCCCTTATGCGCACCCCATTCCATTAGGAAATACGGTGAGATGAGTGCAATATAGAAAAATGGGGTGAACTTTGGGGCCAAAGAGTCCAAGGCATACCTCGATGCCTCTCACTGGCTGCAGGGTGTGGAATGGTATGAGCATTACAGGCAAGAATCCCAAGTCACACCCCTGATGCCTGTCATTCTCTACAGGGTTGTGTGTAATGGTTGGAAACCCTAATACCTCAGGCATTCGTTGGTATTTTCACTCCAAATTTTCAACATGGTTTTTTTGTGACCCCACCTCATGAACAGTGGCAATATCAGTTTGTTAGCCGAAAGCTGCTCATGCACAGCGACTACGGCATTTAGCACCACAGGTGCAAAAACATTCCGAACAGGATGTAAAAATGACAGCTGTACTGTTCATGGGAGGTGTAAAAATAGCAATGTTGCAAATCTGCAGTAAAAACATTAAAAAAAACTGGCGAAGTCACGAGCGTACATAGAAACTGCGCAACGCACACCCGTAATATAATTAGGTTGGGGATTTTTTACAGCAGGTTGTCAAGTCAGGCATTTTGATGTCTATGATCATGAACAGTGTCATTGTGATTTTCTTTATCTGTCCCGAACAATGATTTCCCACAGCGACCATGCATCTCTGCTCTGAAAGTGTGAAAACACACTTTGTCCATGTTGTGAAAAATGACAGCTGTACTGTTCATAAGGAAGTGTGGAAAAATGCCACTGGTGAAAATCTGGACTGAAAATATTACAAAGTCATGAACTTACGAGGGTGTGTGGAAACTGCTCAATGCTCACTCGTAACACAGTCATTTTATGGACTTTTGTCACCAAATTTTCAACATAGCCATTTTAAGACCTCTGCTCATGAACAGTGTAACTGTGATTTTATAATCTGTCCCAAACATTGCTTTTAGCACACCAACAGCACCATTGTGGCTACATCGCGAAAACACATTTAGGCGACATATGAAAAATGGCAGCTCTACTGTTCATAACGAAGTGTAATAAAATGGCAATGTTGAAAATCTGGAGTGAAAATATTAAATTCACAAACTTACGAGCATGCATAGGAACTGTGCAATGCACGCTCGTGAAACAGTCATTTTTAAGAATTTTTTCACCAAATTTTCAACATAGCCATTTTAAGACCTCTGCTCATGAACAGTGTCACTGTGATTTTCTTAATGTGTGACATACATTGATTTTGCACACCGACTGCGCCATTGTGCGCTACATGGTCGGAAACACATTTTGGGTGAGATGTGTAGAATGACAGCTGTACTACTCATAAGAAGGTGTGGTAAAATGGCAATGTTGAAAGTCTGGAGTGAAAATATTGAAAATTCGCGAACTTACGAGTGTGCGTAGGAACTGCGCAACACACGCTCGTAAAACAGTAATTTTTTTGAATTTTTTCACCAACTTTTCAACATAGCCATTTTAAGACCTCTGCTCATGAACAGTAGCACTGTGATTTTCTTAATTTGTCCCGTACATTGATTTCGCACACCGACTGCACCATTGTGCGCTACATGGGTGGAAACACATTTTGGGTGAGATGTGTAGAATGACAGCTGTACTACTCATAGGAAGGTGTGGTAAAATGGCAATGTTGAAAATCTGGAGTGAAAATATTGAAAATTCACGAACTTACGAGCGTGCGTAGGAACTGCGCAATACACGCTCGTAAAACAGTCATTTTTTGAAATTTTTCCACCAAATTTTCAAAATAGGCTTCTTGAGAGCCCACCTTATGAACACTGGCAGCGTCATTTTGTTAATTAGTCAAAAGGTGATTTCGCGCAGTGACTGCAAAATCACTCTTCGGGCCCGAATAACGCCATGACAGTGACAGCATTCATGAGAAGGGGTCCCAAAAACCCCATGTTGAAAATTTGGTACAAAAATTCCAAAAAATTCCTGAGATATGCAACAAAGTTGAAAAAACCCTATCTAGCCCATTATACAGCTTATCGGCATTTCCTCAGTTCGCGGTCGGCTTTGAAGAGTGCAGACGTGTTCCCGGTCCACTGCAGATCGTTGCACCAGACTCAGAGATAAGTATGGGGTGAGGGGGTGGGTGAGGCAGGTGCGCAGTGGGTGGGTGCAGGTTGTGGGGGCAGGAGACTGCGTGGCACCGTTTTCAATTTACAGGTTTGTTTTTTTAAATTGACAACGTGGGGCGTTTGCCACACTGGGGTGGCTCCCAGCGTGGCAGAAGAGCGGCTGGTGGGGGCATGGGCCGACAGGGGATTGGGCACCCCCGTTGTAGTGGCATCAGTTGCCATGCTGGGGTGGGCTCCCAGCGTGGCATCCTGTACTCGGGGTGGGGGAGGACAGGCACGTACGGGAGGTGTGTCATCTGTGCCGCTGCATGACGAGCTTGTCTCTGATTGCAGTGGCACTTTGTTTAGAAGTTTTGTCCACTTTGCATACTGTTGCTGTCAGTGCTAGCATGCTAGCTTATTGGGGAATGAGGGACGCACCTACTAATGCGTGCCCTGCATTCGCCCAGCAGCAGCCGCGCCTCCAAATCTCCACTTCCCAATATGTTGACTGCCGCGTAAGCCGGCAAACCAACATAAAAAGTTATAGGAAATAAAATGCAATACATTAAAAATATGGAAAAACAAACATGAACAAAACAATATGCAGAAGGGGTGAAAAAGAATAAAGTGCAACACGCTAGCAGTTAATTTGCATTCCAGCAGAACAAACTGAGCACATATTGGGAATTAACACAAGTGGTAGATCAAAAACAGATAATTCCACAACATTAACAAATAAGGCAATACTTTATTACTATAAGAGCACAAGCAGTGCCAGAGTCTAAAGTAGAGACTCAATAACATGTACAGTTTTTGGGGTCCTTTAGATGGATGTAGTCCCCTCTTAAAACTGGCATGTGAAGAGGAGTGCTGGAGAGCAGTGGTAAAGGAGTTCCAATATTTAGGGGTAAAGAAGGAGAAGGCCTGCTCACCTATAGTGGTGGAACACCTTTGACCAGCAAGTGGAGACTGGTCACTGCAAAAAACGGAAAGCCATGTCAAGGGGTTGTAACAGAGTAGCTAAGAAAGAGAGTACATGAATCTTGAGAATTTTGTCTGTAAGGTCACCAATGGCAAAAAAAGCAATGAGCAGCAGGTGATAGCCAGTTTAAACCAGCATATAACTGGCAATGAGGGGTAAGACTCTTTGAAGCCAGGGCAAAATGGCAGATGCTGTTGTATAAACTGTCTCATATATTCATTGCCATGAGAGGAAATATAGTAGGTGACAAATCCATAGGTAAAGCTATGGAGAAGAAGACCCTGAGCAGTAGCAAACCAGGGAGTGAGGGCATATACCTTCTGAATAAATTTTGCAGTTTATTTATCAAAGGATATCTCCATGGGGTCCCAACTCTCCATTTTCTATGGAGTTCTGCTTCTGCTCAGTTTTATAGCAGGGTGGACTGCAACCCAGAAAAGTCAAGTCAAATTGTCCCATGCTGCGTGGGTGACTCTTTGCCACATTGTATTTACAGCCCTGTTATTGTTAACTTCCAACAGCCTTTTTCCATTTAGGTTAACTCCTGATTCCTTACCGCCCTGTGAGATCCCTCCGCTTCGCCAACGAGGGGTTGCTCGAGATTCCAAGGGTGATGTTAAGATCTGCTGGGGCCTGGGCTTTTATGTTTGCGGCCCCTTCCCTCTGGAATTCTCTACCCGTCAGATTAGGCAGTGTATGACCGTGGGGAGTTTTAAACAGGCTCTTAAATCCTTTTTGTGGGAAAAGACATATGGTTTTACTGTTCATTAATTTGATTTTGTGTGTTTTATAATAGTACTTCTGTATTTCTGTCTTTGTATTCTTGTATTTTTTATCTTATTTTATTGGAATGCGCCTTGACACTTGAAAGGCACAATACAAATAAAAATATTTTTATTATTTATTTTATTTATTTGAAAATTGGTGATAAGGAAAGGCACACGGAGCAAAGGCTCCTTTCTAGGTGCGACTAGGGGAAAGGGAAAAGAGAATGCAAAATACATAATACTGACACAGTTCACAGCTCCACAACACAGTACATCTACTGCCTTCTTACAATCAGGGAACATAATTTAAAACAAGAGCAAGTATAACAATGAGCTAGCAACAAAATCAGGCTCAATTTACTGCTAGTGCTGTGCGGAATTTTCAAATTCCGATGTAATGGAATTTCACAGAAATGTTCAAAATTCCACCAACATTCCACTGAATTTTGCCAGAAATGGAATGGAAGAATTCCACATCAGAAAAATGCGGAATGAGTTTTCTGTAACATTCTGTGGAATATTATGCTGTGTAGCTCAATATTTTCTGCAGAAATGGTTGTGGAATGATTTTCCACAGAAAACAAAATGCGGTTCCATGAAATATAATCCAGCGTATCACAGCAGGTGGAATTCCACAGAAGAACCAGGGAAATTCTGGCAGATACTCCACTGGCAGAATGGTCATTCGGTGCTAATTTTGCCGGCGGAATTCCACATTCCGCACAGTACTATTTACTACTCTTTTGACTAAAGGTGTTTTCCATATTAGGGTGGATTGCCTAACCATTATTACTTTACTGAGAATATTTTTTACATTGTGAAGAACTCATCAAACATGTATGAGTGTGTTTTTGATTATGCTGGCACTGATACATTATGTAACAGCATGACATAGCACAAAGTAACGAGGGGCAGATCTAGTTTTCAAAGCAGCAACAGTTTTGGCAAGGGGGTAGCACCTTCTCCTAAAAATGCAACATGTTCCCTTTTAAAGCTCTAATTAGGCTAAAGCAGCTACTGTTGTCAGGTCTAAGGGGGTAGTGGGTGTTATTTTGCTACAGTAGTAGCCAGAGACATTGCCAGCTATTTCCAGATATTTCACAAAATTTCTGAAGAGTTTCTCTCTGCTGCCCCTACTGTCAAAATGCAGAAAGCAGGAGATATTTCTGGAAATATCACAGAAATTTCAGGAAATTTCTGGCAGTGTCTGTGGCTGCTACTGAACACTATGTTGCTGGATCTGCAAATGAAAGTAACAGTAAAACAATTAACCAGGTATACAACACAGGAGACAAAAATGGCATGATAACAAGTGATATCTAACACTATTCTAACATGTTATTAACACCTTAAAACACATTATACCTAATGGACACACTACAAAACATCTCATAACAACCTTATTAACACATGTAACAACCACCCTAATAACACACTTATTGGCCACAGTATCGACACATGAAAGAGCACCTTTAAAAACACGAGGCACAACCGCATTTCAGATGTAACAGCCTCTCCAGCTACAGCCCCTACCAAAGCAACAAAGAACCTCTACAAAAAACTGTGATTCATTTTTGCAACCTGTCCTCACACAAGACTCAATTTGCAATAGGCGGCCAAGTTCTTCAACCCTCAACATCTGTAAGGGTAGCTCACTAGCTGCCACCACTAAGATGTGATTCTCTTACCTGGGGACATTCTTGGTCAGACTACCACCAGAGCCACTGCTGACACAGTACAGTGCTCCTTTGGCTAAGGACAAATGGCATTCCTCTGTCACTCCCTCTGAGAAAATACTTTACTTCTTAGAATATGGTACCTGCAGCCTTCCTCTGCCTCTTTAAAGGTAGATTGCTGATCTGTTAATACCAACAGCTATCTATTACCTCAAAAGATTTAGCCACACAGACATGAAATATATAAAAATAATATTTACCACATCACAATATTTTCACATTTTACAGGATATCACTCATATAGAAGACTATGGGAATTACTGGGTTTATGGTTTATTGTTTATTGAATTGAATCAGAATTACAATCCTTTGAGTCATAGACTCATTTGCAAAGGCTCCATGTCAAATAGAAGTAAAAATACAGAGTAAACATATATGAAGAATTATGGTAGAGGAGCCATTTACATGTTAAACCTAAAATTTTGCACCGTGATATCTTTGCAACCCTTCAACGGATTTGCCTGAAATGTGGAATATATGATCAAGAACCATATATCTTGGGATCTGCCAATGTTTGTACTGTTCGGATATACGGCTGTGGAGTTATTAAGCATGATCTGAGCGCGCGTTTACGCTTTTTTGCAATTTTTGGTCATCTCTACAGGTCGCACAGTTTGCGTGACCGGTCCAAAATCTTCAGGGAATGCACGGCCAGGGTCCCTGATGTGCCTTTTGAAGATTTCATGAAAAAATATTAAACGGTTCAAAAGTTATTCAAAAAACAGTTTCCTATCATTAGTCAATGGGAAAAGTTAACAAAAATTTCAACACTTTCGCAAATGCAGTTTTTACTTTCGCAAATGGCCCTCTTACTTTTGCAAATCCACCATTTTATTTTCAGTTGGTGATCAGAAAAATGCTTGGCATTTAAATTTGGGACCCTCTAGCAACACAATTCTTTTTGTGTTTACCTAGTCTGACCCTGAGGATGCTAGGCATGTCTTTATTTTGAGGTTAAACACCCTAGAAATATGTTTTCAAGTTTCTGGAAAAAGTACTTTCATAAAGTAGTGTTGCACTCACGAAAGTGTCGCAAATGTTTGCGAAATCTTTTGCTAATTGCGACACTACTTTTCCAGGCTATGGCAAAATGACAGCAATTCTTTGCCACCCTGCTGCAAAAGAACGGTTCAGTCGTTTGGGCTGCAATTTGGAGGGAATACAGCCAATGTCTCACAGATATGCCTTTCAGTGTTTCAGTGAAAAAATATTACAGGGCAGCAAAGCTTCGGCACTCCAAAGTTGATGCTTTTTCCCATAGGATAACATTACGGCGTCCGCCACATTATAGGAATCATTTGCCGCCCTGCTGCAAAATAACGGTTTGGTCTTTTGGGCTGAAATTTGGAGGGAAGAAAGCCAACATCGCACAGATGTGCCTTTCAGTGGTTTGGTGAAAAACTATTACAGGGAGCCAAATTTATCACACTCCGAACTTCTCTTTTTTTCCCACAGGATAACATTATGGAGTTCGACGCACCTTTCAGAGCCTGTATCTCGGAAACGGTGCGAGATACGCACTTTTCATTGGAAAAATACTTAGCCCCCTGCTTGGGGTTAAGTACAAAACTAACCAGGAAAGTCATACATCATATGGCTTTTACATTTTTTTTCTACGTCATACGGTTCCTGAAATACAAGCAATATGTGAGTGCGGTAGGAAAGAGAGGTATCTAAGGTGACTCCAAGATACTTGAAACATGGGACCTGCAAAAGAGTGGAGCCATGGGTGTTTTTTACAGCTAGATGCACGTGACAATGGGGGCTTTGGTGGTGAGCAAAGATCATAGTCTTTGTTTTCTTGTAGTTGATTATGAGACAGTGTTCTGAGAACCAGGTTTCTATCTCCCTAAAGTAGCCCTGTAGAGCTGATTGAAGGGAATCAGGATGAGGATGTTTCCAAAAATCTACCATATCATCGGCATATAGCAACATGCGACCACTGCAGGATTTAGGGAGGGAGTTGAGGAAGAGGGTAAAGAGTAGGGGGCTAAGTATAGACCCCTGCGGGACACCAGTGCTAACCGGTTTACTACAGAAATGAAAAAGAAATGGTTTGCACACAACAAAAGAAACATACAGAAAAAAACTCCCTATAGCTTAACTTTAGCGAAGAAGACAGATTCTTACCACACATGATAATTTATTGAGCTGTGGCAGACTTCAGCTCTTAGATGGTATATGTCTAGAGCCCCAGCACTGACTGAGTTGCTAGTACCCAGCACAGACCTCAACAATCTTCAGCTGCCAGCCCCCCATGATGCATCATCAAATATGTCACTCTGACATCATGGATTTAACACTTTCTTTGTCTCCTCTGGGTACAACCCCTTCAGAAAGCTGGCCTCAACCAGAACCTTGGATTCTATGGAATCCTAGACTCCTTATTTTGTTCTGAGCCATATCTTTATATTGTATAGTACTGTTTATTGTTCAGAAAATACCTTTGAGCAAAAGCTCATTTACAAAGGTTCCACATCAGGAAACACATTACAGACATTACAAATATACGAAACGAGTAAGGTACATCACACTTTGTACAAACAAATAGAGCTAGCCTTATACTAACAGTCAGAAAATAAGCATGTACTAAGCAACAGGGTGATAGGTGTAACAGATAGCAGCCAAGTGGATGGCCTTGTCATAAAGGAGAACAGGTGGTCAGTGTGGACAGAGCACCCATAAGTGGGAAGACTTGTAAGCAGGGGCAGCAAGGTGCATATTTAACCATGACCCAGATAGTTAACATCTCGAGGGATAGGGCAAGTATAAGGCAGTGGGGGAGGGAGGGAAGTGAGGAACCTACCAGTGGTGGAGTCTGGGGGGTAGATAGTAGGGGTGCAGACAGAATGGAGGAGGAGAAGAGAAGGAAGGGGCTGAGTGGTCCTTCAGGGTTCAATTGATTCTTGGAGTCCATGGATGAGACTGACACATGGTGTAGGGCAAGAAGTGGCACTGCAAAAGGTGGACTAGAAGTCAGCAATGGGCAACAGGATCTTTACTGACACTTACAAGTGCTTTTGCTAACTAGGAAGTATTTTAATTCAGATTTGAATGCCAGGATATCTACCTCTGCAGGTTGTGGCTGCATGGCAAGAACAGTTTCCTGACATGAAAGACCATGGGTGTTTTGAAGCTCCCTTATTAACTGACCAGAGATTCCTGTCATCACATGACAAAGGGATTGTAGTTACCTTCCAGGGACAGCTGCTCTGCCTCTGGCAACAATTTTAATTGTATTTCTAAAGTCCATCTCCATCCCCTCGGTTGATTAAATTCTACTGTTATCCATGCAGATACAGTTAAATAAAAAAGTACACAATTAAATAGAAAGTTGTTACATAATCTAAAAAGCACTACACCAGCTCCCTACATCACTCACCAAATAGCCATGTTCCTCGATTCTTCAGTACTCCACTCAACTGCCAAGTGCTCAGTGCTACTTCCTCCTCCATGCTGCTCCTCTTGCCTACTCCCAGATGTTTTCCCGTGATGACCCACTCCACATACTCTGGATCTCCACTCCCAGCTGCACAACAATGCCAGACTTTCTGCTCATGCACAATCATGCTGCATTTCTGCTCTCAACTGCACAACATGCCTCGCAACATGCTAAATCCACACCAGCAGAAGTATCCACACATGTGTAGAGCTAATACATTTTGGGAACACGACTCCATATAATTATCTAGTTTCATTCATTTGGTATATTTTTCCTTAAGTACTAAGAATCCCAACAAGGGTGAGAGGAGTCAGGAAGTTAGTGTTGTGATAGGGCATTCTCTCGCTACTCCAGTGACCTGAGTTTCTGAACAGACTCAGGTTGCTAGGGACCAGTTGGAGAAGGCAGAATGAGCACCCCATCAGACAGCTCTCTTCCTTTTGAGGATAGGGGGATTTCCTCCTCCACTGTTTTCCTACCAGCTGGTAGGAACTGGGTGTTTGCACAGTGGTGGCAGATAGTGGGAGGGCAAACACTGGTCCTGTGCATACTGCCCTGAGGTGGGGATGCTAGCTGAAACAGGAGACCATAGTGTAAACATACAGAGAGCTACACACCACACTAAAAAGAGCAAGCTACAATGGCAAAATGCTAAAAAACTCACTGTTTATTCAGATTCCCAGCCAAGTGAGCAAAAGAGCATGGCACTGTGGCACTAAGCCCCGGTGCTTCAGGTCTGCCATGTGATTTTTCATCAGGGTGTGTAGAAAACACGTACAGAGCAATCATTTATATTGCAAGTTTAAATGCATTCAATTACCTAGACCTATAAATTCATGTCAAAGTGCCATCCCCATTTACTTTTCAACAATTGTAAATTTAAAAATTGGTGAAAATGACCCCCCCAAAAAAGATGATAAATATGTTAAAATAAATTTAGAAAAGGTTTAGAAAAAGCTGGGAACAGCCGGCCTGGTGGTGCTGAGGGCTGAGGTGCTATACACCTTACCTCATGCTATGCCAGCAACCCATGTTTGGGAATGAGCATGGGCCACCAGGGGTTGGTAGGGGTGGAGAAGGATCAAGCGTCTGCGTGACTGCTCTCCTTCTCCGGTGAGGGGGTCACCAGTGACCGGCGCTTTACTGGCTCTTAGTGGAGGCTGGGATGCAGAATGCCAATACTGTAAATTGAGAGGCATAAATGGAGCAGATGCCTGGAGGAGTGCATGTGGATGTATGCGGGCTCCCTCCACTGGCATCATTGCACACCCCATCCACACAAGGGGAGAAAAATGTGAAACTGGTCCCAGGTTGTGCGGAATGATGCAACCACCCGCTGCAGGTCCTGACTCTGAATGGCACTCCCTGTATTGGATCCGATTTGAGGTGAGTTGAGCTGAGCTGGGGGAGGGCTCCTCACCACCCTGCCATGGAGGGTAAACCATCGGAGTAGAGGGGTATGTGACCTAATGTCAGAGTGCTGGCTGACAGAAGGTTGGCGACTGGAACCCGGGGAAAAATAGATCACTAAAAAAAAAAATCTGGGAATATTGGTAGCAAAATCTCAGTCAGAGAGCACATAATAGTGTTATATTTTCAAGCTTTGATATCAAAGACTGTAAGAGTAGTGCTTCAAATGAAGCAAGAGCTGGCTGCCAACATAGTGCAGTACACAGAAAGCAGATTATGCTTGTCCTAGCTCAAACCATACAGTGCCAGTTTGCCTGTGGGCAACCAATGTGGACAGACAGTAATGAAGTGGTGGGGGGTGGAGAGAAAAAAAGCATGACGCAGCAGCCAACATAAAACAGCTCATGGGAAATGGGGTAGAAACGTTGCTGCTGTAAAGCAAATGTGCCAATAGATCAAAACTAGAGAAATACTAGATGCAAATGTTTGATATGGTCTGGTGATACAATCGGGCAAGGACATGATAAATGTAGCCATAGGGAATGTAAATACTGGAAAGAAGAATAAGAACATCACAAAAGTGAATAAAAAGAGGAGACAGAACAAAAAGATCTATATAGCTAAGCAGCTGTAGAGAAGCAAATCATGGCATAAATTAGAGGGTCAAATACAACTTCCTAGTTCATCTTGTGTGTCATATAGACTATCCCAGCATGTCCTATAAGATAGTAAGGTAACAATAATTAGACTTAAACAAATAGTATGGTAACCCAAACTGTATGTATACAGTACAAAAATTCATCTAATACATACTGTAAGTTACACAAATGACATTATATCATGTTATCATTTAAGCCACTGGGAGACAGACCATGAGGAGTATACATCGATTTGGCTTCCTTTTGTAAAAGAAGCCTCACTCTGTCAGTTCCCATAGGTATGCTGGTACATTCTTGATTCCCACAAACTTGAAAGTATTGGTGCTTTTGCTGTATATGGCAGCAAAATGAGTATCAGTTGGTGTTTTTAGCTTCTGACCAACATATACTTTTGAACAAAAGCACTGAATCACATAAATGACCGAATCTGTCAAGCAATTATTAAATTAGTTGACGGTAACATGTTGCATATTATTGGGATGGCTGAAGGGTTTTCTGTCATGCAAAAATGACAAATATTTGGCTCACCTGGGAATGGGTGAAAGATACAGAGCATTGGTGCGCTCATTTACGCTGGCCCAACAGCCAGGGTAACCACCAATCGGCTATTGTCTGCCCCCTTCCCCCTAGAGAGAGGGACCCAACAAGGCTGTCCCTTCTCCCTATTACTATTTATTTTGGTGGTGGAACCCCTGGTGGCAGCTGTTTGCCAACACCTGGACATAATAGGAATGGGCATTGGTGCTAGGAGATATGCAGCAATGATGTATGTGAATGACCTCCTTATTCCCCTGGAAGAAGCCCAAGTCTCTCTCCCACCCCTCCTCACACTCCTTGACTCATTCACCCAGTACTCTGGTCTCCACATGAACCAATCTAAGACTGAGAAGATGCCGCTCAACCAGCACTGTCATCAGAACATTACCTTGGACTCAGGGCTTCTGTGGACCCCACATGGGATTATATACCTGGGTATCAAGGTCACACCTAAGGTTGACAGCATGTGGGAGGCCAACTTCCAACCTCTGTTGCAATCCTCCAAAACTGAATTTGACAAATGGAGGCTTCTGCATCTTACTCTAGCTGGTGGGATAGCAGATATTAAAATTGTCATTGCCCCCCAGATGCTTTTATTTCCTTTCCCACACACCCCTAGAGCTCCCCAGCAAGTGGCCTCAAGCTATTGATAAGCTAATTGGAGACTTCCTCTGGGAGGGACCGAAACCACGTTTCAGCTGCAACAAGCTGAGGGCACATTGGTGATGGGGGGGGCCTGGAATCTTCCATGGGTGGAGGGCTATAAATGGCTTTTCAGGCAGCAGAGTATGCATTGGCTCCGTCCATGGTCAAACCTCTCCCCGCAGTGGATGGATATGTCAATGGCTCAAGTTACAGTGGCAACCTCACTACTGTACTGAACCAAAGGCAGCCCAGGGGTCCCACACTCCACCATCATCCTGTCGGTCACCTACTGGCACCACTCTCACAAAAGACTGGGGCTATCACCACTTCCGCTCTACACAGCCTCCCTCTGGGCAGAACCTGACTATCACAGTGGATAACAAGACTGTCTCCTGGCCTCACTTGTTAACCATGGGTATCTCTAAGGTTGAGGATATTCTAGACCTTTCTCACCTTAGAGTTGCACCATTCCTAGCATTGCAAGAGAGGTGGGGGCTCCAGAAGAAGGATTTTTGGCGATACCTCCAAATCAGGGAAGCAGTACTCCTTCTACTAAAATCCTACGCCATACCACAACCCCCTAGTGAGGTCTCCTGCTGGCTAGCCCACTTAAAAGCCTAGCTGGTAAAATATATGTGAAACTAAAGGACGCCTTGCCCTCTCAATCAGAGGAAATCCAGGTGCAGGTGGGAGAGATTGATGGGTTGCAAGATTACTGAAGTACAGTGGTGTAGGGCATGGAAGGACACCCATGGATGGTACCAGGATGCCTGTAGCAGATTAATACAGAATAAAATTTCACATGCATGGTACAGGACCCCATCTGTCTTGTACAAGGCCAAACTTGTAGATAATAATAGATGCTGGAGATGCCTTACATTGGGAGGTGACCTGTGCCACATACTTTGGGCATGCCCCAAGATCCAGAACCTCTGGTGACAAATCTGCCACACATGTGGCCTGGTCCTCCAGACCAAGATCCCTTGTTCAGCTTTGTTCTTTCTACTGGGAATCAAACCAGATACTCCTCAACTTAAACCCTTAGAGTACAGATGGCTTGTTCTCCAAAAGAGCTATCATCTGTAAGTGGAGATCCTCGCTGGTGCCAACCCTTGCAGAAAATCTGGCCTCTCTTATATTTCTAGCTGGGCTGGACAGGCTATCCCACTCACAGCTGAACCAGATCCCCAAAGTCCATACTTGCTGGGGCTTGTACATGGCATGCACCAGCCCCTCCCCACCCACAGGCATGGGCTAAATGGGTTTCCACCAGGTGAACAGAACTCCACACTGTCTCCTCTGTCATCCCTGGCTTGGTACGCTAGAGGAGCCCAACCCCCAAAATCTCCCTGACTTCAGAACATCTCCCTCACTTCAACCTAAACTGTATCTGGATTATTGTAGATCTGCAGGTCCGCATTTCCTGGCATGATTAAATGTGTTCTGAATAATATACAGTATGGCCCAGATATTCAAACTGCGCCAGTCTGAGGCGCAAGCCCCTGCGCTGCTCAAAATAGTTGCGCAGGGGTGTGGCCGGGGTGATATTCAAAGGAGTTGCGCTGTTGAGCAACTCCTTTGAATATCGCCAACCACACACTTCAGCAAATCTGGACTGTCATGTACGGTATGGGCTGCACGCCCATTGGCTGTAGCTCTGCACCAATGGGCGTGCAGCCCTACCGGACAGTCAGTCGGCGGGCAGCGGGGCGGCAGGCGGGTGGGATGCTGTCGCCCGCCGGCTGGGGAGCGGGTGGGA
Organism: Neoceratodus forsteri; assembly: GCA_016271365.2. Lineage (NCBI taxonomy): Eukaryota > Metazoa > Chordata > Ceratodontiformes > Ceratodontidae > Neoceratodus > Neoceratodus forsteri. The sequence continues at coordinate 672,910,812 of CM057452.1, forward strand.
GGGGCTTGGTGGGTGGGTGAGGGGGACACTAGACACCAGGGAGATGTTTGGGGGGTTGTGCTGTGACATTCTGCCCGCGATCGGCTTTTACGGTCCACTGACCACCAGGAAGTTATCGGGTTGGGGAGGTTACATTCTGCCCGCGATCGGGCACTGGGGGTTTATACAGGTTCTGCCCGCGACCCGGCACCGGGGGTTTATACAGGTTCTTCCCGCGATCGGGCTGTGGGAGTGGGGGGACATGTATGTGTACTGCCCGATCGGGCTGGTGGGGGGCACAGGGAGGCGAGTTGGGGGCCAGCCAGGGGTGGCAGCTGCTGTGTTGCACCCTGCAGTGCAGCAGCAGCTCACCTGTGGGTGGCCCTCGACTTCTAAGCTTTTTTTTTGGCTCAAGTTTGTGCGGGATGCGCAGCTTGTTATGTGATGTACAACTCTGAAGTGCATAACCCGACTGAATATCGGTTCATGCAGGTTATGCATGGATCCTCCCTCCTGTTGAGCATGCATTCATTTGCATTGCTCTCTTTAGCAACCTGGTGCGAGATGCGTTCCCCTGCTGAATATCGCAGAATGGCGATTAATTTAAAGGAGAACCCTTGTTATGCATGTATGCAACCCTTTTGAATATCTGGGCCCATATCTTTAATCAAGCTGTTATGTAGAGTTTGGTATTCTTTGTGTTTATATTTGTTCTAGATGGCCCCAGAGTTCCAAGTACAGAGTGGAGTCGTAATCACTGCAGGTTCATATAAGATGCCTTGAAGTTTACAAATCAGGATCCTATTAGGAGACTATCCCCTGAGACTCACTCAAGTGGTGAAGTAAGTAATTACCATTCACAGCCTAGCTCCCCTAGTTCACAGATAGCAGGTGGGACCTCCCACCTAAGTACACTTCACCCCAAGTACAGATAGTTACCCTCTCAGGATGTTGCACAGAGTGTTGTATACAATATTCACCTATTTGTTGAAACTCCGCACTCTGTAACTATTTGCAGATATATAGTCTTGCTCTTAAGTTTTGTAAAAATTTGAAACTCAATAAAAAGTAAAAAAAAACTACAGATGTTACACCTCCCACAGTGATAACTGGCTGTGGGAGGCAGTGGTAACCACGTGATGTTTCTTTCTGCTTTTGGTCCTTTGCACACAGAATTTGTGACAATGTCAACAATATTTTGGCTCCTACGGTAGGTGATGTGGTCTGTTTGCTACTGCTGCAAGCAAATCCTGATCCCTCTTAAACATATCCCAAAATGTATGTACAATTTGAGAAATAATCGGTTTAGCTAAGTAACTATATTCAGTCACAAATGTGATCTCATTAATTGTATCATCGGTATGAACGCATGCCTGGAAAAGGGAAGTACGGTTAAGCCATTGTGCTCTGTCCCTAGCCAAATCCAAAATCTTTCTTGAGTTCAAGAAATTGTCTAAATCTCAGAAGCATATATGTCAGAGCAGTTTTGACTCATACGGACAACTGTACATATAGGACAGCCTGAATTGTGTGCTTTGTGTTTAAAGTACTAGTTTCCTACGTGTTTTTGTTTGTATGTTACCATCAGTATCATAGGTAATGGAAATGTCTAAAAAAGTTGTTTCTGACCTATATATGGTATCAGTAAAGCTTCAAATTCTTTTCATTCATTCAGATGATGGACAAAATTGTCTGCTGAGGCATAATCACACCTCCAAAAGATGATAATATTATCAATATACAGTACCTGCCATAAAGCATAACATGGGTCTGATAACTTGATAAGGTTACTGTAGTGCCCCAGGGAAATTGGGGGCACCACATAAAATAGGGAATCCTCAGAGACATGAGGGATCAGGCAGTTATGGGGACCCTGGCAGTTTAAAGGGAAACCCTTGAAAAGCTTTGGTGACCCTCTGAAACACATAACAGGCTCCACTCCAGCAGACAGTCCTAGCAGTCTAAATTTAGGGTTTTAAAAGAAAAGCATTTTTTTTCTCTTCTTTGACCTCCCTTCCCCCTGCTCAAGACTGACACCTAGTCAGCCAAAGCCAAACCAGTTGGGCCACATTCCTGTCCCACAGGGGAGAAAGTAGCCAGGCTGAGCTCTCTCAGCCAATCCCTGTGGCCAAAGTAGATTCAAATTTGTAGACTTTTTTTTAAGCCACTGACCCAGCCTCTGGAGGCTGACCTCTGGATGAAGGAGCCAATCCCTGGCAGGTAGCCAGGACCACCCCAGCCTAGAGGAGGATCTGCACAGGCTGGAGACAAGAGAAAGAGTCTGACCAGGGAGAGTGAATGACAGTAAGGCAATGGATGTCGGCTTCCCTGTTAGGAGGTTAAAGCGAATTCCCTGGGTCCCTTCAGTATAACTCCCTCCAGAAGATCTCCAGTAGCAGCCTCAGTCAGTGTTTCTGCAGAAATTTGCCATCTAGTTGGGTTCCCCAGTGCAGCGAGTCAGTCTATTTGGCCGGGAAATAGACCCAGTGAACCTTTTATGCAGCAGTCTCCAGCAGAAGAGGCCTTATCACTCCTTTGTGGTTATGCATTCCCCAGGGTACAGAAATCCTTGTTGAACTCCAGGGGCTCCTACACACACCTCATCTAGGATTCCTCCGGTGCCCCTTCCTCAACTCAGGGAGGGTCCCTGGGAAGCCCAGTATCACCTGCACCCACCTCCAATGACCTTCACCAACCCCAAGTGTTCACCACAACACCCCAGGTTCGAGTTGATGGTCGTAAGTGGTAGCCAGCTGGTAGCTAGGGCCCACCAAAGTGAGTCAGGTTAGGGGTCACTCCGGCTCTAGCTTGAGGGACTTCAGTCATCCACCGAACTCAGAGTCACGCTGCCCATTCTCCCACATAGACATTGTCCCAAGGTGGCAATAGTACCGGTGGCCTATACCAAGGCCTCACCAAGGATTGCCAGGCTCTGTGCCTCATCCCCCAAGGTGGCGTAAGTACCGATGGTCCATTCAAGAGGCCACACTGAGGGTCATCACGCTTGTGATTGTACCATCCATAGGTGTCTTGTGTTCCAGTAGCTCATCAAGAGGTCACACCGAAGATGGCCAGATTCTGAAGCTGCATGGGTGAGGTGTTAAGGGTTCCGGGGACCTACCCAGAGGTCATCCAGTGGATCATCGCACCCAGCATCCTTTCTGTGACTGGAGATCACCTGCCCAAGGTCACTGTAGCTGACAACTCCAGATAAGGGTTCTCTTCATCCTCAACCAGGCGCTACCCTTTTGATGTTGCCTCAGTGACACCAGGATTCACCTTTTTTTCCAGGGCCAGGAGGCATACAGTGCATTACTCTGTTTCTGGTTCACTGAGGGATGCCCCATTTTATGGCCTGTATAGGAAGCGCTTCCTTAGGTTCACACTCAGCGGTCGGCCGAACAAAATACTAGAAACCCAAGCTTGGTGCATCACATTGCAACGTCCTTAGGACTTGACTCACCTAGACTTTTGTATGACATTAGTGGGGCCAGTTTGTGGTCCTGGTAATCTTATTCATTCTTTCTCATGTGTGATGGTGATAGTGAATATTAAGTCTTTTCTGTGTGCTCCAACTGTTGCTAATAAACCTTGTATCTTAGCTCTAGAGTACGCCTCCAGCCTCTCCTTCCAGATTTATCTGGCATCACCCTAAACTATAGGGGTAAGAACCACCACAGCTTGTCCACCACATTACTGCCATGGCATCCTCCCACCAAACCAAAAAACATTTGGCATAGGAGGGTGCCATGGTGGTGCCCTTGGCCGTACCACAGGTCTGTAAATAGAAACTGCTGTCAAAAATAAAGTAGCTGGTGGTCAGGATCAACCTAGTTGCTTGTAATTTGAGCTCAGCAGGAAAGAGGCTGGCAATGGGATTTTTACCTAAGTGGTATTCTAGTGCAGTTAGACCCAGGTGGTGTTAAATGGACATGTACAAGGTCATGTTGATGGTCACTCATAGATAATCTGGTGACCAAACCATACCATTTAATTTGGATAGTAAGCCATGGTGTCTCTTAATATACAATGGAATGGCTGGTACAAGCTTCTCTAGAAAGAAGTCCCCCAAGATCAATATTTTTGGGTAAGTGATCCCAAAATAGCTGGGTGTTTGAAGGGATTTTTCTGGTCTTTGTGGACTTCAGATAATATGTATATTGTAGGGACTTTTGGGTGGTGTGTTAACATATAGTTCCTTTCTGATGTAGTAATGCAGTTTAAGTTTCATGACTCATAAAAAAGTCATCTGTTCTTTTTTTCATAGCTGATGTAGGCTTTTCTGAGAGTGTTCTGTAGCTAGTCTCATTAGATCACTGTCTGTTGCACTCTGCAGAATATTTACTTTTAGCCATTAACACACTTATGCCTTCTTTGTCCACTGGCTTCACTTCAATTTCTGCCTTATTTTTGAGTTCTGTTAGAGTCTGCTGTTGTTCCTTAGACACGTTTTGTGATTGAATGGGCCATTTTCAATTCATAAACTTGACAGTAAGTTTGGAGGTGAAGGGAGCCATATGCAAGTGGATTAAATGTGGAAGCAGGTTTAAAATTTGTTCTGATATTTGCTTGAATGGTGGAATCCAGATTTGGTTATCTTGTATTGTGGACCAAGTCCAAATCAATTTATTGATATGTAGGAGAAATGTGGCCTCATCACGGTAAGTTGAGATGTTCCTAGCCTTTTCTAAATGTATTTATCATCTTTTGAGGTTCACTTTCACTGATTTTTGAATTTGTTTACATCTGTTGAAAAGTAAATGGGTAAAGTACTTTGACATGAATTTACAGGTTATGGCAATTAAATGTATATGCCTTTAAACTTGCTGTATAAATGATTGTTCTATACCTGTTTTTCACCCCTCCGATGAAGTGTCAAGTGTCAGACTTGAAGCACTGGGGTTTAGTACCACACTTTTTTCCTCACTTCACTGAGAATCTGAATAAACCATGATTTTTTTCAGCATTATGCCATTATAACTAGCTCTTATTTAGCATGGTGTGCAGACAGTGGGAGGGGATGTTGCTTTATGCTGATACGTGTTACAGGTTATCACACCCACAAGACACTGCATGGCCAGCAACCCTGTGGTGAAAATGGTGAATATAAACCATGACTGGCTGTATGACATTGCCTCCTGCAGACCCCACACAACTGACTAGGCACCCACCTGCAACCAGATCTTGACCCCACCTGTTAAGTATTAAGCACTAATGTTGAATAATCTTTACCACAGTACTGTATCTAAGGCTGTAGGTAAGCACTTTGGCCACTAGAGAGAGTGTGACTTCCTTGTTTGGTGTATGCTGGCTGTGTTACTACTCTGCAGCAGTAGGATGGTTTGACACCTCCTCAGAACTGTCAATAAGTTAAGTGGTCATGTGCAGCAATATGTTGCTATCCATCCAATATATATATTTTGCAACAGATGAGCCAGACAGAGAAAAGCAAGAAACCGTATAAAAGTCAGAGTCCTGAAAAGGCTGCATACCAGGTGGACAATGTGGAAACAAAGGAAGCTGAAGCAGATTCAAGTGAAATGGAATATGAGTATATTGAGTCACTACGCATGCTCCAGGCAAAAGAGAAGCCAAATCTCTGTACATTGCAGGTCGAAGGGACATATAGGTATATGACCATGGAAACTGACACAGTAGCATCCTTATCAATTGTCAGAGAAACAACGTGCAAGAAACTGGGTAGACCCAAACTGTTTTTGATGTCCTATACAGGTTATCCTATAAAGATTCTGGGAGAATCTCAGGCACAAGTGAAATACTGAGGACAAGCAGCCAGTTTATTACTTTTTGATGTTATGAGGGATGGGCCTAGCCTATTGTGAAGAAACTGACTAAATAATACGAAGCTACAATCCATTTCAACTATGGCTTCCATTGCTACTGCAATGCCATGTCGATCATCTTGCCAAGGGAAATGATCGAGTGGGGTGGGGGACTCAGATCTTTCACAAACCCCTAATACTTGTGACAAAATAGTCACAGGAAAATAGAAGGCCATTTACTTTAGCAGCTTATAAATGCAAGACAAAAGCCAACACATCTGATAAAAGCAGTTTTACTGCTGGGAAAAAAATATTTTTTGGTTTTTCAGACATTACCTAAAGTACCCATGGGATGCCACCAGGGGGCAGAAAACAACTTTGGGGAAATTTTTCCCAACCATTTTCACAGTTCTAACCTTTTTGTTACAGGCCAGAATGTAACTAACTTTACATGTAAATAAAAGTGTACATAGACAATGGCATGAAATACAACTATATGGCATTAATCCAGATTTTGTGTAACTCAGCTAAATCTGTTTTGTAAAAATAAAAGGGGGGGCCGGAGAAAAGGGATGTGTTTGGTCTTGTGTTTTTTTATCTAATTTTATTTGATTTTTGGGAATCTAGTAACGTGTGGCTAGCAGTCCCAGGACCCTCTACCCTTCCTGTGACACATTTGGCAGGGGCAGCAACAGATGTAAAACAGTACTCCCGAAGGCACACATCTGTATAAAATACATCCAATACAGCAGCATTTTTAAAATCAATGCTAACCTATCACAGGGAGAATGGTCTGAACAGACACTTGCCTTTCTGTTTTGTGTTTTGTTTTTCTTTCTCTCTTAGGAAGAAGATGGTTTCTCTGGCCAAGGACTGAATCATTGAAAGTAATAAGACCTACCCCTCTTGGGGGGAGGGGGGAAAAAAACATGAATGTCCTAATTACCAGCCTCCATCTTCTGGTAAAGAACAAAAACAAAAACAGTATGCCATTATCAATGTAATGTTGTTAAAGTTTGAAAAAACATTGGGATACTTCCTGAAAATGGCAATTAGGGTCACCCCATCAGTATCTATTCAGCATACACCTTTTGGGGTGATGACTGATTGGCAAATGAGGCTGTCAAAACACTTGTGGTTTAATGTCCACACCCCTACTGTAAATAGAGTGTCATCTGACATCTATGCAAAACAATTACAGGTAAATTATGTGGAAATTTACTAATTTGTTGCTTGGCCTCTGCTTCAGCATTGGTCAACCCAAATCCAGACCTTCCATTCCATTTGGAAACTGCCATCTCTAAAGTAGGTATATCAGCAGTCCTTGCTGAAAAGGCCAATGGCACCCTTAGGCCTACAGTATTGCTTATGTTTCCTAAATGCTCTCCATGGTAGAGCTGAAGTACAGTATTCCTTGTGTGAAAGGAACCTGCTGGCAACCTTTTGAGCTGTCAAACACTTTGCTTACATAATAGGGTTTTGCTAAATTATGTTACACACCAACCAGACCCCTACAAACATCCTATTAAATGATAGGAAAAAAATGGCAAAGTGTCAACACCAGACTCGCACATTGTTCTCTACTACTAAAAGAAACAGACATCACTGTACTTCCCTCCAAAAATGCCATCCATCTTGGCACATAGTCTCCTATACCAAGGAGAACCACATGAGTGTGGCCTAGAGCCACCATTTATATAAGAATCAGGCCCATTTCTCCCAGCAACAGAAAACCCATTAAATGACATTACCATGCATCGTGTTTTCACAGATGGTTCCTCCTCATATGAAGAGGGGTTGCAAATAGCAGAATTTGGGGTCCTGGCCCTGGTCCCTACAGGTAACACCACTGAGGTGTCAAGGAACTGCAGTGTCAAATCATCACAGTATGCAAAACTTGCAGCTGTTACCTGTACCCTAAATGTATTAGATGGGATTGGAAATGAAGATACCATAATCTTTTCTAACTCTTCGTGTGTGTGTCACTCTTTAACAAATTTTCTTCCTTTTTGGAAGGCCCATGATTTTACCTCCTCTGAAGGTACCCCAGTCAAGTATAGAGACTTATTCACATACATTGTCAGCCTGGCTGGACAATGCATATTCAAACTGTTCATTCACAAAGTGAAAGCCCACTCCAAAATAAAACCCTTCCATTAATACTATAATGGAGCTGCCTCTGGCAGGTCCAGAGATAAAGGAGGTATACCAATATCTCCCCAAAGATATGAAAAAGAAATGTTTGCAAATAATCCATTTGTTGATTAAGATTTCGACAAGGCTCAAGGGCTCAGGTATTCAAACTGCACCCAAAAAGTGCTCAACAGCAGGAGCAAGTGCAAGTCCACTGCACCCATGCGTAAGAAGCACAATATTCAAAAACTGTGCAGGCCAAGATGCGCCTATGGCCGATGACTGAATATCATACCACCTGTGCCGTAGCACAACTAGGGAGGTGAAGTTGAGCATATCTTACGCACCATAGTGCAACAAGGGATGTTCAGCTGAGCAGTCCAGATGCGCCATAGCGCAACCAGGGATGCCCCCAGCAGCAGGGCAGCAATGGAACAGCACAACCAGGGATTCAGGGGTCCACTGCCCATGCCACAGATGGGCAGAGGAACACACAATAGAACAGACATCGTCCCCCCACACCCCATGCACTGCATAACTGGGGGAGAGCAGGAATAACCACCGGCCCATGGATACCAGCAGCCAACCCACAGCCGGGCCATGGTGCCCCATCACACCCCCTGGCAAGCTGTGACCGGCACACAAGGATGGCCGACCACCCCATGCCACACTATCCCACCAATGCAGAGCACACCCTGCACCATGATACTCATACACCCTGCCCTGGAGTAGCACCCAACAGTGGAGGACACCCCATGCATGCCACCACCCTCACTGTGACAATACAACCATGTGCACCATGGAGCCATGCAAGACAGCCCCACCATAGGCACCCTGCAGCTGGCGGCAGCAGACAGTGATGCAACAGATGCATACACAGTGCCACCCTGCATGTCCCCCCTGAGGTACAGCTGAGAGACCGGTCATGCGTCAGCACACGAGGTACCCCACATGCAACAGGGCATGACCCGGACCCCACCTCCAGCAGTACAGCACCCTGCACACCCTCCCAAAGACACATCCCGTCCCAGAACTGGCCACAACAGCCACCACTGACATGCCAGCAGATCGTGCATATCACAGACATGCAAGGGTGTCAGCTGCACAGGCCATGGACTGTCTGACAGGGGTGCCATGAACACAGTGCAGGCCCCATGGACCACTGCACACAGGCATCCAGTGCACAGAGTACAACACACAAACCACAGACAGTGACTGATCCCCCTCGCCCACACCATAGGTGGTTCACCTCTGCACACACACACACACACACACACACACACACACACCCATGCATTAACCACCTCTGACGCCATGCACACCACTGCAGCTGAGCACCTGTAGCCCGCTGCAAATCAGAGACCACCACAGTTGTCATAACAAAATGCTTATAATTAAAAGAAGTAACAAAACATATATACAAATATTTACAAGGGGAGGAAGGGACGCATAACAGGTGAGGGCGGGTAAGGGGTAGGGGTGAACATATGGGAGAGGGAAGAAGGGGTGTGAGGGTGGATCAAAGGGGGGAAGGTGGTAGTAGGGGCATGGAGTGCTCAGTGTTTGCTCCGGTCCTCCTCCACATGGCTCCTATGTCTGCCGCTCCTCCTCCTCCTCCTCACCCTGTGGCAGTGGATGCACTTTCAACAGTTCCAGTGTTACCCTCGCCACCTGGAACAGCTCCCTCACATTCCTTTCCAGCACCTGGGTCGCCGGCGACCTAGGATGAGGGAGCAGAGTCAATAAGTGTGACTATCTAGCCCCCTGCAGCCCACCCATTGTGCATGGCATACAGCCATGTGCCACACCCGTGATGGTGTGCGACCACCCACAGTGACTGTGTCCACAAGACCTGCCTACCCAAGCAGCCACAGCCATGTGGACTACTGCACACACCCACCGCCCATGTCCTGCACCGCACCACCACCATGGCCATACAGTGACTTGGCTATGCAGTATGAAGGCATGTACCCGGTGCACACATGGACCACCATTAACGCACTCCCGGACATGCAGTGCCACTGGACAGTGCTGACTGTAACAAGTTGTGTGCATGGCAGTGGTGTCAATGGATGGTGGCCATGCCCCGCTGCCCGCTCAATTATACAGCATGCAATAGTAATCATGGATGTAAGGCGCTCATCATCATCAGGGGGGTCCATGCGCCGCTGACCACCATTACCCCTCCTGGCTTGCTGCTCCTCCAGGCAGCACCTCCAGTCTCTGGCCTGATGACGTTCTGCGAGCCCTAAGGTGCAAAACTTGGAGAGAGGAACATCAGTACAATCCTGTAGCAATTTCCCCCCCGCCCCCATGTGTGTGCAATCCCACACAGCCAGACCCATCCACACCCCAATAACACCACCACCATGGCCAACACCGGATGGCCCCCCCCATGTGCTGGACACATGCAACTATGATACCCATATGGACGATAAAAGTGTATGAATGTTGCACCTACCTGGCTGTGGCACCATTCCCCTCCTGGTACGTGCCCGCAGGCAGGCAAGCAGGTCCGGGTCCCTCCGCCTCAGGTCCCCATATTGGTGGTGGCACTGCTCTGCCGTCTGCCCCATACCAGTGGCCTCCTCCAGGGCGTCGGCCACCTCCTGCCACACCTGACTCCTGGCCCTGTCCAGGGGTGCCTCCCCAAACAAAGGCCCAAAATGTCACTCCACTATGGCCACAAGGTTTGCCAACTCCACCTGGCTGCACTGCACAGCACACCTCGGTGCCATCACTGCTGCTCAGTTCAGTCAAAATGGTGCCCTGTGGCACGGTCTTGCCATGTGCAGATGCTGCATGGTACAGCACTGCCATTCCCTATCGCGCTGTCACTGAATAGCACGATAGTGGTGCACCCATGCCTGATGCATGGTGCCTAGGGGGCGAAGGTCAGGCACAGGGTCAATGGTCTCTGGTGCACGGACAGCCACAGCACAATTGGAACCCAATGCGTGTAGCGCTATTGGGTTCCTGTGTACAACCTCCTGTAGTGGCCTACCGTGCTGTTGCCCCAGTGCACCTACGATGCCCCACTGCCACAGCGCCATATAGGTGAACAGTGTTGTAGCGCCACTGGCACAATGGTGGCCATGCCCTGCATTGTCTCCCACGCACAGCATGTCAGCAGCACAGCAGGCGCCTGTGTCATCAACCCAGGCATGCACAGTTAGGTGTGTGCTGCGCATGTCACAGAACTGCGCCCTTTGCTCAGCACGTTCAACACAATTGCGCAAAGCGCAACAGTGTGATATTCAGCTGGCTTATGCAAATCAGCTAATCAGCCATTCAATGGTGCAGTCACTGCATCTGCATCCACGTAAAGATGCGCCTCACCTCATTTGCATGGGTTGCGCTATAAAAGTGCAACATTGGGCTGCACTGGCCATAGTTGGTTACTGCAGTCTATTGCGGTGAGTTGCATGCTGTTTGGGAGTGTGGACTGTGGATTTTGGGACATGCATGGGACTGCACAGTCACAGGTAACACCTGTCATTCTCACAGGCTAAATCATGACCGAGCATGTTGTGGAGGAAGAGGAACAGAGCCATGGGAGGAAGGGGAGCCCAAATTTCACTAAGGCCGAGAAAGATGCCCTGTTCGAGGGCTACCTAGACCAGGAGACGCTTCTCAGTGGATGCCAGGGAACACCACAGGCCCATGCTGCTGCATGGGAGGAGGTGGTGCATGCTGTAAACCTGCATGGCAGCCACCAGTGCTCTGTGCTGGAGTGCAAGAAGAAGATGGGCACAGACAGGCGGAGGATTAAGGAGAAGGTGGCTGCCATCAGGGCAGCACAGTCTGTGACAGGTGGGGGACAGCCGGAGGTGCTACGCCTGATCCCAGAGGAGGAGCGGGTTGCTGGCAGCATGCAGCATTGTGCCATTGAGGGTGTTCCGGGTGGTGGATTCCAGATGGGTGGTAGCCCATCACTGCGTGGCAGGTCATGGTCTGTCTATTGGGGGGGACAGGGCAGGTAACATACAGTGACGCGACTTTGCTTTCCCTTACAGCTCCAGAGCATCTGCATGGGTCAGCGGTGGTGGGCTTCTCCACTGAGGCCAGTCACATGGAGATGGAGGAGGGCCCATCCAGCTCCACAGGAATACACGGGTCAGGGTGACAGTGGGCCCGCCTGATTATCTATAATGATGTTGGTGGAGCAGGTGAGGAGGAGGCTCTGCCCGTGTTCCAGTGTGCCAGCGTCCATGGATGCCAGCATGCTGAGACTCAGGCTGGTGCCAGATCCATCACTGATGATGATGTCGCTAACATCATGGGCAGTGACACGTGTGTGCCACAGGATTGCCACACAGCAGGTTACATCATGGTCATGGCTGTGGGTGGTGCCGCCGTGGAGGCCTGCGTGTCATCACAGTCCCAGCCTGTGCCTTTCAGCACCGGTGGGGCAGCACTGGTGTGTGTACAGGACAGTGGGACTGTTGCAGTCACTGCAGCTGCACCATTGAGCCCTGGGGAGCAGCTGCCGGAGGGGCAGCATCAGCAGTCGGCCAATGGGCATGGGGTAAAGTGTCAGGGGGCAGCTTCAGTGCACCACCTGTGGACATGCCCAGACCTGGCCCTGGTGTGCAGCGCCCACCCTCAAGGGGTGATGAGCATCAGGGCCACGAACACCCTGAGGGACAGCATGCCGATCAGGCAGATAACCTCTTGGATGAGCACACCCGCATACTGCAAGCATCAGTCAATCAGCAGATGCGACTTGTGATGGTGGTGGATGCACTGAGTGCGGCTCTGCACCAGGACACTGTTCTGCTCCTGGCAGGGATGGACCGGTTGCGGGAGGATGTGACCACTGCCATTGACAGGCAGACACAGGCATTCACTGCTGTCATGGCCACAATGGGCACACAGTTATTTGCCCATGCGTCGCTGACACCATGCAGTGCACTGTCTACCCCCTGTTCCCGGCATCATGCGACACCATCCTTGTCGACAGCGGGTTCAGCTGTGGGCATCCCGAGCATGCCTGGTGCAGGCATGTTCGGTGTGCTGCAGACCCCTATGCAAGCACAGTCGTGTTCACACAGTAAAACCCCTTGGGGACTGTCGGTGCCACCCCATGAGGCCAGTGGTCAGCCTGTCACTACTGGCGGGTCTCAGTGAGGCCACCCACGCATCCGTGGTGGCCATGGCACTGTGGTGTGTGATTGACCTGTCTCCCAGCATGGCTACTGTCTGATGCTGCCCTGTGTGCATTGTGTCATTTAGCGGGAAATGCAAGGGTGGTACCCGGCCTGCACGCACACACACAGTCCATCTGCACACCCCCCAGCTGCTGTCCACAGTTGCGTGTGCATGATGATGCCTACATTGTGCTGTATGCCACTGTGCAATGGTGCCCAGGGTCTAACACATGCACAATGACAGGCAGTGGGTGTGGTGGTCTGTGGTCATGTGTGTGGCTAGGGGTGGCATTCTGGGTCGGCGTGCCTCCTACCCTTTGTGCATGTCTGGTGAGTGTGTGTGTGTGTGTGTGTGTGTGTGCATGTGTCTGACCATGTGCCATGTTAGACCTCACCCATCCCTGGTGATGTGTGTGGTTCCATGCCCGGCCACTTCCCTTGATGGCATGCACCCCTGGTGTGTGCCCATACGTGTTTGTGGGTTGTGTCTTTGCCACTGGGGGCTGCACATGGCCCCGTGACTTACCTGGGTTGGCTGAATTGCTCCTCCGAGATGGTGTCCCAGTGCAGCTGTGCCAGCCGGAGCAGTCAGGGGTCCTGTCACCCAAGGGGGGGGCTGCCCATCACCATTGTCACCGGCGTCCTCATCGTCCCCATCGCTGTCCCCCTCTTCGATCTGTACGGCTATCCCACATTCATTGGCATGTTGTGCAGGATGCAACAGGCCAGGAATAGCCCACAGACCTTTGAGGAGCTATACTGTAGGGCACCGCCGGAGAGGTCCAGGCAACGGAAAACTGCCTTCAGCATACCGAACACCTGCTCAATGACATTACGTGTGGTGGCATGTGCCTCATTGTAGCATTGCTGCGATGGGGTCACGGGCCACCAGTATGGTGTGAGCAGCCAGGGACAGAGTGTGTATCCACTGTCACCTGTGTGTAGAGGGTGGAGGTTAGTTTGGTGATCAGCATCACCCTGCCCCAGGCCATGTAGGCCACTACCCATGTCAGCTCTGACAGTGCCCCTCCCAAGCCTTATGTCTGTCCATGTGGGTTGCATACTCACCCACTAAGTGGCCAGTGGGGCTGTCCCAACTCTCAAATCTGTGGCACAGTGCCGACTGGTGCCAGATGAAGGCATCGTGTGCTCCCCCAGGGTGCATGGCACAGACATTGATTATGCGCCCCCTGGCATTGCACACCACCTGGCAGTTGATGCTAGCATAGCCCTTCCGATTCATATATGCAGCCCCCTAGGGGCCAGGTGGTGTGTGGATGGCTACGTGGGTGCAGTCTACCCATGGTAAGCAAGCACATGCAAGCTGCCACTTTAGTCTCCACTGACACAGCATGGCTGTGTCATGTGGGTGCCTGTATCACATCACTGCACAGCTCACAGACCACCTCAGAATTGCCCAATTCAGGTGGTACTGGCCCACAATCTCAGTATCACTATACAGCTTGAAGCTGGTGCAGGCTCAGTACTGCCTGTTGGGGGCATACCTTCAATGGGCCCTTCCACGAACATGGCCCCCTGCTGCCCACCTTCTCACCCCCCTCATTACTGCCTCCATCTGGATGGTGGCACTGGCCATGTCCCTGGCTTGTGTTCACCACCCCGGCAGCTGTTTTTGTGTTCCCCCCACTGTCCTGGCTGCTACTTCCCCTGCACCGGGAACACCTAAATGTGGTGGCCTCTGTGCTGTGTGGCATGTCCCCCTTCTGCACTGGCTGTGTCTCCCCACACCTTCCCTGTGCCTCTCTGTTCAGGGTGCCCTTTTCCTGGCCTGCCCTGCGTGTCCCTCCTGCCCAGTTTGACTTGCTATGGTTCAGCCTCATGTGCCTTCCCTGTAGCGTTCTTGTGCCTCTCCCTTGTTCCTTTTTATTTTGGCTCATTTCCACTATCGTGCATCTTCCGCTTGCTCCCTTATTGCGCAAGGCGCATGTTGTTGAATATTGCACTGCGCCATTTATGCATGGTCCCTCCCCCTTCAGTTGCGCATACATTCATTATCATTGCGCTATTGATCAGCATGATTTGGGGGGTGCATCTGCCTCCTGCTGAATATCGCAGAATGGTGCATTTTCGGACTTGCACTGGATCAACCCTATTGCGCATGGCGCAACCCTTTTGAATATCTGGGCCAATGTATTTTAGCATTGTAAACCAGCTCAGCCCCCTTGTTTGTCAAAAGCGGTTGCCAAACCACACAAAATCTTTAGCAGGTGACTTCATGTCAACCAGCACCAGCCTGGTGTAAGGTCCCTGGACCCTTAAGAAGTAATCAGCTGAGCTGGGGGTAGGGGTTGTACTTGCACCTGTTCCATCTTGTCTTCTCAGGACATTACAAAAGACTTTGACTGGCAAACAAGAAATATCCTCATTAAATGTTTCCAGGGGATTATTAAGATATGTAAATAAAATTATTTCAATATACCTATATTTTGTTTAACAGTCCCCCAGAAGAAACCAAATACTGGTGAAATGTTGGGGAACGTCTGAATACAATTTACAATAAAGACAAAGTGGAAAATTACACGAGGTCTGCGTAAGGTTTTTTGGCCAGAGATGGAGAACTGTTGCTCTTAAACAAGAAACATCTGCCTTTCCAGACATAGAAGAGCTCCACCTAATTTATCCATGGTTCCAGATGGCATATCCTGAAAAGGCTCTGCCAATCCTAACAATAATGCCTGACAACACAGACAGGCCAGACCCCCTTTTTCAAATCTACAAACACAGAGTGATGGGATGCCAAAATAATTCTCCTTTAATTAAAAAAAAAACATGCAACTCCATGTGGTTCCACAAACCTAATTGTATACCCACCTTCTGCAACTCATCCCACCAGGTGCCCAACAAACTGTTTACACACATTTTGACACCACGAACCTCCAACCACAGCCTTCTCAAGGCCTTACATTAAAGCCTGGCTGACCCAGTGGCCTGACTGCAATTGACATTCCTAAAACTCTGGAATTCAAATATTCACGTCATTTATGTCTCCGAAAATTTAAATATATTGTGGTGCACTATGCCCAATATGATCATTGTGCCATTGCAAATATGTTTAGATTTCATGCAATTATATTTCTAAGTATAGTTGCAGCTTGTCAAGTATAAGCTCAGGACCCTATAACAGGGCGGGAAACTGTTCCATGCCCTGGGATGTTTCAGTCTAAGCGCCCTCAGTGAGATTTGGTTATGACAGGCCTGGTGGGGAGTGTATTAGCTCTATTTGAGATAAATCTGTTAGTCTGACATGGGGGGCATACACAACAACTTGAAAAACAAATCAGATGTTTTCACAAGCTAAAAATGTTCTAAAGCCTATGCTACACAGTACACATGGGTTAACCATAAGTTAAAAGTTCACAGTGTATAATATGTATACTATTGCACTTTCATTTCATAAGACAGGTCTAAACTAGGCCAGACAGCAGCATATAAGCAGGGAAACTATATTTTAATCACTGCCACAATCTCTTCTGAGACCTGGAAGCAGGGTGTGTTCACAGATGGCAGTGCTCCCAGATCAGCCAAAGCATTTTCCTGTAGCAGACCCTAATTTTTCCTGTATTTTCCCTGTAAAACTTGGGTAAAATTCCTGTAGATTTTCCTGTATGCTCAAGCCAATTTATTTTTGCAATCGGTGTCATTACAGTTGTCAATAAAATCAGTACAACACATGTTCTGGCTGTTTTGAGTGTTCTTATTTACTTTGAAAATGATGCATGATTGATACCCCGAGACAGAGTTGGTACCCTCATTTTTTTTTTCATCCTCCGGTGAATGAAAGGAGATTTTTTTTTAATTAATATTTCTATGTTAAAATAACTCAGAGATCTCCTCAGTCTCCCCAAGCACACTCTGTCCCATCGACAGGGACAAGACACTTGAATTATTTTTTCCATCTTCCAGTGACTGAAAGGGTTTTTTTTAATTAATATTACATTTAAAAAACTTATCATCTCCTCGACCTCCCCGTGTACATGTCCCAGCCAAACTGATCCATGAATGATGCATGATTCTTTGGTTACCACACAGAGGTTTGATACTTGAATTATGTTTTAATTCTCTGGTGAATGAAAGTAGTTTTATTTGTATTTAAATTACTCAGATCTCCTCGACCTCCCCCGAGTACACACTGTCCCAGCCAAAGCAGCACACAGATTAATGAATAATTCATGATTATTTGCTTGCCCCAGAGACCGGTTTGGTACCTGAATAATTGTTTCATTATATTATTTGTTCATCTTTTTCTCTTAATATTTATATTTTATAAAAAGCTTCCACACACATACTGTTAAAACCCTGTTCAAAAACTCATACTGTAGATCTCATTGACCTCCCCCAAGTACATCATTCTGTCCCAATGACCATCAACTTATTTGTTCTTCTTTTTCTCTTAAAATGTATATAATATTTATATTTTAAAAAATGCTCCAACACACAACCTGTTAAAATTATGTTCAAAAACTCAGATCTCATAGAACTCCTCCAAGTACACACTGTTCCAATAACCACTGACAGGGAGGACACACACCTAAATTATTTTCCATCCCGACTCCGGTGACTGAAAGGAGTTTTTCTTGTACTAAATGTATTAAAAAAAAAATCGGAGATGATCTCCCCAAGTACACTCTGTCCCAGGCAGCCAAAGAAAGCATAGAAAATCAGGATGAAGATGTTGCCGGTTATTTCATTGCATTTCAATTTTTAAAACCAAGAACGTAACCCCCAGAGACAAACAATTTATTTAACTTTTTTTGCAGATTCTCCCATGAGAAGGCAGCTCAGGGATCAGACTCATCTCCTGTGTGAAATATTATGGTGTCTTGGCTTGTAAAAGGCTGACAAAAGAAAAAAAAATGGCGGTCTGGAGGGGGGGGGTCTCGATGTGGATGCCTGACTTCGCTTGCGACTTTTTCAAGATGATCCTCCGGTGAGAACAGGCAGCTCAGGGATAAGAAGAAAAGATGCCTCTAATATTTTCTTCTTTGCAGTACTAGTACAATGAAACAGAGCTTGGACCGGCGGTGGTGGATCAGGGTCTCTTCTCATCTTTTCTCTCATGGATCGGATGTGGGTGAGGTTGGTCCCAGGGTGATTAGAATGCCAAAAACACATGGTGGCAGTGAGCTCAGCTGTGTGAACGATTGATCCTCGAACTCCTTTCTCTCTCTCTCACACAGCAAAATCAGTGGCACTAAGGCAAGCAGAAGGTTTAGTAAGGAACTAAACATGCTGGATAGCCAGTTTAAATATTCCCAGGGCCAGTACTGCATCAAAGCATTTGCGCATAACCATCAGAAACCACAGTCAGTGCATAATCAGAGCATGACTGGGTCTCTGGACCAATCAAGGGGCAGGCTTGTGGAAATCTTGTCTGGGACTCTCAGCAGCAACTTTTCCCCGTGACGATGCCAATTTCTCCCATAGATTGTACAACAGACAGAAATCCTTCCCGTACCCCATTTTTAGCCCCCAAACTCCATAAAATATGGGAATTCCTGTAGATCTGGGACCACTGAACAGATGGCCAAATGGTGTTACCCTCATTATTGGACCTCAGCCTGTACCTCTGACTGCATGGCCAACGCCGCCACTTTTTCCTTTTACAATTACCAGGAATTTAGGTTATGTCACACCACTCCTTAGTCAAAGATATTGCTAATAATGACCTTGTCATTTTTCCATCTAAATAGTTATGTGTGTTTCATAAACTGTTTCTAGCAGTGTTTTACAAGTAACAGGTTTCAACAGACTGGCACGTGTAAGATCTTCAAGCAACACATCAACTTTTCTTCACTGTTGGTGTTTTCCAAGCCTGGCTGGTGCCTCATACTAACTGATTGTTCTATTATGGACTGTCAATACTTGTGCAGGGGTGTGATCCTTTTCTAAAAAAAAAAGTAAACTATGCCACTGTGTGTGACTACTCCATTGAAGGACTCGGTGAACAATAGGCTAATGCACCTCCTGCCAAGGCCTCTGCAAATCCAGCCATCCAGCAATGGTCAACATTTTGTAGATTTCTCAGGTTCTACACCTGATGGCAAAGCAGAACACAGGAAGCAGGTACTCACAGTGTAAAGGTTTATTTCTAGCAGTATGGTACTGTACATGCATGCAGAAAAAGTCAGCTTATTGTTAGCTAAGAGTTCTGAACCTCCACCATAGGAATGTCATCATAGGAAAACTCTGTGGGCTTATATAAGCACTCACAATTATACTAAGATAAGATCAAGTCCCATTGCTATGGTGATGGGCTCGTACGCATTAGCTACATATTCTACATTATCCTGATTGGCTAAATTTGGTGGGTAGTAGCTGTTATCTATGTTGCCATTTTGGCTGTAACTTTTGTATGTAACACATTATTATTGTATCATCAGAACAATAGTACAGTCAGTACAGTACTTTAAAATGAAAGTGGAAGATCAACTAAAAGGCCAAATAATGCTCTATGTGCCCACTATGCATGGAATGGCCTACCTCAGGAAGTGGTGAATATGAATACAGTGCAGGGCTTCAAACAGGCATGGAATAGGCATAAGGGAGCAATGCAGATGAGTATGAATAGGTAGGCCATTGACAGAGTAAAGGCCTATGGCACATTCATAAGTTAGAAACAAGCATTTGTCAATGCTGAATGTTGTCGTGCTGGCATTGGCTTTGATGGTGCAGTGCGGAAATAGATTTTTGGCGGGATGTGAAAATGACAGCTGTACTGTTCATAAGAAGGTGTAAAAAATGGCAGTGGTGAAAATGTGGCATGTAAGTATTGCAAATTTGCGAAGTTACAAGGGTGCATGGGAAATGTGCAATGCACACTTGTAACACAGTCATTTTATGGAGTTCCAGCACCAAATTTTCAACTTAGGCATTTTAGCACCTCTGCTCATTTACAGAGTCAATGTCATTTCCTCAAACTGTCCCAAAAAGTGATTTCACACAGAGACTGCGCTATTCTGCACCGGACGTGCGAAAACACATTTTGGGCAGGATATGTAAAATAACAGCTGTACTGTTCATCAAGAGGTGTGGAAAAATGCCAATGCTGAAAATCCAGAGTGAAAATATTACAAATGCACAATGTTACAAGCGAGCGTGTAAACTGCACAACGCACTCTTGTAACAGCCATTTTATGGAGTATCATCACCAAATTTTCAACATGGGCATTTAAGGACCTCTGTTCATGAACAGTGTCACTGTCATTTTCATAATCTGCCCCGAACACTGATTTCCCACAGCGACCGCAGTATTGTGCACTGGAAGTGCAGAAACACATTTTGGCCAGGATGTGGAAAATGACAGCTGTACTGTTCACAAGGAGGTGTAGAGAAATGACAATGTTGAAACTCTGGCATGAAAATATGGTGAATTAGTGAAGTTACGAGCGTGTGTAGCATAGTAAAACAGCCATTTTTTTGATTTTTTCTACCAAATTTGCAACATAGGCTTTTTGAGAGCCCACCTCATGAACACTGCCACTGTCCTTGCGTTAATCAGTCCCGAAAGGTGATTCCACGCAGTGACTGAGAAATCGCCTTTCAGGACTGATTAATGTCATAACTGTGACAGAATTCATGAGGAGGGGTTCCAAAAACCCCATATTGAAAATTTGGTGCAAAAATTCCAAAAAATGCCTGAGATATGCATCAAAGTTGAAAAAAACCCTATTTATTCCATTATACAGCTTACTGGCATTTCCTCAGTTCGCTGTCGGCTTTGAAAAGTGAAGACATATTCCCGGTCCACCGAACATCGTCACGCTGAGCTCCGGAGGTAAATATGGGGTGAGCGGGGTGTGGGGAGGCAGGGTCTGCAGTGGGTGGGTGCAGGTGGTGGGTAGGGAGACTAGGAGAGACCGATTTCTGCTTACAGGTACTAAAAAAACACATCGCGGATGGTTTTCTTTTTTACAGGTGGTTTCTTTTTGGGGGGTACAGTAGCCAACAGGGAATTGGGAACCCCCGTCAGCACAGAAGAAGGGGGAGGCATCATCCCTATGGGAGTGGGCTCCCGTCGACAAGCTCTTAGCGGAGGACACCTTCTGCTGATGGGAGTGGAGCTCCCGTCCGCTATACTTGGGCAAAGTAAGCCAACCGGGATTGGGCACCCCTATAGTCGGCAGTTTAGTGGCCACTGTGCCTCCATGTTTCAGCTGGCGAAAGAAGGTGAAGGTTCACGCGTGTGATGAGCTTTGCTTGCATTGCAGCGGACCTTTCCTTAGATGTGCTTGCCTGGGTGGTGTGGCACCAGCATGCAGGCTGATTGGGGAATGAGGGATGCACCTACTGGTGCGTGCCCTGCATTCGCCCAACAGCAACCGCGCCTCCAAATCTGCACTACCCCAAGATGTTGGCTGCGCAAGCATGCCAACATAAAAATGAGTAGACTAGATGGGCCTTGCAGTCCTTATCTGCTGTCAACTTCTATGTTTCTATGTTTCTATTACATTCCAGGCCACTCGGTCCCTGACTGCTTAGCAGGTCATTAACTATTGTTTTATCTATACAAAATATGTTTCCAGCTTACTGGTGGAAGAGTCCTATTCTGTGCCCTTACAGCAATTGCAACATGTTATTTCTAAACTGGACTGATAATTTTATCCTTCCCTTGATTTCTAAGACTTTATATACATTGCTTTTATGCTACAATAGAAACTCATCTAACCTATCATTTTAAATACAGTACATGCTCTACTTCTACAGCTTCTTGCTCTGTTACCTGTTGAGTGAAATACATTTTTCTTAATGTTTCCCTTTATCCTACTCTCTCACAGCCTTAGTTTGTACCATCCGGTTCAAGGATCACATAGTAGTAAAGCACTTCCTCACCTTTTCTATCAGTTCTCTCCAGAATTTAAAAAATCGCTATCACACACCCCTTTCACCAGGGTGAACATCCTTAAGCACTCCCTCTTCTCCTAGCTCAACTACTCTAACCTTTTAATAATTTTTTTGAAGCCATATGCTCTGCTCTCTGCACCTCTACTATATTATTTTGGTACTGTGGTGTCCAAATCTGATCGCCATGTTTGAAATATGACCTCACTACAGTCTTGTACACTGGTAAGAGCCATCACTTTCCTTGCTCTATTCATCGCTCCTATCTTTATACAACCTAGTATATTGTCATCCCTGCTTACCACAGCCACACACTGCTGGGAAGATATCAGCTTCCCATCCGTTATCCCATCGAAGCCCCTTTCTGGGCCTATGATTGCTATTGCAGCTCCTCCTCCCTAGATGTGCGTCTCACTGAAAGGCTTTTGCAAATACGTTAGTAGGTTTAAGTTTAGAATTTAAATTTTTGGCTAAAGTTTCAGACTACTTAGGGTAACAGCACTGGACAGCCAAAATGCCGCCTGTCCTCTTCTGTTTCCCCATGCAGTTGCTCAATCAAGTATCCTTCATTCCTTCAATCTCTAAAACAGTTATTCCACCCTCCACACCTTCTGAGAGAACAGCCATCACTAAAAGTGAAAGAGAAGTTCCTCACTGAAGTAAGAGTACAGTTTCTTTCTGGCATTTATTTGTTCCAAATAATATGGCTGCCAGCAGAGAGATGATGAAAAAGAGTCTTAATAATGATGTTTCTGGAATTTAATTAGGGGTGATGTTGTGGGTGATCTACCACTGCAGGTGTAGGGGGATTGGGGGATTATGGTTCCATATTAAGTGAAGATTTTTAAAAATGGTTTTTAAAAATACTTTCAGTCAAAGAGGAATATCTGGGGATGTGCCATAAATATCAGTAATGGAGAGGTTTAATACAGGGGTCTGAAACTTGAAGGACAGGAGAATGGCACTAGTATGATGTTGGCAAGTACCATGAATTCAAAGAGCAGCCTAGAAAACTTCTGGATGATAATATGAAATATTTCTGGACAGGTGGTAACCCTTTTGGGCAGAGATGTAATTTCTGGACTGATCATGAAAGTGGTAGGGCACTTTATTCTGGTGGCCTTCTGGTTGGTAAAGGTTTTGTTCCAGGGGAAGGGTACTTATAGGTGTATGTAAACCTTGCATACTGATGGGGCCCAGCAGAGGTGCTGGTACCTAACAGTTTAGTGACTGAAAAAGACTGCAAATCTTTAGTACTATTTCTCTTGCAAGTGATTCCCTGCAGCTTTCCATGCAAATATCTAAGTTTACATGCTGCATGCATCCTAGTCACTGACAAATGTTGGCTAAAGCTAGGGAGAGGAACTGAGAAGGCAGAGTGCCCCTTAGGTTGCTGCTGAAGGGAGGAAACAACAAAACAGGAAAGGTCCAGAAGGGGAGGGTCAACATGCTGTAGAAGCAACACAAGAACAAGAGAACAACAACCAAGAGGAGACAGAATGGGCTGCTTGTGTAGGGGCTAGGGCCAAGCAAAATATATCTTCTGCCAGTGGAATTCTGGCAAAATTACTATTTACTTCCATTAAATTTCTGCAAAACTTTTTTGAAATTTTGCCAAAATCTAAATTTCAGTTAATTCCATCTGTTGTAAACAGTAATCATCCAAATTGCACCACACTCTGTATGGTGCTTGCCACTACAGATGCAGGCGAAGTGCATTTGAAGTGGGCACTTCACGTTTCCACTCTGCTACGCAGAGTGGGCAATGCAAAGCGCCACTTCACCTTTGTCATTACCACTTTGCGTTGGCATAATGAGAACGTGAAGTAAGGCGAAGTCATTGATTTCAATGGACTTTGCGTTCCTCATTATGATTCTAAGTGATCCACTTGGTGTTTCAGACTTGGCAGCCCCCCCAAACATAACATGGCTTACAGTACTGTAAGTCACATGCTCTCTAGCCAGGCAGGAAGGAAGTGAGTCACACAGACAGTTTCACGTTCTCCTGTGCAGACTGAGAGAGAGGAGTGTGTACTAGAGAGAGGAGTATTTTGATTGCAGAGGAGGAGAGTTAATATTTGATACTTAACCCAACAGCTTTTTTAAAAGCTACATTTTTCTGTCTTTTCTGTACTGTTTTTTACTTAATTTGTTCTTTCTGTAAATTTTATTTTTCTTACCTACTTAGTTGTGTGTGTGTGTGTGTGTGTGTGTGCGTGACTGTATGTGTGTTGTGGTGTGTCATGAGATGGAGCAGGGTGAGGGAATGTCTGGGGCAGGGGCAGCTCTGGGAGAGCATGGTAGTACACGTCGTTATACCATGCGCATGCGTGGAGGGCATAGGCACCCATTCCTGTTGGACTGCTCTAAACTTATGAGTGTCCAACCTCCGGAAGCAGGACCAGCACCGCCTCCTGACTCTGAGGCAGTTCAACCACCACCACCACCAAGTCCAGCACAAGGTCCTTTGGACCAGGTGTGGATCCCATCCGTACTGTTGAGCAGTGTGAGCAGCCTACTGCCAGTTCATCTGGCCCTCCCCTGCCTGTGCCTGGTCCTCCCCTCATCTCCGTTGTTTGGCAGTTTTTTGACTGTGTTGCGGGGGCCAGCAGTGTGGTGAAGTGTCGACTATGTGTGGTGGAGGTGCGCCGTGGCCCCCGGGGGAGTCACCTGAGGACTGGGGGCCAGTGCACCCATATGCTTAATCACCACCAGTTGGAGTGGCAGGCTGCCACAGAACAGACCATGTCTGCACCTGCTGGCCGTTCCATGGTAGAGGGTGCCTCTGTGCATAGCAGGTGCGGCATCCCTAAGAAGAAGAGGGCCACAGCAGCACTTGTTGCTCCACCAGCACCCCCACCACCACCACCAGCAGGTCAGCCTGCCGAAGGAGTGGACACCAGAGAAGCACGTGTAACACTGCCTGACTTGGCAGTTCTCTGGAGTGCTGTTGAGGAGAACAGCGAGAGGATGAGTGCTGTGGAACAGCAGTTGGATGACATAGAGGGACATCAGCTTCAAATTATGTCCATGCTGGAACTGCTGCTGGATCACCATAGGATCCCACATTAGTTTTGTTTCCTCACACCATGTTCCCCCCACCTTTCTTGCTGTGCCATAAAATGTATTCCTCCACCATCCCTGACCCTTGTATGTAATTATGCCCTTTTTTGTTGTCTTCAGTATGCGTTACACTTTGTATTCTGGGGCCCCTTCCTTCTGTTAAGTGTCTGTGTGTTTTGTGTGTGTGCGCTGTTTTGGTGCCTCATTTTTCTGCATCCGTAAAAGGCATCTCTCTTGTGTCCAGAAAATTGACAAGTGGTAACATAGCACATACCAAGTCCCCCAGAATTTATGGCGCACTCAGTCATGCACACAAAAGTGGCACAGAGTCCCCAGATTTCTTCTGCAGGCCCAGAATGCATCCTCCATGTGTCCAGAAAATTGACAAGTGGTAACACCGTGAAATGAGACTGTTTCAGCACATACAAAGTCCCCCAGAATTTATGGCACAGTCAGTCATGCGCACAACAGTGGCACAGAGTCCCCAGATTTTTTTCTGTAGGCCCAGAATGCATCCTCCTTGTATGCAGAAAAGTGAAAAGTGATCATCTCAACTGGATTGAAAGGTGCACTTTGGATGTACAGTAATAGTAGCCTTGGTGAGTAGATATATATATATAGATATATACATATCTATATATATATATATATATATACACGGTTGTGTATGTTGTAGGTGATGATGAGGGGGGGTTGAACTTGACATGAACATGTATTCATGCTATTGTTCTGCATCACACACAGGTGACTCTTTCTCTGAACTGTTGCTGTGCACCGTCCAGTGCTCAATGAGAATTTTTTGCACTTAAATGGAAATGGATAACTCTCAAGCACATGAAGGTAAGTATTTCTTTTTTTTTGGGGGGGGGTGTCATATTTTCAGTTTTGTCTGTAATGGTTTCTTATTTTTTTATTTCTTCACAGATTTCATCAGCATCCTTCTGGAGTCCGGTTCTTAATGATGGTCATGGTCATCGAATGAAACAACTTCTGCGTGTTGCACGTGTGCCCAAGCTTGGGTGGGGGGGTGTGCATGATCATGTTGACGAACTTCTTTGGATAAGGCCACTTTGACAGAACAACAAAGTATCACGAATTTTCCTAAAAAAAGAAATGAATGACTTCTTAAAAGTTACAACTTCATTGTTATGTGTCCCTCCCTGGTTCTCAAATTTCCATCCCTATTGTCAACTAAGTTACATTTCAGAAACACATCTTGTCAACTACTAAGACAACCTGTTGTGTGCAATATTTGCAGTGGTCTTTACAAAGCAATGAAATAAAATCTTCATACTTACCAGAATGGATTTCACATGGACATTACATCGCTTCCTCTCTGTCTGTACGGTATAGCTACAGCATCTTTCCCAACGAGTAATATTAGCGATGGAGCCTGTTTTTGTTCCCCTGTAAAAGAAACAAAATAAGTGTACTGTATGTGTTTTGCCACTGCCGCTCTGAAAAGCTACAGAAAACAAAACAGACAACTTCAGGAAGTGAGGCAGCATAACAAACATGAGTGCACATACTATTTACTTTATGGTTTAAATATTAAGAAGCTGGTGGTGGTGGTGCACTGGTAGACTGGTGGTCTGTGGTGGGCAGACAGACTCATGGTGGCAGCAGACTTGGATATCATAAGTCCCGGTGGTGGTGGTCCATGGGGGGCAGACAGACTCATGGTGGCAGCAGACTTGGATAACATCAGTCCCGGTGGTGGTGGTGGTCCCTGGGGGGCAGACAGACTCATGGTGGCAGCAGACTTGGATAACATCAGTCCTGGTGGTGGTGGTGGTCCATGTGGGGTAGACAGACTCATGGTGACAGCAAACTTGGATAACATCAGTCCTGGTGGTGGTGGGCCGGGGTGGGCAGACAGACTCATGGTGGCAGCAGACTTGGATAACATCAGTCCTGGTGGTGGTGGTGATCCATGGGGGGCAGACAGACTCATGGTGGCAGCAGACGTGGACAACATCAGTCCCAGTGGTGGTGGTGGTCCATGGGGGGGGCAGAGAGACTCATGGTGGCAGCAGACTTGGATAACATCAGTCCCAGTGGTGGTGGTCTGGGGTGGGGGGAGCACACCACCTTTTAAATACTGCAGTTAAAACCTTCCAACATTAACCACATCATCATCCTCATAAAGAAAACTGCCCTCACAGTCATCGATGTCTGAAGTCTGACCACTGGGAAATTCTTTCTCCATTGTGTCATCATCTACGTCAGTGGTGGGCCATTTCAGGCAGCCACTGCCAGTGCCACCAGGATGCTCCATTTTCACACCAGCAAGACCACCATGACTAGGCCGGGGTATGAATACCAAGGCTGCAGTCTGTGCTGGTATGTGCCTCTCATTCATTTTAATGAATGTTAACAAACTAACATTTGCAGGAGACAGGTTTGTCTGACGATCCCTGACTATTGCACCTGCTGAGCTGAATACCCTCTCAACACATACACTGGAGGGTGGCATGTGAGGTACTTCAGTGTCACTACAGTCAGCTCTGGACATTCACTGACCTTTCCACTCCAGTACAAAAGAGGATCTTCACTTATTGTCAGATGCCTGTTTTCAGACAAATATGACTCAACCATTCTCTGTGCTGCACTAAGTCCGATTGTTGATGCATCAGCCTGTTCCCCGGAATCATTGATGTCACAAATACCCACTTGGGACAAAGCCTCCCAAAGCGGGTTGACGCCAAACACTTTGGATGACAGACCACCAGGAACTACAGTCCCTGTACCCTTGCATGATATGCTTGCTGGTCCTCCAGCTACACCTTCAGCTGGATTATATTGCTGAGCTTTGCAAACCTTGGCACGTGACTTCTGTGCCCCATGAACCAAGCGAACCAGTTGACCACTGATATTTTTTACCTGTTCAGGCCCTCCCTCCAGTACTGATGCAATTCCACGTTTGTATCATGGGTCCAGCATTGTTGCCATGGCAAAGTTGTCGCTACGCTGAATGCTCACAATGTGACGATTCTGGTCAAATACTGTCAGCATGTGTTGCATCAACATACTGCTACCACCGTCTCTGGCGATATCAAGGCTATGCTGTATATTCACCAATGTCTGCCTCAGCACCCTCAGCAGTGAAATAGATTGGCTAATGGAGGCAGGCTCACCACTCACTGCCTGTGTGGCATGTTCAAAAGGCTGCAAAATTGTTATTACAGAGTCCATGAGGCACCACTGTTCAGTCGTCATAGACATGGAGGCCCCAGAACTGTCACGGCTAGTGTGCATAACAAGATATTCTGTGATGGCTTTGTATTGTTCATACAACCTCTCTGCCATGTACAACATGGAGTTCCATCGGGTGACAACTTCCAGCTTCAAGCGGTGCTGAGGCAGGCTGTTTTGTATCTGCAACTGCTGCAGTTGGTCACGGGCCTTCCAGATCTTGAAAAGTGAGACAGATACGTGTGCAATGGTCAGCATTTCCTTTATGTCAGGGTGCTGCAGAAGCTCCTGAACCACAAGATTTAAACAGTGGGCCATGCATAGAACACGAAAAAAACACCATTCGTGATGCATTTCACCACATTTGACCCATTGTCACTTGCTATGAACCCAGCTCTCAGGGACAGAGGGTTTAGCCATCTGTCAATTTCAGTCAGTAACATGTCCAACATGTTCTCACCAGTGTGTGAACAGATCACACTGCACATAGTAATTGTTGCATGCTGGCGAATTCCAGGAAGATTGCTACCATGACAATCCACCTTCCTGCACTGACTATTCACACTACCAGCATCACAAACAACCCCCAGCACCTGTGCCCAGTGTGCAGTTATACACAGATATGAACTTCCTGCTGTTTTGCCACTTGTTCACATATCCATACTTAAATGGATAAATGGAGAGGAGGAATGTTGAAGGGCATGTCTTACTGAGTCTGAGACAATGCGGAACAACTCGGGGACAGCACGGGTAGAAAAGTATGTCCTGGATGGGACTTTCCATTTTGGACAGGCGTGGGCAGCAAACCACCGGAACCCAGAATTCTCCACAAAGGAGAAGGGCAAAAGATCGATTCCCAGCATTTCCGCTACAGCAGCATTAAGTTCACGTGACACTGTATGATTGGGGGAGTACTTCAGCTTATGCGCAAAAACACTCTGTAATGTGGGCTGACTTAAATGTTTTACAAGGTGTGTGTTGTTGGTCACAAATGGTTGTGCTCTGTGATGAATGGCATTGGCAGGGGGTGGAGTGTGGACATTTGATGAAGACGGTTGCACAGGTGATGATGACAAACCCAGAAATGATGTTATTTTTCTGGATTTGCCAACTGGGGTTGATGTACCACTTGCATTAGACATACTGCATTCACCACCACCACCACCACAAAAACTGCTACTCTCACCAGCACTGGACAACATTTCAAAGTCATTATGGTCCTCCACCTCATCATGCCTGCAGTAATCCTCTGCTCTTATTACCGCACTACTGCACACGTTTAATTTCCTACTGGGCTTAACAGTCACGGAAGGGGATAACATGCTGGCTATGGTTGCCGCCGGTGATACTGGTGAACGCCCAAGTCTGGTATTAGCTGCCAGCTTGTGCTGGGTCCAAGAGCCAAGTGCCTATTCTTAAGATGCATATGCTGTCCTCCTGTCCCAAGATGGCTCCCCTTTTTACCTCGACTCACACGCACATGGCAAACCTGGTAGATTGCAACTGAATCATCATTTGCATCTTGAACAAAAAAATCCCAAACAAGGGACTGTGATGCTCTGCTTTTAACATGTCCATGATGATGTGGCTTATTTAAGTCTGTTATTTGGGGGGGGCACATGATGTTTCTGGCAATGCACACCTGGACTGCAACTGACCACCATGACTACCTATCATATTGAGTACTGGGTCATCATCATCATCATCATCATCATCCACTAAAACCGGTAAATCACAAGTTTTTACGGGGTTGGGGATTCCTGCAAACAGATTCAGAAATTTCAGACACAGCCACTTTTAATTTCTTTTTCTCTGGTTCCTAACTGGGGTCAATTCAATCATCATCATATTCATCAACATCACTGTCACACACATCCACATCTTCTGCTTGGATGTTAGCATGTGGACTGCATGTTGCAACAACAGCAACATCATCATCATCATCAGCATCATCACATTCATCATCAGCATCTACACCACCATCACCTAATATTTTTTCACCACACTGTGAATCACTATTACATGGAAAATGAGTGACGTTAAGTGCCACGGTGGATGGAATATCACATTGTATGCTATCATTGACATGATCATCAGAATCAGGTTCAGTTAATGGGATGTTACTGGGAAGTATGACATCATCTATGCTGTCACTCACTTGCACTGCTTCACACTCAATATGTTTGGATACAGTACACTGGTCGGAAATAGAACTTGACGCAACAATGCTAACACTTCCTCCACCACCACTAACACCAGAAATACTAACACCACCAGCTGGGAAAACATCATTTCCTCCAACTATCAATGAAGCTACTGACTGGGCTGTAAAAACATTGCAGGAGAAATACCTTTCCTCACATCAGCAATGCACTTCTACATCCACGTACTACTACCATGCCCACAGACCCTCTTACTGACAACATTGCCATGGCCAGAAAAAGCTTTACTTGCACGTCTCTTTGCAGGCATTTTGGGGGATCAACCACAAATATTATTACCAAATTCAGATTTTGATACATTCACTTTCTGACTGGAGGGTCGCTACTCGCTACTATTGCTAGCTGGATGTGAAGCAAAATAAACAACTGTGGCTTCAGCAACAGATAAGGGACTACTGTGTTGAGACACTGTCACGGAATTAAAACAACTTCAGTAACCAGTGTTGCTGATGGGGTCACAAAAACAATCCAGTCTGGTAAAAAATACCTTTTCAATGTGGGGGGGGCAATGAATACAGACAGTGCTGATTTTTACGGCACTACAAGCAGCAACACTAAGAACAGATAACACGATCGCAGTACAAAAATCAGGCAGCTGCAGTGGATTGCAGGTTCACACTGCTGCGCTAAGTTGCACTTACACTGATCTGTGTCATAAATTTTAAAAGGTGTGTTATATTTGATGCACGCACCACTGCACACACAACACAGAACACTTTGTGTACAATGCTGAATGAGGAATGCGATGTAAATGCAAACGTTCAGTGTACTCAGTGCCACATAATGGAAATTTGTAATTTAAACAACCTGACCTTATGAAATGCTGCATCACATTCACACAACAAGCAACAAGAACATTTGTACTATCACTGATTATTTTACTACGTGTACAGTAACACAGTCAGTTATATAACAAAAATATTACCAAAACACAAAGAAATTACTAATTCTCCAATTTAAATCTACCTACACACAGATACGCACCTCCCCCACACAGCACACTTCACTGTCTTTCACCACACACACTCAATGTTGTAAATTTACATTCAAAATCCACACACAAACAAAAACGCTCGATGGTGTGAGCACAGGAGGGTTTCCTACAGTCAATGAACTACAGTTAGATCCCCTCAAAAAAACAAAAATGCTTTTTGAACAGCTTTTAAAAGATTCCTACAGACAGCTATCAGAGCACATTGTCTCCTACTCCTTCCTACTCATACTACCTCGAACTGTGGCTGTGCAGATCAATATAGAGCCCATGTGACCTGAACTCCCATGAATCACTGCAAAATCCTCCTTCAGAGCTCAAAAACAAGGCGAAGTAAGGCGATGTGAACTGCCACCAATGTACTTCGCCTTAAAAATTGAAAGAGAAGTGACCAGTGGAGGTGGAGTAATGCGAAGTAGCTGTTTTCAATGCACTTCATGTTCCTCATTATAACGCTAAGTACTCCGCTTCGCATTGCAGAGCACTCCGTGAATCTGCCTTTGCTCCACAAATCACTTCACAGATTGAGCCCACTTCGCCCACCACTACTTGCCACATTCCTTATGCAGACGCTTACCAAGTTTCAGGTTTTTAGCTTTAAAGGAGATTGAGTTATATGTCTCCACACATTTGGATTTTTCTAAATTACTTTTCAGAAGTGCATAAGCGGAATTGTAAACACCATATAACTTTGAAATTAGACAATAAAATATCACCAGTTTAGCTAGGTTCATTGACCAAAAATGACAGAGAGAGAGAGAGATTGTGTGTGAGTGTGTGTGTGTGTGTGTGTGTGTGTGTGTGTGTGTGTGAACTCTAATCTCTTGCTCAAAGGCTCGCCAAATTACGAGCAGCTAAAGATTGCAAAACAGCATCAGCAGTTTAAGTTGAATTTAATGAGCTTTTGTGGAAATTGTGGAAGTTTGAGATAATTTTGTCAAAGCCATATCCATACATTTTGCCCAGCCATACACTTGAGCTGCCATTGTGGAGGAAGGAAAAGGCTGGGTACAGTGGCAGTAAGGCAGCATTCACTGGGGGCTCCATAGTAATGTACAGTGGTGCACAGTGTAAGATCAGTATCTTGAGTGAAGAACCATCAAGAACAAGGAAGATCATCACTGTGTACTCACCTGTCTCCTTGCATTATGCCAGCAAACCACTAGAGCTCACTGACTAAATGGCTGCCAGAGGCATTTGCATGCAAAGCATTGTTTCTGAACAATGCCACCTATTGACTCTTTAACAGCCCTGCAGATAACAATGTACATGTTCAGCATTTGAAAACAGTGGCACCAAGCAATGTAATTAGCTGCAAAGGAGGCCATTGTGACAGAAGTATCTGGATAATATTTAGTCATGATGGAGTCTGTTGCTGGGCATCCCTGTCACCGGAATGTTGGAGTGGCATTGCAGGGCCATGATCCTAGTGCAGGTAACATGATGTGCCTGCCTGCACTACAAGTGAAATGAGTGTGATTAATAACCAATCACGATGGACTGCAGTTCTGCAAAGAGGGAGGGGGTATGATCATGTCAATGGAAAGGGAAGTCAAGGGGATTTGGACTATAGGATAGGAGAGGTAGCTAATACAGGAGTCACCAGTGGCAGGAGTTGGATGCATGGGCTTACCAAGAGAAGGGTAGCTGGGCTGCGTAGCGAAAGAATAGTAGACCACCAACTGGACCAAGGATGCACGAATGGACAATTATCACTTGAAAGCAGGATGTATGAGGCTCATGCTCTGTAAAGCTGGTCTGAGCACCAAATGCACTTGGAATTCCAGAACTTAGAGGAACTCACAGAGACCAAGTAAGGGAAGAAAATGACTGGGGAACAAAGTAGGAGAAATTCTAGTGATTCCAACGGTGTGGTCTTACAGGAAAAGGAATCGGTGGATCTTTTTTGAAGAGAGCGTGTCTATGAAAAACAGTGTGAAAAGCAGGTTCCCTGAATCCATCTGGTCAAGCTCAGAGAAACAAACAGGGTGGGGAGACAAAATAGTCCCCCAGAAAGGAACTACAGGACTGCAAACAGCTCAGCATAGCTAAATGGCTTCAGTGCTAAGTGCATTGTGGAAGTTAAATTCCACAAGTGGAATTCTAGTGGCATTACCTATTACACATCCATAAATTGTGAATACATGTTGCTATTAGGAATTTCTGAAATTTCCACAGTCAAGTTTAACCTATTAAATCACATTTATCCAAGTTTTGTTAGATTCCAGGACCCACAATGACGTTGTGTATATATGCTTAATTTTGAGTATATACCTGCAATAACAGCAGTGCTACAAACATCCAAATATTTTATGAACATACAAAATTGCCAGCAGATACAGCCCATTTAGTCTATCTGGTCTGCTTGAGTGTGCAGCACATCAGTCCATTAGACTGCAACTTCCCCCTCCCTCATATGCCTTCTACCAATCTCCCACCCCCTCCCAGTTGGTACCCACCCTTGAAACTGTCCAACCCCCTCTTGAATCTCACAACACTCTGCAGTGATACAACTTCCTCTGGCAGAGTGTTCCACCCTGCCACCACCCTTTCTGTGAAACAGTGCCTCATTAGTTCCCTCTTGAACCTGCCCCCTTCCAACTTCATAGTGTGTCCCCTGGTTTCCCTTCCGCCCTTCAGATTGATCATATACCTGGTGACTGCTCTGTTCAAACCCTTCAGGTACTTAAAGGTCTCAATCATATCCCCTCGCTCCCTTATTTCCTCCAGGGTATACATACTGAGCTCTCACAGTCTCTCCTCATATGGTCTGTCCCCCAACCCCAGGATCATTTTTGTTGCCCTGCGCTGTATACCCTTCTGTAGTTTGATGTCCCTTTTCAAGTAGGGGTGCCAGAATTGCACACAGTACTATAGGTGTGATCTCACCAGTTACCTGTACAGGGGAAAGATGACCTACCCACTTCTAGAAGTAATCCCCTTTGCTATGCAACCTAGCATTCTGTTTGCCTTCATCGATGCCTTCCTGCACTGAGCAGAGTGGTTCATCTCCCCAGTTACCAGAATTCCCAGATCCTTCTCCTCCTTGAATTTTGTTAACTGGACACCCTCCAGTCAGTAATTGTGCCCTGGGTTCTTGCCTCCTAAATGCATCACTTTGCACTTCTTGGCATTGAAACCAAGCTGTCAAGTGTGAGACTATTCCTCTATTTTGCCAAATCCTCCTGAAGTACTTTGGCTCTCCCCACCCCCCACCCCATCTACCTTGGCAAAAATCTTTGTGTCATCTGCGAAGAGACTGATCTTGCTGTTAATCCCTACTGCAATGTCGGCTGTGAAAATGTTAAATAGAACCAGTCCCAGCACCAAGCCCTGTGGTATACCACTTGTTACTGCCCAGGGTTCAGATGCCTCCCCCCAACTACTACCTTCTGCTGTCCACCCTGCAACCAGCTCTTGACCCATCTGACCAGTTTCTTCCCTGCTCCCAGACTCTTCAACTTGCAGGTCAGCCTACCGTGTGGCACTGAGTCAAAGGCCTTGCTGAAATTCAGTTAGAGGACATCCACCGCATGTTCCCTGTCCAGTGCCCTCATAACCCAGTTGTAAAATTCAACCAAGTTTGTCTGGCAGGATCTGTCCAAGACAAACCCATGCTGCCTGTTGTCCTGGAGATTGTTATCTTCAAGAAATTGTACCAGTCTTTCCTTGACGATTGTTTCCAGCAGTTTTCCCACAATTGCAGTAAGGATCACCGGTCTGTAGTTCCCTGGTTAGTCCTTGGGCCCACTCTTATGGAAAGATACCACATGTGCTCTCCCCCAGTCCCTGGGCATGCACCCTGAGTTCATAGAGGTATTGGACAGGTCTGTCAATGGCCCTGCCAGGACCTCTGCCATCTCTCTCTCAGCACCCTGGGGTGGACTCCATCTGGGCCAGGTGCCTTGTCCACCTTCAGGGACTTAAGGCCCTCCCTCACCCTTTCCACCGTGATTTCCCCATCCATTTTGAAAATGTTCATAACATTTAACAAACAAGTAAGCTGTGAAATTATGAACCTCTGTAACTTACAGTTTACTTAACTATTTATCTCCCCATTTAGACGTTTCTAAGTCCCTATCAAGGAAGTATGTATATAAATGTTCAGTTACCTAGCTCAACTTGAGACTGAGTTGTAAGCAGAGAAATATTTTTGGAAAATTTCACAATAATAATAAATTACCAGATTTTGAGCCCATACCACTTAACAAATGTCATGAAACTTGACATATCATTAGTACTCCTTACAAACAGTAAACTTGCCAAACTGCACGTCTCTGGGTGTAAGAATAGCTTAAATATGACCAATTAAAGAAAGTGAAAAATATCCATGAAA
Source organism: Neoceratodus forsteri (assembly GCA_016271365.2). NCBI lineage: Eukaryota > Metazoa > Chordata > Ceratodontiformes > Ceratodontidae > Neoceratodus > Neoceratodus forsteri. The sequence continues at coordinate 672,946,523 of CM057452.1, forward strand.
TTGTACAAAATTAGTGGAATTTCATGAAAATTGCATGAAAGTGGAATTTTCTGATTTTTTCCCAGCTCTAGTAGGGGCAAAACAAGAAGAAAGGGCAAGAAGTCAAGGACCAACAGCAGAAGATACAACAGAGAGCTGATATAGGAGCAGAACAAGAACAAGTTGATGATAGAAGACAACAGTAAGTAGACGTACCCAAAACGATGTCTCCTTTTACCTACTACCTGAATTATCTGAATGACTCCCAGGGTGAAATATGCATTGTATACCTGAAGTATCAAAGATCCAGTTAGAAGATATATTGGTATTGTGTTTATGGGAGGAATGCACCTTTTTCAACTCCTGCTTTCAAACTAAATGTGCAGTTGAAAAACAATACTTAAGTTTATGCACTTTGTCATTTCTCCTGTCCCTTCCCAAATGAATCAGTCCTACAAAACCAACCCACTTCCCCCTTCTTCCTGTCCCTAATACTACACAAAGAAATGCAAAAAGTAAATTGAGTGGGCTTCTCCAATTCTTATGGTAAGCATTACGGTACCCGATTAGAATAGCGCTACATGAATAGCCCCAATCTACAGAGTGCTAGTTCGTGTAGCGCTAGCACAGACAGCGAGAGTGGATCTACAGTACTTTCAGTAAGCACTACCCGGGTTGCTATCCATGGAACTCACTACAAACAAGAGCACCAGGATTCAGGAGGCTGGCCAAGTTGCTCTCGTGGTGTGGAGGGCTAGGGCATAGAGCAGCTCGGCCAGTGGCAGTTGAGACCAGGGTTCTAATCCTGGTCTCCAACACTTTTGTGCACTTGGGACTCTGTTTCTTTGACTCAGGGCTGTGGAAAGAGTATTCCATGGCCCCACATATTTTAACTTTCCTCGTGATCCACTCCCCTCCCAGACTAAGAGTCCTTCAGTCCAGGGGGGGTGGGAGGAAGAGCCCCCCGCAAAAATAAAACTGATGGCATTATTGCCGCACTATTGTTGCCAATGGCAAGTGCCAAGAATTACAACTGCAATCCCTAGATAATTGCAATCCCTTCCACCATCACATCAAAAACACAAAGCATCTGATTTATCGTTATCTGCACCGACCAAAGCATTAGTTTGTAACTGAATACAGTTCATTTATATCAATAGTTCTCAGACTGTGACACAGTGAGCCTCCCCAAATCCATGGAAAAGATTTTGAGCCTTCCCCAAAAACTTAAATAATCTTGAGCCTCCCCAAAGTAAAATATCATACTGTACTTTGCGCAGTATGCCATGAATAAATTGAAACCCCTCTGAGTACTTGGCTCACATTCAGTTCTTTGTCTTATACTGACATGGAACCTTTGAAAAAGAGCTCATGTGCTCAAAGGTATTATCTGAATAACAAATAAATACAATAAATATTCTTATTCAGCTTATTGTAACCCCCCCCTTCAATACACCAGCCTACTTGCTCTGCTATTTTCATTCTTGAACCATTGTTACCCCTTGTTGCAGTGCCTTCATGGGTCAGACTACTTTCTCTATTTCTCCTGTATATGAAATAACCTTCCTACATACTTTGCCTCTCCCCCTCCTTCCCTGCTCCTAAGCAACTCCTCGGGGATTACATTGCTCCTTCCTACTGTTGCTCTTAGCATTTCTATGCTCAACCATTATATTTGGGCTGTTCTGCCATCAGTCTACAAATTGATCAATTACCACCACTCATTATTAGTTTATTGTTCATATTTGTTTGCACTATTGTTCATTGTGTATTTCTTGATTGTTTTGCACTTACCTTTTGAAACGTATTCACTCCCTACCCTTTCCCGGGTACACCTGAAATGAGCCTTGGCTCATTCACCTTCCCTTGTCACCTATTAGTAAATAAATACCTAAAATTACCTACTACTATCCCTTTCAGTTTGCTTCATCTCTTCACACAAAATATATAAAACTCAAAATTTAAATACAGTACTTTTTCAGACTTGCTCGAGCCTCCTCTGGAGCAGGTTGGGGCCTCCCCAGGGAGGCTGGCCTCACCATTTGAGAACTCCTGATTTATATGTATAAAAAAAATACATGGTGCCTCTTTCGTGTCTATGTGATGTTTAACTCAAAACAAATAACAGACTTGCATTAGATACTTACTATTTACTCTGGCATGAAACATCAGGCAGTCATGCAGCTAATTGCAAACTGTCCTGCTTATTCATTTCTGTGAAAAAACACATTATCTGGTGATATCCAGTAATTCCCTTTCTAAATGTAATCAAATTCTACTGCAATTATCTTGCATTGTTTCTTATAACTGTTTAAAGCATAAAGGGGTTTAGTTTTTTAAAGTGGCACAATTAAGCAGCATGTAATGTTTGATGTACTGTAGTGTTGCAAACAAGACTTACAAGGAGGTTAGTGGCTCTTTAAATGACTGTGCCTATTTTTTTTAATTGGCTCCATTTATCTGCCTAGTCAGTAACCTTAAAAGGATTTATAATGAGTAAAGCGGACTGTGGCTAGAGCAACAACGCATTTTAAACACTAAGAATGAATGGAATGCATTTAGATCACCTTGCACACATGACTAAACAAGGTTAACCCATTAAAAAAACTACCTCTGCTTCTGGAAATCCATAAAAGTAAGGTTATACGAGACCCTTCAGCAGCTCAGACTGTACATTTAAAGCTGCAGTGTATCCTTCTGTGTTGTAACTGGGCTCCAGGGCTGCCTTACAGGAGCTCATCAATATTCATCCCATACATGGGATCATGTCATAGATTCACACATGGGTGTCAAGTTGTTACAAAGATCACTTTGCACCCATTATGTGTTTCTGACCCCGATGAGCCATGCTGTATAAGTGCATTTGAACAGAGGTGGGGCCACAATGCAATGGCCAATAGGACCATTCACATCACATTATGGCCCTTATATACCGATTCACAAGTTGCTGTTCCCTCCCACAGTAACCATCTACTAAAAGCAGCTCATACCTCAGGAGGTGGTCCTGTATCATTCTGGGAGTGGGGAGTCCTACATCATCCCATGAGGGGGCTTGCTGTGAAGGGGTTGATTGTGCACCCAGTGAGAAGGGCAAAAGTATGATAACCTCAACACCTGCAACCATCCAGTTTCTGGAGATAGGTATAGGCGGAAGTAGTCAGCCGCAGGGACAGTGGGGCACTTATCTCCAGGATGATGCTCTGGAAGAGGGGACCTTTGGGGAGCTCATTGCTCAACTGGTAACAGTAAGACAGGAGATATCTTAGCTGTGGCACCAGCTAAGCTGCTGCCCCCAACCCTGTAAATGTGTGGGAAATACAGATGTACACAACACAAGTGAGTTTAGGTACAATCCACTTTTTTTTCTTAGCGAGATGTTTACTTTTTTGTCATAAACAGCATACAGCTTCTGCACTATAAAAAGCAAAAGAAAACAATCAAAGTACATCCAAAGAAAAGGATTTGTAAATTTTCTTTTTCTACTGTCAAATTAGTGTAGCATCAGACTGTCCTAGTCCTTCGCCTACACTCTGTCAGAAGAAACTGACCCTATCTTACTTCTGTTGCTCCAGGTAGTCTTTTATTCCCACCCACCTAGGTCAGGTGACCATGCATCACACAATACAAAAACAAATCCACCCCTGACTTCTTCGTCTCCCTTCCTGGTTACACCCTTTTCAGGGAAGATTGGATGGGTAAGCGTGGAGGTGGTTGTGCTGTCTATATGCGTGACTCCCTCCTTGGACATTCACTTCCACCACCCAAGCTTGATAACAGGGTACAAGCCCTCACACTGAAAATCTCCCCAAACCCTGGTAAGTGCCCATTGTTTCTCACCGTTGCCTATATTCCCCCCAGAAAGCAAGACCTCACCATTCAGGCGCTTGCTGACTACCTCTCTGGCCTACCACCAAAAATGGCCCTGATAATTGTTGGTGACCTGAATATCAACTAGCTCTCTGCCATGGCCTCCCAAACCAGAGATATCTTTGCCACCCTTGACATGTCCCAGCTTGTCATCACCCCAGCTAGATTCAACCCCTCTACTGGCTCCAGCACCCTCCTGGATATCACCATTACCAACTGCCTCCAGAGGGTGCTTGATATCAGTGTACTTCCCAGCTCACTTAGTGACCACTCTCCGGTCATATTTTCTTGGTCTGCTGCCAACAGAAACCTGCACCACAAGCCACCCAGCAACATCGCCTACTCCCAGGCAGCCTGCGTTGCCTTAAACTGTACCTGTCACAACAGGATTGATCCCCAATCAGGCTTGCACCATCCATAGATAAGACATTGGATTTTTTCACTCATACTTTTAACACTGCCTATGCCCCCTTCATTAGAAATCGCACCCAAAAGCAAAACATGCCCTGGGTTACCCCCTTCCTCCTTCACAAACTTATAATGAGATAAGTTATAATGAGAGACAACCTATGGCACACTGCCATGGAATCTGGCAAGCCAGCTGATAGGCAAGTGTACAACGCTGAGCGTAATAAGTGTACTTGGGCCATTCGACAGGCCAAAGCCCAGTACTACCAATCCACTCTTGTCTCCTCCTGGGGGTCAGCTAGAAACTTTTGGGATAATGTAAAGAAGCTGAATGGGAAATCCTGCTCTCCAACCTCCTCTCAACTCTCCTTTAATGGAACTGTCTGCTCTGACCGCATTGGCATTGCAGACTGCCTAAACCACACTTTCTCAGACCTGAGTTCAGTCCTGCCCAGTAACTTCTTTGACCTCATCCCAGTAGCACCTCTACCCACTCTTCAGAGACCTCCTTTCTACCTATGTACCATCTCCCCATTGGAGGCTAGACCCCTTCTGAAAAAGCTGTTAGTAGTAACAACCCCAGCACTGACCCATTGGACACTAGGCTACTTCATCTGACATTGGATGCTGTCCTGGTCCCACTTACCGAGCTGCTCAACTGCTCTCTGTGCCTGGGGAAGTTCTCCAGCACATGGAAAACCGCCATCATCACTCCCATCCTAAAGAGCGGCGATCAAGCGACCCTGAGTAACTATCGACCTATCTCCATCCTCCCCCCCACTCTCTAAGGCCCTTGAAAAAGTAGTTGCCAACCAGCTTGCTGAATACCTGGCCATGCACAATATCCTGTGCCCTGAACAGCATGGCTTTCGTGCAGGTCACAGCACCACAACTGCACTACTCGAATTCTCCAACTTCCTGCACTCTGCTCTTGATGCCGGAAGTCCTGCCGGTGCTGTGTTCATTGACCTCTCCAAGGCCTTTGACATGGTTTGCCATCCTCTCCTGCCTGACTCCCTCAGATGCCTTGGTTTCTCCTCCGGCCCCCTTGCATGGTTCACCAGCTATCACTCTGCCAGAACTCAGTGTGTAAAAATCAATAGCACTCTATCTGACACATGACCTGTCCACTCTGGGGTTCCCCAGGGCTCCATTTTAGGCCCTCTCCTCTTCAGTCTCTACCTCAACTCCCTCCCCTTGACCTGCCCAAATGAGATCCTCCTCTACGTGGATGACGCTGTTCTCTTCACCACTGACCCCAATCCCAACACACTCCAGGCCACCCTCCAGCAAGCTTTTGATAGAGCTGAGCATTGGTTCACATCATGAAGGCTAGTGCTGAACCTAAAAAAAAACAAAGCTATGCTCTTCTTGCATCATCAAAGCAAAGCCAGTGGTGCCCCTCTCGTGATACTGCCTAGTACTCTAAACCCCATTGAGCAGGTTTCCTCCTACAAGTATCTGGGCATTACCTTTAATTTGGCACTCTCCTTCCATTACAGTCCATTGGTAAAGTCTCTCAAGGTTCCTTTTCAAACTTATTCATATAAATGAGGGGAGTAAGACAAAAAATGGACAATGACAAAAAATTCAAAAAATATGTCTTACTCAACCCAAAAAAAGAATTCAAAAATATTTTATTTCACGTATTCCACTGTTTTCTCTTTGAATCAAATTCCAATTAATATATCCAAATACTTGATTCTCATGCTCCTGAGATATATTTGCATTCAAAGTTCACATGCTTCTGAAATATATTCCCTTAATCAGTAACGTTTCAGAACAAATCATTGTGTTCCTTCATCTGACTTGGAGCTTTGGTTTAATTCACTATTAACAAATTAAAAAAATGAACATATTTTTTAGTTATTAAATTAAAACAGTAATGTATGTTTTTCTATTTGAAATATTTAAAGTATTTAAAGTATTCAAAGTATAGTATTTAAAGTTTAGTATTTAAAGTTCAGGTGGAATGAACCTGAATAAGGACCAGTTAATATTCAAAACAACCTTCGTGCTGTATGGCTGGGACACTGCGTTTTCAAAAATTCAAACCCCTTTGCAGTCTTTATATATAAATCCAAAAAATCTGGTTATTTTTTAGGTCACTTACGTCTTATTTAAATAATTCTCAAAAATGTTTGCACCAGATACTATGTGGGGTGATAACTTACTGAACAATCTCAAAATTCCGATCTCATTAAAGAGCTCTAACTGTTCATAGATATGCTGATAGACCACTACATCAAAGAAAGAAAAAGACATCACGTTTTAAACCGAGATTTATACATCCAACCTTGTCAAATATCACTACGGCATCTTAATTTTTACCTTACATTGCGTTTGAAGGTCAATTTCTTTGGTTAAGACCTCAAAAAACAAAATGCATTAGTGCGAGTGTTCCCGACGCCATTGCACGCCAACATTTCATGTATCCAACTAGCTGCACCTCTCAGGTGAGCAAGAAGGGCCGGGCCATGCTCAAAATACACCTGACGGTGTGTTGACATCATGAATGATGTCACTTGTGCAGCCCGGTCAAATAATGAAACTATGCGGAAAAAATAAAAATGCAGTAAGTCCCCCTCTCGTGAATTTAAACATTGCTGCAAAAGCCTATGATTTGTAATTCTAACATAACAGTATATGGCCATATAAAAATCATTTAGCGTTAACTAAAAAAGTTTAACGCTGTATATTTCACATCGCTGATTACTGAAGAAAACAACTTTCTGAAAATTGAATATCATTATTTTAAACTTTAAGTCCAAATGATATTCATTAGAGTTAGCCCCTTATTTTCATATCTGTATACAGATTTAAATTATGTGACTATTTATTTACTTTAATTTTTGGAACTAAGAATACATACTGCTAAATAAGTAAAACGATGTTTCCTTTAAACATTCTAAGTACCGTATTACCTAAATTAGAACCACTTCGAAACTCTGAAAAGTCAAATTATCTTGGTATGGTGAATTAAATAAATGTATATCACAAATGTATGTTATCAGAAACAATACTATAATAATTATATTGAGGGAAAACATAACTATAGATTATGATTTGAGGAGTGCAAGAAGAACATTGTAAGTAGCTATTAGTGGAGGAAAAAGAGAAGAGGGAGATGGAAAAAGGGGGAAGAAGGAAATGGGAAAGTGGAAAAAACTGTGGGAAAATATATAGAAAAGTGTGCTAGAAAGAAGGGGAGGGGAAGGCAGAAAGGAAGGGGGGAAAAGGGGGAGAAAAGGAGGGGGGAAGGTGAGGTGGTGGAAAGAGAGGATATGTAAGTAGTACTAAAAAGGAAATTAGTAAAAAGTGGACCAAATCATATTTTCATTAAGTCCATATCTTGGTATATAAGTCCTTAAGGTATAGATCCACCATGCTTCTTTCCGTAATAGAACCATTTCTCTGTTTCCTCCCCATAGATGTGCTGTTATTTGTTCCAGTCCAAAGAATCACAAACTAGATATAGGATGATGAAATTCAGAAAAATGTCTGGCCAATGGTGACCTAATGTCTTCATTTCTTATGTTACTTTTGTGTTCTGAAATCCGTAGTTTTAGAGCTCTTGTAGTTTCACAAATATAATATAATGAGCAAGGGCAGAAATGCAATAAACCACATATTCAGATTTACAAGTTATAAAATCTTTTATAACATATTATTTGTCATCCCACGTGCTTTTAATGTGTTTCATTGTTTGTCCATTGTTGCAGTGAACACAGTTTTCATATGGAAAAAAGCCTTTAATGTCACTTTTCAGCCAAGTCATAGATTTATTATCCGGTGTCCAATGTTGAGTTTTACTAATTTTATTTCCAATGGTGGTAGTTTTTTTTAGCTGAAGAAACAATGAAGGGATCAAAAATTACCATGTACACACAGTATTCAGAAGACTTTGGAAAAATTAAACATGTTATTCTATCCAATTGGAATATGCTACAAGCTAACAAATTGGGATAACACACTTTTCATCATAAACCATGGGTAACAGCTCAAAAAACTAGCACCATTGGAAATGGCCTGTATACCTTCTTGTATTTTGTCACTGAAATGTTGGATACAGACACTCAAAATGTAGGGAAATAGGGGGCGCATGTCTTAATAATATGGGACAAATTGTTAGAGACACATTCAGAAAACTGGAAGCTAGTGACTTAACAGCACTCTACCCTTAATCACACCCTGGACACTACCTGAAAGTCCTGACAGTGGAGTGATAATGACTCACATTGAGTCTTTTGTGGGATCCACCTCTTGAACTGCCAGATAATTGCAGCTCTTAATGAGCTGTCAGTCACTCCACGCCATCTGGAACATTGAGAGAGATTAGCATGAGGACTAGAGCCTGCTAAAGTAGACTTTTTTAACTTCATTAACAGCCATAAAAACCTGCACTAGTCAAGACGGACAAGTAGAGAGTTAGCTGCACTAGCCCTGGTCAATTTGCACTAGGGTTTGGGCTAGTAAAACAATGTTAAGATCGATCCTTGCCTGCAGGCTAATGCTAGGCGCACCCATACGTGCCTGCTGTACTCCACCACCAACTTGCTCAACCTTGAAGAAAGACTCCACTTCCAAACCTGCCTTCTTGTAAAAAAGACCCTGCTAGGTCTCTCCCCACCCCCCGGGATCGCCACCTCCCTGCAGCATGCCTCCCCCTCAGTCTCCACCTGCAACACTGTCAAAACCTCCCTTATTGTCCCCAGGGTAAGGACCTCTATGGCCCAGAGATCCTTTTACTATCGGGCTCCCTCCTGGTTCAATTCCCTCCCAGCCAATATAGCTGACTCCATTAAGCTTGGTCCTTTCAAGGTCTCCCTCAGAAGCCATCTGACAAGCACTCGCTGCTGCAACTGCACATAATCCCCCACCTGCCCCTTACCTTGACCCCTAAACTGGGTCTACCCTGTCTACTTTTGCTGTATATACCTGGGGTATCATGCAGCATCTGCTGACTAATGTAATAAAATATATCTTGTTGCTACCTGACGTGGTATTCGTGTACCTATATTATGACTACTGTGATCTACCGATTACCAAGCGTGTACCACCAGTGATTGCCTTAACACTGGTTGCTTTTTTAATCTAAGCGTTATGTACTGTACTGTTTGTTTGCTGTGATGTACTGCTCTCTTGAAGAGGTGCCTTTTTATATGAGTCTAAGACTCAAAGGTCTGTAAACCGATGATCTAATAAATAAATACATTTTTCTTTAAGCCCCTTTTTAATATTATATAATGCTAGTGGGCTTCTTATACACGTCTAGTACCAAAATCAGTTTTCCTATTATTAAAAGGCCTTCCCAGAGTGAAAATAATCCTAAGAAAGGTGGAAAGTTTTCCACCAGGTAATGATTGACAGTTAATCCTGTATAAAAATGTCCACTAGGGGCCATTGCTATCCTATAGACATCCACAGACTAGATAAAGATTTTGGTGAGTACAGACCTTTATAAGGAGCTCTAAGCAGTCATAAATATAAGTTATCGGTCTTAATTTCTAAGTTTCTAAGTTTAGATCACAATCCTTGTTTTCTAATTCTACAAGCTGTCATAGTTTGGGAGTCCTTTCAGCACTACTTAGCCAATAGCAAAATACAGTTACTGTATTTAGGTCCATTTTTGCTAGTTGTATAACTTTGTAATAGACACTTAGTAACATGCTGCTTATGTCCCTGAATAAAAGTAATTATACTTAGAACATTATTTAATAGACAAAGGTTGGACAGAAAGGAGATTTAATACAATTGTGAAGGACCAGGGGCGCTGACGGATGAAATTTCAAGCCGTCAGCTGACATTTCCTTGCGGTCTCTTTAGCAGGGGTGTAGCCAGGAATTTCAGATCAGCACACCAGGTGGACTCACTGCTAACCCCCCACCCCACCCCGGGGGTAGTCAGATAATATACAGATGTACACCAGGACCATGTTTGTAGCCTCATTTGGTACAATAAATACAACTTTTGTATCTCATGACAGTGGTTGTTGCCATGCATGGGTAAATACAAATGCCATGCATTATTCCCTAAGACACCCACATACCAGCCCAGAGCCTGTAAAGTTGTATTGTCCTTGGGATGCAAAGAGAGTATTAGTGACCAGTCCTTCTAGTTTTGACTTGTATGAATAAAATTACAGAAAGGTTCAGTAATGTCTTTTAGCTTTCATGGAAAAAGGAAGCAGTTCAGAGCCTATTTGCTACCCCTTAAATAAAACTGCACACCATGGAGTGCTTGGAGTATGCCTGCCTACACCCTTGCTCTTTAGAACCAGGAACATTCCTTCATTGCACAAATAAATGTATCGTTCCTCTAGGGAGCTCACCAGACATTAAAACATTCGTTTTGTTTTTCCATGCTGGGTTTCGCTTGAAAGCGAGGGTTTGCTTCGCTAATGGGTGTTTATTCACCTGGTAAAGGGGATTGTGTTAGTTGTATCCATGACACTCCAGACATTACCATATAGGTTCCCAACCCACCTGATAAGCTAGTGATGGACATGTGACCCAGGTCAAATTTCTCAGGATAGCTAGGTCCCAGGAGTCTCTTCTCCAGTTCGATTCTTCCATAGCTGAAATACAAATGCTGTAGGCCAAACAAATCCCCTTTTCCCATGACTCCCACCTTTATCCCACAGAATAATATGTATATAGCATAAACAGAATAGGAATATGGAACAGTAGTATATCCACCACCTCAATTTATTCCTTACACGTACAACCCTAACGATACCGACTAATGTCAGTCGTATGTTCAATGCAAAAATGTAGCAGATTTCACATTGCACCAATTTTGTTAACAATTCATATGTTCAGCATGAAAATGTCCGCCATTATTGCCCTGGAGGGTGGGTTGTGGAGTGTCATGGATACAACTAACACAATCACCTTTACCAGGTGAGTAAACACCCATTGTGTTATGTTGTATCCAGGACACTCCGGACATTACCTCATGGGTTACTTATAATAAGCAGTTCAGAACATCCATTAAGGAGGGACAGGGTTATCTGGCAGACAGGTTGTGCGAAACACTGACGATAAAACTTTTCTTGCAAAGTCAGTCCTTTGTTTGTATAAAGTCTCAAGTTTATAGTGTTTTGTGAATGTGTGGACAGAGGACCATGTCGCTGCTCTACATATGTCCTCCATAGACACGCTAGCTCTCTCTGCCCAAGAGACTGCCACTGCTCTAGTTGAATGGACTTTTATTCCTTCTGGTGGGGTAATGCCATTGGCTTTGTAAGCTTCCTGTACTGTCCTTTTAAACCAGCTAGCGATAGTGGTTTTTGAGGCAGCCATTCCTTGCTTGTGTCCCTGGGCTACGATGAAGAGTCTTGCAGATTTTCAGATTGTCTGTGTCCGTGCAATATATTGTGAAATGGTGCTACCTACATCCAAGGGGTGGGGAATTCCTGCCCCACTCTGCTGTAGTTGTGAGTGGAATGTGGGCAATTCTAGGGCTTGTTCTGCATGGAACGCAAACACTACCTTTGGGCTAAAAGCTGGGGCTGTCTTCATAAGACTCCCTGATCAAGAAAAATGGTGAACGTTTTTTTGTATGACAGGGCTCCTTGTTCACTAATTCTGTGGGTGGAGCAGATAGCCACTAGAAAACAGGTCTTTAGACCCAACCAGTAAAGTGAGGACTGGTGCCCTGGCTCAAGTGGAGCCTTCCCTAGGTAACCAAGTACCATGGTCAAATCCCATGGGCGACTGGCGTCCGTATGTGAGGGCAAATATTCTGTGCCGCTTTGAGGAGCTTGATAGCATCTGGATGGGCACCAGGCTGGGAATGCTTGACTCTGCCCATGGCCGCTCCTATAGCTGACAACTGCACCCATAGAGAAGATGTGGATAGCCCCTTGTCCAGACCCTGTTGCAGATACAGTAGGATCGCAGACATGTCCACCTGCATGGGGTCCAGGTGTGCGGACTTGCACCACTTGGTAAAAATGGTCCACTGCCTGCTATAGGTGGCTGTGGTGGAGGGTTTCCTGGTTTGTAGAATGGTAGAAATGACTGATTCATGGTAACTAGCAGTTAGCAGTCACTGCCTCTCAGGAGCCAGGCCGACAGCTTCAAGGTATGGAGTGCAGGGTGGAACAGAGGTCCCTGGAACAGCATGTCCTTCCGATATAGGAGGGCCCACCTGTCCAATATTATGGCTACTGCTGATGCAAACCATGCCCTTCGAGGCCAGTACGATGCTATCAGAATAATCTGTAGTTGAGATGCTCTGATTTTGGCCAGCACCTGTGGGATCAGTGGGATCGGGGGAAAAATGTACGACTGCTCCTGGTTCCAGGTCTGAGATAATGCTTCTATTCCTAAGGCCTGCCATTCTCCGTATCAGGAGAAGTACACCTTGACCTGAGTGTTTACCTGGGATGCCATTAGATCCATTGGAACTCGACCCCACCTCCTCTGTATCATGTCAAAGCTGCCACTCTCCCGGATGCATCTGCTGTCTGCTTAGCCACTCTGCTCTGACATTTAGCTTTCCCACTAGATGCACAGCGTGGAGGTGCGTGAGATTGACTTGGGCTCAGTTTAATACCTTGGCAGCCTCTCTGAGCATGATCTTGCTGCACATTCCACCTTGTTTTGCAATGTATGCCACCATAACCTGGTTGTCTGATTTTATCAAGACTGACTGGCCAGTGATGCTGTCCCTGAAGGCTCTCAGGGCATGGAACACTGTCCTCATTTCCAGGATGTTGATGGAAAGTTGTGCCTCTGCCATTGTCCATTTTCCCTCTGCTGTGAAATTGCACATGCAGGCTCCCCAACCGAGTAAACTGGCATCGATCTCCACTGTCAACTGGTTTGCCAGTTCCAGTGAGTAGCCCTTTGAGGTTCTGATGGTGTGTCCACCACCCCAGAGATTCCTTGACCCTCCTTGGTAAGTAGACAACCTTGCTGAGGTTGTCCTCCGAGGGTGAGCCTTGCTGTAGTATGCAATTCTGTAGTGAGCACATGTTCCACCTTGCCCAGGGAACCAAGTCTAGACAGGAAGCCATACAGCCGAGGACCTGGGTGGCTTGGCCCATGGTTGGCTCTCCTGTGGACCACAGTGTTCAAACTATTGATGTCACTGTGTCGATGCATTTTTTGGAGGGTCTTACCATCCCTTCGGCTGTGTCTATCTCTGCTCTGAGGTATTCTATGAGCTGTGATGGTCGTAAGGAACTCTTTTCCTGGTTGACCACCCAACCATGTTGGGATAGGTCTGACAGAACCGTGTCCATGTCCCTTTGTGATTTGACGCTGCTGCATGCCCATATCAGCCAGTCATCTAGATAGGGGATGATATCCACCCCCTGTTCCCGCAGTCAGGCTGCTAGAACAATAGACACCTTTGTAAACACCCTGGGTGCCGAAGTGAGCCCGAATGGTAGAGCTTGATATTGGTAGTGATGGCCCAGTATGTGGAATCAGAGGAATCATTGGTGGCTGAGTCTGATTGGGATATGTGTGTGTATGCATCCTTCAGATCCACAGACATGAGGAGTCCCCCACCCGTATATTCTTTAGGGTCGACCAAAGTGTCTCCATCTTGAACCGAGGGGTGGATATGAATCAGTTCAGGAATTTCAGATCCATAATTGGTCTGAGGTCTCCGTTCTTTTTTAGAACCAGGAAAAAAATGGAGTAGATTCCTGTGCCGGTCTCGGAGTCTGGTACTGGGTGAATTGAATTGTTTAGCGATAGGTCCCAAACAATTTCCTGGACCTGGTGGGTGGTGGCCCTCCTTTTTGCGATGGAGGACAGTATTACTCTGTCCCTGCAAGGTTTGCTTAAGAATTTGAGGGAGTAGCCCTGGGATATGATTTCCAGAACCCACCTGTCTGATGTTGTCTGTAGCCATTGCTGATGGAATAACATCAGTCTCTGACCTACGAGGGGATAGTGTTGGTGCTGGGTTGGTAACAGGGTTGTCGGGGGGGAATAGTCAGTACTGTTTTGTCTTTCCCCCTCTGTCTCTACCTCCGAAGCTTGGGTTTCTACCTCTGGGGGCTGAGTAGCCACCCTGTGAGGTGCCATGGAAGCTACTGTTGTTATGGCCTCTACCGCAAAAGGAATTGTTTGAATAATTTTGCCTTCTGTTTTGTTGAAACCTGTTTTTTCCCCGAAATCTGCGACGGGCAGATGGCAAGTAAGTAACTCTTTGTTTGTCTTTAACGAGATCCTTGCCCTCTTCTTTTTGTTTTAGGAACTCTTTAAGGCCCTCACCAAATACATTGTCCCCTTTTAGAGGCAGATTCTGTAGAAGATTCTTTGACTCATTGTCTGCCTCCCAAAGTTTGAGCCATAGAGCTCTTCTGGCTCTGTTTGCCAGGGCAGCAGATCTGGCTTCTAGCTTTAGGGTATCTACCGCCATGTCCCCCAGATACTTGGCTGTGTCAAGGGTACACTCTAGTAACTCTGCTTCCCTGGACTTAGGGTCAGCTTTGTCTAACAGCTCCTCCAACCAATGGATCTGTGCCCTGGTGGAGTACACTGCTGTGACAGCAGCTCTAGCTGTCGTTCCTGAAAATTCAAAGAGTTTCTTTAACATCTCTTCCACTCTTTTGTCAGTGAGATCCTTAAGGGAGATGGATCCACAGGGTAGTACTGTCTTTTTGCTGAGCGCTCCGATCTGCAGGTCTATACTTGGAGCCGTGCACCACAACTTGACCTTGTCCTCTTGCACTGGGTACGTTCTATCGAGATTTCTTTTCTCCGACATACAACCTGGTTCAGCCACCTCCCACTCTTTTAAGAAGATATAATTGATCACGGGACAGCTAGGAAAGATGTCCCTGGACTTCTGATTCTGCCGTATCATAGGATCAAGTTTGGACTCCAGCTTGTGTTCCTCTATGTCAAAATCCATTGTAGATTTTATGGCCCACATGAAGCCTGGTATTAAATCAAAGGAACAAGGTTTTGAAGTTACTGAAGGTGTTTCAGGTACGACATCCATATCCTCTTCGCCCAACTCAACATCTTCACCATCATCTGGTGCCCCACCATCATCTCCATCATCTGGGGAAGAAGTAAGTGGTATCTCCGTGTTGTCTGGCTGGGGGGGATTGCTTGGGCCTGGATTTGGAAGTGGCACAGGTGTCGGTGTGGACCTCGTTTTGGTCAGTGACTCCAGTTTCTTCATGACCTTAAGCATAAAATTTTGTTGCCTCTCCATTATAGCCACTGTTGCCTGTTGGGTTTGGATAAGCAGTGCTCCTGGCTTCATCCAGCTGGAGGTTCCAGGCCCTTGGTCATCCAAATTGGTAGTAGAAAGTTGTCCCCCCATCGACCGTTCCTCCTCAATCATGCAAGCTGGACAGTGAGGGCCTGGATTATTGGGCATGAGGGCGGTATTGCTTGAGACACATTTCTTGGTCTTCACCATCTAGGGAGTGAAAGAAGGGCAATGTTAGCTATATATTACCCGTGATTGAATACCCCTGTGAAACTAGATATATTTACGATAAAATTGCAATTATCCCATATGAGTTACTCATTTATGTTAAAGAAAGCAATATATAAAAGCCAAAGAACCTCTGTGCAAATAGTTTTATATTTTAATGGGTTCACCACAATATATCCAAGGCACACTGCCTTAAGGGTAGCTGGTCCATTCTACTGGGGTGTCAAACAGACGAGGCATACTGATGAGTCCTGGTAGGACGAAACACGTGTCTATGTCTTCTGTTAGCACCCTTTGCAAACTGTGTGAGAGGCCTTTCGGCACCATGCAATTCTGCTTAAAGTTGGACCAGCATAACATTCTGTGGTGATTTGCATATGCAGCCCATGATGCTTTGCATTGTGGGGGCATGTGTGATTTTGTATTTTCTTTAATATATAAAAGCACCTTATAGAGGCTCAGAGATGATGCCAGTGGGGGCGCAGTGATAGTTTCCCCATCTCAATCCAGGTCAAGAAGGCGGTAACCTGGGGGGAGAGGGGAAGGGAGAGAAGCATAAATCACCATTGGCTCTGAAATCCTATAAGAGCTGTAAGGCTAGGACCAACCTAAATAGGCTACGCCTAAGGCAGGTTGTCAGATGCCTGGTACGCGATGCAGTGAGCCGAGTCATGAATGGTATCCCAGCAAATGCAACCTATTTAAAATGAAGGGCCCATTGGCCAGGTGACTACCTAAAATGGTGGCCGCGATGCAACATTCAAAATGGCGGCCACTGCTTGTGGAGGCTGACCTAATAAAATGGCTGCTAGGTCATAGAAACATAGAAACATAAAATTTGACGGCAGATAAGGACCGCTTGGCCCACTCAGTCTGCCCATTTCCCTACCTAATGGATAAGCTGCAGATCCTAGTTAACCAGCAGCCTACTTCTTCCTACCCCCACCCCCTAGAATTGCCTTATGACTGTCCCATGCATGCTTGAATTCCACCACTGTTTTTGACTCCACAACCTCCTCTGGAAGGCCGTTCCATGTATCCACCACCCTCTCTGTGAAAAAATATTTCCTTAAATTACCTCTGAGCTGCCCCCATCTTTAAATTGTGCCC
Organism: Neoceratodus forsteri; assembly: GCA_016271365.2. NCBI lineage: Eukaryota > Metazoa > Chordata > Ceratodontiformes > Ceratodontidae > Neoceratodus > Neoceratodus forsteri. The sequence goes on from CM057452.1 coordinate 672,963,305, forward strand.
CTTGTTCTTGCACACCTCTTTTTTGAAAGATGCTACCCTCTTGGACTTTGTTGATTCCTTGAGGGTACTTGAAAGTTTCTATCATGTCCCCCTCTCCCTCCTTTCCTCAAGGCTATACATATTAAGCTCCTTAAGTCTCTCTTCATATGTCTTCTGGTGCAGACCCTGCACCATTTTAGTTGCCCTCCTCTGGACAGCTTCCATCCTGTCTATGTCTTTGTGAAGATTGGGTCTCCAGAACTGCACGCAGTACTCCAGATGGGGTCTGACCAGCTGTCTGTACAGAGGGATAACAACTTCCTGTTTTCTACTGGTGATGCCTCTCCCTATGCATCCCAAGTGTCACCCCAGCCCTCCTTGCTGCCCTCTCACATTGCTTGCCCACCTTTTGATCATCTGATATGACTACCCCCAGGTCCATTTCCATTTTTGTTGTTGTTAGTATCTCACCCCCCATTGTGTACTCTTCCCCTTGGTTTTTGTTTCCCAGGTGCATTACCTTGCACTTCTTAACATTGAATCTAAGCTGCCATACATTTGACCATTCCTCTAACCTTGCCAAGTCCCTTCTCATCCTTTCCACCCCACCTTGTGCATCAACTCTGTTGCAGATCTTTGTGTCATCTGCAAAGAGACATACTTTTCTTCAGTCCCTCTGCAATGTTGCTTATAAAGACATTGAAGAGGACTGGTCCTAATACTGAACCCTGCATTTACCCACTAGTAACCCCCTTTCTTTAAGCGTGGACTCCATTTTGCTATTACTCTCTGTGTCCTATTCTCCAGTCAATTCTTTACCCAGGCTTTCATCTTGGGACCCACTCCCAGGCTGGCTAACTTGTATATTAATTTTTTGTGTGGGACTGTGTCAAATGCCTTGCTAAAGTCTAGGTAGGCCGTGTCCACAGCCCCTTCCTGATCTACTACTTTGGCTACCCAGTCAAAGAAATCTATCAGATTGGTCTGGCATGACCTTCCCGCTTGTGAATTCATGCTGCCTTGGGTCCTGTGCCCCTCTGGCCTCTAGATACTTGACAATTCTTTCCTTCAGAAGTGATTCCATCATTTTCCCTATCACTGAGGTTAAACTAACAGGTCTGTAGTTTCCTGCTTCTGCTTTGCTCCCACTTTTGTGAAGGGGAATCACATCTGCCCTCCTCCAGTCCTCGGGTACCACCCCATCCTCCCATGATTTGTTAAAGAGGGTAGTCAGTGGTGTCACTAGTTCTACCCTTAGTTCTTTTAGAATTCTGGGATGAATCCCATCAGGCGCCATTGCTTTGTCCACCTTCCAGTTTCAAGAGTTCTTTCAGAGACCCTTTCTTCTGTAAATGGGCTGGTATCAACTTCTGCATCCAGAGTGTTTTCTATTGTTTGTTTTAGGTACCTCCCTCTTCATTTGTAAATACTGAGCAAAATATTTGTTTAGTATCTCTGCCTTTCACTGTCACCTCTGCCCACCCCTTTATTAGCCTCACTATCCCTCCCTTGGTCTTCTTTCATTCCCTGATGTATCTATAAAAGGTTTTATCCCCCTTCTTAACTGAGTTGGCTATCTTTTCCTTGGTATGGGCCTTTGCTGTTCTGACTGCCTTCCCAGCTTCCTTTTGCTTTAACTGATACAGTTCTCTGTCCTGCTCCTTCTGTGATTCCTTGTACTTACTAACATACTAACATACTATTTGCCAGCAGATTAGGCCTTACAGTCTATCGAGTCTGCTCGAACCTTAGATCCTTAGTTGGGTGCTGAGACCCTCCCATCCCTTGTGCTCCAGAAACCCGTATCATCCATCCCCACCCCCCTGGGACAGGCCATCATCTGATACATCCACTTTCTGTGTCTGTCCCACCCTCTCTTGAAGCCCTCCACCGTGGATCTCTGAACCAGCTCACCAGGCAGTGCATTACAAGGGTAAACCACCCTCTCAGTGAAAAACCTCCTCCTCTTTTCCCCCCTCACCCTTCCACCTTCCAACTTCAAACCATGCCCTGTGGTGATACCTCCCTGCTTTAGTCTAAAGAGCCCCTCCATGTTTACCCTATTTATTCCTTGAGGTACCTGAAGACCCTCAATCATGTCCCCCCTGTCTCTTCTCTCCTCCAATGAAAACAGGCAGAGCTCCTTAAGTCTGTCCTCATACGTCAAATCCCCTAGCCCTCGTATCATCTTTGTTGCCCTCCTCTGTACCCTCTCCAGGAGCTGTATGTCCCTCTTCAAGTGTGGTCTCCAGTGCTGTACACAGTACTCAAGGAGTGGTCTAACCAGTCCATTGTACAGCGGCAGAATCACTTCCTTGCTCCTAGAGGTGATTCCCTTTACGATGCATCCCAACATCCTGTTTGCCTTGCTAGCCACTCTCCTGCACTGCTCAGAGTTATTCATACATACATCCACCATGACCCCTAGGTCTTTTTCCCCTATTGTGGCCTCCAGCGCCTCCCCTCCCAGGGTGTACCTGTGCTTAGGGTTTCCCCGACCAAGATGCAAGACCTTGCACTTGGTGATATTGAAATTTAATTTCATGTGTGAGCCCAGCTTTCCAGGGTGTCCAGGTCTCCTTGCAGGGCCAACCTCCCTTCTTCTCCCTCAACTACTGCTCCCACCTTGGAGTCATCCACGAAGAGACTCATTTCACATCCTATACCCTCCCTGATGTCCGATATGTATGCATTAAACAGGATCGGACCCAGGACCGAGCCCTGCGGTACCCCACTACCAACCTCTCTAGGGTTCGAGAGCTCCCCACAGACCACTACTGTCTGAGTGCATCCAGCTAGCCAGTTTTCAATCCATCTGACCATCAAAGGGCCTACTCCTAATTCCATCAGTTTCTCCACCAGACCATTGTGGGGGGCAGAGTCAAACGCCTTGCTGAAGTCCAAGAATAATACATCCACAGGCTTACCCCTGTCCAGTTCTGATGTTACCCATTCATAGAACTCCACAAGGTTGGTTTGACATGATCTACCTGCCACAAACCCATGCTGCCGACTATCCAGACCTCCCACCTCCTCCAAGTACACCCCCAATCGTTCCTTTAGTATACTCTCCATTAATTTTCCCACCACGAGGTCAAACTGATGGGTCTATAGTTACCTGGTACTTCCCTCGACCCCCCTTTATGGATTGCTTCCTGAATGTTTTCCTTTTCTCTTGAACCTTCACTGCCACTTCGTTTGAGAACCATAGTGGTTTCTTACATCGTTTTGTTTTGTTTATTTGCTTCACACAAAGGCTTGTTACCTTTGTGATGGCAGTTTTTATTATTCCCCATTGTTCATCCACCCCTCCTTCCTGCCCATTTGCTAGTGCATTTCTTAGGCACTCACCCATTTTGGCAAAGTCAGCCCTCCTAAAGTCAAGTACTTTTGCCTTTGTATGGCTTGATTCTATTACTGTGTTTATTGTGAACCATACTGTTCGATGGTCTCTAGTTCCCAGATGGCTACCCACTTCTACAGCTGTGAGCCTCTCTCCATCTCCATTTGAGAGAACCAGGTCTAAGATTGCTCCCTCTCGAGTGGGTTCCAATACTAGTTGTCTAAGGCATGCCCCCTGTAGGGCATCTAGGATAACCCCACTCTTAGAAGTGGCTGCTGCAACTGCACTCCAGTTAACATCTGGCATATTCCGATCACCCATCAGCAATATCTCTCCTTTTTCTGCCATTCTAAGTATACTTTCTATCATTTCCTTGTCCATTTCCTCCCCCTGAGAGAGGGGTCTGTATACAAACCCTGTGTGGATTGTGGTGCCATTGCCTGTCTCCAAATTGACCCGCAGTGCTTCTTCTCCTCCCTGTTTACCCTTTTGTTCTGTTGCTTTGATTCCTTCCCTTATTTAAAGAGCTACTCCTCCTCGTCCTCTTTTACTCTCCCTGTCCCTCCTGTAGATAGTGTATCCTGGTATGCTTACGTCCCAGTCATGGTTTTGTGTGTACCATGTTTCTGTGACTGCCACAATATCCAGATTTTCCTCTCCATCAAGACCACTAATTCAGGAAGCTTGTTACCCAGACTATGGGCATTGGTACTCATTGCTCTCCATTTTTTGATGGCTTTACCTTCTGTTGCAGCATCCCCCACTGACCTTTCTACCTCAGTCTTTTTCTCATTTAGTACCCTGTTTTGTAGGGAGAGGCTGGGATTTTCCTACTGCTTAGCAGTGCCTCCCTCCTTGACTAGTTTAAAAGCTTGCCAATGAAGCAGTTAAACCAATTGCTCAAAAGACTTATTCCCTTCCTGGACAGATGCAGACCATCCTGCCAGTATAGGCTGGTGTCCCTCCAGGTGGAACCCCAGTCCTCAATGAAGTCAAACCCCTGTTCTCTACACCATTTTTTTCAACCATTCATTAAACTGCATGGTGCAAAGTACCCTCACCTCACCCATGCCATTAACAGGCAGCAGCTCTGAGAAGGATACTGTGTGTGCTACTTGTCTAAGGCCCCTCCCCAACTCTACAAAGTCCTCCTGCACTGCTCTAATCTCACGATGAGCCAAGTCATTTGTCCCTACTTGAACAATGACATCCAGTTCAGACTCCCGTGCAGCTGTTCTCATGATCCTGAGATGCGCTTCCTGTCCCTCCAAGTAATGGCACCAGGCAGGCACCTTACTTCAGTTTTCCCTGCTCCCCCCAGTTCTATCCCCCATCCTCCCCTTGGAGACCTGCCTAAAATAGCAATCGGGCATTGTCCTGGGATCTACACCAGGTAACATGGTGATCAAGTCATGCGGTGGAGGTCTAGTCCAACATGGTGCCTGAGAAGTTAGACTAAAATGGTGGCCTAGGTGAGGGAACACAAATGGTAGTGGGGCCCTTTGTGGCATTATGCGCCATGCGAGAAATTGTTTAGTAATCCCCCAGTAATGTAATCATTTAGGGCAGTGGCACTCTCGTCATTCTCGCATTGGCTGCTGGTTTAGGGGCTGCTTGCTCAAGCTTGCATTAAATTGGGGCCTGAGTCTTGTTCTGTGCTCCTCCTGCATGGTTGCTGCAAGTGTTTTTCCAATTTAATTAAAACCCCCCGCCACAGTCGCTTAGAGAGGGACTGCAAGCAATGGCATATTTTGTTCCTTGCATTAGCCGTGGACTTGGTGGTAGCATGGAGATCTGAGCATAACCGCGTGTGCTCTGCTTGAGAGGGGAGGCCATGGGACTCATCCTAAGACGCTGTGCGAGCTGCAACAGAGCTTTTTTAGGAGTGGGTCTCCCTTTGGGAGGGAGGCATACCAGCTACTGGATGGCACTAGAGCATGCGATTTAAACAGTATGGCCAGGCATGCAGAATTGTTTGTTACAGTATTATCACCCAGCTCTCACGAAATCCAAACAGCAGCGTTCTCACTCGTTCTGCTTTTAGCGATAAACTTAAACCACAAAACAAATTCTAACATCTCACAGCTGTATTCTAGCTTCAATACTATTGCAGGCAAGAGTAATTACAGGCTATATTTCTCAGACTCTACCTAGGCAGCTCCCAGCCTAAACACAGCTTAATACAATGAATTCAAACAACAAGACCAGTGAGATTACTGTTTTCTCTCTAAGTTTCTTTCAGAACAAGAGTGTAAAATTAAATGCAAGTGCTGATACATATATTTAGCTAGACAGAGGATTCTGAGATCTATTTTCTGATAATCTAGCTTGAGGTCAACACTTATATACACATATTGCTCCTGGCTCTAATTGGGAGCACACTTGATTGCACTTAATTGTTGTGGAAGTCACACCTTTACTGTAAAATGATACATTTTGGCCTACCTTCAGTTGCTTGATAAGACAGGGACTCCTGGAGTGCTTGTAGTCTCTTTCAGATGCAAAGGTTGAACTGGAGAAGAGACTCCTGGGACCTATCTATCCTGAGAAATTTGATCTGGCTCACATGTGCATCACTAGCCTATCAGGTGGGTTGGGAACCCATGAGGTAATGTCTGGAGTGTCATGGATACAACATAACACAATGCGCAAAGACGAGTGCACAGAGAGAGACCTGTTACCTCATAACTCAGTGGACATCAGAAAGCACATCCTCTCCTTTCTGAGCTATGTATTCTCCCATAAATCTTAAGGCTCTGCTGCTAGTGGGGAGCTAGGAGGGCTATCAACTACGTGTACGGTTTCAGGGACAGCGCCAAGAGGCACGTCTAGCTGGTAGAAGTGGCTCTAGAAGCCTCACGCATACTAAAATTACTATTTGTAACTCTTCTTTTTAATTTTGGATACTATGATCCTGTACAGGTTACATTCTTATACTTTATACAAGGGGCAGCATTTAGGGATACAGAAAATAAAACAGAAAGGGGTTGCCGCTTGTGTACATAATCTCATATCTAAACCCTTACTGCTTCACAACTTTATTTTATTCCTGATTGACACAGACAGCTACAGTCTTTCCATACTTCATTTCTTAACCTTTTTCTGAGTAAATTAGCAATGGGATTGTATCTGTAACTGTCTAGCTTTACCGTACGTCAGTGTCCCATTTAGCCTGGGAACAAGGGATCACAGCAAGTTGACCGCCTTCAAAATGGACCTATGGAAAGAAGGAAATGAAAGAAAAAATGAAGGATTGAGGGTTGTCTGGAGGTGGCCTACCTTCAGATGAAAAGAAAGGGATAGTGTTTAGCAGAAAGAAATATAGAGTGGTTGTAACCATAGAAAAGATAAAGGGGTCCTACTACAGTGGCAGGGATGTACCCTGTCACTACCCCCACTTCCCCAAAGGACCACTAGCCCAGAAGGCTAGAGGCTGGTGGGGAAGGAGAGTGGATAGAGAGGCTGGGGCAGACACATAGTGATCAACTACCAAACCCATGAAATCTGGACAGCAAATTATTTTGCACCCCTGAAGGAGGCACAGGTGGCTGACTCCATCAGACTGGTCCCTGAGTCCATCAGAAAGACAGGGCAGGATGATTTGGCTGCACTCAGAGGTGAGAGCAGGAGGAGGAGGTTTGCATGGAATGTCTTAATCATAGGGGACTCAATGATAAGATGGGTGGAGAAGGTTGTGGGCAGAGGGGGAAGGGAAGGAGGTGGTCAGTTGTCTTCCTTGGGTATCAGTCATTTGGTATATGGATAGGATGGGGCGATGGAAGAAAGGAGGGTGTGGGGGAGCTTAGGGTGCTGGTACACTTGGGTACCAATGATTTTGCAAACCAGCCTATGGAGGCAGTAAAGCAAAACTTTTGAAAGCTGCAGGATAGACTGAAGGCACACTCAGCTTCCCTTGCCATTTCTAAGCTCCTTACTGTGTGGAGTAGGGAGAATGGGAAAGATAGGGTGAGGAAGGCGGAGATCGAGTAGTTTAATGGGTGACTGAAAGGATAGTGTCTAGAGAAGGGGAACCATTTTGTGAGGACTCGGGAGCATCTAGGACAGGATGGTCTTCAGGGGTGATGGATTTCATCTAATAAAGTAGTGAACCGGTGCACGGGGGAAGAAGTTTGATGTCTACAGTGGTTGACAGTTAAACTGACTGTGGGGGAGGCTGAGGCTAGAGAAACTGCTGAGAAGGGAGAGGAAGTGAGGAACACTAGGGCTCTCCCTGAACTGAAGACTAAAAACACTGAGGAAGGAAGCAGCAAAGCAGGAGTTCATAAAAGGGTAGGAAGGATGCCAGGAATGGGCTCATTAAGTTTGCAAAAAATGGGAAAAAACAAGAACTTAAGGAGGCTAGGGAAAAATGAAGGGAGAGAACCTGTAAAAAAACAAAAGGGTTTTGGGCACAAGATAGAAAAAGGTCTACCTTAATGCCAGGAGCCTGGGAAACAAAATCATTGAGCTCCAGGTAATGGTCGCTGATGCAGGGCTGGATTTCATAGCCATTAAAGTGACATGGACCATAAAGTATAACAACTGGGACTTGACAGTTCCATGCTACAACATGTATAGATGAGGTAGGAGGAAAAGTAAATGAAAAGAGGTAGCCCTCTATGTCAGAGAAGGTATTGAGGCAGTGGAGGATGAATCTATCAGGGGAAGAATTGTGGAAGTAGGATCACTGTGGATTCAGCTCATGGTGACATCAGGTAAGAAATTGTGTATAGGAGTGGTCTATGGACCACCAGGGCAGGAGGATGACAGAAATAGGGAACTAGGGTCAGAAGTAGAGGGGGGGGTCACAAAGGGGGAGTTGGCAGTAGTGTGGGATCTCACTCTGTCAGTTATTCATTGGCACAGTCCAGTAGCTAGGAGCACCAGATGTTAGGACCTGCTAGATACATTGCAGAACTGCATGCTGGTGCAGCTAGTCAAGGAACCCACAAGGCAGGCTGCCATTCTTGACGTGGTACTCACCAACTCAGAAAGGATAGGTGGAGTGCAGGTTGGAGAACCACTGGAGTTCAGCAGCCATAACACCATATGGTTCAAGCTGGCCCTTTGGACCAGTATGCCCTAATCAAAGATTATGTTCTGAGCCGGCCCAGTGGTGCTGAGGATTGAGGCGCTGGATGCCACACTGCTCCACGCCAAGCGGTAATCGGTTCGAAAACTCCGGCTGCCAGGGGTTGAGTAGGTGGAGGAGAGGGATTGAGCATCTGTAGACTGCTCTCCCTCTCTGGGGAAGGGGAACTTTAGTGGTCCAGCGATCAGTGACTTCTAGTGCAAGCTGGGGATCAGTGCGTTGGCGCACGAGAAGGGGTGGGCTTGGGGCATGATGCGGGAGGGAAGCATGCGGACGCATGCGCGTCTCTCCACTGGCTGCCATTGCACGCATTCAAGCTCACACTGGGGGATTGAAAAAGTGAAAATGGCTCCAGTCATGGCGGCATGATGGCTGTCTCAGGGGAGGATTGGTCGGCTCCAAGGTGCGCGGCATATACTGGATTCTGATTCAATGGAAGAGTGTGGGGGGGGCTCTCCGCCACCCCGCTGCAGGGGGCAAGCCGTGGGGGTAGTGGCCATGGGACCTACATGGGAGCTGACTGGAGCTTCGGGACTGTGGCCTGAAAGACCGAAGGGATGCCAGGAAGTCAAGGTAGGCAGACTGGGGCCAGGAAGAAAAAGGACTAACTAAAAAAAAACATTATGTTCTGGACATCAGAAATGCAGATTTCAAACAGATGAGGAAATTAGTCTGGGACAGGTTAATTGAAGTGGACGGTATCAAGAGAGTGGAAGAAAGATGAGGAGAAGTAAAAGGGGCCATTCTCAAGGCAACAAAGTCATACTTGAGAATGGTCACCAAGAGAAACAGGTACAAAAGACTACTATGTTTCCCTGAAAAGGTCAGGAATGTAGTGAAGGAGAAAAAGAAGGCCTTCATCAGTTACAAGGAGAAGCTCGGGGATGAAAAACTGGGAGAGTACCAAGTAAGAACCAGAAAGGCCAAGAGGGCTTTCAGGGGCACAAAAGCAGAAAGAGAGCTGCATATCATGGAGGGGGTTAAGGGTGGTGCAAAACAGTTTTTCAGGTATATTAGTGAAGAAAGAAAGACAGGAGGGTGGCTTGTTAGGCTAACAAAGGAAACCAGGCTAATAGACGGGGAGGAGCAGAAAGTAGGCATCCTCAAATGACTACTTCTCAGTATTTACTAGGGATGAGAACAGGCTTTTGCCAGAGAGTGGCATAAAGGCCTTTGAAACTGGGTTCCCAGAAATGAGACAGAAGGTATTTACTAGTGAAAGGATTCAAAAAAGGATAGCAGCTCTAAAGATAGATAAGGCCCAGGGACCAGATGGGGTGCATTTGAGGCTGCTCAGGAAACTGGCATCAGAATTAGCTAAACCCCTGGTATAGCTATTCAACAGCTCTGTTCAGACAAGGGTGGTTCTGAAAAAGGGTAGCAAACATAGTTCTGCTCACAAGGGTGGGGACAAAGAGCAGCCAGGTAACTAAAGACCTGTCAGTCTTACCTCTGTTGGGGGTAAACTAATGGAGACACTAGTCACAGAGGACCTAGTTAGGGTTATCCAGATTTTGGAACACCAGAAAGAGGACACTGTCTAAGGACTAAGCACAGACAGCAGGCAGCTGAGCAGCCAGCCTCCTTAGTGAGTCCTGCCCTCACTACTCTACCATCTCAGGTTGGATTTGGACTTTCGGAGGCACAGCTGTTAATTGTATTTTAATTTTTTTGCAGGATCCACTCCAGGACTGGGACTTGACAGCAGTGACCTGAGCAGTAAAGACAAAAACAGGAGGACGATCACAATTAGAATCAAACAGTGAAGACCAGACATCAGACACACATAGGCAGGACACTATAATAAAAAAAAAACACTATTCATAAGATCAACAACCTATAACATTCCCCACCCCCCCATTGATGTTACATTTATTATTTATTTGAGAATCATCTCTGGATCTCTGCCCGATCATCGTTTACTCATCAAATAAATTGGGCTGCGACTGTCACAACAAATTTATCACCCCCCCCCAAAGTGATGTTACATTTATTTGAGCTGAGCAGCATGTGAGCATGGTCTGACTGGATCCCCATCTCCTTAACTACTTACCAAATTGGTCTGCTGTTGCTGGGCTGGTGGCAGTGGCTGTTCTGCAATCTGAGCTCACCTCCACTCTAAACTCTGACTACAAATGAACACACCTCAGTCTGTTGGGAGTCAGGACTGTACTGGGCAGGTTATGGCTCAAGGCTGTAGCTGTAGTGACTGTCAGTCACAGATAGGTGAGAATCTTGTGACTGGTCTGATTCCGGGAGTCTCAGGATGAGTAGGACAACAGGTTTGAAGAACAATGGACTGTAACTGCTGGAGTGTCCGAGACAGTGCTGCTGGCAACAGCAAGTTCAGCTTCTCAGGATCAGGACAGGTTACTGTTGGGTTTGATGTGTGGGCTGGCCACTGGTAACAATCAGGAATTCCACCACATTCCTCACTACTGCTGCCTAAATCCCGAGCACAATGGAAAAGTGAATACTACAGTGATGTGCAGCAGATAGCATGCTGGACCGCACATGACAAGATGAGCATTCTTCTTCAGTTTTTTTTCACCTGCAGCTGCTTTTGGGCTTGATTGGCACTCTGTCACATTGAACTAGTTGTTGTCTGTTGCCAACAACCACCGACCGAACTGCAAGTGGTCCCGCACGCCATGCCTGCACAGTGCGGGACCCTTGCAGTTTAGGATGGTTGCTTGTCAACAAACAATTAGTTCAGTGTGAATCAGAGTGCCAAGCACAAAACCCAGACAAAACAGCAGTTACAGCACAATTCGCCCTGATGAAAATTCACACCTTTAAAAGAGGGCATGTCTGGGTAAAAATCAGACATCTGGTAACCCTAGACCTAGTGGACCACCTGGAGAAAAACAGTTCCAGGACAGTAAACAGCACAAGTTATTGCAGGGACACCTTGTCAGACGAATCTGATAGTATTCTTTGACTGTTTAGCTATGATAATAGATAAAGGTCATGCAGTGGATTTACTCTACTTCGACTTCAGCAAGGCATTTGACTTGGTGCCCCACAGAAGGTTGCTGAAGAAGCTAAAGTATCCTGGTGCAACAAAGAACATAGATGAGTAGGAAGTTGGTTGGAAGGGAGACAGCAGAGGGTAGTGGTAAACAGAATCAGTTTAAGGAGAGAAAGGACACTTGTGGGGTGCCACAGGGCTTAGTCCTGGGTCCAATCATTTCTAGTATGCTCATCAGTGACATAGGAGAAGTAATTCAAGGCAAAAGATGTGTTTATTCACAGATGGTACTAAGCTCTGTGGTATAGCAGACAACAAGGACGGGGTAAAGGAGATGCTGAGAGACCTACAAAAGTTTAAGAGGTAGTCTAAGGTTTGGCAGCTGAATAAAACCAAAAAGTGCAAGGTAATGAAGATAGGGAACATGATGCCCAGAAAAGAATACTGGATTGGGGAGGTTAAGCTGGGCACTACCTCTGAGGAAAAGGACCATGAACTAAGTCATCATAACTAGTGACTCCATTAAACAACCTAGCCAGTTTACCAAGGCCTACAGTAAGGTAAAAAGGATACTAGAGTATATATGGAGGGGTTTTGACAGCAGGAGGAAAGAGGTATTACTGCCTTTCTATAGATCACTGGTGATGCCACACCTAGACTACTGTGACCAGTTCTGGAGTCCTCACTGAAGGAAAGACAAGGACAGATTGGAGACAGTGCAGTGCAGTGTAGTGTAACAAAAATGATTCAGGACCATCAGGGCAGATTCTGGGAGGATTGGCTTCGGGCACTGAACATATAACCGCACAAGGCCAGATGAGAAAGGGTGATGTGATAGAGACCCTCTAGTTCCTGAAAAGAGTGAACAAGGTGAACTACGAGGAGCTATTCAACAAGAGTAGCTAAACTAGAACATGAGGACATGAGAGGAAGCCGGTCAGGTGGAGGTTAAGGAAGGACATGAGAATGTTTTATTTTACAGAGAGGGAGTGGTTGAGCAAGGAAACAGCCTGCCAGCGGAGGTGGAGGGTGCCCAAACCATTAATGGGTTCAAGCCTGGTTGGAACAGAGTTAAGGATTTAGTAGTTACTTAGGGGGTAGTAGTAGTAAGACAGTGAGCAAGGGGGTGGATAGTGTAGACAAAAAGCACATATTAACCAAAGGTCTCATGGTATGATAAGCGTCTTACAGACAGACTGTAAGAACCATTGGTCTTCTTCTGCCAAGAAGTGACAAAAGGAAATATTTCTTTACTTGACATATAGCTTGTATTTGGAACTCACTACCCATTACTCTAATGGATATTGATGGCAGTGACCCATTCAAAAGCAGATTAGATAAGTTTATGAATGCAGGAACTCTACATAAATACTATCACTGAGATGCGAGTGGGTGGTGACGATGAGTCTAGTAGCCTACTTAGGCTCTAATATTTCAGTGTGTACCTTAGCAGAATTAGTGGGCTTAAAAGCCAAGTTTCAGAGCAAGCCTGGCAATCACAAGATGCATGTACAGTAGCAGTTGTCAACATTTTTTACTGACTTCATTTTTAGAGACAAAGGACTGGATTTTTGGCCGTGCATCAGGTACTCATGGCATGATCAAGCCACATCCCCCAAGCTTTCCAAAATATACTAGACCACCTAAAAAATGGTCTAACTATCCTCTCATCTGGCTTGACTTGTAGCATCATGGGAGCCCTATAATGAAACATACATCAATCTTTGACACGTGCAGCATTATTTTGCTGAGAAGTAGTTGCAGCTGCCATAAATACTGCAAAACCATTTGATAATAGCAGCCAAACATTTTGCCACAACTACCCTGCCATATGCACACACTAATATCAGTTCCTGTGCCAGCAATAGGGCTGCTAAAACTGCAGCACAAAAATCTCAACAAAATGTATACTGCTAAACAAAAAGTGCAGCTCCAACCACGCTGAAATAAATGCACAGTAAAGTGATTAATCTGAAAGAAAACAACATGCAAGATTTCTGAATGCATACTTTCAGTCGATTACTTAACAATGATACTTACAGTGCAATTTGTCTGTTAAGAACCTCATTCAAGAACAAAGAATCTATCCTTAAATGATATACAATACAAAATAAATTTTACATAGTTAACTGTCCTCCCATTTTCCTGTCAGTGCCAGGTATTTGTTCTGATATGCTTTGGTCAATTTTTGATAAATAATTTAGCATTGGGGTACCCTCAGATTTAAGTGGACTTTCTCTCCCCTGAGCAGGTACAGCTCTCTCTTTTCATATTTCTAAGACACTCCATGATATCAGTCACATCATTCCATGCTATGCATCTGAAAGGCCTGGAATGGTGTTATGTCATACAATGTTCAGACAGTGTGAAAAGAGAGAGAGCAGCAAGTGCTGAGGAGAATGAAATTCAGAGTAGTTACAAAGGCAAAAAATGTGATTATTAATTACACTAAAAAGGTCAAAACTTATCAGAATATTGGATAGACACAAAGAAGGAAGACAGGGTGGCATCTAGAGGTGCAAAAAAAAGTTTTACTTTCACCTTTAATGTCAGAGTGTTCTTAACAGGTTACATACAGTGGGTCACATGCACGAATGTGTAGAGTAGCTACATGCCGCATATCCACGGCATGTAGCCACCCCACACCCATCGTGTCTCCTGCACAGAATGCACAAAAGGGGTGCGCAACCTGTACGCACCTGATTCCCATGGCAGGGCAGACAGCAAAACATCGGGGTAGGCGGGGAGCATGCCAGCACTACGCACCATGCACTACGGTGCATAGTGCTGGCCACAGGGGTGCAGAGAAGGGCATATGTTACAGCAGGAGGACCCTGCCATAACCCACTGTGTGCCCCCCATGGACTACACCCACTGGTCACGGTGGGACCAGGGAACATCCATCCATTCTGCCTCAGCCCACAAGGCTGATGGGATGGGCTGGGGCAGCCAAACAGGTGGGTGCTCATACAGGCAATCAACGGGGACCCGTCAGTGGGGATCTGCACCTCTGCTGTGCGTCCGCCTGCCCAGATCCTCTGACCCAAGCATACCCCCTGCAGGACTGCAGTGCCCCATGACATGGATGCAACTCCCCCATGCACCCAACACAGGATAAAGCACCTCCTGCCCATGTATGCCCCATCTTTGCCATAGTATTGGCATCCATCGCCCCAGCAGCAGTGTGCCCCTGCCCCATAGAGTGAATGCAAACCCCACCCACATGACTGGCTGTCCCATGGCCATACAAACATACACCTCCCTCAACTGTTGTCCCCATCTCCAGTGTAGTACCAATATGCCCTGCAGCCCCCGATCAATCCCGGCCTATCTGGCTGATCATTGGTGGTCAGTGGACCCCCCACACCTGTGGCATCATCCCCATACCTTTACCTTGCCACCGGTGTCACAGCCAAAGACGGCCAGCAGCACTGCACTCCTCGCTCCTCCATGGCCGTTGGCCGTCCAACTTCCACAGGGGCATGCAGCCAACACATGCCCTGCTGCATAAGGGATCCACTGAAGGACCCTGGATGGGCATCTAATTGGATGCCCACCTGGGTCCGCAGCTCTGCCTGCATCTACCCCATGTGAACCTGCATTCTGGGGGGTGGAGCCACAGGCAGGTGGCCAGTGGTCATGAATACTGCCAGGTGCATACCTGTCTGCAAGTGCGGAGCTCAGTGGGTGGGGTACACACTTGTAATGCATATCTTCTGCCCCTTTGTGCATAGGGGCAGTGGTACTGTAGTTGTGCAAAAGTTGGCCAGTAGCATGGTGTAGCACATGATGTGGTGCAGTGGTGCCAATTGAATAACATGTATTGCACTACTGCAGATACCACACTGTACCACTCTATTGGTCAAATTTTGAACAACTACTGCTGTAGTACTTAGAAAATTACTGCCCAGACCACAACATATGCTCTTAATATCATGATTTCTGTTATATGCAGTGTTTTGAATAGGCGGGTTTCACTGTAGTTGTGTAAATTTATTTGCTGAAAATTGGTAACCAGGAAGAACACACTGAGCCAAGGCTCATTTCCAGAATAAAATATATAACATAAGGTCAAAATATACAAAGTATATATGGTAGAAAAATGCAAGGTGCAGCAAAAATACAATAAATAATAAATACAATACAGTATACAGGCTAGTATTGCAAAACTAAAGCACAGATACAGGAACACAAAGGCTAAATACAGGAAAGTAGCATGGCAAACTTAACTATGGCCATGACAGCAGGAAGGGCAGCAGGCAGTTTTAGCTGGCATTTGAGGGAGAACAGAGGAGAGGTGGAGGGTGGGAGGGAGATTGTTCCACGTGAGGGAAAGATGTAAGGAGAAAGACTTCCCAGTAGCAGAGTTGAAGTGTGAAATGGAGAAAGTACGAGAGTTATGACAGTGAAGAGAATAAGAGTCAGAGGGAATAGGGGAGAGGAGGCACAGGAAGGCAGAAAGTCAAACGAATACTTAGAAACTAGGGACACAGAGATCATGAGGCGACAGAAGGAAAGAGGAGGGATAGAGAGAAAAGTGTAAAGGTTGCAGTGATGAGTATCAAGAGGAATATTAGCAGCAAAATGACTGAAGCATTGCAGAGGGTGTCCAGTCTGGTAAGGGTGGAAGACAGGGCAGTGCCATAAACTGCATTTGCCTGGTCAAACACCAGAAGCCCCATCTTAGTGGTCAGCTCACAGTGAACTAAGGATGTGGCACAGTCTTTGTTGTGGTAGAAGGCACTAAGGGTAGTAAGATATGACAGAGTGTTTATTATGCTATGTTACCAACTGGTGGGTTATTGCCACAGAATTAAGCCACCAGCAGGTATCCTGACAAAGCTTAGAAAATGGGTCTGGAAAATCTGGAAATCTGATATTCTCAGAGCACCTACCGACCAGGCAGGTATCAGGCAATAGAGACCCACCTTCATCTGAGGGTATTTCTCATTCTAAATATCTCTCTCCCTCTCTCTCTCTCTCTCTCCATATATATATATATATATACAGTATATAACATATATATATATATATATATATATATATATATATATTTAAAATGTATTTTCCTGGCAATTAACTTCTGCATCCTGAGTTTGTTAAGCTACATGTCCTCTTTTCAAACAATATCCCAAAACATTGTCAGTTTCTTTCCTTGCAGGAGCAACAAAGTAGAACATTGTGTCCCAGAACTGATCTCCTGTTGACAACTCTGCAAATGAGCTTGTGGAGTTCAAACTGCATCTCAAGGTATGCAGTTCAGTTCTACTGCTGGGAAATCCACTTTTTCCTTACATCTTCTCCCATCCCTTAGCCACTCCTCATAGGGCTTCTTTTGCAGATCCTGTACCATTTATGTAGCCCTACTTTGGACAGCCTCCACTCTGTCAATGTCCTTCCTGAGATGTGGTCTCCAGAACTGGACACAGTACTCAAGGTGAAGTCTCACCAGGGATCTATGTAGGGGCAGCCCCACCTCCCTTTTCCTCCTGGCTGTTCCCCTTCCTATGCACCCCAGCATCCCACTGGCCCATCCAACTGCCTTGTCAAATTGCTTGGCAACTTTTAGGTCATCTGATATGATCACCCCTGGTCTCTTTCCTAATCACTCTTTGTCACTACCACTCACCCATTTTGTACTCCACTTCTGAGTATCTATGGCCCAAATGCATTATTTTGCATTTCACTGCATTAAAACCCAGCTCCCATATATTTGACTACTCCTCCAGTCTTTCCAGACCATACCCTTCCTTTCCACTTCCCCAGAGTGTTTACTCTGTTGCAGATCTTGGTGTCATCCACAAAGAGGCAAATCATTCCTTCCAGTTCCTCCACTACAGTATGTCACTTATAAAGACATTGAAGAGGAACAGTCCCAGCACTGATCCCTGAGGTACCCCAATGGTCACCCTCCTTTTCTCTGAGTCTCCTCTGTTTACCATTACTCTCTGTGTCCTATCCACTAACCAGTTTCTTACCCAGGTTACCACCTTATTTCCCAACCCCAAGCTCCCCAACTTGCTTACCAGTCTCCTATGTGGAACAGTTTATTCTGGCACCAGTTTTCTGTCAGAGAGCTGAATTCGCATTCTCAGTGAATATATTGTAAAATGCATATTTACTACAAATAAACAAAAACAAAAAAAAGTCTTGATTTAAAAATAAAGATGGACACTAGGTTCAATGTAGAGGTCGAAGAGCTGTTGGACTCCTATGCTGCCAGTGCTGCTTCATTAGAGACCGAGGATCGTCTGACTGAAACAAGTCAAGTCAAGCTTTATTTCTTTAGCAACCAATGCCAGAGGCTCTGAGTGCTTTACATAGAGGTGAAAAACAGGAAGCATGCATAATAAACAGTTTAGAACAGGAACGGTCTATCATACAAAATAATTAATTAAATGCTTAAAACCTTTCACAAACAGGAGCTTCATCACCTGAAGCTGACATTACAGAGCCCACTGATGGAGAAACTGAATTGTTTAAAGCTTTTGGGGACCATCAAACTGCTGCACAGGAAAGTCTTCTTATTCTACCACCAAAAGACTGGGAAGAAACTGAATTAGACGGTGATATCCTACAATGCCTAAGCAAGAACAGGAAAGAAAATACAGGTAAGAAAGCTAAGATGTTAAGACATTTAAAAATGTTATAAAGGACAGTTTCAGTGATTTGCGTGACCTCATCACAATCTCAGCTGAACAGTTAAACAAGTACATCAGTACATATTTCATTGAACCACATACAGAAATGGATATGAATAAGAAGTCTCTCCCTCAGATGCATCTTTCAATCCCTAGAAATATAACTACCCCATTTGTGTCTATTGAACCCAAGTTTGAAAGCAAACATACAGTACCGCAAGCAAAAAACCGACAATTAAAATCTATAGGGAAAGGTGAAGCCAAACATGCTGTCTATGAGTGATAACTGACACCATAACAGATGAACCTTACAATAAATAACAACTGGAAACCCACAATCCAGCTTCAATCTTTAATCCCAAGTGACTGATATGCAGCCTTTACTTCAGCTTACGTGGCTGTCAGGAAATGAGGCACCTGAGATGGGGTGACATTAAAGAAAGAACAGAAGAGAAAGAAGATAAATATTTAGAATATTTTACCAAAAGATCAACTAAAACTAGAACAGGGTTAACTACAAAGACCACCAGAAGATCTGACCTAGGGCCTATGCAGAACCATCGTATCCTAAAAGGTGCCTAGCATTCGCCTACAATACTTACTAAAACAAGAGGCCACAAAGGTCTATGAGTGACGACAGCACTCTTTACCTTCCCATCAATGCACAAATGCTTGTCAGTAACATCAGGGCCTGCTGGTATAAAAATCAGTTTACTGGTGTTAACAAGCTAGCCAAAAGAATAGTGATCCCTGTCTCTGTAAACCAGGGCTGGGAGAACTCTGTGAAGTTCTGACCCTTATTAAATAAGAACCAGAACATGGTGAAGTTCTGATTTGTTCTGATTAGTTCTGATTTATTGACAAATATTTGAAAAATGTAAAAAAAAATGCATAAAAGTGGCCAAAGTCAGTCACATTTGACTCAGAGGCCCAATGGAAATAATTTAATGGATTATTTGTATAAAAATTAATGTAAAATTGCTAAATAAAAAAGCAATCACTCACTACTAGCCCCTTCATGGCTAGCCTGTAATGGTGGCATATCCTGCTTGGATCAGTGACTTGAATGTGCTGGGAGAGACAGAGATGGAGAAAAAGAGAGACAGACAGATGAAAATACCTATATCATTAGTATTTTAACCTATAAAAAAACTAAGATCCCTCTAACTAACGTGATGTCCTTCTGATGACTCCCACCCACACCCACAGGCCAGGGACAAATTTTCTGTCATGACTCATGACTGTACACAGCACACTGACAGCACAGCAGTCTACCACCACCACTTCCTTCCAAGATTACCTGACTGACTCCTACAGTACAGTGCAGTTACTGTTAAGTGACCAAATTTAGCAACTGTTAAGTGTGCCTCAGAATTTGAATTTGAATTACAAATGCAGACACATCTGATGCATAGCAGCAGGCAGCACAGCCCCACACTAGGAGTTGGTTAATGCTTATGTGTAATGTAATGCAATATACTACAAGCATTTGTCAATGACGATTATACAATGGGGTATGAAAATCCTGTAACCTCATTGGTCAAAACACATCACATGACCATGATAAATCCTCCAGTATACACACTGTAAAAGTTTTATATCACTATAAAAACCAAAAACAAGTTGAACATTGTATAATAACAATATACCATGACAGAGGGTGGGTATATGGGTGGATTTACCACTTCTGGTGTGGTTAAGTCACTCGGCTATGCTTCGTGACCGAACCACACCAGGTGTGGCAAATCCACCAATATACCCACTCTCTGTCATGAGTATATTGCTTAAATGTTTCCTTGCATGGTTTA
Source organism: Neoceratodus forsteri (assembly GCA_016271365.2). Classification (NCBI taxonomy): domain Eukaryota; kingdom Metazoa; phylum Chordata; order Ceratodontiformes; family Ceratodontidae; genus Neoceratodus; species Neoceratodus forsteri. The sequence continues at coordinate 672,983,139 of CM057452.1, forward strand.
TGTGGCAGGGGTGCATTGTGTTAGTTGAAATTCTGCTGGGAGGAAAAGTCTGCCTGAACTGTGTTTTGAGAAGCTGTTATATTTTGGACAGCATTTAAATACAGAAGCTTGGGTAATAAGAAGACAATATTGAAAATGTGGGTTGCAAATATTTAAAATTTCCACAGTTATGAGCATGCGTACCGCAATTACAACAAACAGGCAAAACTTTGTCATTCTTTTGTATTTTGACCGCAAATGTTGAACATAAGTTTTCTTATCACCCCACCTCATGGTGGTATGAAAATGTTCAGATCCATGGGAAAATGGCATTCTGTGCTACAGATGCAAAAACACATTTTGGGCAGGATATGAAAAATGACAACTGTATTGTTCATGAGGGGGTGTGATAAAATAGCTATATTGAAAATTTGGAGTGAAAATATTGAAAATGACCAAAGTTACACACGTGCATTGAACATTTTGAATGACCGTGTGTAACTCTGCTATTTTTGAAAGTTTTTTCACCAAATTTTCAACATGGCCTTTTTGGGACCCCACCTCATGAAGAGTGCCACTGTCATTTCATTCATTGGTCCCAAAAGTTGATTTCACACAGTGACTGTGCCATTCTTTGCCACAGGTGTGAAAACATGTTTCAGGCAGGATGTGAAAAATGACAGCTGTAGTGTACATGAAGAGGTATGCAAAAATGGCAATGTTGAAAATCTGGAATGAAAATATTAAACATTGGTGAAGTTACAAACATGCATAGAAACTGTGCAATGCATGCTCATAACGTAGTAATTTTGGGGATTTTTTGCACCGGCTTTTCAACATGGACTTTTTGGGATCTTTCCTCATGAACGCTGGCACTGTCATTTCATTAATCAGCCCTGAAAAGTGATTCTGCACAAGGGCCACAAAATCACATTTTGGGACCAAGTAATGAAATGACAGTGCCAGTGTTCATGAGGTGGGGTCCCAAGAAACCCATGTTGAAAATCTGGGGTCAGAATTCCTAAAAATGGCTGAGATATCAACATAAGTTGAAAACCCCATTGACAGCCATTATACAGGCTTACCTTGATTCCTCAGTTTGCAGTTCAGCTTTGAAGAGTGAAGATGCATCCCAGTCCAGAGAAGACCACAGACGCTGACTTCCGGAGGTAAATATGGGGTAAGGGTGGGTAAGGGGAGGTGGGTGCACAGAGGGAGGGTCAGGATGGGGGAAGGGGATGAGGAAGATGATGAGGGACCGTTTTCTTTTTTACAGGCTTAAAAAAAAGACATTGGGGCAGTTTGTTTTTTTACAGGGCATAAAACATGTTTATTTCAGGACACTGGGAGTGGGCTCCCCAGTGTCGGGGGGGCAGATAATGCTGACACAGGGATCAGGCACCCCGATGTCAGCACAGGATGGGAAACAGAGGAAGTGGGGCAGACTGAATGCAGAGAGATGGAGCGGGAGAGGTTATTGTGCTTCTGGGATGGGGAACAGAGAGAGAGGGGCAGACTGCATGCAGAAGGAGGGAGAAAGAGGGGTAATTATGCTGCCAGGACAGGAACATAGGGAGTGGGGTGTACTGCACCCAGGGGGAGGGAGCGGGAGGGGTTATTGTGCTGTCAGCAGGGAGAAAAAAGGGAGTGGAGAGCACGCAGAGGGAGGAAGCGGGAGGATTTATTGTGCTGCAGAGATGGGGTACAGAGGGTTTGGCTGACACCACTATGCAAATGAAAGAAATAAAGCGCTCTCACTGGAGCACTTCATTTCTTTCAACTAGAGAACGACTTCCAGCTGTGAAATTCAGACTAGTGTCACAGTCTGGTTGCATTCTCATTGGTCTGTGAGAGACGAGCCCACCGTAGAGTGCTCTGCATTGGACTCATCCCTGACACAACTCTCAAATGTTATTCTACCGCAAGATGTTTCTTGCTCTCTTGCAAAGAAACATAATAAAACTAATCATAATAAGGAGGAATAATGGGGAATGAGTGATGATGATCATGACAATTATGTGTACAGTACTTGTACTTTACTTGTGTTGTACTGTAAACAGCCTGCTACAAGTCACAAAGTCAGATTATCCCCTGGGCCACCCACAGCCAGCAGCATAGGCACATCAGCTTGTATGTTGTTTGTCTGAACAGTATTTTTTTAAATACATGAAATTGTGAATGAACGTTAACAAGTGATCGTGATTCGTGATTGGATGGCACAAGTGAAAGATTTATTTTGCCTCCCTGCTGCCCTTGCCCTGTACACACAGCCACACTGAAGCTAGGAAAAAACATTTTATATGGGGATTTCTGGGACTGTTACATTTATCGTGTGACACCCTGCAGTCTCTCTCTCACCTCTGGACATCACAAGTCAAAGATTTCTTTTTCCACCTTGCTGCCCTTGCCCAGTACACACAGCCACACTGAAGTCAGGAAAAAAAAAATTATTTGGGATTTCTGGGACAGTTACATTTATCCTGGGCCACCCTGCAGTCTCTCTCTCTCTCACTCTTTCTCTCTTCCCCCTCTGGATGTCACAAGTCAAAGATTTATTTTGCCACCCTGCTGCCCTTGCCCTATACACAAAGCCACATTGAAGCTAGGAAAATAAATTTTATTTGGGATTTCTGGGACTGTTACATTTATCATGTGCCCCCCCCCCCCACAGTCTCTCTTTCTCTCTTTCCCCTCTGGACATCACAAGTCATAGATTTATTTTTCCATCCTGCTGCCCTTGCCCCATACACACAGCCACACTAAAGCCAAGAAAAAAATTGGGAATTTTATGTAACTGTAAAATTTCTTTTGGACCCCCATTAGTCTCTCCCTCTCTCCTCTGGATTAGGAATGGCACAAGTCAAAGATTTTGCCAGCCTGCCCTTTCTCATATACATAGTCAGCTTCACTGTTTGAGGCCAAGAAAAGAAAAACACTTTCATTTGGGATTTTCTGTAACTTTAAAATCTCTCTTGGGTCCCCAGTAGTCTCTCCCACTCTCCTTTGGATTTGGAATGGCAGAACTTCAAAGATTTTGCCAGCCTGCCCTTTCTCATATACACAGTGCTACCCTGTCTGAGGCCGAGAAAAGAAAAAAACTTTCATTTGGGATTTTCTGTAACTGTAAAATCTCTTATGGGCCCCAACTTAGGAAGTCTCTACCTCTCTCCTCTGGATCTGGAATGGCACAAGTCCAAGATTTTTCCAGCCTGTCCTTTCTCATGTATACATAGCTACACTGTCTGAGGCCATGAAAAGAAAAACACTTTCATTTGGGATTTTTTGTGACTATAAAATCTCTCTTGGGCCCCTAGTAGTCTCTCCTTCTCCCTCTCTCCTCTAGATCTGGAATGGCACAAGTCAAAGATTTTGTCAGTCTGCCCTTGCTCATACATACAGTCTCACAGTACTGCCACATTGCCTTAGTTTGCAATCTGCACCCCCCCGGCAGCCACCCAGGCCACCATTATCTCCCCAGTCCTGAGTTCTGACTCCCTGACCTGCCTTCACCCACGCCCGATGATCGGTTTCTCTCCCCCTGCTTTCTCTCACTCTCCCTAATTTCTTCTCTTCCCACCCCTGTGGCTCATATATTTCTGCCATTTTGTTGCATTTTGGGGGGATTTTGGTGCTTTTGTTTGGTGACTGTCTCTGCTGGCTGCCTGGCTCTGCTGCTCCAGTCCTCCTCACTCGTCTGGGGCCATGTCACACATTCAGCATGGTTACATACCGTGAGTGCATCACATGACCTTCTGTTGCCTGATTGGATGCCGATAGCTACCTGTACATGCTGATGGCATCCCCATGGCAACACAAAACAAAATCACGGAAATGGCATCTCCACAGACCCAGAACCAGACTTCTATGGCTAAGTCCCTATTTATCCAAGTCCATGGATTGTGGGTTCAATCCAGGGGTCTGGATCTCCCCCAGAACAGTCTGCACAGCCCTACTGTAAATCTTGAAGTATTCCTTGGTGTCTAGTAGAACTTCTCACCCTCATATCACTTACTGCTATGAAAAAAAGAATGCTTCCAGTGTCTACTGGAAACCTCCCACCCTTTGGGCTTGGGTACAGGTGACACAAGGTGTGGGTTTTGATAACTCCAAATAAGCAGAGACCAGAGACAGCAATTCAAGTTCTGACCTCAAAAGTTCTTGAGGACTGTTTATTTGATAACCATAAACTTCAAAAAAAAAAAAGGAAAAAATGAAAAGAAAACACTTTGGTATAAAAATGCAAAAGAAATCCTAGCTCACCAAGAGCTTTTAGGAAACACTTCTCACATAGGGTGGAAAAAGCTTAGGTCAAGTTCCCACCAACATCTATGTAAATTCACCAAAGAAAGAGATATACTCTCTCCCCAACGTCTCTGTGGAAAATGAGCATTGAAGCTCTTTAAATATTCCTCTGACCAGGTATAATTGATCAGCTGACTAGTTTGATCCTCCCCTATTCTGAAATTATTCACATAATCTACTCTAATACAATAAGTTGGGGGATCAAACATAGCTATATCTGGCATACTAAAGTTTAATAAAACAAAAACCTTCACATATTCTTTTATTATGACTGTTGGAGCCTAAAATGCAGCATAAATACACAAGGGCTCATTATTCTAATAAGGGAGCCACCCACAAGGAGGAGCCAACTCCAGGTTGTACCCTGTAAATAAGCTTTACATTGGACTGCTGCCCTCCTAAGGTCAACCTGTCTCCAAGCTTAACACTGGACTCTAGGTAAGAACTCCTTGAAATAGAGTACAATGTGTTGCTAGGACAGTAAAGTAAAACAGCAGAACTAGGCTCGAATCTGTCTTAGTCTTGGAAAACCTTTAAGGATATTTCAGGGCAGGGAAAAATGTTTTAGACTCCTGCATTTGTCTAACATTAATAATTATTTTAGGGAAAGCAGGCTACTTGCTGAAATTTCAGCATTACTTAGAGCTATGCAATCTGTTTGAAAAGGTGGCAATCTGTTTGAAAAGGGGTTAGTATACTACTCTCAGGTTTTGAACACTAGCAGAGGAAATAACTCTCCCCCCTTGAATCTTGAGGCAAAGAAACAAAAAAGGAAAACAGCTGAGAAGATATAGAGAGGAATTATGATAGGTGGCCACCCTATCATAATGTGAAAAGGGAAATGTAAGATAAGCTAGAAAAGGTTAGAAAAGACTGCTGCAGCAGAGTAGATTTATTTAAAGAAGGAAAAAAACATGCCTCAAGGTTCTCCCTAGCTGACAGCACAAGGCAGCGCTGCCACATACCCCCACGGTTAAGCAGAAACCTGTCTCAGGTTTCTATAACAACCTACCTTAATCCAATAGGTAGGATGGAGTTCCGGCCCACCCTCACCATAGAACTCCACCCCAGGGTCCTGTTATAGCAAAACAAAAAAATATATATTTTTAGCCGGCCTGCCGGCGCAGCGGTTGGACTTCCATGCGGCAGCGACCGGAGTTCGGGAATGGACTCGGGTCGCCGGAGGGCCGGCCGGGGGGAGATGGATCGAGTGTCTCATGACTGCTCTCCTGATCCAGGGGGAGGGTGTGGTGAGTCACCGGTGCACGGAGGACTCCTGGTGGAGACCGGGAGAACCCCAAGCACTCGGGGCCTGACGTCAGATGGGGGCGGGGCAGACGCTGGCATCATTGCATGCTCCCGCCCCCCTTAAAGGGGAAAAAACTCCGCCCACCTCCAACGCCTCTATGATGCCCGTCCCTCGGGCTGCAATGGGCTCCCCCAAAGAGCACGGCTCCCAGCCTTATTATGACATTGTGGCACCCTAAGGGACGAGAAGTGCCACCCCGCCTTTGGGGGCAAGCCAGGGGTACTGGGAGCACGGCTCAAGGAGGGGATGCCGTAGCAGTGGGGATCCGTGATCATGGGAAAATCTGGCGAGGAGGGTACAAAAAACAATATATATATATATATATATTTTTATACAACGTTACTTCTTATTACCCTGGGGTGTCATATTATTCCCATGCGTTGTCTATAATATTTTAATGTCTGGAGAGATAATCTGCATTTGCATGAGCATTACCTGCTCTGTGTTGTACAGTGAAATCAAATGGTTGAAGTGCCAAGTACCATCGCATTATTCTATTGTTTTTATCTCTCATTTGAGACAGAAAGCACAAAGGATTATGGTTTGTGATAAGAACGAAGGGGGCACCCCATAGATAAAAACATAGGGATTCAATTGCCCATTTGGCTGCTAAACATTCAAGTTCCACTGTACTATATTTTTGCTCTCTAGGATGTAATTTCCTCAATATGTAAACTACAGGATGTTCCTCACCATTAATTGTTTGACTCAACACTGCCTCTAAGCCTGTACCTGAGGCATCAGTATGTACCTCAAAAAGACACTCGAAGTTGGGGCTATTAAGGACTGGAGATGAACATAGGGCAGCTTTGATGGCTATAAAGGCTTGCTCACATTCCTCAAACCATTTGACACAATTCCCACTATTTTTTTTGTTAGGTCGGTTAGTGGTGTTGCTATTGTAGAAAAGTTAGGAATGAAGCGCCTATAGTACCCGGCCAATCCTAGAAATGCTCTAACCTGCATTTTTGTGGTTGGCCTAGGACTGCAGGCTACTGCCTTTACTTTGTCTGTCTGAGGTCTAATGAGTCCATTACCCAGTAAAAATCCCACATTTTACTGGATTTATTGTCATCCCTGCAGTTTTGATTGTATCAATAACAGACCGAAGATGTTTCATATGAGACTCCCAATCTTTACTGAAAATAACTACATCATCTAAATAGGCTGCACAAAAGGTGGTGTATGGGGCCAAAATCTGATCCATGTAGCGCTGGAAGTTGGCAGGAGCCCCATGTAGACCAAAAGGCATTGTTCGGGAATTGGTAGAATCCCCTTAGGGGTACTAAAGGCAGTTTTTTCTCTATCTGTCTTTGCCAAGGGAATCTGCCAATAACCTTCTGTTAAATCTAAAGTTGATATATACTTTGCATTTCCTATTTTATCAGTGATATCATCAACCCTTGGCATAGGGTAGGCATCGAACTGGGCAACTTGATTAAGACCCCTGAAATCAAGACATAGTCGAATGCCCCCCTCCTTCTTTGGTACCACCACCACTGGGGATCCCCATGCACTGTTAGAGGGTTCTATTATACCAAGGGAAAGCAATTTCTGTACTTCACTCTGTACCTCCTCCCCTAACTCGTTCTGGGAGTCTATATGGTCTCTTTCTTATAGGACCGGAATGGGTACGAATGTGATGTTCTACATCTTTGGCTTTGCCTGGAGTACTGGTAAATATATCATCATATGACTGTATTAGTCTATGTATCTCCTTCTGCTGTGCCTGATTTAAAGCAGGATTAATAACTATATCCTGGGGTCCTTCTGAACTCTCCAGACGTCCATAGGCTAGCTCAAAATCAGTTTCCTCAGTTTCAGGAAGTACCATCAGACTATTCTCTTCCTTTGATCTTTCATACCATTTCTTTAGTAAATTCATATGATATATTTTCTTTCCAGGTCTAATGTCGGGGTGGCAATTTCATAATTTAAAGGACTAGTTTGTGGTAAAACCTGATATGGTCCTTGCCATTTCATTAATAATTTATTACTGGAAGAGGGTAATAATAATAGTACTTTGTCTCCTATTTGGAACTGTTTTTCACCCTTCACCCCCGATCATACCTTTTTTTCTGTGTCTGTTGTGCATGCACACTGTTCTCATGGGCCTTTTGTACATACCAAACTAACCTGTGGCGTAATGATGTCATATACTCGGCTATGCTAGTAAGTTTCATTTCCCTTTTCCCCTCCCATAGTTCTTTTACCACATCTAAGGGTCCTCTTGGATTTCTTCCATATAACAGGGAAAAAGGGGAATACCCTGTAGAGGCCTGTGGTACCTCCCGATAGGCAAATAATAAAAATGGTAAGAGTTTGTCCCAGTTAATCCCTTCTTCTTGTACAAACTTCATTATCATGCATTTAAGGGTCTGTTTGAAGCGCTCCACGAGTCCATCAGTTTGGGGGTGATAGGGGGATGTTCGTACTGCTACCACTCCCAATAACTGATAGAGTTCTTTTTATAAAGCAGAATTAAAATTACTCCCTTGGTCAGATAATATTTCTTTAGGGATCCCTGCCCTGCTGAACACCTTAATTAGTTCTTCAGCTATTCATTTGGTGATGACTGTACGTAAAGGAATGGCTTCAAGGTATTTTGTCGCATAGTCACAAATTACCAATACGAAGCGATTCCCACTTGTACTCTTTATTAATGGTCCCATAATGTCTATTCCAATTCTTTCAAAGGGAGTGTCTACTTAGGGTATGGGTACCATATGTACTATTTCCTTTCACCCCACCTGGCTGACATGTTGACACTCAACACAATTTTGGCAATAATTAGCCACCTCATTATGAATTCCTGGCCAATAAAATCTTTGTAATAATCTATTAAGAGTTCAGTCCCACCCTGCATGTCCTGCTAAGGGGATGTCATGGGCTAGATTAATTAAATTGTTTCTGTGTGTTAAAGGGACTACCAACTGCTCCACCTGTTCCCCTGTATCTTCCTTTTTGCATACGCTGTATAATATTCTGTTTTGTATCATCAATTTAGGGTTACCTGGCATAGAATCCTTCCCTACCTGTTGAAATAATGGTAGTAGAGAGGTATCCTTAATTTGTTCTTTAGCCATATCACACTCTTCGAAAATGGAAGATACTGGGTCAACTAGATTACATTGTTCCTCTTTCCAGTTCTGTTTTAGTTTCCTTTTATCATTTTTTGATTTTCTGTCTTTACCAGGTTGTTCATACATTTCATCCTGAAAAGGAAACACTTCTCCTAATGATTGTAACATTTGTTGTTGTGATCTAGTGGTGACTGCAGCCATGCACTCCCTATTGTCCAGTAACTGTTTAAATTCAGGATAGTCGTGACCAATTAAAATCGGTACTGGTAATTGAGGTACAGGGCCTGCAGTTACCTCTGCACAATTCCCGCCTACTGTTACATCAATTTTTACCATAGGGTATTGATGGGCATCCCCATGTACACATACTACATTCATATCAGGCCCTGATCGTACATTATCTCTAGTGGGTAATACTTCATGTCTTATTAGTGCATTCTTGCTGCCTGAATCAATCAGTCCCATCACCTTTTGCTTACCCAGTTCCACGGTGGTCATAAAATAAACTGCATTTAATAATGTTAAATGGGTGTTATCCAAATGTTTCCTAGTACAATACCTGGCTATATGACCTTTACCGTGGCAATTCCTATACACAATATCTGAAGGAAAAGATTTCTTTTTAAAGTCACTATTAATGTATTTTTTAAAGTCTGATGTAGTAACCACACTGGGCCTTACCCCAGTTACAGTTTGTCCTGTTGGTCCCTCCTGGGACCGATGATTCACCATCTGGTATGGCTGATGTGCAGTTAAAAAGTCTTCAGACAAAGAGATAGGCTTCTCTGCAGTCTCGGGGCTTGTGTTCTTTCACCCATATTTGTACCTCATGGGGTAGGGTCTGTAAAAACTGTTCCACCACAAAGGTTTCCATGATGGCTGTATTTGATTTTCCCTCTGGTTGGATCCATTTCCAACAGAGCTCCCTTAACTGGGTAAAAGTTTCTCTCGGATTATCTTGGGGGTGGTATTTTAGGGTACAGAATCTTTGGCGGCAAGTTTTTGTGTTAATATCGTACCGTTTTAGAATCTCAGTCTTTACTAGATCAAATTTGTCAGCATTTCTTGCATCCATGTGGCTGTATGCTAATTGGGCTCTTTCAGTAAGACAGGGGGCCAAACACACTACCCATTGATTCTGGGGCCAGTTACAAGCTTTGAGCCACCCTTTCAAAAGTTGTTAAATAAGCCTCAATATCGTCTGCGTTAGTCATTTTTGTTAACTTAATGTCTCTAGGGTTGGAGGTATTACCATCTCCACTAGCCCCTGTAATTGTTCCCATTTGTTGTAACAATTTAACAGTTTCTGCCCACCTTATTTCCTGTTGTCTCAGTTCCCTCCACCTCTCTTGTGCGTCTCGATCATGTTGCTTCTCCATTTCCATCTGTCTTATAGCCAACCAACATACCAAACTTGTTAGATCCTCTGGGGGTTCTTCTCTAGGAGCTTTCTGGTACAACTCCTCCTCCTCTGTCTCTTCCTCACTGTGTAACTCCATTTTAGCCATGAGCTCCTTCCTCCGGACAACCAGATCCAGGCCTGGGTGCAAGTGTTCTCCTGTAATGGCTGTCTGTGTTCTGGTTATCATCCCAGTTTTCTTCTCCTCTGTTCCGGATGCCATCTCTGCACTTGAGTTATCAGAGTACCTCTTCAGGTTCCCATCTGGTCTCTCCCTCTATACCTTAGACAACCAGTTAATCCCACTTCTAACACCACTTTGACACAAGGTGTGGGTTTTGATAACTCCAAATAAGCAGAGACCAGAGACAGCAATTAAAGTTCTGACCTCAAAAGTTCTTGAGGACTGTTGATTTGATAACCATAAACTTCAAAAAAAAAAAAAGGAAAAAATGAAAAGAAAACACTTTGGTATAAAAATACTAAAGAAATCCTAGCTCACCAAGAGCTTTTAGGAAACACTTCTCACATAGGGTGGAAAAAGCTTAGGTCAAGTTCCCACCAACATCTATGTAAATTCATCAAAGAAAGAGAGATACTCTCTCCCCAAAGTCTCTGTGGAAAATGAGCACTGAAGCTCTTTAAATATTCCTCTGACCAGGTATAATTGATCAGCTGACTAGTTTGATCCTCCCCATTCTAAAATTATTCACATAATCTACTCTAATACAATAAGTTGGGGGATCAGACATAGCTATATCTGGCATACTAAAGTTTATTAAAACAAAAACCTTCACATGTTCTTTTATTATGACTGTTGGAGCCTAAAATGCAGCATAAATACACAAGGGCTCATTATTCTAATAAGGGAGCCACCCACAAGGAGGAGCCAACTCCAGGTTGTACCCTATAAATAAGCTTTACATTGGGCTGCTACCCTCCTGAGGTCAACCTATGTCCAAGCTTAACACTGGACTCTAGGTAAGAACTCCTTGAAACAGAGTACAATGTGTTGCTAGGACAGTAAAGTAAAACAGCAGAACTAGGCTCGAATCTGTCTTAGTCTTGGAAAACCTTTAAGGATATTTCAGGGCAGGGAAAAAATGTTTTAGACTCCTGCATTTGTCTAACATTAATAATTATTTTAGGGAAAGCAGACTACTTGCTGAAATTTCAGCATTACTTAGAGCTATGCAATCTGTTTGAAAAGGGGCAATCTGTTTGAAAAGGGGTTAGTATACTACTCTCAGGTTTTGAACACTAGCGGAGGAAATAACTCTCCCCCCCGAATCTTGAGGCAAAGAAATAAAAAAGGAAAACAGCTGAGAAGATATAGAGAGGAATTATGATAGGTAGCCACCCTATCATAATGTGAAAAGGGAAATGTAAGATAAGTTAGAAAAGGTTAGAAAAGACTGCTGCAGCAGAGTAGATTTATTTAAAGAAGGAAAAGAACATGCCTCAAGATTCTCTCTAACTGACAGCACAAGGCAGCGCTGCCACAACAGGATGGGGACCTAGCGGGCTGTCTTGGGTATAAGAGGGGAATCCAGTTGGCTCCACTTGTGTCCAGAAGGAAACCTAGTGGGCTTGGCTTGGATGTAGGATGGGACCCAGTGGGTTGGCTTATGTACAGGAGGGGATCTCGTGGAATGGGGTTGGGTGCAGGAGACCCAGAGGGCTGAGTGTGGGTGTAGGAGGAGACCCAGTGGGCTGAGCTTGTGTGCAGGAGGGGACCTAGTGGGCTGGATTTATGTACAGGAGGGGACTATGTGGTCTGAGCCTGTGAGTAAGACGGGATCCAGTAAGCTTGGCTTGGGTGCAGGAAGTGACCTAGTAAACTGGGCTTGTATACTGCAGGGGACCCATTAAGTGGATCTTATATACAGGAGGAAAACCTAGAGGACTTGGCTTGGGTGCAGGAGAAGACCTAGTGGGCTGGGCTTGTATACAGGATGGAGCCCACAGGGTTGGGCTTGTGTGCATAAGGGGACCCAGTGAGTTGGGCTTGTTTGTAAGAAGAGACCCAGTGGGCTAGGCTTGGGTACAGGAGGGAACCCAGAGATCTGGGCATAGGTGCAGGAGAGCAACCCAGTGGGCTGTGCTTGGGTTTAGGAGGGCCCCCAGGGTACTAGGTTAGAACAGCACTTCCTGAATAGCACTATCTAAACTGTGCTGTTAGGACCATGCAATGCCTGAATAGCAACAGGGGTACAATAGTGTATGGCAGCTACCACTCCCCCTTAGTTACTCAGGCAATGGTAAGGATGCACAAGTAATAGAAAAGGGCAGTTGCTGGCTGAGCTGCTCCCATGGTGGAGAGGGCTAAGGCAGCAGCAATTTGGCCACACAGAATGAAAGACCAGGGTTCTGTTCCTGGTCTCCCAATCCAGCAGTTTCTCTTTTCTCCCCCTGCCCGAAGTGCAATTTTTCTTTTACTAACAGCCACAACAATAATTCCACTGCCCCCCAAGTTTTTCCTTTTCCCTGAGATCCAGCCCCACCTTCAGAGTTGCATATTTAATTTAGGGGGGTACTGAGGGCAAAGTGTACAATTTAGTTGTCAGCAATGGTAATGGTCGTCAGTGTGGTGTATGACTGCTACCATTAGCGCCGTTTTGTTCCTCGGTATTATGTCCTGGCTCTGTTGTTGACAGCACTGTTTGTACTGCATTGTTCTTGCTGGTGCTGTTGTTACTTACGCTCTTGTAACCTAGAGCTGGGACCCAGCTGGGTGGGCTTGTGTGCAGGAGGGGACCCAATGGGCTGGGTTTGTGTGTAGTGGAGTTCTGGTGTGGTACTTGTTTGAGATTATGCCAATAGTACATTGAGAAATCCCAAAGAGGATGCATCACATGGCTGTACTTTGTCATTCTTAGTCCATACAGGATCAAATGTATAAGCCTGTTTAAAAGATGATGTCTGTTCTACTAAATTCTAGCCAGCTTGACTTGTACACGGAATTGCGTATCCATGATGTCTTGCACTGGAATGAATCTTGAGAGTATACGTACTACATATGGTTTTGAGAGATGCACAAAAACCAAACTATTTGGATATTTCTTCTCTCCTAGCATGCTGCAATAGATTCCCTGAAAATTACTTCTTTTGTATGCTGGAGAGAGAGAAACAGCAAAAAAAAAAAAAACTAAGTTAAAATTTCAAGTAATTAATAAATGAGAAATGTTTTACGTTTTGCATCTCAAGTAATTCACAATTTACATATTTTCTAAGGCAAATAAACAACTAAAACATGAGCTGGATTGTGTTTAAATTTAAAAATTCAGTCAATCCATAACTGCAGGATTTTTCAAAGTCTGAATTCCCAACTAATGCAGAAGTAAAAAAACATAATTACTCTACTAATGGCTAGATAACGAGGATTATACATTAGTTGAATAAAACCCCTATTGAAATGTAAACACTGGGTATTTACTAACTTATTTTTTTGTATGGGCATCAACAGACACACCTGTGCTGGGGTATGATGGCATTGCAGAATAACATCAGGAAGTGGGAAAACAGGAGCAAGAGTGGGAGGGGAAGAGTTTCATCTGATACCTGAGGAAGCATGGGGAGGCAGTGAGTCAGATGGAAATGGGGAGCTGGTTCAAAAGTATGGGAAGATAATAAGAGATGTCACTGCACCCTCGACTTCCCTTGCCAGACTGGACACCTTCTGTAGCTCCTTCTGCCACCCTACCACCAACTCACCAGGTAGAAAAAAAGTGTTCCAAACCAGAATTTGATATGAAGAAGGCACAGTGGAACTGGTGACATGAAGGAAGAGGGAGGATGGATAGGAAGGAGTAGTGAACAATGATGGGTATGAGATTGAGGAGTCTTTCTGGCTGGCAGCAAAGGTCATTGGCACAGTTGTTTTGTTTTGACCCAGAGTAGGTTGGAATTGAATTGGGTCAGGACATTTTGGAAGTCATACAGGAGAAAACCTTCCACAGCAGCATTAGATAAACCAGAGGTGTACATGACTGTGTCATCAACATACATGTGAATATGCAAATTGGCACAGGCAGAGGGGAGGTCATTGAGAAAAATGGAGAAAATGATGGTGTCCAGGATGGAGCATTGCGGGACCCTAGCCTGGATGGGAAGTGGTGGTGGCAGGGCACTTCCAACCTGTACCAATTGGTGGTGGCCCATGAGGTAAGAACAGAATCAGTCAACAATGGGAGCTGAGAGGCTAGCAAAACTCAGCTTGTCCAGGAAGAATGGATGGGCCACTGGATTGAAGGCTTTGGCCAGGTCAATGAAAATGGAAGCCATTATTTGCCCCTGATCCATCCCAGAAATGATGGAGTCAGTTACACACAGCAGGGAGTAAATGGTGGAATGATCCTTCCAGAAGCCAGACTATAAGGAGAAGAGGAAGTCAGAAAGTCTGGAACAAACCAGCTTCTCTTGCAGCTTTGCAAGAAAAGAGAGGAAGGAGAGAAGGCAGAAGTTTCCAGGGGAGGAGGGGTCCACCCCACAGTGAAGTGAAAGATCTTTAGCAATCTTCCAGGAGTGAAGGACAGCGCAGAGGGAGTAAGAGAGGTTGAGGCGGTGAATAAGTGGAAATGCAATGGCTGGAGTGGAGATATGGAGGAGTTTGGGATTCAGACTATTATGGCTGGACTTGGACAAGTTAAAGGAGGAAAAGGACAAGCAGAGCTTCCTGGGTCATGACAGGAGGGAAATGGAAACCCTGGAAGGGGTAGGGTTGAGTAGGGGGAACAAAAGGGGGAGGAGAGTAGTCAGGAGGGTGAAGAGGGACACAAGTGGTGAAAAACTCAGTGAAGTGAGTAATAACAGAGGTGTGGTCAGACACAGGTGAACAATTTACCATGAGGATTAGGGGAGTGGACTGGGAGGGAGAGTCAAAACTGGAGTGAATTACCTTCCAGAATTTAGATGGGGTGTTAAGATTGTTCTGAAGGTTGGCCTTGAACTGCTGGGATTTCACAGCCTAGACAACAATTGTGCAGGAGATTCTGAGGGCCCTGTACAAAAGGATGTCACAGATGGGGTGGTATAATTTGTAGTGGGCCCAGTCTAGATCATAGGACTTGCATTGGTCAATAATAGGGGAGGTCATCCAGGGGTGGTGCTGAGATTTGACCATAGATTTTTGGAGTGAGGTATGCTTGTCACAAGCTGAGGAAAATTCTGAGTGAAACAGGAAGCTGGCCACGTCAATGTCAGAAGCAGCAAAGATGGCTGTCCAGTCAGTTGCAAACAGGTCACTCAGGAGAGCTCTGATGTTAAGCAACCAGAAAGACCTGGAACAAATGTATTTCAGGGAGGAAGGTGGATGCCAGATTTTCCTAATGCAAAACATCATACAATGATTGCCGAAACATCTTGCAGAATACCTACTGCAACCATGTGGTGGGGGTGGGAGGAGAGAACCCAGTCTAAAACGGTGTGGTTGTGGGAGTGTGGATTGAGCCAGGTGGGGTTGGTTATAACCTGGGAGAGATTTAGGGACACAGTCCTGTGGGTGGTATGCCTGGAGGCTGGGAAAAGCTAACTGATATTAAAGTTCCACAGTAGAGTGAGTTTAGCTGAAGAGAAGTAAGAAATAATGGTGAAGAGGTGTGGAAGGGGTGGGTAAGACCCTGTCCCATTTGTTATGCAGAGAGAGTTAAAAGCAAATATCTAGTTTGTCCTCTCCTATTCTGCCACTTGTCTGTCTCTTTTCCTGTCTGATTGTGCAATCAAATTTTTCTTGTGGCACCTAGGAACTGACCACTCCAATGGTTCCACAATTTTCCCATTATCTTTCTTTCTTTCTTTCTTTCTTTCTTTCTTTCTTTCTTTCTTTCTTTCTTTCTTTCTTTCTTTCTTTCTTTCTTTCTTTCTTTCTTTCTTCCTTCTCTTGCTTCTCTGTAGTTAAAAATATGTGAATCTTTATGTGAAACTGGGATCCCTTGGTTTACAAATGTATATAATCATTTTGTTGAAATGATTGTAGAATGCTATTTCAGTTTATTAGAAAATATATCAATATGATACACAGAGGGTTGACATTGAGATGTATTTTGACCTCCAGCAGCTTGTTTACAGAATTGTGAACAGAAAACCAGCTCTGGGACAAAATGTATTATTTTGCTGCACCTGTTAAGACTAGATGTATTCTTCAGGCTGGCCTCAGGAAGGAAACTGGCAGAGGTTTGATACATATTGTGAAAAACAGGAGATGTAACTTACAACAACAGGATGCAGAGTTTGAACTCCCAGGCTAAAACATATTCTTTAAAGACCACCTTTCCTAGTACTTTTGACTTTCATGCATAAATTACTCCTTTTTGCATTGATTCTGGAAATGTATTTCATTGATCTCCTCTACAGATAGTTTCTGCATTCTGAGCTGCTAAAAACTGCAGGGTGTACCAGAGCTTCTATAGCAATCCTGGTGTTGCTGTGGACCCAGGGCTGTACTGATGACATCACTAAAGGGCAGAAGAGTGACTCACACTGTGCAGTACAGTGCAGTCACAGTAGTTTTGCAATGGAACACTATCAGTACTCAATGTAAATACCAATTTCCCCCTTCCCCAAGACACCCTGCTAGCAAATCATATGCCAAAATCCAAATGCTTTGTCAGTATGTTGTTTTATATAATTGACTTGTGTGTAAGTCGCTCTTCTACCATATAGTATTGTGAGCAGAGCAACCATGGGTCCACAGAAACACCAGGCTTGCTACAGAAACTCTGGTACACCCTGTTTTTAGCAGCTCAGAATGCAAAAATTAACTGGAGAGGACAGTAATAAAATGTGATTCCAGAATCAATGAAAGAAGGGGTAACTTATGCAAGAAAGTCAAAAGGACTAGGAAAGGTGCTCTTTAAATCTCAATCTCTCAACAAAATATTGCTGTATTTTATAAGATGTCTTTTCCTAGCAGTTGAAATTCTGCCTCCTGTTCTTGTAAGTTTCAAGTCCTGTCTTTCACAAAATGGGGTAATTTATGCATGAAAGTCAAAAGGACTGTGAAAGGTGCTGACATCAACTCTATCTTCTCTCAGTCCTCATGCTTTGTTACAGAGGCAGAAGTAAGTCAATTTTACAAAAAATATACTGACAAGGCATTTGAATTTTGGCATAATGTATTGCTAACAAGGTGTCTTAGGGAAGGGGGAACACAGTATGTACATTGAGTACTGGTAGTTTTCCCTTACAAAACTGCTGTGACTGCACTGTACTGCACAGTGTGAGTCACTCCTCTGCCCTATAGTGATGTCATTGGGAGCCAGCAGTCCAGCAGCTGAACAGCAAATGCAAGTGCAGCAGATCTAAAGCAGGGCTCAAAAACAAATTCAAATTATGGAAGGCAGATTAAACTTTGGCCAAAAATAACAAATGCACACACCCTTTCAGGTCTAGTACTACATATAATTACTACAAGATGTAACTTTTTGGACCATCATGAAAGGTGCTCTTTAAACAGAGCAATGTTTTTCAAAGGAGAGTCTCAGATGTAGTTTTTTTGTTTGTACTGCCTTTATGAAAAGCTATCCTGTACAATGTTATGTTTTCTATTTTATTGTCATTGAAAATAATGAAATGCCGCTTGTGAATATTATGACTTTTCCTGGTCTGCCTATGCTTCCTGGCTTATGCCTTATGACAGCTGGCAACAGACAAAGTGGGGTTTATGAACTGCATACACTCAGCCAGGCGTTTTGTGCATGGGTACTAGACCTGGCACCAGAGAAGCATAGAAGAAAGGTATGGGTCCTGCAACACGAAGCCCAGGTGTGATTATAAGAAGAATAGCAGCCAACCTAGAAGCAAATGCAAAAGTCCAAACTGAGACTGTACAGCTAGCTCCATTGATGAAAGAAGAAGAACAGGCAGGAACAGAACCTGAAAGCACGTCTGCCTTCTTCAAATACTGGGCTATACAAAGAGAGAGATAGAAAAAAGAAGAGGAGAGGAGAGGAGGGGAGGGGAGGGGAGGGGAGAGGAGAAGAGAAGAGAAGAGAAGAGAAGAGAAGAGAAGAGAAGAGAAGAGAAGAGAAGAGAAGAGAAGAGAAGAGAAGAGAAGAAAGATGCAGTGACAGGAGCAGTGATGACTGTATGCCTTGCAAGCTATGAAAGTGGGAGGATTTGGTACAGGTCCAGCAGATAAACAGAACACAAACAACTTAAAAGACATTAAACTTACAAAACTGTGTCCCTCCAATGATATCAAAGCATACCTGACAACTTTTGAAAGGGTCGCAGAAGCCTGCCAATTGCCAAAACAGCAATGGGCAATCAGGCTGATATCTTATCTAACAGGTAAAGTCCAGCTTGCCTACAGCAATATAGACACCTCACTGTCAGACAACTATGACCTTGTGAAAAGAGAAATCCTTAAAATATATGGGGCAGGATTCACTGAAAAAAGACAAAGTGCTGCACAAACATTTGCGCTGCACCCCACAGTTGTACTGAGGGGCAATCCCGCTATTCACAGTCAGATAGTGTGCTGTGCTACCTGACTGTGAATAGGGGCAGGCAGGGGTAGTGCTAACCCAGGAAAAGCATCAGGAACCCCAGTAGTGCTGCCCCCACAACCAGTCAGGAGAATGGGCCAGCAACAATAGTGTACATGTGCTCAGTCCATATTCAATAAGGTAGCCATGCAAATTAGTCCATTGGGCATGCAAGGCACTATTGGCTATTAGCATTCCCATTATGGACCCATTTGCATGGCCCATGGGAGGCTTAGCATGCCCCCCCCACCAGTCCATGCCTGAAGCAGTCGCATTCCCTGGTAGTCTAGTGGTGTCCTTCACAGTCACTTACCCCATAGGGAAAAGAAGGTTTCCATAGTGTAGTGGTCCCTCTCCAGTCCCTGATCACTGACTCTATGTGTTGTAAGAATTTTCCATAGTGTAGTTGTCACTCCCCAGTCCCCAATCACTGACCCTATGTGTTGTAAGAATTTTCCATAGTGTAGTGGTCCCTCCCCAGTCCCCGATCATGGACCGTATGTGTTGTAAGGACATTCCATAGTGTGGTGGTCCTTCCCCAGTCCCCAATCACTGACCCTATGTGTTGTAGGAATTTTCCATAGTGTAGTGGTCCCTCCCCAGTCCCCGATCACTGACCCAATGTGTTGTAAGAACATTCCATAATGTGGTGGTCCCTCTCTGGTCCCCGATCACTGACCCTATGTGTTGTATGAAGTTTCCATAGTGTAGTGGTCCCTCCTCCATCCCGATCATTGACCCCTTATGCAATAAAAACTTTCCATAGTGTAGTAGTTCCCTCCCTACCCGATCGCCAACCCAATATTTCATATTTTTCCATAGTGTAGTGATACCCTCCCCCACCACAATCGCCATCCACAAATTAAAAAAAAAAAATTCCCTGGTAGTCTAGTGTCCCTCCCTGATCACTGATCACCATCCCCAAATGGGAAAAAAAAAACATTCCCTGATAGTCTAGTGTCCCTCCCCCCTTCCCGGTCACCGACTGCCAGCCACAAATAGAAAAAATTTCCTGGTAGTCAAGTGTTCCCCCATATCGCCCCCCAATGCATCATAGGATAGTTAGGGAGTTAGCAGCAGAGCTGGCTGAACCACTGACTGGATTGTCCAATAGCTCACTCAGATCTGGGGAAGTTACAGGTGATTGGAAGATGGCAGACATGGTGCTGCTACATAAGGGGGATGGATAAGGAGCAACCAGGGAATTATAGGCCAGTCAATCTGATCTCTATTGTGGGGAAGCTGATGAATATCTGACCAAAGAGGACCTCGTAGACTACTTAAAGAACAATGTACTCCACGATCGCAAGCAACACAGTTTTATAGCAGGAAGGTCTTGTCAGACCAACCTGATAGTTTTCTTTGACTGGGTGACTCAGGAGATAGACCAGGGCCATGTAGTCATCCTGCTGTACTTTGACATCAGTAAGGCCTTTAATTGAGTACTGCACAGCAGATTGCTTAAGAAGATGGAAGACCTGGGTGTGGCCAAAATTGTAGTGAACCGAGTGGGAAATTGACTAGCAGGGAGGCAACAGAGGGTGGAGGCCAATGGAGTTAAGTCAGAGGAGAGAGAAAGAGAGAGATGATGAGCGGGTTCCACAGGGATCTGCCACAGCACCAGCTTCTGTCTTTTTCCATTCCCTCTCTTGCAGCCTTTTGTCTTACAATTTCAGGTGTGAACTCAGGTCTACAAGATTCAAATGTGGCTATGTACCTACTGGCCTGGCATCATGGGGCCAGCCTTGAAATGTGTAGCTTTTGATAATCAGCTGGCAGTACAGCTCTGAAGCTTTGGTCATCCAGCAGAATGGGTTTTGAGCATGTGTTATGATTCTGAAAATACTGTCCTCTTTCTATCTAGATTTGACTTGAAAAGAAAAAATAGGACACAATTACTTGTTTATTAATTGCAAAAACACATAGATGGACAACATTGTTAACACAATTCATTAAAAATAGAATAAAGTATGGGGTTATGTGTGTAACAAGAAGTTTACACACACACAAAGTGTTAGATGCTGCATAAACCCCGTATGCTTTGTGTGCTGCAGCTACGGCGGTTGCCAAGGAAGTTCTAGTCACTAGGGTGACTGTATCAGGTGACCTGTAGAGGGAAGGAGGATGAGAAGAAGCAGAGGATCTGCTGGTAGTGACTTTGTTTTAACATTATTTTTAGGTTCGCTTTCTGAAAAAATAAATGCCAATGGGGAAGAAAAAACTGGAAGGAGTTCTGAGTGTTTTGTGCGGTCACTGTGCAAGAGGGAGACGACTTCAGTGGGCGCGAGACTGCTCTGGTTCATGGTTTTTGCCATAGGAAGGTGGCGTGTGATTGCTGTTATAAACACTCCATTATAATGGAAATTTACACACACCTTTTCCAATGGGAAAATGTGACCCATTAATTAAAATATGGAATAATATATGTGTGGGTGTGTGCAACCAGAATTTTATATACACCCGAGGTGTGGGATGCAACTTAAACCCCAAGAGGTTTATAAAAGTCTTGCACACTGAGGCCCAGATATCCAAAGGGGTTGTGCCTGGTGCAACAGAGTTGCACCAGTGCAACCCTGCAATGCGCCCTGGCAGGATATTGGAAGGCTGCCCGGCAGAAAGCAACTCCCAATGCGCTGGGGCACAATGTGTATGGAATGCGAGGCATGCCCATGCATATGTGGCACATCCGATATTCAGTCCGATGCGCGGCGACATGTTGGCACAATAACCCCTGCATTGTGCCACATAGGGGGGCTCCAAGTTGACCCCATGTAGAATGGGAACAATCCTGGCCACCCACAGGTGGGCTGCTGAATGGCATGGCACAACACAGCAGTCGCCAGCCATGTGTGGCAACCTGCCCATCCAACACACTGTCACGAAGCACCTACATAACCCTGATGGTCTAGTGGCACCCCCCCTCCCATGTCACTGATCGTGGGTATCTGATGTCTATGAACATCCCTGCTAGTCCAGTGGACCCCTCCCCCACCCGTAGCCATGATCACAGGAAATGTAAAATAGAACATGCCCCGGCAGTCTAGTGGTACCCCCCCTCCTGCCCCTGTCCCCGATCACCAGTATCAGACATTCAGAGAAATCCCTGGTAGTCCCCCACTGTGCACAGGTCATTCTGTGCAGGGCACCAGGAGCAATTTGCCGGGCTACCCTGTGCAAGGCATACAAATGGGCCATTATGACATGTAAATGGCCCCAGTTGCTCCTTGTATATATTATGGCCTCATTTGCATGCCCTTACTGAATATCATGGGTAATGAGCTTAGCGCAACTGCACTTGTGCTGGCGCATCCCCGTGCTCCATGTCTGTGGCTTGTGCCGGTGCAGTGCCACTGCGCCATGTGCAGTATATGCGCTGTCTGTGCCATATTCAATGGTGCTGTGCCATGGCGCATCCCCATTGAATATCACCTGACCCTGGCACCAGCGCATCACAGTTGTGCTGCACACACGATTGCGTCATTGCCTGGCACAGTCTGAATATCTGGACCTGAGTGTGTGTGTAAAATTCTGGTTTTTACACACACACACACACACACGTGTACTATTTTATTTAATTAGTGACAATATTTTTTTCCCTATCAGCATAGTTCAGTTAGTGTAGCACTTCTGTCAGAGATACACACACACACACACACACACTGCCTGTCTCTCCCTTTTTTTTTTTTTTTTTTTTTACATTACAGTGATAACATTCTGGAAAGTTGCAGTCCATCAGCATTGCTGCATAGTGTAAGACGTGTTTGTAGGATATGAGTGGCAGGATCAACCAGATTGATTTTTTCATTTTCAAGGCAGGATCAGCTAGATACATATTTAAA
The DNA here is from genome assembly GCA_016271365.2 of Neoceratodus forsteri. Lineage (NCBI taxonomy): Eukaryota > Metazoa > Chordata > Ceratodontiformes > Ceratodontidae > Neoceratodus > Neoceratodus forsteri. The sequence goes on from CM057452.1 coordinate 673,005,536, forward strand.
ATCTTACTTGTCTGAACAGTGTGTGGCAAAGCTTGAGTGCTGGTACCGGTGCTTGGTAATGGAGCTGCCATGTTGGGCAAGATGTTCAGCCTGCCCACAATGAAACTATGTGCCAGTTAGCTTTCTGGGGCAATGCATGATTGACAGGTGTTGATTACAACCCCCTGGTTGTAACCACAAATATCAACCGGGAAGTTGTAACTGGAGATGAGTATCTTTATCTCTATGTAAAAAATAATCACCATTAATTAAAGAGTATTTTACTTCTTTTGATGAAGTTAAAAGTATAACAGTTTCTTGCTGAAATACTTTGGTTGAAATGGGATTTTCTACTGTAACAATGCCAAAATTCTATTGGATTATTAGGAGGCAGTATAACACAGTGGTTAAGGGCACTGACCTCCAAACCTGGGTTTGAATCCCACAGACCCGACTTGCATACTGTGTGACTGAGCAAGTCACTTAACTTCCTTGTGTTCCCAGGTTGCACCTGGAAACAAGCCTGAGCTTAATGTGTCTTTCCTGATTAAACAATTTCCACTTTTCCTTATTTTTACTAACAGTTTGAAATGTAAAGGTGGTAACTCATTAGTTTCATTGCACATACAAAACAAATATTATAAATGTAGAAAATGTTGCAATTACAAAATTCCATTCCCTCCAAAAGTATATCAAAGAAACTGTTATACTTTTAACTTCATCAAAATAAGTAAAATACCTCTTATAATAATGCATTTCAGATTATGCAAGTTTTAACAATGTTGTCCATCTATAGTAACTGTGTCATATTTTTTTTTCAAAGTTAAATCTGGATAGAAAGAGCATATTTTCAGAATCATAACACATGCTCAGATTGTTTTTACTGTCTTTGTCCAGGAAAGGCGCACTGAGCAAAAGCTTGTTCCTGAGTGTGTTGTGGGAGCACAGGGATGCCATGATGCCAGGCAAGTAGGTACATAGCTACATTTGAATCTTGTAGACCCGAGTTCACACATAAAATTGTAAGAGAAAAGGTTGTAAGAGAGGGGAATGGAAAAAGACAGAATATGGTACTGTGGCAGCCCCAGAAATCTGCACTGACCTGTTCAGTTGGCAGTACTGTATATCCTAGAGGTTAAAGCAATCCTGAAGATGGATTATTTTCACTAACAGTTAGAAATGTAAAGGTGATAACTCACTAGTTTCAATGCACATACAAAACGATTATTATAAATATAGAAAGTGTTGTAATAACACTTTAAAACATACTTAATAAAACAGTCAATTTCCTATTTAACCTGTTGAATTAAATACAGTCAAAGAAGGACCTAGACTCTCAGTGACATCATTTCCTGTCAGGAGCCTAAAACAAATGGCTGCCACCAGCCCTCAATTACAGGGTGATTTACATATGAATAACTCTGGACTGCAACAACTCACAGATAAATACAATGCCTCAATCAAATTAGCTTTTCATGGGCTTTCAGACATTGAGAAATCCTGTTGATGACAGTTCCCCTTTAAACAAATGAGTCAGTGCATCAAGGCCTATAGTAAAGCAAACAGGATGCTGGGATGTAAAAGGAGGGGGATTGATATTCTTGCTCTAGGAACTCCTCAGTTTAGTTTGGTAGCACCGGAATCCACGCCCAGCCAAACCTCTTATGCCCGTGAGGGAAGTCACGTGGCAACATGCAACGTGGTCATGCATTGCTATCACAATGTGGCCATCCTGGCAGCAAACTACATGAGCAATATGGCCCAGTAAGTAGAAAGTAGTTCAAAATAAGAGGTTTTATATGGGATTTGAACACTGCATAAAGCTTTTTTACAAATTGATGAGATGACATCCCTGGCACTAGGAGTAACAATCCTTATAAGAGAGTTTTATGTAGAGAAATAAATTTGTGCACCAGATGCCAAATGATGTTTATTTCAGTAAAAGTGAAGCTTTGAGAAGGTTAAAGATGTTTTGAAATGATAAGTAACAGAAGGTATTTCAGGTGCGTCAGACGCTAAACAGCGTTCACTTGAAAGAATGTAAAGTGATATCTGTTTAGAATGTGTAAAATGTGTGTACTCAAACTTATTAACAGTTGAAATGGAAGAGCTTGATAAAATTAATTTATTCTGAGTCAGGAGTGAATAAGACTATAACAAAGTTTTGAGAGTGTTAAAGATGTTTAGAAATGTTAAGAAACAGAGGGTATTTTTAGATATGTTAGACGCTGAACGGCGCTCATTTGAAAGAATGCTAAGTGATTCTTTCAGAATGTGTAAAATGTTTCTGTTTAAAATCCTCAGTAGTGGAAATGGAAGAGCAGGATGAATTCAATTTTGGTCTGAGTTAGGAGCAAATAATTATCCTGGATACAGGTATATGTAAGCTTGATTTGACTGTTTGGAATGTAATAACTTTCTCAAGCATTATTTTAAAAAGGAGGCTCTATGACTCTAAAGTGGAAGTGTTGCAATGAATGTAAATGCCTTATTTTACTTCTTGACTAACAAGCAGAGTAGCCATTTATGAAGTTTGCAAGTAAAGGTAATATATGTGTTCTTAAAGGTATAGACAACCTTTTAATTTAGTAACTGAATTAACATTTATAATGTATGTGTACATTTTAAAATATTGAATTTTGTTAATAATTGATCTCACTGTATAGCTTAATGCCTCTTTTTGATCTTGCTTTTTGATAGATCTAGAAAATTGATGTAACCTCAGGGATTCTGGCAACAAAGAAGCACAATGGGCCGTGTTATATAAGCAAGGTAGTGCTCATTATTATGTTAAATTGGTGGCTGGTTTCAATAGTGGTGATAGACACTTGTTAATAAAAATTATTGTATGCAAACATGCATAGTTGATTTAATTGTAATGAATGAGACCAGAGTTATGGTTTATAAGGATAGGATTATAAAATATAAAATGATTAATCTGTACGATTGTAATCTTAAATTATATTTTTTTTAAACTCTACTTACAGTTCCCTAGAAGAAGCCTAATTTAACAGGTGAAACGTTGGAACTATCAAACTCTAATAAAAAGAAGAAATATTTGAACAAGAATTGTGTAGTAGCAGTTTATTCTGCTTGAGCAGGTCAAAAACTCTTTGCATTGGGATGTCTTATTAGCGAATTATGGCTAGCTCCACAGACAAATGCTGGTGAAAGAAAGTGGCGATTTTCCTTGAACAGCATTTTCTACTTGATTTTTCTCTGGGCATTTCAGGGTAGGTGAAGTAAATGTGAGGAACCAATTTGCTTGTGAACGTGATGGTGTACCCTTTTGTAATCACCTCCTACACCCATTTGTCAGATGTTGTGGGGGCCCACTGAGATGCAAATCCCTGTAGTCTCCCTGCAACTGGGGGGGAGACTTACTTGGGCCCGCGTAACTTCATTTCTTTTCCCCAGCTTTTAAAGTTGGGTTTGTATCCACTGTTGCCATTGGGCTTGCTGGAACTGTTTTTTGTCTTGTTTCCATATGCTTTATGCTGGAACAGGGACCAGGGAACCTTTCTTGAAGGGCAGTTTCATCAAGGCTCTCTTAGACTCGATGTCCACTTACCATAACTTCAGCCAAAGCGCGCACCTTGCTTTGTTGGCCAGTATTGTTTTTCTGGATCCAAACCTCAGGATATCTGAGGATGCATCAGTGATGTATTTGACACCTTGCATAGCACATTCTGCCAGGTCTGCTTGAGAGGAGTCTTCCAGAATGGACTCAGGCAAGGATTCTGTCCACCGCAGGAGTGGTCTGCTTGTGAACCAGATGGCCATATCTGTGGCACATAACATTCTTGATACTTCATGAATTTTTATTAGATATTCTTCTATCTTTTTGTCCAAGGGGTCTTTCATTGCCGCTGTGCTTTCAATCGGTATGGTTGTGCGCTTGGAAAGCTTCAACATAGGCTGATCTGCTTTTGCGGCTTTCCCCAAGCCTCTCTCCTTGTGTCAGATAATGGGTACCAACTATGGACAATGTTCTTCTCTGGTAATCTTGTTGGTTTTGTAATGTCATACTCTTTAGTGAGAATGGTCTCTATGGTTTTGCAGGATGGGAAGTGTACCTTCTCTTCTGATTCACCACATGATAACAGTGAGTCTTCCAATGTGGATGGCTGCTAGGGTTTTTCCACAATTCTGAGAGCCGCCCTCACCATCCTGATCAGCTCCTCAATATTCTCACCATAGCACATTCTCTTTGTTTTTTCCAAGATTTCATCCTCAGTTTTGGTTGGGGTCTCCATTGTGGTACTGTCCATATCCTCTCTGCTTCACTTGGGGGGGTTCACTCCCTTTTGAGATCTGTGTTATCCTCAGAATTGGTTGTGGATTCCCTGCCTACGGGAATCGAGCAGTTGAAGGAGGAGTTGTTCTTGGCTTATGTCCAGGGCCAGTGGGGCCATTGGAGGAGGGGGGGCTCTCTCTGTCTGATGCTTGCCCTTCTGAACATCTGGAACTGCTGTTTTCCGATATCTCACAGACTGTGCAGGTAGTGTCCACCTTGTTGGCTTTAGGGGAAAAAAATCCACATTTTCTGCATTTCCTCATGGCTCTGGTTCCTTTCTGGTGATCTGTGAAATTTAGGCATATCAATTGCATAAGGTATATGCTGTCCATCATGCATGTGTTGCCAAAAGAAAAGACAATGTCCCCCTTCCTTATCTCTTTGTGTAATTCTTGTACTGACTAGCCCTTTTTCCTTGATGATTAGCCCCTTTATGCTGGTATCTGAGTGCTGGGGGGTGAGGGTGAGTGGACTAGCCCAGTCTGTGAGTGAGCCATGCTGGGTAATGGAGGACGTTCTTTGCCCCCCCAAAAAAAGAAAAACAGAGAACCTCCATTGATTACTGTGGTAAAGGTTGTTGATATACCCAGGCAAGATAGCCACTGAAATCTCTCGATGTAGGGTGAGATCTGGGACAGCCATATGTCCCACAATAGCTGCATCCCAGTCAAGGTGGCTGTCGTAATCTTGTGGGAGTTCCCCACATGATCTGCAAGTTCTGGATCCACTCCTTAGGCCCCTAGTCTCATGAGACTCCCTAGGCTTCTGGGAAACAGTAGAAAGAACTCCAGTGATCACATCCTGAAGTGCGGTCAGCGTGAGGTTTGGGGGGGGTCAGAGAGGCGAGTCCCTGCTGAGCCCACTGAGACTAATGGCTTATTTGTTAGAGGAACCTCGGGTGTGGGACTCCAGCCAAAGATGACCGTGGAGTGCTCAGTGGGTGGAGTAGCAGCAAGACTGGGGTGGCAAAACATGAGTGAAGAGACTGTGAGGAGCGAGAATCTGGAGTGCCTTAATTTACTGGTTCTGGTGACTATCAGCTGATAAGGTAATGTGAGTGCATCAAGCCTCTGCTATATTCAAGTCACTGTGACTGGGGAAACTGATGGAGGTTTCCTAGTCACCAGGACATCATAAATTATTTTTGCTGGATTAACTGGGGTAATGTCGCACTGTGAGCATGCTCCTTGAGGGAAGCTCACAAGCTATGGTGGCAGTGAATATTGGGGAACAGTTATGGTCAGCATGTTGCTCCTGGAGGGACTAGCCTGAACCCCTGGCAGCTGTAGGTTTACTATTGGCTGCATAATACTGCCAGAAGCTTGCCTCTGGTGGGGTAGGAAGCACTGCTGGAGGGATCCCTACCCCAACAGTTCATCTCCTTGTTGTGTCCCTTTTTAGAGTAAAAGGCAGATAATCAGGCAGGTAGCAAATACATTCCTTTATATATATATATATATATATATATATATATATATTTAACTATCTGGCTCCTCAACATGGTATAGATGCAACTTCTGAATAAAGTTAATCTGACAGTAGTGTTAGTTTGCACTTTCAATGGCTACAGGGCATTTTGTTCATTATCAAAAGATTGAGGAAATAGGTGCTGTACCTGATTGACTGTGTTATAGAATATTGGTTGTTGCGAGCAGACTTGGATCATGACCAACCTCTCTGGATGCACAGAGTAAACTGGAGAAGCCAGGATGGGACAAGGGGGTTGGCCCAAGGCCAGCTTGAATTTGATTGGATTGGGCATCAACCTATAGGATGGATGGGGAATATCCCAGTGATTTCTGACTGCAGAGCACTATAAAGGGTACCAGATATAATTACACTTTCAGTTGCTGAAAGGTAAACCATTGCAGAGTCTTGCACTGTATTGGAGGTTCACTTATGATCTGGGGCCTGGAAACATCTTTTTTTTATTACTGCCCCCCACACCCCGGCATGCATACATACTTGTACGCACACACATACACGCACAGTTTTTATTATGTTGGCTCGTGTGCATGTGCAAACAACATATTGGGGTAGTAGCATTTTCAGAGGTGTGTCAGTCTTGTGGTGAATGCAGGTGCCACGAACTTGAGAGAAATGTGCTGCTGCAATCAGTTACAAGCTCGTCATGCAGCGGTACAGATGACATGCCTCCCATTCGTACTTTTCCTGGTGAAACATTTCAATAATTGTGGTGGCAGAGCCACCGCCAATCACTCCCAAAAGAAGGCCAACATCGGGGGTGCAATCCCAGTGTCAGCATGTCCGCCACCCACCCCATGTTGTGTGGCATACTTGGAGCCCACCCCAGTGTGCTGCCACTCACAGAAAACTGACCACGTCGGCATGTTCTTGCCCCCACCCCACCCCAATTGTGCGGCCAACATCGCCCCTGAAAGTCATGGGGCACAATGGGAGCCCACCCCTGTGTGCCCAACATTTGTTTTATTTCACCTTTAAAGAAAGAAAACCATCCCGTGGAGCAGTGTCTGTATTTTTTTTGGTATCTGAAAAAAGAAAACAGTCCATTGTCTGCAGCGCTCCCCTCCCCCAACCCGCACCCACTCTCTGTGCACCCCACGTCCCTACACCCCCACTCACCCCATACTTACCTTCAGAGGTCTGCAGCTGCAATCTTCGGTGGAGCAGGAACACGTCTGCACTCTTTAAAGCCGAATTACAAAATGAAGACATGCCTGTAAGCTGTATAATGACATAAATGGAGGGGCGGGGGTCAACATAGCTGGATATCCCAGGCATTTTTTTGAATTTTGGCTCCAAATTTTCAACATGGAGTTCTTGGGACTCCACCTCATGAAACACATGCACTGTCATCTTGTTATTCAGTTCTGAAAGGTCATTTCTTGGTCACTGCACAAAATCACCTTTTGGGACTGATTAACAAAACGACAGTGCCACTGTACATGAGGTGGGGTCCCAAAAAGCCTATGTTACAAATTTGGTGAAAAAATTCCAAACAAATGACTGCATTATGAGCGTGCATTGTGCAGTTTCCACGCATGCTCATAACTTCAATAATCTGTAATATTTTCCATTGCCATTTTTTCACACCTCCTTATGAACAGTACAGCTGTTATTTTTCACATCCTGCCCAAAATGTGTTTTCGCACATGTGGCGCACAATGGCACAGTCGCTGTGGGAAAACAATGTTTGGGACAGATTAACAAAATCACAGTGACACTGTTCATTAGCAGATGTGCCAAAAGGCGTATGTTAAAAATTTGGTTAAAAAAAATCCTCCAAATAATTGCATTATGAGCGTGAGTTGCTCAGTTTCTATGCACGCTCGTGACTTCACCAATTTTTCATATTTTCACTCCAGATTATACACATTGCCATTTTTTACATCTTCTTATGAACAGTACAGCTGTCATTTTTCACATCCTGCCCAAAATGTGTTTTTGCATATGTGGCACACAATGGCGCAGTCACTATGCAAAATCACCATTCGGCTAATGAACTGATAGTGCCACTGTTCATAAGGTGGGGTCACAAAAAGCCCATGTTGAAAATTTGGAGTGAAAATACCAACAAACACCTGGGGCATTAGGGTTTCCAACTGTAACACCCCACTCTGTAGAGACTGACAGGTGCTAGGGGTGTGACTTGGGATTGTCGGCTGTAATGCTGACACCATTCCACCCCCAACCCCCACCTTGCAGCCAGTGACAGGCATCGAGGTGTGCCATGGACTCTTCGACCCCAAAGTTCACCCCCAATTCTCCTATACTGCACCCATCTCAGTGTATTTCCTTATGGAATGGGGTGATCGTAAGGTCCAAAGACCCCAAGGCACAGCGCGACAGATGTCAGTGCCTGCAGGGTAGGGTGAAGTGAAATGGCATGAGTGTTATGGCCGATGCCCCAAAGGCACACCCCAATGCCTGTCAGTCTCTGAAAGGTGGGGTTGGGTTGGTGTCAGTTCAATACTTCACTGCCATTCCTATTATGCATCTCTCTGACTCCTGCAGTACCAATGACAATGCCAGCAAGACAACATTCGGCATTGACAAATGCTTGTTTACTTAGATCTTGCTGATAATTTCGAGTGGGCAGGGCCAGTTATAGGGAAACACTACTTCATATCCTGTTTCTGTAACTGATTGTTGGAAAATTCTTCCCAGGTCTATGAAAAATAATAAGGACAGTGGCTTATTCTGAAAAGTATAATGCTAGAATGAGCACAAATTTTTCCTATAAAATAAATTATGGTTGTGTGAACCTCCCAAAGTATGATTTTGCACATATGGACTGCCGAACCAGGTAACATTTAACAAAGTTCTCTTGTTAGTGAACTAGTTTGTGCTGGTTTGACCATTAAAAACCACTGGGGAATGGGTATAGGAACAAATCATATATTGTACAGGGCAAATGAAGTGCACAAAATAGTAGGATGCAGAGGCCCACATTGAAGGTACTGGATTCAAAAACTTGTGTCCATTTAGGACAGTGCTAAACATGGACAAGGCTTCCAGTTATGCTATGGATAAATGCTATACACACTGGTTACATGGTCAACATTGCCTGAATGAATTTCATGCCTATGTATGCCCCCAAAACATTGTAATCTGAAAACATAAGATAGTAGTGCAGCATCAATGGATTTTTTTTTGGGGTGGGTACAGCAGCAGCTGTCTTGAAGACAAGAATGAATGACTTCCCTGACATTCAGCAGTAGCAGTAGTAACACCTTGTGATCCTCCCTTTTCCCTTTTCACCACCAAGCCTTTCAGTGGGCCTGCGAGGGATGACAACTGTTCCTATTCTTGTTCTGTATGTGTGAGTCTAGCCTTTTTTTGTGCCATACATGCAGAAACTAGATGGATAAGTCAGGCTTTATATGACTGCTGATCCATATCTCATTTTTCTGCATCAAAGAATGTCTTGACTGTGTCCTTGAAGCTAGGGTCCGAAATGGTAGCCAGGATGTAGCGGTCATCTCTACCCATTTCAGATATCCATATGTCATTCCAGAAACATACTTTCATTCTTTCTACCTGAATGGCAGAAGTGGAATAATCCTCCTCCTCATATTGAGACTTCAAATGAGCAAGTCACATGTAAATCAGGGTAATGAGGGTGGAGTACCTGGCTTAGATCAGCTGCATCAACTTTTACCACCTCTGTGGCTTCCTCAAAGGGCCTCAGCACAGTGCAGAGGGTCTCCATCAGTCACCACTGATTTGGGCTAATGCTTACCTCTCCTTTGCCAATACCATTCTCTTTTTTTCTGTATAAGTTTCAAACTTTACCACATTATAATCTGGTCCATCCTGGGCAGAGTGGTAAAAAGTCCACTCCTTGAAGTTATAGTACTATCATATGATTAAGACATGCATATAGAGTATGATGTAACAGAAACATTGTCAGTCTTATCCATTCATCTATTTTATGTCACTGGATTTGCCTGGTACAGTATGTTCAGATTATAGGAAAGCAATACGCCATGACAGGGTGTGTATAGAACATATTTTACACACACCTATGGGCGTTGTAAGGCACAAGGCCTTGGCTGAGTGTGTTCATTCCCTTGTTGTGCTTAAAATATGTTATACACACACCACAAGAGTGTCTTATTGCACTTATGAAATGATTCACTTAAGCTGTATAATGAAAAAATACACCAACAAACATTTTAAAATTGCTTAAAACCATGTATTTAACTAGATAACCTCATGGATGAGGAAAAATATTCCCTTTAAAGGGAAAGGGGGAAGAGCTTGATTGATGTGCATGTCATAGCAGTGGCAAGAGTGGCAGCATTGGAATTAATCGGTATTTCTGTACTCACTGTGTTGCTTTGGATTGTATTCTCAGGGTCATCATTGAAAGAATCACTGAAGATCTGCTTAAGCATGTCTTCAGTGAAAATTAGGTCAAAACTAACATTGTTGATGTCCGACATGGCAAGTGATGTGGGTATTCACCTTAGCAGGGAAGAAACAATGACTGACAATCGCTTTGCCAACATTCTATTACACAGATCAGTGGGCAGTGATGGGTACTATTTGGCGGGACTGGTTTTTCATAGTGCATGGAACATATTTTACATTGAGCTATTAGCCAATGAAATTGCTTAATTTTCTCTTGCTATTTCATAAACTCAAATACTATATCAAACCTCAAGACTCAAGAAAGAAAATAAATGAGGTAAAACTAAGGGGATGACAGCAATTAGGAAGGGGGCAATTGGGATTAGAATTCAGGGGTAAATGGGGGATAACCTAGTAGCATTAGCAGTCTAATCAGAGTACCACTGGCTGTCCACAGACTTTAATTATTGCTTATCATTTCACTTTCAGGTGATGAAGAGAGGAGAGGATCCATGGCAAGTGAGATCCATATGCCAATACCATTCTCAACTACATACTGGTGGCTGGCCTTCTGTTGTTCTTGCAGCTGTTGCATCACGCAATTGGTAGAATGCCATCTTGTTGCCACATTTTGTTTCAGGTGGTGAAGGGAGAGGTGGTGCTACTGCTAAATTTTGTGTAACAGCGTATGTGCCTTAACAGAATGGCTAAAATGAGCATAGACATTTTTAGCTACACCTGCACAAGTCTGCAGGGTGGTGCCTTCCTCATCCATGAATCTGTGAACTACCAGATCTATACAATGATTAGAGCATAGAATGTGTGAACAGTCACCATCTTCAATTGATTTTACAATGTTCTTTACATTAATGAATATTATAAAACCTGTCATTAATAATGTGGTGTCAGCCACTCGTCAAACTTCTGCTGTACTGGCAGGGAGGGGTTCTAGAGTGTTCATTGGATGCTTCCCTCCTGGAGGGGGTAGATCCTTGGCACCTGGTGGTGGACTGAGAAGCACTAGTGGTGTGCTGCCTTGATGCACCACCGTACATCTCCACCCCAGGGCACCTGTGATAGGCTCAACATGGGAAGTGGGAGGGTTGAAAACAGAAAAAGACAGCCGCCCAGAATCCCGGATGATGGCAGCTTGCTCCTCCATTGCCTTGAAGCCCAGGATAGCCCCAAGCTGCACCCTCGCCTCCCCTGGTGAGCATGTGTGTGCCTGTGGGCATGCACTAATCTCCCCTCCTGGTCATGACCACTGGAGGGGCCCCCCCCGGTGAAGGAATACGCCAGGTTGGTCCGGGGATAAGGTGCAATAAGTGACAGCAGATAGCATCATGGAGGGAAGCACAAGAGCAGCAGTAAGTGGGTTTGGCTGCCCAAAGGTGTGGGATGTGGGGTTGGCAGGGGGTGGTATAAAGAGCATAATATAAAAAAATAAACTCTGCTGAAGGAAGTGTAACAGGCACTCTGCACAATGGTCATTGTCAAAGCCAGCAACACATAAAGCTGTCTGCTTGTGCGTGTTGAAGGACCCCAGTAACTTGTGGGTACTGCTACTGGTGCTGCCAGTGCCACTAAACCCAGGGGAGGAAAAAGAGTAAGAAGAGGGGAAACTGACCTAGTGGGTAGTCATTGCCATGTAATCAGTGGTCAGATCACTCATCCATATGTCAATGGTGATATGAACTGCTGGCACAAACAACATTTTCAGAGCATGTGACCCAGTCTTGTAGACATTTGATAAACATGGAAGAGCCACTGACAAAAATAATTTATGTCTGGGCACTTGGTATCTTGGAACTGCAACATGCATTAGCGACAGAAAACCTGCATTGCTTACAAAAGAGAATGGCAGCAAGTTGGGGGCTAGCTTTTCCCCAACTGATTTTGTTAGCTTTATTGCCTGTCTGCCTCCATTTCCTTAGCCACAAGTTTCCTTGTTACTGGTGTGTGCTGGTATGTATTGTCTGGAGATTAGCTTTACTTTTTGCCCAGGTTTATTGCAGTGTCCTGAGAGCACCCAGCTGTGGGTCTGCCTACTTTTAGGCCCTCCCATATAATGTCTGCTTGTAATTGCTTATAGCTGCTGTTATCTGGTTAATTGTTTTGGAGAAAATCTCTGCTTTTTGCCCCGACTTTCTGCAGTATAGGGTCTGACCCCTTTTCAAGTTTCTCCCTTTTGCTTGCCAGTAATTGTTTACAGCTGCTGGGTTCTAGTAACGTACTGTACTGGATTTAGTTCCATCTGGGCTAGTCCCTTTCTATTATTGCTAACCAATATTTAGCAGCTACTGCCCTCTCAGGAGGTGGTGCTGCTGTAGCTTGCTGTATTCCCGACATCTCCCACTGTGTTGAGTTTTTCAACTTCTTCTTGCTTTGGTCACATTTACCAGGCACAGTAAATCTCCTAGCAGCAACTCTACTAATGAGCTCCCTCATAAATGGAATTTCCATGATGTCTGAGTCTTGTGCTCACATTCTGGTTATAGACCAGGCTGCCCTGTCCCAATTTACCATCATCAACAGCCTGACCTCACTCCTGTCCCCAATAGGGTACTGGGAGTCCAGCTGTAACCCCTGCTTCTCCTGGCCTTCCTGAAGAAAAGAGACTGGCACCTCCTGGGTTCTTTCATAACCTCATTAACCTCTTCTGGGTACCCCCTACCCCACTCCTGCAACCCCAAGCATCTATTTCCCATACTGTTGGTACTTCTAGCAGGAGATGTTGAAAGCAACCCAGCCCCAATCTCCTTCTCCCCACTCACAGCAACCCTATTTGGCTAAACAAGCATGGCCTTAGCATCATGCATATCACCATTTGCAGCCTCCTGTCCAAATACACAGAGCTGGAGGCATGGGTCTCCCTATACAACTCTGACATCATAGGCATCACTGAAACCTGGCTGAAGCCTACTATCCCAGACTCAAACAATTGCCTGAATAGTTTCACCCTGTTAAGGCATGACCTCCCAGGGCTCCAAAAGGGTGGTGGAGTACTCTTATATTTCAAAGACCTGTTGAGTGCCACTCTAGCCTCCTGCAAGTCATCTGATAGTTCAGGTAGTGAATGTCTCATTATAGAAATGTCTTGGGTCTGTTAAAAAGATTTACATTGGTTGCTCCTACAACACCCTCAAGGGTGGAATAACTGATCAGACCCACTCACTGGATGGCATGGGTCTCCCTTCCCCACAAGAGAAATTATTATGCTGGGAGAATTTAATCTCAACTGGCTAACCAGCACCCTAACAGAATGCTGTGAATTGTTAGAAGAATTCTCTGTCATCCAACTCCTTACCACTCTCACCTGCCTAAATAGCTGGTCCTTGAACCACTCCCTCCTGGACTGGATACTGACCAATTGAGAGGACATGGTCCTGCATGCCAGAGCCCTGTCTAACTCAATCAGCAACCACTATCCTACCTTTTGCATCTGGTCCTCCAAACAACACCCACTCTCCTCCAAATTCTTGATCTTCAGAGACTTCTTTAAATATGATGCCCCTCACCTGTTCTCAGATATTAGGGCAGTCAACTGGTAAGTCCTGCACATGATGCCAGACATCAAATCAACTTTAGGTTTCCTCACAGCATCCTTGATTGCAGTGCATGACAGGCATATCCTCCTAACCACTCAGAGAGTATGGGGTGGCAATGCAAGATGGCTGTCCAAAGACCTCCTTAAGAAGATGAAGCATTAGGCTTGGCAATCACAAGGCACACCTCATGCCTTTTGCTGCCTGCAGGGTGGGGGTGGGGTGTTAGGGTTGGAAACCCTAACACCACATTTCCTTACTTTTGTCACTTAAACCCTAACTAATGCATTGACATAGTATTTTGCGAAGAATTTCCTGACTTTTTGAGATCACTTAGTCATATCCTTATTTGCCTGTTGGAGCACAATCCATAATTTTGAAGCCCTTTACTCCCATACCTCCTTAGATGCATATATGTATCTTGAATGCATATAACTATGCCATTGTTACATTTTTGGACCCAAAATTTGCAACATACACTTTTTATTACCTCACCTCATAAATAATGGTGGTGAAAATTTGCAAATCCTGACCGCAAGATCATTTCACCAAACAACCAGAAATGACCTTTTAGTCTGGATTTGCATAATTCCACCGGTGTTGTTCATGAGGTGGGGCCTCAAAAAGGCCATACTGAAAATGTGGCATAAAAATATGCAAAAGTGGCAAAGGTATGCATCAAAGTTGAAAACCCCATTGAAATACATTGAAACTCAGCAGTCCCAAATCCTTTTTTGTGAGATAGTATCAATTTTCTCGAGTTCAAAAAAGGATTCACAAAAAATAATCCTATCTCATGAAAAAGGATTTAAAAAAATAGTCCCAGATCCCTTTTTGCGAGTAGAAATTCTTTTTCGTGAGAATGAAAAAGGACTCACAAAAAAGGAATTAGTGAGTTGCGAAAAAGGATTTGAAATGCTATGAAAACACCTTACAGGGTCCTTTTCCTACCAGATAACTTCAGAATCTACATAAGAGTCCCGATGAGTAAGATACATGCGTTGGTGTCTCTGGATGAGTTCATTTTTGTGGGTTTTCAAGGTTGTTTTTTGTTTGTTTTTTTAAACAGAAAACAAGCTGGTAGCTTGTGAAAAGGGAATTTTTTTCTTGTGCAAAAGGATTAGCCCCTCATGAAAAAGAATCCTTTTTCATGAGACCAAAATCCTTTTTCATTCCATGAAGCTATCATGGAGAGTGAAATTTCCATTGAAAATAATGGGAACTTAAAAATTTAATAACTTTGGAACAAATTAATATTTTTGCACCAAACAAGTACAAAGCAGTTCTGTGACCCAAGCTCTTTGTACCATAAAACTTTCACACCAAAATTCTGCACCGTTTGAGCACAAGGCGATGAGAAAAAAACTGCAAAAAAGGATGAAGTTTAAGGGTTTTGCACTACAGTATATGGATCTCAGAATCTGCATATCCAACCAGAATGAAACTTGGCAGGTCAAGAGATCTACCTTATGAGACAGTGCATGCCAAATTGTGTGCAAATCCCTTGAATGATTGCAAAGTTACCAAAGAGCAAAATTTGAGGTTTAATATTAAATGAGAATTACAACTCTTTGAGTCAGGGACTCGTTTATAAAGGCTCCTCATCAGGAAGACAAATACATTAATAGCAAGCAGCAGAAAACAAAGTAAATGAGCTCAAATAAAAGCAAACAGTCAGAATTAAGGACTGGTTACAAAGGCCCCACGTCAAGTTAAACTAGCAATAATAAACAGACATAAACAATAATGTGAGCTATAATGAGTCAAAGGAAGGGCAGAGTCAAAACTAGGCAGACTAAGAGGAGTAAAGGCAGGGAAAACTCAGCCAGGGTAGTCACAGCGGCAGGAGGAGAGGAGGTGGTTCTTAACAGCAGTTTTAAAAGGCCCCAATCTTGGTAGGGAAGCAATAGCTACAGGCAGGAAATTGTGCCAGGACAGGGCACAGTAATGGAATGACCTCTGTGTAAGGGAAGTCCTAACTCTGGGGACTTGCAGAGGGGAGTGGACAGCACTGTGGGTGGTGAGGAAGGGAGGTAGGGGGTAGATAGGCATGTGATAGAAGCAGACCAGGGGGAGTCAAATCTGCAGTGATTTTTTTTTGGTCAAGAGACAAGATTGATAGATTAGCCTTTACTCCAGATTAAGGTAGTTAGAGAGGGAATACAGTGTGCAAGTTTGGGTAAGATGTAGGGAACCTGTAAGCAGCCAGCAGACCTTATTGAGAGATAGCTTAATTTTGTGCAGAGCAGTGTTGTCAGCAGCACCATAAATAAGCAGACCATAGTCCACTTGGAACAGTACAGAGGATGAGATGGCCAGCCTTAGTGCTTCAGAGGGAAGACAGTCAAGATGGTGATACAGTGGCCTATCCTAGAGTTGTTGGTGGAGCAAAAGGAGCAGATGTGGTTGTGAAAGTATAGGGAGGGATCAAAGAGAATGACGAGAAATTTGAAGAAGGTTTGTTCAAGGGGGAAGAGGGTACTAGATAAAACCCAGAGTGGATAATCTTTATGTTTACTGTGGTTATGTGCAAAAAGCATGGTTTTAGTTTTCTTTAAGTTCAAAACCAGCCTGTGGTCAGAGAACCAGCATTCAGCATGGGTGAAGGAGTCCTGCAGGAAGTTTTGTAGGAAGAGAGGGTCAGCGTGTGAGACAAACAGGACAGCGTCATCTGCATAAAGTAGAAGGTTTCCATTACAAGCAGAGGGGAGAGAATTCAGATAGAGGCTGAAAAGCAAGGGCCCTAGGATGGAGCCCTGAGGAACACCAGACCTAACCTATCAGGAGCAGGAGACGGTAGACCCAATTTTTACACTCTAGGTGCAGGAAGAAAGATAGCTGGAGAACCAATTCAACACACACTGTGAGAGGCCGAGGGGTTGGACAGAAGAGTGGAGAAGGGAGTGGTGGACAGTGTCGAATGCTTTCGACAAGTCAATGAAGACAGAGCCAGCAACAAGACCTTTGTCAAGAGCAGCGGGAAGGAAACTGGACAATTCGATAAGGGCAGTAGTGGTGCTGTGTGCATGATGAAAACCGTGTTGTTCATGGCAGAGGAGGTTATAGGTGGAGAGATAGTCAGAGAGCTGATCAGCCATGATTTTTTCCAGAGCCTTGGGGGGGGGAGGATGGAGATAGGACAATATTTCCTGGGGGAGGTCCGGTCACCAGATTTATGAAAAGGGGTGATCACTGCTGTTTTCCAGGCAAGAAGGAATTGACTGAGTCAGAAGAAGCAGTTTGATAATTTGGTAAGGGGGCTGAGGACAGCATCTAGGACCCTTTTAAGCAGTTTGATGTCAAGGGAGTCATTGCTATTACCCATGCCCTTGAGTGATCTGAGCAGGTAGGGCCTTGCGTCATGAGGGGAGAGGGCCTTGAAGTAGAATGGGGGATGAGCAACTGGATTGGCGGGGGTGGGACTGGGTTGAAAACATTTTGAGGGAGGACAGCTGAGAGGTCAGAGAAGGAACTATTTAAGCAGTCAGCAACAGCCAGAGGATCAGTAGACAAGGCACCATTAACAAAGAGATGGTCAGGAGGGGGGGTCACAGCCTTGCCTTTAAGTTCCTTGATATTGTTCCAGAAATTATGGGATGAGCCGCAGGAGGAGGCAAGGGTGGACCTGTAGTGTTCAGCCTTGGCTTTATGGATAGCCCAGGTATATTTATTTCTAGCAGTATAGGAAGCTTGCCTGTCCACTGTCCTACTGGATTCAACAGTCCTGCGCCAAAGGTTGTCTCTGTAGTGCATGAGACCAAGCAGAGATGGAGTAACCCAGGGAGATTCACGGTCCTTGGAGACAACTTTGGAAAGGGGAGCACAGGTGTTGAAGGCCTTGTTGAAAACTTGGATAAAATAGGGAAGGGCAGAGTCAATGTCAGGGGCACGATCAATGAGGGACCAATCACAACCAGCATGGTACTCTCTTAGTTGGGCATGCTTACCAGGGGGTTAGAGATGATGAGTGGACAGTTTGGGTGGATGCTTAGGCCTCATGCACAACCAGGAGAAAGTGATAGGGGAGTGATCACTGAGCACATCAGGGAGCACAGCAGGGTTGGAGATCTTTTGGGGTTTGTTGGATAGAACAAGATCCAGAAAGGTAGAGGTACCAGTGACTGGGTTAGATCTGGTGGGCAGAGTCTTAAGTGAGTTTAAATTACTTTGATTCATGTGGCACAACACTGCACTTTATCTTCAAATTTTTATAGATCGTTTATAAGTGCATGCCTTTAAGACATGTAATATAAAAGAAGGGTGCTAAGATCCTTTCATCAACCTTTGAGAAAGTGTGAGAGAGTGAAATGGTCAGGCTGAGGATGATGTGGTGACATAATGAGGATGAGTTGATGGGGAACCAGAAAGTGAAACTAGCCTTTATAGAATCAGGCACTTGGGGTACAATTCCAATACGTACACTTCAGTGCATCATGAGCAGGATGCTGTACTCCTGAGATGTATGAGATGTTAAACCGAGGTCCTATCTGCCTGTTCTGGTGGTTGTTCAGGTGGACATTAAAAAACCCATGGCACTTCTCGAAAAGAGATGGGGAATTTTTTTTATTTAGTCTTTAAAATCAAAATATATACAAGCATGTTTTCAGCACAGCATAAAACAATACAACCCAATAAAATTATAAAAAAAGAAAAAAAAATTAAAATTCAATCATTTCTCACATAATTCATATAAAACAGTATTTATAAAAAACAGACAAGAGATCTTAATACTGCAATGTCACCCCTCTCACCATTCTTTCCTTTATCTGAGGTACTAAAAAAATTCAAATTGATAACCAATCTATAGCTGCCCAGTATGAGTTCCACACTACAATATTTAAGGTTGTAAATTCCTCTTTACAGAGTAATTTCAGACCCGTTGTAATCATAGAAAGTAATTCAGAAACAGTAATTTCCTTTTGCTGAAGAATTAGTTTGCATCTGGCTATCCATATCCAATATAAACAACATGCCATTATTAAGTGCATACTGCTGGCATGATATTTGTTCCACTGTGTAGGGAAAATCCCAAAACATAAATTTCTGAGGTAAGAAAAGTGTTCGTTTTCCATCTATCCTTCACTAGGTCCCAAAAACTTAAAATATAAGGGCATGTAAAATAGAGATTTTTCATCATTTAAATCTGAGTTACACAAGACCTTCTGGGGGCAATACCTGTCTCTTAATTCTTTATGTTTTTGGGTTTCTTTAGTGTTAATTTTGCCATGCACCCCAAGTCACACGATGTCCCACATTGTTTTCAGTATTCTCTCTTCTAATAGTAAAGATTTAATATAATCTTGGTGACTTTTTTAAAAATGAGAAAACGGATGTTCCATAAAGCAGCTTTGTACAATGTCAATATGTAATTGTTTCTTGGGAAATTGTAACACAGTATTATATTTTATATCCCATTTTTTAACATTAATAAAGATATCTGCCCATAAATGGGATAACCTTGGTGTTCTTTTATTTTTAGGTAGAAAAGTATCTGAGATCCATTCTTTGAGGATCCGTGTTATGGAAGAAGCAGTTCATGTTACCCATATCTGTTTACTGCATCTCATTACTGGTACCACATTTGCATATAAAAATATAGCAAAAAAGAAAACTATGGGATTTGGCATGTCCACATCCCCATCTTTAACATCTTTATACAACACATTGCATTTAATAGGGTTCAGCCTGCTTCCCCAAAAACAGTAGAAGAAACACTCTAGAATACTAGCCTCTATCTGTTTCAGATTAGGAAAAACATAGCTACTGTATGTGACCTGTCTGGAACGGTCCTCAGATGGTTCCATTCTTTCCACTCTGGCAGGTCTCAGAGGGTGGTGTCAGGGATTTATTCCTCTGGATCATTCTCTCTGCCATGTGTGTAACCCAGATGGCTGTAGATAGCCCTTTGCAGTGTTGTTGTCAAACATTAAATTAATGATAGCATATATACCTAAAGGTGTTTTAAAACAAACAAATGTTTTTTCATCTTATATTTTATCTTTTTTGTTTTTTTCTTTTTTCAAGAGATGCTGACAGTTTATTATTTCTCTGTTCAATAACCAATTAAAAGTGAAGTTCTTGCAAAAACAGCTTGGTAAATATTTTGTTCTAGAAAGACAAGAACAGAAAAATAGTTAAGATAGAAAAAAAAATTAAAAATATAAATTTAAAAAGTTTCTTAAAATGAATATTGAAACACGTTATTTTATGTTTTCAGATAAATAAAAAGCCCTTTGAAAAAGCACTTTGAAGCAGTGCAAAACGTTATGGCATATTATCAAGCATAATAAAAAGAGTTTGGTTTTGAAAAACCCAGTGTGAAGTCGCTTGAAGATTTCTTTGCATCCCTCAACATTATTTTTTTCTCGTTGATATCCACCACCTGCAGCTGGTGCAGAATGCTGTGGCCAGGTTGTTGACTGAGCTTTCTCAGTCGAGTCATACTACTCCTGTGCTATGACAACTGCACTGGCTGCCTGTTCAGTGGTGGATCATCTTCAAGGTCAGTTTGCTGACTCATAATGCCCTACACAGACATGGTCCTGGCTACCCGCAAGATGTTTTGCATCCCTACTGCCCCCTCCAACCACTCCACTTGGCCGACGAGGAATTGCTAGAGGTTCCCAGGTTTGGTTGAAGACATCTGGGTTACATGCATTTATATTTGCAGACCCTACCTTGTGGAACTCTCTACCTCATCAGATAAGAGAGTGCCTGATAGTGGAGAGCATCAGAACAGCCTTAAAAACATACCTGTTTGAGCTCACCTTTGGTGTTGATTTCCGAATTGTTTATGTTATAATGCTGGTTTTCTATATGTTTTATTTATTTATTGTAATAGGCGCTATGATCTCAGGAATACCACCTTTTTAAAAATATAGACTGATTGATTGATTGAGCTAAGAAATAAAAAAAATAGGTATTTAAAAGGTTTTAATCATGTAAACCCTTTTTTGCTTACCAATGTGCCATGAATTCTACCTTGCTACTCTGGATTTCCCTTTTGCTAAACATAGTTACCAATTGTAATTGGCCATATCTCCTGGCCCAATGCATAACCCTAAAATTTTACATGGTGTAGCGGAGACCAGAATCCTCATCACTGCTGATTCATTAACCCCTGTACTTTGTATATGTAGACATTCACTTTTTTTAAGAAATAAAAAATAGGTATTTAAAAGGTTTTAATCATGTAAACCCTTTTTTTGCTTACCAATGTGCCATGAATTCTACCTTGCTACTCTGGATTTCCCTTTTGCTAAACATAGTTACCAATTGTAATTGGCCATATCTCCTGGCCCAATGCATACCCCTAAATTTTACATGGTGTAGCGGAGACCAGAATCCTCACCACTGCTGCTTCATTAACCCCTGTACTTTGTATATGTAGACATTCACTTTTATTCATATTTAATTTAGTGTCTAAAAGCCTTGCTAATGACCATAACAGAGTGCAAGCTCTCTGTGCAGACTGTCTGCTATTTATCAATAAACATAAGTCATCAGCATAAGCAAATATTTTCACTTCAGGGGTGTCTTTATAAATTATCCCTTTAAGTAGTGGTAAGGCAAGTAAAATTCAAACAAGTGGATCCAGTGAAAAAACATAAAGCAAAGGGCTTAATGGGCAGTCTTGTCTGACCCCCTTTTCAATAGGAAATCTCTTCCCTACTCAGCCATTCTCATGCAGCCGTACATATGCCAAGGCTTAGCACATATGTATCCAATGAATAAAGTCTCAGGGTATTCCATAATGAGATAAACAAAGTCACAAATAATCATGCGATACTTGATCAAATGCTTTGGATTGGTCAAGGCTGACCACATAACCTTGTAGATTAGCTTGAAGGTTGAACTTCCTCCAATAGCCATAATTTATTTTAACAAAAATAAAGCATCAGTAATCCGTCTACCTGGTATTGAACTACATTGGGTGGGATGAATTAAATAGTCTAGGACCTTTGTCAACCAGTTACAAAGCAATTTAGCAAACATTTTGAAATAAATATTTAATAAAGTAATTGGGTGCCAGTTATGAATGGCTGACTTCTGTCCAGATTAGAATAGAAAAATCGTAAGACCCTCATACATTTGGTTTGGCAGTCTATCTTCTGCTAAAAAAGAATTATAAACAGAAAGTAATTCTGATGGCATAAGATCCCACAATAATTTATACAATTCTCCTGGAAGGCCATGTGAACCTGGTCATACATTGTTTTGCAAAGAATGTATCACAACTTCTTACTCCTGAGCTAAAAAAGGAAATGTATGAGGCAAAGCTTGTGATGTGCTTAACTTCAGCAAAGCCACAGCTTGAACTATGTCCATCATAAAGTTTGATTCTGAAATGGGCACCCCAAATTTTTCTGTGACATATGTCTCTACAATAGTCATAAGTCCAGAATTCTTCATATATCTAACATCTGTAGAGGAGATTAATTGAACAATGTGTAGTTTCAAGACTTTGTGCTGGCGATCTTCAAAGGGGTTGGTCTGTTCTTTTTTACCTGGGGTTTCGAATTTTTGTTCTTGTTCCAGTGTTTTTGTCTATTATATTGGCATTTATACATGTCTTCTTTAACCATATTAATTTCCTCTGTTGTGAAATAAGGGCAGTCAGACATTTTCGTAAAGCCAGGTATTTTTGGAATGCCACAAAGGCCTGACTATAGCTATTTGTTTAAGAAAAGCTATATTGTACTGGAAGTAACTGGAATGGATTTTATCAGATAGAAAAAAATCAATTCTACATGATAATTTTCCTTTATAAAAGGTAGGTTTAGGGGGTTGTCCAGATTGAGTGTGAGCATCTATCAGGTCTGTTTGATTTAACAAGTGATTTGAAAAGTTCCTACCACAATATACTGTAACCACTTAGTCCCTGGGGTTACTAGAAACCTATCAGTTATTATTGTAAGGAAAGTAGCATGCAGCTGGTAGGGAGCTCAACAGGGGCTCTGTACATGACATCATTGTTTACTCAGCTAGCCTCAGGGAGGAATGATTAGGTCATCTTAGAACTCTTGCAGCAGCATAAGCCACACTGTGTGGATAACTGCTCTGGGGAGCTTAGAATTCTGTCAGTTGGTAGTAGAGTGTTGTGGAGTGAGGAGGTGAGGGTGGTAGAAGAACTGACAGTGGACTCTGACAGAGGGCCCAGGATTTCTCACCCTAGTCTTGCATCATTTCTAGCTTCCAGTGAAGTGGTGGAGGCAAGACTACAGCAGGAGTTCCTGATTTTCTACTCCTCGTGAAGTGGAAGGATTTGCTTGTTCTCTGTGGACTCAAGGGGAAATCCCCTGAATGTTCTGAGGTGTTTTCAGCTGCCTTGATACAGGACCAGAAATAGGCTGTGTGGACTGACTACTCAGAAGAGTGCCTTTCCTGTTTCTTTTGGTTGTTCCATGCCTAGTGGATGGAACAAGTTCTGTGAGTACTGAAGGGGAGACTAGATCTCCACAAATGTTCTTAGGTAATTGGATAGTCTGGGGTGTGTGTGCCCATAGATAAGGCTGGATCGCACCTATTGGTGCCCTTAGTCTCACCAGTGTGAGTGAGGAGAGTTAAAATGTGGACCCCAATGAGTGCAGTTTATTTTCTCTGTGTCACCCCAGTGGTGTGACAAGTAAAAGTGTGAGACCACTAGCATTTCAGTGGGAAATAGGGATTTCAATGCTGTAACCCTGAGGAATGGCAGAGTTCATTAGTTGGGGCCAAGGGTGTGAGGAACACCATCTAAATGCTTACAAGGCAGGGCTTCCTTGTTCATAAAGGGCACCAGTAGTTTTACTTGAGTGAGTGACCATGCTGCAGGCTAAGGTGTGTGACTGAGTTTCATATATTGCACCTATGTCCGAGAAGAGTGCTGAGTGTGTGGCTTAGATTTCATTAAATAGCACGCATGGGAAAAGAGAGATGTTCGTGTACATGGCCCAGTGTCCACAGATGCACTTTGGGAATTTGGGAAAAATATATTTTTGTTGTGTTTATAAACTGTACTGCAATGCAAGGAGAGTTCTTTGATTTTTGTACCTGTCGAACCTGGACCAACCCTTAGGGGTCCACTTCAGCTTTTACTTGCCATCTGTTGAATAAAGCCATATTGCACAATCCCAGTCACTTTTATGGATATTCTGATTATTGCTTCTGGTTGTGCGGATTTACTGGGGCCCCCTCAGCAGCTTAGATCAAGCATATGCCTAGCTGCCTCCACCCAGGACCTGGGTTGTGTAATTTACACAGGGTTCAAGTTGGTTGTTTCTGTACCCTTACCCCTCTCTTCCTCTAGAAAATGAGCCAGGTATACATCCTAACGCCAAGGGTGGTACCTACCTTTTAGTAAAGTAAATGGTATGCCAGTATAAGGACACCAGTGTTCCCAGATAGCTAGCTGGATGAGCATTACAAAAAATTGGAGGGGTGCACACTAGTTAAATAAGTGGCCTGGGGGTTACAATACTTTCTGTGATGAGGGAGTTTTTCCTAACACACCTAAATTAATATTAAAGTCCCCACCCATAAAGATCTGTCTACTGGTGAATAGGAAAGGTTGGATTTTATGTAATAATTCAATCCTCAATGCCTTCATTTGGGGCCCATACACATTCACCATAACAGCATGCTAGACCTTTGAAAACCGCATCAAGTATTAAAGCATGCCCCAGTTCTGCCTCTATGATTTTTTGCACTACATATTCCTGAGTGGTAAAACAAAACCCCACCCCACAACTCTTACAAATTGACCAATACAAGTTCTCATGAAACCAATCCCTTGTGGCAAACTGTATTTCTTGGACTATATGTAATTGAGTATCCTGAAAAAAAAAAAAAATTAAAATAACAGTTGTTGCAAAGTAGCAAAAGTGGCAGTCCATTTGGAAACTGATTTGATACTATTCACATTAAGGTTTGCCAGCCAAAAAAGCAGAGTAGTATCCAGTTTAGAGTTTTGTTACACTGGAACGTGTCACTCTTTTCTTTCTCCCTGGCAATTTATTTCACATAGTATTTGTCATGATTTGTTCTGTTGGTGGTTCACTGTGTGCTGACTTCATAGAGACATCAGAGTCATCCTCTTCCATACTCTCTTGCCAGTTCTGCAGTGCTTCATATTTATTTTCCAGTGGAATGGGCTGGCTAGATGACATGGTTTGTTTTTTATCTGGTGGGCCGGTAGCTGCCTTTGTATTTTGGGTATTGTTGGTAAGAATCTGTGGGATATGTGGGACCCATTGTCAACAGTGGAGGGGGGTCATCTCCCCTTGTCCAGAATCTTCAGCTGGCTCCACTTATGGGAGGGGGAGAGTCACTGTCACTACAGGAATATTAACCATGTTTGGTGGTCTTTCTACAGTGACCTTAGAAGTGTTTGCTTGCGACCTGGTAACGGGCATGTCCATTCTAGTGTCAGATGAAAAACTGTGTTGCCTCTGGGAGTTAGGTTGAGAAACTGAGGGTTGGGATTTTTGTGAGAGCATCTGTAATTCAGATCTGGTCAGTGATCTACTCCCTGCACTGCGACCTCTTCCCCTGTGCCTCATGGGAGAGGGGGCATCTCCAGTGGCAGACTCTGAGTGTTTATGTGATTTCTTTGCCGTATGTAAAAAATAATCTTATTCAGCAGACTCTTCAAAATTATGTGCTGTCCAGGGGCATGAGCTGAAGGACTGCTCATCATCCCCACGTAGATTACACACTGGGGGAGCCATGCACTGATGGGCCATGTGGCCCAAAAAAACACATTGAAAACACTTTACCTGTGTGCAATCAGTGTTCAGATGGAACAAAGAACCAGATCTATAGCAGCTTTTGGGTTGACCTGGGCAAAATAGGATACCCCTATCTCTACCCAGGAAAAAACAACTAGGTAACAGTTGAATGGCTTGCTTAGTTTGCTTAAGCTGAATACGGAATGTCCAACCTCCCATCCAGAACCCGTTGTCATCAATAATTGGATTTGGTGCACCATGAATGTTGTACCATTTTCTAGCCAGAAAATCACATCATTGACGTTTACCCCTTCATTACAAAACAGGATTGTCACTGTTTTAATTGTGGGCTTTGTGATGGGAATGGCCAAAAAATCCTTCCAAAGTTCCATGTTTTTGACTTCATAGTAAAGTCTCCAAAATCTATGTAATAAGGTGGCTGTGCAAAAACATATGTCGTAATTACTGTCTCCAGGGGACTGTATGAAAGCATACACTTCAGCAGGTGTGAATCTTAGAGTCTTATATTAAATGTGTCCCCACCCACAGTCTATCTGGTGATAGTGGTGCTAAACCTTTGTATCTCAGCCGCACCACACAATGGCATTTTGCCACTTCCACTGGCCTCCAAAATAGCCCTGCATAGTTAATTTTCTGTTGCTGAGGTTGCTCTTGATCTCCCGTTCGTGCCCCCTCTATCGCAGTCAATGCATTGGAATCATAAGACAAATGTTCAGTACCTGGTAATCAGTATTCCACATCTTCCTCATCTCCACCAACATCAGTGGAGTGGTATGGTACTGACGAAGCTAGTGAAGTTTTCCTGGAATTTTTCTCCAAGGGGACAGAAGGTGCAAAGTTCTTGGCGTTCAGCACAGCAGTGTTCTCCCTGGCCACACCCTCATCCTGCACAACTGCAACAGCTGCATCTTCAGGCAGTGCTCCGCTCTGTATCTGAATGTGGCAATTCACTTCTGGTGCTGTTTTCTCCACTGATTGCTGTACCCTTTCTGGCATTCCTGGGATAGGGCTTTTCAGGTCTGGAATCCATTGATTGTTCACATACACCCAACCCGCTTGCTTCAGGGCTGATTCTGGCATCCATTCCAGTGGAGTACCACTCAGTTCAATACTATCTTCAGGGCTATCTACCGAAAAAGGTTGAGCTGCTTTACAAGCATGTTCCTCTGGTACTAACATAGTTGGCATATCTGCAGGTCAGCGTTTACTTGTGGTATATAATGGGCTTACTGCCAGCTGCTTTCTCTTTCTTTCTACCTCTAATTTGCTTTAGTTCACCACATATTCTTGTTCTGCTGCCGTTAACATATGTAACAGTTATGCTTTTTTTCTATCCAATTCAAATTTTATTTTTCTTCCTCCTCCATCGGGACGTCTGTATCAGGTAAATCTGTAGTTATAACAGTCTGTGACATAGCAACTGAAACACCTGAATGTTCTGTATTTGCTATTTTTTCCACTCCTTCAACTTCCAAAGTATTCACGGCTTGTGCTGGGCCATAGAAGGCTTTCTCTTGAGTCTCTTCTGCTGAGACACAACCTTCCCCTGCAACATCGTGCTCCAGACTGGGATCCTCCATTCCTCCCACAGAGAGACAGCGCCCCCTGCAGAAAGAGTAGGGGTGTTTTTTATTACTGAATACAATACCATATGCAGAGTAACAAATGATAATACAAAAAAGAAAAAAGAGTTTAAATAAGCATTCCAAAAAAAATAAAGAACCAAAATAAGGAAAGAAAGAAGAAAACAAAGAGAGACTTTAAATCAACACAGCATCATATGTATATATATGACTACAATAATTTCTGAGAAAAAAGAACATATATGGAAAACAAAACTTCACCACTTACCTCAATAATGAATTAACAGTCTTATATACAAATGTTACAGCAAATCCAAGGGTATAGTTACTAAACTTAATGAAGAAGGAGAGGCCCTTCCATCGTAACTTTGTCATAGCAGTTCCATATTGTTCCACTTCTCTGTCCCAAATGGCTTGGAACGCATTTTCACAAATCACCTTAAAGACCATAAAGGGCATCTGTTGCTGACATAGTACCCACTGAACCTTTGCATTCCATAAATAAAATGTTAACACTGTGAAAAATACAGACAAAGTCCCAAAATTATATTTAGTCAGTGCACCGGCATAGTCCCCCAACATCAATGCTTCATATGTAACATTATGCAACCATGGTAGTTTCCAGATCATGGCTAAGAATGGCCAAATGTTATGGGAAAAGATGCAATGTAAAGAAAAATGCTCCATTGTTTCCTCTGGGGCTCTACACCCTAAGAAAGGACATGAGCGTTCTGCCATTGGCTTATGTTTATGACTGCCTCTGACATACAATCTCCCATAGGCACTTAACTAGACTGTTTCCCACATAAGGTCTGGGATTCAGTGTTCATTTAAAAGGGCCAAAACTTTACCAATTTTATGGGATTGGCAATGTTTAAATTCTGGGGAGGGGGGACCTGCATTGTTCAAAACATGGTGGTACAACTGTACTCTGGATGAACCAAAAAACAAAGATTTTGGAATGTGCCATTTAAAAAGCTTCTGTATGGAAGATTTTAATGAGTCTGAAATCAATAGAAGTGCCAAAAATTTCAAGGAGAGGTTCAGCCCATTTACCCATGAAGTGGGACCAATTATTACAAAACCATTTCTGAACCAAGGTACCAGTGGTTGTCCATGGACACATGATAGAATGTATCCAAAATAAAGAGTGGAAAAAAAATGGCTGGGTCAATCATCCCCAAGCCTCCATTTTTCTGTGAAAAATATGTAAAACCCCTCTTCACTGGGTTAAGATGGCTTCCCCAAAACATTGTAAAAAATATGCTGTAGAGCTTGGTTTCCAAGTTATCAGGATTGGAAAGATTGTGCTGACGTATGACAAGCTAGGGAGTAAAAATGTTTTTATAATAGAGATCCTTTTTAATTTGGACACTTTCTAACCTTTCCCCCTAGAGACTTTCATAGCACAATTCTGCAGGCCCAACATCCATCTCTTATATGCCATATCATATGATGAAAAAATTAATCCTAAAATAGTAATCTGATCATGGGTCACTGGGAACTGTTCCACCATATCAGGGGGATTGGGCAGAGGGATAATTGGTTTAGCCTTGCATTTGGACATGTTCAAGTGGGCCCAGAGGCCTTAGAATATTGTTTTATTTCATAACAAGTGTCCCTAATGCTATGTAAATCCTTGAAAAGAAGGCAGGGATCATCTGCATATGCTAATATCTTAACTTCATCTCCAGGGGTATCCCTAGTCAGACCCTGCATCCTTACATTCTCCATTAGTTTTTATGGAAAAGGGTTGAGTGAAAAAATGTAGAGTAAGGGGCTCAAGGGACACCCCTGGCACACCCCTCTTTGAACAGTACATTCTGGCCCTATGACCCCTCTTACATATGGACTCCAACAAGCATGATCATAAAGCATGCAGATTTTGTCAATAAAAGGGAGGGGAATACCATATGCCTTTAACACATTAAACAGAAATGAATTATCTACAGCATCAAATGCCTTCTGCTGATCCAGGGAGATCACCCACCCTGGGAGTTGATTACGATGATGACAATTCCAAAGTTCTCTCAAAATAATTAAAGGGTGAAAAATGGATCTATCCGGCAGGCTTCAAAATTGCAAGAGGTGGATAATATGTACTGCCAGCTCTCTTAAGCACAAATGTAATATTTGTGCCAATATTTTTAAATCACCATTCAAGAAGCTGATCGGCCTTCAACTCTGGAGCAAAGACCGGTCACAAGATTTGTATAAATAGACAGTCAAACTTTTAGAAAATTGAGGGGGAACTTTATTTTGAGAGAAAAAGAAATTAAAAACTACCTCCAAACATAATGCCAACTCAGGGGTGAAAGTTTTATAAAACTCATATGGCAGATCATCTAATCCAGGGCCTACTCCTGATTTCCTGTATTGAATGACAGCAATAATTTTGTTAGAAGTAATTGCAGTGGTAAGAGAGGCTGAATCCTGGGAGGAAACACCTTGTTTCTGTAAAGTAGAAAGGTAGTGGGTATAGTCTAGGGGCTCTGAGTGAATCATGTTGTGAGCCTCCATAATCAGTTCCATAATCAATTCAAAAATATCAGGAACTGAAGCCATTTCAACACCCTGACTGGATTTCAGGCTGTTGATTGAAGCTGCATGTCTGCGTGATTTACATGCGGCACATGGGTCAACAACTGGTGCTTTTTGGGTCCAATATGATAATTCAGCTCTTATAGAACTAGCAAAATCACATTGTAAAGTTTGCATTTCAGTTTTAAGAGAGTTAATTTGGGACACTATGACACCACTTACCAAATGTGGAAATGACAGGAGATGTTGAAACTTAGTCCTTAAAGTGAGATATTTAAAATATAGTGACTGCTTACCATGTTTCCCATAGGATAGAAAATACTGGGAAAGATCATTTTTTGTTTGGAGCCACCAGTCACCAAAATCATCATAAAGATCTAGTACTGAGGCTCAGGGAGCTAATATTCTTTTACTGATGCCTGTATCACAGGCTCCTTAAGAATTTGAAAATTCAATTTCCAACAAGTCTTAAAAACAGGGGGAATATGCATCTGAATTAAATACAGAAAAAAACATTTGATGGTCAGAATACTCAATCGGACACAGTTTAGTAGTTGCAATTTTAAGATGTTGAGAAACAAATAAATAATCAATAATAGTAGTACAATGTGCCCTTTTATAAGTAAATTATTTAGCCTGTAGAATATGTGCATTGCAGTTTTGAAGGTCCACTGAAGCAATACATTTTTGGAATGCCAATGAATCACAATATATTTTTGTACATACAGCGGGGATCTCAGGAGAAGATAAACTACAATTGAAATCCCCTCCAAGGATAATGATTTGGGCTGTTTGGAGATAAGGATTAATTTGGGAAAACAGGTCTGTTCTGTCTGCTTTCAATTGTGGTGCATAGACAGAGATCAATCTGCATTGTTCATCATCTAGATAACCATCCAAAATGAGGACGCTTCCTGGAACAAGATCCAGGAGGCAGAAAAGGGTGAACAACTGCCATTAAAAAGGATACCCACTCCGTCAGCTTTGTCACACCCAAACGACCAATACGATGGTCCCCATGGCCATTCCAATTTAAAGGCCTGAAGCTGAAAAATCGAGGCCATCCAGGTTTCCTGCAGAAAAATTATATTAACAACTAAATCATAAAGTAACTGAAATATAGCCAATCATTATTTATGGTTAAGCAGACTGTGGCAATTAAGAGTTGCCACAGAAGTGGTAGTAATAGTCAGTTTAGAAGTCTAAATATCCAATTTTCCATCTCTTTTTTTCTTTGCCTAGAATATAGTTTTTCTGTTGGTTGAGACTATGTGATGCCTATCCTCATGGCATCCTTGGTATCTTCCTTAGGGTCTGACTCCCTCCAGTCTTTTGGTTCCAGTAGTGTAAAGGAGTTTGATGTTTCTATCGGAGGCTGCAGATCTTCTTTAGTCATTCATCTAGTAGACCTTCTTTGTTTAGATACTGGAGGACTTCGGGGGTTCTAGCTCCTTCTCCTCCATGGTACCACTACGTGCTCCTGGATCATTATAGCAGATGGGCTGCAGTAAAGAATGTGATGCTGACATCTTTGAATGGTCTGAAATTATATCACTCACTAATGACTTTGTCTCAACATCAGGAACTTGAGATGCCAGTACTGTGATGGGTACTCAGCCCATTTCTGGAGAACTCTGCTGAAGAGAAGATGTGGAATCTTCATTATTACAGTAGCAGCCACGGATAATGGCAGCTATTTCCTGAAATTTCTGTGATATTTCCAGAAATATCTCATGCTTTCTCAATTTCCACAGTAGGTACAGCTGAGAGAAACTCTTTAGAAATTTCACGAAACATCTGGAAATAGCTGGCAATGTCTGTGGCTACTACTGTAGCTGCTTGTGCCTTATCGATCAAGACTTCAGTATCTAGAGATTCTTTGTTTGTTTACCAGGTAAGCACACTAGACAGCCAAGTGCATATTTTCATACTTATTCTGTCATGCTAACAGCTGCCCAGGGGCAATTTTTATAAAGATGCCCTTGTTCTTCACACAAATTACACTGGAGGTAATTTGTGCAATTGGAATTGATATGGCCAACCTCATTACACAGACTGCAGCTCAGTTTATCGCTCACACTAGACAAGGGTGTACGAGCTCCATATTGTCAACAGGCCTGGAGTTGACTGGAGTAATAGCACACTCCTCTGTCTTGTCCAAGAAAAAAACAGTTTGGGATATGTGTAATCCCTTCATCTGTCTGATGTAGTTTGACCTGAAATCTTCATCCCCCCATCCCGAACTGTTCATCATCAAGAATAGCCACTGGGGGTGCTAGTACCTGATATTTTTGCTGTAGCCAATGGTATATATCACTAACTGGGATGTTTTCATTATGGAACATAATGGTCACTGATTTTGTCAGGGGTTTAGTCAGCAGGATAGCCATGAAAGGGATCCACAAAGGGGAGATTCCACCTGATTATAATGAGTCCAGAAAAATTCTAACAGAGTAACAGATCGAAAACTAATATCGAAGATGTCTTCTCCTGAGATGTGAATGAAAGCAAACACATCTGCAGGGTAAAATCGTAATGAGTCCTTAATAAGCCTTTTCCCAGCATATTGATGGTCTGGGTGGGTATCCAGACCCCATTTATACTTTAGATGGCCCGCATGTCATCATGGCAATGGCTCAGAAGAATTAAATTTAAATAGATCGGATAGCAGTGGTCACTGTTTTTCATCTGAGGTAGTGTCATCAGTCACTGAGAGTGAAGGTCCAGGAATATCTTCCGTATGTTCCACTGCCTTTCCTTTTGGGACCTGATTTGGGGGGGGGGGATTCAGCTTGAGACTGTATTGGGTGCAATTTGTGGGCAATCAATGTCGCACTTGCTTGAGGTTTAAGACTTACCTCTAACTGAGCCACATCCAGTATGTGCCCACCAGGGCATATCTGAGTTACAGAGCAAGGTGGAGCTGCCTTATCAATAGAGTGATCAGATGATGAGGGAACTTCTTTCATTTTTGGAAGAGGAGGAGAGTTGCTTTCCCTATTTTAGGGTGCCATTCTGGTTCAACAGAGGACTGGGAAAAATATTTTAAATTCCATACAGGATCATGGACCTACTGTCCGGTCTTATTCATGATCCAAACTGCTCCTTTTAATGTTGACTCTGTCCATGGTTTGTCCCCACTTTCTTTAGAGTAAAGACCAAAGGCCTGTTTAATGGCTGAAGCTGTGGAGGTGGGAGGAGAAAATTCAAAGACATTCTGCGGCTGTAATGCACCAAACCCATCATCCTGTACTATATTTCTGTTATGTAGTACTACATTCTCCCTTTTCTTCTTTGAATCTTCCATTTTCTGTTTCACCTCATATGAATCTTCCCCATGCATTTTGTAGAAAGGTTCTTTATCCCGTAGGTATTTATTAGCACCCTTATCACCTCCATTCCTCCCTTTGTAAACTCCAAAGACACAACATCATTAATCTGTAATTGTTTTTTCACAGTACTTTCAGCATGATTCTATACAGGATTAATATCACTAGAAACTGTATTCAGGTTCAGGGGTGTACACGAAGTGTCCGTATGTAATGTTCCCATAGCAACAGGGCTAATCACAGAGAAAGGAGGCCTGGTTTGAAAAGAAATCAAATCTTCAGGATTTTGTCCCAGACAAACCCCCTGCACTGAACCCTCCTCCAATTTGTCCATAATCTGGCCCATTTTACCACTTCCTAACACCCACAGCTTTATTGCAAATGATAGTCCAGGCAAGTTAATGAAAGCATGAGAGGTTTTGTCAGTATTATCAGAGTCTTGTTTACTAGTGAAAGTGAACACAATAGCACTATCCTGGGTATTTGCAGAAGTTTGATAAATAGTGGAAGATTTTACCTGAGCCAGAGTGGGAAGAGCAGTAGCAGATGTGGATAAAGTACCAACCTTAGAATTTTCAGTAGCTTTTTGCAATCGCAGTCATCTTTCCTTAAACATAATTTCATCATCCTGTAGCATCCTTTGCAAATCCTCAGTAGTTTTCTCCATTAAAGGTACACTCTCCATATGATTTTGTGTCTCCATATCCTCAACAATATCAATAGAATTCTGGGACTCCAAAGGGTCTGGTGCATCAAAATAAATTTCAGGCTCAGTTCCATCAGATACTAGGGCCGGGCCTACACCCCTAGTCTCCACAACATCCTGCTCCATCAACTCCCTGGCAGGACTGGCTCACAGGAAGTCAAGCCCCCTGCAGGCAGAGTAGGGCAATTTCCCCGGAGTCCTGGACAAATTTCCCTCATTCACTTAAAATACCACCAACAGCTTAATCTGGTTCAGTTTCAGTTGGTTTCCATCTGTATCCCCCCCTGAAAATAGAACTGTCTAGCCCTCCTAGCCCTCCTTTCCTGGTCAAAAAAGTAAATAAATAAATAAATTAAATTTCTAGCATGCTGTTTTAATGAAATTTAGAACATTTGTTGCCACTAAATGAAATAAAGGAAGCACTCTGGTGGAACTCAAGGTAGTTTTGTTTCATGTTCATTTTTGCAGCCTGAGCAGTACTGCCACATAGCTTTAAGGTGCCAGCTACCTTCTGTTGCCTTTTGAACTTTGTATAATAGTGTGGAACTGCACTTCCCTGGTGTGGCTCTACGTACCTCCTTTACAACTTTCTAGCACCAAAACTAGCAGGTACAAAAGTAATCAGTTGTTACATTTATCCATTTGCTCTTTAAAAGGTTTTCTACATGATAATACTAGGTGTGATGGGAACAGCATTACTTTATCAGGAGACTGTCATATCTAGGTCTCTCCCTCTTCATCCCTCATCAGCATTATGAACTCACTTCATGAGGCATCACAAGTGACTGATCTTGTGGCAAGTAACTTACTCTACTTGGACAGCTGTGATGTCAGAGACAGTGAGAGTGTAGGGCTGATGATGAGATAGACACAGCTATGCCAACCTTCAGGTAGAGTACTGCTCCACATATAACGCCAAGTATTGTCGGGTAGAACATCTTCTAATTAGCAAAAGAGAAAAGGAAAAACACATCAGATGTAAGAAGCAATAGTTTCCTACTTTTCAATGTGTTTTTTTTTTTTACTCTTCTGTTAGTAGCCCTCCAGCCTGGAACTCACTCAGGCCACTGCATGCACCAACTTGCTCTACCGCCCACTGTGTTCCCCTGGCCATCTTCAAGTTCATTTTCAGTTTCCCCGGTCTGGGGACTGTACCGTGGAGACCGAGGGGGCAGTAGCAGGGAACCAGCATTGAGTGTGTGGCAGTGGCTCTGACAGGGCTGTCACCTATCCAGGGCTGGAGGGGTATTCCTTGTAAGCCCGAGACCCCCCCCCCACTCATGTGAGGTGCATGTCTGATGCTGTGGCACATGGCAACCCTTTCTGCATCAGCCTTGTTCCTTACATGCAGCCCGGCAGCTCGTGGTGCCCTCCAGTCTCCACTGGGGGTTGCCAGAGCACCAGACAACCCATACCCTCCCACTCGGAGAGGAGAGCAGCCCAGTGGGTGCTCGATCCTTCTCCCTCCCCTGCCGACCCCTGACTTCTGAGCTCACTCCTGAACTCAGGTCATCGGCGTGGCGCGAGGTGTGGTATCCAGCACCTCAACCCTCAGTGCCAGTGGGACAGCTACTTTTGAATGTTAATGTGAATTTTAGGCAGTACACTGACTCTTTAAATGACCATATCTTGCAGGAGCCTTTCTTTTTCCACAACTTATGTGCAACTGAAAATCTGGCTCCCCAGACTCTCTACATAGATTTTCTAGCAAAAGCCATGACTAAGTGGTAGACTGGGCAGATGACAGGCCACTTGCTTTTGTAAGAAAAGTAGCATCCAGCAGAGTGTCCAGCCTTTGAAATCAGATGTCAGATGTGAGCCAAGATAAAATTATATACTGTACCAAACAGATTTTGAGCTGTATAAGATAGAGAACTGTGTATGAGCAATCATACACAAGTCCAGTTTTTGATTCAGTGGCTTCGGTGATAACTGGAGACCTTGATAGTACACACCATCTAAAAATGGACTTGTTTGTGTATGGTTGCTCATACACAGTCTTTTAGTGTATGGGCAAGCATTTTTTTTTTACCCTGTTTGCAAATAAACGTCTCCTGTAACTGCTGCGGCCACTTCATTGAGCATGAGTGAACACATTCTACATTGTCATGCTGCAGTAGTGAGGCAGCTAGTACAGCACAACAACAATTTTACATCACTACTGCAGCACAACAAGGTGATTCCAGTAATCAATTTGTATTCAGAATCACATTCTACCATATACTATTACTGCATAGCTTAGCCAAATACTGTAGGCCCATAGCAGAGAGTAAAG
Source organism: Neoceratodus forsteri (assembly GCA_016271365.2). Taxonomy (NCBI): domain Eukaryota; kingdom Metazoa; phylum Chordata; order Ceratodontiformes; family Ceratodontidae; genus Neoceratodus; species Neoceratodus forsteri. The sequence goes on from CM057452.1 coordinate 673,041,358, forward strand.
TAAAAATCATACACAGAAACCAGTTTGCATGTTGTCATCTGGGCCAAGGGTTGAGATTAAACTGAAACAAGCCTTGGCCAATGCCGATAATGTTCACTTGCAAGTTTTAATAGTGTGATTGTTAGGCTTAGTAAGTGATGGAGAGGAAATGTATCAAAAGAAGAACTTACCTACTCTAATGAAGTTGGGGAATTGTGACGACATGGGCAATCTGTTAGGGATATTAGAAAAGCAAGAAAAGAGGAGGTTAAGGAGACACACAGTGTCAGAATCCTTGAGGAAGAAAGTAGAGAGCTACAGCAGAAATAAGTAACAATGATCCTAATCTGATAGGCAGATAACTGAAATCCAGCCAGACCTGGGGAAATTAAAGTAAACTAGGTTATGATAATAAATATTAATAATGAAAGGAGAGACAGGTGGAGATAGTGTGTCACACGGCAGCTGGACACTCTGCTATTTCTGGTATTTGCTACACAGTAGCAAAAGGGAGTAATTGTGCCACATGGCAGTGGGATACTCCAAATTTTTTGGTTTTTGCTTGGGAAAGCAGGAGGAAGATAATGCATTGCATGGTGTCTGGACACTGTGGCACTGTTGGCATTTGCTTGAAGTGGGGGACAGCCAGAGGGTGATACAAGTAGAATAATAATGATGAAATGAACCCCAATGTATGAAACAACCCTATGTAATGGACCCGATACTTGTTGTCTGGGTAGTTCCCTATTAAACTAAATATTTTACTGTGCTTTCCAGGGAGCGCTACTAGATGTGAGGTACAACATTCATATCACAGTTATATTTTCCTTTATTCAGACAGGACCTTGCTTTCTGTTTATAATTTAGCACTGTTATAAAAATTGTAAAAAGTTTTGTTATCCCAGTATCGAAGTCAAGCACTGGAGTACTGGGTGGGGAGGGTCCTTCTCTATAATTTCGTGTTGGTATTTTCATTTCATCAACCACAATTACTAAACAAGCATTTATCAATGCCGAATGTTTGCTTGTTGGTATTAGCATTGGAAATGCAGAAGTTAGAGAGATGCAGAATAGGAATAGTAGTGAAATATTGAACTTCATGCCAACCCCACCTCCACCCTGCAGAGACAGACAGGCATTAGGGTATGCATTTGGGTCATCGCTCATAACGTTCATGCCATTTTACTTCACCCTATCCTTCAGACACTGACACTTGTTGAGGTGTGTCTTGGGAGTTCGGCTTTACAGTCACCCCATTCCATAAGGACATACTCTGAAATGGGTGCAGTATAGGAGAACAGGGTGAACTGTGGGGCTGAAGAGTTCAAGGCACACCTTGATGCTTGTCACTGGCTGCAGGGTGGTGGGGTGGGGGTGGAATGGCATGAGAATTACAGTTGGCAATCCAAACGCACACCCCTGATGCCATTCAGTTTGTACAGGATGGGATGTTATGGTTAGACACCCTAATGCCCTGGGCGTTTGTTGGTATTTACACTACAAATTTTCAACATGGCCTTTTTATGGCCCCCACCACATGAAATCATTTGGGATCTCTTCTCATGAACAGTGGCGCTGTGATTTTGTTAATGTGTCCCGAACTTTGAGTTCCCACAGTGACTGTGCCATTCTGCACTAGATGTACGAAAACACAGATCGGGCAAGATGTGAAGAATAACAGCTGTAACATTCATAGGGAGCTGTGAAAAGATGGCAATGTTGAAAATTTGTAGTGAAAATATTAAAAATACTTGAACTTCTGGGCTTATGTGAAAACTACGAATGCATCTGCGAAACACAGTCATTTAGTGGAATTTTTTCACCAAATTTTCAACATAGGCATTTTTTGACCTCTGATCATGAACAGTGTCACTATGATTTTCCTAATCTGTCCCAAACTTTGATTTCCCACAGCTACCGCACTATGCTGCACTAGAAGTGTAAATGCATATTCTGTGCAGAATATGAAAAATGACAGCTGTACTGTTCATAAGGAGGTGTTGAAAAAATGCCAGTGTTGAAAATCTGGAGTGAAAATATTACAAATGCAGATAATTACAAGTGTGCATGGAAACTGCGCAACGCACACTCGTAACACAGTCATTTCATGGACTTTTATCACTAAATTTTCAACATAGGCATTTTAGCACCTCTGCTCATGAACTGTGTCACTGTGATTTGTTTTTAATCTGTCCCGAACACTGACTTCCAACAGTGACCACTCTATTCTGTTCCAGAAGCACAAAAACACATTTTGGCTACGATGTCAAAAATGACAACTATACTATTCATATGGAAGTGTGGAAAATGCCAATGTTAAAAATCTGGAGTGAAAATATTACAAATTTGCGAAGTTATGAATATGCGTGGAAACTGTGCAATGCATGCTCGTAACAGTCATTTTATGGACTTTCATCACCAGGTTTTCAAAATAGGCATTTTAGGACTTCAGATCATGAACAGTGTCACTGTGATTTTCTTAATGTGTCTCAAACACTGATTTCCCACAGCAACTGCGCTATTCTGCGCCGGTAGTGCGAAACCACATTTCAGTCAGGATGTAAAAAATGACAGCTGTACTGTTCATAAGAAGGTGTGGAAAAATGCCAATGCTGAAAATCTGAAGTGAAAATATTACACTTTCGTGAAGTTATAAGCGTGCGTGGAAATTGCGCAACGCATGCTCATAAAACAGTCATTTTTTGGATTTTTTTCACCAAATTTGCAACATAGGCTTTTTGAGAGCCCACCTCGTGAACACTGGCACTGTAATTTCATTAATCAGTCCCGGAAGGTGATTCCATGCAGTAACTGAGAAATCAACTTCAGGACCGAATAACGCCATGACAGTGGACAAATTCATGAGGAGGGATCCCAATAACCCCATGTTGAAAATTTGGTGCCAAAATTCCCAAAATGCCTGAGATATGCACCAAAGCTGAAAAAACTCTATTTATGCCATTATAGAGCTTACCGGCATTTCTTCACTTCATGGTTGGCTTTGAAGAGTGCAGACGTGTTCCCAGTCCACTGAAGATCATCGTCCTAGGGTCCAGAGGTAAGTGTGGGGTGAGGGGGGTGTGGGGAGGTCGGGTATGCAGTGGGTGGGTGCAGGTTGGGAGGAGAGGACGGTGACCAGCGTGGGACTATTTCCTTTATTTCAGGGAGATAAAAAAAAGAAAAAGACATTGCAGGAAGTTTTTTTTTCAGACTTGTTTCCAGCACACTGGGGTGGGCTCCCAGTGTGCCACCTGCCTTTTTTGGGCTGGGGGTACTGAAGCCAATAGGGATTGGACCCCCCATCGACAAAGAACAACTATTCAGGGGGGACCATGATGCCGAGGGGGATTGGGCACCCCCTCAGCACACAACAAATGGGGGATAGGGTTACATCATGCTGACAGGGAGTGGCCCCGTCGGCAAATTAACTTGGTCAGGGGTTACCGATAGGGGGATTGGCCACCCCATTTGGCTTTCATGGGGCCCTGAGGCAGCGTCAATCCACTGCCATGTTTACTTAATTGTTAGACTTGGGAAGGTACTGCCCTGCAATGGTGGGTCACTCCCTCATTGCAGCAGAATGGCTGACACTGCAATGATGAGGCGGCCCCTCACTGCAGCAGTGAAAACGTTTCTACTTGGTGGCACTTTTGGAGACCAGTGTCATCAGCATACTGTGCCTCCATTGGTCCACCAGTGCCAAGCCCCTAAATGCAGTACCTCCACTGGCTGCCACAGTGCTGCACCTCCACAACCCTCTTCTCTCCTAAGCTGCCGCATAATGTTTCTTGCTCATGCGCGCAAGCAAACATAAAAAGGAAGCTGTCAGCAGCATCACTACAAATCCTGAGAATGGGCAGTCTATATTGGGGCAAAGACATGAGCTGGCAGGAGCCAGCAGAGTCAGTGGGTCAGAACTGTTTACTAGAGGTGCTACACTGCCATATTTTTTATGTTCAGTTTGCAAATAGTCTGGAGTAAGTACTCAACATAGTACAGTATGAATTTGGAACTCTGGAGAAAGGGAAGTTGCCATCATGAGATGAATAGTCAAGTCAAGTTTATTGGCAGGAAGAACTCAATTGAACAGGCTCATTTACAAGGAGGTCCTGAACATACTGTACAAATAGAACATAGCAGACAAATGTAATATAAATGAAACACAATAACTAGAACAGAGGTTATGATATATACAAGTTACAAGATTAGTCAACAAATATTTACAGATCACCAAATATGACAGAACAAGGATGGTAATACATTGTAAGGAATTGTACAGCATATAGTGCAAATTATTTAATACAGGGTTCCTTAAATATTGGCAACAACTAAGTAGATATTTAGAGGACGTGGTACAGTTGTTGAAAACAGACCTGTAGGAGGTTAGTGGCAGTAGGAAGAAAAGGAAGGCGGGTGGGATTGAAGGAGGGTAGGATAGCGAGTAAGGAACACAGAACAAATGAAGAGACTGGAGAGAAGAGGGAGAAGGATGGGGTATACAAGTAAGAAAGGAGGGTAAGAGATGGGAGGTGTAAAGAAGAGACTGTCTGTTGTTGCAAGAGCATAAAGGGTGAGGTAAAGACACGTATTCAGTTGCAAGCACAGAAGTCACATAACTTACCAGCGACTAGTTTTATGAAGCTATTTAGAGGGATTAGTCTTTGTAGTTTGAGACTAGATTGGGCTTTATTCCATGCATCCTGAAGAGCACAGCTTATGGGCATGGCTCCAAAGCAGGAGCAGGAGTGTGGAATATCTAACATAATGTAGGCATTGCTGCATAAGGGGTAAAGGCAGGCAGACCACCAAAAAAGATTAGACATTTAGGGGGGAAGCTCAATAGGAGGGCTTTGCAAAGCCAGATGAGCGACTGGATAAGGCGTCTACTTGATAAGGATGACCACCCAAAGGAGGTAGACAGGTCACTGTGTTGAGTACGATGATGGGCATTAGAAATGAAGCTTAGTTCCCTATGGTAGAGGGTGTCCAGCTGATGAAGCAGATAGTCTGCAGATTGGTCATGCAATATATCAAAATAGTCAAGTAGAGGGATGAAAGTAGTTTGGACTAACAGAAGCCTGGCTTCTGTGGTGAAAAGAGATTTGTTTCTGTAAAAGAAGTCAATTCTTTGCTGCACTTTTTTGGCTAGGGAGGCTAAATGAGCTGAAAAGGTTAAGTGCAGATCTAGTTCACAGCCTAGGTATTTAAACTGGTTAACTACCTCGAGATTGTCATGAACAAGGGTCTTAATGGGGGACAGGGTTTTGTGGGTATTTGCAACTGCAGGCAGATGATTGGAATAGAAGTATATCACTTCAGTTTTTTTTAGCATTTAATAGTAATTTGGACTGTACAAGGCTGTGTTGGAGAAGATCAAATTCAGATTGAAGCTCCAAGCATGCTTCTGCTAGAGAGGGTTTGGATATATATATATAACGGTGTCATCAGCGAAAATGTGTAAACATGCTTTACTTATGTTGGAGCCTATAGAACTGATATATACCATGAAAAGGAGGGGTTCAAGGACCGATTCTTGAGGTACTCCTCTCCTAATAGGAAGAAGCGGGGAGAGGGAACTTTCTGCCTTAACCTGTTGGAGTCTATCTGTCAGGTAGCTGTTAAACCATGACAGGGCTAGGCCAGAAATGCCATGCCAGTTTAATGTGTCAAGGGGTAAAGCATGATCGACCATGTTGAAAGTTTTACTGAGAGGAAGACTGCACCAGTGACTTACTTCCTATCCTTTGCCAGAAGCCAGTCATTAGTAACTGAGGCTAGGGCCGATGTCATGCTATGGGCTGTATGGAAACCAGACTGAGCTGGGTTTAATCAGGTTATTTTTATTGAGATAGTCCCTTATCTGAATAGTCACCAGTTTCTCAAGGAGTTTAGGTAGGTAGGGGGTAGAATGGATATAGGTCGATAGTCATTTAGATCCACAGAGTCTCCTGATTTAAATAGTGGTAGTACTTTAGATATTTTCCATGCAGCAGATACAGAGATGGAGCTGATAGATAGATTAAAGAGGTGCAAGATGGGAGCTGTTACATACAGGAAACCAGCTTTAAGAAAGTAAGGCCCTAGCCCATCAGCTCCAGCATCTTTGTCAGCATCAAGATAAAGAAGAAGGTCTTCTACCTCTATGTACTGGAATGGAGTGAAGGAGAAAATATTGCTAGTTGTTGGTGAGGGATGCATAGGCAGGCTGGAGATGAGGGAGGCAGCTTTGGAGGTATCAAATGCGAGGCCCGCAGTAGAAAAGTGATCATCAAAGCCACAGAGGATGTCTGATTTTTTTGAGAGTGTTTTGCCGTTAAGGGATATCATACCAGGTAAAGAGGAAGATTGCCTTCGGCTGACCTAACTATCATCCAGAATTTGCTGGAATTACCCTTCGCAGAATCAAAAGCAGTGAGGTAATAATTTGCTTTTGCAGCCCTGATGCTTTTTGGCTAGTCATTGCAGCAAGCTCTAAAGGCTGCCCAGTCTGAGTGGAGTTTGGTCCATCTAACTGAAGGCCAGAGCCGGTCCCTTGTAGCTACAGTAACGTGGCCTTAGGTTCGGCCATGAACCAGGGGCAGGAGATCTTCTGTGATCTGTGTTTTATCAAAGGGGCATGCCTGTTGATGATGTTGATTAATACAGTGTTGAAAATCTTCTATGAACATCTTCTATGAACATCTTCTATGTTTGCTGACAGGTTTAAATCGGATCAATTTATATTTCTGAGGTCATACAGATAGTGGGAAAGGTTAAATTTCCGGAAGCTCCCTATCCAGGTAAACCTCCTAGCTGACTTACGGAGAGACTGTCCTCTTACACAGGCCATGGCGCAATGGTCACTGACATCATTGGAAAGAACTACTGTGAGGGTGATCTTATGTGGTTTGTTGGTTAGAATAAGGTTGCGCAGCGACCATCTTGAGGGGAATTTGGGATTTGAGCGAGTGATATCCGATATCAGTTGTGCAAATCCAACTTCATTGCAATAGTCCTTGAGCTGAAGGCTTTTGCTGAAAATGTTTAGCCAATCTAGATTTAAGCCACCAAGTAGATATCATCAGGTGATACAGTCTGGGTTTTCACTGCTATGCAGATGATACTCAGCTGTATTTGTCTTTTCCGCCATGGGTAAGATGATGCTCTCTCCGTGCTAAATAACTGCCTTGCTGAAATCAGATTATGGATGAGTTCTAGCTGGCTGAAACTGAACCCTGATAAGACTGAGGTGTTGGTAGTTGACCCAGGTCTTCCAGTGGTGGGTTTGGGGTCTGGACAACCATCGTGCTTATTGCTCAGTGGTATGTCGCTCACTTCTGATCGGGTACGGAACCTTGGCGTTATTTTTGACAATGGCTTGACCTTAAAATCTCAGGTATCAGCCGTAGTCAAATCCTCTTTTTTTATCATCTGAGTAATATCGCCCAGGTGAAACACCTGGTCCCACCGGGTGATCTACCAACATTGGTCCATGCCTTTATCACTACCCATCTTGATTACTGTAATTCCCTCTACTTAGGGCTACCTGGGGTTGATATCCACCGCCTGCAGCTGGTGCAGAAAGCGGCGGCCAGGCTTTTGACTGGGATCTCTAGATCCAGCCATATTATGCCTGTGCTCTGCGAACTGCACTGGCTGCTTGCTAAGTGGCGGAACACCTATAAGGTTACTTTACTAACCTTTAAAGCCCTACATGATTAGGGACCTGGCTACCTGAAAGATATCTTGGTACCCTATTATCCCCTCTGTCCTCTCCGCTCCGACAACGAGGGATTGCTGGAGATTCCCAGGGTTCGATTAAAAACATCAGGATCTCATGCTTTTGTTTTCTCAGCACCAACCCTGTGGAATTCTCTACCTCGTTGGTTGAGAGAATGTCCAACCATCGAGAGATTTAAAATAGAGTTAAAGATGTATTTATTTAGTTAAGCATATCCTAGTTATGGTTGATTAATTTATGACTGTTTTAATTTATATGTATGTATGATCCTTTTGTACAGCACCTTGATTTTGAAAGGCGCTTTAGAAATAAAGATGATTTGATTTGATTTGATTTAAGTATGATGATTTCATTCTGTCTTGTATCTGAAATATTGCACAAGTAATTTATAAGTTCCAGGCCCCCAGTAGGTGGCCCATGGCAGCCTATTATTGTTAAGGTTTCTAAAGGTGATAACAATAAATTTATCAACAAGGATTCAAATTCCTTCGGGGTGCTGACAGGAGCTACGTTGGATACTGCCCCCCCCCACACACACACACACACCGTCAGTCTGTCACAACAAAAGAGACTGAAGGACGGCAAAGAAATCACAGTATCTGGAGTGGATTTTTCAGGAAAGTTTCAGTTAGGACTCAGACATCCGGCTCCATATGAGAGATCCAGGCACTGACTAGGACTAACTTTTTCAGTATACTGCACATATCAAGGGGCAGGCATTTCAGTGCTTTTGTGACAGTGAAGTCAGCGAGGGAGGATAGTACCTGCGGTGATCCCAGACTGAGCTCGACATTCCCTGCACAGATCAACACCAGGAAAATGAGGACCATAATCCATCTGCAGAGCTATTTTGTTCTGTTGGAACTTGAGTGTTTGCAAGCTGGATAGATATGAGTCTGCTGTGTGCCCGCATTCTGGAGGTATGAACGGTATAAGGCACAGAATAACAGTGAGGCCTGGAAGGTAAGATGGTAGGAGGTGGTTAGCATCATAGCTAGCAGAGATGTGGGAGTATCCCAGAGGGAGTTTAAGACTGGATGGTAGACTGGAGTGAGCAAGGGAGGGCAGAGGTGTGACCCTGTGAGAACTGAAATAGGAGTCAGCCCTTGGGCTAATGGGAAAGGCACATAAATTCGTGTTTGATACTGGAAAGCAAGGATTGTTGGTAGGAGAGAGTAAAGAGTAGAATATAAGTAGTCCGGAAATAGGGAACATAGTTGGGTAGGGATTACGACCTTGCATGCTAATATGCTTGAACACTAGGGAGCAGGGAAGTGAGCTCCAATTCTCAAGCAACTGAAATGAAGTGATGATAAGAATAATATTAATTACATTTAGAATTTGAGTTATTATAGAAGAGAAGAGAAAAAAACTAGTTAGGTTTTAGCCTAAAAGGGCTAGAACATATGTATCTTGGAAGAATGCAGAGAACCCTGCTCTAAGAGCACTAGTAGAGCACTGTTGCTCAGTTTAGTATTTGTCTTAATGTCTGCAGTAAAATATAAGCACCTTGTAGGGAATGGATAAATCAGCACTGATCATGAGATTGGGGCAGGCTGTTTTGGGGACTAAGACTCAGAAGCAGTCAGGAATGGTATTGTCAGGACAGGATCAGCATATGGGGAGTCTGATTAGTGTAAGTCTGTAACTGTAGTGTGGATAGATGGTCAGAACCTAGAACACAGTCCAAAGAAGGGCATGGAGTCAACAGTTATGGTACTGGTTGGCTTAGCTCATGTTAGGTGACACAGAGCATGGTGGAGATGTGAACAGTCATTTAAACAACAGAAATGTCACATGGCAGTTGGAGACTCCGGCAATGCTGATATTTGGTGGGATAGGAGGAATAGTGGGAGGGAGATAATGTGTTGCATGGGGGTACAACACTCTGGCACTTACGGTATTTGTTTGGAAAGTACCAGGAGGGAGATAATGTGCCAGGTTAAGCAGAACAGCAACAACCTCACTGGTGTGCTGCAGTCTGCAGCTCTCATCCAACACTCCAGAAACAATGCTGTCAGCTGTGTTTACACACCCAGTGGTGTGCATCGTTGCAGGTAGACTTCCTGCGTTATTCAGCATTTCCTCTGGGCTTGGGGTCAAGTTCAAGGGGGGGGGACTTTTGCCATAGTTTTGTGTGTGTGTGTGTGTGTGTGTGTGTGTGTGTGTGTGTGTGTGTGTGTGTGTGTATGTGTGTAAAGCTGATTTAAACCACTACAGGTGGGGAAAAAAGTATGTAAAAAACTAATTCCAGTATGGCTTCCTGTTCCTGCCAAATATTTGTCTCCAGTAACATATAGGCATTCCAGAAGTACTTTCTGCTCAGTGTCCTCCAAAAGTGAATGGCTTTCTAACATAACATTTTATGCAAAGAAAAGAAAAGAATTTAATTCAGTTACAAAGCTTCTGTTCCTTCAGCTCTGGTAGGAAGACGGAGGGAAGGCTGCCTACAACAATGTGACTGGCAGAGTGTGTTTAGACAGGGAAGGAAAACTGACACCATGCTACGCATTCCCGGGAAGACAGGAAACATGAATCCAAGAAGCATAGCAGCTTGCAATAGTGCACAGTGTACTTACAGACGGGAATAAAGTGCATCACTGCAACACATCTGCAGCACTTGCAATGGCGTAAGACTTGTAGTGTAAACATGCCTTTGTATAGAGCACAGGCCTTCAAGTCCATCAGCACTGCAAATATTTTTACAGAGGATTTTAGTCAGCATGACAATGCTGTGGTGTGGCTATTCATTGAACTAGCAGGGCAGGTATTTTGGGGAAGGGTCAAGCAACATGACAATTCTGCAAAGTGAGTTTTTGTAAAACTGGCACTGTTGCTGTTTTTAGGGGGCAGGCAGTATGACAATTCCATGGAGCAGCTATTCATTGTATTTGCATGGAGGATATTCTATCAGGAGAGGGCAGTCAGCATGACAACGCCATGGAACGGATATTCACTAAACTGGCACTCCAGGTATTTTCAGGAGGGGTCAGGAAGTATGATAATTAAACTGAGCACCGGTCGTGCCTGTTCACTGAACAAGCACTGCGAGCATTTTGAGGAAGGGTAGAGCAATATGATTTTATTTATTATTATTTCAGAAGACACCTTTGAGCCAAGGCTCTTTTACAAACGTTCCACGTCAGGGAAACAATACAGAACATAGTGAGGACAATAACAAGTATAGTAGTGTCAGGCAGCCATAGGCTTTGTCGGGTGCATTAAAGCTTTCATATGGAATTACTATAATATGTACAATGATTCACAGTATGTATGTTAAGTTACACTAATTTGTGTATATTATTCAAGAACATATGTACAATAAAAAAAAGTTGTAATATGGTTCACTAGAATAAATGAGAAACTGCTAGGAGAGATGGTAGATACATGTAGAGGAAGCTACGGGGAGAGAATGTAGATAATAGTGGGGAAATAAAAAGGGAGGAGATAGGAGATAGTGGGGGGTTAAAGGTGGGAGGGATTTAGAGGGGAGAAATTAGAGGGAAGGAGAGTAAGTTTAGTTAGGAGAAACATTCACAGGAGGCCACTGTGACAAGGTGCTGATGCAGGTAGCACTTGGAAGTGCCCAGGGTAGTGTCATTGGTAACAGCAGGTGGAAGCGAGTTGTACCAGGATGAGGCTCTGTATGTAAAGGAATGTTGTCCTTGGGTAGTACGGCAGTGTGGAACAGAAAAAGTAAGATATTCTGAGCTCCTGGTTAGGCAGGGGCCACAGCAGGGGGCCAGTAAGGACTGAACCCTTGAGGGTAGGAGATTTAAGGTAATCTTTTTTGCTAGCATACAGGTCTGGTACTTGAGTCTGCTTGGGAGTTGGAGCCAGTTTGTTTGCTTGTAGATGTCACAGGCATGTGAGAGGCATGGAGCAGAGGTCAGTAGACAAAGTAGCTAATCTTTGAAAGTATTTGTTTGAGAGGTCAGGCAATATGAGAATGCTGTGGAGTGGTTATTCATTGAACTGGCAGCATTCCCAACAATAGGGTGAAAAAAATGTGGCCAAAGATAACTGTGCCACTGAAAATCCAGTGAAATTAATCAGTGCAGCAAGCAATTTGGTCATGATGCAGACAGAGCAGGAACTACCTACATTACGCATCTGTCAGCAGTATTCACTGAACACATACAGCAATGACAACGCTGACAGTAGTAACTCACTAATGGATATTTACCATCATCTATTATGTGGGGACTCCGCCCCCTGCACCTCCCCAATACATGCAAACACTTCCACCCACACAGTACGTTAGGAAAGGGCACATGTAGACCCAGGGGAGAAACAGCAGGCTCTGGGTACAAATGACCAGGACACCGATGGTATGCAGAGAGGGGAAACCTTTATTAGAGCAGTCAGCACTGTAAAGAACAGCTAACACACCAGCTCGCCCACAATAACACTCATTCTCAACACCAGATTACTCACATTCATTTCACCCTTCCCACATCACCCACATTACCCCGCCTTGTTTCCCCCACTCTACTGATAGTATACCGAACTGGCACTATGTGTATTTGTTTGAGGGGTCAGACAGTATGAGAATGCTTCAGAGTGGTTATTCATTGAACTGGCACTACAGGTATTTGTTTAAGCTACCTGGCAGTATGACAATGCCACAGAATGGCTATTCATTGAACTGGCACTGTGGGTATTTTTATGAGAGGTCAGGCAGTATTACAATGACACAAAGCAGTTTTTCATTAACTGGCACTGCATGTGTTTTTGGGTGAGGGGTCAGGGCTGAGACCCGCAATGACAGACAATTTGCTAGTAAAACAGCCCTCTAGAGCTGGAAACTCACCATAATGAGCAGTTGTTTGATAACAGCCCTTCAAGATTAGTGAAATGACACACAAAAGCCCTTCAGGACTGGCAACCTGCCATAGACTGTGAAAAAACAGCAAAAGCCCTTTGTGCTGGAGACCTGCTGTGACAGGTGAAATTAGAGCAAATGCTGTTTTTGGCAGGAGACTGGTGCAGTGGATGAAATGACAGCTAAAGCCCTTTTGGACTTGAGACCCACCATGGTTGGTGACATCATTGCAAAAGCCCTCTGGGTCTGTAATGCATATGCTTTAGTCCCTTATCTGATCATTCTAACATGGCATCCAGCAACCCCCTAAAAACATGTGATTTCCCCTTTAGTGTTTAATATATCAGACCGTCATGCTCATAACAGCAAAAGCCCTTCAGGGCTGGAGACCCACTGTGGCTGGTGAAATACTGTAGCAGCAAATCCCTTCCAGGCAGAAGACCCACTGGGGTGGGTCACAAAATAGCAAAAGTCCTTCGGGGCTGGAGACCCACTGCAGTGTGGTAATAATAGCAAAGGCCCTTTGGAGTAGTGACTCCCCGCAGCAGGTAACATTACAACAGAACTACTACGGTGCTAGAGACCCACCATGGCGGGTGGCATTGCAGCAAAAGCTCTTTGGGGCTAGTGCCCCACCACAATGACAATGACAATGATGTGTGTGGGGGGGAGTGCCACCAAGCAGTTTGAGGGGGTGGGGTGACAAAAATAACTTGAGTGGCTTGCAGGAAAACTAGCAGTACTGGAGATGGTGGAGGGAGGAGAGAGAAACAGAGTGTTGCCCAGTGGCTTGCAGGAAAACCACCAGTGCAGGTGGCATGGGGGAGAGAAACAGAAAGTGCCTAGGAGATTCTTGAAGTTAAACCAGCAGCATCACTCATATAGTTGGGGTGGGGGGGGGAGCAAACATAAACAACTACCATCACACTTAGGAACTGCTCTCTAAATCTTCAAGAAGTGCATCCTGTCTCAGGTCAGACTAAAAGGAGAAACAAACCGCTCATTAGCACCATAACAGTCAAACAAAAAGCACAAGAAATGTTCCTAATGGGAACATTAAAGTTACACATGGATATAGGAGGTTCCTCCTTGCATTTTCTAGCACTGTGATCATGTAGGTGCTTTAGATAGTCCAAAAAACAGGCTGAGAGTGGGAGGAATTTGGGTGGTGATTAATGATTCTAGGACATTTATAGGTTGAAGATGGCCAAGCCTCCCAAAGTACCCCTCTTGGTGTGATACCAATATGTGTGCTGTGTCTTTGGCAATAATAAAATACAATAAAAAAACAATAAGAAAAACAGTTAAATGGTTTGTCTTTCAGAGATGTCATTTACAGCATGCAGCAGTCTTCCTGATGCTTTCTCAAATGAAAGCAGGACACACACTGGACTACAAAGGTGCAGTTGATTGCTAGAATGCCACTGTATCTGTAAAGAGCACATGATAGAAAAGTAATGTCATGCACTAGCAAGCTCAAGCACCAAAATGCACAAGTGTAATTTTATTTTTAATTACAAAGCATACGAAGCCAGCCTTAGTAAAAGCACATGGGGAAATTGCACCTCTGCATTTTGGGCTGGCTGAGCGTTATTTATAATATGCAATACAATTGCACTTGTGCACTTTCGATTTTGGAACTTAGGAGTGTGTGCTATTTCTTTGCTCTCCTGGAGCTTCCCCCTAGAAAATGTGAAAGGCTGGGACATGAGTCAAACATCAAATGCACAGCAGGCACTGTCTATTGCCAGTGTCTTATACCCCTAGTCTCTCTGAACTCTTGTACTTTGCCTTCTCTTTCTGAACATTTCTCTTCGTACGTGTGTGTGAGCATGTGTGGTTAACACTTATTTCTTCTTTTTTCCTCTCTGCCCCCCAATAATTCAAGAAACCACCTCATCCTAAGACCCCGCGTAGCACACAACCTCCCTCCTCACCCCAAGCCCTCTAAAGGTTAAAGGATACATGGTCAGGTTAGCAGTTTGGAAATGCTCTACCTCGTAGGAGCAGTCAGTTTGTCTCTTCGTTATTCAGTGCTGAATGAATGAAGGATGATGTCCTCATGAGTAGTAACACCTGAATGGCTGAATGTAAAACAGCTGTTTCTACAGTACACACATGCTTGCTCCCTGTCAGTCAGATGGTGACCAGCTGAGGTGGTGAGTGGAGGGTCTTTGCTAGTCACCATATCTGACCTGTCATTAGCGCTGGCATGTACTGATGGGTGACTTGGGGGGTGACAGAGGTGAGAGTGGTTAATGCTGAGGTGTGGGCTGGGGTGGGAGGCCACTACACTAGAAGGGATAATAGTACAAGAGTTTGAGGCATCAATTAGGGAGGTGGGAGAGCCACTAAACCACCAGGGATAATTTTACAAGAGATCAGAGCAGCAATCTGGATGTGGGAGACCACTAGGCTCCCAGGGACAACACTAAAATAGCTTGGGGCCGTGATCAGAGGTTAGGGGAGCACTAGACTACCTGGGATAATTGTGCAGCAGCTCAGGGAAGTGACTGGGGAGAGGGCGGACCACTAGACTATAAGGAATAATATTACAAGTGATCAGGGCAGTGACTGGGTGGAACCACTAGACTGCTAGAGATAATATTACAAAAGATCAGGACATTGAGTGGAGGGGACCACTAGACTGCCAGACACTAGACATACTGGGCTAGATTCTCAAAATGGCTAAGAATGTCACAAGCCCCAGTTAAGCCAAACATATGGCACATAGTGCTTGTGGCATCCCTGTCCAGCGATCAAGATTCAGTCCTGTGCACCGATTACTGCAACTTAGACCAACTTTTTCTGGGCTAGCTTGCGGCAATCTTGGGTACCCTATTTATGGGGCTTTTGCCAAATAGTTGGCGCAAGCTGCTATAAATCAAGGAAATTGTCATGGCTGCACCCAGTCTTCTTGTGTCGGGCATAGTGTGTGACAGAGTTTTCAGCGCAGCTGTGCCAACCACCAAGACTGATGTATGGCTTGACGCAAGCCCTGCATGGCCCTTTGTGAATCCAGCCCACAGTATATTACAGTAGAAATCAGAGGAACTGGGTCAGAATAGCGCCAACAAGAATGCCATTGGCATCATGAGGGCGACAAAAATGCTGTTGATTTTGTTTTCACAGCCACCAGACTGAAGGATTCTCACTCGGGGGTGGATCATGGGGAAAGTTAAAATTTGTGGGACTATGGAACACTGTTTCCACAGCCTCATGTAAAAAATTCTAAGTCCCAAGTGCAAAAAAAAGTTGGGGATCAGGATTATAACCCTGGTTTTTAATGTTGCTGGCAGAGCCGTTTGATGCCCCAGCTTTCCACACCACAGGAACAGCTCAGCCAGCCTCCTGGATCCTGGTGCCCTTGTGTGCTGTAAGCACCATGGACAGCAACCAGGGGAGCGCTTGCTGAAAGTGCTGTAAATCCCCGCTCACTGTCCGTGTTAGCACTACAGGGACTAGCGCTATTCCTGTAGTGCTAATCTAACCAGGTACCGTAATGAGATGGTCATCAGGAGGGGAGAACAATTAGACTTCCAGGAACTTACAACATTTGCTGTTGGACCTGCTACCTGGTGCTTAGCCAAGGGGATAGCTGATCGCACACCACTGTATATGATGAGAACAGTAAGAATTTGGAAACAATAAATACTGTTGCCACTGCAGCCTATAAGAGCTTCCAAAATCCTCTGAATATACCACTGTGCCCTGTATGCAAGAGGGGTCCCTTATTTGCATATGCGCAGTGATATGTTCTGCACAGAAGCAGTATCTGGTAAGAACCACACACCAGGGACTGTTGAATATGGTCCCCGTTCCATATAATCATGCACAGTCAGTTTGCACCTTGCTAACATAATTAGCGGCATGCTAACCTTCTGACTATTAGGGCTATTAGGAAGACAAAAATGGTTACTTTTTCTGAAAGGATATTCTGCCAGTAATATTTCATATTAACTTGTAAAACCAGACCAATCTTAGAATATTGGCTTCCAAAGTTTGGGAAACGGGAAGCAAATAGGCTTTAAAAATGAGAAGACTTCCAACTTTGGATCCATTGATGTTTTTAAATCCTTGACAGCTAAGCAGATACAGATTATTAAAACTGGTCTAGTCAGTACAATATATTCCAATAAACAAAGTAAATACTATTAGGGTATATACCACCAGTATCAGTATTTCAAAGCAATACTTTACTCTTCACCCTTCTGGTTTTACACACCACTGATTTTAAATGTTTTCTCATCATTTGTGCTTGACCAGTAAAAAGAAGGGTGCCTCATAAAGACTTTCATGTAATCAGTAATTGGGTTAAGAGACGTTCCAGTATTAAAACTCATATCTTGTTTCTTGTTCTTAAATGACTACATTGCACTTTATGTCCCTGCTTTCTGCAAGTCACAGAAAGATGCACACTGGTACCAACAGCAGAGGGCGACAGTCTCCCAAAGAAAAATAGGCCTCGAAGAATAAGAAATTATTTGGCATCTTTTTTATTGTGCTCTCATTGTCTCTTCTACATGGGTACATACAGTGCTGTGTGCACCAACATTTGAGATGCTGGTAATTTGTTTTAATTTCTTCTAAATCATGCTGAAACCATAATGCCTTGGAGAAAATTCCAGTTACAGGACTTTTCAAGAAGCAAAAAGAACAAACCAAAACTCCAGCACCCTTCTGCTGGACATAAAGTGCAGCAAACCTGGCAGTTTCTCTGCTGACAAATATTTGCTTTATATATTTTTTTTTTGCAATTTATATTTTATGCCCTGTCTCCAGCATCTGCTCCCCCAGGAACCCTCTGGCACCTTTCCCCTCAGCACCCACCTACTGTACCTTTGTTCATCATCCTCCAGACAGCGTCTGCTTAACCCACCCCAGGCAGTGGTGGAGGGGGTATACTCCCAAACACACATGATGACAGGAGGTGTAGCAAGCAGACGGCGGCCAGCCTAGATGTACGGAGATCCCCAGCAAGCCCACATCAGGTTAACTTTCCATTTTCTGCTTGATTCCCAGGAAGATGCCCACACCCAAGGGGGACCAATACATCTGTACACACAATGCATGCACAGTGAAGGGTCCCAGCCAGTATCCTCCCCTCCTTCTCAGTGCTCTGATGCATTGCCTCCCATGGTTACCAAGGCAGCAGTATTGCAGCGAGGATGGCATCCCTCCCCTCTCCAGAGGTGGAGGAAAGTGTCATCTGGGATGCTCAATCCTCTTCTCTCTCAGCCAGCCTCTGATGAGCTCTGCTCATTCCTGAATTCAGGTTGCTGGCATCATGAGTGGTAGCCCTGCCACTGCACTGATAGGCTGACCTGTCCAACGCTTGTTTTCAAGGCCCAACCATTCTACTCTTAGAGAAGATCTTTGCAGCTGATCCCAATATGCTGCATGTTGAAGTGAAAGGTCCTAGGTTCAAACCCTGCCTTAGTCATTGCCCCATTGCATGACCTTGGTCAAGTTCTCCCTGTGCCTCAGTCCTCCCCATGGTAGGAAGTGGAAACAGGGCCTCACTCAAAATAAGACATTTATTCTTGGTTGGCTAGGCTTTGTAAATATTGTTTTTATTTGTTTGTTGTAAACTGAAGGCGCTGAATTTACTATCCAGCATTTAGGCTCCACCTTGGGAACAGCAAATTATGGTCAGAATATTATAAACTATACAATATATAGCATTTTAATAAAAGGCAGAAGATCAAAAACAAAATACAAACAGAACTCTTGCAACATAGCCAATAAAAGCAGGCAGTATGTAAATTAAAACAGAGACAGCAATAAGTTGTGGAGGACACTTGAAAATCCTGTAACATGGAAATGTCCTCCAAGTAGGGATGGGCTATCTGGTAGCTGGATCAGGTAGGTTGGATAGAGGCAATTCTTTTGCGGGTAGGGTAATTCAGGTAATTTACTACCCTACCTGACATAACAGTGTAGTTCAGGTACTTTTGACACAGTTAACGGGTTGGATAAGGGGCATTTTTTTTTAAATCAGCATTACAGGCAGGCTGAGGGTCATGGGACTCTTCCGATGTTGTAAACAGACATGAATAGGTTACCTGTGGGGTCCTCACAGCAGACAATCTAATTGGACAGGGCCCGTGTCTGTGCTTTGTGTCCACTGTGATTGCACAGATAGCAGTGGAGTGTGGAGGAAGAAAGAGGAATCGGCACTCGCTCTGCATTTGTAAAAAAAGAAATGAAAAAAAACTTAACATATAAAAAAAAATACACAAAATGTTTAGTCCATGAAGGAGCAAGGAGTTGGGGACTGAAGGAGGTATTCGGGGAACATCTAGTGTGGTGCTCGGGAGAGAAGGAGAAAGGGGAGGGGTTGCTGACAGCAGCTGCTTTATCTTAGTGAAAGCCATTTAGGTTGTATTGCACACTGTTGGTTAGGTGCCCCGAGCCCTGTCTTGGCACATAGCTATTCTGTGTGTCTCTGCAGCATAGTGAAAGCCATGTAGGCTGTATTACACAATGTGTGTTAGATGCCCAGAGCCCTGTCTGTGACATAGCTACTCTGTGTGTCCCTGCAGTATACTGAAAGCCATTTAGGCTGTGTTTCACACTGTCTGTTGTTAGGTGCTGCAAGCCCTGTCTGTGGCATATAGCTACTCTGTGTCTCTGTGCAGCATAGTGAAAGCCATTTAGGCTGTATTACACACCGTCTGTTGTTAGTTGCCCCTAGAGATGGGCAAAATTTGAACATTTTGTTCCACGAAATATTTAGTGGGTGCAAAATATGAAATTCTTCCTGTGAAATGTAGAATTTTGCCAGCAAAATTCAGAATTTTGCCAGTGAAATGCGGAATTTCATCCATCTCTACTCCACACCAATGTTTATACATGAGGCTGGCTGCCCCTTTCTTGCACTTCTTAACTTTCAGGATGCACTGATCTTTTTTTTTCAGTTCACCCTCTTGACTGACTGCCATGTGAATACATAATCACAAAATGTAATTTAAGAAATACAGGCTCACTTGTCTAGATTATTTCCCAGTTCCTATCCATGAGTACAGCATCAACATGACAAGGATCCAGGCTGGTGACACAGTTGTTTTTCTTAATACGTGGATACAAGCAGTCCCAGTCAGAAGTTACTGGAAAAGATTTACATTCTGTCCTGCATGGATACAAGGAGCACCAGTTTGAAGTTACTTCAAAAGATTTTACAGTCATTGGGCGCGAGAATTACGTGGCGAAAATTAGGACTGACTACCCAATAACTGTTATCCTTCTCCAGGAGGGTGGGAGAATTCCCTGTCTCGATTCTACCACCTCCCCATGACCACAGCTATCTGGCAGTATGGGCGTAGGAAGCAGTTAAGGGGGGGGCCGACGTCAGCTGAAGACCTGAGCGGAGGCGCATTTCAGCGTGCCTCTGTCTCATTTGCCCTCCTCACATGTAGATGTCAACAGAGGGGCAGGAGTAAAAAGGGAAAACTCCCCATTTGGTCCTGGAGATAAGCCCTCTACTTCTGCGTCCCCAAGACGCCGAGGGCAGACTCCGCTGTGTGCACTCCTCTGCAGGTTGAGGAAAGGAAAGCAGGGTACCTTCCTCGCCCCACCCAGGGGGTTAACCAGGGGCTCTGGATATACTGAGTAGTGCACTCTAGAAGCAGACTCCATGGTGGTTGGGATGTAGGGACATTTGAGGGATCAAGAGATAGGACGGAGTAGAGCAGAAAAGGAGTGATAAACAGAAAAAAAAAAAAGATTTTAGAGTCCATCCTAAATCTCCTGCTGCTTTCTTTTGTCCTGCTTAGCATGGTTTGCATGCAAGAAGCAAAAGTGAAAACATCAATCTGTAAATACCCACATAATATAGGTGAAATTCAGTGCAAGCCGGTTTGTGCGGACACATCGGTACATGCGATTTATGTGAATGTCTGCATTGGCCGATGTCTGCAGTTGCCGGCAGATGGCACTGTAGCTTTTTTACTGATCAGCAATGCTGTATTATTTTTATTATTTAGACTGCAGCTTATGTATGCTGTCCAATCAGTACTTTTGACATTAAACTGTGCCATTTCTGGACTTCACATAAGAGGAAATAAGGTGGAGGGTAAAACTTTAACGTTATTTCAGCAGTTTTCATTTAGTGTAAGGTAGTGCAGGTGCTTGTGCTTGTGAGTACACTTCTGGTGTAGGGCTGTAAAAACATCACATCTTAATTTATTTATTTTTTCATTCAGATTTTTTAAAAAGGCTATCAAAAGTGATTTGTCATGTAGTGCTCACTGCATACAGCCCGAAACTCCTTTCATCACTTACCATCAGGTTCCAATTGGACAGAACATCAGTTCTTTGTTCCATGGCTCTCTGTAGGGTATTTAGAGCTGTGCGTACCTCAGCTGATGTTATAGGTAGGAGCTCTAGCTCTAGCTCATCGAGGTCTTCTGTTTACCTCTGCTTCCTGTTCCTGTTCGTGACTGCTTTGGAAATGTACGCCCTCCAGTACCCTCACAATTTCATCACCATGATCAACTTTAGCCTCATGATTGCTTAGGTGACACAAGGAAGCGAAGTCCATTTCTGTGAGACCTGGCAGGGGTGGGATCAGCTCTTTGACACTGGTAGGTGCCTGCCATTCATCCAAATTCTCCATAGGTTTAAACCCAGCCTTTGAAAAACAGTTTCGGATGGTCTCAGGTGTCACACTGTCCCAGGCCTTTTTTAACATGCAGACTGCATCCAGAAGGTTAATTTTCTTGATGCAGTCAGCTGCTGTCAAGTCTCCACCACCATCAATCTCCTCCAGCACATGGGACTGCATTTCTTTAACATACTGTCTTTTCATCAATCAATCAATCAAATCTTTATTTATCCAGGTGAACATCATTGAGCAAGCTCATTTGCAAGATGGATCTGGTTAAATCCAGAAAATATTACAAAACAAGCATCAATATTTACAGCAGAACTAAAACATTGTGTACCTGGTTAAGTCCAGATTATATTACAACAAGCATCAATATTTACAGGGGGAATAAAACATAGTGTAAGTGCAAATCAGGAAACACACGCACATAACTTTGCAGTTGATTCTAGAAAATCGATAAGACCAGTGAGCAGAGGGAACAAAGATACAGAGATGGATGTTGATACAGTAATTTTCATAGGAGAGAAAGGACAGACTAGACCCAGATAACGCTATCAGGACAGACAGACAGGCAGAGGTAAGTGAAACAGCTTTTTTCTTGACCAATTCACAAATGGGTAAAGCAGGTGTAGTTATGCTTGGAGGAACCAGGACGTAGGTAGCCTGCTAGGAACTAACACCACATCCCCAAGGGAGCCTTACACTGGGGCTGAGGGTGGCTGTACCGCATCATAACGGAGGATGGTGTGATCAAGGTATTGGGCACGGGCAGAACAGCACCTACTGCATATTTAAACAGGGCTCGGTGCTATCGCTAGCTGTTCAGGTTCAACATACCATCGAGCCATGGGAAGGTGATAGGACACGGATGGAATGGACACACAGAGGCTCCTGAGGCCAGTCATGGCCAGTGATTCAAAAGGGGGCTTAGTCACTCATACTTCTGATAAAGACTCTTTATCCATATGGAAGGATTACATGAAGTAGATTATCCCTATGTCTAGGGGCTGAATTATGGAGGTGGTGCTGGGTGGCAAGAAAATCAATTTGATGTTCCATGGATTCGGGACATGAGAGTGGCCAATGAAATTGTCCACCATTACGGCGATTTTTCACCCACAGAGGTTCCAGTCCCAAACCCGCACTCACTCGGTGAAGATTTCACCAGTCATCCAGCTAATGTGGTTGCTACGATATGTGACCAGTAGGTGAGCTACTCCCCTGAAGCACCTTGGAAGGGCAGACTTCTCAATAACCATCAAATCCAGATTTTCTGAGCCAGGCATATTGCATCAGGCTAACATGGACACCCTTTATTTAGCATTTTTGTGTCCATGTAGCTGATCTGACCTGAATGCCAAAGTCCCCACCCCAACACATCTAAAAAAATAACCTAGATTCATCCGCATTGAAAATATTTTCTGCAGGATAGCTGGACAGGATGTCTGACAAAATGTTCCTCACCAAGTCAGTGGCACTTGAGCCATCAGCACTTTGCTTTTCTCAATGTGCACGCTTAAAACAAATGTTGTACTGCACCTTCCAGAAATGTAACCAGCCATCAGTGGGGCTAAAATGTTCTTTCCCCATAGCGACCTCAATCTGCTTAGCCTTTGTGGCTAACAAGAGGCCACTCACCATTGCCTGTCTCTATCTCTCTCTCTGTCTCTCTTACAGTGGTGAACCTCTGTAAAAGAGTGTCC
Organism: Neoceratodus forsteri; assembly: GCA_016271365.2. NCBI lineage: Eukaryota > Metazoa > Chordata > Ceratodontiformes > Ceratodontidae > Neoceratodus > Neoceratodus forsteri. Next base: position 673,064,193 of record CM057452.1, read on the forward strand.
TCTACCTCGGAATTCTTCCTTTCTCTCTTGCATTTCCTCTGGGGGTTCTGGTTTGAGTGCCACTTGGACCAGAGCTTTTCTTTGTTTTGTAGCAGGTCAGACACTGTAGATTTAGGAATAGACTGGTGAGCTGCGAGGCCCCTTATGCTCATTTTGGGCAGAGCTTCGATCTCCTTAAGCAGCTCAATCTTGCTAGACAATGGGATACCAGGGCACTTCGACATCCTTCCAGTAGCACAGGACATGAAAGGATGAGTGCGTTTACAGGTTAGGCCCTTAAGTACTGCACAGCTAAGCTCATTAACAGTCTGTTTAGTGGCAGCAGAATCAACCGCATTACTGGAGATGCGAACAGAGGTGAGAAATTTACTGTGGGAATACTTGTTAACTGCCCTTGTGCTGTCTGCAGTTGCCAGTGTGCCAGGTCCGCATTAAATGGTGGACATTACATGGGACATGTGGGAAACAGTTTGGGTTCATGGTAAATGTCTGCGGTAACCGAATGTCCACGCTATGCTTGTCTACATTATGTGGCATGGACTGTACTTTATCACCAAAGTACTGAACCCAATTACTTCCTAAGTTCATGCATACATGAAGTGGTTGGGTTGCAGTTAGAGCCCAGTGGTTGCTGGCAGTACTAAACGGCCCACTTGCCATTTAACAAAGTAAAGGACTGATCACTCTTCCACCTCCCACCCCCACATCAACTCATAGAATAAATTATTTTTTTAGGCTACAAATTGTAGCAAGCAGGGGATCACAAGGGGATTGCAAGCTGGCTGACGCACAACAAAGGCTTTGAGAGGTCCGCTGCTCTTATACGGGGGGGTTGATTTATAATTTCATTGTTTATCATCTGTTGGCTGCAATATAGGAATGGGCAGCACATCTCACAATGTTTAAATCGCGATCGACAGATAGGGAACATGCGGCCAGGAGTTAATGCTGGAGTTAATGCTGGCACTGTGAAACAGACAACAAATAGCTTTTTTTATGGTTTGTAGCAAGCAGGGAATCACAAGCTGGCAGATGCACAACAAAGGCTCTGAGAAGTGAGCTGCATTTAAATGGAATTCTGCAGTGTGCTACACCAAAGATCTGGTGTCAGTGTGTGTACTTTAATTAGCATCCGGCTCCTCTCAGCATGAGACAATGTTTAAATCGAGATCACTATTTTGGCAGAAAAGAAAGATGTGGTCAGGAGTTAATATGAACACTCAAAAACAGACCACAGACAGCTGACAACTAAGTGACAAGTTATAGACTGTTGTCAACAGTACCATAAAATATAAGTTCTGGAAGACAGAATATGCAGGTTCACGTTAGGTTTGGGTTCACTGCTGTACTTACAAAGGGGGTCCTGGTTCGGTTCAGTTATGCTAAAAATCATGAAGTTCAGGTTTTGTTTGCATTCAGTTCTGCCTTGAACCCAGGCTCTAGTTGCTGCCATGCCTCACAGATGGAAATGAGATATGAATCAATAACTTGCCACTCATCCAGCTTTGAAGAAGCAATTTACTCAGGGCATACCGTGAGTATTTGGCTGTTGCAGGGTCTGAACCTATAATTTCTTGTTTCCCAAATGTGTGCACCAATCACTAGACTACAATACGGCAGTGTGTTAATTTATTTAGAATCTTTGACTGGAAAAGGTACAGTGAGGTTCCTGGGTGAAATTCCGCATTTCACCAGTGGAATTTTGCATTTCGAACCTGAGAAATATTCAGCGAAATGAGCGAATGTTGTAAAATATTTCACAGGGCAAAATTCACGATTTTGCCATAATTTTGCCAGTGAAATTAAATTTTGCTGCAGCTCTAGGTGCCCCGACCCTTGTCTGTGATACATAGCTACTCTGTGTCTCTGTGTAGCATATTGAAAGCCATTTCTGTTGTATTACACACTGTCTGTTACTGTAGGTGCTTCATGCCCTGTCTGTGACATAGCTACTCTGTGTGTCTCTGTAGCATAGTGAAAGCCATTTAGGCTGTATTACACACTGTCTGTTAGGTGCCCCGAGCCCTGTCTGTGACATAGCTACTCTGTATCTCTGTGCAGCATAGCTAATACTCCATGTCTCTGTGCAGCATAGTGAATGCCATTTAGGCTGTGTTACACACTGTCTGTTAGATGCCCCTGCCCTGTCTGTGGCATTAACTACACCGTGTGTGTTTCTCTGTTGCATAGTGAAAGCCATTTAGCCTGTATTATGTAATGTCTGTTATGTGCCCTGAGACCTGTGACATAGCTACTTTGTCTCTGCAGTATAGCAAAAGTCATTTGGGCTGTATTACACTGTCTGTTAGCCTGTTAGATGCCCCAAACCCTGTCTGTGACATAGCTATTCTATGTCTCTTTGTAGTGTAACAAAAGCTATTTAGGCTTTATTACATTGTCTGTTTTCCTGTTAGGTGCCCCAAGCCCTGTCAAAGCTACACTCCATGTGACTTCGCTGCAGCATAGCAAAAAGCCACAGTCGTGTCTACTACTGTATATCTTGTATTTCCCAGTCTAAATCTACTAAAAGGAAATGCAGTGCTGCTGCACGTGCAACTGAAAATGATTTGGATGATATGAATCCCAGCACTAATGAAGCACATAGTGACAATAATAATAACATTGCCAGGACTGACACTAAATGCCGTCCTGAACCAAAAAAAGCATGTTAGCAATGAAATGACAGTAGAGTTTTGGAAATAACTGATAGGAGTTACTCTTAGAGGCACTGAACATTTTGCCACATGTACAAGGATACTTACAGCTGCTGAAGCAGCATGCAAGGAGGGGGAAGCATCCTCCTCAGATGTAACCTCAGATGCTGAGGCAGCGGATGCTGATAAAGATGGTGGTGATATTGAGGACTGGGAATGGGATAACCCAGGCTATGTCCCAGACAGCACTTCCAGTTCTTCTGAATCTTGTGGCAATGAGGTATGTAGTTTTGATGGGGGTTAGGAGAGGATGCCACTGTAAGGCATGAGAAGCAAGTGTAGAAAAAAAAATCATATTCTAAATGTATAAATAAAAAGATGAGCATTAATGAGAACAATTCATGTCAACAAGGAAATGGCAGTGTAGGGTTTCCTCCAGGTCCCTTGACTGTACAATAAATAGTGCCAGGCACTGTGGTACAAAGCACAAACGGTAAATCTTTAGTCTGGAATTTATTTTACATTGACCCTGCAGACAACTCTCGAGTTGTACGCAGTCTGTGCAAATAAAGCTTCAGTCACAGTGGCAAAGCAGGACATTTTGAAACCTCAATAATGATACAACATGCAAAGTCAAAACACCCAGTTGAGTGGGACAGGGCAAGGGACAGTGTTGCTGGTATGGGTGGTACTGGAGGTGGTGGTGGCAGTGACTATAGTGACAATGAACTGGAAGCAGGAACTGACACTGAATCCCTTGATGTGTCCTTGCAGTCTTCCCAGAAAAACATAGATTTTTTTTTTCTGACACCATCAAGTACTGCAAAATCCCAAAGCAGTATTTCATGTGTTAAAGGCATGAGAAATACAGTCCCCCAAAAAATATTAAATATCTTGTCATTCTCATCAACTAACATTAAAAGAAAGTGTTGTGAGAACATCAAAATTTACCCACAAGCATCCAACATGCCAGCTGTTAAATACAGCCATTGTAGAGCTGTTGGCTGATTCTCAATTCCCTTTTGCTTTTGCTGACCAAAAAGATTTCCTCAAGTTCATGAATTGGACTGAACCATGGCACACCGTTCCCTGTCGAACATATTTCTCAGAATAGGCTGTTCCATGGTTGTATGACTTGCTGTGTAGTACAGTCACTAAGCAGTTGAAACTCTCTGAGGTGAAGCAGGTTCACATAACCACTGATTCATGGACCAGCAACCAAACAATTGACTGGTACAGCTCATTGGGCAAGTTTTCAGTCAGAAAGTAATAATCCCCACTCTACTGTAAGTAGCAGGAAGCAGACTGTATTCTGTGTCACTGCTTCTGAGGAAAACATATTGCTGTGAATATTTTGCAGGAGCTGCAAAAACAGTTCCAAAAATGGCTTACTCTGTATTCCTTATCTCCAGGGTTCATCATGTCAGATAATGATACCAACATAGTCAAAGCTGTAAGAGATGTCAACTTCCAACACATACTGTACCTTGTTTTTCATCTTCTCATCCACAGTTTCTTAAACTGAAACAGAAATGTTGAACACCTGTTCGGTCTTGCTAGGAAAATATGTGGGCATTTCAGTCACTCTGTGAAAGCACAAAAATCCTGAAGGGGCTGCAGAGGTCAAATAACTTAACATTGCATACATTAAAGCAGGAAGCTCCAACCCACTGGAATTCAACATTTTAAGTGTTGGAAGTGTTTCTTGAACAGAAAAAAGATGTACATGACTACACCATGCAGAATCAAGAAGATAAAGTAAACATCATGCTCGGTTCCAGCAGCTGGACTCTACTTGAATCTTTGGTCATCTTATTGGAGCCATTTGAGACTGCCACACATGGGATGCCAGAGTGAACAGTGCAACTCTGAGTCAAATTCTTCCTCAAATCAGATTTCTTCACATTTTCCTTGATGACATAAAGAAAGACTTTCAGTCAAAAGAAGACACCACTGCCATTATGCTGGCAGATGACTTGAGTCTCAGACTGTTAACTGATCAGAGAATAAATGCCATCTTAAGAATGATCAGAGAATAAATGCCATCATAAAGAATGACACCTATGTTTTTGCTACGTTGCTAGATCCCTGCTTTAAGTGAAACATTGAAGCCATCCTTCCTGCAGGGGAAGACATTGAATATTGGAGAGAACTTCTGCTAACCAAATGTGACATTGCCCTACCAACACTATTAACTGATGTACAGCAGTCAAACCCTGCTAAATCATTAGAATGTGCCTCTGGTGCAGGCAATAGCACATCTATCAATTCTAATCAATCACAAGTATCATCAGCGAGGGAAAGGATATCTATAGCTACTTCTGGGGCACTGTATGTTCAGGGTCAGAAAGGCAAATCACTTCTGAGCTGTCTGCAACAATATGGATTAGTATCCTGTACAGAAAGTGCAGTTAATTCACCTGCCTGACAGGTAATCGTCTCAAGCAGCACAATGATCCTGGAGTATTTTGCAGACCATGCAGCGATTGGTCTCGAGGAAGATTCATTACTGTATTGGAACTAAAAGAGTACAATATGGCCAGAACTAGCAAATCTTGCAATAATGTATCTCAGTTGTTCATCTTCAAGTGTATATTTAGAATGCATATTTAATACAGCTGGAGCAATAGTCACTGACCACAGAACACTGCTAAGTCCTGCAAATGTGGAACAGTTTACATTTCTCAAAATGAATATTGACAATTTCTCATTTGTCCCAAATACTGAATTATGTGAGTCTGACCCTGTACATGAACAACAGCCTGCAAACAGTGATACCGAATACAATGACTGTGTTGTGTAGAAAATGAACAGAACCATCACCACGGCCACTATGCCAGTCACATGCGTCACACTACTCTTAGTTTTCTTTTGTCAGTCATAAATTTTATATTATGTAAGTCTGATTGATGTCCACCATGGGTATAATTTCTGGAAACAGCAGCAGCCTCGCTCAGAGCAGCTGCGCCTCTCGTACCTACCTCATCAGTGCCCACCATAGGTATCATTTTTGGAAGCAGCAGCAGGCTCTCTAAGAGCAACTGCACCTCTCCTACCTTCCTCTTCAATGCCCGCCATAGGTATCATTTTTGGAAACAGCAGCAGGCTTACTAAGAGCAACTGCACCTTTCCTACCTGCATCAGCAATGCCCACCATGGGTATAATTTTTGGAAGCAGCAGCTGGCTCACTAAGAGCAACTGCACTTCTTGTACCATCCTCAGCAATGCCTGCCATAGATATAATTTTTGGAAACAGCAGCAGGCTATAATCAGAGCAGCTGCACCTCTCATATCTACCTCAGAAATGCCTGCCATGGATATCATTTCTGGACACAGCAACAGGCTCGCTAAGAGCAGCTGTGCCTCTTGTACCTGCCTGAGCAATGCCTGCCATGGGTATAATTTTTAGAAACAGCAGCATTAAGATCAGCTGCACCTCTCGTACCTGCCTCAGCACTGCCCTCCATGGGTATAATGGCTCGGGGCACCTAACAAACAATGTAAACGTAAAAATATATATATATATATTTCACATGATTTTTGTTATGATCAGGGTTGGGTAATCGTGTAGTAGAACGGGCTGGGTAGTAACTACCTGCCCCAACTACTTGGTTTTCATCTGGGAATTTTTAGGGTATTTTTTTGTAGTTAATCTCTTTATTAAAAGTTTTTAAGACAATACAATCCATAGCACAGATCATCTGTATAGCTCAAGAGGTAACTGATAAGTAAGCATATACAGACAAGTTCAACACATTTTGCATAGAACTGGCAAAAAACATCTATCATTACAAAGTAAGATGTAGAATATAATGTGCTTAAGGGAAAGAAAAACAAGTTGGTAATATTGGGAGACCCTATAAAGGCTTAGATTAGACAACTGTCTTAATTTAACAGCATTAGGTAGGAGTTATAACTATGTGCTAGGGATTGAGAGAATTGAAAACAAGCATTTGTCAATGCCGACTATTTGCTAGCTGGCATTAGCATTGGAAGTGCAGGAGTTAGACAGATGCAGAATAGGAATGGCAGTGAAGTATTGAACTGACACCAATCACACCTCCACCCTGCAGAGTCGGACAGGCATTGAGGTGTGCCTTTGGGTCATCACCCATAACGCTCATGCCATTTCACCTCACCCTACCCTGCAGACACCAACAAGTGTTGAGGTGTGCCTTGGTGTGTTCGGGCTTTACACTCACCCCATTCCATAAGGAAATGTGCTGAAATGGGTGCAGTATAGGAGAATGGGGTGAACTTTGGGGCCAAAGAGTCCAAGGCACACCTCGATGCCTGTCACTGGCTGCAGGGTGGGGGTGGAATGACGTAAGCATTACTGTCGACAATCCCAAGCCACACCCCTGATGCTTGTCAGTAACTACAGGGTAGGGTGTTATGGTTGGAAACACTAGTACCCTGGGCGTTTCTTGGTATTTTCACTCCACGTTTTCAACATGGGCTTTTTGTGACCCCACCGCATGAACAGTGATACTATCAGTTCGTTAGCTGAAAGGTGATTTTGCACAACGACTGCGTCATTTGGTGCCACAGGTGCAAAAACACATTTTAAACAGAATGTGAAAAATGACAGCAGTACTGTTCATGAGGAGGTGTAAAAAAATGGTAATGTTGAAAATCTGGAGTGAAAATATAAAAAAATTGGTGAAATCACGAGCGTGCATAGAAACTGCAATGCACACCCGTAATGCAATTATTTTGGGGATATTTTTACACTAGATTTTCAACATAGGCATTTTGGGACCTCCACTCATGAACAGTGGCACTGTGATTTTCTTAATCTGTTTGGAAAGTTGATTTCGCACAGCGAACGCACCCATTGTGTGCCACAGGTGCGAAACACATTTCAGGCAGCATGTGAAAAATGACAGCTGTACTGTTCTTAAGGTGGTGTGCAAAAATGACAGTGTTGAAAATCTGGAGTACACATATAAAAAATTGGTGAAGTTACGAGCATGCGTAGAAACTGTGCAACTCACGCTGGTCACACAGTAATTTTTTTGAATTTTTTCACCAGATATGCAACATGAGCTTTTTCGGACCTCTTCTTATGAACACTGTCACTGTGATTTTCTTAATCTATCCCTAACATTGATTTCACACAAAAACTGCGCCATCGTGCGCCAGATGTGTGAAAACACATTTCCGGCAGTGTGTGAAAAATGACAGCTGTACTGTTCATAAGGAGGTGTGGAAAATGGCAATGTTGAAAATATGGAGTGAAAATATAAAAAATTCTCGAGGTTATGAGCACGTGTGGGAACTGCACAATGCACGCTCATAACAGTCATTTTTGAGAATTTTTTCACCAAATTTGCAACATAAGCTTTTTGGGAGCCCACCTCATGAACAGCAACACTATCATTTTGTTAATTTGTCTCGTAAGGTGATTTCACACAGTGACTGCAAAATCACCTTTCTGTACCTAATAACAAAATAACAGTGACTGGGTTCATGAGGCAGGGTCCCAAGAACCTCATGTTGAAAATTTGGAGCCAAAAGTTGCAAAAATGGCAGAGATATCCACCCAAGTTGACCCCCCCATTTATGCCATTATAAATGTAACCCCCTACAAATGGTGGTTCCTAGACACCTCCCCGGAGCTAGCTTAAATGCTCCATGCCTGGTTGGTGTTTGGCGTAAGGCCGCTAAATGTGGGGGCTGTGAGTGCTTTTAAAGCCTCCAGTACTGTCTCTTTAAGAGCTGCCTGTTCGCATGCTTTAGTGGTTCAAGTGGAGGACTGGGCTTCTCTGTTCGAATCCTGCCCTGGACTGCTGTCTGATTGTTCCGTTTCTGCAGTCGCTAGGAGAGCTAAGGGAGCCCATCTGAAAGATGTAGTTGTTCCCTTTAGGAACATGTATAGTGTTGGTGAAATTGCAGTTTACCTAACTCCCTTTTATTGTAGCTGGGACTTTATGTTGTTCCCCTCCATATTGGACCTGGACTATGTGGAAGGGGGTCCAATAGCAGCTAAGGAGCACTGGAAATGGAGTGGAGGTGACCAACCTGGAATCAGGACTCAGGATGGAGCCAGATGACCAATGGGGGCACCGTTTGTAGTTTTTAAAAGTGGCATTATAGGTCATGGCACTTTTTCGCACCACTGAGGGCCAGACAAAGTGACTGGCATGTGTAACCGGCCAATGGAATTAGGTAGCGCCTGAACTGTAAGGCTTGCCCCATGCTGTTAGGGGCAGATGCGTAGTGACTGTGAAGGAGAAGGGAGCTCTGAGCTACTGCACCATTGAGTGTTCATGCGGGAAGCGTGTGAAAGGCCTGAGGCTGCCTTTTTCATTGCCAGTGCTCCACGGATTAAATCCACCGGCTTGTGGTCAGAGGAGGCTGTGTACAAGCACAGCTACCTACCAGGATTCACCTGAAGAGGACTGGAGAGTCTGCTGAATCACGCTCGGTCTGTCAAGACATTGAAGCTGCAGTGAAATGCCCGCATTAGCTATGAGTTCGTTCGGGTCCTGGAAGCAGCTGCCTGGTATGGTACCCTTCTGTTGTTTTCCATATAAATGTGTGAGGAGGCCTTTGAAGCTCAGGCTCAGCCCTGCGAGTGGTGAAAGAGTGGTTCTTGGCTGGAGTTGTGAGTACTAAATCAGGGTAGCTCCCTGTTAAAGCTTACAAACAAAGGAAAAATCATTTGTTGTATTGCTGACTGCACTGATTGAGCTTACTAGCTCTATCTGATCTGCTCAGGAATTAAATGCTCGTTTGTGTCAGGGCCCCAACCAGCTACATCAAGGAACTAGCCATTAGGGCTTGGGTACCCATAGACAGTAATTAATAGGTTAGGCCTGTGCACAGAGCCCTAGGTAGATTTTCATATACTGTAGTGGTAAGCTAATCAACCTGATTTCCCCCAGTCCTTGTTACTCCCCCCTCAAATAAATCAGATTGCTTGTTTTGCAAATGTACTCTGGCTAGTCTGTGTATTAAGGGTGAAATACTGCGCAGTGAATGTGGTGTAACTGTACCTTACTTTCCAGGGGGTCCCCGGAGTGAGCTGACTGGTTCAAGCCGGGGGGTAAGTGTATATGGTAAGGACACTGAAATTGAACTGCGTGGGCCACTAGTGGGAAGAAAGGGGGGTTGCAGCAACCCAGAGGGCTGTGACCAAGTCAACCTCGACTCTTCTAACCCCGACCTCTGGGTGGAGGCACCCGCCAACGGATCTGGGCCCCTCACCCTGCTACAATTAGGGCAGGCAGGGGTAGTAGCCCTTAGGATAGCGCCCTCTGGGGGTTACATACAGCTTATCAGCATTTTTTCAGTTCACGGTCGGCTTTGAAGAGTGTAGACTTGTTTCCCTCTCCACCGAAGATCGTCATGCCAGGCTCCAGAGGTAAGTATGGGGTGAGAAGGGGGTGCAGGGAGGTGGGATGCACAGAGGGTGGAGCGGGTTGGGGAAGGGGCACCGCAGACAATGAAGGACCTTTTTTCTTGTTTCAGGTGGTGAAAAAAAAAACACCAGACCTTGTGGACTGTTTTCTTTATTACAGGTGAATTCTGACAAATGTTGGGCACACTGGGGTGGGCTCCCAGTGTGCTACCTGTGTTTTTGGGAGGGGGATTGAGGCCGACGGGATAGGGCCCCCCGTCAGAAAAGTAAACATGTCTGTATTTGGGAGGGGCATGATGTCAAGGGGGATTGGTCACTCCCCTCGGAAGACAATTTCCAACAAGGGGTACATTAAACCAACGGAGATTGGACTCACCTGTCGGCAAATGAACTGGGGAGGGGGCATATTGACAGGGGGAATGGGTACCCCTGCAGTCGGCTTTGAGAGGCTGATGGCGACAACCGCCATGTTTATTGAAATTTTACACCGGGCAAGGCATGCCCTGCCATGAGGGGGTGCTCCCTCATTGCAGCAGCAAATTTCTTTCAAGTTGGTGGCATGCTTCTGAGCTTCTGTCACAGACAGCATGCACATTCATTTGTGCCACAGAAACAAGCCCCAAAAATCAGTGGCAGCATTGGCCACAGCACTGTTGCACCTCCACAACCTGCTACTCCAGCAAGCTGTCACAACATGTTTATTGTGCATACGAGCAAGCAAACATAAAAGGAACATAAACTAACAAAACACTTCAATTTTAGGGTGTTTTTGAGGTACCCATGGGTAGTCTTGGGGGTTGGGTACTTTTAGTACACACCCATCCCTACCTCCAAGGCATTATGACTTCAACACTTACTATATCAGGAGACAATAGAACCATTTCTCCCAAATGCTGGTGTCCAGTATGAGAACATTTTAAAAATAGAGCCACTGTGATTGACATTACCCAACCAGCAAAACAGCAGAAGCTTTATGCTGAAGGCTTGACCTTTTCTCTTTTTTTGGGCTCTTAGGATTCCAGAATGCTCCTGAGAGTTGACAGCAGCACTACAGAATCACTGATCAGTGTAGAATATTCATACTATTCATACTAGGCCTTCTCTCCAAGGCTGCTTTTCTGGAAGCTAAACCATTTGTTTATCATCTAAAGCAGAGGTAAGAGCTGCTAACATTCACCACTGACCACACTGTTCACAAGCCAACTGCTTAGTTATCCAGCAGTCAACCTTATCTGGGGCAGATCCGTTCTGAGGCAAATTCTCTCAATAATTTTTTTTTTACAATATTCACAATCAGTTCTTATAATCCATGGTTATAATCCACTATAGGATGCTAAATGTCCTGGATAATAACAATTTTAAGTAAAGAGTTTTTTTGGGGCCCACAATGATGATGGAGTGTCCCAAACATTATGTGTGACTATACTGTACGTAAGGAATAAGACACGACAAGGTGTGGTTTATGTGCTGATAAGAGCACGCCCCAGGTGCATAATGAGGCATGAGGCCCATAAACCACACCTCGGAGTGTCTTATTCTGCTTATAAAATGGGTCCCCCCATTAAAAATCATCCCCAGGAAAATAATTATTTAAAAAAATTCTGATAATCATAAGTGTTAAAATTTTGCTTAATTAAGGTATACACATGAAAAAAATAGTCCCTGTATTTGTGATGCAGAGCATATATAAAATTCAGCTTTAGGAGATTGTGTCTGTCTAGATTTTAGGTCACTGTGTGTGTCTGTCTCTCCCCCATCCTCTCACACAGGCACTCCTGTTTCTCTCTACACACACTGACGTTTACTCGAACAAACGGCAGCAGGACAGAGGTTGGAGAAATGAAAAAAGTCTTCAGTATAAGCATGAGCATGTCTTTCTGGAACTGCCGTGGTAAGAAGGAGTTTTGTGCTTAGTGCTGTTACCTATGGTGCTGCAGTAAGAGCGAATAAGGTGGCCAACCCTCATGGTTTTCTGTTTTACATCGCTCGCTCTGATTACAGTTTTTAAAATCTGGCAGCCTGACTGTTGCAAACACTGTTAAGGGAGGGCAAGGTCTGGCTACCGCAGGGAACGAGGACAGCAGAAACGGCTGCAGTGACAAAGATCGACTGGAGAAAGTGGAGTTGTACACTAGAACAAAAATAGAGGTACACTGCAATTCAGATGTTAACAAGTCATGCTTTGTGGACTTTTGGAAGCATGGGGCAGGTGCGAGAGCGAGCGTGTCCATCCGTCGTTCTCAGTGTTTTCTGCTTCCCACTTCCCGATTTGAGCAAGCGGCTTACTGGTTGATCACTGACTGCAGTTTTGTCACGCCGCTCACTCTAGCAAAGACAGTTTCTTTTTTAAATTCAATTCAATATGAATATGATGTTTTATTATTTGCTGTGCTACTGTAACTGGGGTGAATTTTTGTTGGCGATCTCGGCAGATTGGCAGGTGGATTCACTCACCTGCTCGAATACTAGACTTGAAAAACAGTGATACAGGCCAGTAAATGAAACACGTTTTACATGGGTTACATTTTTTATTATAAAAAAAAGAGCTGCATAGAGGGGGATAGTTAGTGAATTACAAGTATAGTGTTTGGGGAAACTCCGACTGCAGGTGAGAGACTATCATTAACTAAAAGGTGTCGTATTGATATCTGCCAGTGCAGCGTCCTTCTTGGTCTAGGTAGGACCGGTTGGCAGGTTATGGCTTGATAAGGACACACCAAAATATGCCTTTCAGCCAATCAGAATACTAGAAATTTTCTACCCATTTTATAAAAGGCATTTAAACCAGACAGGCTGGATAATAGTGAACATCAGCTCTGAAAATAAGAATGCAGGTTACCCCCAGTACAGAGCTTCCATTATCTTGCTCTAGCCAAAACTAGGAAATTCATGTGTGTAAAAAGGGAACTGGCAGGCTCCATGAGGGCCCATGTCCCTGTGCCACCCCCAGCTTCTGGATTGTGCTGGGAGGGGAGAAAGCTGGTGCTCACTCCCTGGCCCCACTGTGGGGGGTAAGCCGTGGAGGAAATACCAGAGGACAGCATGAGCAGGGATGCACGGGGCCAGAGGATGAGTCCCTCCAAGGGAGGGTCATAGCTGCCTGCCAGGTTCCGAAGCATAAACAAATAATAGAAAAAAATGGCTGTATTGCCTATTTTTTTAGAAATGCTTGTATAATGCGTTAACCTCTCCAGATCACAGCAAATCAGAGCTACAATCATCATTATCCTGGACATTCAGACTATAGGATGTACAGCCAGGGGTATAACCAGCAGGAAGGTGGAGGTCATCCTGCCACTATACAGGTCACTGGTTAGGCCGTTTTTGGAGTACAGTGTGAAGTGTTGGAGCCCATACCTGAAAAAAGATGTCAACTTACTGGAGACAGTGCAGAGAAGGGCAATCAAGATGATCCAGAGACAACAGGGTAGGCCCTATGAGGAGAGACTTAGAGATCTCAACATGCCACCCCCCCCCCGGGGCAGACACTACCCTTATAGGTAGTCCAGGTCATGTGACCTATCACATGACCCATCACTCCTGGGATGATCGCCCCAATTTCCCTATTGTTTTTTATACTGCTTCACCACTAGGAGTCCCTGTTGTATATACTAAGTTACACTACACCCTTAGCATAATTTAACCCTTTCTGTATTAGCTCATAGCCCTGTCCTGTGCTAGCTCACTCTTAGCAGCCGCATCTCAAGTGTTCCTCTCAACCTCATCCCACTAGGATTCGAACCCTCAACCTCTCTCACCATACGATTAGGCCATCCAAGCGGCTACACATTATCTAAGTTTTTTATGCCCCTTAAGCCCCATTAATCCACACCAGTCCTAGACCCTCTTGTACCACCCCCCATTTCCATTACTGATCCTGAGTAACCCAGCTGGCGTGGTAGCGTACCACTGCCCTACGCCCTCTACTCCACTAAGACTCACTATTTATAACTGCATTAGAGTACTGCTCCACCCGGCACCCCTATATGCTCTCCTGCTGTATGACTGCCATGCAGGATCCTAAAGGCTTAGTAATACTTGCCCTGATCATACCGGCAATTGTCCCTACTAGCCAATACAAACACCAACCAAATTAGTGCTGCCCTCCCCCCACAACTATGTGCCCCCCCCAAGGACTGCCACTATGTGCAATATTACTGGTAACAAGCATCACCTCACCAGACAGCCTGGTCACTTTACCAGCTTGCTGTACTCACCCACCCTCTCCCTGCTAACCTGCCTTGCCCCACTGCTATGCTACAAAATGCATTGGCCGAACAGTAGGCGCAAACCCAAAAACAAGCTTAAAATATTTAAATGCTTCCTACTAAGAATAGCCATGCTGCTCCTCCTCTTATCAGGTAACATCCACCCAAACCTGGCTCAGTGTAGCAACTGCGCCAACATGGATCTAACTCTGGAATGCTAAAGCTAGCATCAATCAATATTTGCAGCCTCCTGGCCAAATATGACACTCTCTAAGTCTGGGTCACCCAGCACAGACTGGATGTGCTATCAGTGGTAGAGACTTGGCTTACCCCTAAAACCAGTGACTCTGCTATTTACACCCTTTTTAGGCATAACAGGTTGGGTCAAAGGTATGGGGGTTGTACTATCTACAGTGGGTACATTTTTTTTGGTTTTAGTTAGGAAGACTTATTCAGAATCACTCTGCAGAGGTATGCCCTTCCCCTACTGGACACCAGGAGAACCATTCAGACACTGGCCATACCACTACTCCTAGGGACTAATAATAAGACCCTCATTGTAGTCCATGTCTACATCCCCCCTCAAAACCAGACCAATGGTGTCAATGTGTTTACTGAATATCTGACCAATCTACAACAAAATACTGAAGTGATGCTTCTAGGGGATTATAATGTGAATTAGCTGGCCCCTGAAGCTGATCCCTTCAAGGATACCATTTCCTCTATCAGTGCTGCGCAAATGGTTGATTCCCCTACCAGGGTTAAGTGGCACACATTCCGAAGAAAGGGGGGTCACTAGTGGAGTACCTCAGGGCTCAGTACTGGGTCCAGTCCTCTTTACCATCTTTATTGGTGACATTGCAGAGGGTCTGGGGAGAAAGGTATGCCTCTTTGCAGATGATACAAAGATCTGTAACAGAGTTGATACACAAGGGGGGTAGAAAGGATGAGAAGGGACTTGGCAAGATTGGAGGAATGGTCAGACATATGGCAACTTAGATTCAATGCAAAGAAGTGCAAAGTAATGCTCCTGGGAAACAAAACCCAGGAGAAGAGTACACAATAGCAGGGGAGGTACTAACAACAACAAAAATGGAACGGGACTTGGAGGTAGTCATATCGGATGATCTAAAGGTGGGTAAGCAATGTGAGAAGTCAGTGAGGAGAGCCAGAGAGATACTGGGATGCATAGGAAGGGGCATCACAAGTAGAAAAAGGGAAGTGGTTATCCTTCTGTACAGACAGTTGGTGAGACCCCATCTGGAGTACTGTGTGCAGTTTTGGAAACCTCATCTACGCGAGGACATAGACAGGATGGAAGCAGTCCAGAGGAGGGCAACTAAAATGGTGCAGAGTCTGCATCAGAAATCATATGAAGAGGGACTGAGAGAGCTTAATGTGTATACCCTTGATGAAAGGAGGGACAGGGGGACATGATAGAAACGTTCAAGTACCTCAAGGGAATCAACAAAGTCCAGGAGGGTAGCATCTTTCAGAAAAAGAGATGTGTAAGAACAAGGGGACACAATTTAAAGATAGAGGGGGGACAGCTCAGGAGTAATGTGAGGAAATCTTTTTTCACCGAGAGAGTGGTGGATGCGTGGAACTGCCTTCCTGGGGAGGTTGTTGGGGCTAAAACAGTGGGGGAATTCAAACATGCATGGGACAGACACAAGGCAATTGTAGTGGGGGGTGGCAGGAAGTAGGCTGTTGGTTAACTAGAATCTGCAGCTCATCCAGTAGGTAGGGAAATGGGCAGACTGGGTGGGCCAAGTGGTCCTTATCTGCCGTCAAAGTCTATGTTTCTATGTAACTACCCGACTGGCTCCAGTACACTGATAGATTGGATAATTACCAACCACCCTGAAAGAATCATGGGCACCAGTCCTCTGTGACAAGAGCAGGGAGCTGGCGAGGCGTAGTCTGGAGATGGGGATAAAGAACTTTCTGATTCAGTATAAGAGACCTAGCCTCATATGGATTTTCTTGAAGAGGTTGGTAATATGGACATTGTAGGTCAGGTGAGGGTCTAAGTACAGTCCAAGGTATTTGAATTCATACACTTACATTCGATGATGTTACCAAGATTGTTTGAGAGGGATTGGCCCATTACTGGGGCTTTTCTTGGGCCAGAGAAGATCATGAAGTTGGTCTTCTTGGAGATGAGAACCATGCCTTTGGCAGAGAACCAAGTGTGTAGCTTGCTAAAGTCAGCCTGCAAATTACTGAACATTCGTGTCCAGGTTAATGTTGCTGCAGTAGAGGGCTGCGTCATCAGCATAAAGGACTAGTTGGGTGGTTTGTCAGATGGAAGGGAGGTTATTGATGAAGAGCAAGAACAGGAGCAGGCACAGGGTGGAGCCATGGGGTACCCCATATTTAATCGGACATTCAGCAGAAAAATGACTGTTGATATTAGTTTTCTGTGATCTGTTGGAGAGGTAGCTTCCAACCCATTTGACAACATTTTCAGATATGTGCAAGCCCTTGAGGGTGTCCAGGAGAAGGCCATGGTTGACCAGGTCGAACGCCTTGGTCAGGTCCACGAGGACAAAGCCTGTGTACTGGCCCTTATCACTTGCCTTGAGAATATCAATGGTGAACCTGACCAGGGTGGTTTCAGTACTATGTCTAGATCTGAAACCAAGCTGGGCAACAGACAGCAAGTTATGACGGTTGAGGAAGGCAGTGTGCTGTGTATGAACAACCTTTTCAATGATTTTTGGAGAGGGGAGCAAGGAGGGAGATAGGTTGGTAATTCCCTACTTCATTCCTTAACCCCGACTTGAACAATGGTTTGACAGTGGTGGTTTTCCAGGTGCTAGGGAAATAGCTAGAGCAGAGTGAGCAGTTTAGTATGTTGGCGATGGGGACTGCTAATAAATTAATGGCCAGTTTAAGGATTTTAAAGTCAATTCTATCTGCCCTTTTGCTGGGCTTAGGGTTGTTACTTTGGATGAGCTTAATGGTGTCCAAGGGTTTTAGGACCCTAAAACAGAATCTGGGGCTGGGCTCAGACATAGTATTGGGGTGGGGGGTTGATGAGGAGGGAGGGGGAGGGTTTATATTTATCGAAGTCACCAAAGAATGAATTGAAAATGTTTGCTACTTCTGAGGGATCGTTGGTCTGCTTGCCACCATGGACCTGAGTGATAGATTCGGTATTCTTGTGTTTCCTGAGTAGTGAGTTGAGTGTAACCCAAAGTTGATGGGGGTTGGATATTTTCCCCGAGTTGTATAGTACAGAAAAAGTCAATTTTGGCTCTTCTGATGACTGATTTGGACTTATTTCTGAGTGCTTTGTAGAGGGAGAGCTGGGCAGAGTCTCTGTACTTGGTGTAATGGGCCTAGGCCTTGTCTCTGGTCCTCATCAATTTAATCATCAAAGACATCACAGACAATTCCAATAAGTCATCCCCCTCCATGTTGGCGATAAATGGGGTAGTCAGCCAGGACCCCAGGACCCCAAGTTCATTGCCGACACTTTCAATTTGGTCTTCTCTGATCTGAATGGTATACTTCTCCCTGACTTCCTGAAAGTACCAGACAACTCAACTGACACCAGGAGTTGTGACACCCCTCTAGGTCATCCCCCTTTCCATTTTAAGACAGTCTCCCAGAAGGAGGGCAAAAAATACAGTTCATTCCACTTAATTGGGATGTAGTTAAATGGGACAGACAGTTTATTGGGACAATTGCCAGGGCACCGATTTTCCCTAATGATAAACATAGGTCTTATTTACTCTTAATTGCAATGCCCTTCTGTTTAATCTGGACAATTGAGAGCTGGTTTCATCCATTAGCACCCTATCATTCCATTATTTAATTGCGGCCCTATTTAATAGCGGTCATTAGCGAGTGATCATCACTATGGTTTTGTATGACTGCATGATGGCTGCAAAGTGCACAGACCTTTCCCTCTCACAGAAACTGAAAGTTATAGAGGCTTTACAGGAGCCTAACACTTCCATGTCCTCAGTGGCTAAGAATTTTGGACTCTCTGAAAGTCAGTTAGGGTGAACAAGCCTTAACAGAGAAAAGATCTTGTCCGAGTTAAAAGAACAGACTGTGACAACGAACAAGACGCAGAGCCTGATGCGGATGAAAAACATCTGATCCCCATAACTCACACAGAGGCACATTTGCATATCACAGCTCTGTGCGACTGGTGCCTGCACCATGAATGGATCATCAAGTGGGAGCAGTTGTTCAATTTGGAGGACCTTATTTTTAAAACTATGGCAGCGGACGCAAAACAGAAACACATCACAGGCTTTTTTCAGCCGCTGTGAGAAGAACACGATGGAGGAGTTAAGTTTTAATATTCATTTACAATAAAGTTTGAATGATTTTATACAGCCACAATGAACAAAACCAACTAATCTCTAAAAACATCTGTAATCACAATTCACAGCTGTACAGTACTGGTACAATCCAGTGCTGTATTGTCCTTCTTTTAATTCTTTTTTCCTTCCAGCATCCTGTTACCGGCAAACGAGGATAAGGTAAGGCTGTTCCATTTGAAAATAAGCATATTCTCTTTATTGGGACAGCTGCTTAAATGTGATGAATGGCTTGCCATGAGGGTGTCCCGTTTAAGCGTAATCGACTGTACCTGATAAAGGTGCTTGTAAAGTCTAGGTTTAGTAGTGACTCACTAGATCTTAAGCTCATTTATAAAACTGTTGATGAAATCCTAACACCTCTCACAAAGCTATCAAATAAGTCATTATGTCTCAACCAGTTTCCCCAGCAGTGGAAAGCAGCCAAGGTTATGCCTGTACATAAAAGTGGTGACCGTGCCCAGCACACTACAGTAGTAGCCACAGACACTGCCAGCTATTTCCAGATATTTCGCAGCATTTCTAAAGAGTTTCTCTCTGCTGCCCCTACTGTGGAAATGAAAAAAGCAGGACATATATCTGGAAATATCACAGAAATTTGGGGAAATAGCTGGCAGTGTCTGTGGCTGCTACTGTAATTACCACCCAATCTCAATCTCCCCCCCAAAGGCGCTTGAATGTATTGTGGTGGATCAACTAAACAAGTACGTAGAGAAGTACCAAATCCAATGCTCACAACAGCATGGATTCCGGAAGGCGTATAGCACCACCACTGTCTTACTTGCATACACCTCCTTTATACATAATGCCCTTGATCAAGGGCAGCTTGTGGGGAAGATTTATATCGCCCTCACAAAAGCTTTCAACATGGTCACCCACACCCTCCTCTTAAACGCACTCTGTGAGACTAGCCCATCAAATGACGCATTTGGGTGGTTTTGTAGTTACCTTGAAAGTAGGTCCCAAGGAGTCAAAATAAGGGACATCTTATCTGATAGCAGGCAAGTGTTATCCGGCATCCCCCAAGGCTCGATCTTGGGCCCATTACTCTTTAGCCTCTTCCTCAATAACGTCCCCAAGGCATGCTCCAATAATATGCTGCTATATGCAGATGATGCCATCATTTATACCAGTCTACCCAACCCACTCCCAATTAAAACACAGCTCCAGGTTAGTTTCTCTGACATTGAGGCCTGATTAAAAAACCATAAGCTGCTAACAAATTATAAGAAGATCAAGACCATGCTCTGCTCTTCTCTAGCCCGCACAACAGGTACAAATCGCACAAACTAACCATACTGAACAATGAAGGTTCACTGCTTGAACAAGTCCCAAATTTCCAGTATCTTGGGATCACGCTGGATGGCTCCCTCTCCTATGGTATGCACGCTGACCTTGCTGCAAGGGCTGTTATTACCAGGACAGGATTGTTATACAAGCACAGGCACTGCTTGACCACAGATGCACTCTGGACTGCCATAACTAGTTCAATTCTATCTATCATTAACTATGGCTTAGTTTTTTATGGAGCAGCCATGTACACCAAGCTCAAAAGGATCTGGACAGCCCTCAACAAGGCATGCAGGTTGATTACTGGAGCACACAGGCTAACGCATACTTGCGCTCTGTATGCACAGACCAACTGGTTAAACCTGAAGGGCAGAATCCCCTATCAGACCTGCCTTTTGGCAAAAAAAAAAATCAGTCTTGGACAGTCTACCCATCTCTCAGAAATACCTAATCCCTGCTTCTAACCCCCACCAAACTCAGGGCATGTCTATTCTAAACTGGCGTGTCAAGTCCTTTTTTGCCTCACCTCCCAGACGCATCATTGCTTTTCATACAGGGCACCCTGCTGGCTAAATAACTTCCCCACTAGTATTCAGGAAGAGTCCAGGATTGGCCCTTTTAAGTGTAATCTTAAGAAACATCTCTCTGCACTTAGTTGTTGTGACTGCCAACTATAAGTCACTTCTCTCTCTCTATGTGGCACCTTTCCTTTCCTTCCCACCCCTCTAACACCCCTCCCCTCATGTTTTGCTCACTTCCCCACCCCCTCACCCCCATACCTCAGCTCCTCCTCCTCACTACCTCCCTTCCTCCCACCCACCTACTTAATACTGCTCCCACCATCACTACCCTGCCCTCTCAACCCCATCTCTACCCCCACCCCTATGGAATTCAATATGGTCTCACCCTACCTACCCCACCCCTCCTATCATGCCTTGCACTCTCCTCTACTTTCCATCCCCATAAGTGTCCATTGTTTCCCCCTCTCCCATTATACTGTATATCTCACCCCCTGCCCTCTAACAACACCTACCTCTGGCAGCATTGTTTTCTTACTATTACCTTGCTATTGTCTTGATCTTTTTATTGGTTATGTTTTTCCAAGAATGTATGAATTTGTCTCCACACCACCATGTTCATTTTCCACCATGGTCTAACTTGTTTTTTACCACATTTTGGTGCACTTGGCCTGTTCCTCTGAATGTACTGACATGATGGTAGTCTAACCTGCCTCAATTGTACTTATCTTGTTGTTATCGAATTGTATATTGAAATTATTGTTTTTTTATATGCCATTGTATTCATTTGTTCTTCTAACGTGGAACCTTTGTAAAAGAGCCTCTGGTTCAAAGGTATTGTAATCCAAGATACAAATAAATAATTTAAAAAAATAAATAAATGTACCCACTGGAGGATAGAAGGGAGAGGGGTGACAAGATTAAAACCTTTAAATACCTTAAAGAGCAGGTGCACACTTTGGAGTTTCCAGCCACCCCAAACATATGTGATACCTCACCCGCTACAGAGTTGAGAGGTTTCCAGCATCACCATATGTGATATCTCACCCGCCACAGAGTCGAGGGGTATAAATGTTACCATTAATGTCCATCTTGTAAAAAGTTATATTTCTCATAATTTTACCCCCTGCATAAACGATGCTACTTCCCGAACCTATGGCCATGCCCCCACACTGGTACAAAACGTCCCCTTCTGTGATGTCATAGAATGAAGGCTGCATGATGCCCCATTGATTTTGAATAGGGGATTTTTTATAGATTCTTTGACTTTAGAGTTGCGATTTTAAGAAATCAAAGCCACCGCCTCACCAACAGGGACCCTATTACTCGAGAGGTCACTTTGATTTCTTAAAATCGCAACTCTAAATAGTTGTAAAATCTATTGAAAAATCACCCCCATTCTAGTCAATGGGGTGTGCACATGCAGCCTTTGTTTTATGGCATCACACAGTGGGGCTGTGTGTGCTAGCGTTGGGGCATGGCTTTAGGTTTGGGAAGTGACTCTGTTCATGCAGGGTGTAAAATTACAAGGAATATAACTTTTTCACAAGATGGATATTAATGGAAACATTTATACCCTTCGACTCTATGGCGGGTTGGATATCACATATGGTGGTGCTGGAAACTCTGAAGTGTGAACCTGCTCTTTAAGGTTTTCAACAAAGTGAACTCTGAGGGTCTATTCAACATTATAGGAACAGGACCATTAGGGAGCACTTCCTCAGACTGGTGGTGGGCACTTCAAGAGGGAAATGAGGAGGCAAGAAAGAGTGGTAGCAAAGTGGAATGAGTTGCCAAAAGAAGTAGGCTCCCTGAGGACTGTAGATAGCTTCAAGAAGGGATGGGACAGGGTAAAAGGGAAAACTGCATGGGGAATGGTGAAGGGGAGGGGGATGTCAAAGGGGTGGGAGGAGTGGATAGCAGGGTGGCTGATCACTCAGTAGATACTGAGAGGTCTGCAAACTTGAGCAGACTGGATAGACTGCAAGGCCTTTTTCTGCTGACTGTTTTCATATGTTCACATGTCTGTTCTGCAGTGGTGTCATGCCCATAGGGCCCGAGGCGGCATGTGCCCTCCCAATATTTTGGTCCAGTCTACAAAAAAATAATTCATTTTGTAGTTTATTTTAATATGTGGAAGGGCCAAAAAGAATCCATTTTGTTTTAAGTCTTTGGTGTGGGGAGGGGTGGGGGGTTCTGATCAGTCTGGGTCTGGGGCGACTTTCAAAAAATGCCCACTTGTGTTGCTGGTGCCTGGCTGTGTTCTGTAAGAAGAAAAGACACAGACATCAGTCAGACAGTGATTGATAGTCCATGCTAACAATCAGCATAAACTTATCAATCACTTCTCCTTTTTCCCTGCAAGTTTCTGTTGTGTTTTTTTGTGCAGCTAATCACCACAAAGAATAATCGATTCGCAACCTCCAATCAGAAAGTGACGATGTCAACAACCATACCACGTGGCAAACAGGTGCATTTTCCAGCACCATCTCAGTTAGGACACAGCATCTTAGATTTGTGAGATTGAGAAAAGTAAGAGAGACTCAGTGAACAGTCTTCTGTGCCAGGATTCAGAAAAAATCTACTGTGTCTCTTAGCAGTTGAGCAGGCTAGCAGCCACCCAGGCTGATGACCCAGGAAAGGAAGGAAAACAACTCATCTCGAGTCCTGAATCATGTGATGTGACTGTCGGCTGGATGCCCCACTTCTGGACTGCCTTGTGGTTTTTGCTTGCTGGGCTGGCTCTGGGCCAGGCGTTTGCTTGGGTGGAGGATGGGAGTCAGGAAATCAGCACCACACAAATCGGGAAAAACCACTGTGGCAGCCCGGTGGGCATCTGGTATGGACAGACTCGGACATCTCTCTGCTTGTTGTAGGATGTAGTGGTGGCACCACCACCATCAATCATAAGGAGCGGATGGACACCGGAGTCTGAGCCACAACACAGAATCAAATCACCATCGCATCAGGCCTAGCAAGAACCAGGGCTAGGTGGCAGCTGCAGCAGACTATTGTTAATTCTTAATTCAAGCCTGGTAAGAATCTGGACTGGAGGATAGAATTAAAGTTTAAGTTGAGACATAGTGATTGTGATTTGATGTCTGCCTGACTAAGGTAGATAGTAGATTCATTATTTCTCTAGTGACCTCCATTGCTCCATGTCACATGCAGCACCTCAGTGAGTGAGCTGCTGTGCCCTGCGGCAGTGGCTATTCACTTATTTAACAGTTCCGGTCTCAGGATACCATAACCCATGCTTTCTGTCTGTCCCATGTTGTTCTGCCAGCAACCTTCTTTACTGCTAGCTCTTTTTTCTGTAACTCATGTTAGTTTTTTACATAAGTTTAACTTTTATTTTTTTGTATATCCTGACTGGCTGAGCTTTTTGCAAAAACACTTATTTATTATTTATTTATTTAAATGTAGAATTAAACACCTTTGAGATAAAAGCTCATTTACAAAGGTTCCACGTCAGTGGAGGAGGGTAACAAAACCTACAAGGGTAATACAAATCACAAAGTTGTAATAATAACAATTATATTGAGCCTGTACAATGTATTAGGTTTCTAACAAACATAAGTTTATAAATATGATTCTGTGACTGAACAATCTTGGATTAAGATTTTGATTAAGATACTGCCAATGTGCTTCCTGTAGAGCTTGGTATAAGTAACCTTTATTGGAAAATAGCTTCTCTTTCGGATGTGATCTAGACATGATTCTGAATAAGTCTTCCTAACTAAAAACAAAAAAAATTACTAATGTTTGTATAGATTCCCACTCATCTTCTTTTAATGT
The DNA here is from genome assembly GCA_016271365.2 of Neoceratodus forsteri. NCBI lineage: Eukaryota > Metazoa > Chordata > Ceratodontiformes > Ceratodontidae > Neoceratodus > Neoceratodus forsteri. Next base: position 673,088,371 of record CM057452.1, read on the forward strand.
TCTTGCATCCTGTAATAGAGTTCCTGCATCTGTTTAATATACCTCCTGGGAGCAGTTATTGAAAAGGGAGTAGATTAGAGGATGGCTTGGTCAAATTCTGTTTCTAGCACCTGGTGACTAAAATCCCAGTACTGTATGTACAAAATCAAAAATAAGGTACTGATACTTAGAAAGCTGACAGTAAGTTAAAACATCATTGATGCTTGATTTAGTGATGAGTCATCCTGTTAACTGAACCCTAAGGCAGACCTACATATGGGAGCTCAACAGATAATAATGTAATGCCAAGTCCCTCTGGATACATCTTATATTCTGTGTAATTTAGCTCATTGGGAACATCTTTCTGGACTGCTAAAAGTCATCAGAATGCACCATTGGACTTCAACGTTTCACAATTTTCCTGGAAGGCATGCCCCTGGACCCCCCTAGAGAGGTTGGGATTTTGTGCCCCTCTAGAACTTCTGACTGCATGACATCCCTACTGTGTTGTATCGGCATGGAACTGCATGCAGTACTCCATGTGGGTTGAGGTGCACTCAGAGGTCTGGCTAGCTAAAAGTCATTTTGAACAGCAACAACTACTAGTCAGTTAACTGAAAAGCACAACACTTGTTTCACTTATGTGCAAAATAAATTCCAATCTATAGTGCAGATAGCAAATAATAACGTGCAGACACTGAGCAGCATCATTCAATTATTAAAGGTTTAATAACTTTCGCAGGTGCAAAACAATACTTCTATGTGTGTTGTTCCAATGACATTATGATTGTACCTATATAAACATAAAAATTTGCAATTGTTTATCTGTAAATATTAGTAGCCCTAATCTTTAACCTTCAACTATCATCTCTGCCATCAGAACCCCTTAAAAGTCCTTGTCAGGACTGGTAATGTTGCCCATCAAGTACGGTCCTTGTCCAGGCAGGTAGACGTAGAACCTTGCCCTTTTTATGACTGTGGGCAGAGCCAACAGGAGTATTGCATGTACAAAAGGAGTGCAGTCATGTTTTCTGTCCATGCAACTGACTGAAGGTGTAAATCTCATCCATCTTACCCTCCTCCAAGCAATTTTTTCTGCCCTCAAATAAATACGCTTTCTTGTTAGTCAGTGGTTGTAGGGTACTATTTTCTTTCTTAAATGGGTGGTACAAGAACTGGAACCTGAGTAGTGGGAGGCAGCATTAGTTTTTTCTGGGGAGTAAGATCCACCTCTGCCTCCACCCCAGACTTTTTTCTGATTCATGTGGGAGGGGCATGAGATAGCGCTAGCATGCTGTAACCAGATACACTAGTGTAGGACCTTATCAACAGACAGACATGCCTGTGCAGTGCAGAATAGAACAGAAGATATTTAATGCCTTCAAATTGCCTTAAAAATCCTTTGGAACAAATGATTATCAGAGCCACCTGTGGCCTCAGAAGGAGACCTAGACACACATCTAGCTCTGTATGAAATATTTTTTTTTTTTTTTTGTGGGGGCTGTGGCATTCAAACCCAGATATAGATGCCCAGATCATCAATGCTATAAAATGCTATAATTAACAGATTCTAGCTATTTTCTTACAGAAACCCCACTCAGTTAGATTTCAAGTATTTGCTAAATTGTAAATGTAGGTATCAGCATTCTGTTAGTAGTTAGTTCTGATTGTGGTCTGTGACAAGATCATTTTTTTTTACAAATGAAGTGTATGGTAGGAAGCTGAAAACAGACTTTGATAATAAAGTGTGTTTTTTTTTAAGTTTGAGATGTATTAGAAAACACTGAACAAGAAAACAATTGGTGATTTTAAAAGCTATTCTGATCAGAGCTGACATAAAAAAAATCTTAACTGTTTTTCTTTTATCATGGACACTAGAAATAGGATGTCAGCTTTCACTCCATTAAACCTGTTTTTCAGGTTTTTTATAGCATCTTGCCAAGGTAATCTTCCCAGAATGCAATCTGTCATGGAGGGAGGGGTTGCAATTGTTTTAATCATGAAGCATTGGTGTTAGTAATGCATTTAGAAATACAATTTTTAATTGTCTTTACAGTTAAATATGCAGTTTCATGTCAGGGCACATTTTTGGGGGGTTCAAATTATTTTAAACACGGGCACAGTACTTGGTAAATACAGATTTTGATGATAAAGTGTATTTTTTCTTTCAAGTTTGAGAAGTATGTATTATATATAACTGTAACCATGTTGTAAATGTTTAAGTAGGCAGTGGTTTAAGGCTCTGAGCTACAATCCTGGAGACCTGGGTTTGACTCCTACAGCCCCCACTTGCATACTGTGTGACCCTGCACAAATCACTTAACTTCCTTGTGCTCCCAGGTCACACCTGTAAACAAGCTTTCAGCTTACTTGTCCCTCCTGATAAAAAAAGTGCCTAGAATTATTTTTTTATATAGTTGAGTTTATATGTGGTAAGTAGGTAGGGTATGATGTTTTGAATGTGGCAGTAGGATTTAGCATGTGCACTGCTTTAAAATAATTTCACAGTATTTTATACTTCCTTAAAAAGATACTCCACATTTGCGTGGGGGCTATGGGATTCAAATCTAGATCTCCAGATTTTCAGAGAAGAGCCTTAAACCACTGTGCTATACTGCCTCCCTAGTTATGGCAGTCATCTGTTTTACTGAATCCTGGCTGTAACTATAGGTGTTTACAACTGAATGATAATAACCACATTTGCTTCACTTGCAAAGAGGTAGGCATTTGTGTCTAATTTCTTTTTGACTTACTGCAGGTTACACATAGAATCTGAAAAATGCATAACGTGCTGTATTGTGATTCCATGAACTGATAAATGGGGATTTTGGTTTCTTTTGCAAATTAATTTTTCCTGACCATGGATATACTAAACCAAAAATTTCTCAACAAAATGTTTTTAAATAAAGAGTTTAACTCACAGCAGCAGAAGAAGAAGCATGTTGGCATTAAAAGCCTAGTGGCGTGGATGTAGAGGCACTAGTATTTAAGCATGACTTTGGTAGAGGATTAATTGTGACTGGTGGGGTGAGGGATGGATGGAGTGAGTCTTGATATTTGTAGCATAATGGTTTTCTGAAACTTCACCTTTCAATGGGTTAGACTCTGCAGCCATCTGTACAGTATATCACTAAGCCATATGCAGTGTGGTATGGGTAAAACCCAGATCACCAGACCAGGACCAGTGCTGTAAAATCTGCACTGGGCACAGCTTGTGCAAATATTGCTGATCCAGTGGATCAAATAAATAAGCAATAATAACTACTCGGCTTCGCCTCGTACTTCAACCCACCCAAGGAGTGACACTATTACATGATAACACACACCCTGTCATGCCTTATTGCTTACATATGCCCTTTCTCAATGTACTATACTTTAATTCAGTTACTGTATGTAACAGCCTTCATGTGAACTCTCTGGGCTTCTCTTTGACTCCTGATGTCTATTTGCTTTAGCTATTGTATATTGTTTGAACTGGTTTGGTCTTCTTGATATGGTGCCTGTGTGCCTAAACTATGTAATCTGTTTATCTACTGCTACCCATGTATCTCCAGTGAATGAGTGTTGTAACTGCCTGCTCTCCGAGCCATTGTTTTTGGACTTGTTAACTGTGCTGTCTTTGTATTAGTTTTGACGAAGTTCCTTTGTAAATGAATCTCTAACTCAAAGGTTTGTAAATTTGATATTTTTTAAATAAATAAATGTTTATGTTTAAGCCCATGAAACACCCTTATTTAGTTAATGCATTCACAGTCGTAGTGGCTCTGCCAGAACTTGTTCCTTCTGGAGGTATTAAGGGTGTACACCACACATTTACTTGAGTTATGAGGATTATGAGTGCCAGGAACACCTTTGAATTACCAGATGTTTGCACAGCATCTGTAGAAACATAGAAAACATGATGACAGATATGGACTCAAAGTCTATCCAAGACACCTATCTACTCCCTTTTGGATTATGGCCAGGTAGGATGCCACAGCCTACTCCATGTCCTCTCCCCCTTTCCTCGGCCAGCTCTCCAGCTCTACCCTCCTCATTGCAAAGACTACCAGTCCCCTGAATTTATCATTCTCTGCAGAATGCAATCATGCTTTAGTGAAAGTGCCAAGTGGTGCAGAGGAAGTCAAGATCATTTACACAGCTGCATTGAACTATTAAGGAAAGATGTCTGCTTAGACACCAAGATTACTTATTAAAGTGAATTGATTCACCAGTTACAGGCTTGAAACTTGAATAGTGTGTACAGCAAACTGCCAGTTATCTGATGGTAGCCCAGTATCCCAGCATTTCATCTCAAAAGACTTTGTCAGCAAGTGGCAGCACAACACCCCAGCACTTCACCTCAAAAGGGTTTGCCCAGGGGCTACCTGATGAAGCTCTTTGAGGTGAAGTGCTGGGGTACTGGGCCACCTCCTGCTGACTGGCAGTTTGCTGTACACACTATTTAAGCTTTAAGCCTGTAACTGCTAAATAAATTCACTTTGAGCAAGTAATCTCCGTGTGTTAGGCTTCTTTCCTTAAGAGTCCAATGCTACTGTGTGAATTACCCTGAATTTATCCCAGCATTTCATGAAGGTGACCATAGACACTGCCTCCACTACCTTCCCTGACAGTCCATTCCATTTTCTACCGCACTCTTATTGAAGTACTTTCTGATCCTTCTTACATCTCCCTCTACCAGGCTCCACCTATGACTACTTAGTCACTGTGTTGTCTTTCCTGTTGAAGAGAACCCTGCTGTCTATCTTGTTTATTCCCCTTAGGAATTTTTAGGCTTTGATCATATCCTCCATCTCCCTGCTATCAGCCTGTGTGTACATGTTCAGATCCATCAGCTTTTACTCATGGGACCTGCCCTGCTGCCCTTGAATCATTTTGGTGAACCTGCATTGCAGCACCTCTAGCCTTTCCCTGACTTTACTCAGATGAGGAGTCTGGAACAGGACACAGTACTCCAGACAGGGTCTAACCAGGGACCAGTAATGGGGCAATATCACTTTCCTCCTCCTCCAGCTTCAAAGACACTCCCCATACAGCCCAGCATTCTTATTGCCTTGCTGTATGTTTTGTTGTACCTACTAGAGGGCTTGAGACCTTTACTTATGATAATCCCCAGGTCTCTTTTTCATTGTCTTGGTTTTCTGGGCCCCTCCCATCCAGTAGTCTGTGCCTGTTTGTTTTTTTATATGTTTGTTTGCGAAAGTGCATCACCTTACACTTCTTGGCACTGAACTCAACTGCCAGACTAGACCACGTTTCCAGAATCTCAAGGTCCTTCCTTGTTTTGTGGACCCCCTCCATGCTGTTGACTGCCACAGAGCTTCATATCATCAGCAAAGAGATATATTCTACTTTGTATTCTCTCTCCAGTGTCACAAATGAAAATACTTAATAGGACAGTGCACAAAACTGGCACCCACCTTATAACCCCCTGGTCTACTGATTTGACTTTGTTAACCACTGCCCTTTGCTTTCTTCTCCCTAACCGGCTTCCAAGCCACCTGAAGAGCCCTTCCTCTACCCCAGGTCCTCTAACGTTTTCTTTAGCAGCCTTCTGTATGGCACTGAATCAAAGGCCTTGCTGAAGTCTAGATATAGCATATCAACTGCCTGTCCTTTATCCACTGCCCTCATCACCCACTCAAAGAAAACCAATAGGCTGGTTCGTCACAGTCTATCTAACATGAACCCATTCTGCTCAGCACCCTGTAACCCTTGGAAATGCAGGTATTCTATTACCTGTTCTTTGTCCACCGTTTCCTGGTGTACAGGAAACTATGACAGGAACGCATAGCCATATCAGGTGTATTTCAGGTGTATTTTGGATGGATCTAAGGTCCCAGATGCTCTAGGCCTGACAAAAAGTTTTGTCAGTCAAAATGAACTGTAAAGTGGAGGAGTCTAACCTCAAAGTGGCACTGGAGCAAAGTAATGAATAAAGGGTGATGGAGTCTCAAACTCCAAAAATGTTTTCCAAATGATTTTTATTTTTCTACATATGCATAGCCACCTCTTTAGATTGTAGGTCAATGTTCTGCAGCCTAGGGCCACTTGCTCAAGGCCAACGATGGTTACTAAGACATCTGCATTTCTAGTGCCTTCTAGCCTCTGTGGCTGGTCATATTCACTTGTCTATTTCATTCTGTGGGCTTGCTAAGCCACATCAGGCTTCCCAGTATGTACTGCTCAGTGTAATTCAGATACAGTGTTTCTCCTTACTTGGCTTTCTTTTCAAACAGCGTATCCAACTTGGCAATGCAGTTTCCCAACCATTACAAAAATTAGGCCTAATGCTCAACTGACTCAAATCACTAAGGATTAATAATTGTTCAACTATTCATTAGTTTTGCTTTGGTTGAAATGTTCACATGCAAATGAGTTAGTTGTGAACCCCTTATAGAACGACCAACTTCTAACTAATTCTTAATCCTTTCGACAGCCATTTATTAATCTGTCTCCTACATAAGAATTAACTAATCCTTATTACTTGAGTATTGGTTTGCCATTTATTTATTATTAGTTGAGATTATGTAATGGCTCAGTTATTTTCAATTAACAGTCAACTTATTTCACATTAGTTGATAATTACACCTATTTCACACGTGCAGTAACTGGTTATCAGTTAAGAAATACTAATTCCTCACTGTTTCCCAAAATGCGTTCTGTGTCAAAATGATGCAGAACTGTTAAACATAGAAACATAGACTTTGACGGCAGATAAGGACCGCTAGGCCCAGCTAGTCTGCCCCTTTCCCTACCTACATCATAGGACGCAGATCCTAGTTAACCAACAGCCTATTTCTTCCTACCCCCCACAAGAATTGCCTTATGTCTGTCCCATGCATTCTTGAATTCTCCCACAGTTTTAGACCCCACAACCTCCTCAGGAAGGTGTTTCATGCATCCACTACCTCTCTGTGAAATAATACTCCTCACATTGCCTCTGAACTGCCCACCTTCTATCTTTAAATTGTGTCCCCTTGTTCTTGCAAGTCTCTTTTCTGAAAGATGCTACCCTCTTGGACTCTGTTGATTCCACTGAGGTACTTAAAAGTTTCTATCATGTCCCCCCTCTCCCTTCTTTCCTCAAGGGTATACATATTAAGCTCCTTTAGCCTCTCCTCATATGGCTTCTCTTGCAGACCCTGCACCATTTTAGTTGCCCTCCTCTGGACTACCTCTATCCTGTCTATGTCCTTGTGGAGATGGGGTCCCCAGAACTGGACACAGTACTCCAGATGGGGTCTCACCAACTGTCTGTACAGAGGGACAACAACTTCCTGTTTTCTGCTACTGATACCTCTCCCTAAATATCCCAGTATACTCCCAGCCCTCCCTACTGCCTTCTCACATTGCTTGCTAACCTCAAGGTCATCTCATATGATTACCCCCAGGTCCCTTTCCTTTTTATGTTCGCTTGCACGCATGCGCAAGGAACGTCTTGGGAGAATGGGACACTTTGGAGGTGTGCCCTCCCTGCAATCCCTGCTCCATTGAGCAGGCGTGGCAAGTCCTGCACCAATCAGATGCAGTGCTGTGTATGATCATGTGGACTTCTCTTCAAAGAAACCACCACTTTCATATAGCACAACATCACACCCTCCGCCCCAATCTTTGCTGCCACGCTGGGGCCACCCAGCGTGGCCCAACATCCGTCGTCTCAGCAGGGGTACCCAATCCCTATCGGCCCCAGGTCCCCCAGCCATCCTCTGCCACCCTGGGGTAGCTGACCAGTGTGGCAATGTCCTGCCCTGGTCATCTGCCGATGAGGGTGCCCACCCCCATCTGCTCCATTATTCTTCCAGCCATGCTGGGAGCCCACCCCAGCATGGCAAATGTCCCACGCCTTTTTTTTTTTTTTAACCTGAAATTGAAAACGGTCCCACGGCACTTCTCCCAGGCCCTCTCCCACAACCCGCACCCACCCACTATGCACCCCACCTCCCTCACACCCCTCACCCCATACTTACTCCAGAGCTCAGCGACAATCTTCGTGGACTGGAAAACGCCTGCACTCTTCAAAGCCGATCATAACTGAGGAAATGCCGTGTTATAATAGGCTAGATAGGGGTTTCAACTTTATTGCATGTCTCAGGCATTTTTGGAATTTTGTCCAAATTTTCAACATGGGTTTTTTCCTTTGGGCCTGAATAATGCCATGACAGTGACATCATTCATGAGAAGGGGTCCCAAAACCCCATGTTGAAAATTTGGAAAACATTCCAAAAATGATTGTTTTATGAGTTGGCTGCTATGCAATTCCCACGCAGGCCTTATAAGTTTCGTACATTTTCAATATTTTCACTCTAGATTTTCAACATTGCCATTTTACCACACCTCCTCATGAGCAGTACAGCTGTCATTTTTCACGTCCTGCCCAAAATGTGTTTCCGCCATGTAGAGCACAATGGCACAGTCGGGTGTGAAATCAATGTATGGGACACATTAAGAAAATCACAGTGACACTGTTCATGAGCAGAGGTCTTAAAATGGCTATGTTGAAAATTAGTGAAAAATTCCTAGAAATGACTGTTTTGTGGTAAATCGTTGCGCGGTTCCTCGCGTAGATGCATTGCCTTTAGAATTTTCAATATTTTCCTCCAGATTTTCAACATTGTGATTTTACCACCTCCTCATGAGCAGTACAGCTGTCATTTTTCACGTCCTGCCCAAATCGTGTTTCCGCCTATGTAGCGCACAATGGCACAGTCGGTGTGCGAAATCAATGTATGGGACACATTAAGAAAATCACAGTGACACTGTTCATGAGCAGAGGTCTTAAAATGGCTATGTTGAAAATTTGGTGAAAAAATTCCTGAAAATGACTGTTTTATGAGTGTGCGTTGCGCAGTTCCTACGCATGGTCGTACCTTTGCGAATTTTCAATATTTTCACTCCAGATTTTCAACACTGCGATTTTACCACACCTCCTCATGAGCAGTACAGCTGTCATTTTTCACATCCTGCCCAAAACGTGTTTCCACCCATGTAGCGCACAATGGCGCAGTCAGTGTGTGAAATCAATGTATGGGACACATTGAGAAAATTACAGTGACACTGTTCTTTAGCAGAGGTCTTACAATGGCTATGTTGAAAATTTGGTGAAAAATGCCTAAAAATGACTGTTTTACGAACGTGTGTTGCGCGGTTCCTATGCACGCTCGTAAGTTCACAAATTTTCAATATTTGCACTCCAATGACTTCCAAATACCTAAACAGCACATAGAAGCAAGCAACATTCGGCATTGACAAATGCTTATACTTCTTTGTCACTGATTTGTTTAAGCCATGTCCAAGTGCCAAATGCCAATGCAAATACCTGCATGCGAACGTTCGGCATTGACAAATGCTTGTTTGTTGTTGTTACTACCTCCCCACCCATTGTGTATTCTTCCCCTGGGTTCTTGTTTCCCAGGTGCATATCTTTGTACTTCTTTGCATTGAATACTAGCTGCCATACTTCTGACCATTCCTCCAACCTTGCCAAGTCCCTTTTCATACTTTCCATGCCTCCTTGTGTATCAACCCTCTTGCTGATTTTTGTGTCATCTGCAAAAAGGCATACTTTTCCTTCCAGTCCCTCTGCAATGACACTGATGAAGACATTAAAAAGGACTGGACCCAATACTGAACCCTGCAGTACCCCGCTAGTAACCCCTCTTTCTTCAGAGTGGACTCCATTTACAATTACCCCTACTGTGCTACCGTCTCTCTCACAGTTATGCACTCTGTTGCAGTAGAGGGAGCCCCTATTCCTGTGAACAATCTGGGGAGCTGGTAGACACAATTTGCTTCACAGCATGTACTGTATTTGGATTCACTGAAATAATTCTGGATCTGCAGGGGTTTGAGTGCTGTGGGTTCCCAAAATTTCCAATTAATTAAAGTTGCTGAACATTTTTTTATTTTTATAGTGAATATTATAAACATAGAAACTATTAGCAGAAAAGGACCCCCTGACCCACCTAGTCTGCCTCAAAGTCTCTACCTTCTGTAATACCATAGACCCTAATTGATCTCCGGCCTTCCCTCTCCCCCGGCCTTGATACTAAGGTCCTCCTTTGTCTATCCCACACATTTTTTGTTGAAAAGTTTTTATTTTCAGACAAAAGGTGTAGAAGATACAGTATACATCCAAAGATTCTGTTCCATATAATTAATCATTCAGCTAGCTATGCACATGTACAAACTTCCTTGAAGCATAGAGAGGAAAAATGTAGCTGGGTAAAAGAGGGAGGAAAAGGACAGGTGGGGGGAGGATATAAAGTTTGGAAAAGAGAGGGTTAGAGAGTAATACAGACACCAATTATTATTCTTTCAGAAGGTTGCAGACATTTAATTAAACATACAGTACACAGGAGGAAAGGTCAGACATCAAGTTAGGAAAAACAGTCCGATATCCGGTTGTAAGCAGATTGCTATCACTCTTGTAACCACTGAAACTGTACACTGGCTAAAGTTTGATGAATCAAGGAAAGGGTACTGAACTGGGGGGCAGGGAAAGAGTACACTGTTTTATCCTTATTCTACTTCCAGGTAAGTGACATATTATCATACTCACCAATGTATGAGTCCTTCTCGGTCAATCAGGTTTGCTGGACATAAACACACCTGCCTGATTTTATAGATTTAGACTAGACCATTCAGTCCTTTTCACGGCTTCAGGAGAAAAGTTGGACCAAGTGTGTATATGCTCTGCAAAATCCGGGTATAACCTGGAACAAAAAAACAGATGAATCCCAAAGCTTAAGTTCTTAACTTAAATACATTATAGTAGAAATACCATATGCAGGGTACAGCCAGTTTACCCTGTTGATAGCATGGTGTTCTTATCAAATCAGATTCCCACTGAGGGGAGGAAAGGGGGGGGGGAGAAAGGGGGAACAATAACCACTTTGCATAATACTAGGTCAACTGCTAACATTCTCAGTCAAGGAACTCATATCCCACAGATGGTTCCGGGGGGTTCGTCCTATGCCTGTCTGTGGATGGGCACCTTTAAGGTAATTAAGACAGGGTGCCCAGCAGAGTCTAAATGTGGACATATGAGATGTTTGAAGGTGGAAAATTCTATATAGCTTTGCCAGGGCCATAAGGGATGTCATTATTTCAGTTACTGTGGGGACCAGAGGGGAATTCCATTTACATAGAATAGATCTCTTAGTTTGCAGAGTAAGCATCGCTAGCCATCTATATTGTTGTGGGGGTAACTTCGGTATATCACTACTTATCCCCAAAAGATAAAAAAAGAGGACTAAGAGGAATCTGTTGATGCATCACCTTTGAGGCTACCGTCTGTATTTCCTGCCATATAGGTTGGATCCTTGTACAGGACCATAGAATATGCAGTAAATCTCATCCTGGTAACTGGCATCTCCAACAGCCATCAGACTCTAGTAGTTTGGCTTTATAGAGGATAGCAAGGGCTCTACACCACAAGTGGGCAATTTTATTCTGAATTAATCTGGATTTGGCATCTTTAAACCAGCTGTGTGTGTCCTTCCAGCCCTTGTCCCAAGCTTCAGGTAAAATGTGGATTTGCAGCATCTTCTCCCATTTACGTCTAGCATCATCTGATTGGGAAGGGAGAGTGTCTCTAATAATGGAGTATAGCTGACTTGCCAGTCCCTAAGGGTACAGTATCCATGAGTGAAGGCTGGAGGGTTTGTCATGTATCAATTTAGGGGGTAACAGATGTCGAGTAGCATCTCTAAGTTGGAGGTATCTCCAAAAATCAGAATGCAGCATGCCCCACATCTGCCTCAGAGATTGGAATGTATGAAGAGCTTTATGTCTAGGGTTCGGTATATCTCTCATTTTGGAAATGTCCAGATCGGACCATTTTTTCCATTTTACCTCAGAACCTCCTATGGTGATAGCGGGGTTTTTCCAGAGAGGTACCTGGGAGAGAGGAATAGGATCCATTTTCATTTTCAGGTGTGTATTAAACCAATTAGCTCTGGATGCGACCGCTGTAGGTGAGATAGGGTCTGCATTTGACATATGCTGTGAGCCAGTTTGGTGACTAAGCATTTGTACAAAAAGGGAGGATGGGTGAATGATTCCCATGATGTCCATTTCAAGTTGTACCCATTGTGGAGAAAGAGAGGAGAGTGAACATGCCCACTTAACCATCTGGGCTAGCAGGAAAGCCTGTCGGTATCCCACTGGCCATGGAAGATTCCATCCTCCTTGCTTCCAATGAGATCTAAGTTTGGACCGACTGAATCTAGGTTTAGAACCTTCCCATAGGAAGTCTCCAAATAATTTATCTATGGGCAGGTGCCAGTGTTTAGGCAAAGGAATAGGCAGGTGCATTAGAAGGTAAAAGAGTTTAGGGACTGTTACCATTTTTACGGTCGCAATTTTCCCTGCTAAAGTGAGTTTTAATAATCTCCATCTGTCAAAATCTGTCTTAATGGAGGAGAGAAGGGGCTGTATATTAGCCTGCCATATATCCTCAAAATATGGAGTCAAATTAATACCCAAGTATGTAAGGCCATTGGAAACCCATAGGAGATCAGCTGCATCCACCAGTTGCTGTGAGCAGTGGAAGTTAAAAGGGAATACCTCAGTTTTGTTCTGGTTCAGTCTTAGGCCTGAGAAACTAAAGAAGGCTGTTAAGAGACTAAGCGGGGAGGGGGATGGCATGGTGGACGTTCTCTAAAAGAAGAAGGAAATCATCAGCATACATAAAGGTTGTGTAGGTTATACTTCCCATTTTTAAACCCTGTGTATCAGGGTGACTATGGATTGCAGCTGCCAGGGGTTCAACTGTCAGTAGAAACAAAAGGGGGGAAAGGGGGCAGCCTTGGCTCATACTTCTTCCTAGTGCAAATGGGGGAGAAAGTACCGAATTTGTATTAACTCTGGCCAAGGGGCTCTCATATATAGCTGGTATCCTAGCTAAAAACCTTTCTTCCAGGCCAAATTGCTTTAAGACCATGTATAGATATTCCTATTCGACTGAGTCGAATGTTTTTTCAAAGTCTACAGCAATGGCAGCTACTGGTGTAGGGATTTTCTTCGAAATTGGCAATAAACTCATAAGGGTTCTCACGTGGTCCGAGCTGTGACGTCCAGGTACAAAGCCTGCTTGGCATGGGTGTATAAGACCAGGGAGTAGGGGGCTGAGTCTAGTAGCTTGAATTTTGGTGTACAGTTTGCTGTATAAATTAACTCATTTAGGCCTAGATACATCTGTAGGTGGTATCTGAAAGCATAGCCACTCAGGACAATACCACCTGTAGACGTAATCAACTGACTTTCACTCAGGCCTAGAAACGTCTGAGGAAGTCAGCAGTTTTTACCTAACTATTAAACAAACTGAATTGCTTAGAATTGATTGCATAGCAGCGTTAGAAAGGTAATTTTGCTCTGAACAATTTTGCTGCTGATACCTTGTTTCTATCATGTATACTTTAGGAGTTATTCATATTTGTTTAAGGTATGGTGTGCATGGCTAACATTTGTCTCTCAAGCCTCACCTAAGCACCTTGAATAAATCTGAAAAAAAAAAGTTGTTTGGTATTTCAGCTACTATAAAATAAAAACTAAATGGATTACAATTGATTACATAGCATCATTAGAAAGGTTATGTTGTGCTGACCAATTTTTCCACTGATACCTTTTGTCTACCACATATTCTTTAGGAGTTATTTGCATTTGTTTAAGGTATGGTGTGCATGGCTAACATTTGTCTCTCATGCATCACCTAAGAACCTTGAAAAAAATCAGTTGTTTGGTATTTCAGCTAGTATAAAATAAAAACTAAATTGATTACAACTGATTGCATAGCATTATTGGAAAGGTAATGTTGTGCTGAACAACTTTGCCATTCATTCTTTGTGTGTGGCACTTACGGTTCAAGAGGTATTCACATTTGTTTGTGGCATGCTGATTATGGCTTGATTTTGCTTAGAAAGGCTCAGGATGCAGTGCTAAGAGTATACAGGGCACAAGTGGTGGAAATCTCAAAGAGCTCTTGTGGTGTGAATGAGTTAATTAGTGATATCGGCTGGTAACTTCTGGGGTTGGTGGGGTCTTTACTCTTTTTGGGAATAACAACAATGGTTGCCTCATGCATAGATGGAGGTAAGGTACCCTTAATTCCAGTCTCTTGGAATACCTGAGTTAAGAGCAGTAGAACAACCGGGGATAATGCCTGGTAAAAATCTGCAGCATAGCCATCACTACCTGGAGATTTCCACTTCTTCAGATCCCGAATGGCTACTGCCACTTCCTCATTAGTGATCAGAAGGTCCAGGCATTGCTCCTGTTGTTTCTGCAGCTTGGGAAGTTGTAGAGCAGCTAAAAAAAATTGAGTATCTCCATTTGTTCCTGTGTGTGTGGTAATATATAGTGATTTATAGAAAGAAGACATAGCAGAATTAATGTCCTTCAGGGAAGTACCTAATACCCCTTGTGTGTTCTTCAGCCCAGGGATATATCTACTGGCTAGCTATTTACAGATTTGATAGGCAAGCACTTTGCCCCCTTTGTCTCCTCCCTCCCAGAAGGTATGCCTGAGTCAAAGAATGGCTATTTCGGCCTTCCTATTTAGAAGTTGATAGATTTCAAATCGAAGACCTAAAGTAGTTCTGCTTATAGGGGACTGAATAGATGGAGAGGGCATGGACTTAAAGACACCTTCCGCTTCGGCTAATTTCTGTTCCAGGGTGACTAACTGTTGTTCTCTTTCTCTGCGTTTAGCCGCAGCAAAGCCCATGATGCTGCCCTGCATCGTGGCTTTAAAGGCTTCCCATGTGGTACCAGTAGAGGTGTCTGGGTGGGGGGGCATTGGATCCCACTGTATGAGGAGTTGGACTGGGGCATGACCAGAAATAGCACATGGCAGTATTGAGACCTCAGGAGTTTTGGCTGTAAGGATGGGAGAGCCTAATCAAAAGCTAGCCTACTGTACAAGTCATTAGCTTCTGAATGGAAAGTGTAGCCTCTCATTCTGGGGTGAAACAATCTCCATAAGTCAGTGAGCCCCTGATCCAGGATCATTTGCTGAAGGGCCTTCCCACTTCTAGTGTGCGCCTCTTTGCCCTTGTCATTTCCATCTAAGGAGGGCACCAGTGTTAGGTTGAAATCCCCGCCAATAAGCAGGGGGCAGTCTGGAGGGTTAAACTCCAAAATCACCTCTGCCAGATTAAGAAATAATTGGGGGAGTCCACATTTGGGGCGTATATATTACATATAGTAAGTGGTCCTGTGGGTGTGTTATATGTGGCAATTACCCATCTGCCTTCTTGATCTGAAAGCGTCTGGACTAATGTCCAGTTAAGAGATTCATGCACAAGAATAAGAACACCATGCTTCCTAGTTGGGGCATTGGATTGTACCTGCTGATCCACCCAGTCCTTGTTCATTCGAGTGTGATCATCCCCTGAGAGTTTGGACTCTTGGAGGAAAGCCACTTAGGAGTGTAACCTTTTCAGATGTGGCAGGACTTTCTTGTGCTTCACCAGGGAATTCAACCCCCTTACATTCCAAGTGTGAAGTACAATGTCTGTCATTATACGAACATACGAACATACAAAATTTGCCAGCAGATAAAGGCCTAGAGGTCTATCAAGTCTGCTCGAATGTGCAGCTAGCACCCCTTGTTCTGCAGCTGCCCCTCCCTTCCACCGTTCCCCTTCATTAACCCTCCCCCTTGTCCTGTCCCATCCTCATTTGAAGCAGTCCACTGTTCTACTGCATACCACTTCAGCAGGTAACGCATTCCACCCAGCCACCACCCTCTTTGTAAAAAAGTGTCTCCTCATCTCCCTCCTGAACCTTCCTCACTCCAGTCTCATATCATGGCCCCTGGTGGCCCTCCCCTCCCGTACTTTGAACAGCCCCTCTGTACCCTTCTTGTTTATTCCTTTCATGTATTTAAAGGTTTCAATCATGTCACCCCTGTCTCTCCTCTCCTCCAGTGAGTACATGTTCAACTCCATCAACCTCCGCTCGTATGATAAGTCCCCCAGCCCTTTGATCATCATTGTCGCTCTGCGCTGCACCCCTTCCAGTAACTTAATGTCCCTCTTCAGATATGGCCACCAGTACTGCACGCAGTACTCCAGGTATGGTCTAACTAATGACCTATACAGTGGCAGAATCACCTCCTCCCTCCTCAAGGATATACCCCTTGCAATACAACCCAGCATTTTGTTGGCCTTTGCAGCTGCCTTCCTACATTGTGCCGAGTTGTTCATTGACCCTGTAATAACACCCAGATCCTTCTCCTCCTCTGTCTGGGCTAGCTGCACTCCCCCTAGCTGGTAACTCCTCCTTGGGTTCTTCATCCCAAAATGCAGCACCTTGCACTTTTTGGCATTAAAGCCCAGTTGCCAGGTCTCTGACCAGGTTTCAAGTTTTGCCAGATCATCCTGCAACCCCTGCCACCCCCCTAGGTCATCTACTACCGCGCCTACCTTGGTATCATCAGCAAACAGACTGATCTTGCTCTTGATGTCCTATGATATGTCTGCAATGAATATCCCAAACAACACTGGTCCCAACACTGAGCCCTGTGGAACACCCGTCACACTGCCCTTGGGTGTGAGAGCTCCCCACCCACCACCACCCTCTGTTACCTTCCCTGCAGCCAGTTTCCTACCCATCTCACCAGCTTTGCACCCGCCCTGTGCCCACTAACTTCCTTCCCAGCCTTCCATGTGGCACTGAGTCGAATGCTTTACTGAAGTCCAGATACAGGACATCCACTGCATGGCCCCTGTCCAGTTACCTAGTTATCCAGTCATAGAACTCGACCAGGTTGGTTTGGCAGGATCTGCCATGTATGAAGCCATGCTGTCTGCTGTTCTGTAGTCCTCTGGCCTCTAGGAGGGCCACCAGCCTCTCCTTCAGGATAGTCTTCATTAGCTTACCCACGATGGATGTGAGGCTCACTGGTCTATAGTTTCCCGGTTCATCCTTGGGGCCACTCTTGTGGAGGGGCACCACATGAGCCATCCTCCAGTCTAAGGTACACACCCGAATGTAGTGAGGCATTAAATGGGTCTGCCAAAGGTCCTGCAAGGACCTCTGCCAGCTCCTTCAGTACCCTGGGGTGGATGCCATCTGGGCCTGGCGTCTTTCCACCCTCCAGTGCCTTCAAACCCTCTCAAACTCTGCTCTCCATGATTTCCCCATCTGTCACCACTTCCCCTGCTTCTGCCATTTCTCCCACCTTGGGTGTCACCCCCCTCTTCTCTTTAGTAAATACTGAGCAGAAGTACTCATTTAGTGCTTCCGTCTTATCACACCCTGCTTCCACCCAACCCCCCTCCTTCCTAATCCTTACTATGTGGTCCTTACAGATCCTTTTCTCCCTGATGTACTTAAAGAAGTCCTTCTCCCCCTTCTTAATGCCTTGTACCAGCCTGAGTTCCATAGATGCTTTGGCTCCCCTTACTGCCCTTGTCACCTCCTTTGATTCTGTCAAGTACTCCTCCCTGTCCTCCCCCTCCCTGTTTTCTTGTATTTCCTAAAGGCAGCTCTTTTCCTCCTTACCTTTTCCATGACCTCCTTGCTCAACCAGATCGGTTTCTTAGCCCTAGCCTTCTTGCTCTGGGCTTTGCAGCAGGTTTTGGTTGCCTCCACTATCCATAGCTTTATGAGCTCCCACCCCTGGTTAGTGTCCATACTAGATTGAATTCTGGCCAGGTACCCTTTTACCACTTCCCCCATCCTCCCAAATTATGACATTATGACTTAAGGACACTCCAAAGGGGGCTGGAGCAAACTCAGTAAAAGGTACAGTCCACCTCAACCTCTATACCTGGTGGGTTAATTGTTTCTATTCTCTCCCTTCGAACACACGCTGGAAATAACAATGCACAAAACTTACTTTTAAATACTGTACCTACGTGCTAGCTGAAGGTTTAAATTGCTTAACTTATCAAACAGAACAACAAGGAAAGGTGCGATGAGACTAAATTGGCTGGAGCCCCAGCCAATGGTATGCCCTATCACCCTTGGGGGATGTGTGGTAATTAAGCTCCAATAGAAAGGAGAGTTTCTTTTGCACTCTAAGTTTGAAATGACTTATCCAGTGCACTACTTATAATATCACAAATGAGAGTAATATGGTAATCCATTGCCCAGAGTTTTGTCCAAGTGTACTGAGCCATAAATGAGCCTCCCCTAAGAGGAGAAGAGGGAACACTTTGGTGATCTCTGATTAATAGTTGGACTGCTGGCTAATCGAAAGGTCCAGGCATCCTCCCGGAAAAGAAACATCAAAACAGGAAATTTATCAACATCACAGTAGCACGTTCCTAAGAAATGGATAGAGGGACTATGGAATTATTACCAGGAATCACAAATATTAGTGAAATGTAGATTGTTGGCTGTCATATCGTGTATGCCTAGCATCTTTCACATAATTCCCAATCTTGTATCTCCTCAGGTATCCATGCATTTTTTAAACCTGTTACCATTTCAGTACTCACCACATCTGCTGGGAGGCTGTTCCAGGTGTCTGCCATCTTTTCTATCAATAAATATTTTCTTACATCCCCGCTAAGTCTCTCCCCTTCCAGCTTCTTCCATGTCCCCTTGTCCTTGAGCATCTCTTTCTGTGCAATATGCCACCCTCCTGTACCTTACTGATACCCCTGAGGTACTTTCATGTTTTTATCATGTCTCCCCTTTCTCTCTCTTTTCCTCCAGTGAGTGCATATTTATTTCCCTGAGTCTTTTCCTCATAGGGCTTCCTTTCGCAGGCCATACATAATTTTGGTTGCCCTTCTCTGTATCGCCCCAACCTGGTTTATGTCCTTCTTGAGATGGGGCCTCCAGAACTGGACATAGTATTCCAGGTGTGGACTCACCATTAATCTATAAATCTCTCTCTTGCACTCTCTCTCTCTCTCTCTCACTCTCGTGCTCTCTCTCTCTCGCACGCTCGCTCTCTCTCTCGCACTCTCTCTCTCTCTCTCGCTCACTCTCTCTCGTGCTCTCTCTCTCACGCTCTCTCTCTCGCTCTCTCTCTCTCTCACGCTCTCTCTCTCTCTCTCTCTCTGTCTCGCCTCTCTCTCTCTCTCTCTCTATATATATATATATATATTTATGATATGCACGGTAGTGCTACCATAGCTAGGGTTGAGGAGCCATTTACACGTTAAACCCCAAATTTTGCACCTTAATAACTTTGCAACCGTTTAACAGATTTGGCTGAAATTTGGAATACACAATCAAGGCCCATACACCTTGGGATCTGCCAAGTTTCGTACCGGTCAGGTACACGGCTGTGGAGAATTAAGTGTGATCTGCGTGTGCGTTTACACTTTTTCTGGAATTCTACAGTCGTGCCTACAGGTTGCATGGTTTGTGTGACCGGTCCAAAATCTTCAGGGAACGTGTGGCTCAGGTCCCTGATGTGCCTTTTGAAGATTTCATTAAAAAATATTAAACGGTTCAAAAGTTATTCAAAAAACAATTTCCCATTATAAGTCAATGGGAAAAGTTAACAAAAAGTTTGACAGTGTCGCAAATGCACTTTTTGCTATCGCAAATGGCCCTTTTACTGTCGCATATCCACCATTTTGTTTTCAGTCAGTGATCAGAAAAATGCTTGGCATTTAAAATTGGGACCCTCTGGCAACCTAATTCTTTTTGTATTCACCTAGTCGGGTCCTGAGGCTGCTAGCCATGTCTTTATTTTGGGGTAAAACACCCCAGAAACATGTTTTTCAAATTTCTGGAAAAATTACTTTCACAAAGTAGTGTCGCACTCACGAAAGTGTCGCAAATTTTGCAAAAGCTTTCGCAAATTACGACAATATTTTTCTAGGCTGTGGGAAAATGACAGCAATTCTTTTGCACCCTGCTGCAAAAGAACAGTTTGGTGCTTTGGCCTAAAATTCGGGAGGAAATGCAGCCGACATCTCACAGATGTGCCTTTCAGTGTTGTATTGAAAAAATATCACATGGTGGCAAAGTTGCAGCACTCCAAAGTTGACACTTTTTCCCATAGGATAACATTACGGCATCCGACTCATTGCAGCAATCCTTTGGCGCCCTGCTGCAATATAACGGCTTGGTTTTTTGGGCTGAAATTTGGAGAGAAGGCAGCCAACATCCTACAGATGTGCCTTTTAGTGGTTTGGTGAAAAAATATTACAGGTATCCAAAGTTATGGCATTCCGAACTTCTCTTTTTTTTTCCATAGGATAACATTACGGCATTCGCCGCGCATTTCAGGGCCCATATCTCGGAAACGGTGTGAGATACGGACATTTCGTCAAAAAAATACTTAGCCCCCTTATGGGGGCTAAGTATAAAACTAGCCAGGAAAGTCATAAATCATATGACTTTTACATTTTTTTTCTATGTTGTACAGTTCCCTGAGATATAAGCTATTTAGTATTCCAACTGCTCATTTTCTGCTCCAAGACCCATTATTATGCATGCATTCTTTGTACTCACTTTCTTTCTCTATGCAGCTTTTGGGGAAAACCAGCCTGTGCGCTTACATTACTGTTACCGTTGCCCCTTCCGCTTGCGGCTCCATACCCGTTTCACTTACCGTTCACGTCTACGTCACCATGTGCGTTATCCTTTGCGTTTTCATTTGCGCTTGCGTTTCTGTTATTTTTTGCCATTTGTGTCTACAGTACTGTTTCTCTTTCTGTTTCAAGTTGCATCACCATGCCCATTGACATTTCCATTTGCGGGCACCATGTTACTATGTGACAAGATATCACGTGGCAGACCATTCCCGTCTATGTCATCGTGTGCGTTACCCTTTCTGTTCTCATTCGCACTTGCGTTACCATGTGTGCCACTGTTAGCGCTTCTGTTTGTGTTACTGTTACTGTTACTGTTACTATGTCCTTGGGCCCCGCGCTCCCGCCGCCGCATTACGTGATTACGTGGCAGGAGCGCGGAGTTCAGAGGGCCCCACGCTCCAGCCACTGCATTACATTCACTATTTCTCGTTATCATTCTCAAAAAGAAGGGAAATTAGAGGCAAAAAAATCCATTTAATGCATTTGTTAGGGTTGTTCCACAGCGACAAAAGTGAGGAAATTCGATGTTAGGGTTGAAACCCTCCCTTGGACCCCCCAGCCCACCCCCCCAACCGGCATTGGGGTGTGCATTGGGTTGTTCAGTCCTAACTCTCACCCCATTCTCCTGTGCACTTCTGCTGCTTTACACATGTGATGGGGTGAGAGTTAGGGCTGATGACCCCAATGTACACCCCAATGCCAGTTGGGGGGGTAGGCTGGGGGGTCCAAGGAGTGTTTTCAACCCCAACACCAAATTTCCTCACTTTTGTCGCTGTGGAACAACCCTAACTGATGCATTAAACATAGTTTTTTGCCTCTAATATATACACACACACAGACATACATATATATATATATATATATATATATATATATATATATATATATATATACACACACAAGACAAAGAACCTCTAGCGCAAACACTGAGGCAAGGGTTATCCTAAAGGGCATTTGGCTGGAAGCCATGTTTCAAGAAAATATAAATCACACATGCTTCCACAATGCAAAGCATCATGGGGTTGCATATGCAAATCACCACAGAATGTAAAGTGGTCAACTTTAGCAGAATTGCATGGTGCCTTCCACCATGCAATTCTGCTCAAAGTTGGACCAGCATAATATTCTGTGGTAGATTATATATGCAGCCCATGATGCTTTTGCATTGTGGGAGCATGTGTGATTTTATATATATATATATATATATATATATATATATATATATATATATATATGTATATAAAATGTTTGTGAGGATAAAGTTTGTCAAATATTTTGATACCCACAGGGTGGTCAGACCTAGAGTGAGAATAGCATGTTTAGCCTCATTCTAGGTCCCCATGCCATGACAAATTTATCCACACTGTAGGTTGTGATTGGCTGGAGCTGGCAGCATAAGCTTTCAACTCCAGCCAATCACTTTCATTTAAACACCTTTCACTTTCAAACCTGTCAACAGCACAAGCAGTTTCAAAACCCCCACTCTCTCACACACCAACTCCACCTAACAGTTATACTTCTGTGCTGCGACTGTCACATCACTTTTCTGCTCAGAAAAGTGTTACATTTTTTTATGTACGGGGTTTTTATAACCCCCTTCTTTTACATCTCTTCTGCCATTCACATAACTGTGGCTACTCTTACCTGTCCTTGTTTTCTCAGACCCCAATCTCCGGGCGTCACTCCCATTCTTCACCAGATGAAGGCCCCCATAGCATGATCACACTTTCCGGCAAGCTTGAAGCCACCACCACCCAGCCAAATCCCTAAAAAGGCTCTGATGTCTTACACAGTGGCATCCTCATATGCCCACTCTATGGAGGCAATGACATGCTGATGCAGAGTGTCATGCACAAAACTGAAACTACCAATCTGTTTCAGTGCTGCGAAACATTCAGCCTTTTGGAACAGATATAAAAACAAAGCAATTAAAAACCTAAAAAGGAAAAATGACTCATAAATGACAATAGCCTTGCATAAAAGAGAAATGCCATGGCCAGGGAATATCTGCAGGGACACTGGTTTACCAGGATTGAGAAAAGGCATATTCCGTTTTGTGCATTGTAAAAAATAGTATTGTCACCGGTGTCTGCTAAGACAAAATCCGCTTTTACCGGTGTTTGGTTTTGTGTACTTTATTTAACAATTTTTAACTCTGCTAACATGTATTTTAGCAATTTTGATTTCCACTATTACACATCCTTCCATCCTTGTACCAGTTTAAAGTTATTTTAGGTACAAGATGTGATGGCAGCAGCAACACTACAACCCCATCCCTAAGGTGTAATGGAAGCAGCACTATGGCCCCATCCCTTAGGTACGATGGCAGCATCAACAGCACTACAACCCCCATCGCTCTGGTGTGATGTCAGCAGCAAAAGCACTACAATATCCCTCCCTCAGGTGTGACAGAAGCAGCAGCACTGTGGCCCCCATCCCTTAGGCGTGATGGCAGCAGTACTATGTTCACCGTTCCTCAGGTGTGATGGCAGTATCAGCACTATGGCCCTCATCCCTCAGGTGGGACAGCAGCAGTACTATATTCCCCATCCACCAGTGGTGACGGCAGAAGCTCTACAGCCCCCACCCCTTGGGTGTGATGGCAGTAGCAACAATGCAGTCCACAACCATCTGGGATGATGGCAGTAATGACAGCACTATGATCCCCTTTCTTCAGCATCCACACCCCACATGCACAAGTTACAAATGACTTGGTCTCTTTGCTTGTTAGAACTCAGATGTGAATTAATCTGATCAATCACCGCTAAGGTGGACTACCTTTGTTTTATCCTATCTATAATTTAACTGCCCGAACTGGATTTCTGCCTGTGACACTGCTGACCAGGGTTAGGGAACAGACTTGGGTGTTGGAGGGCCAGCTGGTGGGTGAAGGCTTGAGTGTCCAGTGACCACTCACCTTCTCCTGGGAGGGAGGGTGGGATCATGGCTCACATTTGCTGACCCCTGGTGGAGGCCAAAGGCATGACAACATGTCAGCCCTCACTGCAGGAGGGAGCATGACGGACATCGGCTTGTGCCTTAACATCGTGTGGCCTGTCACGCTCCCAAGAAAATGGGAAAACACCCACTGACCCAACTGAAGGACAGCTGTTGGTCCCTCCATAAGCCAGAATCTCCAGACATGTGTCCGTTCTGACCCCTGCCATGCCCAAGATACATTGGAAGCTCTTTAGGGCAATTCTCCTCCCCTGGTAGCCTCCCACAGGGGTAGGGGCCCACTCAATGAAGGGTTACTTTGGGTTACCTGGTAGCACAGCAGTAAGAGGCAGTGGATGGTGGTCAGCACTCAGACGTGATGGTAGGGGCCCTTGGCAGGCCTGAAGGAGTGAATGTCCAGGGGGTTAAAAACTGCTTGAATTTGCTTCATTGAAATAAAGTCTCTTCATCTAAACAATCCACAAGTAACTAGTGGAGGACGTTCAAATGGATTTATGCATCTACCAGACATGTGGATGCTTTTTTCCCCTTGGTGTCCATGAAAACAGTGTCTCCCAGTTTTCGTGTCTTTGTTCAGATGTGAATTGAGCACTACTCTGCCCACCAGCATCATACAGCCCCTGGGGTCTTACCTTCTGTACATCATTGACTGCTTTCAAAATTCACTGGCCAAACATATGTACACTTAAATAATTAACATTTGCTTTTTGTTGAAGCAGTCTATCAGAAAACCTTTTGTTGTCACAGAGACTGAAACAGTAGGTGGGAGAAAAGCTGCAAATTATCCAATTTACCTAAATGGGGTGCTAACTGTGAAGTATTTTCATAAGTAGTAAGACAGTTTCTTCTTTGTGAACATACTTTCATTCAGATTAGTTTTCATTCAAACAACTGAGGATTGTGGATGCCCCTCCTGGATAAAAACTTGAATAAGCTAGTTGGTAACAGTGATCCTGCGCTTAGCAATCTACAACCTAGATGCTTACATGCAAAGAATACATTAAACACCTGACTAAAATCTAAAAACAAACTTATAAAACACATAAAATATATCTGAACATTTATCTTTACCTATATAAAATAATTTCAGCCCAAGTAAAACTCAGGTAAATTACATGGTACCCTGACTTCTATTCTACGATGTAGTAAACATATATTGGTATTTTTTTTAATATTCTTTGTAAAGCAGGTAAGGCACACTAGGCAGGACTGTCTGTTTTCAGGAGTGACCTAGAAGCACTGGGGAGGTTAAGTGACTTGCTTGGAGTCACACAGTATGCAAGTGGAGGTTGTGGGAATCAAACCCAAGTCTGCTGGATGTACCCAGTTCATTCACTGCTTGTTACTCTAACCACTAGGCATGGGTGGTTAAACTGAATGGCTGATTACAATAAAGCAGTGCGGGTGATTTCCTTACTGACTCTATACGCAGCAAAGCAGAAAGAATGCAAAGGACAGCAGCATTCATTTTAAGATGCTGAAATCTGGGTCAACTTGCTAACAATGTGGTAGCTCTATTGCTTGCAATGCCAGCGATCCAGGGTCAGAAGCGAACTTGGGTTGCTGGAGGTCTGGCCAAGGGAGTAGGATCGAGCACCTGGGGGACTTCTCTCCTCCTCCAGGGAGGGTGGGCTGCAGGTCCTGTTGCTTTACCATCACCTGTGTGACCACAGGTGATGATGATGATGATGCAATGGTTTTGCAGAGTGATCAGGAGGGGAGGACCCTAGCCAGGATCTGGAGCAGTGGCATGTCTCTATGTGACTACCTCCTTGGATCTCCTCTCGTGCCAGTGCCCTCAGGGACAGAGACCAGAAAACAAGGAACAATCACCCCACATTGGCCACTGGCAGAAGGGACCCAGGTGCCCCAGACTTCATAACCAGGCTCCATGAGGTACCCACTGAGCTGCCCGACACACACTAAGGGAGTGTGAAAGGGTCCTGGGGTCTCTGTCCCTTTCCACCTGGTGGGGATACAATCCAAGCAGGCTAGGGGCAGGACCACAAGAGCTCCTGAGCATTACCTGGGGGTGAAGTTAAGGGATACCCAACCTGAAAAGTGGAGACTGATGCTGTGAGAAGGGGACATAGAAAGAGAAAATAAAAAAAAAATACTGAAATCTTAGAGATTCTGTGCAGTGACATGCAATTTCCGTGAGGCACCGGTACAAGAATTCAAAATCCGCAAACCAAGCAGGATTCTGTGATTGTTACCAGTGTTACCGGTTAAAATGGAAACCAGGGTAGCTGAATATCTGTGATATTCTCCCCCTTTATGCCCCTGAACCTCTGACATCATTTGTAGCTCCACCACTCATGATGTCATAAGGTCAAGCTGCACTCGGGGAGAATAGCGCAGGTAAAACCTTTTGGACTCGGGGAGAATATCATTGATATTTTCAGTCGGACCATGGCATATCACATATAGACTACAGAGGTTAGAATAATGAGCTGTGAAAGAGACTGGTACATTCAGCAGACCTGGGTTTGATTTCCACAACCTCCACCTGCACCAACTACTGTATGTGCCCTAAGCAAGGCACATATCCTCCCCAGTGCTCCCAGGTGACCCCAGAAAACAGGCTTTGTGCCTAGGGAGCCTTACCTAGTTACCAAAGAATAAAAATATACATTTCTAGCTTGATAGATAGATGGATAGATGGATGGATAGATGGATGGATGGAGGGATAGATAGATAGATAGATAGATAGATAGATAGATAGATAGATAGATAGATAGATAGATGATGAATAGGTCATGTGGTGCATGGGTAAAATACACCAAAGAAGGGGCAAATCAGATTATAAAGGCAACTTTTAATCCAGTTGAACATTAAATTAACATTATACATAACTGCTCACGCATTCATTGATAAGTGGAGCCAGCAGCAGTCCTACAGGTATTTATGTACTGCAGGCGAGGTGCTCTGCTCATTGTATGGATGTGTGTCATGAACCCCCTGCTGGTCGACGATTCATCTGTTCCCTTCTGTCAACAAAAAAGGCAAACGCATTCTCTGATATAAAGCAGACTTGTGACTGCCTTTTGCACATGCTATTAAGGTGATGTCCTTGGAAATATGGCAATAATAATCTAAAAGCAAAAATAAAATATTTAATAAATTCCTTTTGGATGAAAATGACTATTTTGCTACAGACTAAAACTGTACCTCGATTTTACCTTGCAACCTAATTGTAAAAGTATAACCTTGGAATCAAATATAGGGTTTGCAAAAGGTAAGATATTTGGTTTGGTAGACCTGATATCCAAACTCGTCTTCAGGTGGGATTTTACTCAATACCTAGTCAGCCTGAACTGTGCTCCCAATTTAATCTACCCAGTTGCCAATAACAGTCTCAGTGCTCTGACTCTTCCATTGTTCTAGTCCCTTGGTAACTGGTAGTCTGACTTACCTGAGCCTGGCAGGCTGGTAAGTTTGCTGGTGGAGGTGGTTAGCTCACTGGTTTCTGGCATTGGCATCCTTTCTGGCAGGCAGGATAGTTCACTAACTGGCAGGATGGTCAGCTTAATGGTTTCTGCTGGAAAGTGGTAATAATGTTTATACCCTGTGCCACTCTACTCATGGCAGGAGGCCATTTTGGTGGCAGGGGGCCTTCTGGGGATGGTCGATCTGGCAGCAAGGTGGATGCTCTAGACAATGACTAGTTACCTCAGTTTTAAGGGTAGGCATTCTGTGCATTTTGTCCCACACGATTGTGTGGGCATTACAACCCTAGATAATGCATTGAGGCACAGACAGCAGGCAGTCCAGGCCCAGGATGGAATTTCTTACTCCAGGGTGGTCAATCTGGCTCAAAGACTTGGCATTCCTGCCCTAAGGTTGTCATTCTAGATCTAGGGTGGGTAGTTTCGACCCTAGAGTTGGCACTAAAGTAAAGAATGTTGGCATTCATACAAAGACAAAAGTACTGGACTTTAGGAGGGCTGACTTTGCCAAAATGGGTGAGTGCCTAAGGAATGCACTAGCAAATGGGCAGGAAGGAGGGGTGGAAGAACAATGGGGAATAATAAAAACTGCCATCACAGAGGTAATGAGCCTTTGTGTGAAGCAAATAAACAAAACAAGATGATGTAAGAAACCATTATGGTTCTCAAAGGAAGTGGCAGTGAAGGTTCAAGAGAAAAAGAAAGCATTCAGAAAGTACAAGGAATCGCAGAAGGAGCAGGACAGAGAACTGTATCAGTTAAAGCAAAAGGAGGCTGGGAAGGCAGTCAGAACAGCAAAGGCCCAAACCGAGGAAAAGATAGTCAACTCAGTTAAGAAGGGGATAAAACCTTTATAGGTACATCAGGAGCAAAGGAAGACCAAGGGAGGATAGTGAGGCTAATAAAGGGAGAGAGGGTGGGCAGAGGAGACTGTGAAAGAGCAGAGATACTAAACAAATATTTTTGCTCAGTATTTACAAATGAAGAGGGGAGGTACATAAAACAAACAGTAGTAACACTCTGGATACAGAAGTTGATACCAGCCCATTTACAGAAGAAAGGGTTCTGACAGAACTCTTAAAACTGAAGGTGGACAAAGCAATGGGGCCTGATGGGATTCATCCCAGAATTCTAAAAGAGCTAAGGGTAGAACTAGTGACACCACTGACTACCCTTTTTAACAAATCATGGGAGGATGGGGTGGTACCCGAGGACTGGAGGAGGGCAGATGTGATTCCCCTTCACAAAAGTGGGAGCAAGGCAGAAGCAGGAAACTACAGACCTGTTAGTTTAACCTCAGTGATAGGGAAAATGATGGAATCACTTCTGAAGGAAAGAATTGTCAAGTATCTAGAGGCCAGAGGGCACAGGACCCAAGGCAGCATGGATTCACAGCAGGAAGGTCGTGCCAGACAAATCTGATAGATTTCTTTGACTGGGTGACCAAAGTAGTAGATCAGGGAGGGGCTGTGGACATGGCCTACCTGGACTTTAGCAAGGCATTTGACACAGTCCCACACAAAAGATTAATATACAAGTTAGCCAGCCTGGGAGTGGGTCCCAAGATGACAGCCTGGGTAAAGAATTGGCTGGAGAATAGGACACAGAGAGTAATAGTAACTGGAGTCCACTCAGAAGAAAGGAGGGTTACTAGTGGGGCACCGTAGGTTCAGTATTAGACTGGTCCTTCAATGTCTTTATAAGCGATATTGCAGAAGAACTGGAAGGAAAAGTATGTCTCTTTGCAGATGACACTAAGATCTGCAACAGAGTTGATGCACAGGGTGGGGTGGAAAGGATGAGAAGGGACTTGGCAAGGTTAGAGGAATGGTCAAATGTATGGCAGCTTAGATTCAATGCTAAGAAGTGCAAGGTAATGCACCTGGGAAACAAAAACCCAGGGGAAGAGTACACAATGGGGGGTGAGATACTAACAACAACAAAAATGGAAAGGGACCTGGGGGTAGTCATATCAGATGACCTAAAGGTGGGCAAGCAATGGAGAGGTCAGCAAGGAGGGTTGGGGTTACTGGGATGCATAGGAGAGGCATCACCAGTAGAAAACAAGAGTTATTATCCTCTGTACAGACAGCTGGTGAGACCCCATCTGGAGTACTGTGTGCAGTTCTGAGACCCAATCTCCGAAAGGCATAGACAGGATGGAAGCTGTCCAGAGGAGGGCAACTAAAATGGTGCAGGGTCTACACCAGAAGACATATGAAGAGAGACTTAAGGAGCTTAATATGTATAGCCTCAAGGAAAGGAGGGAGAGGGGGACATGATAGAAACTTTCAAGTACCTGAAGGGAATCAGTCCATGAGGGTAGCATCTTTCAAAAAGAGGTGTGCAAGAACAAGAGGCACAATTTGAAGATGGGGGGCAGCTCAGAGGTAATTTAAGGAAGTATTTTTCACAGAGAGGGTTGTGGATGCATGGAACGGCCTTCCGGAGGAGGTTGTGGAGTCAAAATCAGTGGTGGAATTCAAGCATGCATGGGACAGTCATAAGGCAATTCTGGGGGGTGGGGGTAAGAAGAAGTAGGCAGCTGGTTAACTAGGATCTGCAGCTTATCCAGTAGGTAGGGAAATGGGCAGACTGGGTGGGCCAAGCAGTCCTTATCTGCCGTCAAATTCTATGTTTCTATGTTTCTATTCTTA
This sequence comes from Neoceratodus forsteri, assembly GCA_016271365.2. Classification (NCBI taxonomy): domain Eukaryota; kingdom Metazoa; phylum Chordata; order Ceratodontiformes; family Ceratodontidae; genus Neoceratodus; species Neoceratodus forsteri. The sequence continues at coordinate 673,117,927 of CM057452.1, forward strand.
TTCTAGGATGGGAACTGTAGTTGACTAGGGAGGACAGCCTGATCTGGGGGCTAGGAGGGTGGCCCAGGTGAATGAAGGCTGGCCGGGAGAGTGGCTGGTCTAGGGCTTGGGGTGTTCCAGGTGCAATGAGGCTGGTCACATGGGAAGGAGAGTCTGGCCTGGGATCTGGAAGAATTTTCCAATTGCTGGGAGGAAGGTTAGCTAGGGGTGGAAAGCTAGTCCAGGTGCTGGTAGACTGGTCCTGCTGATGGAAAGCTGGCCATCTGGGAAGAGCAGGCTGGATTGGGACCTATAAGGGTGGTCCAGGTACAGGAAGACTGCTCAGATGAGAAGCTGATCCAGGGCTGGGTGATTCAGCTGCTGAGTGGAAGGTCATCTAGGGGTAGGAGGGTGGTCTGGGGACTGGAAGGGTGGTCCTGCAGCCAACAGGCTGGTCAGCTGGAAAGGGAAGGCTGGTATGGGGCCTGGAAGAATGGTTCAGGTGCAGTGAGGCTGGGTCAGCTGGGGAGAAGAGACTGGTCCAGCGACTGGATGAGTGGTCCAGCTTCTGGGAGGAAAGTCACTAGGTCAGGGGGCTGGAAAAGTGATGCTGCTGCTGGGAAGCTGGTCTGGGGTTTGAAAAGGTGGTCCAGGTAATGGGAAGCTGGTCAGCTAGGGAGGAGAGGCTGGTCCAGAGGTTAGAAGAATGATCAGCTAGGATTGGAGGCTGGTCCAGGGGATGAAAGGGTGATCCAGCTGCTGAGAGGGTGATGACTGGAAATCATAGGCAGGACCAGGGTTGGAATAATGGACCTGGGGCTGGAAAGGTGGTTTGTTAGGGGTGGAGGATGGTCAAGGGCCTACAAGGGTGCTCCAACTGCTGGGAGGCAGATTTTCTTGGATGGGAGGCTGGTCCCGTTGCTGGAAGGGTGGTCTCACTGCTAGAAGGCTGTTCAGCTGAGGAGGGAAGACTGATCCAGGGCCTGGAAAGGAGGTGCAAAGGCAAGGAGGCTGTCTGGCTGAGCAGCAGGGACTGGTCTGGGGGTAGTAACAGTGGTCCAACTGCTGGAAGGACAGCTAGGGGTAAGGTGGGGCTGATCTGGGGGTTGGAAGGGTAGTCGGCTGTCGGCTGGAGGTTGGTTCTATGGCTGAAAGTTTGTCCCAGCTGCTGAGAGAGTGGTTGGCTTGGAATAGTAGGCTGGTCCAGTAACTGGAATAGTGGTCCAGATGCCTAGAGGGTGTCTGCTGTGGGTTGAAGGCTAATCTGGACACTAGAAGGGTGTAGATGGTACAGGACTGATGGTCAAATGGGGTGGGACTGGTCCAGGGGTCAAGCCCCTTTAAAAGACTTTGGAGGGTCTCACACCCTTCATTAACCCCTAGGTGAAATCCAGACTAGCTTGACTGTGCAAGTTGCACTCAGTCCTGGTGTTCATCCGAACTAGCCAGTCTGGGGTTTACCATTTTGGTCCATAGTCTGGCAGGTTGGAATTCACTATATCCATATTTAGCATTGACTGTGTGACTAGAAGCTGTCACACCTGGCTTACTGAATGGGAATCATGTAATGTCTTTTACAAGAGTGTCCAGAGGACAGACTAGGTGGAGTGAGTCTTAAGACTTGGATTGTAAACATAATCCCAACTTTTAGCCATCGGCCAGAGAAGCCTCAGGGTATGGTGAAAGCAGCACCCTCAGATTACTGGGTAGGGTCTTGGCTTCACAACTTTAATAGTGCCTCATGGACAGGTGTCAAGAAGACATCTAATATCACTGGGGGTGACGTAATATCATTCCTTCACCCTTTCATGGTTTAGCAGATTAATGCAGGAAGGGATTAAAAAAGTAGAGATTATAATGTGGATGGCTGGGATGGATGGTATCCATGCTCCCCAGCTGTGCCTGTCCCAGCTCTGGTCACCCTGCTGCACCCCAGGACCACCACTACATTGGATTGAGGAGGTATGCTCACTGTGGAGAGGAATCAAGAATTTTTGCAGAGCTCTTGCATCAGATGGAGAGGTGTCAGGGCAGTAGTGGATACAGACTGAATTTGTAGGGCCACCCAAACGGATAACAAGTCTCAAATATTAACAGAAATAAACCAAAAAGTGTCCTGTGGAGTGGAAAAGGGGTCAGAGCCAAATCCGGCATCAGTGTGTCTACAGCATGCCACTCCAGATGCCAGAAAACCAGCACTTGAACTGGCATGTCACTATAGTTGCCAGAAATCCAGCATGCTGGGTCTGAAAAATGTAATTTCAATATGCATTTTAATTATTTCTTTTACTGCCATACTGCAGCCTGTGGTTGGCTGGGATACTGTCAAATCCATGGGTTATGACAGCATAGGTTCCCCCTAATCAACCAGTGCCTGACTGCTGAACTAATTAAAGTTTCTCTATCATTGAGTGGTTCCCCCTTCCTCACCCAATCTGCAACTGCTAAGCTAATTTGTTTCCCTGGTGTCTGGTGGTCCCCCTCTCTCACCCAATCCACCTATTTTAACCTTCCCCTGCCAAGGTAGCCCCCTGCCCCCCCCCCTCCATAATCATCTCCCTGGCTGTCTGGACATTATCTGCCCCACATACAGTATGTCCAGTATTGCTATTATAAAGTGCTGCACAGTGATACAGGGTATGGTCTGACAGTAGCTAAATCCATATACAGTGCATCCGTGTAAGTGCATAGACTAGGGCTGGGAGAACTTGGTGAAGTTCTGACCCTTATTAAATAAGAACCAGAACACGGTGATGTTCTGATTTATTCTAATTAGTTCTGATTTATTGACAAACATTTGAAAAAATGTGAAAAAAAGCACAGAATTGGCCAAAGTAGGTCATGTTTCACACAGAGGCACAAATGAAACAATTTATTGCATGATCTGTATAAAAATTACAGTAAAACTGCTAAATAAAAGCAATAACTGCTAACTGCTTCATGTCTAGGCTATACTGGTGGTATATCCAGCTCAGGCCCATAACGTTGAGTGTGCCAGAACCAGGAGAGAGAAAGATAGAGAGATGGAGACAAACAGAAGCAAGCACTATTTTGCATGCCTGCCCTGTACATTACAACGTACACATACTACACAGCCACACTGAGGCCAAGTTTAATTTTTTTATTTGTAATTTCTGTGACTGTAAAATTTCTTTTTGGCCCTCAGTAGTCTAGTCTTTCTCTCTCTGTCTCCTCTTCTGGATGGCACAAGTCAACATTTATTTTGCCAGCATACCCATGCCCTGGACCTGTACACAGTTCTGACACAGCATTCTTTTAGGGAGGCAATACAGCACAGTGGCTTAAGGCTCTAAGCTGCAAATCTGGAGACCTGAGTTTGAATCCCACAGCCCCCACTTGCAGACTGTGTGATCTTGAGCAAGTCACTTAACTTCCCTGTGCTCCCAGGTCGCACCAGTAAACAAGCTTTCAGCTTAGTGTGCTACTCCTGGTTAAACAATTACAAAACAAGCATTTGTCAATGTCAAATGTTTGCTTCCTGGCATTGGCACTGGTAGTGTAGAAGTTACAGAGCTGCATAATAGGAATGGCAGTGAAGTATTGAACTGAAGCCAACCCCACCACCACCCTGCAGAGAGTGACAGGCATTGGGATGTGCCTTTGGGTCGTCAGGCATAAACGCCATGCCATTTCACCACACCCTACCTTGCAGACACTGACAAGTGTCACAGTGTGCCTTTGAGTCTTTGGCCCTTATTCGCACCCCATTCCATCAGGAAATACAGTGAGATGGGAGCGGTATAGGAGAATGGGATGAACTTTGGGTCCAAAGGGTCCAAGGCATATCTCGATGCCTCTCACTGGCTGCAGGGTGTAGAATGGTATGAACATTACAGGCAAGAATCCCAAGTCACACCCCTGATGCTTGTCATTCTCTACAGGGTGGGGCATTATGGTTGGAAACCTTAACACCTCAGGCATTTGTTGGTATTTTCCCTCCAAATTTTCAACATGTTATTTTTGTGACCCCCACCTCATGAACAGTGGCAATATCAGTTTGTTAGCCGAAAGCTGCTTATGCACAGCGACTACGGCATTTAGCACCACAGGTGCAAAGACACATTCCGAACAGGATGTGAAAAATGACAGCTGTACTGTTCATGGGGAGGTGTAAAAAATGGCAATGTTGCAAATCTGCAGTAAAAATATTAAAAAAACTGGCGAAGTCACGAGTGTGCATAGAAACTGTGCAACGCACACCCGGAACGTAATTAGGTTGGGGATTTTTTACAGCAGATTGTCAACACAGGCACTTTGGAACCTCCGATCATGAACAGTGTCACTGTGATTTTCTTTATCTGTCCCAAACAATGATTTCCCACAATGACCACGCATCTCTGCGCTGAAAGTGTGAAAACACCTTTCGGCCATGTTGTGAAAAATGACATCTGTACTGTTCATAAGGAAGTGTGGAAAAATACCACTGGTGAAAATCTGGACTGAAAATATTACAAAGTCATAAACTTACAAGGGTGCGTGGAAACTGCGCAATGCTCATGTGTAACAAAGTCATTTATGGACTTTTGTTACCAAATTTTCAACATAGCCATTTTAAAACCTCTGCTCTTGAACAGTGTAACTGTGATTTTCCTAATCTGTCCCAAACATTGCTTTCACACACCGACTGCACCATTGTGCGCTACATGTGTGGAAGCACATTTTGGGTGACGTGAAAAATGGCAGCTGTACTGTTCATAAAGAAGTGTAATAAAATGACAATGTTGAAAATCTGGAGTGAAAATATTGAAAATTCACAAACTTACGAGCGTGCGTAGGAACTGTGCAATGCACGTCAGAAACAGTCATTTTTAGGAATCTTTCACCAATTTTTCAACATAGCCATTTTAAGACCTCTGCTCATAAACAGTGTCACTGTGATTTTCTTAATGTGTCCCATACATTGATTTTGCACACCGACTGCGCCATTGTATTGCACTACATGGTAGAACACGTTTAAAGATGTGAAAATGACAGCTGTACTGCTCATAAAAGTGTAATAAAATGGCAATGTTGAAAATCTGGAGTGAAAATATTGAAAATTCCCAAACTTACGAAGCGTGTGTAAGAACTGCATAGCGCTGCGGCTAAATAAAAATCATTTTAGAATTTTTCCACCAAATTTTCAACATAGGCCTTTTGAGAGCCCACCTTGTGAACAGTGGCAGTGTCGTTTTGTTACTTGGTCCAGAAAGGTGATTTCATGCAGTGACTGCGAAATCACCCTTCGGGCCTGATTAACGCCATGACAGTGAGAACATTCATGAGAAGGGGTCCCAAAAACCCCATGTTGAAAATTTGGTGCAAAAATACCAAAAAATGCCTGAGATATACAGCAAAGTTGAAAAAACCCTATCTATCCCATTATACAGCTTACCTGCATTTCCTCAATTAGAGGTCAGCTTTGAAGAGTGCAGACATGTTCCCGGTCCACCGAAGATCGTCGTGCCGGAGTCCGGAGGTAAGTATGGTGTGGGGGGGGGTGTGAGGAGGCAGGTGTGAGTGGTGGGCATGGGTGGGCTTGGTGAACACAGAGGAAATGTTTTCTTGTTTACAGGGCTTTTTTAACAGGTAGACGACCCGGGACGTTTGCCACGCTGGGGTGAGCTCCCAGCATGGCAGCTAGAAGGCTGTTTGGGGGCGGCTGGAGCCGAAGGGATTGGGCACCCCATCGGCCATACAGACTTTTGTCACGCTGTGGTGGTCTCCCAGCCTGGCAGCTGTAAGACTGTTTGGGAGGTCTGGAGCCGATGGGAGATTGGGCACCCCCTTCACCCAGATGCATGTGTTGCCTCGCTGGGGTGGGCACCCAGCGTGGCATCTGGAACTCTGTTTGGGGGGGAGCGCATCACAGCTGATGGGGGATTGGGCACCACCATCAGCTATACGGTGTGTGCATGGGGGGGCAAGCACGCAGTATGCGTGTACGTGTGCGTAAAGGGGGAGCACGCATGAGCAGGCGATATCTTATCGCTGTTCACTGAAGCGTAGCACCCTCTTTCAACTGTATGCCACTACATTTTCAACTGCTGTCATAGACAGCTCCAGCAGTGATTGGAGAACTGCAACCATGCCTGCAAACACACTGACTGAATTGGAAGACGCTGACACACACCTCCGAAAAACTCGGATGATGGCACTATGTTTCTTGCACATGCGTGCAAGCAAACATAAAAAGACAGCCACAGTGAAACCAAGAATACACTTTATTTGTGATTTCTGTGACTGAAACATTTCTCTTTCGCCCCCCCCCCCAGTAGTCTAGTCTCTCTCTCTCACTGTGTCTCCTCTTCTGGATGGGGCAAGACAACATTCATTTTGCCAGGATGCCCATGCCCTGGGCCCACAGATGGCTACAGTAAAACCAAGAATATACTTTATTTGTGATTTCTGTAACTATAACATTTCTCTTTGGCCCCCCAATAGTCTAGTCTCTCTCTCGCACTGTCTCCTCTTCTGGATGGCACAAGTCAACATTTATTTCGCCAGCATGCCCATGCCCTGGACCCACAGACAGGCACGATGAAACCAAGAATACACACTTTATTTATGATTTCTGGGACTATAGCATTTGGCCCCCACTAATCTAGTCTTTTTCTCTCTTTCTCCTCTGGATGGCTCAACTTAGTCAACACTTATTTTGCCAGCATGCCCATGCCCTGGGCCTGTACACAGACAGCCACAGTGAAACCAGAATACACTGTAAACAAGTACATAAAAAAATGCCATTACTTAACTATACAACTGCATTTAAATCTTTGTGGCTCACTTGCCTAGTTCCACATTTTGAGAACAGACTGATGAGTCAACGACACAACTGACTGACCGACTGACCACAGCAGCTGCAGCCCACGTACAAATCTCCCCACCATGTGACTATTACTGTGGTCCTCCAGCTCCTGTGCCCAGCTCCAACCTCTTCTCCTCACTCTTTGTTCCTCCTGGCGCCTCCAGCGACATCTGCATGCAACTTAGGCATGCCTAAAAATTGCCCTGCTTTTCACAGACCCAGAACTGGACTTCTGCAGTGAAGTACATATTTATCCAGGTCCATGGATTCAGGATTTGATCCGGTGGTCCGGTTTTCAAATGGAACAGCCCACCCAGCCCTAGTGCAGACTAAGTCATATGTCAGCAATGCTTGCTTTCAGACTTGTAACTCTGCCATGGTACACTCTTTTGTCACCAAACTTGCATGGTACCTTCCATACCAGCCCCTCAAGGTCACATTGAGGATGATCTGTACCTCCCCAAATGGTTGTTTGAAAAACTAACTGTGCATGTCTTCATTATGCAAACAACTAATCCAAATGTGAGTGACAGCATATTGCCTGTGCAATCACTAGCATGGTGAATTGTAACTGCAAAAGTGGTGGGAATATGGCATAGCACCAGGTGCATGGTTTGCATGACAAGATCCATGCAGCAGGCACCTGACACTACTGCCATAGTCATCAATACAACCCCCAATGACCTGTACCATTGTGCATGCTTCCTGTGAATATCAAGTCTGAATTTTAATGTACCTTTGTGGTCTAACCTGGTGGTCAAGTGGCCCTATATCAATCAATGGTAACTATTTCTTTCCTGGTATGCAGAAGATACTCCAGCCATAGCCCCATTCCTGAGCATTCCAATGTTCAGTGGCCCTGTGCACCACATAACTGTTCTTCTTGCGTGTTAATGGATGGTCTGGCTCGCAAGGTATCAAATCACTGTAAAAGTACTCATAGTACTTTTTATGGTCATAGGATCTCTGTGCCTTGTGTATTTTATGGTCATAGGATCTCTGTGCCTTGTGTACTAGGTGGTGAGGGTACTGTGGAGACATTGTGTAGGGCACATCATGGGCTTGCATACCGGCACTATTAATCACAGGGCCTTCCTCTGCCCCTTTGCCTGTACTGTTACACTGACTTGTGCAATACTGCAAGCAAAGACTGGATAACCCTTTGTGTTTATATAAAAGGGGAAGGGGACACAAAAGTTATCTAAAATAAATATGATGGCCTCCATTGGTGTGGACACTCGCTGAGTTGAGAGATGGTGGACATACTGTAGCTCCACTTTGGGTGGGTATTCCACTCCCACTGTGGCCATTCTGGCACCCAATGTGGATATTATGCATCTCTGGGAAGGCACTGCTGCTCTAGGGTAGACATTCTGATACTCAGGGTGGTCAGTCCTCCACTCTGAGTGGGCATCCTAGCCACCAGGATGGTTATTGAGACACAGTGGGTGGGCATTCCAGCCATCAGGGTAGGCATTCTGACCCCAGGGTGGGCATACCTGCTCCCAGGGTGGCCAGTCCATCTCTGGGGGGTGGAGATACAGAGGATAGTCATTCAAGTGCCCAGGTTGGATAGTCTAGGGAGGGGAGACCAGTATGAGGGCTGGAAGGGTGGTCAGCTAGGATAATGGAGAGTGGGCCTAGAAGGGTTGTCCAGTTGCAGAAAGAGTAGTCAGCTGGGGATCAGAGGCTGAGATGGTGATTTTGCTGCTGGGAGTATGACTGGCTGGAGGTCAGAGGCTGGTTTGTGGGCCATAAGCGTCTGGAAGGTGCAGTGTGGGTAGTTCAATGGTGGAATGTTGGTCTGGCAGTCAGGCACCTTTTGAACACTTTGGAGGGTCCTCATGTTCTTCATTAACCTGGTGCCTAGAATAGCTGGAATGGCCAGACCGTGCATGTTGTGCCACTTCAGTTGGTCTGTCCAAACCAGGAAATTCTATTTTTACCATTGTGGTCTGGTCGTGGTTTCACCAATCCACTTGGAGTTGGCACAGAAATAAATAAACACAAGCATTACTTGACATCACCATTGGTGATACAAAATAAAACCATTGTTCATATGCACTGGTAGCAGCACTAACAAAATTATATACTGTAGAACAGATTGTATTTGATGTAAAATATTTATAGCTATGTTCACTTAAGTGAAAATTTCTCTAAAATAAAATGGCGCTAACTGGTCAAAATTGCACATTTTCAATGGACACAAATAAGGAGCTAATTGCAGAGCGTGAAATTAAATTTGTGCAACTGTGGCCGATTAGAGCCACGCGCTAAATTTAACTTGCACAATAATAAACAGTTCTACAGTATTCAATTTCAGTGATCTGGTACACTACCTGCCTCCCCCAGTTCACTAATGCTGCAGCAACATACATTTTGTCCACACTTATTACGATGCCAGCAAAGTGCCACCTGACATTACAGCGCCAGGCATTTTGTCTCCCTGGAGGTGCAGCGCCAAAGCACCCTCCCAGGAAACAGTCGGATTTGAGGAGGGCTTCATCTCACCCACACCTCCATAACAAAATATAGCCTTCTCCAGGCTGGGCATGCCCCAGAGGGAGTAGAAACTGTGTGGGAGCAAAAGGTGACAGAAGTGAGGGTGATCTAAAACAAGATCACCCCTATAACTGTCGCCCTTGTTGCAGCACCAAAACTGCCATGTCCAAAATCAATTGGCAACTTGATGGGATACACCCCCCCAACTAAGTATGGTTCAGTTGGAGGCACATCCACATCTAGGCCAGAAAGTCATAGGTTCTAGTCCTGCACAGGGATTGGGATCATACCATAAATGCCAGCAGCTGGGAGCATGCTGCCTATTTATATGGCTGTTCCACAGCATGCTCCCAGCATCATTTGGATGATGGTGGACCAAGGTGGTGTGCAGAGGGATGTGCCACTCCCCATCCATCATGGCAGCAGTGACTTGCAGGTACGGGGGATGGAGGGTGGTGTTGCCGGTGCCACAGGCGGGGGCCACTGACCACTAATGAGGGGGCTGAGGGGCTAGGATCAGGGGTCGGGGTGGTTGAGCTGTGTAGTACCGGTTTGCTGGGGGGCACTGTCTTGTGGACCAGGGCTAGGATCCAGCAGTGTGTGTGGGGAGGGGAGAACTGTCATATGGGATCGGGCAGGGGCTCATTGTTGGGGGAGGGATGAGCCATCTTACCAGACCAGGGACAGAGCTGTGTGTGTGTGTGGGGGGGGTGTACTGGCACACCATACAAGGGACAGGGCTGTGCTGTGTGTGGGGGGTGTACTGGCATACCATACTGGATGGGGGTTCTGATGTGGGGGGTCAACCATCATAGGGTACCGAGGATGGGTCTTGGACAGGGGCAGGACAACTAGTCAACGGGCACCAGTGCACTCCCCAGGTGCCTGTGTATGCTATGCACGCACCTGGACCTGCACCTTCCCACACTCCCCTGCTTCTGTGAAGCAGGGAATCCACTCTGGAACCCAGGATGGGCATACAGTTGGCTGCTTGCCTGGGTCTACTATTCTACCCCCCTCTGCCCCACTTGATCCTGCATGCTGGTGGGGCGGAGTTGCAGACAGGTTGCCAGTAATGGTGTATACTGGCCAGTGCTTACCAGTCCACGAGTGTCGAGCTATGTGGCTGGGGTATGCACCTTTGGCACCTACCTTATGCCCCATTAGTGCATTGGCACTATTTACTGTAAATGGCAAAAAAGACAAATTCTGTTTTTTTTTTTTTCAATCAATACTGTCCGAATGATCCAGAGCACCCCCATTAAAAGCGATCCAGGGTGCATCAGTATATGCATACGCACACACACACACACTCACGTATACATACACACAACATTACACAAGTCGTATTCTGCTTTTTTTAAGCAATGCTGTCCAAGAGACCCAAAGCCCACCCCACCCCCCAAAAGTGATGCAGGGCACATGCATTCCCCACTCGCATACTAACTTGAAATGTCTTTTTTTCCTTTTTATCAATGCAGTCAATTCTCAACATCTAGATCTCTCCCTTTCATGCCCACTGAATTGAAATAAATACAACAGTCAAATTCTTCAGAACAGCAGAGACTTACAGTATATAAAATATAACAGGAGACACTTGTGAGGGTCACATTCTGGAACAGATAATTTGCCAGGGAGAACAGTATAGCACAGAAAACCATATTCCCTGACAGCTACACAGATTATTATGTTTGCTTGCATGCATGTGCAAGAAACATAGTGCCATTATCCGAGTTTTCATGGGTGTGTCACCCATCTTCCAATGCAGTCAGTGTGTTTGCAGGCGTGGCCACAGTTCGCCAATGAATGCTGCAGCTGTCTATGACCAGCTGAAAATGCAGTGGTGTACAGTTGAAAGGCAGAGCTCTGCTTCAGTGAGCAGCGAGAAGCTACTGCCTGCACATGCGCTCACACACACACACGCATATTACATGCTAATGCACCCCCACACACCACACACACACACACACATATCTGTATGGTCGACGAGGGTGCCCAATCCTCGCCGGGCTCCAATGTCCCCCAAACTGACAACCAGGTGCCACAAGTCCTGCATCGTAATTCCGATGGGATGGGGCTTCCATACAAATTTTTCAAAATTATCATTACGATCGGAGAAGCAGGGCATATGGCCCAGTAAAACAGGCACTGTACAAGCTGAACTTGTCGGCATCATTGTGCTACCCATTGCAACTACGAGTACTTTTTAAGGGGGAGCAGCTCACTTTTGACTCACCTGCAGAAGTGGAGCTGTTTCTTGCAGACATAACGGGAGATTCAGGGCTTCAGCAAAATTCTACCCCAATGCCACAAAGAGAAGCCCCCCTGCCTATGGACACAACCGCCCCTCGAGGTAATCTTCCTAGCTGCGATGTCACTCCCTCATCGGCACCACAATCTGGAAGCGACTGGTAAATGCAACAGCATGGGAAACAAAAGAAGAACCCCCCATGACTGTGAAGAACATCCCACCGCATACAGACAGACAGCAAAGAAACCAGTCGAGGAGTCACTAGAGAAAACATCTATCTGGCAGTAGCAGTTCATCTGCATACTCCACTCCAGCGAAAACGTCCAACTGTTACAAGCCGCTAAGGGATCTCTTACCGGCGGCATTAGTCATTCCAAAAAAGAGCAATAATCCGGACACAGATCCCCACTTGGTGAACGAAGATTTGACTGCTGAATGGGCCCCGCTTGATAAAGATTGGACAGCAGATCCTCGGATCCTCAGATCAGAGCTGAGAGCTATTGACCCAAACGAACAGATCCCAGAAGAAAGAGTATCCTAGTGCCATAATATTTCTATCTGTGTAATAAGGAAAGTGGTGCGGCTAATAGACCTGGGGGCCCATCACTAATTACGGCACTGTGTGTGCTTAAACCAGTCCTGAGACCCCCGAGGCTGACTCCTGGGTCAACAGCCAGGACTTTTCCTAAACCACACTCCATGGGGTAAAGACGTGCTCCATTACCTAATTTAGCCGCACCGCTAGCATTTCCGCAGGGATGCTGTGGGTTCGCTCTCACAGCATTTCTTCTGGTAGTGTGGAATTTTATATTACAGTATGTTGTTGATGGGATATACTGTTTAATCCTCGAGCAAAAAGCAAAATGTTAATGCCATATTTACGGTGAAAGTTGTTTACAGGGCTTGTTGCAGTATTTTGATGTTACTTCAGGATGGGTATGTTGCCCTGCCCTTCGTGCCATTACCATGATTTGTGGTCAGTTATCCCTGTTCTTCCTCCTTCACAATGGCCAGTTGTGCTGTTCAATCTTGAGGCATACAGCTGACTTAGTACAAGTGCCAGGATGACCCCTGCCTCCTTATTGCCGCTGACTGTTTAGTGGTGCATTTACTGTCTCCCTTTACCAGCCCAAAGTGGGTATGTTAGCTCACTGTGGTGTTAAGCTGGCTGAAGTTACTTTCTTTACTCAACCCTGGTGTTAACTGTTCTCTAGATAGGGTATTAGGGCTGTCATACTTTCTGAACCTATCCGAAACCTTGTACGAATAAAGAGCATAGGAGACCAAGGGGTAGCTCCTAAACAGGGTAAGAAATTGTGGAATCATATTGAATTTTCATTCACTTATCCATTAGACAGCTAAACCAGTTATCAGTTAAATTGTTTTTGCATCAGCAGATTAAAAAACACTGGTGACTTGGCCCCCCCCCTTCCCTCCTCTCATCTTTGACATAAGCTCCCCTAGGGAGATCTTAGGTGCGTACGCCCGACGGATACGTATGACTGGTAACCCCAGTACTTATATAGGATGAGCGAAGAGCTTACTTTGTATACCAAGGTAAGAGATAGGGTCTTCACCTCTACCATGTACTCCCTCCCCCAACCCCAGGAGCAGTATCTGACCATTGGGAGGTCGAGGAATTCGGCCTATCTCCCTGGCCGGTAAGATCCTGCACACCCAATATATGGTCGAATAGGGCAGCTATTCAAGCTAATAGTTTTTATGTTTGCTTGCATGCATTTGCAAGAAACATAGTGCCATCACCCGAGTTTTCATAGGTGTGTCACCCATCTTCCAATGCAGTCAGTGTGTTTGCAGTATGCAGCCACAGTACGCCAATGAATGCTGCAGCTGTCTATGACAGCAGCTGAAAATACAGTGCCTTACAGTTGAAAGGCAGAGCTCCGCTTCAGTGAGCAGCGAGAAGCTACTGCCTGCACATGCCCCCACACACACGCATATTCATGCTAATGCACCCCCACACACACACCTGTATGGCCGACGAGGGTGCCCAATCCCTATCGGCTCCAATGCCCCCCAAACAGACAACCGGGTGCCACAAGTCCCGCGTTGTAATTCCTATTTTTTTTCTGATACTGTGTTCGACATTTTCGTATTGATCTCAGTTCTTTGATAGGATACTTGTTGAAGCATCTCTGCTGCCATTATGCTGAGCCAGCCAGCGGGCTGTTCCATCGGGAGGGACGATGCCAACAGAAGCAGATTGCCTTCCCAGTTGGTGCATGTGGGTAGCCTTTGATGCTTGCACACCAAGAACAAAAATAGTAATGTGCACAAAACGAAGTCATCTTCAGCTTCAAGATATGAATGCTTATGCGGGATACTGCACATGCTTAGTATAAACTGCAAAACACTAACGGGACTTCAGTGTGAGAAAATAATTCTCATATTGGCTGATGGGGATGGCTGAGGGTGTCTGTCCTGCTGCTAAACATCCTGTGTCACCCAGCGGCTACAGGTTGAGATCTGGCTTGCAAGGGGTTAAATCGACTCCCTGTGCAGAAAGTCATGTAGCAACTCGGTTTCTGAAATGTGGCCATTGTATATTGAATGAGGAAGAAGAGATGCTGCACTCAGGGGTGGGTGGTGCCAGGTGGGATTCACTCTACCCCATCAGTTTCTATGAGCTTTTTCAGCCGAATCATAGGGTGATGTGTTTTGGAATCTTTCACACCCAAGATTCTGCTGATTTTTTAAAACCTCATTAGCTAGGATAGAAAAAAAATAGTGCCTGTGTACTATGCTGGATTCTCCGGCTGTGCAACTTTGGGGTTTTTGGGAGCTTCTCAGTGGCGGGCTGTGTCCCAAATGCTGTCCCGCTGTACGGCTGAGTAGCTTGAGAAAAGCTGGATCTCAAAAATGTTCAATCAGGAGGTGGAAGGTTGAAGAATGTTGAGGAACTGCAGGGGTTTGAGTCAGCCCCCACAGCTGTGAAGTGGGCCCCACGGTGTAGTGCTGCCATTTACTTATAATAGGAATGGGCGGACGGGGGCTCTATTTGAAAAATAAGCACCCAATAGTGCCACAAACTCAAAGTGTATTTAAAGCCCTTTCTAGAAACATAAGCTATGTACACCATGTGCCTGATTTTAAAAACATTCATGCCACACTAACAGGCTTAGTGCCTCCCAACACAAGCTTAGCGCCCTAATAGCGCATCCGACAGCCTGGTCTTTTAGCATGCCCACTGCTGTACTGCCGAGTGTTGTGCAGAGTTAGGCTGAGAGCACGTCTGCACTAAATTCACATTACACAGACTGAAAATATTTTCATACAGGGTGCAGTCACACAGTGGTAGATTGAAACGGTCTTGGAAGTGCTAATAGCCAGCTAGCACAGCACTAGTTAAGGCTTCTGCTCCATGAACCGTTTCTTATGATTTACCCTTCATGCCCACCTCTCTCTGGGACTGCCCCTATCTGTAAGCATCCTCCCAGCCCCATTTTCCACAATCTCCGGCACTGACCCACATCCTCCCCGGCTTTTCCCTAGGGCAGTGACCCTCCAGGCACAAGAGAAATATACCCTTCAGAACATAACGTCTCAACTGTCCCACATTAGGAAGAACTGTTCCTCATTTTGCCTCAAAAAAAACCAAAACTGTTCCATATTGAAACGGTCTGTCCCACAGTGTACAAAGAAAAAATCCAAACAATAAGTATGAAAAATGCGTTGTTCAGTGAGCAGCAAACTTTCTGAACATGAAATCATACATTCCTACAGTGTCCTGGGCTTCTGTCTCCATGATTTGATGAGGTGCCCCACATTTTGTTTTTTTTTTTGTTCCACATTTTGAGAGGCAGTGTTCCACATTTGGAGAATGAAAGGTTGAGAGCTATGCTTCATAAGTGTTGTCCCTTCATCAAGGGACTCCTCTGTGGGAAAGTTCAGGCAGTGGGAGTGGGGCCCGAGAGTGCCCATGTTATCTACATCACTCTGGAGTTCAGTTTTCTTGTTCAGTTTCCAGTCTGCAGAACTTTGGCATGCTACAGCCTCCCTGTACCTGCAGATTAGTGTGCCAATGCAAAGTCCAGGCCAGCATCCTCCTCCCATCATGTTCCTGCTGAACTACTATCTGAGGTCCCCAAGGTGGCAGTGCTGCAGTGAGGAACATAACCCTCTTCCCCCCCAAGGAAGTGAGTGTCCTGAGGGATGCTTGATCCACCTTTCCTCACCCAGCTCCCAGCGACTCGAGCTTGTTCCTTAACATGGGTTGCTGGCATTGCACGCATTAGCTGTACTGCTGTGCCAATGGGCTAGCTCAGAAAAACAAGTTCTCTCAATGTACTACTCATAGCATGCTGTTAAAACAGGACTTTGCACTTAGACAAGTTGTCCCTGCTCTTGAACCACTGCCACATATCAGCAATAATAAATGAAACTGTACATCTCTGGTAGTCTAGTGGATCCCCCTCCAACTCTCTGTCCCCATGCCACTTGTTGACAACACAATAGAAATATATTCTGCTTGCCTTGTGACCCACCCATCCCCACCCGCTGTTCTCATTCCACTTGTTGGTAGCACCAGACTCATGCCCTGGTAGTCTAGTGAGCCCACCCCTGTTTCCATGCCATTTGTTGGTAACAGTAGACATATTCCCTGGTAGGCAAATATCCCACCTTCCTCCAGGTACCAATATCTGTGTACCCACCCCCTCCCTGAGCCAGAGATGCCATCTGGCACTTATTCACCACTCACCTCCTCTATCAGCTGCTGTTTGTCACCCAAATGAAATACATAGGAAAACACCTAAGTCCAAATGGCATACAGGCATGCACCCAGGCTTAGTTGTGTTTCATGTCATATTGTGTTATGTACCCATAACATTGTAATGACAAATATTAGGATACCCAAATGTGAGGCTGCTTAGTTACCACCACCTCTCATGACCACATCAGTTGCCACTCCTAGATCCCATCAACACAGTATAACATGTAACAAAACTAAGTCCACATGCATACACATTTGCCATTTGGGCTTATTTTGTTCCTGTACATTTCATTTGAATGACAGACAGTGACTAGTGTAGTAGATGAGAGTTGGGTAAGTGCTGTCCGCTACCTCAGGGTAAAGGGAGGGGTGGGTACATGGCCATTTACACCTGGGGGGGAGGTGGGTCACATCAACAAGTGGCAGAGGTATGGGGAAGGGGTGAGGGGGGAGCAACAGACTACCAGGGAATATGTGTGTTGTTACTAACAAGTGGCATGGTGACAGGGAGTAGAAGGGGGATCCACTAGACTATCAGAGATACACGAGTATAACTATTGTGGCTGGCATGGGGTTCAGGTGCAGGAAGCTGGTACTATATGCCTCTCTGTGCAATATTTCCATATATACAAACATATGGAGGCATTGCACAGAACTGCTAATGGCCACATAATGACATACAAATGGTCTCCTCACCTTTGTTGCCTTATTTAGTCATTAGCATGGTGTCATTTGAATGTGACAGTCAGTAGCAAAGGCACTAACCCATTTGGGATGTGTTAGCCCCCTTTGCTCCTGGGTGTCAGTTATTAGCAGAGGGCTGTGGTTCACTGCAGCTTGACACTTTGCATGGTGCTTCCACGGTCCTATATTCATATTCATACATGCCAGACAGAAACTCTGTGCATGTACAGATATATCTCTGTCACAACAGCAGCATGCCAATTAGCACACTGAAGTGTACTTTGCACATTGCTGTTGGCAGCTTTTAAATATGGAACCCCACAACTCAGTCTAATGCCTCTCCTAGTTGTATGCATACAACCCTAGTTAAAAGGCAAAGAACCTCTGTGCGCAAACACTGAGGCAAGGGTTACCCCAAAGGGCATTTGGCTGGGAAGCCAAGTTTCAAGAAAATACAAAATCACACATGCCCCCACAATGCAAAGCATCATGGGCTACATGTGCAAATCACCACAGAATGTTGATGCACACCCCAGTTGTATACATAATTCTGTTTTTCCCTTATTGTTAAGTATGTGCATTGTAGTAGAATGGTTAATGAGCTACAGCTGCACTGATTATATTTATTGCCATTATGTTTAGTTGAAAACAAAGCACAATACTGCTGAGCAGACACTGCAGAAACCACATAAGGTATAGGGTGCTGACAATAGTTCCTAGGATAACCACAACGCCAAAAATTGTGCACGCATCCCCCTTCTTTCTCCAACAAAGATGCAGCTCTGTATTTTCAGTGCAAAAAAGTGTTGACGTTTCTTCCAGTACCAAACTCTTAAAAACACTTCCATTCCATGCTTGACATGTTTTGGAATATGTTTCTTTTCTCAAAGGCATGTTACACAGTAAGGGGAAGACCCTTTATATAGAAAAATGACATCATCAGAAGGTGACATTTGAGTTGTGTAGCATAACTGACATAAGTTCATACAAACGGGAAACTGCAGAAGTTAAAACATAAGTGTGTATATAAATAATAAGTAAATGAATACACCATAAATATACCAGCACCATACAAAATTAAAATACAATCTTGCCTCCTACACAGAATAAGTTACAAGGTCTCCTGGTCTATGGAGACTGCATGTGAATGTCAAATTCCTTCTTACTAGTAACAGAAAATGCAGTTATCTATTAGGATCTATTATATATCATTTTTTATCATTGCCATTGTTATTTTAAAGTGGGTGGGTGCATTCTGAGTTTCAAGATTGATCGCCACAAACAGGTAATAAATCCAGTTCCTGGTTGCAGACCACATCTGAAAGAGATAAACAGAAAACCGATTCATCAATCAAACAATACTATCATACAATAGTTACATAAATCAGCACTTGCACTGTCTTACTTACTATAACCTTACTTTCTGGATCTGTGTAAAAAATGGAGCCAAGTCATAGTCATCATTTAGCCTGGGGGGAGGGGGTACATGCTCCTAACAGGAAGATCCAGAATGCTTCTCTTTTTAGTAGGTGGTTATCACAGTTTCCTCCTCTTGGGTTGGGACTCACCTTGTCTATTGCCCTATATGTGAAGTCATGTTCTGTTTTGTTCTCAACAGAATGTATATGCTGTGCATTCATGTACTGCAGACTGCCGTTAGTTATTGCATGGCAGTGTTCCCCCACCTGCATTTTAAATTGTCTGATAGTTTTGCCTATATGAAAAGTCCCACATTTGCATAGTGCCACATAAATTACTCCACAGGAGTCATGGGTGATACATTGCCTGATGATCTGGAGTCTATGCAGTAGGAAGGGAAATGAGCAAACTAGGCATGCTAAGCGGTCCTTATCTGTCGTCAAATTCTATGTTTCTATGTCATATTGGTTACTTGAATGTGGGTTATTAAAACAGTTACCTTGTGAGGTAACCTTGCATGCAGTGCACCATTTACAAGGATAGCAGCTCTTAGGAGTCCCTGGTACCCATATTGGGTTTCCTTGGATTTTCTGTCTGCTATGTATCAGTGTGTCCCTAAGTGTTGGTGCTTTTCTATAGGCCATTCTAGGGGGTTCTTGGGTAATCTTCCTTAGTGCAACATATACTTGCTAGACGTGCCTCTGATTCTTAATAATGACTTCAAACTTGCTGGCATTGGCAGAGAAAGTTGTCACAAAGTTAAATATTTATATTTCTGACTAGCCTGGGTGTCACTTGTAATAGTGCAAGTTTGTCATGTACCTGTACTTGTACGTTTGTTACATAAACTTGAATTAGAAAAAAATAGAGTAGATGCTAGGGACCGGTTTACTTTAAGTAGCAATACTTGCACCAGAGGGCACTCTATAAAATGTTCGGGGGGGGGTGTTAAAAAACTATTTCAGAAAGTACTTTGTTACCAAAAGGGTGGCAGAATGGAACATACTTCCAAACTTATTCATGCTGAGATGATGGGGGAAGGAGAGATTCAAGAGGGATGGCAAATCCCTTTCATACACTGTATTCTATTTAACTGGTTCAGAATATAGATTGTTTTGACAGATAACTATTGCTTGTGTCATGTACATTGTGGTTTGATTGAAGTGAGGGGACAGGTTTAGGGAAGGGTGGAGGGTGGTAGGATGGGGGGGTGAGACAGAGTCATTGTATTGGAAGGATTGTACACTGTGGTAACTTATCCTGTTCTGTCTCATTTATGTATCTAAAACTTTCAATAAACATTAACTTGAAAAAAAAAAGAGGGATGGAAAATTTGGGGTGAAAATGCCAAGGAACGCCTGAGATGTTAGGGTTTCCGACCATAACGGCCCACCCTGTAGAGATTGACAGGCATCAGGGCTGTGACTTGGGATTCTCACCTGAAATGCTCATACCATTCTACACCCTGCAGCCAGTGAGAGGCATCGAGGTGTGCCTTGGACTCTTCGACCCCAAACGTTACCCCATTCTCCTATACAGCACCCATCTCACCATATTTCCTGATGGAATGGGGTGAGCATAAGGGCCAAAGATCCCAAGGCACACCGTCACACTTGTCAGTGTCTGCAGGGTAAGGTGTGGTGAAATGGTGTGGCTGTTATGCCTGACGACCCAAAGGCACACCCCAATGCCTGTCACTCCCTGCAGGGTGGTGGCGGGGTTGGCTTCAGTTCAATACCTCACTGCCATTCCTATTATGCAGCTCTCTAACTCCTACACTACTAATGCCAATGCCAGGAAGCAAACATTCGGCATTGACAAATGCTTGTTTAGTAATCAGACGCATCTGATTCCAAAGTGATCTTTTCTTGACAGTGTTTTTAATACAAATGCTACCTACTGTACATGTACGCTTTTATAATTACACGAATACTATTTCAAAATATCTGAATCAAAAAGGACACACAATTTAGTCAGTAATTTGAGAGAACTTCATTAGAGATTTTTGCTTCTGGTGGAAAACAACAATACAGTAACAAACACTGATGCTGTTTCTCCCCACCCTAGCCATTTTTGTACAGTCACAACATTTTCAATGTGCTTAAATTCAATTCTACCATGTACCTAATGCACTCTTTCTCAGGTGAAAACTGCAGAACCTGACATTTCAGTGAGAATATAAGAGCTAAGTTAAACTTCTTACATAGCAGAGACACATTTAAACTAAGAAAAGTTAATCCATCCAGTCTGAATGTAAAAGTACTGTTAACTGTTACCAGATTCAAACAGACCCAGCAGAAATACAGTCTGGTTATGCTGGACACAGGAAGCATCTGGTGTATTGTGGGAGTTGTAGTTGGAAATATTTTGAAGAGAGAGAGCAGATTTGTATTCAGTGTGTAAAACCATTGAAGAAATTCAAGTGACAGCCAGGCATGCATATGATAGTGTACTGTTCTCTGAAGGCACCCAAAAGCTACAGACATCTCTCTATCTTCCTTGCTTCCTTCATTGCTCCCTCCCTTCCTCCCTTCCTTTCTTCCTTCCTATAAATTGATGTCTGGGAAAGGCATACTGAGCCAAGAAAAAATGTACTCCAAGGACTGCAATATCCTTAAAAGAATCTAACAAAAGGCAACTATGGGTGTGCAAGTAACGATTAGAATTTCCCAAATGCCACAAATAATGCATTATTCATGTCTAACTTAACTGGGAAATGCAATATTTAATAAAAAAAATCAAAATAAATAGCCCCTACCCTCTACCCTGTAGGATATACAACTGTAACCCCCCTACAAATAGGGGTTCCCAAAAAGTCTTCCTTGAGATTGCCTAAATGCTCACTGCCAGGCTAATGTCCTGCATTTTAACAGTTTAAATGTGATTACCAGAGCTTGTATAGCCTCTGTGTACTGTCTCATTAAGAGCTGCCTAATTGCAGCTTAAGTAATCTGAGAGGGAGCTCTGTTGAAAGATGCAACTATTTACTGAAAATCATTTAGCGTGATAATGATAATGTAGTTTGTCTAACCTGCTTTCTTTGTCGCAAGGACTGTTTTGTTTGTCTCCACTATCTTGGTCCTGGACTGCAAATTGGACCAAACAGTACTGGTGGGACCTCAAATGTAGCCGGACTACAGGAGCTGTCTGAGTTCAAAATCTGTATGAACTTTAGTTTGGAGCCTTTTTTTGCACCTTTTTTGCAACTGAAGGGGGAGCTCTTGCTTTGACTGACAGCCAAATCAGCCAACCAAATCTTTTGGATCTTGGGGAAGTCCCGGGCTGCTTGCAGTTTCAGTTATAACTAAGCTGGAAGCTGAGTAACAAGGAGCTGAAGTGTTTCTGAGCAGCAATCCTGAGTGGATTCACATGAGAGAACTCTGAAAAGGCTAAGTTTTTGTCCTGCATGCCGGTGTGTTGCTCCTGAGAGGGAGAGAAGAGAATTATTTGGACTAAATCCAAGTTTGTGTAACTAAAGTAAGCTACTGAAGTGGACCAGGCTCAACCTAAAGAAGACCAAATATTTTTGCTGAATGCAATCAGCCTGTCAGGAGTTCCAGCTACCCCTAAGCTCCCGGTGTGTGCAGAGACTTTGCGATTGTCCCCGGGGAGCGCTTTGCAAGGTACAGTAGAATTCCTGTACATGTAAATTTGCTATGAGCTGCTAGTGGGTTGTGAGTTAGTTCCCCGCTGTGTGAACTGTGTTCTGCTTGCTGGAAGCTGTATCCAGCCCAAAACGGACTGCTTTAGAACTTGTCTCCATGTGGTCTTGGTTTTGCTAGATTGGCCCAGCCAGACTACCCACTGCAAAGAGAAGCCATCAATGAGAGACCTGCCTGGGGATCAGCCCCCGATCCACGCTTGAACAGGAACGACGCTTCTGCAACTTGTGTGGGTCCTGCTTCTCCTGGCATTCCAGATCAACCACCTGCAGTCTCGATTTTCGTCCAGCCTGTGTCCAATCTTGGGTACCATCAGTAAATACCAGGGTAGCTTCCTACAACAACAGCTTAATCTGAGTGTGTCATCTGATTGTCTTGTTGTTTCATTTCCTTTACAAACTGAGCCCTCTGGCTCCGGATTACAAATATTGTGTACTGTGTATGTTGTGTTTTCCATCATAGGGCCCCAACCAGCTGCAACCCCGGGCAACTGTCCTGGCTAGACCATCTCTTCACTCCCTGGGTACCCAGAGGTGGACTGTGTGGGGGGACTCAAAGCGCATGCATTACTGCTTGACTGATATAACCTTTAAGCTAATTAACCTGATTTTGCCCCTCCCTTGTTCAAGTCCTCTGAATAAATCAGATCTAACTTTTTCTGCATGTAATCTGACTGTGGCTCCAGTTTGTGCTCAAAGTACTGCACTGTTGCTATTTGCTGTGCTTAACCTTGTTTTACAAGGGGTCTCCAGGGTCAAGCCAGAGGAACCAGCCCTGGTGGTAAGTGCAAACAGTGTGGTACTTGTGTGGTGTACCAGGGGTATTGTGAAAGTGATTATTGTACAATGTTCATGCCACTAGATGGGAAAGAGTGGGGTTACAGTGTTCCAGAGGGCTGTGCCCAGGTTAGCTTGACCACTACCAACCCTGACCTCCAGGTGGAGGCACCCATTTCAGAACTCAGGCCCCTTAACCTGCTACTAGCCAAGCAGGCAGGGGTAGTAGCCCTTGGGATAGTGCCACCTAGGGGTTACATCTTGGAGGCACCACTGGGATTTTGTGTCTTCTAGTGGCCGAAACTATGAATTATTGTCAAACATAAATGGCTATCCCAACAGAAGTGGTGTACACCAGTTGGTGGGGTGGTGTACTGGGCAGGAGATCGACCCCCAAAATGCTATACTTATCCTGGATATTCCCCTGGGTACCAATAAGAACACTGTAGAGGGAGTACTTTCCAAGGTTGAATGTTTACAAAACCCTGTAGTGGTGGGTCGACAGGCTAATATGCTTGCACAAAGTTTCATGGCATTAGTAGAGTGTAAGGACCCAGTAGATAGTTCCAAAGTGCCACAGACTATCACCCCCAAAGGAGCCCTCACTGGCTGGAGAATGATAACTAAAGACAGTAAAGACCCCTGGGAGAATGAGCCCTCCCCACTATCTGAGACTTTTGAGGAGAAATTTGCTAAATTGTTGCTGGAGGAAGGGAAAACTGTGGAGGACTTAAAGAAACTATTCCTGCCACCTGGGAGTGTTCCCACAACACCCCCTTCCACTCCAGCACCCGTTATTGCCCCTCTGTGCCCATGCCAATGCTGGCTCCTATGTCTGTACCTGACATTAGTCACTACTCTTACCGAAGGTTGAGAATCTTCTCTGGCACCCTCCCACACCCCAAGAGGAGGATGCTTGGGAGATCTGGATAGATTGTGTTGCCCCTTTGGTATCTGAATGGCAGTGTGTGGAGGCTGAGAAATGGAAAAGGATCATAGAAAGTTTGAGGGGCCCCGCCTCAGAGGCCATTATATTTCTGATGTCCACAAACCCTGATGCATCTGCCCAGAAGTACCTATCTGCACTCGAAGGCAATTTTGGGAGCATTGAGTCAGGGGAGAACTTGATGTGGACATTTTGAGGTACTAAACAATGGCCGGGGAAAGTTTGTCTGCATATGTTATTCATCTGGAAAGAGCGCTGCAAAAGGCTTACAAAAAGGTGGGGTAGCCGCCAGTGACTTAATCCATATGAGGTTGGGCCACATACTGCAACATGCAATACATTCTAAATTGCAGCTTCTTCAATTAAGGCTCCCAGATAGAAGGGGTAACCCACCGGACTATTGTGACTTGATAAAAGAACTCCGGGAGGTTGAAGATGAAGAGGAGGATTGTAATTCTAGGGTGAGTGCAGCCCAAGTGATCACGGCATTGGAAGGCCCTTCCGAAGTGGGGACCAGTGAGGGTGTTCTGCCATGGGATGAACTGCTGAAGGAGTTCAGGGAAACAAAAAACAGTCTCTTTATAAAGACTGCTCCTGCAAGTACAGGCACCGACCCTTATCCAATTGCATCTGCTATGGGGTTGGGGTGTCCACCCAGGCATCTTCTGCTGACAGCAGCTCGAAACTCGATGCCTTGACTGTGGAAGTAAAAGAATTGATGAGATCTCTCCAAATGTTCACCACACAGCAGACAGAGATGGCACCAAGGTTTTCAGTTGGTAGTACCACCGCCCCAGCTCTCAGTGTGATGCCTCGGCCACCCCAAATCCCAGAAAACATATTTTGCCATAATTGTGGGAAGGATGGGCACATGAAGAGGAAATGCCGGTCCAAACACTTATCTGCTGTGCCCTTACAATCCCTGGAAGGCCTACATGTGTGGGGGCTGAATGACAAGTCTTATCCCTACCTAGGACATGTCTGCCTCTGGTTGTCATTTCCTGTTGCTGTAACTGGAGTAGTGGAGCAAGTCGAGACACTGGCCTTAGTGTGTCCCCCTACTGGACTGTATGATGGGGTTCCCCTGTTAACTAGGACCAATGCCCATATGTTTGGGAGACTGGCATAACTCTGTCATGAGAAACAAGGGTGATGGACTGGGAGGGCCCTAAGAATTCCAGCTCTGATCAAGAGGGCCTATGATTTGCAACAGAACCCCAAGGGACTGGACCAGGATGAACCCGTAGGGGTCATGTGGAAGAAGGATCCCGATTCAATGGTACTGGCCCCTAATGCCCAGTGTACAGTTCAAGGGGAGGTCTGCCTCCACAAAGATGTCAAGAACAAAATACTGATGTTTTATGTGCCAGGCGATGGAAAATTGCCAGAAGGATTATTGGTTAAGCCCAGCATCTTGCCAGCTCATGCTCATGCCTATGCACGTAGAGTGATGGTCAAGATTTATAATGTGTCAGATCGGGAGATCCGGTTGAACAGAGGATACACCCTAGTTACTGTACACTGTGCAGACACTGCAGTGTTGCTCAGCAACAAACACCCTGGCAAGATAGATAGAGTGACTCCCGACTTGTTTGATTTTGGTGACTCCACATTGCCAGCTGAATGGAAGACTAGAATTAGCCAGAAACTTGCCCAGAGAGAGATAAAGTGTTTTTGTTGAAGGAATGGGATGTGGGATGTGTCCAGGATGCGGAGCATCACATTTGCCTGCACGATGAATGGCCACTTCGAGAGAGGTCTCAACGCCTAGCCCCTGCAAACATAGACGATATGAGAAGACACTTGCAGGAAATGCTCGCGGCTGGTGTGATACAAGAATCCAGGAGCCCATATGCTTCTCCCATTGTGGTTGTGATTAAGAAGAATGGATCTGTGAGAATGTGTGTCGATTATCGAACTCTGAATCAGCGGACCATCCCCGATCAATACGCCATGCACCGTATACAAGAAGCTCAGGATTGTTTGAAGCAAATGGTTCTCGGTGTTAGATCTTCACAGTGGATATTACCAGATTCCGGTGGCTCCGGAGGACCATGAGAAGACAGCATTCATCTGTCCTTTGGGGTTCTACGAATTCCTGAGAATGCCACAGGGGATCTCGGATGCCCCAGCCACCTTCCAGCAACTGATGGAATGAGCGGTGGAAGACATGAGTTTGCTGGAATGCCTGGTGTACTTGGACAGTGTCATTGTGTTTGGGAGCTCCCTAGAGGAACATGAGAGTCAACTGTTCAAAGTACTAGACCGACTGAAAGATTTCAGCCTCAAGCTGTCCATCGACAAGTGCCAGTTTTTCCAAACCTCTGTGAAGCATGTGGGGCACATACTGTCTACAGAGGGGATAGAGACTGATGCTAGTAAAGCTGAAGCCTTGACTACTTGGCCCCAGCCCCACAATTTGAAAGAACTACAACATTTCCTGGGGTTCTGTGGCTACTACCACTGGTTCATAAAGGACTATTCCAAAGTGATTTGGCCACTCTTGAATCTTACCCAGGGATTTCCTCCTACAAATCGGAAATACAAAAAAGGGTCCATCAAAGAACCAAAGCATATTTCCGACCAGGTGAAATTTTTGGGTCCCGTTGGATGCCTGACTGTGAAGCAGCTTTCCACGAAATCACATACCAGCTCACCCATGCCTCCATCCTCATTTATTCTGATCCCACCAAACCCTATGTGCTGCATACTGACGCCAGTCTGCAGGGTCTAGGAGCTGTACTGTATCAAGACCATGAGGATGGTTTGAGACCAGTGGCAAATGCCAGTAGGAGCTTGACCCAGTCAGAGTGAAACTACCCCGTGCACAAGTTGGAGTTCCTTGCATTAAAATGGGCCATTGTCGACCAGTTTCATGATTACCTCTATGGGGCAAAAATATTGGTGAGGACTGAGAATAACCCATTGACCTATGTACAGACTTCAGCTAAGTTAGATGCCATGGGGCACTGGTGGCTTTCTGCATTGTAAACATATGATTATGCTGTCGAATACAGACCAGGCCTGAATCATATAGATGCTGATGCCCTATCTCAGAGGCCCATTTCCAAGAGCGACTGGGTCAGGCTGTCTGAACCACACATCTGAGCACTGTGCCAAAAGTTTGATAGAAATGAACAGATGTCTACGGACACAGCGGACTGCTTAGTAGATTGCTTGGGCCCCTCTGACACTTGCATACCGGCTGTGTATTGCCACTTCTCTGCTCTAGATATTAGTGCACTACCTCAGTTTGACAATGACAGCATTCAATGGGCTCAATCCTGAAATCCTATGATTCAGCCAGCACTTGATGCCCTTCTCGCAGGAAAAGATGTGTCCAAATTGCGTTCCTCTGATCTGAGAACCACTTTATTATTTAAAGAAGGCCCCAGGTTGAAGCTGCTTAATCAGTTGTTGTATAGAGAGACTACAGATCAGGGTGGCCAAATAGACAAGCAACAATTAGTCCTGCCCACAGCCTTCAAAGATTTGGTACTGAGGTCCTTCCACAGTCATATGGGCCACCTCAGTATTGACCGGACCCTTGACCTAGTACGATCTCGATTCTACTGGCCCAAGATGGGGGCTGATGTTGAGCACCATGTAAGGACTTGTAGTCGCTGCCTGTGAGAAAAGCCCTGCCTCAGAGGGCTGCCCCCACCTTGTCAACATTATTACCAACATCCCAATGGAACTAGTCTGCATTGACTTTTTGGGTTTAGAGCCTGATCAGCGAAACACTGGCAATGTGTTAGTGGTTACGGACCATTTCACATGGTATGCACAAGCTTTTCCCACCAAAGATCAAAAAGCATCTATCGTGGCCAAGGTGCTAGTGGAAAATGTCTTCATCCACTATGGTGCACCCCAGCAAATTCACTCTGATCAGGGTTGGGACTTTGAGAGTTGGCTAATCAAAGAAATGTTCTCTCTTTGGGAGTGCAAAAGTCAAGAACCACCCCTTATCACCCGCAAGGGGATCCTCAACCTGAATGCTTTAACCACATCCTACTAGACATGCTAGGCACCCTCCACCCAAAAGATAAGCATAAATGGAGCCAGCAGATTAGCACTTTGGCACACGCATACAATTGCACAAAGAATGATGCTACCAGGTTCTCTCCCTACTGCCTCATGTTAGGGAGAGAGGCCTGGCTGCTTGTTGATGTCTGTTTTGGGGTTTCTCCCAGTGGGATCCGAGCCGAAGATTTCCTGCAATATGTACAAAAACTTAAAACTCAATCGAACCACACCTATCAACTGGCCCAGACAATGGCCGCCAAAAGAAATCTAGCCAACAAAGAGAGACATGATAGAAAAGTAAAGGCTCAAGAGCTTAGGCCTGGAGACCGTGTGTTGTTGCGATTGCATGGTAAACACAAAATTGCTGATTGATGGCACAATCTTCCTCACATCATAATTGGAAAGCTGGATAATTTGCCAGTGTACAAAGTGCACTCAGAGAATAACTCCAAAGCTCTCAAGACCATGCACCGTAACCACTTGCTACCTATTGGTCAAGTTATAATTGAGGCTGAACCCACCGAGATTGATTCCCTGGACCAGTGACTCATGCTGCTGTAAGAAAGAAACGGAGTCAGCCTGCCCCCATGGTTGCCGATTTAAGACATTTCCTGCAACAGGCCCAGAATGATAGTGACTGCCAGTCTAACTCGGATGACAGTGAGTGTGATAATGCCTATTACCCCACATATGAACATGAGTCAGTTGTTTCATGGAAATCTTATGTTGAATTATGGGGGTGAAGCTGGGCCTTCTGGACTGCCTAACGCTCTGGCATCATCCTTGGAGCCAATGATCCCTGAAGGTGAAGTGTAAAGTATCATGTCTGAGGATGCTGAATCTTTGTGTATCATGGAACTGTATGATTTGCCTGAAGGAGAGGCTGATGGTATGAGTCTTTCTGGTGACATGCCAGAACCTGAGGAACACTATGAGAGTGCTGAAAACCCTCCTTCAGTGCCAGAGTGTCTTCAAAATGAGCCAAGTGTTGTAGAAACAGAGACTACAGAGCAAGGGGCTGACAGTGCTCCCAGCTTGGACATTCCCCTTCACACAGAGGCACCCCTCACAAGGGATGAAAGCTCCAAGACCATTGCTGAAAGAACAGAGACTGTGGTTGTTCACTCCAGAAAGACTGGCCAAGCTGTCAAGCCAGTGGTGCGCTTCAGTTACAATTCCCCTGGGAGGCCAGTGGATTTGCCTCTCAATGTAGTCCACAAAGGTGTTTATGCCTGTCAGAGCTCACTGCCTCAATTGAGCTTGACGGCCCATTCCAGGTTACTTGTTCTGCCCTCTCACCATGGTGCCCCTGCCCCATCCAGCCCCAAGTTAGCTGACAAGGAAGGGACCCCTCTTGCATTATTTAGAGTACAAGAAGTTATTACATGATTCTGTATGGTAATGTTCAATTTACCTGTGTGAAATATGCATAATGTATTGTCAGAATGAAAATTATATAGTGGAGTACATTGAAATGTATAGTAAAGTGACAAGTTATGCCAATTGATGAATCAGATAGTATTTGTATAGCATGCTAATGGTATAAATATCTAGTACATGTTGCA
Source organism: Neoceratodus forsteri (assembly GCA_016271365.2). NCBI lineage: Eukaryota > Metazoa > Chordata > Ceratodontiformes > Ceratodontidae > Neoceratodus > Neoceratodus forsteri. The sequence continues at coordinate 673,147,277 of CM057452.1, forward strand.
TTTTCAATGTTATGATGGTATAGACTTGACGCGGACGCCAAGTTTTTCCAGGCAGGGAAGGGTGTAGCCCCCCCTACAAATGGGGGTTCCCAAATAGTCTTCCTTGAGCTTGACTAAATGCTCACTGCCAGGCTGGTGTCCTACATTTTAGCAGTTTAAATGTGATTACTAGAGCCTGCATAGCCTCTGTGTAGTGTCTCTTTAAGAGCTGCCTAATTGCAGCTTAAGTAATCTGAGATAGAGCTCTGTTGAAAGATGTAACTATTTACTGAAAATCATTTAGAGTGATAATGATAATGTAGTTTGTCTAACCTGCTTTCTTTGTCGCAAGGACTGTTTTGTTTGTCTCCACTATCTTGGTCCTGGACTGCAAATTGGACCAAACAGCACTGGTGGGACCTCAAATGTAGCCGGACTACAGGAGCTGTCTGAATTCAAAATCTGTATGAACTTTAGTTTGGAGCTTTTTTTTGCACCTTTTTTGCAACTGAAGGGGGAGCTCTTGCTTTGACTGACAGCCAAATCAACCAACCAAATCTTTTGGATCTTGGGGGAAGTCCCAGGCTGCTTGCAGTTTTCAGTTAGAACTAAGCTGGAAGCTGAACAAGAAGGAGCTGAAGTGTTTCTGAGCAGCAATCCTGAGTGGATTTGCATGGGAGAACTCTGAAAAGGCTAAGTTTTTGTTCTGCATGCTGGTGTGATGCTCCTGAGAGGGAGAGAAGAGAATTATTTTGGACTAAATCCAAGTTTGTGTGACTAAAGTAAGCTACTGAAGTGGGCCAGGCTCAACCTGAAGAAGACTGAATATTTTTGCTGAATGCGATTGGCCTGTCAGGAGTTCCAGCTACCCCTAAGCTCCCGGTGTGTGCAGAGACTTTGTGATTGTGCCCCGAGAGCGCTTTGCCTGGTACAGTAGAATTCCCGTACATGTAAATGTGCTATGAGCTGCTGGTGGATTGTGAGTTAGTTCTCCACTGTGTGAACTGTGTTCTGCTTGCTGGAAGCTGTATCCCGCCCAAAACGGACTGCTTCAGAACTTGTCTCCATGCAATCTGGGCCTTGCCAGACTGGCCCAGCCAGACTACCCACTGCACAGAGAAGCCATCGACGAGAGACCTGCCTGGGGATCAGCCCCCTGCTCCATGCTTGAACAGGAATGATGCCTCTGCAACTTGTGTGGGTCCTGCTTCTCCTGGCATTCCAGATCAGCCACCTGCAGTTTCGATTTTCATCCAGCCTGAGTCCAGTCTTCGGTATCGTGAGCAAATACCAGGGTAGTTCCCTACAACAACAGCTTAATCTGAGTGTGTCATCTGATTGTCTTGTTGTTTCGTTTCCTTTACGAACTTAGCCCTCTGGCTCCGGATTACAAATATTGTGTACTGTGTATGTTGTGTTTTCCATCACAGGGCCCCAGCCAGCTGCAACCCCAGGCAACTGTCCTGGCTAGACCATCTCTTCTCTACCTGGGTACCCAGAGGTGAACTATGTGGGGGGACTCAAAGCGCATGCATTACTGCTTGATTGATATAACCTTTAAGCTAATTAACCTGATTTTGCCCCTCCCTTGTTCAAGTCCCCTGAATAAATCAGATCTAACATTTTCTGCATATAATCTGACTGTGGTTCCAGTTTGTGCTCAAAGTACTGTACTGTTGCTATTTACTGTGCTTAACCTTGTTTTACAGGGGGTCCCCAGGGTCAAGCCAGAGGAACCAGCCCTGGTGGTAAGTGCAAACAGTATGGGTACTTGTGTGGTGTACCAGGGGTATTTTGAAAGTAATTATTGTACAGTGTTCAGCCCACTAGAGGGGAAAGAGTGGGGTTACGGTGTCCTGGAAGGCTGTGCCCAGGTTAGCTTGACCACTACCAACCCTGACCTCTGGGTGGAGGACCCGTTTCAGAACTCAGGCCCCTTAACCTGCTACTAGCCAAGCAGGCAGGGGTAGTAGCCCTTGGGATAGTGCCACCTAGGGGTTACACAACCCCCGTCCTCCCACCCTCTGTTAGAATCCATCCACCATCCTCCCCCCCAGCACCCACAATGTCCATTAAACTGAATATGTTTAAACAAGCATTTGTCAATGCCGAATGTTGATTGCGTTGGTCTGCTGAGCTTGCTCAGTAGCCCTCTGTCACTGGCTCAGTCTGTTTGTCCCGGTGCTGCAGGCTGCTCTTTTGTACTGGGCTGCTGCCTGTGTTGGCACCTTGTTCTGCTGAGGAAGAAATCCGCAGCTGTCCCAACAGAGCTCCATTGAGGTGGCTCACTCCCCCTCTCTCACTCACTCATTCTGTTTCTCCTGGTGCTGCAGGCTGCCCTTTTGTATTGGGCTTCTGCCTGTGTTGGTGGCTTTTTCTGTCCACAAAGAAATCCACAGCTGTCTCAACAGAGCTCCATTGAGGTCGCTCACTCCCCGTCTCACTCACTCATTCTGGTTCTCCTGGCACTGCAGGCTGCCCTTTTGTACTGGGCTCCTGCCTCTGTTGGCGCTTTTTTCTGCCCACAAAGAAATCTGCAGCAGTCCCGACAAAGCTCCATTGAGTTCGCTCACTCCCCTTCTCTCACTCGCTCATTCCATTTCTGCCGGCGCTGCAGGCTGACCTTTTCTACTGGGCTCCTGCCTGCGTTGCTGCCTTATTATGCCCACAAAGAAATTTGCAGCAGTTACAATACAGCTCCATTGAGCTTGCGCACTTGCTCATTCTGGTTTTCCTGCCACTGCAGGCTGCCCTTTTATACTGGGCCCCTGCGTGTATTGCTGCCTTTTTCTGCTCACAAACAAATCTACAGCAGTCCCAACAGAGCTCCGTTGAGCTCGCTGACTCCCCCTCCCTCACTCGCTTGTTCTGTGTCTCCTGGCGCTGCAGGCTGCCCTTTTGTACTGGGCTCCTGCCTGCATTGCTGGCTTTTTCTGGCCAAAAAGAAATATGAAGCAGTCCCGGCACAGCTCCATTGAGCTGGCTCACTCCCGCTCTGTCACTCACGCATTCAGTTTCTGTCAGTGCTACAAGCTGGTCTTTTGTACTGGGCTCCTGTCTGCATTGCTGCATTTTCCGCCGACAAAGAAATCCGCAGCAGTCACAATAGAGCTCTGTTGAGCTTGCTCATTACTGCTCTGTCACTCGCTCATTCTGTTTCTCTTGGCGCTGCAGACTGCACTTTTGTATGGGGCTCCTCGCTGCATTGGCACTTTTGTCTGTCCACAAACAAATCTGCAGCTGTCCCGACAGAGCTCCATTGAGGTTGCTCAGTCTCCCTCTCTCGTGCGCTCATTCTGTTTGTCCTGGCATTGCAAGCTGCCCTTTTGTACTGGGCTCCTGCCTGCATTGGCGCCTTTTTCTGCCCATAAAGAAATCTGCAGCAGTCCTGATAGAGCTCTGCAGAGCTCACTAAGTCCCCCCGTCTCACTCGCTTGTACTGTTTCTCCCACTGCTGCAGGCTGGCCTTTTGTACTGGCCCCTGCCTGCATTGATGCTTTTTACTGCCCACAAAGAAATCCACAGCAGTCCTGACAGCGCTTCGGTGAGTTCGCTCACTCCCCCTCCCTCACTTGCTCTCTCGTTCTGTTTCTCCCAGTGCTGCAGGCTGCCCTTTTGTACTGGGATCTTGTGTTGGGGCCTTTGTCTGCTGACAAACAAATCCACAGCAGTCCCAACAGAGCTCAGTTGAGCTTGGTCACTCCTTCTTCTCACTCGGTCGATCTTAATCTGTTCCGAACACTGATTTCCCAGAGTGACCGTGCTATTCTCCGGCAGGATTGAAAAAACACATTTTAGCCAGGATGTGAAAAATGGCAGCTGTAGTGTTCATAAGGAGGTATGAAAAAATGGCACTGTTGAAAATGTGGCGTGACAATATTACAAATTTGCAAAGTTACAAGTGTGCGTGGAAACAGTTCACGCACGCTTGTAACACAGTCAAGTTATGGAGTTTTGTCACCAAATTTTCAACATAGGGATTTTAGGACCTCTGCTCATAAACAGTGCCACAGTCAGTTTCTTAATCTGTCCCGGACACTGATTTCCCACAGTGACCACGTTATTCTGCGCTGGAATTGTGAAAACACATTTTGGTCAGGATGTGAAAAATGATAGCTGTACTGCTTATAAGAGGATGTGAAAAAATGCCACTGTTGAAAATCTGGTGTGACAATATTACAAATCTGCGAAGTTACGAGGTTGCATGGAAAGTGCACAATGCATACTTGTAACACAGTCAATTGATGGGTTATCATCACCAAATTTTCAACGTAGGCATTTTAGGACCTCTGCTCATGAACAGTATCATTGTCATTTTCTTAATCTGTCCCAAACAGTGATGTCCCACAGTGACCGCTCTATTCTGCGCTGGAAGTGCGAAAACACATTTCAGTCAGGATCAGAACAATGACAGCTATACTGTTCATAAGTAGGTCTGTGAAAATGGCGATGTTGAAAATCTGGAGTGAAAATATAAATTTGCGAAGTTACGAGCATGCATGCCAACTGCGCAATGCACGCTCATAACACAGTTATTTTATGGAGTATCATTTCCAAATTTTAAATATAGGCATTTTAGGACCTCTACTCATGAACAGTGTCACTGTCACTTTTTAATCTGTCCTGAACAATGATTTCCTACAGCGACCGCGCAATTCTGCGCCGGAAGTGTGAAAACACATTTCAGCCAGGATGTGAACAATGACAGCTATACTGCTCACAAGGAGGTGTGACAAAATGCCAATGTTGAAAATCTGGTGTGAAAATATTGCAAATTCATGAAGTTATGAGCGTGCGCTGCAACTGCACAATGCACGCCAGAAACAGTCATTTTTGATTTTTCCACCAAATTTGCAACATAGGAATTTGAGAGCCCACCTCATGAACACTGGCACTGTCATTTCGTTAATCGACCCGAAGGGGGATTCTGTGCAGTGACCGAGAAACCACCTTTCGGGGCCGATTAATGCCATGACAGTTTAAGAATTCATGAGGAGGGGTCCCAAAAACTTCATGTTGAAAATTTGGTGAAAAAATTCCCAAAAATGCCCGAGATATGCACTAAAGTTGAAAAAACCCTATTTATTACATTATACAGCTTACTCAGTTCACAGTTGGCTTTGAAGAGTGCAGACGTTTTCCTGGTCCACCGAAGATCGCCGCTGAGCTCGCAGGTAAGTATGGGGTGGGGGTGTGGGAGGCAGGGTGTGCAGTGGGTGGCACGGGCTGTGGGGGGCAGGGAGACTACAAGGACCATTTTTTCAGGTAAAACAAAACAAAAATGTTGTGGGACCGTTTTTTAACTTTACAAGGGCATGTGGCACGCTGGGGTGGGCTCTCAGCATCACCAGAGTCTTGCTTAGGGGCAGCTGTAGCCGATGGGGATTAGGTACCCCGTTGTAAACAACAAAAGGGTGGAATTTCTTTCTGCCAGCGGAATTGGGCACTCCGTCCAGCAAACAACAAAAGGTGGGAATTCCTTCTGCCGACAGGGATTGGCAACCCCGTGGCAGACAATAAAACGGGTTATGATATGCCGACGGGAGTGGGCTACCTGCTACAAATAAACATGGTGGGGTAATAGTTGTTAGGAACACGGCGGCAAGCCGCCGCCATGTTCACAAAACCATATCAGGGATTCTACTTCCCGCCCTGCAATGACGGGTCACTCCATCATTGCAGCGGATGGCTGACACTGCAATGATGAGGCGGCCCCTGATTGCAGCCGCTGATTTTTTAGAAGGTTGTGGCACGCTGGCTGAACTACTGTCAGCAGCAGCATGCCACGGCATTGGGGGATGGGGGACAAGCCTTTGCAGGCTGTGGGGGTATTGGGCACAACAGTGCCATGCCTCCACAACCTGCCTGTGGAGAAAGCTGCCGCAACATGTTTCTTGCGCATGCGAGCAATCAACATAAAAATATCTTCCATGATGGGCAGCTGGCACAACCTCCCAGCCTCCATGGTTGCCACTATCTTACAGCACTATTTTGCACTAAATCAAATATAACTCTCCCCCTACAATGGCAATACCCTCCTCCTACACTCAGTCCCTTCCTTGGACTTGAAAGCTGGTAATGGATGTCTATAAAGAGGAAGAAGGCAACTGACACAACTCACCCTCCTCTATGGCTGGCTGCCTTCTTCTGACTGAAAGCACTCACACACTTGCTCATAGTTAAACCAGCTGATCATGTGACCCACTGGATGTATGTACAGGGGGTAACCACTGGGCTTTGTTTTAGGGGACAGCAACTAGGCTGTGCTTGGTTAAAAGAAGAACCCCAGTGGGCTGACCTCGGGTATCAAAGGGGAACCACTGGACTGGGCCTGACTGCAAGGGGAGACAAATTATGAAGGGCTTGGGTGCAGGGGAGAACCCATCCTGATGGATTTGAACACAGAACAGTAAGCAAGTAGTCTGGGCTTGTGTGAAGGAGGCTGACCCAGAGAAGTGGACATGAGAGCACAGGGGCCCAGTGGACTGGGCTTGTTTTCAAGAGGGGGGCCCGGGGGCTGGGCTTGGGTGCATAAGGGGGATTCAAGAGGGCAGAACTTAGTTACAGGATCTTTTATACATGAGGGGACCCAGTGAGCTGGGCTTCGGTACCAGATGGGAACCTACAGGTCTCTCTTGGGTATCGGAGGGGAATCCAGTTGCCTCCACTTGTGTCCGGGAGGAAACTCAGTGTACTGGGCTTGGGTGTAGGATGGGACCCAGACATGATAGGACCTAGTGGGTTGAGCTTGGGTGTAGGGAGGGCCATTGGGCTTGGCTTAAATAGTGGCGGGGACCCAAATAGCTAGGCTTGGGTGCGTGAGGATACTCACTAGGCTGAACTTGTGTGCCAGAGGAAGCCTAGTGGGCTAGGATTGTGTACAGGAGGGGACCCAATGGACTGGGCCTCTAAAAAGAAAGGGACCCAGCAAGCTGAGCTTGAGTGCAGAAGGGGATCTAGTAAGCTGGACTTGTGTACTGGGGGGGGTCCAGTAAGCTGGACTTGTACACAGGAGGGGACCCATTAAAGTGTCTTTATATAAACAGGAGAGAAACCCAGAATAGTGGGCTTGGGTACAGTAGGAGACCCAGTTGGTAAGGCTTGTGTACAGAAGGGAACCCACAGAGCTGGATTGTGTGCAGGAGGGGGACCCACTGGATTGGGCTTGTGTGCAGGAAGAGATCTAGTGGGTTGGGGTTGGTTGCAGGAGAGGAACCAGAGGGCTGGGCATGGGTGTAGGAGGGTAACCCAGTGGGCTGCGTTTGGGTATAGGAGGGGAACCAGTGGACTGGGCTTGTGTGTATTGGAGTTTTGACATCATACATTGTTAAGAATATGACTACTGTACACTGAGGAATCCCAAAGAGGATGTATCACATGTTTGTACTTTGTCATTTTCAGTCTATATTGAATCAGATGTATAAGTCAATTTAAAAGATTATGGGCCCAATTTTCAAAGCTCCCAGCATGGTGCAAAGGGCTTAGGCCACAAAGAATGGCACAAAGTGCTCCGTCCATCAAAAGATGCACTGGGAGAAATTCTCAATTGCAGCCTGCATCTACCACAGGCTGCCTACACCAAACGGAGCTTGAGTCACCTGTCTGCCCAAAAATGGGCTGTGGCATGGCACTAGAGGGCATGTGACAAATGCAAGCTGCCACATCCCCGAAAGTGGGATTCTCAGAATTCTCCCAGAAGGAGAAATTCTAAGTACCATTAGACCTGCTAGGGCTGGTCTAATGGTACTTAGAAAATTCTCCTCTGAGAGAGTTGTCCTGTTTGCAGCAATTTGCTGTGGTCCTCCCTCCCTCCCCAGCCCTGATGTCGCCTGTATTTACATAACTAAAAATAACCCTGTATGGTTTGTCTAGTGCCCCCTCCCCAATCCCTGATGTTGCATGTATTCATCTGTATAAAAATAAGCCTTACTTGTGATCTAGTGGCAGCCCCAATCCCCAATGTTGCCCGTATTCAGAATTATTGAACTAACTCTTTCTGGTGGTCTAATGTCCCCCTCCCCAATCCTCGATGTTGACTGTATTCAGAATTATTAAAATAAACCTTCCTGGTAGTCTAGTGCCCTCATCCCTGATGTCGCTGTAATCATATTTAATAATAACCCCCTTTCCTGGTGATCTAGTGGACCCCCATCCCGCACCCCAACAGGTACTGCCCACTACCCTGCTCCACCCATCCCAAAACACAGTTGGTGGCCAGCACAGCCCACCTTTCACAACCACTGAAGGCCACCGTCTGAACTGTTATTGAGTGCCTCCTGTATAGTGTATGCACTCATTGATTAATCAATGAGCATGTACATTGTACAGTAGGTGCTCAGTGACAGTTCAGTCGGCGGCCAGCCATGGAGATGAGAGGTAGGCTGTGCCAGTTGCTGGCTGTGTTTCAGAACGGGGGCAGTGGGGTGGTGGGCACTTCCTGTTGGGGTAGGGGTGGGGGTCCACTAGACCACCAGGGAAGAGGGTTATTATTATGATTATGGCAACATTGAGCAGGGGGCACTAGACCACCAGGAAGGGTTATTTTTATAAAAATGAACATGGGTGACTTCAGGGATTAGGGAGGGAGGGCACTAGACCACCAGGAAGGGGTATTATTATACATATGAATACGGGTGGCATTTGGGATCGGGGAGAGGAGCACTAGACCACCAGGAAGGGGTATTATTATACATATGAATACGGATGGCATTTGGGATCGGGGAGAGGAGCACTAGACTACCAGGAAGGGTTATTTTTATAAATATGAATACAGGCAACATCAGGTATAGGAGGGGGCACTTGATCACCAGGAAGGGGTTACATTTCTATTACAAGGGGATCAGAGGTACCACTAGCCTTTGCCACAGTGGGCCTTCAGCAAAAACCTCTCATACACCATGTGATTGTCGCATGGAAGAGGTTGCCGCAAATGTGGAGACTTAGGTGCTGGGATCTGTCCTGCACCAGAATCTGGTGCAGGGTCCCTGGCACACCGGGTTTTGATGCAAGCTGCTGTTTGATGCAGCTTGTACTGATCTAAGCCCTTTTTGAGAATCAAGCCCTATATCTGTTGTGGTAAAGCCTTGCCACCTTGACTTGCACAAGGAATTGCATACCCACAATTACCCACAATGCCTTGCTTGGGAAATGAGGCTTGAGAGTATACGTACTGCATATGGTTTTGAGAGATTCACAAAAAGCAAACTATTTGGATATTTCTGCTCTCCTAGCATACTATAGTACAATAGTGCTTTCCCTGCAACCTACTTCTATTGTATGCTGGAGAGATAGAAAGAGCAAAAAAGAAATCTAAGTTAAAATCTCAAGTAATTGATAACTGGAAATTTTTCTAAGTTTTTGAATCTCAAGTAAGTAACAACTGAGATATTTTTCAAGTCAAAAAAATCAACCAACTCATAAGTTATATTATGTTTAAGTTGAAAATTTCAATCAATCCATAACTACAGTATTTTTCAAAGTCTGCTTTCTCAACTAATGCAAAAGTAAAACAATAATTTCTCTAGTAATGGCTAGATAGCAAGGATTATATATTAGTTGAGTAAAACCCCTCAACCAATGGCCAAGCTTAATGCTCAACTTTTTAATTAGTTATTCCCCACTGGAAAGGGAACCATTAGGTATTTGCTAACTTGTGTTTTTTGTACGGGTGAGCAGCTGCAAAACTTTGGTCTACAGTCTAAAGAGGTGACTATACATGTATAGCAAAATAAAAATATTTTGGAAAAATATTTTTGGAGTTCAAGTCTCTCTCACCCTTCATTCCAAGTACAATGCTCAGTTCAGGAAAGATGAGTAAGAAGGAAGGGGGGCAGTGCTGTATGTGAGGGAGGGTGTCAGGGCAACTGAGACACAGAGAATCCATGGGGGAACGGAGGGGTTGGAGGTACCATGGGCTACTCTGAATACAGGAACCAGAGTCACTAGTTGCACTGGCATGATCCACAAGACCTCCAGTACAGGGGGACAAACTGGATAGGGCACTGATGGAAGCCATTAGCACAATAGTAGAAGCAGAGGAGGTGCTGCTGGTGGGGGACTTCAATCTGCTGAATATAGATTGGAGCCTCCCAGCAGCAGCAGCTTCAAGCTAGAAGTTGGGACATCCTCAGCTCCCTGCAGGGGACATTTCTCAGGCAGTTAGTCAGATAGACCACTCGTAATGGGGCAATACTGGACCTGGTGCTCACAAACAGGGATAGTATTACGGACATCAAGGATGGATGCAACCTGGGGACCAGCAATCACCATGCAGTGTGGTTCAACATAAGGACAGCAGCAGAAGCAAACTACCCAAAGACAATGGTCCTGGATTTCAGGAGGGCAGAGTAAAAAAAAATGGAAGAATACCTCACAGATGACCCAGGAGAGGGGAATGACCTGGATGGGGTGGCGTAACAGTGAGTTAAGTTAAGAAAAGGCACAGTGAAGGCAACAAACCTGTGCACAAAGAAAGTAAGCAAAAGTAGGAGAAGGAAGAGACCACTATGGTTCTCAAAGGATGTAACTGAAAGGTAGTCTAAAAGGGTAGCATTCAAGGGGCATAAAGAGATGCAGAGGGGAGAGGATTTTATTTATTTAGTTTTTGTTGACCGGGTAAGTGCACTAGACAAAGTCTGCCTATTTTCAGGCATGACCCGGGGGAGGGGGATGCAGACGATTGCCAACTGACTTTGAACCAGTTTAAGCTGTTGGTGGTATTTTAGTGAATGTGGGGAAATTTGGCCAGGACACCGGGAAAATTCCCCTACTCTGCCAGTAGGGGGAACCCTGTTGCTAAGGAGTGCTCTCACTCTATGGTTGGACTTAGAAGTGAATGGACAATGGATTTAGCTCTACAGCAAGGTATTGCGATGCAGGATCGCACAGACCCGGGACTTGCTGTGGAGGTGGCTGGCAGGCACCTACTGGGTGGCCAGCATATCGCCAGAGACAGCGGTCCTTTTATGAATGCGGAGGACTGCTTAAGCCTAGAGGAAAAGAAAATCTGCCTGGAGGTGGAATTGTCATGGATTAGCACCCTGCTTTCTTCAGAGAGCTCTGTCCAGGAGGATGAGAGGAAACATAAATGATCTATTACTTCCCCCATTAGTGAAGGCTCTTTGGGACCTGCCAAGCTTCTGGCCACTGAGGATAGGCCAGACACGCCTACACATGCCATACACAGTCCGTCACAGCAACTGTGGAGTGAGCATGATGACTCTGCTTGGTCTCCACAAAAGGCCCTGCATAGGGCAGGATGGATTACTACTCAAGATAGGGACTGACGACTGGATCCTGTGATCCCTTTGCCTGGTGGCACACCAGCCATCCCATCTACTGATGCCGACAATTCATCTACGGAGCACGGATTCCAGGAGGACCCAGAAGGCCTGTCAGGTAATGGGAACCCTCCTGGGGTAGTGGCAGTTTCTATATTACTTCAAATCAAATCAAATCAAATCAAATCTTTATTTATCCAGGCGGACACCGTTGAGCAAGCTCATTTACAAGGTGGACCTGCATTTGTAAAATGACAGTTATACACACATAACTTAAAGATGAGTTAAACAATGTAAGGAAGGCAAAAGAATAAACTTACAAACATGAGGTGGGTGCAATAAATACAATTCCAAGTATTCACATAGGATTACATGACATTAATTACAGCCTTTAATGACATAGGATTTAGAGTTGCATATTTGTCCATGACTTTACAGGATGGTACAAGTTAATAGCATTACAGGCCCCCGGCGGTCAAGTTCAGTGCATGGGAGGTGACCAGGGCTTCGGGGAGCCCATGGTGTTCACTTATTTGGGTGGCAGAGGGAGGAAAAGGAAAAAGAAAAATGTCTATGGTTCTAGTGGTCAGCATGGCAGCTGAATGCTGAATAGGTTTATGTATGGTGGGGAGGGGTTCGGTTTATAGCTGCATATGGTGAGGCTAGAGCGTGAGCTATCAACAGGACTACTATGTACTATGGAAACATTTGCAGATTTCAGCAAATGTTCTGTCATACAGGTTCCTAAACACAGAGATACTGATAGGAGAGCTAAGTTTCAGTGAACCTTGTATCCTTTTCCAGAGTGTAGGCAAGGCATGGCTTATAGCTGCCCTACCAAAGTGGTTATTGATTCTGGGGATCTTTAGTGAAGTTAGTGAGAGGCTTCTTATGGCATGGGTGCTTGGCGGACAGGCAGGAGGCAATCAACAATGTAGTTAGGAGTTTGTTGGTAAGTGCAGAGTATCCAGAGAGCTGCATTTCTATGCCGCCTGTATTGTAGAAAGGCCACCCTACTGCAGTGTATAACAAGCAGTGATGTGTGGAGGATGGAGGCCAGAATGAATCTTAATGCTCTATGATACAGTACATCCAGTTTTGCAAGGTATGAAACAGAGCATTGTCCATATATGATGTCAGCGTAATCGATTAAAGAAAGGAAGGTAGAATGAACTAGCTGTCTTTTTGGCTACTGTCAGGAGATGTCTAATTCTATAAAATAGGCCAAGCCTCTGCCTTAGTTTTTTCATCAGTTCTTCAATGTGCTCCATAAAGGAGAGTTTGTTATCCAGCCATAGACCCAGGTATTTGAATTTAGTTACGAACTCAAGTTTTTCACCTAGTAGGGTGGTTATAGGAGGAACTGTACCAGCTAGTGTGGATTTGGCCCCAATGCTGGATGGAGAGAACAGCATGGCCTTACTTAATCATGGGGGCTCTGGTTCTGTTGGTGGGGGGATTCCAACTGCAGGGGGTTCTGACCATTCTGCTAACCAGTCTGGCCCAGACAAACCAACATATGCCAACCACTTCCACAAGCCAGTGGAACTGGCAAAATGTCATAATGCCATTTGGCTATGATATATATATGCCCTCGTGACACTCTCCCCGATCACTTTTTCATGGGAAAAGTCCTCCTGAAGCAATCTCTGGGTTTCTCTCCTTTGGATGTCTATGCACTTATCCATGCACAAGGTGAGACCACATATGATATTAGTTGTCGAACGTCTGCCTTGCTGGAACACTTCTGGTGCAGGTATGCCATCCTAAAAACTAATCCATTATGGGTGGATTTTGTGGTCATCCCCCTGACTAAACAACCTTTCCATGTTATTACGACCCTTTTCTGTAACGAAGGGGTCAATATCATGGATATCGTATACAAGCTGGAAAAGAGGTGTTCCATCGAAGGTAACCCAACCCCAATCCTAGACGAGAAGGGTTTTTGAAATGAAGGTTGGAAGGTCAAGATAAAGCTTCAGCAGGCTGAGCAGAATATTATTCACCTCCCTAACTGTTTCTTCATAGGCTGGGACAAGGGTGTGTATTCTATCCGGGCCAGCCCAGGATATGTTTCAAGTGTGGTTCTACCAAGCATATCAGCACCCACTGTGATGTAATGAAGTGTACACATTGTGGGGAAACAGGCCACCCCAGCACCCATTGTTTTCAGGATCCTAAGTGTAACCTCTGTGATGATCTGGGTCACATTTTTACAGATTGCCCCTGGGCAGCGAAAAATACAGAAGACCCTGATTTTGGGGTCCAGGACTACTATATTAAGGTGGCCACTACACAGCCCTTTACCCCTGGTCATGGGAAGATGAGTGGCGGTACTGAGCCTACCATTGTTACACCCCCTCCTGGTGCTAGGGCCCCTGTGGGATTGTACTTTCTGAACAGATCCCACAAGCCCTGGAGAAACAGCTCATGGATATGGGGCCCCCCCCCATAACAGTACCTCAGTGTTCACAGTGGTATGGCCTAAACGGGGTAAAGGGCCTAAACCCAGGCAATTGAAAAAGTTTATGTCTGAACCTTTGGAGGACACTAACTTATATACTGTCCTACAGGATGTACCCTGTGAGAAAGATGGGGATTCGGATGACTTTTCCATTCCATCCTCACAGAAAGGTCCTCAATCGGACCTGAAACAACTGATGATGCCAGCATGATTGTTGTAAAAAGTGGAAGGGTGACCAGGGCTTTCAGTAAAGTGAAATAACACTTTATTTTATGAATGCCTGCTTTGCTTTATAATTTTAGAATTGCGTCCCTGAATGCAAACAGTATGCAGTCTGAGGGTAAACATATGGGTACTTATGCCCATTTCACCCGTTCTGTTTTAGAATGCCCTTTTTTACAGGATGTCTGTTTACATTCCCATCAGACCTGGAGGCAGCCTCAGCTTCTGGTCCCAGAGTATGGATGTTTGTTCAGGGGTTGGAATTTGTTTTTTTTCCCCAGGTTCAGGTGCTTCAGCAGTTAGAATTTCTTGAGGGTTGTACTCTGTTGCTCGATATTAAATGAGAGGGAATGATTCTCTGCCTTATAAATGTTTATGCCCCTCAATTGAAGCACGACAGGGTTCTGCTTTTTCAGGCCCTGAAACCTTTTTTATTTTCAAACATATTATTCCAGGGGTAGATTTTAATTGTGCCCTCCATGATTCCACCTCTAGTCAGTCCTCCAAGAAAATTTATTGTGGCGCCCATTGCCTTAGTGATTTAATTTCGGCAGTGGGTCTCATTGATGCCTTCTCTGCTTTACATACAAGAGCCCTAAACACATATTTTTGCGGGCCTAGATCATCCAGGATAGACTATTTTTTTGTATCAGCTACCCTTCGGCTTCAATCTGCGAAGGTGACAGACCTGGCCACATCTGATCACAGGCTTCTGGAGCTTGTGGTAGGGAGTCACCCAGAGCAGAGGCAGGGTCCGGGAGTTCGGAAATTGAATCTATCTTTGATAGATATTGCCCCAATCTTGGAAGGTTTTGGCTATGTTTTACAGGCCAGAAAATCTGTTTTTTTTTATATGAGGATACAAATGTTTGGTGGGAGGACACGAAAGGGGAGATATGGCTTTACTTCCAAAAAATGGGTCAGCTTAATGGGAAGCTGACACAGGATAAACAAAAATTTTACGAACCCGACTGAAAGTTCTGATTGACCTGCAGGACAGACAGGGACAGGATTGAAGTCAACAGATCACTTTCCTAAAATCAGAATTGGCTACGATGCAATTGGACGTCATGAAACAGCTTGAAAAATGACAGCGGTATGGGGTGACTGGAAAACGGAAGGATTCTCTACCCTTTGACTCTTGTTCTGGTGGAGGTCATGTCAAACAAATCTGATGATTTGTTTGACTAGGTGAGTAGGATGAGCATATCATGATGAATTGGGCAATGCAAAATCCTGACTCGTTCTGAGAGCCGCTGCAGGCTAAAGCATCTGAGGAATAGTTGCTGCAGCAGGAGCAGCGAAAAGCTTTTTTGTATTTAGAAAAGGTATGCCACCAGCTACCATACCTGTCTAATTCACTGCTCTTTCCAGGCCGCCTTCTGCGGCTCATCCTTGTGGTCCCTTTTCTGCTGTCTCTTTCTTCTCTTCCAGACCAGAGTGCTGGTGTGGGGTAGCATGCTCCGGAGCGACTAAAGTAGAAAGCACCATGGGGTGCGAGAGGCTGCAATGGAGCCACAACTATTGGGACACTAAGTGGATCTTTTTTTCATCAAACTTCAAAACTTTGATACTGTACAATAAGGTCAACTAGAAGATTTGTTTTGACTTATCCCGACCTAATGAACGAGGATATAAGGGGAGAGAATTTAATAATTTATACATATGCTTGCTATTTGTTAGTTTTAACACAGTTGTGTTTTAGTTTTGTTTTAGATTGGACATATTACTTAAATGCTGCAATCCTTTTTTCCCCATGCTTTAACTTTTTCCCCAATATTTTATCTATTTTTCTTGCGGTTTGTGTTAAAAGCTAAATTAGTTGTTAACTATTTAGTAGCCTGTTAGTGTTTGTTTTTCGTGCACTTTTGGGTTTTGCATCTCATGATCTGACCTATATTATGCATGCATTGGCGTTCCTGCACAGATTTGCACAGATCGCTTTGGGCCTGCAAGTCAGGTGTTGGTTGCTTTGAACTCTTTGCTTAGCTTTTTTTATGCCCAGCGTTCCAACGTTTTTGGTAGTACTGTGGTTTCATTCTCGGTGATTTAAAATCCCTCAGAACTTCCTAAAACATAGAGGCTACAATGTGTTTTTGACAGCAGTCTGCCATAAATGGCTTAAAAGCTTGGAGAAGTAGGCCAAGAGATAGAAATGCTACAGTTAAGTGTGGGTGTTGTACTGCCATTGGTGCAGGATTGCAGGATTGTATTTGGACAAGTGGTCTGACGAATTTTAAAGTTTAAAAGATATCTAACGATAATTTTACTAGGTTTGTGCTGTATTAATGTGCTGTATTAGTGTTAGTAGTTTTTTTCTTTTTTGTTCATCATGATTTCTTTTTCTTTTTCTTTAAAGTTCTGTTTGGGCTGACCGCAACATTTGTGATGTCATTTACCGCGTACAGTCTTTCATTTCAATCCTTCTGTTGTAGACACTCTCTGAGGAACATTGCAGAAAATTTCTTAAAGAACTATCAATATATGGGATAAATTGGAGTCTTCCACGAGTTTTCCATGAGAACTTGGGAGTTGGAATTGGTGAATTGGAGAATAGCTTTGGATATGGATGTGGACATGAAAAAATCTAGTCTGCACAAACTGCCCATGTGCTGAATATTTCCCTGCTTAGGAACTGAATCGAAATTGGAAAATATAAGATCCTGGGGGTTTTGAAGACCTTTCTGTTTTGAAGGTTTTTTTTAACAAAACCAGTTTATTTATTTGTGTAAACCTATGGTACTTAGCAAGTATTTGGGAAACCAGAGAAATTTATGAGATAATGTATGAGGTAATTTTAACTGAAATAGTTTTTTTTATATGTGAAGAATTATAGTGTCTATCTGAGAAGGATTAATTTACTCATTTTGCCTGTTTGCAGTTTTGTTGTTAATCTATTGCTTGCTGATTTCCTACCCCGTCTGTTCTGTGCAGCTTTTGGCTTTATCAAAAAAGGAATAGTGTATTTATATATTAACTGAACCATATATCAACTGAATTAGTAACATGGTTAAGACTAGGAATCAAAAATCAACAAGTAGAAAACAATCACCATTGGTGTAAATTACTACTACTATTAACAAGCATTTGTCAATGCCGAATGTTTGCTTGCTGGTATTAGCATTGGAAATGCAAGAGTTAGACAGATGCAGAATAGAAATGGCAGTGAAGTATTGAACTTCACGTGAACCCCACCTCCATCCTGTAGAGATGGACAGGATTTGGGGTAAGTGTTTTGGTCGTTGGCCATGACGGTCAAGCCATGTCACCTCACCTATTCTGCAGACATCGACACATGTTGAGGTGTGCCTTAGGGTGTTTGGCTTTACAGTTACCCCATTTCATAAGGACATACAGTGAAATGGGTGCAGCATGGGAGAGTGGGGTGAAGTCTTGGGCTGAAGAGTCCAAGGTACACCTTGATGCCTGTCAGTGGCTGGGAGGTGGGGGTGGGATGGCATGAGTGGTACAGTCGGCAATCCAAAGGCACACCCCAATGCCTGTCTGTCTGTACAGGATAGGACATTATGGTTAGAAACCCTAATGCCTCTGTGTTTGTTGGTATTTACAGTACAAATTTTCAACATGGCCTTTTTCTAACCCCACTTCAGGAAAGCATTTGGGACCTCTTCTCATGAAGAGTGGCAGTGTGATTTTGTCAATGTGTCCCGAAAACTGACTTCCAACAGTGACAGTGCCATTCTGCGCCACATGTACGAAAACACAGAGCGGGCAGGATGTGAAGAATGACAGCTGTACCATCCATAGGGAGGTATGAAGAGATGGCAATGTTGAAAATCTGTAGTGGAAATATTAAAAATGCTCACACTGCTGAGCATACACGGAAACTGCGCAATGCATACGCGTGACACAGTCACTTTATGGAGTTTTGTCACCAGATTTTCAACATAGGCATTTTACGACCTGAGCTCATGAACAGCGTCACTGTGATTTTCTTAATGTGTCCCAAACACTGATTTCCCACAGCAACCACGGTATTCCATGCCGGAACTGCAAAAACACATTTCGACCAGGATGTGAAAAATGACAGCTATACTGTTCATAAGGAGGTGCGTAAAAATGGCAATGTTGCAAATCTGGAGTTAAAATATTACAAATGTGCAAAGTTATGAGCATGCGTGGAAACTGCGCAATGCATGCTTGTAACACAGTCATTTTACAGACTTTCATCACCAAATTTTCAACATAGGCATTTTAGGACCTCTGCTTTGAACAGTGTCACTGTGATTTTTGTTATGTGTCCCGAACAGTGATTTCCCACAGCGACCGAGCTATTCCGCACCGGAAGTGCGAGAACACATTTTGGCCAGGATGTGAAAAATGACAGCTGTACTGTTCATAAGGAGGTGCAGAAAAATGGCAATGTTGAAAACATGGAGTGAATAAAAAATTTCAAATGTGCGAAGTAACGAGCGTGCATAGAAACTGCGCAATGCACACTCGTAATACATTCATTTTATGGACGTTTGTCACCAAATTTTCAACATAAGCATTTTAGGACATCTGCTAATGAACAGCATCACTGTGATTTTTCTAATATGTCCCAAACACGGATTTCCCACAGCGAGCACGCTGTTCTGCACTGGAAGTGCAAAAACACATTTCGGCCAGGATGTGAAAAATGACAGCTATACTATTCATAAGAAGGTGCAGACAAATGGCAGTGTTGACAATCTGGAGTGAAAATATTGCAAATGTGTGAAGTTACGAGCGTGCGTGGAAACTGCATAATGCACGCTCGTCACACAGTCATTTTATGGACTTTTCTCACCAAATTTTCAACATAGGGCATTTTAGGACCTCTGCTAGTGAACAGTGTCACTGTGATTTTTGTAGTACGTCCCAAACATGGATTTCCCGCAGCGACCGAGCTATTCTGCGCCAGAACCGCGAAAACACATTTTGGCCAGGTTGTGAAAATGACAGCTGCACTGTTCATAAGGAGATGCATAAAATACCAGTGTTGAAAATCTGGAATGAAAAATATTGCAAGTTCATGAGATTCTGGCTTGTAGTAGCAACTGCACAACGCATGTCTCATAAAATAGTCATTTTTAGATGCTCACACCAAATTTGCAACATAGACTTTTTGAAAGCCTACCTCATGAACACTGGCACTGTCATTTTGTTAATCAGCCCCGAAAGGTGATTCTGCACAGTGACCACGAAATCACCTTTCGGGGCCAATTAACACATAGACAGTGAAAGAATTCATGAGAAGGGGTCCCAAAAACCCCATGTTGAAAATTTGGTGCCAAAATTCAAAAAAATGCCTGAGATATGAAAATGCCTGAGATATGCATCAAAGTTGAAAAAAAAACGTATCTATTCTATTATATAGCTTACCGGCATTTCCTCAGTTCGCGGTTGGCTTTGAAGAGTGCAGACGTAGTCCCGGTCCACCGAAGATCATCGCACCAGACTCCAGAGATAAGTATGGGGTGAAGGGGAGTGTGGGGAGGCAAGGTGCGCAGTGGGTGGGTGAGGGTTGTGGGGGGCAAGGAGACTGCTGAGGGATCGTTTCCTTCTTTACAGGAAAAAAAAAACATCGCGGGACGGTTTTTGTTTTGCAGGGTTTTTTTAACTGGACATTTGGCACGTTGGGGTGGGCTTCCAGTGTGCCAACCTACTGTTTTGTTGGGGGGGCCACTGTAGCCGACGGGGGATTGGGCACCCCCGTCGGCATATAGGGGGGCACAATAGCCAAGTGGGATTGAGCACCCCTCAGCACAAACATAGGTTTTGTGTGGGGGGGGATTATGCCGATGGGGAGTGGGCTCCCCCATTGGCACATGATCCAGCAACTCAGGCAGACTGAAGCTGGTGGAGATTGGGGCCCCCATCAGCAAACAAAGAGTGTTTGGGGGGGGCACATGCTGCCAAGGGGGACTGGGCACCCCCTCAGCACAGGGCTTGCATAGTACTGTTTGTGAACATGGTGGCAAGCTACCTGCCATGTTCACAAACAGTATTAGGCTAGCTAACATTCCGCCCTGCAACGACGGGTTGCTCCTTCATTGCAGCACAATGACTGACACTGCAATGATGAGGCGGCCCCTGATTGCTGCAGTGAAAATGTTTGTACTTGGTGCACTTTTGGAGACCAGTGTCATCAGCATACTGTGCCTCCATTGGTCCACCACTGCCAAGCCTCCAAATGCAGTGCCTCCCTTGACTGTAACAGTGCCGCGCCTCCACAACCTGCTTCTCTCCTAAGCTGTCACATAATGTTTCTTGTGCAAGCAAACATAAAAAGGGCAAAATAGGAAAGAAGCAAGCCAAACTAACCGAAATTTGGTTTGATTCTAGAAATATTATAAACACTTCAACCCCTTGTGGGGGTCTATCTTGTAGTAAGGAGATATTGGGAGCACAGGTGCAGCTAGGTTTATCAGCTGTAAATGTGGCCAAGAACTCTTCTGTACTTTCAAGGGAAAATATAACTGTTATGGCTTTGAATAATAAACATAATAAACATATAGAGCAGAATACAGATACTCCTGGTCTGTGCTTAAAGAAGAATGGGAATGGGACTGAATGGTGTCTTATGGAAGGTGATCTAGGTAAAGGATCCAGATCCAGATAATGGGAAAATAGTTGCCGTTCTGATAGTGTTGCTAGTACTAGAGTAGATTCCTTCTTGCAAATCCCAGAGTTTAGAGATTCTAAAGATTTTAACGATAAGGAGCTTAAAGGGGTATGCGAAGAATTACAGCACACGATTAATGGTTTAAAAATTTTGGAGGAGAAAATTAAGGATACAAGCTATTGTCGGTGTGGTAATTTGACTAACAGGGGGATGCAGAAGGAGGGATTTGACCACCTGAAAACCTTTATCCCTACACATTTGAGTGAGGAGCTAGCCACTGCATTAAGAAATCCTAGTAATGCCTCTCTTATATTAATGGAACAGCTCATAGTACACTAGCAGCCACAGACACTGCCAGCTATTTCCTGAAATTTCTGTGATATTTCCAGAAATATCTCATGCTTTCTCCATTTCCACAGTAGGGGCAGCAGAGAGAAGCTCTTTAGAAATTTCACGAAATATCTGGAAATAGCTGGCAATGTCTGTGGCTACTACTGTAAATAAAGATATTATGGAGAATATGAGATCCCATATTGCTCTCAATGAAGTTAAACTAAATCAGATTCTTGGAAATATTGAACAAATCCAAGAACAGTTAGAGAGCAATGATACAGTGGGTACTAACCAATTAAGACCAGATTTTGATATAATTGAGTTTCCTGATTCTCTAAAATATAAGAAGGGGAAGAAGAAGAAAAGAACCAAAGAAAACAAACTAATAAAAAGAATAAAAAGAAAAGGAAGGCACCAGCTCTTGTGGTAGGAATTAAACAAGAAGGGGTGATAGATGGGAGAGTGGAAGAAACTACACTGGTAAATAATAATAATGAAAATAATCATAATAAAGAAAGCAAGACCATACTAAGTGCATGCCAGGATCATCTAATAAAACCCCTAATTCCTGATGGAATGAAGGCCTCTAGCCCTACGTTAAAACAGCCTTCTGATTTAATGACCCATTTGGTGCCATTGGAAAAAAAATTAGCTGGATTTCAACAAGATCTGTTTGGTAAAGAACAATGGGAGACCAATATTACAACAGAATGTGAGAAAAGGATGTCAAGAGTGGAGTCAATAAGTATGGCAAAAGATTTAATAGAAATTGAAGAGGCGAAAACTAATTTTGAGAATGGTATTTTAAACGAGGGCTTATTGAATAATGATACGAGATGTATGCCATTAATTAGACTTTATGGTCCAGCTGCCTGGGACAACTCAGAGAAACCAAAATTGGAGCTATCTGTAATAGATTATTTGAATGAGAAATTGGATGTAGAAGTCCTAGAGAAGGATATTGTTAAGATCAAAAAGTTAGCCATTTTTGGAGCAACAATTATTGATTTGTATTTTGCCTCTCCTAGATTAGCAAATTATGTATGGATTAACATGCAAAACTCTAGTATAGAGGAAACCCTGCTCTTTTACCCCAGTAGAGAGTATTTCAACAGAATAATTGACTCTGGATGTAAAGAAGAGACTAAAGTACTGTCATTATTTGGTATGAGCCCAACGTTAAATGAAACAGGGAAAAGGCTGCCCCAGGCTCTTAGTGATCTACTGACAAATTTTCTTGAAATACCAGTTGAAAAAACTGGAAAATTATATGCCACATGCATACATATAGATAGTCAAATTGATATTAGTGTCAGTAACAAGCAATTGGCTGATCAAATTTTAGCCCAATCTGACAAATTGGACATCTTGGGGCTTCATATTGTTGATGCAGATATATTAAATATGGACAAATATTGGCACGATCATTCTTGTCCTCCTTTTGAAAACATCAATTTACCTTTGTCCAATAGGTTTCTATCATTAGCAGGGTATAATGATATTTGACTATCTACCTCTTTTGTTAATTGTAAGCCTGTTGAAAATAATATATGTTTTATGTCTTGGAACATAGCAGGTTGGCAATCTACGTGGGCAGACAAAGATGTACAACTGTTTTTTACAAATTATGAGGTGATATATTTGCAAGAAACTTGGCATAATGAGGAAGCAATTATTAGTCTGAATGGGTATGAATCTTTTAAAGTTGCAGGAATGAAAAATAAGAGAATGGGGAGGTTCTCTGGTGGTATTGTAACATTGGTATTTTTTTGAAAACCTTGTTGTGGAAGACCACAAATAATTTGATAGTAGTCTATTTGCAGAATGAAGCTATAGAAATCCTTCTTATAAATGTGTATGTTCCCCCAGAGAGTTACTGTTACTTTACTGAGATGATCTGGCATGAGCTCTCTGATACCCTAAAAGAAGCTCAACAGGAATTCCCTAGGTCATATTTGTTATTGGTGGGTGATGCTAATATGGGGATTGGTTCTTTTGATGGTCTAGTAGACCACCCCTTGTTTTTTTATAATTGTCCAAGGAGAGAGTATAAAATACGTCAAACTAAGGATAAAATAATTAACAAGAATGGGAGGAGAATGTTAGAAATATTAAAAGAAACTAACATGTACCCACTTAATGGGAGATTACAGGGAGATTTAGAGGGAGATTATACTTTTTTTTTCCACAAAAGGTGTTTCAGTGGTTGATTTAATTTATTGGTCTGGACAAGTGAGTTTATGGACTAATCTACAAGTACAAATAAGAGCAGAAAGTGATCACTTTCTGATACGTTTGACCACTCAGACAAGTTATAAGAATTCACAAGTTGAAACTATGGCACATATTAGCCAGATAAGAATATCTAGGAAAAAATGTGGGGAAATAAATTCAGGGATTAATATATCTCCCACTATACTGAAGTTAATAACTCCTTACTAGCAGGCTTTATTGCAAATCACGCCATGGATAGACCTTTTAGAAGTCCTCAAATCAATATCTGAAGAAATTAAAAATGTTCTGAAAACATCTGGAGGAACAAATTTAATTAGAGGGGAGAAAACTTGGTTTGATCATGAATGTAGAAAAAGTAAAGCAAATATTAGAAAATTGAGTAGAGTATATAGCAAGGCACCCCATAAAATAAACTTAAAAGAGTTAAATGAGAAAAAAGAGCTTATAAAAGATTAATTTTAGAAAAGAAAAAAATCTTTTATGGAAAAAATGGGAGAAGATGTTAAAGGCAGTTCAGACAAAGGACGTTAAAACCTTTTGGACATTGGTAGCCAAGGGACATGGAGCTTTTAGAGGGAATATGGACTCCCTCATCACAGAAGAAAAATGGCTAATACATTTTAAGAAGAATTACATGATGAATGAAGAGAATATAGTGGGTGATTTTGTGATAATATCTAATAATTCAATAGGTCCATTTACTATGGATGAAACCTATTTGGTTATTTACACCTTAAAAAGGCAAAAAGCTCCAGGGCCAGATGAAGTTCCTGCAGAGGTTTATCTCACAGAAACCCCATCTTGGTGTCCTTTGTTGACAGCCTTTTATAATAAATGTATTATTGAAATTAGTTACCCCGATTCCTGGAAGAATGCCATCATAGTACCATTGCACAGAAAAGGGCAGCTGGATGATCCAATGATGTATAGACCCACTAGCTTGCTCGATATAAATTTAAATTTTTTTTCTAAAATCATCCTCCAATGGTTAATGGTCGAGGTTGATAAAACTGGTGGTATTTCCCCCTGCCAAGCAGGCTTTAGAGCACAATTCTCAACTATTGATAATATATATGTGTTGTACCATTTTGTGGAAAAATATACCCAATTACATAAACAGAAATTATATGTTACATTTATTGATTATAGCACTGCCTTTGGACAGATTTATGGCAGACTCTCCTTAAAAGAGGGATAGACTCTAACTTAGTAAATATTATTGAGTATTTATATTCTAATACATGGGCTAGAGTCAGCATAGGACCAAATGGATAGCTAACAAAGGTGTTTAAAGTTAATTGTGAGGTTCGACAGGGCTGTGTATTAGCCCCATTGCTATTTTCTTTATATATGGAACCTATACTCATCCGCTGTGATGCGGTGGATAGGGACTCTTCAAGATTAGAGATTATGCTGTTCCCATACTGGCTTATGCCAATGACATTATAATTTTATCTTTAACAAAAGTGGGTTTGCAAAGGAAATTGGATTTTTTACATAGGGAATCTGCAGCATTACAGCTGTCTATTAATCTAAAAAAAACCCCAATGATAATTGGTAATACAAGTTGTAGTGGGAATTGGTTTATCGACTCTAACAAATTAGAAGTGGTGTCATAGTATCCTTATTTGGGTGTAATGATTCAACAAAATGGTAAATGGAAAAAACATATAGAAACAACCATAGAGAAATCTTAAAGAACAGTAGCAGGATTAAATAAATTTAATAACATTTAAGGTGGGATGTCGATGCGACCACTTGTTCATGTTATTGAAGCAAAAGTGGAATCACAGCTATTGTATGGTTGTGAGATTTGGGAAATAAAAGATCCAAATAAGTTAATGAGTCCTTTGTATAAATCCCTAAGGCATATTCTATGGGTCGGTCATTCATGTCCTGCTCCATATATTAAAGCCAAATTAGGTTTGGTTAATTTCAAAGCATCATTAGATGCCAGGAAAATTAACTTTTGGATTCGGGCTATGAATAAAAATGAAAATTCTTTGGTCAGAAGATGCTTATCGGAAAAAGAGTCTTGGCAGGATCTGAGTTATCAATCGGGCTTCTGGTTTAACTTGATTATGTTACTGTTAAAGAACTATAACCTAGTACATTTAAGGAAGGCAGTAGACAAGGGTATAAAAAGCAGCATTAAGTATAAAAAATATGTACAGGAAAAGATAAAAGATTATTGGAATAATTTAGATCTGGACTTAATTAATAAATCCCACTACTCCAGATGGTTTGCTGCTAAAAATTATTCCCATGAGTTTAACCAATATTTAGATTTATTAGCGAATAGGGGTAATGAACAAATTTTATTTGCTATAAATTTGAACAATTTCCAAGTAATATTATAGATTTTAGATATAAAAAAAAGGCATCTGCTCTGAGACTTGCGATTGTGGGAATGGTGGTTTGGAAGATTTAATACATATTTTATGGGATTGTAAATGGTACAAGAAACTGCGGACATATTGGTTGGGTCCATTTTTAAACAATATATACTCAATGGACAAAACTGAATTAACGAACATTCTGAGTCATACTGGTGATACTTGGATGGTGGAAAGATTAGCAAATTACTTTCAGGCTATTTATAAAGTAAAATGTAAAATAAGGATTGTATAATGTATCTTTTAGATATTCATTGTATTGTAATTGAAGATCATGGCATACCTATGTTCATGGATTTTAGGCTTTGTTAACTTATGTTTAATGGTGTGTAAATGATTGTGAAGGTTTTTTAACAATGCAATAAAAATGATGATGATGATGATGATGAAGCTTGTTCTGATTACAGGGCTCAAAGAAGTATGACCCACCTGACAACTAAGGCTGGAAACATGATTATGGGGATTACAGCCATGTTATCAGAAATGCCCAAATTCTTTAGTGCCACTTTCACTAGCCAATCTTTGCTAGAAGGGGCCATGTCTCAGTGGCTTCATACATGTGATCTTCCCCAGATTCCGGTGGAAGCACAGGACCTGCTTACTTGCCCCATCACTGCACTAGAACTGAAATCTATCATTTCATCCCTCTCACCCAATGTAACCCCTGGTTCGGATGGTTTTCAGCATGAATTATACAAGCCCATGTGGGACGCTTTAAGGGAGGAGATGGCTCTCTGCTACAATACTGCATTGTTAAATGGCAAATTACCTGCTATGATGCTGGAAAGTCTTTTGGTTCTCCTGTTTAAGTCAGGAGATTGTGGGGATTTAAAGAACTAGAGGCCCATTACCCTCCTTAATACAGATAGTAAAATTTTAATGAAGATTCTGGGAACCCATATCATGCAGATTTTGGACCCCATTGTACACTCATCACAGCAGAGTGGTGTACTTTCATGGAGGTTACAGGACGCACTGATACTGCTATGGGAAATCCTGAATAAAGGTCGGAATATGGAGATTTTTGGACATTTTGTTAGTTTGTACCAACCTAAGGCCTTCCATTGTGTAGGGTATAATTTTCTTTGGGAAGCCCTCCATTCTTATAATTTCACCTCACTTTTGATTTCTTGGCTGCATACCTGTTATAGGGGTATAACTATTGTTCCCAGTGTTAACGGTTGGGTGGGATCACATGTGCTGGTGGGCCATGGGGTATGCCAAGGCTGCACACTCAGCTCTCTCTTGTACTTACTTACTTTGGATCCACTACTTCATAGATTGAATCATGTTGATGGTATTATTGGACTTTCTGTGGGAAGTACTGGCCACCCTGTAGTCACAATTGCTTATCCAGATGACTTAGGGCTACTTTTGGCAGATTGTGCATCAGTTATGGCAGCCCAGAGAAAATTACATATTTTCTCAGCTGTTTCCGGGTCCAAAATCAATCATCATAAAAGTTGTATTCTCCCTATAGGGTATGAGGCTACAGATGTGGCAGCTGTTTGGAAGATCCTGGTAGAACTGGGTTATAAGCAGATTTTGGGGAGTTTTTGGTGGTCCACGCCCGCATATCTATAACTGGGAACAAAAATTGTTTGAGGCTCGGGCACAGGTGGTTAAATGAAATAGATGGTGTATGTCTAAATCCAAAAGGATTTATTTGATAAAAACACATCTATTGTCACTTTTTTGTTTTTGGCAGCAATTTTCCCCTCCGCCAAGGTCTTTGGAAATGTCCATTTACAGTGTTTTTTTTCAGTGCCTTTGGGGCAGCAGATTGAACCCAGTGAAACAGGGGATAACGTACCTCCCTAAGGATCAGGGGGGTTTGGGTCTGATTAACCCACTGTTTTTTTTCTTTCATTTCATTTTTTTATTACAACTTCATACCCGTCCTACTTAATGTGGGCCAATCTTGGACGCCATGGATTTTAGATAATTTAGGGCCGATTTTTGGTGACCTGGGAACCCTCTAGTGCTCTTCGGAAACAGATACGGGTTTCTACGCTTCCTCCTTATTTGATGGATGCGGTGGGTAAACTTAAAGTTTGAAAGGTCTCTTGGTGTCACTTGACTGGCAGGTCTCAGAAAGAATTGTACGCCTGGGTAATGGAGTCCTTTTATATTAACTATCCCTGGTTTTTGGAACTGCCTACCCCTGTACAGCTCTCTTTCACCCAAGTTTTGACAAGTAAATGGGTCCCTCCTTACATGTGGGAGTTTTTATGGTTATGTACTCATCAGAAGTTGGGAGTAAAGGGGAACATCAAGCATAAGGACCTTACTGAACGTGTTTGCCCTAGGGGTCCCCAGTGTGAGGAACTGACTGAATCCATGCAGCATTTGTTCTGTGATTGTCCCTTTGCTGTATCATTTTGGGAATTTTTTCATAAAATGTGGCCCAGTAATCCATTCAGGAACATACCGGCAGAAGTTTGGATTACTGGACTTTTCCCAGGATCCTGGGTTAAGTACGATAACTGTACCATGAGAATCCTTATGGGTTTTATTAAATTCCAGCTTTGGCAGGCACAGTGTGGCCTAACTGTTCGACAACAACTTAAATCTAGTACTCAAGTGGTGTATCACATAAAATGAGATATTGCTAATTGGCAGGCTTTGGAAATAAGGTCCGTTTCCCCGGACCTCTATAAACTATGGTGGTGGCATATCACATGGCTGGATACTGGCTGATTGGGTTGATCTTTTGCTATGCAGTCCCTCGGGCTCAGAATTACAGAAGCCCTATTGCCCTGAGGGGGGTGGGGATGGGGCAGAGCTGCTAGGATTCGGTCTTTTCCTTTCAGAAGCCCTCTCCGTTTTTTTGTGCTTCTGATTTCTTTTCTGATTTTGTTGGTGGATGACTGCGCTTCATGCTTAGTGCATTGTATTATCTCCCCTAAACCTGATGTCTTGCTTGGGATGACAATTATTGTGTGAAGTAACACTTAGTTTAATTCAGTTTTATTCTTATTACACTCCTTTGTTTAATTTTGAGTTTGGACTTCAACATTCCCATACTCTTCTATCGGAGAAGGTTTTTTGGGGATTTTCATAAATTTTCTTGCATGTTAAATATTACATTGGTAGTAAGTGGGCAAAAGTATGTTTAAAATACTTAATTGTTTTTTTTTTTCCTTTCAAAATTGTTCCAGGGGACAGGTATGTATTAATACTCTTTTTGTCTTTTTGTTTCCCTTTCAATTGTACATGTGTATATTTTGTGTCAGTTTGACCAGTCTGATTGAACTACCTTTTGACTTCTTTCTTTCTTTCTTTCTTTCTTTCTTTTTTGATGTGAATTAACATTGCTTGTTTTCATTTGTTTTGAAGTAGTAAATAAAAAATTCCCCCTACTCTTTTCGAGAAGTGCCATGGGATCTTTAACATCCACCTGAACTACCACAAGAACAGGCAGATGGGACCTCGGTTTAACAACTCATCCGAAGGTGTACCTGGAGAAGCATCTCCTTCTAGTAGGAGGCAGGGAAAGCAATAAGAAGTGCAAAGGCTTAAACTAAGAGAACAATACCTCAAGGGGTATATAAGTGAAAAGAGAAAGATGAGGGGAGGGACTGTGAGGCTAAGAAGGGCAAGGGGGATTGTGCAGAGAGCAATCAGGAAAAAGCAGA
Organism: Neoceratodus forsteri; assembly: GCA_016271365.2. Lineage (NCBI taxonomy): Eukaryota > Metazoa > Chordata > Ceratodontiformes > Ceratodontidae > Neoceratodus > Neoceratodus forsteri. The sequence goes on from CM057452.1 coordinate 673,176,433, forward strand.
TATCTGATACAAATCCTTTTGTTCTGCCTTCACAGAAGGATGGGAAGGGAATGGGCCACAAAAAAGCAGCAGAAGCACTGGGGGGAGTGAGGTAGATGCAAGTCTATTTACAGAACAGAGAGCCCTGAAGGGACTCGTAAATCTGAAAGTGGACAAAGCTATGGGGCCAGACAGCGTATACCCAAGTGCAGTGGACAAGAGTTGGGCACCGTGCAGAAATCTTTCAGAGACCCCCACAAACACAATAGAGCTTCAACCTGGGATGTGGAGTGTGAGAGATATAGGGGTGGTAAAGCCAGTAGTTTGGGCCCACTGTTAAGCACCCCAAGAGTATCCTGCAGCATCCCCAGTGTATAACTGCAGCTTTCTCAATTCCTTTTTCTTGCCAGCCCAAGGAAGGGTTGTAAGTAAAAAAAAATACATATTTTTTTCCTCTTTGTTTTCCCTGCATCCTGAGCTGGCAGTGCAAGCAAAGAGCAGGCCAAGAGCTGGACTGATGTCCCTGCCCCCCCAGCACGTTGGCATTTCTAAGCCATAGGAGTGGTTGGACTGAAGCTTGGGTTTGAGTTCTAGAACCTTGAGCGTTCAGTGGTAGGCTCTGGACCGACCGCTGATCAGTCATCACCGAGCTGGGAAGGAGAAGGCCACCAAGACAGTGACAGGAACCTGAGGCATACCTAGTATGCTGATTCCAGTTCCATTGGCTCCTCTGTGATGCCTCTTCTCTGGTTGGTAATCTGGGCCTTGCGGTCGAGTCGCCTATCCCTGCAATAAGTTGGCAGTTGTGTGGTGTGAGCTCTGTTTAGCCCTTTTTAAATATTTTAAAGTTGCAATTGGTCTCTCATCGGTAACATTGCCAGTTAGAGCCATGTAAGAAGAGGAGCTGCAGCCAGCCAGCGAGAGAGCGAGAGCACTGAGGGAGGAGTCAAGCAGCAGCAGCTGAGCATGACATCAGGCGGAACCATAATTCTACCTCCAGCACCTCCCTCCACCAGCCTCCAGCAGCCAGAGCATCACCCTGGGCTGGGATGGTGAGCCGCGGCAGCACCACCAGGCAGGTGCTGATCACCAGAAGCCCAGGAAGGAGAAAATATTTTATTTAGAGCAGAGGATGGTGCAGGGGCAGTGACCAAAGGCCATAAAGGGAAGGGGCAGAACCCAGGCGAGGAGAACCACCCAAGGGGTGGAACCGTGGACTGTTGACCCTTCACTACCCAAAAGGAGCTTCCAAGGGGTTGCGCTAGGAGTCGGGTAGCCCCATAATCAAGGCAGCTTTATAGTTTTTTAATTTTATTTAAAATTCTCATGCTCAGGGTGCTAAGCAAAGGTGGCCAAAGCCGTAAAGATAGGAGGGAATTTTGCCACTTCAGGACTACCCATAGAGGTAGCTGAGAGCTGGAATGGACCAGCCAGGCCCAGTAAAAGGGGGCTGCACAGTGGGCACAATAGTGAAACTTCTGAGGAGCCTGACAGGGTTTCAGGCACCCTGAAAGTCTTTCAGTTCACAACAAGTAAAGCTCCACAGGAGCCTGTTAGGGTTTCAGACACCCCAAAAGCCTTTCAGTGCACAAGCAGTATAGTTCCACAGGGCAGATATAGTGGAATTGGGGAACAAATCACTGGAACATTATCGAATGCTGTGTTGCCGCTCAAGCCACATTTAAAGTAACAGTGTATCTGATGAACGAAATGCTTTCTGAACTGGTTTATTGTCCCATTTGCTAATGACCTGCCTTCTGAACTGGTATATTGCCCCATTTGATAACAAACTGCTTCCTGAACTAGTATATTGCCCCATTTGCTAATGGACTGCCTTCTGAAATGGTGTGTTGCCCTTTTGCTTGATGGACTGAATTCTGAACTGGTGTAGTGCCCTGCCTACCTAACAAACTGCATCAAACCTATGGTACATATTCTGAGAAACTGTTTCATCTTCCTTGGTACCTTGCTATCTTGCATTGAACTGCCTCACTGCAGGCAATCTTGCCCCCATTAGCAAAACCATCTTATACCCTCTGCATTTGTCTACAAACTGCCTAGGTGGCACTTTGACTAGAGACTCTATCTGCACCCTACCACTGACACCCCTCCATTGGACGACAACTTGGGCAGCCAATGTAGCTAGCATTAGGGTGATAGTCAGGTCAGGCCCCTTTTTGCTCTGCTAAAGTTACATTTTTACCCCGTTAAGAAGTAAAGTAAGCTTAGGAAATGCCCTGGCTCCCTAGACAGGGCCTCCATCATGCACTGGGGTGGGGTGGGTTCTTCCTTTTTTGTTTCCTTTTCTTTTAGAAACAGCATCCCGTGTCGTCATTCAAGACTTGAATCCTCCATTAGCATCTAAAACCAGCTTCTCCTTTTTCACTTCTTCAATTCCTCTTGTCTCAGCAGTCCAACAGAGGATTTGCACCAAAGAATCTGTTTCAAGCCTCGCATCCTCAGTTCTTCTTGTCCCAGCAGCTCAAGGGAGGGTTTGTGCCTAAGAATCTTTCCCCATTTGCTACCTTGTGTCTCTTGTCCAGGCTGTCCGAGAGAGGGGGCTTTTGCCAATGAACCTATGGCCTGTTTACGAAACCGTTCATAAATCCTGTGGCCTAATCTGATGCCCTCACTGGAAGTGTCAATTCAGTGATGCAACGAGGGCAGTGGCAAGCGGAGTACCACAGGGCTCAGTGCTGGGACCAGTGTTGTTTGGGTTGTTCATATCAGACATCTCAATGGGCATCATGTTTGCAGATGACACCAAGATGGGAGCAGTAATGAATGACCTAGGAGGTGGCATGAGTTGCAGGATGATCTGTCAAAATTGGAGACCTGGTCAGACACCTGGCAGTTGGGTTCAATGCCAAAAGTGCAAGGTGCTACATATCAGGGCAAAAAAAACAAGAAGGAGCTACCAGCTTTGGGGGGGGGGGTCAGCTAGCCGTGACAGAGGAGGAGAAGGATCTGGGGGTGATTATAATGGGTTCAATGAACAACTCAGCACAATGCTGGAAGGCAGCTACAAAGGCCAACAAAATGCTGGGTTGTATTGCCAGGGGTATATATTCAAGGAGAGGGGACATGATCCTGCCGTTGTATAGGTCACTGATTAGGCCACACCTGAAGTACTGCATGCAGTACTGGCGCCCATACCTGAAGAGGGACATTAAGTTACTGGAGGTGGTGCAGCGCAGGGCAACAAAGATGATCCAGGGACATGGGGACATACCCTACATGAGCTAGCTGAGGGAGTTGAACGTGTACTCACTGGAGGAGAGGAGAGACAGGGGAACATGATTGAAACCTTCAAGTACATGAAGGGATCAAACAAGACGGGCACGGAGGGTCTATTTAAGTTAAGTGGGGCCACCGCAAAATCCAAGCTCCAAAACGCTGTGTGCTCAGGAGAAAACTTGATTGTGGGCCTGCCACATTGTAGATGCAACACGCTTTGTTAAAGTTGAAGCCCTTTAAAACTAAACTTTGGATTGAATCAATACTGCTTTGGGTTTCAATTGCACTTGGAGTGCAGGACTATCTTTGGCTTTTAAGTTAAGGGGGTAGGGACACTTGAGGTCATGATCTCACATTAGAGGGGAGAAGGTTCAGAAGGGAAATGAGAAGACACCTTTTTACGGAGAGAGTGGTGTTTGGGTGAAACGAGTTGCCTGCGGAAGTGGTATCCTGTAGAACAGTGGACTTCTTCAAAAGGGGATGGGATAGGGTAAGAGGGAGGGGCATGGGAGGGAGGGAGGGCAGCTGCAGTATAAGGGTTGTTAGCTGCACACTCGAGCAGACTAGATAGACCATAAGGCCTTCATCTGCTGGCAAATTCATATGTTCTATGTTTGTAAATATCCCTTACTGGTCCAGGGGCCCGCTCAGGTCTCAGTTCCTTGCCAAATTCCTTCCTACATCCAGACCTAGACTTTTAAGTGATTGGATTCTTGTTCTGAACCAGTGCATTAGGAGTAATAATTGTTAATGTAGGCCTGGTGACACTGAGGGTTGAGGCGCTGAACACCATACCTTGCGCTACACTGGGTACCCAGGTTCGGGAATGAGTTCGGGATGTTGGGGGTCAGCTGGTAGGGGGAGCTGGATTGAGTCACTAATTGGCAACTCTCCTCTCCTCTCCTGTGGTGGGGTGGGCACCAAGCTAACTAGTTGGTGGTATCGGGAGGGGGGCATTGTTAGAGAGTGGCAGAGCCATGTCTCACCATGGGTTATTGCTCAGAAATTGGTCCTGCTCGCCAGCGCCTCGAGGTGGGATGGGACAAACTAGCTACTTAATGAAAATCCCACCCCACAGTCATGCACAGTGATCCCCAATTGGGAGAAGAAGTCCTGGATGGCAGTAAAAAAATAAAAATAATTGTTCATGTGAAAATACAGGCTAACATTGGTCGACTAGGAAGTACTAGTAACTGTATCATAGATATAATGAGCTGCAGTAGAGTGACAGTGCATAACTACTGTAGACCAAGGTGCATTTATTCATCTGTTTATTGCACATATATTCAGTACTTTGCATATCTTTGTTGTTCTTGTTGACACCTGCCTCTCTGACCATTGTCATCCATCCTGCTGAATAGTAATTGCTTCATTGGACCTCTGAGTACGACTCCTGCCTGTCTTTACTGGGTACTTCCATCCACCCGCCTAAGAACCTCCAGTGCCCCCCTCACCACAATACCTGCTTGAGATGGCCTCATGCCGATGAGGAAGATTTAGTTCCCTCTTCAATATCCAACTCATTAAGGCATGACACAGGGGTATTGAGGGAGCTCGGGGAGGTACTGGAAGCATCTCTGGGAGCCCTATTTAACAACTCACTGGAAACAGGAGTGGTTCCAGAGGACTGGAAGAGGGCAGATGTAGTCCAGCTTCATAAAATAAGTGGCAAGGAGGAGGCCGGCAACTATAGGCTGATCAGTCTGAAATTAGCGGAGGGGAAGTTCACGGAGTTGGTGCTAGAAGAAAAGATTTTGGAGTATCTTGAATCCAGTGGGTTGCATGACCTGAGGCAGTACAGATTCATGGGAGAGGTTATGTCAAACAAATCGGATAGATTTCTTTGACTGTGTAACCAAGGAAATAGAGCAGGGTGGGGCGGTGGACATGGCCTACTTAGATTTTAGTAAGGCATTGAACACCGTATCACATAGGAGACTCACAGGGAAACTGGGAAGCTTAGGGGTAAGGCCATAAGGTAGTAAACTGGGTAAGAAACTGGTTAATGGATAGGCAATAAGGGTGGTGGTAAAAAGAGCTCACTCTGGGGAAGGGAAGATGACCAGCTGGGTGCTTCAGGGCTCAGTACTGGGACCAGTCCTCTTTAGTGTCTTTATAAGTGACATTGCAGATGAACTGGAAGGGAAGGTATGCCTCTTTGCAGATGACACTAAAATTTGCAATAGGGTAGACACTCCAGAGGGGCTAGGAAGAATGTGCAGAGTCCAGAGACAACTCGAGGAGTGGTCACGGACATGGCATCTGGGTTTCATTGCGAAAAAGTGCAAAATCATGAACCTAGGGCACAGAAACCCAGAGGCAGAGTAGAAAATGGGAGAAGAGGTACTAACAGTATCCAAACAGGAAGGGGACCTAGGGGTAATCATATCTGATGTTCTCAAGGTGTTTAGACAGTGCATCGAAGCAGTGGATAGGACCAGTGTGATGCTGGGGTGTATATGGAGAGGTATTGCCAGCAGAAAGAGGGAGGTTGTGTCGCCACTGTAAAGATCACTGGTGAGCCCCCACCTGGAGTATAGTATCCAGTTTTGGAGACCACATCGCAGGAAGGACATAGACAGAGTGGAGGCAGTCCACAGGAGGGCAACTAAAATGCTGCATCAGAAGCCCTATGAGGAGAGACTAAAGGACCTGAATATGTACACACTAGAAGAGAGAAGGGAGAGGGGGCACATGATAGAGACCTATAAATACCTCATAGGGTTAAATAAGGTATTGGAGGAGTGTATTTTTTCAGAGAAAAAAATGCACAAAAACAAAGGGACATGCAATGAAGCAGGATGGGGGAAATTTAGGAGAGATGTGAGGATTACTTCATTGAAAGTGTGGTGATGCCTGGGATAGTCTTCCAGCGGAGGTGGGGGAGACAAAAACTGTGGTGGGCTTCAAACATGCATGGGCTAGGCACAAGGAAATCTTAGTTGTGAAGCAAGGGGAGTAGGCAGAGATCAAGTAGGGTCTGCAGTCACAGGATAGGATAGCTAGGGAAAATGGGTAGACTTGGTGGGACAAGCAGTCCTTATCTGCTGCCAAACTGTATGTTTCTATGATTCTTACCAACTATTGAGGTAACACTTACTGTCTGTAGTTACCTGGGTGTTCCTGTCTCCCCCTGTGCAGTGGGACAACAACCACAGTTCCCTAGTCTTTGGGGACTTCTACTATCTCCTGGGAGGACCTCAAAGATCTGCCAGAGGTGATGGCAATTCCAGCTGCAGCTCTCCAACACTCTGGGAGTAGGTCATAGGGACCTGGAACCTTGTCAACCTTAAGGCCTGAAAGCCCATGTGGGCCCTTTCCACTGTGAGCTCCCCCTTCCCATTTTTCCTAGCCCCCTGTCTGATGCCTTCACTCCAATATCTAGCAGTGGCCTGCTGTCTTCTATCGGGAATACAAAGCAGACAAAGTTGTTCAGTACTGTGGCATTTTGGCAGTCATTCTTGCCCACCCTCTTCTTTTCCATCAACCTTATTATCTCCCCCCTTTCTCTTTTCCCTAAGGGATATGAACAATTCCTTATACCCTTCTTTAACCCTTTTTTCTATATGCAGCTCCACATCTGCCTTAGCTTTCCAAACTGATCCCTTTGCTTCCTTTAGTTTCTCTTGGTACGCTTCCTAGTCTTCCTCCCCCTGCTTATCCTTATACCTCCTGAATGCATTTCTGTTGGCCTTTACTGCCTCATTCACCTCCCGGGAAAACCAGACTGGTTTCTTGTTCTTTTTTCCTTTGACAGCTTTCCTTATGCAGGAGTCTGCTACCTCCATGAAGGCCCCTTTACTATTTTTCATTTAACCTCAACCCTCACTGCCCCTCTCACCCATTCACCCTCTCCTGCTTGTTCCTGATCAGTGTTCTTGCACTACCAAAGTCTACCCTTTTAAGGCCCAGTTCCATAGCCTTGGATCCATGGACGATGACAGGTAACTCCCTGTGAATATCTCAAACCATACTGATCCATGATTGCTGGGCCCCAACGGTTCCCCATCCTGATTCCTCTCACTGTCTCCAGTTAGACAGTACCAGGTCAAGAGCAGCCTCCTCTGGTTGGCCCCCTGATCCTTTGCACTAGGAAGCAGTTCTACAAGACATCTGAAAGAGGCTGACTCCTCCCATTTCTGGTTGTAGGAGAGGCCTAATGGGAGGGCTTAGCCCGAGGTTTAATGTGAGGTATAGCTCCTCCCACAACCTCTATTTAAACCGTCCACTAACACACCTCCCTTGCTTAGGGAGTATAATTTGTGTTCCCTGACGCCCTGTATGGCTCATGTGGCTGAGCTCCTGTCTCTTGTTCTTTCTTCCCTGCTTTTTGTCCATTTTCTCCTCCTTGTGTTCCCCCACCCCTCCTTTCTGACTTTTTCTTTCTCCCGTTTTGTGTGTTCCTTTCCCTCTCCTTGGCAGCTCGGTTACACCTCCCTGCTTTTTTTCTTGGCTCGTCCCCATCCCTCTCTGGCTGCTGGGTTTTCTCCCATTTGCGTTTCTTTTTGGGGTCTTCGCCTGCATCCTGCTTCCTCGCCCCAAGCGTCCCCAGCTCCTCCAGTCCTCTTCTGACACACCTCTGGTGCCCCTCCTGCAGCACACCTGCTTTCTGTCCTTCCCGGTTAGTTGTCCCTATCCCCCCTCACCTCTTAATGGTGAAGCCCATTGTTACGCCACAGATGCATACGAATTTTCTGATACCTTATATGTTGAATGTTGAAGAGCTCCATTTGTGGACCTGCCATCATTGCTGACTGCTTTCGCCCCTTGCACGCTGTCTACTCCATGCAGCTCGGCACACCTTCTCTCCAGTCTCCTTTTCCTGGCTGCTTCCTGGACCCGGACTACAGAGGTGGTGAGTGAAACTCGTACTTTCACAGGTTCTCGTGCTTCATTATAAACTCTACCTCCCCTACGCATTGCACTTCTGTACTCTCGAACGATACATACAGCTACCAACTACCACAGCCTTTCTGTTCCCTTTAAGAGCTACTACGAGCCTATGGTCCCCAATACAGGCTTCACTAGTTCAGCAAGAACTGCCTACGGATGCTTACCAATGCTGCTGGTGTGATACTGTGCATCCTCGTATAAAGTGGCGAACTTGGCTTGGATGAGGCTGAATGTTTATTTCATTATGTTATTTATTTCATGTTTTACCAGAAATGTTATGCAACATTGATATTAGCTCATTTCCAGATGCCTGGGGAGTAGAGAACAGAAGTGATACATGCGTATTTCTACACTGCAGTCTCTTTTCATAACCCATCACCAACACCCAGCTCTCACATCTCTGGCTATAATGCTTCTCACTAGCTAAGCACTTCTGGACCCATATTTACATCCACTTTTCACTGTCCTCTGCTCTTTCCCATTAGATCCAATACTACGGTTCATAGCCCAGAGGTGACTGCCCTGACTGCTGCTGGATACCCGACTGGCCTGGCTTCAATCCTCATCACCGCTTGAATACTGTGTCAACCTCAGAGTATCACTTTGACTCACTGGATTTTCCGGTCCTTCCTAACTACAACTCTGGGCCCTTGTTACCTATGACCTCAAGCTCCTCCTTGCATCCATACTCCTCCCCAGTGCCCGCGTCCATTTTATTAAAGGTCCCTCCTCTCTACATAGTTCTTGCTACCATGCCAGCCCCTCCTTTCAGCATGTCATTTCCGTTTGTGTGTCCACCTTCCATCTTCCTTCATTTGTCCTACCATGTACATGACATCCATTCATGCCTTCTACACTGCAGTTTCTCGTATACTCTCTCTCTTTCTTTCTGTCTTTCTTGCTGTCTCTTACAGCATTCTGCACTTTCTGCCAGTCCATACCAGCAGTTCTCCGGACTCCGTCCCTAACTTGCATCTTCTGAGGTGCTGAGTGAAGGTAGACTTCCCCTGTCTACCGGGGATGGGATTCCATTACAATTACTACCCCTACTACTTACCAGCTGACATCCTCCATCCCTAACTCTGCTTGACAGCCTCAAGTGCAGGTTTGCTCACCCCTTCTTCCAGGGATGGGAGCCATGTCTACAATTTACTGAGTCATATCATGCCTTCTCTATCTCATACCAGTTGCTGCTTCCCTTCTGGAATGGAACTTCTCCACTCCACATGCCTTCATCATCCTACACATGCCTAACTCCCTCAAGTCAAGATCAGTCCACCTAAACCATCACGATGATGCATGAATCTACATTTAAGTGTCTACTCCTTATGCATTCTCACCTTGATACCCAGATCCTGCTCCTATTCCGAACCTGATTCTCGGCTTTGCCTTCTCCATTCTACTTAGTCTGCAACCTCAATTTACGGTATCATCCCACTAACTTCCATGGCTGGGAGCCTGAATCTGTATTTGACTGTTTCCAGCATCTGCATCCTCTACCTGATGGGGGTTTCCGCTTCCCTCTGGGAACAGACTTTCTTCACCTACGTAATCTCATCGTCCTACCTCTCCTCACTGCATTCCATCAAGATCATCTCACCTTGATTGCCACGGATGGATGCCTGAGTCTATATTCCACTGCTTCACAAGTAGACATTCTCGACCTACTATTGGATGCTGCAATCTTTTTGGAACTGAACCTCATCCTGCTCGCATTCTCCATCCTTCCTTGCCTGCTGCCACCCCTCATGACTTCTCGCACTGACTTCCCTGGTCAGGAGCCTGAACTTGCATCACTGTTTCCACTTTCTACATCCTCCGCCTGATACAGGTCACCACTTCCCTTTGGAAATGGGACCATTACACTCCAATTGCCTTCCACATCTCAGCTTTGCCTGACAACATCGACTGTAGGTCATCTCATCAACAACAAGGTGTGGTAGCCCGTTTATGGATTCGCTAAGTTGCTGTATCCTCTGTTTCATGCCCAGTTGCCATTTCCCATCTGAAATGGGAGCACATTAACTAGTTTGCCTCCATCCTCCTACCTCTGCCGTGAGGCATTGGATACTCATTTACTCTGCTCGATCACCAAGCCTGGATGCTCGTTTCCACAACTGATAGTTTTCATCCCCTTTTTTCTCCACTGGACCAATGCTGTTGTTCTCCTGGACCTGAGTCAAGTACCAAATGTGCTTTCACCTCTCATCCATTATCTGGAGCATCATGACCTGGTCACCCACCTTCCTTACCTCAGTTGGGAGTCTGTGTCTGCACTTGCAAGTCCCTCCTTATGCATTTTCCATGTCCACCCGATATCCATTCCTCCAGACTCAGGTCCCCACTCCGATGAACTTGCATCCTCCCTCACCACTCACCATCCTGTTTCTACCATCATAATTGACCCCTGGGCCTCCTTTTCCTCATGATTTGAATCTTGCCAGCTGGTTCCATATCTATCTCAATCCAGTTTGTTTGCCTCCAGGACTTCCTTGCTACAGGTCACCCCTTCCAGTTGCTGTATGAGGTTATATTCTCCTTCAGATGTGGGACCTTCATCCGTCTTCGCTACAGCACCTTTCATCCTTTCCACTCACCGTGTGAAGACTTCATCAGATGTAGGACTTATGTAACTCAACCCTGTTGCTCTTGGTACTTGGATTTGCTCCTTAGCCTTCCGTGGCTCATCCTCCAGTGACTTGGTACAGCCTTCAGCATTCCACTGCCGTTCGCTGAGGAGCTGACCCAGTCCTGTGCCTTCCTGTACAGTTTGTCATCTGGCTTCACATAACCCGGCACCTTCCTGGATTTCCTTCCATCTTTGGATAGCAGCTGTTCATCTCCACCTTGTGGGCTCGGAGCATTGTCCGGTTAGCCATGGCTGTCTCGGGCATTCTACCATATCTCTGGCCAGTATCCTTACACACTCAACTACTCCTCCCGTTTATCCATCTCATACTCCTACTCTGGCCATTCTAACAGCTCCCATGCACTACTCGATGGATCACCATTCATTTCACCTGAGGAAACTACTTCCAGCACACACTCCTTGAATAACATGCCTCATAAACTCTTCCATTATCATTGAGTTTTCTAAACTGCCCAATTAGCTCCCCTAGATCATTCTGGAATCTCATTCAACTGGACACTAGAAAGATTCCCATCCTTTTCTAGTGGATACTCCTAAAAATCTTGTCTCTTCAGTCAATGGGGACTTCCTGTCTCACCATGCCTCACAGGCTATCCTCCTTCATGGAAAGGACTTAAATTCTCCTGTTAAGCTCCGACTTAGTAACCATTATCGCTGGTACAGATACCGGGACTCACAAGATACCTCATGCCACCATGGACATCATTCAGTTTACCTTCTGCAGTCACTACTACCAACACCGACTCTGGTAACCATGTTACTCATCTCCTATTTCCTCAACAGACATCACTTGTTCTAAGATCTTCTCAGCTGCCCTCTCAGACCATTCATCGTTGCATCTCCAGTGCCTAGCTTCTTACTAATGTCATGCTATACAAACCACAGTTTTCTAGCTCCTGGACATCATCACACCTCATACAATTAGCTGCATTTCTTCATCTATTACCATTTGTCGAGTTAACTGCCCATCCAGTAAACCATTCAGCCTATCCTTCACGATTATCTATATCAAGCTCTCCAGAAAAGACTATCACAGAAAACAAGCTCTTCCTATTTTCTATCTGGAAACCACAACCTTAAGGCAAATTCACTATCCTAGTCTTGCCGCCTAACCAGTCTTACTCAGCAGTAGCACTAAGATCCTTGGCATTCCACACTACTTGACCTCACTTCCACTCCAGCCTACAGACTTCCATATATCTGCCTCCAAGCTTTTCTTAAGTCTTAGGCATTGAATTACCCATAAACTTAACTAACTATAAGCCACCACAAGGCATCTCATGGATAATTACAGCACAGAACTACCCGTATTTACCTCAGCCAGTGTACCAGCAGAGCATATACAAGTATAGTTACAACATCCTGCCAAAACAAACCATCCAATTCCTTATACTGAACTGCCAATCATTTTTATCTATATTTGGTTACCATTTGGACTTAATCTGCAAGTCTTCCTCCATTCAACTACTAATCACTTATGGCAGTACTCCCTTCGGGCACTCAAAGACTGTTCTCTACTCATTTTCCACTCCATGGCTGCTTACTTAGCAACCCATCGCCACTACTGAATTCTTTGCCTCCAGACTTTACCTTGAAAGTCAAACCTTACACAATTTGTATCATTCACATTTGACTCCACAAATCATCGCTTTTCCACCATTCACTGTCTGGTAGCATATTGATCAAATCATGCTTATTACGCCCATGCAATCCCTTTGGATAAACACCCTTCATCACTTCAGAACTCTGGACTTCATTAGCACTTCTTCAACTGGATCTGCTTCACACTTAGGATTCTATCGTTTCTTCAGAAAAGACCTACTCTTCTACCTCAGGATCATCATTTAATCTACATCGTCCATGATCAAGGATGGACTATCATCTCTCCAGGAAGCTCTCCATCCTCAAATTAGCTATGGTTACTAGAACCTAGGTCCTTCTCCTCTTAGTACGCCCAGAGGATGAGCAGACCACCGGCCATGGGTCCTCAGAGGCTTCCTCCACCTGGGGGGGTTTTGTCTTCTGAGTACCAGGGGGTCATGCTCTCTGTGAGTTGGAGGAGGTATCTTGTTGGGCCTTCTACTCCCTACAAATTCCTACATTCCTACTACTCAAGGGTGGGAATAGAGTTAAGCCACAAAAAGTACTACAAGTTACATAAGCACTTATACCCCACATCTATTCCCCAGTCATTGAATGGGAGGGCTTAGCCCGAGATTCAATGTGGGGAATAGCTCCTCCCACAACCTCTATTTAAACCCTCCACTAACATACCTCTCTTGCTTAGGGAGTGTTTTTTGTCCACCACTATCCCCATCTCCTCCTCCTTCTCCAGCACACTTTTCACCCTTGTTCATGGGCCTTCTATTCCCTACAAATTCCTTCCTACATACCTTTTACTCAAGGATGGGAGCAGAGTTAAGCCACAAAAGTACTACAAGTTGCATAAGCACTTGTACCCCACATCTACCCCCAAACATTGAATCAATGTCCAGCATTTTTAGGTCTCCCACTCCACTACACCCCTTTCTGCCCCCTTCTGGTCTCCTCCACTTGATCCCAATCTCTCTCCACCTTCTGACTGAGTGGACTGTAGATCACTTCTTGTCTGATCCCCCCCCCCAGTGTTCATAACTGTACCCAAACTGATTCCACTCCCCCTTGATAGCTGAGTCCTCCATGGCCTCTGTTACTTGTCTAATGTATAGGGTCACCCCCTCCTCTTCCCCTCCTCCTCCTATCCCTTCTGAATAGAACGTAGCCTGGGACCACAGAATCCCACTATTGTTCCCTCTCACTCATGTCTCTGTTATAGCTACTGTATTGAGACTGGCCTCCATTATCAATGTTTGGAGGTTTTTTTTTTTTGTTATTCTTTGATAACTAGGTAAGGCCCACTTGGCACAGGTGCCTGTTTTCAGTATTTTGTTAACCAAACTCCTGGCATTCAGATTTACTACCCTTCTCTTGTTCCCCTACCCCAACCCGTGCTTAGGAAGCAGGAGGATATATATGATGGACCTGGAGTCCCTTCCAGCTTTATGTTACACTGCATGTTATTTATTTATTTATATGAAATTATTTCAGCAGGTAAGCATACAGAAATACAAGGATAATCTAACTTACAGATGTGACCTGGGGGAAGGAAGGCGGGGGGGGTAGAGGGAAGAGATCAACAAAGTATAAACACTACATACACAAGCAATGAATAAAGTTTTTGACATGGTATATACAGTACAGTATATGGTATATAACTTGTTGCCAAGTTGATTGTCATTAGAGTCATGTTTGCATAGCCTTTTCTTCCACCTTCTCTATTTAATGCCTGGATCGATGAAGAACTCTCGCAATTTGGACAACACTTCCTCCAGTTAATGGATTCACTGGGCCTAACACAGGTGGTTACCTCTGCCACACATAAAGGTGGCCCTCTCTTTATTTGGTCTTCCTCCTGCGGATTGAGGCTTGTGACATGGGTTGGATCACTACAATGCGAGATTCAATTTTGGCACCCCACCTTGTAGGCCGACTCCTGTGGAGATGGTCAGGTACCGCCCTTTACAGAATATTTCTTCCAATGACCTTGCTGCAGTCCTTGACCTATCAAAATTCCCTGTGCATTGCAATGATCCAGAGGCATTGGTTGTAGCCTATAATAATGCCATCACCTCTGCCCTGGATTCTATTGCTCCAGTTCAGGTGCATCCTCTCTTCCTTTGACCTAGGGGTCCATGGTTTGATGGGGCCTTGAGGGAGTTGCAGCGACTTGGACGCAGGTTAGAATGTTGTTGGCGGAAATCTGGTCTGTATGCCGACCATCTTAGACTGTTAGAACATTATCAATTCTATCAGTCAGAAATTTCTCGGAAGAAGGCAGAGTTCCTGTCCGAAATTTCTGCCGCTCAGAACCGACCAGCTCAGCTGTTCAGAACTGTGGACAGATTGTGCAACCCAACCTGTCTACAGCTCCGTAGAGCATTTTCACAATTACAGTGTGATGAGCTTGCTCAATTCTTTGCTGATAAGGTGGCCGACATTAGGTCAGAGATCCATTCGACACATTCTATGCGGGTTGCTATTGGTCAGGAGTTGGTCACCACCCCTTCGTTTTCCTGGAGTACCTTCGGCCACCTGGAAATCATGGATGTTATGCGGATTGTCCAAGTGTTGCGCCCTACCTGCTTTAGTTTAGATCCAGGTCCTACCTCCCTAATTTTGGGATGTGGGGAGTCTATTCTTCTGGTTCTAGCACAGATAGTCTGGTGCTCCCTTGACTCGGGTGAATATCCCTGTTCCTTGAAAGAGGCAGTGGTGACACCCTTGTTGAAGAAAGCTTCTTTGGACCCAGACTGTCTTGCCAACTACAGGCCTATCTCGAACCTCCCCTTTGTGGGGAAGGTGATCGAGAAAGTAGCCCAGTTGGAGAACCACTTGACCATCCATAGCATCTACGAACCTCTCCAATCAGGTTTTCGAAAGAGGCATAGTACCGATACTGCACTGGTTCGGGTGCTCAATGATCTCCTGATGGCGAGAGACCAGAGAAAATGGTCCATTTTGGTACTATTAAATCTGTTATCAGCGTTTGACACCATTGACCATGGGGTTCTACTTGAGCACCTGAGATGTATTTGTGGGCTCTCTGGGACGGTTCTCAGGTGGTTCACTTCATACTTCACCAGAAGAACCCAGAGAGTGGTTGCAGGTTTTTTTTCTCTGATCCCATCTCTCTATTTTGTGGGGTTCGTCAGGGCTTCATACTGTCCCCCATGTTGTTTGCAGTGTACATGCCTCCCCTCGGAGACATTGTGAGATGTTACGGGCTGAGGTTTCATTGTTATGCCAATGATACCCAGCTATACCTGTCCTTTGCACCCGACCAGGAAGGAGCTATCTCGATATTTAACAGCTATCTCAATGAAATCCAGGATTGGATGATGTCCAGTTGGCTGAAGTTGAACTTGGGGAAGACAGAGGTGTTGGTTTTGGATTCAGATAGCTGGATAGGAGGAACTGCAGCAGGCTTCCCATCTGGACTGTTTTTTGGGGATGTCGAGCTACAGGTCTCTGAATGAGTGTGAGACCTGGGGGTGATATTAGATGCGGGGCTGACTCTTCAGTCTCAGGTGTCGGCGGTGGTTAAGTCATCTTTCTACCATCTAAGAAACATTGCCAGGATTAAGCACCTTGTTCCGTCTGGTGATCTGCCAACTTTAATCCATGCCTTTGTGACCTCGCACCTAGATTATTGCAACTCTCTTTACTTTGGGCTTCCCGGGGTTGATATCTGCCTCTTGCAGCTGGTGCAGAATCCACAGCATGGGTGTGGTGGTACCCTAGATCTTCTCACATTACACTGGTGCTGTGGGATCTGCACTGGCTTCCAGTTCAGTGGCGGATCACCTTCAAAGTCAGATTACTGACTTTTAAAGCCCTGCATGATCTGGGCCCTGATTACCTGAAAGAACTCCTGATTCCTTACCACCCTGTGAGATCGCTCTGCTCAGCTGATGAGGGGTTGCTAGAGATTCCAAGGGTGATTTTAAAATCTGCTGGGGCCCATGCTTTTATGTTTGTGGCCCCTTCCCTTTGGAATTCTCTACCCCATCGGATTAGGGAGTGCACGACTGTGGGGAGTTTTAAACAGGCTTTGAAATCTTTCCTTTGGGAAAAAGCCTATGGTTGTATTGTTTTCTGATTTGATTCTGTTTGGTTTTATGATGCTGGTTTTTGTATTTTTATCTTATTGTACTGCGCCTTGAAACTTTAAAGGCACGCAACAAATAAACTATATTATTATTATTATCATTATCTGTGTTGGCTGATGTGCCTAATTGCACAGTCTCATTTATCTTATAATTTGATAATTTATTCCTACTCCATTATTTAACTTACACTGTCATATGTATTGACCTGTTCTACTGACTGATCTGTAAACTGGAAGTCATACTCCCTTTCCATGTAATGCTAATGTAAATCATTATTATTTATCAAAGTAAAGCCTAAACCTGTTGTAAAGATTTCATGCCTGTGTGGATGTTCTTAGAGTATGTCTTGGGTTCCAGTTTTCAAAAGGGTGTTCATCAGGATGGAGGCAGCAGTGCTGGGCGGGGGGTGGCAGTGCCTTCCCTTGCTAAGGCACTCTTTATTATAGTTGCTTGGCTCTGTGCCTAACTAAACAGTTCTGCGATCCAGCCACTGGACCAAAGAACAACAGGACAGCACAATAATCCTACATCCACCACCTGTGGCTAAGATAGACTTCCTTTGGGGTATCTGAACTGTGTTAAGGAACTATAAGAGTTTGAGTGCCTGTAATGATTTTTCCCATGCCACAGAACTCTGGGTGTTAAAATGAGTAATGTTTCCATGTTTCCACTAATGAAAACAAGGGAGACACATATTTATGGGAGTCGATTTCCAAGAGATTTTCTCTGCTTATCATCACAGGAGTCAGCCATTTATTATAGTTACAGTGCAAATGAAATTTAGAGCAGAAACATTAATGACCTGAGAGAGATCATAATAAGTTGGCTCGAGCAGGGTTAATCCTCAAAGGACCAGTGACTGACGGAAACGTGCATTTGTTGGTTTTTTTTACCCTTTCTTTTCTTTACACACACACACACACACACACACACACACACATTCTCTCTCTCTCTCTCTCTCTCTTCAGTGTCTGGCAGCCTTACTTCATCTTAAGCAAACCTGGGGCTGGAGCGTCAACAATATTTCCATAAGACTGGGTTTTGGAGGACAAGGGAAACATTTCCATCTGGTGGAACACCCTGGATGATTCAGAAAAAAGAAAAGAAATGGTTTTGTGTTTCTCAGAAGTAAGACGCTAGTCCTGGACCCAGGAACCTTCTTTTCTGTCTTGTTTTCACATTATGGGCTCCTGCGTATCAAAGGGTAAGTTCTCTTTTGATTACATCATAAACATTTCTGATTTAATTACAGAAAAAAAAAGAAAATGCAAATGAAGCAGCTTTCTGCATGTGAGGAAAAGGAACTCTTGTACACACCATGAGCTCTGCCAGTGAGCCAAGATTTGAAGATTGCCTGTTATTTATTTATTTATTTTTTTGCTGTGATTAACTGGATTTTTGGTTTTGTAAACTGGAGTTTTGTTTTCCCAGTGTTCGGGGGAAAGGCATGGGCTACAAGCTGATGGCTTCACCAGTTTGGTGTGTGAACCAATTTGCTGGATGTTACTGGCACAACCCAAGTAGGTTAGGTTTTATTCCAGATTTCTCTTTGCTCCTCAAAGAAATTGCGGGCACCTGTAAAACTGCATTATCCCCTAATTAAAATAAAGCCTAGTTATTTTAAAAAGGCTGTGTGTATCAGTGAGGGAGTTTCTTCAGCCTTCTGTAATCTAATCCTTTTAGATGGCACAGTTTCAGATACTGTGAGTACAGATTGTAGCAATTATATCAGATAAAGGATAACTAAATATTTGATGATAAAAAGGAACTGGTCCGTTAGTTTTCTATGCATGACTGAATCTGTATCTGTCTTATAGAATTGGTGTGTGTCTGTAATGTCATATAGGATTACAGGACAATCGGTTACCTTAGTAACCAATTCAAGTTAGTTGACATCTTAAGAATGTACTGGCTGATTTTGTATCCCACTGGCCAAGTGTTTACTGGTCTGGTAACTCAGTGATGGGAGCTGATCGTAGGATTAGCAGTTGGAGGACACTAGGTCTCCAGTTTTCTGGTGTCAGTGAATGGATAGTTGACCACTCCTGACTTGCTAAGCCTTAGAAAAGGGGGTGTCTCCATGATGGCTCAGAATACAGATGCAGCAGTCTTCCTGCATGTTGTGAGAGTCACCAGATCAAATCCCATCTGTGCCAGGTGATGAATCGCCCTTCAGACTGTCTGAGTGAGCTTCTGGGTCTCAGTTGTACAAATGTGGGGGAGGCAGTCTCTTTATGATGACGGTAGTGACCTAGAGATTAAGTCACCTTTGGAAAAACTTGGAAAAACACATTTTGTCACAATACAGCTTATAGTTTATAGATTGTTCTGTATTTCTGTTTTGTTTATCATTCATGAAAGGATTAATTTACATGAAACAGGATGCTTGTCACCTGCAGTTTATATTCTTCTGTTGTTTAATCCCTTTTTAAAGTCACCATTCTGTATGACATCATAATGAATAGAAGCATACTGTGATGTCACAAGAATTATGACTTCAGCAATAGGTTAAGCAGCAGAAGTAAATTAACTCATGTGGACAAGGATCATGTTGCCATGCAAATAAACCTAGTAATGAAGAACAAAGGCAAAAGAATTGCATGCAGTATATAACATAACCATAATTGCATCTCAGATTGTTTTTCAATGCATTTAAGTGACAAACTCACTTAAAACATCTGTGACCCTACATTTTGCTAACAAGCTAAGCGCAATGCTAATGGGATATACACTGGAGTGACTAACATCCTGTTCGTGTGGCTGCTGCTATAATCTAAAGCATACATAACATGTTGCTGAGTGGTTAGTGTGCTCACACTAAATACACCACTGTGCCCATGCAAATGATATGAACCTCTTGCAGACAGAACCCAGTGGTATACTGAAAGGGTTTTGGAAGGGCTAAAAGGCTAATGTGGCAGGGTTATTTACTGCTTCCAAAACCCTACTCTCATCAATATGCAAAGTGATGTGCAGCCCTCCCTCCACATGTCTGTGCCTAACATTAGTATTGCAGTGGGGCCCCCACTGCAACACTGGTGTCAGGCACAGACACACAAAACATGCACACTCCCCCGCTTGATCCTTCTGTAAAGTATAAAAGCATCCCTGGAGCTAGTAGTGCCCTCCCCCCTTCATGTCCTGGTCCCCATTTGCACAACAGATGCATTCCTGGTGCTAGTGGTACCCCCCTACCACCCAATCCCCATTTGTATAACATAAACAACCCTGGTACCCTCAGTACCCGATTCCCATTTGTTAGACATAAACATCTCTGGTACTAGTGATACTCCCCCCTCCTACCCAATCCCCACTGCACTATAGAATAAATCCCTGGTAAACCAGATACCCCTCTTGTCTCCCAGAATCCTGGCATCATAACCCGTTTATCTCATCTCCCTCCCTCTGCAACCTCAAAAATGTGTTGTGAAAAATATAAAATAACTAAGTAATGCCCCTTCCCGGCCCACCCACTCAGTAATGCCAGTTGGCAATACTCACCATCCTCCCCCTCTACCCTACAAAATATGACAAATTACACCACCCCTCCACACTCAGCACCCTCCCCCCTTAACTCCCTGGCTGGTACCAAACCCACCCAAAGAAACTTGGTGGTGGTGGCAGGTTGAAAGGAGGACAGTGAACAGCACAGATCTTCTTCTCGCCACCTTGGCTGCCCACCATCTGAATGAATAGGACTGAACACATATGTATAGCAAAAACAGGTTTACTATGAGTGCATGCTGAATTCCATTCATTCAAATGGCAGCCAGCTGAGGTGGTGAGAGGAAGATCTGTGCCAGTCACTGTCCGTCTCTCCTCCTGCCACCACCAACAGTTTTTTGGGTAGGTCAGGTGCCAGACAGGGGGTGGAGGGTGATGGGTGCTGGGTGGGTAAGGGAAGGGGTTTTTCATTTTGTAGGGAGAAGGGGGATGAGATTGAGTGATGGCAATTGGTAATGCTTAGTGGGTGGGCAAGGGAAGGGGGTTACTTAGTTATTTTATAGTCTATCATTTAAATTTAAGGGAAGCAGTATAGTGCAGTGGTTTAAGGCACTGAGCTGCAAATCTGGTGACATCCAGCAGACCAGACCTGGGTTTGAATCCCACAGCTTCCACTTGCATACTGTGTAACCCTGAGCAAGTCACTTAACTTCCCTGTGCTCCCAGGTCGCTCCTGTAAAAAAGCTTTCAGCTTAGTGTGCTACTCCTGGTTAAATAACTAAATAAAAAAAAAAATCTTTTAGGGTAAGGAAGGAGGGAGAGGAGATGAAATGAAGAGGTAAGTAAGTAAAAGTTAATTTATAAATCACCCTGTTCCTGAGGCTCGGGATGCTGTACAGGATGCAGACAGTGACAGTTCCACAGTTCAACTTAATACAATTATAAAATACATACGGGGAAAGGGAAAGGGGAAATTGTTTAACCAGGAAAGGCAGACTAAGCCAGGAACAACCTGGGAGCACAGGGAAGTTAAATGACTTGCTCAGGGTCACACAGTATGCAGGAAGGGGCTGATGAAATTCAAACCCAGGTCTCCGGGTTTGCAGTTCAGCACCTTTAACCACTACACTATACTGTCTCCTGTAAATAAATACTTTAATTAAAACAGCACAGGACAGAACTAGGGGAGCTAAAACTGGGAGAAATGCTAAGTCCTGAAGGCCTCCCTAAATAGATATGCTTTCAGGCCCTGATTAAAAACCTCCAACAAAGGGCCATGGGAACGAATTCCACAGCGCCAGTCCTGCCACCTCAAATGAATGGTCTCCTGATGTTTTAAGCTCTGGGAATCATTAAGAGGCCCTTGGAGGAGGAGCAGAGAAAGCGCTGAGAGCAATGAGTAGTCAGGAGGTTACTCAGGTAGTCAGGACCCAGTCTGTATAGGCTTTATAGGTGATAAGACCCACCTTGAAGGTAATTCTACACCTTACCGGCAGCCAGTGCAGCTCACACAGGACATGGGTCACATAACAGGACCTTGGAAGGCTGTCAGCAACCTGGCTGATGCATTCTGCACTAGCTGCAGGTGACGCAGGACCCTTCCATTAACCCTGAGGTAAACAGCACTGTAGTAGTGAAGTCTGGACATCACAAAAGTATGCACCAATCAGGCAGTTCATTTGGCAGGATTAGGGCTTTAATCCGAGCAATATTCCTGAAATGATAAAAACCACTCTGGACAACAGATGATACCCAAGCATCAGATGTCAATCTGTCATTAAGGATAACGCCCAGATTTTTCACCTCAGCAGAGGTCAGAAATGGGGTGGGGCCCAGTGTTCCCACCACAGCAGTTTCTGTATCCCACCAATGACCAGGCTGTATCACCAACACCTCTGTTCTGTCTGGGTTGAGCCTCAACCAGTTAAAGGACATTCAGTCCTGAATCTCAGCCAGAAACACACTTAGTACTTCCACAGCATCATATGTCCTGTGAGCAAATGACATATATAGCTGAGTATCATCTGCATAGCAGTGAAACACCATGCTGTAACATCTAATGATCTCTCCCATGGGGAGCACATACTCTATGAACAACATGGTTGAGAGGATCGAGCCCTGAAGAACTCCATATGGTAGGGGCTTTGGGCGGGAGGAGAAATTTGCCATCACCACCCTCTGCATCCTACAAGCTGATGACAGTGCCAGTGATTCCACAGAGCTCCCTTAGGTGATCCAACAACAAACCACGGTCCACAGTGTCAAAGGCTGAGGAGAGATCGAGGAGAATGAAAATTCACCAATCCCATCTATCTGTAGCCCTGAAGAGATCATTATGCACCCTGACCAATGCAGTCTCAGTACTGTGTCTAGACCTAAATCCCATCTGGAGAGGCTCAAAGGTTACAGATAGGTCTATAATTTACCAGGATGTCAGGGTTGAGAGATGATTTCTTCAAGAGGGGCTTCACTAGTGTCTCTTTCAAAGAACTAGGGAATAGCCCTTCCAAAAGTGAATACAGTGCATGCCACTTGTAACAGACTAATTTGTCCACTATGAGTTTGCCCGTTAGAACCGGCATCTGCTACAACCATTTAACATTATTTGAATATAAGAATCACGCTGAAGCTTAGCGTGGCTAGCATTGCGCGAAGTAGTGATTTTTTTAACAGTTCTTTTATGCTTTTAGTTAGCTTTTAAGTCCTGGCAAGCCACACCAGTGTACTTTATTGTAAACCAAATTTCTAAAAACCAAAACAAAAAGCAAAGCAAACCGGAAAAAAAAAGTGCTATGAACTGTGCATGCTCTTAACGCTTTACTGTTCAACCTGGGAACCCTGAGAGGGGCTAAAGAAATCATTAATGCTCATTTGCTTACTGCCAGTCTTTGTGTAACTCCTACACATCGATTCTGTCAGGGAAAGCTGGTCCCATTTCGGAACAATGTCGTCCCTTTGTTCGACTGCACGTCTTAGGGTTAGTAGGGTGCTCCTCACATCCGCTGGCATTACTTTTAATTCCTCCTCCTCCACTTCTCCCACAGTCTCCTCATCCTTCTCAACCTCTGAGTTATCAGTCAGAGTCATCCCCTTGACTGCCTTGCTGATGTCATCAATATTAGATGTTGGTGCTTCGTCGCCTAGGTGGCAGATTGCCTCCAGCTCCTCCTCTGACAGTGGATGCTGCTCGTTTGTGTCTCCATAAACTCTGGTTCTTCAGCTACAGTGCCAATTTCAGCATGAACTGCAAAGCCTTTGTTCCATGCTTGCTGGATCATGTGCACAGCATCTAGCACATTAATCCTTCGAACACAAACTGAAGCTGTGATTTCTTCATCTTGATCCAGTAACTCCAGCAATCTGCCTCTCATAAGGGTAACATAATGTCTTTTAAAGTTGTAAATAACACCCTGATCTAGCGACTGCATTATGCTAGCTGTGTTTGGAGGAAGGAAAATTAACTTAATGTTACGTAGCCCAGTTATAGGAGGGTGGGAGCTGCAGTTATCCAGAAGTGCGATCTTGCGTGACTGTAGACTGCAGTCCCAACTTCTCAGCCAGGCTGTGAATATTTCACTGGTCATCCATGCGGTTTTGTTGTTTCTGTAGATGACTAGTAGGTGCCTAACACCACGAAAGCAACGTGGCTGTGCAGTCTTGCCTATCACCACAGGGATCTGTTTTTCCAAATCTGACATGTTGCAGGTCAAAAGCACCGTAATTCATTCCTTGGCTTTCTTTAAACAGAGTGGTGTTTCTGAATGAAATGCTAGGGTGCCATAACCGACACATCGGAAGTACAGCCCGGTCTCATCGGTGTTAAAAATGTTGTCTAGGCTGTTCCTGAAAGAAGCTGTGGCAAAACATCTCTAAGCCAGGAATCAGCTGCACAGTTGTCAGCATCTAACTTCTCCCCATGAATTCGACGGAAGCATACGTTGTTACATTGCTTCCATCGACTGAGCCAGCCATCTGTTGCCTTAAACCCCATTTTCCCAAGGGCTGCTGCAAGGCTATCTGCTTTCTGAAGCAGGAGAGGTCCATTAATTAGCGCCTCCCTGCCACGAGCATTGCTGAACCACCATAGCAGTGCCTCCTCTACATCTATCTTTTCCCTCCCGGTTGCGCTTCCGCTCCGAGTTCTGGTTGCTGTGCCAGTCGACAAGCAATGTTTCCCAATTCTTCAACAAGTCAGAGATTGAAGATTTTGGAATTGAAAAATGAGTGCTCAAATCTCTGACACTAAGCTTGGGAAGTTTGTCAATGGCTTTCAATATCTCTACTTTCTTATGAAGGGGTAGACAGGTTCGCTTACCAGACAGCATTTCCACCAACAGCAATGCACAGTTCACAAAAAAAAACCAAAACGGATGAGACTTTGGTGGAATGAGGGGTGTTTAAGTAGGAACGCTAATTGTTTAATTGTTTAATTGCATGATAAGATTGACAAAGTAGGTGGAAATGGTCAAAATGGCTAAAAAAGTACCTCTTTGGCACCACCAAGTGGCTGTTACAAACGGAATCGCAGGTCTGTTTTAACCATAGGTTTTAACATTAAAGTAATAGAAAAAGGCATTTGGATAAATGAATTTGTCTGTTACATCCGAATGTCCACTTAAACCGAGTCCGTTACAACTGGAGTATACTGTAACGGATGATCTCGGTAAACATTGAGCCAACAGACTCCACATATCCCACTAGGAGAAGTGTTGAGTCCGGCCCCAGTTCACAGTATGTGAGCCACAGCTTTGAGACTGCCTCACATACCTCTTCTACCTCCATCTTCACTGGACTAAACTCACTCCAGACAAGTGGAGCACATCTGTAAATGACCATATGACTGCTGTGGGGCTGTGACTACCTTGCTGGAGAAATCCCAGATTTGATAGAGGACACGCTGTCACAGAAGAACAGAGCAAACTCTTCAAATTTAGCAGCTGAAACTGCTCCTTTCAGCTGCAGACAAGCGAGATGATGCAACCTGTCTATAGTCTGAAAGAGCTGAGCGGGTCTGTTCCTAAAGCAATCTTCCTGGACAGAAATACTGCCCTCTTATAGGAGATTGCTCTTTGATACTCACTGTAGTGAGTTCTCAAAGCCAGTCTGTCCTCCTCTGATCTGACCTTTGCCAACAATGCTCCAACCTCCGACCACTAGTCTTCATCTCCTTTAGCTCCCTGTCAAACCATGGGGATCTCAAGCAAGAGGACTTGAGTCATATATGGACTGGTATAACAGAGTTGAGTACTGAGGTAACAGCCCTATTATGGGCCACCACTTCCTCACCCATCCCTGACTCACAAGCAACACTCATTTCCAAAAGGTCCATTACTGCCAACAGTCCCCTCTGGGGATAACCCCATTAAAGGGTGATAATGGACCATCTCCAAAGGGGAAGGACTACCGAGGGGGGCCACGAACAAGAACCCTACTGTGCAATGATCTGACAAAATGGCCAGATCAATCTAGAGATCAATTATCTCAAGCCCCACTGAAAATATTAAGTCCAAGTGGTGTCTGTGTCTGTGAGTCACAGTAGCAAACGCTTGTGCGAGGCCCAGCAAATTTATTGTCTGAGGAAGTTTTGTCCAAACTGTAACAGTTCATCACTGATACAGGCACTGAAGTTGTCCCGGAACAACCACCTGGGTGACTCAAACGCTCTCTCAATGACAAAGTCTGTGACCTCCTGCAGAAATCTCCCCTCATGTCCCGGAGGCCGGGTACACCAGCAGGATTCTGCAACCTGCACCTGGACCCCACATACGGCCACACATTCAAACAACAAGGTAGAGCTCACTGGGTACACAGAGAAGTTCAGGTTAGATCTAAAGTGGATGACCACAACCCACCCCTGAATTACCTCCTTGGGCAGTGTACTACAGAGAAACCAGCCAGGATAGACACCTCCAAAACTGGGCCAGCACCATCTCCTAGCCAGTTCTCCATAATTCAAGTGAGATTGACTGAGGAAACCAAGTCCGCTATAATTACAGTTTTATTCATAATCAATCTCACTTTGCACAGCACCACCCAAAGGGGACTGGCAGAGATTGCTGACACATCAGTTACCTGCCCACTCAGTCTGGTGGGAATCATGGGTATGGGGACCAAACACTGCTAAGGGTTTGTGCTGCTAAGTGACTACCGACAGGGTCCATGTACAAATAGGGATATGTTCTATAGCACAACAGAGATTGCGGCGCGGGGATACCACTAGCACTGGGAAAGCATATGACATGCAAAAGGGGATATGGGGAAGAGGGAAGTATCACTAGCATCAGGGATACTTTTATACTTCACATGGTGAGGGCTGGAGCAACAGAATCTATACTGCAAAATGTCCCTGAACATGCAACAGCGCAGAGGCATTGTGTAGAGTTCTACTGGTCACATAATAGCATTCAAATGGCCTCTTAGTGCCTTGCATGCCTTGTGTGGTCTTCAGCATGCTGCCATTTGATATGGCACACAGGAGAAAAGGTGCTAACCTTTTGGGATGTGCTCTGTCCATTTGCTCCTGAGTATCTGTTGCTGGCAGGGGGCAGTGGTGTCCTGTATGTCTGCACTTAACACGATGCTGTCACAGCCCAATATTTGTACATGCAATGCATGCCAGACAGGGTGCTTCTTATATACAAATATTGCACCTTTCAGGCAGCATGCTAATTAGCAGCTGCGCTGTCAGTTGCACGGCACTATCAGTCATTTCTGCATATGGGGCCCATAGTGCCTAGCTGCTGCAATGGTTGCCATGAAAAGCTCAGTGGGAAGGATCACAAGATTTTTATCATTAACTTACCAAGGTCAGTGCAGCTAAGATGCAATATCTTGTTTTCAGTGCAGACCCTTTTTATCCATTTTTAATGGTGGGTGCACTAAAGCACTGAAAGGCTAAGTAATTTTCATAGAGTAACACAGTAACAAAGCGGCTGATGTGGAATTTGAACCTACTGTAAATGTCCTGATTCCCAAGCCTTGTGCTGTTTAAGCACTAGACCATGCCGTTTCTCTTCATTAAGAATGGAGTGATTTTTTTGGGGCATCATGGCTGAGAGATAAATCTAAAGTGTATCTCCACTCACTAGCTATGAATGTAATACCAAAGTAAAACCAAAGTTCCTTCTCTTGCCACAAATATTACCTAAACTATTCATTTGTAACACAGGCCCTCCACAAACTATGGGGTCACAAAAAATGCAACGCACCACTGCAGGCAGGCAGAGGTTAATGTTTTGCAGTTTCTGGGGACAAGACTGGGTCATTGGTGTAGACAGAAATTCTTGCACTAGCAAAATGGCATTTTCAACAATTCTGGCTTGGTGGAATTTTCCTTTTTTGGACTGGTGCATAAAAAAATGCAATGAGCCAGCCAATGGGCAAAGCGTCCGCCTGCGGCACTGACATCCCAGGTTTGGTGATGAACTGGGGAGTGAGGGTCGTCCATGGGGAATAGGATGGAGTATCCCAGGGACTGCTATCCTTCTCTAGGGGAAGGAGGGAAGAGTATCCGGGCTTCTGCGGTCCTCTGGCAGAGGCTGGGTGTACCATCACTGCTGGCGCCACATATTCAGGGGGCAGGGTAGACACTGGCATCATTGCACATCTCCACTCACAGGAATCCAGCATACAAAAAAATGCCAGCTCCATTTATGACAGCCCCCACCTCTACGGCTGCTCCCGCTGAGACTACAGTAGTAGCCACAGATATTGCCAGCTATTTCCAG
Organism: Neoceratodus forsteri; assembly: GCA_016271365.2. Classification (NCBI taxonomy): domain Eukaryota; kingdom Metazoa; phylum Chordata; order Ceratodontiformes; family Ceratodontidae; genus Neoceratodus; species Neoceratodus forsteri. The sequence goes on from CM057452.1 coordinate 673,204,071, forward strand.
ATATTTCGTGAAATTTCTAAAGAGTTTCTCTCTGCTGCCCCTACTATGGTAATGCAGAAAGCAGGAAATTTCTCTAGAAATAACCCAGAAATTTCGGGAAATAGCTGGCAATGTCTGTGGCTACTACTGTAATGCCGGCCGGGGGGGTCCTATTCCTGTTGCCCCACCCTAGGGGGTGACCAGGGGCAAGAGACCAAATTCCTTGGGGAAGGGGTGCCCACCCAGTGGCCCTGTCCAGTGGGGTAAAGCCTGGGCATGAGGGGCAAGCAGGGTGAAATGAACCTCCGGTTTGGGGGAAGGAGATCACAAAAATTGATATGCCTGGGCATACCAGTTGTAGCTTTATTGTACAGCTGTGCAAAAATCTGCACAAGCTGCTGTAAAATTTGGAGAAGGCCACAAAATGGCAACCTTTTTTTGAAAACTGCGTGAATACAGAAAAAACTGCAGTTGTGGAAGAGTCCCCTTGCTTGTGCAAATTTTGTTCTGCTGCTCATTTTCATTTGTTACACTTTTGTAAATCTGGCCTGAGCTTTTGCTCTTCACAGCTTGGAACTCTTTCCAGTACAAGAAAGGGCTGAGAAAACAGAATGCCCTGTGTGCTGTCCTTTTTCAGAGCAAATGAGTCCCCATGCAGGCAATGTGTTACAGCCACAGGGAATAAGGGGAGTAGAAAGTATAAACATAGAAACATAGACTTTGATGGCAGATAAGGACCGCTTGGCCCACCTAGTCTGCCCATTTCCCTGCCTACAGGATAAGCTGCAGATCCTTTTTAACCAACAGCCTATTTCTTCCTACCCTCCACAAAAATTGCCTTATGTCTGTCTTGTGCATTCTTGAATTCTCCCACAGTTTTAGACCCCACAACCTCCTCAATAAGGCTGTTCCATGCATCCACCACCCTCTCTGTGAAAAAAATACTTCCTTGCATTGCCCCTGAGCCATCTCCCCTCTATCTTCACAAATTGTATCCCTTGTTTTTGCACATCTCTTTCTGAAAGATGCTACCTCTTGGACTTTGTTGATTCCACTGAGGTACTTAAAAGTTTCTATCATGTCCCCCTCTCCTCCTTTCCTCAAGGGTATACATATTAAACTCCTTTAGTCTCTCCTCGTATGGCTTCTCTTGCAGACCCTGCATCATTTTAGTTGCCTCTTCTGGACTGCCTCCATCCTGTCTATGTCCTCATGGAGATGGGGTCTCCAGAACTGGATGCAGTACTCCAGACGGGGTCTCACCAACTGTCTGTACAGAGGGATAACAACTTCCTGTTTTCTGCTGGCGATGCCTCTCCCTATACATCCCAGTATCCCCCCAGCCCTCCCTACTGCCTTCCCACATTGCTTGCTAACCTTAAGGTCATCTGATATGATTACCCCCAGGTCCCTTTCCATTTTTGTTGTTATGTAATCCATTGCGTAATCTTCCCCGGGTTTTTGTTTCCCAGGTGCATTATTTTGCACTTCTTTGCATTGAATCCAAGCTGCCATACTTCTGACCATTCCTCCAACCTTGCCAAGTCCCTTCTCATCTTTCCACGCCTCCTTGTGTATCAACCCTATTGCAGATATTTTTGTCATCTGCAAAGAGGCATACTTTTCCTTCCAGTCCCTCTGCAATGTCACTTATAAAGACATTAAAAAGAACTGGACCCAGTACTGAACCCTGCAGTACCCCACTAGTAACCCCTCTTTGTTCAGAATGGACTCCATTTACAGTTACCTTCTGTGTCCTGTTTTCCAGCTAATGTTTTACCCAGGCTACCACCCTGGGGACCCACTCCCAGGCTGGTTAATTTGACTATTAATCTTTTGTGTGGGACTGTGTCAAATGCCTTACTGAAGTCTAGATAGGCCATGTCCACAACCCCTCCCTGGTCTACTACTTTGGTCACCCAGTCAAAGAAATCAAATAGATTTGTCTGACATGACCTTCCTGCTGTGAACCCATGATGCCTTGGGTCCAGTGCCCCACTGACCTCTAGGTACTCAACAGTTCTTTCCTTCAGAAGTGATTACATCACTTTCCCTACCACAGAGGTCAAACTGACAGGTCTGTAGTTTTCTGCCTTTCTCTTGCTTCCACTTTTGTGAAGGGGAATCACATCTGCCTTCCTCCAGTCCTCAGGTACCACACCATCCTCCCATGATTTGTTAAAAAGGGTAGTCAGTGGTGTCACTAGTTCTCTCCTTAATTCTTTCAGAATTCTGGGGTGAATTCCATCAGGCCCCATTGCTTTGTCCACCTTCAGTTTTAAGAGTTCTTTCAGAACCTTTTCTTCTGTGAAAGGACTGGGATCGACCCCACTATCCAGAGTGCTTCTGTTAATTGGATTAGGCACCTCCCCCTCCTCCTGTTTTGTGAATACTGAGCAGAAGTATTCATTCAGTATCTCTGCTTTTTCACTGTCCCTCTCTGCCCACCCACTGTCCATTCTATTCAGCCTCACTATCCCTCCCTTTGTCTTTCTACACTCCCAGATGTACCTATAAAAGGTTTTATCCCCCTCCTTAACCGAGTTGGCTATCTTTTCCTCAGTTTGGGCCTTTGCTATTCTGACTACCCTCCCTACTTCCTTCTGCCTTAACTCGTGCAGTTCTCTGTCCTGCTCCTTCTGTATTTCCTTATACTCCTAAATGCTATCTTTTTCTCCCTAACCTTCACCGCCACCTCTTTTGAAAACCATAGTGGCTTTTTCTTTCATTTTGATTTGTTTATTTGCTTCACACAAAGGCTTGTTCCCTCTATGATGGCAGTTTTGATGTTTCCCCATTGTTGCTCCACCCCTCCCTTCTAGCCTGTTTGCTAGTGCTTTTCTAAGACACTCTCCCATCTGGCCAAAGTCAGCCCTCCTGAAGTCCAGAACTGTCACTTTTGTATAGCTTGACTCTGTAGCTGAGTTTATAGTGAACCACACTGTTTGGTGGTCACTTGTTCCCAGATGGATACCCACTTCTAGATCTGAGATCCTCTCACTGTCCCCATTTGAGAGTATGAGGTCTAAGATTGCTCCCTCATGAGTGGGTTCCAAAACTAGCTGTCTTAGGTATGCCACCTGAAGGGCATCGAGAATGGCCCTGCTTTTGGATGTGGCTGCAGCAAAGGTGCTCCAGTTAACATCTGGCATATTCAGGGCCCCCATCAACAGTATCTCCCCTTTCTCTGCCATCCTAAGGATTCCTTCTATCATATCCTTGTCCATTCCCTCCCCCTGACATGGGGTCTGTATACAACCCCTGTGCGGACTGTGCTGCCATTTCCAGTCTCTAAGGTGACCCACAGTGCCTCCCCTCCTCCCTGTTTACTCTTTTGTTCAATTGCTTTTATCTCTTCCCTTACATAGAGAGCTACTCCTCCCCCTCTTCTCCCCTCCCTGTCTCTCCTGTAGGTTGTGTGCCCTGGTATGTTAACATCCCAGTCATGGTTCTCTGTGTACCATGTTTCTGCTATGATATCCAGGCATCCCTCTTCCATCAAGGCCACCAGTTCAGGGAGCTTGTTGCTCAGACTATGAGCATTGGTACTCATTACCTTCCATTTCTTGATGGCCTTACCCCTTTTTGCCCCATCCCTGTCTTTATTGCGTTTGTCATTTTCTCCATTTACCCCTGCCCTTCTCCCTGTCGACATCTCTATCTTGGTATTTACCTCACTTACTACCCTGACCTTTTGGGGGGGGGCTAGGATTTCCCTGCTCCTTCCAGTGCCTCCCCCCTTGGCTAGTTTAAATGCTTGCCAATTAAGCATTTAAACCTATCACCTAGGATCCTGGTTCCCCTCCTGGACAGATGCAGACCATCACGCCAGTATAGGCCTGCATCCTTCCAGGTGGACCCCCAGTCCCCAATGAAGCCAAATCCATGAGCTCTGCACCAGTTTTTCAACCACTGATTGAATCCCATGGTGTGGAGCACCCTAGCCTCACCCATGCCATAGACAGACAGCACCTCTGAGAAGGTTACTGTGCGTGCTACTTGTTTAAGGCCCCTCCCCAACTCCACAAACTCTTCTTGCACTGCTCTGATCACTTTCTTAGGTAGGTCATTTGTCCCTAGGTGGACAATGACATCCAGCTCCCTCCCCTGTGCAGCTGCTCTGGCGATCCTCAGGATTTGCTCCCTGTCCCTCCATGATGCCAGGCAGGCACCTTACCTACCTCTCCCCTTCCTCCCCCAGTTCTACCTTCCTAACAATGGAGTCCCCCACCAGGAGTTGTTTCCTTCCCCTGTGGGGTCCCATGCCACCCTCCTGTGGGTCTCCTTTGTGGAGGTTCCCAGCATCCTCCTTGGTCTCCACTGTGGGTGCCTCCATAGAGGAACCACACTTTGCCAGAATGGTATATGAATTGTGGAGAGGTACAACTGAAGGGATGCACCTCTGTTCCACCACCCTCACCCTCCCTGAGCCCACTGTGGTCCAACCACTCCTCTTTCTTGGCAACCTCTGAAGCAACGGCAGTGGCCCTGTTGGTCCCTGGGTGGAAGAGGAGGTCCCACAAATTCTGGCCAACTCAGCCTGTAGATGAGCAACCTCCTCCCTCAGCCCAGGGAGGTCCCTGCAGATGGGACAACACTGCATCCTCCAGAACGTCTCCCAGAAGACTGCTGCTCCACAGCCACTGCACTGCACCACTCCCATCATGTCTTATTTCTGGCCCCTTAACTGTTTAGAATACTTACTCTTTCCTCTGTTTGTTTGTTTTTTCTCCCTACTTACTTGCTGCCTCTGTGCCCTTTAAGCTCCTGATCTTTCTGTTCTGAGAAAAGAAGTTTCTATATTTCTCAGTAGTCTACTTCCTTGCTAAGAGTCCGACCTCCAGCAGCAAGGGGGATGGAGAGCTACTCTTTTCCTTCTAGGATGCTGAGTCTTTGGTGGCTCTCTGATCACTTTCTTCCTGCTCCCAAACAGGAAGTTCCTGTTGTCAGTCAAATCATGTGCCTATAAAAGTAGAACTGGTTTAGGTGGGGGGTTGAAGGGAGGGGAGGAGAGCAATTTAGTCCCAGTAGAGAAGTTTAGTTTTAACAGCAGCTCCTTCCTCCTGGTGTTTCTCTGCCTGGTCTCTGGCAGAAGATATCTAGGGCAGTGTTTAAATCTGGCTTGAACCATGCTTCCTTCTAGCTAAGTCACTCCCCCTACTTTACAAATCTTTCTACACTTAGTTAATGGCACAGATAACAATTCCCTTTAGCCACCTGAGACAAACACCTAGATAACTGCAGAGACTACAATTCACTTCAGCCAACTCAGACAAACACACTTTTTTGTTTTTGTTTTTATCCTAAATTGAAGGTCCCAGTAGTAGAGTTCTAGTTCTTTAGTCCCAGTAGAGAAGTATAGTTTTAACAGCAGCTCCTTCCTCCTGGGGTTTCTCTGCCAAGTCTCTGGCAGAAGCTATCTAGGGCAGTGTTTAAATCTGGCTTGAACCTGGTTTTCTTCTAGCTAAGCCACTCCCCCACTTTACAAATATTTCTACACTTAGTTAATGGCACAGATAACAATTTCCTTCAGCCACCTGAGACAAACACCTAGATAACTGCACATATTACAATTCACTTCAGCCAGCTCAGACAAACACATTAACTTTTTTTTTATTTTTGTTTTTACCCTAAATTGAAGGTCCCAGTAGTAGAGTTCTAGTTCTTTAATCCCAGTAGAGAAGTTTAGTTTTAACAGCAGCTCCTTCCTCCTGGTGTTTCTCTGCCTGGTCTCTCATAATTTGGAGTTTTCAGAGAATTGAAAGAGAGAAGGGGGTGATCCAGCTCACTGTGCTGATTGCAACTGGTTATGGGGAGCCTCACAGTCTCAACGAGTGGTGCATTGGACCCTGAGTCAGAGATGTGGCATAGCTCTCTTATTGGGTCTGGTCGCCAGTAGGCATGGGCGGACCAGTCCGCTCAAAATCAGAACCCTCCCAGATCCGAAGCCATCCAGAGGACTTGGGTAGATCAGGACTCTTTCGCTGGAGTCCTGTAACTGGGTCTGCTCTCTTACATTGGTCACTGTAGAACAATTTAGAAAAATAAATAAACAGGAAAAAAGCACCTTCCCCATCTACCAAGATACAATCCTAACTACAGAAATTTTTTTACAAAATAAATAAATAAATGTTTTGTTCTGTCAACAGCATGCCACCCAAATGCACTGGCATCTTTTTTGCAATGCGAGGTAGTGGCAACTGCTGTTGAAACAGACAGGAAGTCTGTGCTGGTGGGGAAATGTTACATCCACAACAGTACATGTGTTGGTGGGTAAACAGGCAAGAGGAAGGCTATATGGGTGAGTGCAAGGGCAAAACATATGGATTTGGGGAAAATGTACAGGCAGATAGACTTACAGGCAAGTGAGCAGGCAGATGGACTTATGGGTAAGCAAGCGAGTGAGAAACAAGTGGAGATCAAGCAAGTGAGAAGACTAATAAACTTCTGAATGGCTTGAATTTACTTTTCTAGTAAGTCATTTTATTTATTGTGCTAATAACTGAGCGCAGAGTGCAGCTTTTGTGTAAAATAGTGTGGTTCAGTGCTAATAACCTGCACCTCATCTAAACCCCATGCAAGCACAGATTTATCTGTGTTAAGGATATTAGGAAAGAGCAGGGAAAGATTTTACTCCTTAGAATTGGACTGCCCCACTTCTGCCCTTCTATTGATATAAGGTGCAGGTGATCTGCTACCCAGACAAAGTGCTGTAAACATAGGCTTTGAAACAGCAAAGTTGATTTATTCGGAGGGGTGCACTGGGCCCTGCCATTGAATGAAAATGAATGAAAAATGCATTTTTATACAGGAGGTACAAAATGTAAAATACATCTTGACATTTCATGTCATAAGGGCATTAGCCCTGTTTACAAGACAGTCCTGTAAAAGGTATAATGTCTCCCACTGTCTGATACCCATCCCAACAAATGTTATAATAGGATTTTGCACTAACTGTACCCACACTAGATTGCCTTTTGTTATCACTTCATTTTACCTGTTTAAGCATTTTGTCCCTTGAGCCTACTCCCCTGGACCAAACCTTGAAATGAAGCATAAAATGTTCCTTCATGATCACTAGTTCTAAATGAACAGATGAATTGTTCTGCTCTGTTTAAATGAATGAACTACATACTGCTATAGTATTTGTTGCTGTATTATGTGTTTTCTGAGGTAGAGTATAAAATGGGTGGAAGGGGACAGCACAGAGAAGCCAAAATGATTCTGGTATAAAACTGTTATCTACCTAGCTGCAAGTAGATTGGGAGAGGGGGCAGGGTTTATATACTGTGACAGGGTACATTTCTGCAGATGGAGGTAGAAATATGTATACTGGGTTGGAGTGGATGTCTACAGTTATGGTTAGGGATGTTTTTATACTGGAGCAGTATTGGGTGTTTCTGCATAAGGGGGGCAGGGGTTTACATATAAGGATATGGTTAGTGTCAGTACTACCAAATGGGAGGGACTGGGGACTTGTATTCTAAGGTATAGCTGGTGAAAGAGAAGCGTTGAATCAGTATCGGCAGATTGCAGGAGTGTGGGAATGTTCTGTGTGTTTTTGTGAGGGGGATGGCATCTGTCTCTTGATCAGCCAGTCAACCCAAGATAGCCAAGTACAAGGGAAGCCTCTTCAGCAGAGAAAAATGGGAGAGACAACAAAGCAAATGGGCAGAGTCAAAATCACAGACCAACACAGTCATGTTTTCAAAATACTTTTATTTTCTTTTTGGGCGGTCATGTAGTGACTGTTTTCAAGTATTAACATTAATTCCTCAAGGTTCTAATTTAAATCAGAACTAATCAGAACTTATCAGGACTTTGACTTGGATCCTGGTCCTGATAATAAGGGTCAGGACCTTTTTGGGTCCGCCCATCCCTAGTCTTCAGTTACCTGGATGACAGGTCTGTAGGGTAGGTTCAATCTCAAGGGGTTCATTCATATGGCTGCATTGTGGCTTTTGGCCAAGTCCAGAATCAAGTAAAGGTCTGATGTTCCAATTAGTCTGTGGGACTTGGCAGCATTTGAGGTGAATGGTCTTCTCTTGCTCAGAAGGAGTCTGGTTTTCCATCTATAAGTGGTCTACAAAGTAGCAGTTTGGGTTAATGTGATCCAGAGAGTCACTGGAGGCATTTGCTGTCCATTGTTTAGATTTTGCTGCCTGATAAGCTATGGCAGGGCTCAACCCTATAGCCAAGTATCAGATACCCTGGAGTGGGGGGGGAGAGTATGCCGTCCTGAAGGAGGGAGGTAGTGGGTGCAATCATTGCACACATAACAGGTCTTCGGATGGTAGAAAGGGTTCATGTAGCCATCTGCCAGAAGGTGAGCCAGGAATATCAAAAGCATAGCCTTCCAGAAGAAAAAAGTGCTCCAAGTAAAGAAAGATCAGGGGGTTTCTTGCTCTCCAGTGTCCTACTTGGAGAGGAATGTAGTCACTACTCACTTCTGTTCCCACTGCTAAGAGGTAAAGATCAGCTTTACTTCTGTATCTTTACTCGGGTAACACCACAAACTCCTGGTTTTACCACTAAAGCTGTAGGTTGCAGCCCCTAACAGGTACAGGTAATCCTCAGTTTCTTGACCGAGTCAAACATACTTGTCAGATTTACAAGAGAGCATGCTCCTTTATGGAGAGCAGGTACCCTGAAATACCAGCTATGCCTGTCAACTATGCTGTACCATCTGATAAGGATTACATCTTAATGTGTACAAAAACAATACATAAACTTGTTCTGTTTTGTTGTAGTTAGGAGTGTTGCAAATTTTAACTATGCCAGCAAAATTAGTGTGTAGTCAGGAACTTTGTGCCACGCATAGCGCAGTGAAATCCCCATCCTCACCCCTACATTTGCACATCAAAGGTTTTTTTTTTTGTGTTATTTCTTTATTCTCCCCACATCTTCCCAGTTGGCCTCTCCTTCGGGCCATCAATGGTCCTGTTCCCCTACGACTCACTCGCACTCCTGCCCATTGCCACCATCTTCCATCTCAAATGGCAGTCACCCTCTGGGTAATCCGGTGTAACCCTTCACGGGATGGGTTCTCTTCCTCCGAGAAGAATGGCACCAGTGGGGGCCATCCAGCACAACACTTGGCCCTTAGGGTGCTGCTGAGGTGGTCTCTGAGGCTCGACGAGGGCACTCATGGTAGCAGAGGGACCGGATGGCCATCATCCAGTCAAGTGGAGGAGAATTTTTCCCTTTTCTCCCCTTGGGGTGCGGTGTGCCATGACATCAAGGAGTACACTGATGTCTGCAACGCCCCCCTAGTTAGTTGTTCGGTGCACTGTTATACCCCTGGTCTCCACCGCGGGCCAGCAGGCAACCAAACACATCCCCACCCTCCTCCCTGGAGAAGGCGAGCAGTTGTTGAACGCTCTAGCCTTCTCCCCTGGCTGGCCCTCATGCGACCCAAGTTCGTTCCCGAATTCAGGTTGCCAGCATCACAAGTGGAAATCAAACCACTGCGCTGACTGGCCGGCAGATCAAAGTTTTTTAAAATAAAAAGGTATTAAATATATAGAATGCACCTCCACACCCACTGTAACAGTGTGTCCATCCCCTCCCTCAACTCAAAACCTTTAATGGTACTATATGTACCCCACCGCTACACCATCTAGCACCCTATCTCCCCCAACTAGTCCCAGCGAAGTTCTTACAATTTATAGACATACAAACAAGCTACTGTAGTGACACCCATGTCACATCAGTAACACCCATCACCCACCTTCCCTACCACATCTCTGTCCCTGAGTCACTCCACTCCACTCCTTACTAATGCCCAACCTCCCTCCTCCCCTCCAAGCCTCCTAAGCAGCCAAGGATACAGAGAAACCTATAAAACAAGGAGAACCATCCTGTGCTGAAACAAGCATGCTCACTCTTCAGTGTCCCACTGCAAAATTAATGAACAATGACTTCCTCACCTATAGTAACGCCTGACTAGTAGCCAGTCAGGTGTTACTATAGGTGAGGATGTCATTGTTCCTTAATTCTAAAAATAAAAGATGTAACTTGTGCAGGTTTGGTGGCGAAGTGCTACTTCACCTGGCAAAACTACATGCCATGCTACTTTACTGACACTTTCACCAGATTTTTCTGGTGTGAGTGCTGCATGTGCAGAGGGGTTGGATGAGACAGTGGCAGCATATAATAATGCTGTCACCAAGGCGCTCAACACCATTGCATCGATCTGTATATGCCCCATGCCTTCTCACTTGAAATCCCCATGGTTTGATGCGGCTCTCAAGATGAAGACCAAGGGTTGGAAGTTGGAGCATTACTGGAGAAGGACTAGGTCCATGGATGACAGACTGGCTTTGAGAACTCATTACGGTGAGTATCAAAGAGCAATCAACCATAAGAAGGCAGAGTTCCTGTCCAGGGAGATTGTTGCAGGAAGAAACAGACTGGCATTGCTCTTTTGTACTGTGGACAGGTTATTACATCCGGTCTGTCTACTGCCGAAAAGAGCAGTTTCAATCATTCAGTGCGAGGAGTTCGCTCAGTTCTTTTCTGACAGGGTGTCCTCCATTAGGACTAGAATCTCTCCAGTGGGACATGATAAATCCTGCAGTATAAAGTCTAGCATGTACAGGGGCACTCCATTTGTCTGCGAGGAATTTCGGCCAGTGGGGGAGTCAGAGGCCATCGAGGTAATCTTGAAGCTGCGACCCACTTTTTGTGAACTGGACCCAGGCCCGACGTGTCTCCCAGTGGTATGTGTCGAGTCTGTTGGTCCAGTGTTCATTGAGATTGTCTGGTGTTTGCTCTCAGAGGGGCTATTCACCGATGTCTTGAAGGAAACATTGGTGAGGCCCCTACTGAAGAAAACATCTCTCGACCCTGACATCTTAGTGAATTACTCACCTGTCTCCAATCTTCCATTCTTGGAGAAGGTAGTGGAGAAAGTGATGGCTTTGCAGCTCAAGGCCCACCTGATGGCCTTTGACATCTATGAGCCACTCCAGACCAGATTTAGGAGAAAGCATAGCACAAAAACAGCTTTGGTTAGGGTGCAAGATGATCTCCTCAGGGCGAAAGAGAGATGAGAGCAGACAATTCTCATCCTCCTAGATCGCTCTTCAGCTTTTGACACCGTGGACCACGTGGTGCTACTCAATCACCTTAGAGGTCTCAGTGGACTCAATGGCAAAGTCATCAGTTGGTTTGAGTCCTTTTTTGACAAGCAGGAAACAACAGATAGTGATGGGGAGCATCTCTTCCTGCCCAAAGTCTCTGACCTGTGGAGTTCCTCAGGGTTCAATATTGTCGCCCATGTTGTTTGCTGTGTACATGCTGCCCCTGGGTGACATCATTAGGCATTACAGCCCGGGTTTTCACTGCTATGTAGATGATACCCAGCTGTATATGTCCTTTGCACCCAGAACATCAGATGCTGTGCACGTGCTAAATAAATGCCTATCCGAGATTTCAGGACTGGATGTTCTCTAACTGGCTGAGGCTCAACCCAAATAAAACAGAGGAACTAGTGATCAAGCTGGGCCATTGGAGGGATGTGGCTGACACAGGATCAGGAACAGGGTTGCTCCTGTGTGCCACCTCACTGGTGGCAGCCAACACGGTGTGACATTTTGGCATCATCCTTGATGACTATTGCCACTTGATGCTCAGGTGACATCCATTGTCAGAAATGGTTTTTATTATTTGAGGAATGTTGCCCAGATTAAACCCTTAATCCCATCTGATGCCCTGACCTCACTGGTGCATGCTTTTGTCACATCCAGACTTGATTACTGCAATGTTCTTTACTTTGGGGTCAGTGGAGGTAACCTTTGCCGACTGCACCTGGTGCAGGATGCTGCAGCCAGGTTGTTGACGGCCTTCCTAGATCCATTCATATAACCCCGGTTTTGCCTGAACTGCACTGGCTGCTGGTCAGGTGGAGGATTGCCTTCAAGGTGGGCTTGCTCACCTATAAGTCCCTTTACAGATTGGGTTCCGGTTATCTGTCAGACCTTCTGACACCTTCCCTCCTGGTGCGCTCACTCCATTCCTCCATGGAGGGCTTTCTCAAGTTCCCAAGCGCGTGGCTCAAAATATCTGGAGAACGTGCTTTTGAAGTTGTTGGGACAATTTTATGGAACTCATTGCCTCAATCTGTAAGAGAGACTCCTTCTGTGGAGAGCTATAAACATGGACTTAAAGCACACCTATTTAAACAAGCTTTTAATGTTTAGTAGTATTTTAATGGGGGTTAGAGTTTTTATTCATTATTTATTAGTAATTTTAATTTCACTGACTAACTTAATTTATTGTTCACTATCTTATGCAGCCAGTATAGTGTTATGCTTGTACAACTGGGTTAGTTTGGTTTTGGCTGTTCGCACTCTCTATTCCAGAGGAATTACCACCCTGTAGGGGTACAAAAGGAAAGGAAACCTCGGAGAGGGTTCCACCCCTAGAAGTGTCACAGGATGATTTCAGTGGCTAAAGGTACCTTAGGAATCCCCCTAAGGAGAGAAGTGCTGCCACTTGAGGAGGAGGGGAGGATGGTGGGGCAAAGAAAAAATGTTTCACAATGAGGCTAGAGGAACTGCTTATATAGCTCAGGAAGTGGGAGTGGCTGGCTGCTTGACCACTGAACTCCAGGCAAAAGCCATTCCAATTCACTGTCCTATGCAGCCAGTATAGTGTTATGCTTGTGCAGCTGTGTTAGTTTGGTTTTGGCCATTCGCACTCTCTATTACAGAGGGATTACCACCCTGTAAGGGTACAAAAGGCAAGGAACCATCGGAGAGGGTTCCACCCCTAGAGGTGCCGCAGGACAATTCCTGTGGCTAAAGGTACCTTAGAAATCCCCAAAAGAAATGTAGTACAATCATATCCCAAAGAAGGAAGCAACATGAAGCATATGAGCAAGCAGTAACTGTGATGGAGTAGCAGTAACTGTGATGTAGTAGTAGAGAAGCATAGACAGTTTGATAACGTAATGAGATGCTCAGTTCAATAATGTAATGAAATGCCTAGGTTGCATAGCATGATTCTAATGGTTTGCGTTGATTAGGGGATCCCCTAAGGGAGAGAGAGAATGGCAGGACATCCTCCACTTCCATCCAACAGCGGAACCTACCTAAAGAAACTAGGGGACCCTACTATGCTAACTAAGAGTTATGACCTAAGGCAATGGAGGAGAGAAAAAAAACCCTATGAGGAGGAAATCTCTGGGGATCCAAGGCCTAGGTCACCTTCCCTCCAGGCTTGGGACATTTTATTTAGTGACGGCTCTGCAGCTACAATTTGGAAAACCCAATTAAAATGAAGTGGAAAATATTCCAATTTGGAGGAAGGCTCTCACTCAAACCCTCTAGTGGGAACGCCATGGAAGATTGTGAGAAAATTCTGCAACAATACGTGCAACCAAGGTGCAGGAGGAGAGCAACGTCTGCTGAGGAACTCACCTGGCCTACCGACCCGAAATCAAACCAGGTGAACAAGAGGCAGTCTTAGGGAGAATGCGGTGAAGGTCCCTTGCTAGGGAAACCATGAAGTCAATGGCTAACCGTTATAATGGAACACTAGAGCCAAAGGAGGTAACTTTTTCCACCCTTCACCACTAGTCTTAAATTCTACACCAGGAGCTGCTGTTGCAAAGCAGGCAGCTAAAGCCAAGCCCAGGGTGAGGACATTTCCAGCTATGGGCCAGGTGAGAAGGATCCTGCCCCAAGTTGGACATGCTCCAGATGTGGACTAAATGCAGCGAAACCATCGGCTGCAGGAACCCTGCACCGAAATAGAATGGCTGGCATGCCCCAGAAATTGATTGACAGCTGAAAAGCTGGTGAGCTGAATGAGCACAGCGTGATGAGATCATAATGAGCACTGAGTGCTGAGACCTTGCAAGGTCGAATGCAGAATTGAGTGCAGCAGAATCCCAGAGGCTAAAGCCGAGGGGATGGCAGTAGGCATGAAGCAACGGTGTGCGTAAGCAAGGAGCAATGATTGTGTAAGCAAGTGTGGACCTGCACGTAGGTCAGTAAACAGTAGTAATAAGTGGACCTGCACAGAGGTATGCATAACATAGGCAATGAAACAGCACTGAATAGTGGGGCAAGCCAGCCAGGCATTTCCAAAGCCAACTCAAGTGATAAACTCTGAGGATTTTCGGCAGGTGAGGTCATGATTTAGAACAGAAATAAATAGCCACATTGGTCACGACCTCCCAAACACCTCCCAGTCCCCGCTGTAGGACAAATAAGGAAGCAATGGAAGGGTCGAGAACCACATGCAGATATTAAAGCTAATTTAATAGCCTCAGCAGGAGCTTTAGCTAACCTCAGAGTAGAACAGCAGTGTACAAAGGGAATAACAGGATTGAACTGCATAGCAAGGTACAGAGCTTGAAGCAGGTGTACAAACATAGAAGCAGCATCTGTACTGAGTACACCAAGTTGCAAACTGCAATAAAGATGAAACAAAGGAAGTACAAGACTCTGAAAGCAGCTGTCACAGGCAGTGCAATGAAGTGCAGTAATGAGGCAAGTAGAATGAGTTGAGCATGATTCAGCTGTATAGCCAGGGTTCAGTGTGAGCCAGAAACAGGTAAAAGCAATTAAGTATGCAACATGGAAAATAGCTATGGCTGAGCTGGACACACAGATAATGTTTGCAGTTGCATGGCAAGGCATGTGAGTGTTGTAACTGAAAGCAATTCAAGTTGTGAGTAACTGAAAGCAAGTAGTATGAGCTCTGGAGCAGCAGTACGTCAGCCCCACCAAAAAAACAAAACCAAAGACACACAAACACAAAACAGGGAACAAAGAGAGAAGAAGCATGCACAGCCAAAGGCAAAATACACACCAGAAGCAGGAAAGAAACACAGAAGCCAGCAGACAAGCAGGAGCAGCGGGGGGGAAGGGGGTGGTAGGCCCCAATCAGCTCAGAGGACAGACGGACAGAACCTTTGGCTCCAAAGAAAAAATGCTTCCCAATGAGACTGAGAGGAACTGCTTATATGGCTCAGGAAGTGGGAGTGGCTGGCTGCTTGGCTACTGAACTTCAGGCAAAAACCTTTCCAATTATTGATAGTTTTAAATGTTTGCACATCTATGTAAAGGGCCCAAAGGACAGGACGCTAAATAAATAAAGATTTACTTACTTACTTACCAGCCAAATGCAATTTCACTGGACAAAGGCTGGCACTTTGCCATGTGAAAACTAAGTGGAAGTGTGGCTAAAGGTAAAGCTAAGTCAGGAAAACCTAATAAAGCTCTTCATGAAAACATTTCCCTGACTTCACTTGCATTTATTGCAACCTGCAGATTAAGCATCTTGTTTTCCATCTCCTAATGCAAGGAACAGAATTAGGGCCCTGTTGATAAATGAAGTTTGTAGCCAGTCACCATAGGTGTGTGAAGTACCCATTCTGTATGCAGGTAGCAACCAGTGCAGTAGTCACAGAGACCCACCAGCACCTAGGATAAGTGAATCCCAAGTGCCACTGTACCATGCATGAACATTTCCCAAGGGGCAGCATTTCTAAGTGCACCTAGAAAGGAGTCATATCAAGTGAAGGCAGCATGACAAATGAAAAAATGACAACCTCAAGCTTAAAACCTCCTAAGCTCCCAATCATGCATTAAGCACAGAGGCTTAGCCAATCCATAAAGGCAGGGGTACTATTATTCATTTGAAATTACTCCAACCAGGGCCAGACTGATGGCATAGTAGTAGTAGTAGTACTACCACTCCCTATGCTAGCGGGCAAGCGGCATGGGATCAGGAACAAGCCTGGGTTGTCAGGGGCTGGTGGAGGGAGAAGGACTGAGCATCCCAGGTGGCATTCTCCTCCTCTGCAGAATGGAGGCAGTGAGTTACGCAGCCTGATTGCCACCTGAGGATCCACAGGTGGCAATCAGAGTCAGAGTCACTCACAGAGGGTGGGGAGATGTGACTCCATGCAGTGCATGCATGCTAAAGCATGTGTGACTCATCCGATTCACATGTCAAGGGGGACCAGGGAGATATATGCAGCAGGAAAAACCCCAAGCTACAGCAACATGATGTCTGTCTCTTGCCCAGGACTTACATCATTGACTGGGCTCCATCCATCTGGATCCTGATTCAAACAGTCATTGGCAACCCCTCAGCCCCGCCATGAGGGATAGGTCATGGGAGATCTGAAGGGGTACGTCCCTGAGACAACAAGTAAAGGGGCAGGAAAGAGACTAAGCTGAATGGGACAAGGCTAGCAGCAGGAGATAAAAAAACTATATGGGGAACAAAAGAAATCACTCTGACAGGGATAGTCCCATGAGATACAGCATCTCATTTTCATCAGGGTCCCAGGGAGGACAGCACCAGTAATCAGGTTAATGTAGTCCAGCAGGAATAGTTACATACAGGCTAAAATATAAAAGGCAAAAACTAACTGTAAAGGTAAATGCATCCAAACAGTAATCCAAAAAGTGGATGTGCATTGCTAAGCAACATGATCATGGTTGCAGTGAAGGGGATACTGGACCAAAACAAATACTGGGAGTTCCCAGGTGGCTGGAAAGACTGGACTTGAACACTTTCAAGTTGCAAGCTACACATTTCGTGCTATTTAATTCTGAAAATTCGAAAGAAAGATGGTACGAACCATTAACCGAGGGCTCATTTAAAATGGTGTCCTGGATATAAAAAAATATTCTAGCCTTTGTCACCCTATATCCTTCTACTGTGTTTAACTTCACTGTGTGGCTTGTATGTTAACAAAATGTCTTCTGGTGAACTGTTGGATTTTGACATGCACATTTCTTTTTAAACTGTGTTTTTATTTTCTCCCTGCATTTCCCTTTGTGCAAATCATTGTACCTTGCTCCTCTGTTTCCGCTGTTTGATGTGCATTTTTTTATCATTTATTTGAATTTATGAATCTTATGGGTATCCTACAAGCACAGTTTCATGTACTGATTCACATTCTGTTACTGTTCCATCTTTACTGGCTTTTGTATAAATTCTGTGGGTGTTTCTGAATTCCACTCTGGTGTTAAAGACCATTTTAGGACTGTAAGACATAGTTTATATCCTTGCTAAGCTTTTACATTATTAGCACAATGCTTTAAGTGTTGTACTATGGAATTCTGCAGCTGAAACAGACATAAACTACACTGTCAAGTCAAAAAGGCACTTGCAAATGAGAAACAACCCATGAGTTTACCAAACAACAAGTAAAGATTAAACAGTAACTGAACTGGAACTAGTGTTCACAAAACAATTTCTAGAGGAAATATGATGTACAGGTTCAGCACAGTTCTCCTGCAATGTTTTTCTTCTCTTATTTATTTCATTGCCTTCTTCCCTCAGGATGAACCTTAAAATGTGCTGTCCTCAGCACAGTGTTCCCTCCTGGCCAGATACTTTAAATAAATAAAGGCAAGTCTAAAATGACTAGCCCACATCTTTACAAGCAAGAGGGCAAGTCTGTTTCTATGCTGATTCATTACTTGGCTTGTCTGATGTGCAGAGGCCCAGGTTTGCTGAATGCCTTAGTAGTTTTTATATTTTGTACTGACCTTTAGTGGTTTCATGATTTTTATAATGACCTTTAGCGGTTTCATAATTTGTGTACTGTCCTTCAGTGGTTTAGTAATTTGTTATACTGACCTTTAGGGGTTTCACAGTTTTTGTACTGTCCTTTAGTGGTTTCATAATGTATGTGTTGTCCTTCAGTGGTTTCACAATTTTTGTACCATCTATTGGTGGTTTCACAATTTGTGTACTATCAATGGGCCCTATTCACTATAGGGCAGGTAATACCTGCCGGAGGCACGTAACCTGCCAGTGGGGGTCTGCACCCGTGGAGAGGTGTGCACTGCTGGTATTCACCACTGGCCGCCACCTGTCCACGGCCCCCCCCCAACACGCAGCACTCTGCAGGGCAGTCAGGGCAGGGTTGTAGATCTGGCCAGGCATCCAATCGGATGCCTGGACTGGGACCCACAGTGATTCCTATATGTGGCGGGGCATGCATTGGCAGCACGCCCTGCAGATGTTCTAGGGCCAGCAGCTGTGGTGGTGTGAAGAGGGCAATGTCACCAGCCCTCTGATGGCAAAAGAGAGGTGCACAGGGACAGGGTGGGGGGATGGCTGTTGGCACTGCGGGGGGGAGCGAGGCACTGTACCCCACCATTATCGGGGGGTGGGTAGGCATTGCCATTCAGAGGGGTGGGGGCAACATCAATGACTGGTGCCCCTGTGTGGGAGGTTGTGCTGGGAGGGGGAGACCGATGTGGGCTATGGCAGATGGGAGACACCAGGTGGCCATATGCAGTGGCCCTGGAGGGTAGTTGGGCTAGTTGCCCTGTTGTTGGGTGACTCCCGATGTGTTCGTGGGGTGCATAGGGGGCTTACAGCAGGGTTGTCTCTGGTGTAACCTGCGCCCCCTGTGCACCTCCACAGCCAGCACTACATGCCTTGGTGCATTAGGTGTAGTGCTGACACGCCCCTCCTGCCTGCCCCCGGCATGTTGTTCTCCGCACACTAGGGGAATCAGGCATGTAGGTGCTACACACTTTCCATTTGTACATTCCATGTAGGGGATGTGCAGGGTGTGGAGAGGCTACAGGCCCTAGCTACGTGGCGTGTAGCCACTCTGCCGCATAGTGCATAGGGCCCCATTAGCAGTTTCATAAGTTTTGTACTGTCCTTTACTGGTTTCATAATTTGTGTACTGTCCTTCAGTGGTTTTGTAATTTGTGTACTGTTCTCAAGTGGTTTCATCATTTCTTTATAGTTTCCTAATTTGTGTACTGTTCTGTAGTAGTTTCTTAATTTGTATACTGTTGTTCAGTGGTTTTGTAGTTTTTGTACTATTTATTGGTTTTGTAATTTGTTTGATGTTTCTTTGTGGTTTCGTCTTTGGTTTACTGTCTTTAGAAGTTTTGCAGTTTGTGTACCGTCCTTTAGTGATTCAGCTGAGGCCATAAAACATGTATCACTAATGGACTGAACTGGATTATAAGCTAGATCTCTACCTTTAAGTAACACGATGTGAAACACATTGTTAAGTTTGGAAGATACTCTAAAAAACAGAGATCAGAGTTTAAACTCACATGCACTTTCTTCATAGTGGAAAATGATATCTTTATATCCATTCATGCTTTTAAATTTGAGTTTTGAATGCAGCACTCTCTGTGTGGTTTATATTGAATTCATTGTGAGGGTAACACCTACATACCATCATGTTAAAAGAGGTGCTTGTCAGTACAGATCTTAGTAGACAGGTGTTAGATAAACATAAAATTAAGGGCAGAAAAAAAGACTATGGGCCTGATTTTAAAACGGACATGTTTGGCGTAAGGTGCCTGCGCCAAATGGGTATGATGCAAGTGGAATCCTGCATCAAACTTTGTGGCAATCCCAATTTTCAAATGCAGGCTGCATCAAAATCAGGATGCTTTGTGCCCAAGCCGCACTGCACCACCCTTGTGACAGAAGTGCCCTTGCACCAGGTCACAAGCAGGATTGCACCATAGCAGGGATGCACCATCCCCTTATTGGTAATTTTGGAAACTCTGCCATGGATGCAACAGGGGGCCCAGGTTAGACCAGCCAGGAGGTGGACTAAAGGCTATGCACCACTGCCAGACATTGTGGTAAGTGGTGGGGGCCTGAAAGTTGGAGGCTGGAGGCAGAAGGAGTACAGGGGGGTTCCTTAGGGGGTGTCAGGGAGACACCAGCAATAACAAGGTTGTGATGTGGCACCTGGTGGGGGTGCCATTTGCAAAGCCACACAGCTGATCAGATTGGAAAGCTCCATGGGGATCGGCAGGGATGGACAGTGACATGGCCCCAAGTGGCACAGCCCTGGGACATGCCCATTGGTGCAACAAATCCCAACCCTGTAGGTGGGAAGCTTTGGCTGCAGGTTGAGAGCTGCCAGTGGTAGAGGAGAACATTCTCTGGGCACCGCAGCAGTCCTCTAGTACCCACCCTCCCATATTGTGGCAGGCTGCTTCCCGCCTACAGGGTTGGGAGTTGTTGCAGCTATGGAGGAGGTGCCAGAGCTGTGCCCACCTGTGACCATGTCACTGTCCATTCCTGAAACCCCCCATGAAGTTGTCTGAGTCAATTGGCTGTGTGGCTTTGCAAATGGCACCCCCACTGGGTGCCACATCACACCCCTGTCATTGCTGCTGTCTCCCTGATGCTCCCTAGGGCACCCCCATGCTCCTTCTGCCCCCTTACCCCTCCATGCATGCATACATATTTCCCCCACACATACCCTCATGGTCCCGCTAGTGTTGCACCAGGTGGGGGGCCAAATCCCTGCGTCAATCCCCAAAGTTGTGCCAAATGTTTGGCATAAGTTTGTGGCTGTGGCAATGTCAGGATCTTTGGTGCAGAGACCCCCCTTTTATAAAATTGTGCACAGGGTCCCTGACAGGGTCCCTGACACACCTGAAGTTTGTTACAGCCACACTTAGGACTCTTTTAGCATCGAGCCCTATGAGTCCATTAAGTCTTCCCTGATGTTCCAACGTTCATTTATTCTGCCCTTTCAGAGTTCTCCCACACCCCACCTTCCTTTTGTTCCTACTTACTCCCTTGAAATGTCCCTTTGGGTTTTGAGCCATGAGACAGTCCCAACATTAACTGCATTGCTGGGTAAACTGTTCTACCTGTCTACCACTCGCTTCATGAAGAAATACTTTCTGACATGCTTCCAGAATTTCCTACTTCTAGTTTAAGACTGTGCCCCATGGTGGTTGTGACATTCCTTAAATAACTCTGCAAAGCCCACCCTATTATGTCCCTAAGTTATTTCAACTCATAGAAGCCATAACTTCAGTTGTCATTAATTGGCACCTTGACAGCAGTGTCACATGAGAAGACTTGGGACTGACTGGTCATGGTCGCTAAACTTTCCTCACGCCTACTACAGGTGATCACTTCAGGGCAAGTTTAACAAGTTTAAGTTTATTGTTTGTCTTTACAGATACAGCAAAAAAAGATTTCAATGCAAAACATACATAAAATCATTCAATATTATACAATGGCAAGAAAGAATGCTGGTTCCTGATTAGTCAAACTGAGGCTGGACCAGTGATGTTGTCCCAGCACAGTCATGACTGCATGAAATGTTAAAAAAAAAATCACTCAACAGTCTTCCCTATGAGCAGCTCCAGTGGTCCCCACTCTGCTCAGAATCATCACTCTCGCCCACCGACCTACACTTGACATGCCTGATACGAACATTCCCAGTACGTCCCATTGAAAAAAAAGAAATTCTTCCCTGCCGCAGTGTCAGACAAATAAAAACATATATCTAACTTCCATAATGAACAGTTACAGCACAGTCCGCTCATAAATTCTAAAAGTGAAAGCGAAGCGGTCAGTGTGTGATCGGCTTCACGTTCCCAATTCCCGGTCGGCTGCTGACTTCAGTAATCCTGCTCATAAGCAGATTTACAGTGGTTTTAATTTACAACACATTTCACTTGGAAAAGAAAGAAATCTGAATGAAGCCGAAAATAAATGTAATGACTGTCCTTGGCTTCTTGGTCCACTCAGTTAACAGCAGAGAGTAACAGCACATGCCCACTGAAACAGCCACGCTCACTTAACAACTGTCAGGCAGGCCGAAAGAGAGAAAAGTCTTTTCTTTCCTTTTTTCCAAAATGAAATCCGCTGTACTGTTTTCAGTGCCATAACTCAATATGGCTTTATGATACACAGTCGAGGAGTCCAAAGGAGCTCTATTTCAAAATTTACCACACGGTGGTCAGCTTCACATACCCCTCACTCAGCGCAGGCAGACACAAGGACCAGAGTGGAGTACGTGAAGCACAAAGCTGCTGAACTGAGAAACACAGACAAAGGGATCACAATTACAGACTACTGATGCAGCAACACAGAAATGTTTGGGGTGTACCGCACAGAAGTAGTGACAAAGACAGACCGATAGAAAGAGAGCAAGCATATACCACCGGCGCCACCTGCTGGACAAAATAAAACCTAGGGATTCATTTTTGAATACGTATACCTGCCCTATGAAAAACTCAAAAAATAAAACATTTTAAGCATATTTATCCCTTTTGTTTACTTTTTTTAATAAATGAGCCATTGTATAATAGAAATAATGCACTCCAGGGTGTGTGTCTTGCTGGGATAACATCACTTCTCAGGTACTGGATGCACTCGGCCTGCGACCTCTTGTCCAACCATCTGAGGTGTGATGTTATCCCAGCATGACACACACTCTGTTGTGCATTATTCATTTACTTACATACATAAATTAAACACATCACACAAAATTTAGAATGCAGGCTCATAGTGTCACAGTTATTACATGATGTGTTACTTGGATAGTCATCACAAATTGTTTCATAGGTTTCATAGGTTAATCAGAGCTGAGAAGACAGTAGTCCATTTTGCTCGTCGAATATGTTAGTAGTAACCATTTGTTGACTTCTGTCTTAAAAAAGTATCCAAACGAGTTTTAAACATGTACATGTTACCACTAGTCACCACGGAAATTGGTAAACCATTCCAAATTTTGGATATTCTAACAGAGAACCAAGTACTTCTCTGTTTGATTCGACATCGTTCTACCACCAATTGCAGTGGGTGAGCCCTAGTATCATAAACGGCTTATCTAAAAACTAATCCCAAAGACTCCCATAAGGTATCATCATGTAAGGCTTTAAACACCAAACACATATCACCTCTCAATCTGAGGTACTCGAGACTATATAATCCAAGTTTTGCTAATCTATTTTCATAGTCCAAACCCTGAGCTTCGATTAATTCTTTTAGTAGCCCTTTTCTGTATGCGCTCCAGGGCATTTATTGAACCCCTATCACGGGGGACCAAAACTGGTAGTAGTACTCCACGTGAGGTCTGACCAACAAGTATACAGTGGCAATAAGACCTTAGTATTAGTACTTTTAATATGTTTATTAATACAATGGAGTATTCCCCAGCTTTGTTAATTACATGTTGGCAATGTAAGCCAAATTTTAAATCATTTTAACCCTAATACCCAGGTCACGCTCGTTCTCGACGACCTTAAGACATTTGTTGCCCATATAATAATCAGCTAAAGGGTTGTTTTTCCCAAAATGCATCACAACGCATTTCTCAACATTGAACATAAGTTTTTTAGTTAATGCCCAATTTTCAAATTCACTTAGCGTAGTTTGTAAAGTGATTACATCCTCTGGTTTATTGATAGTATAGCCTATACGAGTATCATCGGCAAACTTAGTCAACCATACGTTAGAGGGGGATGTCAGGGAAGATATATAAATATTAAATAAACTGGGTCCTAATACAGAACCCTGTGGAACCCCGCTAGTCACAGGTTTGCATTCTGAATAGTAGCCTTTAATACAAACACGCTGTGTCCTTTCAAACAACCAGGACTCGATCCATCTAGTAATATTCCCTTCAAGTCCCATATTTATCATAGTGTCAATAAGTTCTCCATGTGGCACCTTATCAAAAGCCTTTGAAAAGTCCAGCAAGATCACATCCACTGCTACACCCTCATCCAAAGCTAAATTTACTCCACCATAAAAGTCAAGCAGGTTGGTCATACAAGATCGAGACTTAACAAATCCATGGTGTGATGGGTCTGGTTGTAAAGTAGTCTCTATAATAATATTTTTTATTATACCCTCCATAATTTTACTTAGGACAGATGTCAGACTAATTGGTCTGTAATTTTCAACATTCTGTTTTGATCCTTTTTTTATATATGGGAATAACAGTAGCCTGTCTCCATTCATCCAATACCGCTCCCTCCATAAAAGATTTAGTAAAGAGGGCAGCCAATGGACCAGATAAGGGGAGTGCCAGTTCTTTCAAGATGCGGGGGTGTATGCCATCGGGTCCTGCTGATTTGTTAGGGTCTAGTCCCTTTAGTAACTTCTCTATTTCCTCATCCTCTATCTTAAATAGTATATTTGAAGGATGAAAATTGTGATTTATAGTAGGGGAGGTTTTACTATTAAAGACTGATGTAAAATAGTTATTACAAACAGCAGCCATATATGTTTTATCAGTTTCAAGATCACCATTTTGCTTTTCTAAAGGACCTATAACAGGTGCACCACCCCTTTTGTTATTTATATAGGCATGGAAGGCTTTATAATTATAATTTACTTTTGCCGCTAGCCTATATTCATAAACACTTTTTGCTTTTTTAATGCTATTTTTGGATATTTTTAAATACTGCTTATATTCAAGCCAATTTTTCAAAGAATTACTTAATCTAGCTTTAATAAATGCCCTATTTTTATTTTTGATATGTTTCTTAACCATTCTGTTCATCCATGGAGTTTTAGGTTTGTTATTAATAATTTTCCTAATTTGGGGGATATATTTTTTTGAGGTAGAGGTCAATTTAGTTTTAATAGATTGCCAAATTTCTGTCAAAGATTTTTGGTCAAATTCCGCTTTCCAATCCCATTGGGTCATTTCAGTATGGAAATCTGCAAAGTTAGCCTTACTAAAGTTATATACTGAAATAATACTAGGATCAAATTCAGAGTTAACTTTGTATTTAAAAGATACCATTAAGTGGTCACGAGATCCGAGAGGTGGAAAAACTTTAACATTTGTTAAACTCAGACCCACATTAGTCAAAACCAAATCTAATATATTTGAACCATGAGTATTATCAAGTACCACCTGATCCATATTATGTTCCAGAAAGATTTCCAAATAATTATTTTCTATAGTAGTATTTGTGTGAAGTGTATGCCAGTTAATACCAGGTAAATTAAAGTCCCCCATCAAAACAGCATTTGTTGATGATGAGAACTTGTTTATAAACTCAAGTAATTGAATATTATCACTATGAGAAATAGACGGGGGCCTATATACTACACCAAAATGTATGTGTTCACCAGTTTTTGGTAGGACTTTAATCCATAGGGCTTTAATATCAGGCCAATGACTCATTTCCATATTACCAATTTTGATATTGTTAGATATATAAAAGGCTACCCCCCCCACCCTTAGAGTGGGATCTATCCTTATGTAGTAAGGTAAAACCACAAATATTGTGTGTTAGTATTATCCATCTTTTTATTGCACATTAATATAATCATTAGAAGCTTTACCATGTTAGGATAATTACCAAAAACAGGAGTCACTAGGAGGAGTTGTTGTCACTAATTATGTGTTGCCTGCTGAATGTAAACAGCACATATCGCAGGCATGTGTAATATGCCTGTAGTCCCCAATTTCCCTAAAACAAGGAACAAAACACCTTTTGGCGAAGTGAAAAGCAAGTCATCCTAGAACTAACCCTAACAGCTTTGGATGTGAAAGGTCCCAGGTTCAAATCCAGGACCAGCCCTTACTACAAGTATTTAGCACCCTCTCACTTTGAGATTCCTGCATCTATCCAGGAGGGGAACCACAGTCCTCAGCGGATGGTTTAAATGTTATTTTAATGAATGTTTAAACTAACAGAGAGGGTGAAGGAAAAAGGGGAGCCAGAAACTACCCCCCAGAGCATGGGCTTGGTGGGTCCCCTTCTATATATGTTATCAAGTTTATAGTTGCAGGGCTGATTGGGCATGACAGCAGTCAGAAGCTTCAAAGTACCAGCTACATGACAAAAGAATTCAACATTCTTTTCAAGCTTTCTTTTTACTTTGCCACACGGCATGATGTCCTCACATAGTGCCCAACATTTCACCGAATATGTTGAGCTTCCTTACAGGAAAGAATATGTTGGGCTTCCTTATGGGAGGAAATCTGCATTCAAATATTTCAAAAATACATAATTAATACTTCATAACAATGATGTAATCATATTCCTGTAAACACTTCAGTATATATTCCAGTGCACAGGTGCCATCCTTTTCCTAATGTACACCATTTCAGTTACAGCTGTTAATAAATTAAAAAAAATAAACTTTTAAAAGACATTTAAAAAAAAGCAAGAAGTTGTGTTTGTTCTTAGTTATACATTCCTGGTAAAGGGACATGCTCATGTGGTATTGCTTTTCTTACTCAGGCATCACTATCACTGTTCATAATTACAACCAGTGTGTTGTATTAAACCTTAGAATGTTATTACTATCACAGAAATTTAAACACAGAAACCACACAGTTCTCCTCTGTTTGTTAGATTTAAAAATTTAAAATAAAATCTATATCGGTAGTCACAAGTATATTTTTTCATTCCCAAAACAAAATTTTTTTCTCACAATCCCATATCTATGGGTACAACTAATTATACTAACATACTAACATACTAATTGCCTGCAGATTAGGCCTTACGGTCTATCGAGTCTGCTCGAACCTCAGATCCCTAGTTGGGTGCTGAGGCCCTCCCCCATGTTCCAGAAACCCCTATCATCCATCCCCACCCCCTGGACCAGGCCATCATCTGATACATCTGCTTTCTGTGTCTGTCCACCACTCTCTTGAAGCCCTCCACTGTGGATCTCTGAACCAGCTTGCCAGGCAGCGCATTCCAAGGGTCCACCACCCTCTCAGTGAAAACCTCCTCCCCTCTTCTCCCCTCACCTTCCACCTTCCAACTTCAAACCATACCCTCTGGTGATACCTCCCTGCTTTAGTCTAAAGATCTCCTCCATGTTTACCCTATTTATTCCCTTGAGGTACTTGAAGACCTCAATCATGTCCCCCTTGTCTCTCCTCTCCTCCAATGAAAACAGGCAGAGCTTCTCAAGTCTGTCCTCATACGTCAAATCCGCTAGTCCTCGTATCATCTTAGTTGCCCTCCTCTGTACCCTCTCCAGGAGCTGTATGTCCCTCTTCAAGTGTGGTCTCCAGTACTGTACACAGTACTCAAGTTGTGGTCTAACCAGTCCTTTGTACAGTGGTAGAATCACTTCCCTGCTCCTAGAGGTGATTCCCCCTCCCCCTTACGATGCATCCCAACATCCTGTTTGCCTTGCTAGCCACTCTTCTGAATTACTCAGAGTTATTCATACATGCATCCACCATGACCCCTAGGTCTTTTTCCCCTGTTGAGGCCTCCAGCACCTCCCCTCCCATGGAGTACCTGTGTTTAGGGTTTCCCCGCCCAAGATGTAACACCTTGCATTTGGCGATATTGAAATTTAATTTCCATGCGTGATCCCAGCTTTCCAGGGTGTCCAGGTCCCCTTGCAGGGCCAACCTCCCCTCTTCCCCCTCAACTACTGCTCCCATCTTGAAGTCATCAGAGAAGAGACTCATTTCACACCCTATACTGTCCCTGTTGTCTGCTATGTATGCATTAAACAGGATCGGACCCAGGACCGAGCCCTGCGGTACCCCACTACCGACCTCTCTAGGGTTCGAGAGCTCCCCACCGACCATTACTCTCTGGGTGTGTCCAGCTAGCCAGTTTTCAATCCATCTGACCATCAAAGGGCCTACTCCCAACCCTGTCAGTTTCTCCACCAGACCATTGTGGGGGACAGAGTCAAACGCCTTGCTGAAGTCCAAGAATAATACATCCACAGGCTTTCCCCTGTCCAGTTCTGATGTTACCCATTCATAGAACTCCACAAGATTGGTTTGACATAATCTACCTGGCACAAACCCATGTTGCCGACTATCCAGCCCTCCCACCTCCTCAAAGTACACCTTTTTATTTTCTGGCAGCTTTTTAACATAGCTCAGCTGAGATACTGTTGTTGTTTATATAAAGTCTGTATTTTTCTTAAGTATATGCTTTTCCATCAAGAGGCAACAGACATTTTTTCACATGACTATTTTTAACTTAGTACTACACATTTTCTGTATTCCAGATCTGTTTAAATGGCATACATTTCAACATACCTTGTGTTATATGATGCTGTTATTTAAAAGTCTGTTTGTTTTCTTGATTACACACTGTTCTGGTTAACTGCTGGTTAACTAGGCTGCTGGTTAACTAGGATCTGCAGCTTATCCAGTAGGCAGGGAAATGGGCAGACTGGGTGGGCCAAGCGGTCCTTATCTGCTGTCAAATTCTCTGTTTCTATGTTTCTATGTTCTGCAAAACAAATAAAAAAAGTTTTCACATAAAACTAGTGTATTGTTTATCTTTGTACCACACATTTTCTTACATTCTTTAAAACTGCTTTAGATGGCATGCATCCAAAAAATTCAATGCACATCGCTTTAAATATCCATAGGATTTTCAATGGTAATTTGATTCTTGTTCTGTCTTGGTTAGATTTGCCAGCAAACAACACAGAAACATAGACCGTGATGGCAGAAAAATACAATAGGTCTTTCCTGTCTGCTCATGTTTCCTATAATCCCTGGCACCTTCCCTGGAATCTACTGTTCCTCCAAGGTACTAACCCTCCCCGTCCTGTCCCCATTCTCCTCCCTAGTCTTGTCACCCCAGGCGACCACCATTCCTTCCATTCAATCCCATGCCTGCTTGAATCCCCTGACTGCGTTTGCACCCACCACCTTGGCCAGCACATGGTTCCAAGGTTCCACCACCCTTTCTGCAATGAAGCACTTCCTGATGTCCCTCCTGAACCTCCATCCTGTTAATTTCCTCTTATGACCATTTGACCTCGAGTTGGTATTCAGGGTAAATAATTCCCCACAGTTTACCTTGTTAATTCCATTAAGGAACTTGAAGGTCTCTATTATATCTCCCCTCTCTCTCTTCTGGTTTCCAGTGAATGCATATTTAGTACCTTGATGCGCTCCTCATAGGATCTGCCCTGCTGGCCCTGAATCATTTTTGTTACTCTGTAATGCACTCTTTCCAACCTATCCCTGTGCTCTCTGAGGTGAGGGCTCCAGAAAAGGACAACATCAGTTGCCAGTTTTCATAACCTAATTATGTATAGGCTAGGTCTGGGCTGTGAGTTGGACTGTGAAAAAAATCTGTTCTTACCCTTTATGGGTCCATGATTATTTTGGTAAGTTAATGGAAATAGTCCCCCACAGGCTGAGATAGATAGTAGGGAGATCCTGAGGGAAGGGAGTCCCACTAGGGTGCAAGTAAATCAAAGTACCAGGGGGTTAGCAAAGGAGGAAAGAGGGAAAACAGCAGTCAAAGGAGAAGTGGAGGAAGGGGGAACAAAAGCAAAATGGGGTGGCAACAAGCAGAGAGCTAATAAAATCTGGAAGGCCATGTGTGCTAATGCTAGAAGCAGATCCCAGACCTAGCGGTCATCATGGTAAAGACTGACCAGGATCTTGTAGCCATTACTGAGTCATGGTTCACTGACAACTATGACTGCTACATGGCCACACCAGGTTACACACCGTTCAAAAAAGACAGGGTGGGAAAGAAAGGATGAGTGTGGTGCTTTATGTGAAGGAAAGCATAAAAGCAATAGAAATACAGTGAAGGCAGGGGGAGGCCAAGGTGTTGTAGATCACCCTTGAGTCAGGAAATGAAGCCACTATTTGAATAAGCATGATCTACAGGTCTCTGGCACAGAGGGAGGAGCTGGATAATGAAATGTTGGAAGTAACTGGCAAAATGGCTGAAAAGTGGGAGGTGTTGCTGATGGAGGACTTCAATCTGCTGGATGTAGATTGAAACCTCCCAGCTGCAGCATCAGCTAGAAGCAGGGACATCCTGAACTCCCTGAAGGGGGTGTTCCTTAGGTAACTAGTCAATGAACCCACTCGTGATGGCACAGTACTGGACCTGATGCTGACTAACAGGGACGGCATTGCAGACATCAAGGTGGGAAGCCATCTGGAGATCAGTGATCATTGTACAGTGTGGCTTAACATAAGAACAGCTGTGGAATCCAACCACAAAATGACGACGGCCCTGTATTAAGAATGACTGATTTTATAAAGATAGGTGAATACCTTAGGAATGACACAGAAGGGGGAGATGACATGGTGAGGTGAAGGAATAGTGGACCAAACTAAAGGAAGGCTTAGTGGGTAGCATGACATATAAAAGAAACACATTTAGCCTTACAATAGTTCACCTACAACATTTGGCCTAATACTGGTTGGGCCTGAAAGATGATTGCTTTAAAGCACGGCTAACGACTACAGAGTAGCCTCTCTCAGTTGCCATTTGGCATGCTTATTATTCCACTGCCAGTGGGTGTCAAGGTTGTTTTCACCAGTTGTTGCTTTAGGCAAAATGTTCTTAGGCTGAATGGATGCTGTGAAATGTCACCAGGCTAAATGTCTTTCTACTAGTTGTTGAAGAACCGGGCAGAGTGAAAGGGTACCAGGTGAATATGTCGTGTTCAAAACCACGTATGGAAAACCATGTTGCAGGAAGCTCATATAGTTCAACAGCGACAGGGGTTCTTTTAGAGTACTGCAAGAAACGCTACCCCTGTCACTGTACCCTGCTAATATAACACGTGAAGGATGCTGCCAGGCGGTGTCTGGCCAGGCTGCTCCTGTGGTGGAGTGGCTAGAGTACCTGCCTCCGGTGGTGTCGGGGACCTGGGACCCCGGTTTGGTTCTCCCAAGGTCCCACTGTAGTGGAGGTTTTATTTTTTTAAGAAAAAACATTTGCCCACACTGACTTTTCACCTTGCCTTTAAGTCCATGACCCCCTGGAGTTGATTATTATAAATCCAGGGAGTGTGGGGGAGAAGCTCCCCATGTTGGGGGTGCCGGAGATGGAGCCACCACAAAAGCAATAATTCTGTGGTGCGAGCTGTTTTAGTTTTGGTCAGCGTGTTGTGCTGATGTTATTTTGCTGCATGCGCATTTGCGTGTGGTATACTTGTAGTGTGCGGTTTTGATTACGACTTTATGATCCCATGCCTAGTGAAAGCAAAAAACCTCTGTATCAAGCAAGTAAACAAAAGCATAAGGAAGAGAAGATCGCTATGATTCTCGAAAGAGGTGGCAGGAAGGTAAATGTTAAAACAGTAACATTCAGAAGATATACGGAAACCCAGAGAGAGGAGGATAGGAAAGTGTATCAGGAAAAACAGAGGGAGGCAGGGAAAGCAGTAAGGAGCACAAAGATGCAAACTGAAGAAAGAATAGCTCAGGCAGTATTAAAAGGGGACAAGACATTTTTAGGTATGTTAGTGAAAAAAAGGAAGACTAAGGCAGGGGTTGTAAGATTAAAAGAGGAGAACTGAATGGAGAGAGACCATGAAAAGGCAGATGTCTTGTCTTGTACAAATACTTCTGCTCAGTGTTCGTAGTGGAAGGAGAAGGGGATGGACCACAAAAAAGCATCAGCTTTGATGGGAGGGAAGTGGACACTAGACCTTTCTCTCAGGAGAGAGTCCAGAAAGCACTGACTAACCTGAAGGTGGACAAAACTATGGGGCCAGATGAGGTGCACCAAAGTGTGCTGAGTGAGCACAGGGAGGCACTAGCTGCACCTTTGACAGACCTATTTAACAGATTACTGGAGACCAGCATTGTCCCAGACGACAGGAGAAGGGTAGATGTAGTTCCACTTCACAAAAGTGGTAGCAGGGAAGAGGTGGGCAATTATAGGCCTGTCAGCCTGACATTGGTGGTGGTTAAGTTAATGGAAACACTACTACAGGAAAGGATTGTGGATTATCTGGAATCCAAAGGGTTACAGGGTCCCAGACAGCATGGATTCACAGGGGGGTGATCATGACAAACAAATCTGATGGAATTCTTTGAGTGGGTGACCAAGGAGTTAGATCAGGGTGGTGAAGTAGATGTGGCCTACCTGGAATTCTGCAAGGCCTTTGACACCATTCTACACAGGAGAGTGGTAAGCAAGCTGGGTAGCCCTGGGGGTGGGCAACACCATGGTAACCTGGGTAAGAAACAAGTTAGGGGATAGGACACAGACAATAGTTGTAAATGGAGTTCACTCTGAGAAAGGGAAGGTGACCAGCAGGGTACCTAAGTGTTCAATCACGGGAGCGGTACTCTTTAATGTCTTTATTACCAACAATACAGAAGAGCCGAAAGGAAAGGTCTGCCTCTGTGCGGATGACACCAAGATCTGTAACGGGGTAGACACTTGAGGGGGGGATGGAAAGGCTGAGCAGAGATATGAAAAAACTGGAGTAGTGGTCAAGAGTATGGCAGATGGGTTTTAATGTAAAAAAAGGCAAATAATGCACTTGGGCCATGGAAACCTGTGGGATGAGTACAATTTGTGTAGAGAAATACTGGCAATGACCAAGCAGGAAAGAGACATGAAGGTAATCATATAGGATAATGTAAATGTGGCCAGTAGATCTGTGTGGAATGAGAACATTCCAAATTTGTGAAATTTTAATGAAATTTCATGAAATGCTGTGAAATTTCCTGGAATTTTATCAGAATTTCACAGACTTTTTAACATTTATTAATTTCGTCATAACTCCGTTGTCTATTGAGCTATGGCTCTGAAATGTAGCATGCTTACTTTCTGGAAGGAGTTTTACAATGACATGTAGAATATCATGAAATTAGGATGGATTGTCTCAAAATTTTAGGTGCTCAAAATCTGTCATTTTATGTTTTGTGTGAAATTTCATGAGCATTTTTATCTGCATATACCTCAGCTGTCTATTGGGCCAGAAATCTTAAATTTGCCATGACTACTAAATGATAGATGTGCTACAATATGCCAAATTTCATGACATTAGGATGGATTGTCTGTAAATTATATGTGCTCAAAGTCTGCCATTTTATTTTTTTGCAGGAAATTTCCTGAAACATTTTATCTGCATATAACTCAGGCACCATTGGAGCTAGACGTGTAAATTAACACACATACCTGTTTTATAATGGTTATCATTTACATATGGAGAGAACTGGATTAGAGATGTTACAGGGGTTCAAAAGCTTACTATGTAAATGTTTATTTATTTATTTAGCTTTTGTTTACCGAGTAAGCACACTAGACAAAACGTACCTATTTTCTGGTATGACCCATGAAGTTACAAAGGTAAAAATACAGAACAACATGAAGGTGCAACAAAGAAAATGATAATCTGAGAATCATGAACACAGTAACATGGGTGATAACACAATAAGAGGCAAAGTACAATTACATAGAGGAATCAGCATTAGGAAAAGCCATGATACAGTGGAATTTTTATATACAATAAATTCATTACATGCACGAGTATAGCAAAAGATAATAGGATTGCAAAATATTTGCAAAATTTTGTGAAAACTCTCAAAATGTGGATGCTTGTAGCTTATCTGGTCTTACAGACATAAACTTAACATGCATATCGTGGCCCAGATATTCAAAAGGGTTGCGCCATGCGCAATAGGGTTGCACCAGCACAGGTTCGAAAATGCACCATTCTGCGATATTCAGCGGGAGGCAGTTGCGCCCCCCAAATCACGCTGAGCAATAGCGCAATGATAATGAATATATGCGCAACTGAAGGGGGAGGAACTTGCATAAATGGCATAGTGTGATATTCAACAACATGCACCATGCGCAATAGGGGAGCAAGCGGAAGTTGGGCCATAGCGGAAATGAGCCAAAATAAAAAGGAACAAGGGAGAGGCGCAAGAACGCTACAGGGAAGCCACAAGTTGCTGAACTATAGCCAGCCACACAGGCAACACACTCACACACAGGGCAGGACAGTGAAAGGGCACCTGGAATCCACAGGCTCAGGGAAAGTGTGGGGAGCCACAGCCACAGTGCAGAAGGGGGAAGTGCCACACAGCACTGAGGCCAGCATAGTCAGGTGTTCCCGGTGCAGGGGAAGTAGCAGCCAGGACAGCAGGAGGAACACAGAAACAGCTGCCGGGGGGGTGAACACAAGCCAGGGACATGGCCAGTGCCACCATCCAGATGGAGGCAGTAATGAGGGGGGTGAGAAGGCAGGCAGCAGGGGGGCATGGCTGTGGAAGGGCCCGTCGGTGGTATGCCCCCAACAGGCAGTACTGAGCCCGCACCAGCTTCGAGCTGTACAGTGATACTGAGATCATGGGCTGGTACTGCCTGAATTGGGCAATTCTGAGGTGGCTCTGTGAGCTGTGCAGTGATATGATGCAGGCACCCACATGACAGAGCCATGCTCTGTCAGTGGAGACTAAAGTGACAGCTTGCATGTGCTTGCTCGGCACAGGTACCTTCCAGAGACCAACAGGGGACACCACAGGCATAACCCAGTCGGCCGCGTCACACCACCTTACCCAATTCCTCAGCACATTGCTGCCACATGCTGCGGAATACATCCATTTCCCCAGCACACCAGTGGAGTGCACAGCAAACATACAGGAGTTCCACAGGGTAGCATATATGCCTGGTGTGCTAGGGGCAATAGACTGCACCCATGTGGCCATCCGCACACCACCTGGCCCCGAGGGGGCCGCATACATGAATCGCAAGGGTTATGCTAGCATCAACTGTCAGGTGGTGTGTGATGCCAGGGGGTGCATAATCAATGTCTGTGCCACGCACCTTGGGGGAGCACACAATGTCTTCATCTGGCACCAGTCAGCACTATGCCACAGATTCGAGAGTGGGGACATCCCCACTGGCCACTTAGTGGGTGAGTATGCAAACCACATGGACAAACATAGGGCTTGGGAGGGGCATGGTCAGAGGTGACATGGGTAGTGGCCTACATGGCCCAGGGCAGGGCGATGCTGATCACCAAACTAACCTCCGCCCTATACACACAGGTGACAGTGGATACCCACTCTGTCCCTGGCTGCTTACACCATACTGGCGGCCCGTGACCCCATCACAGCAACGCTACAATAAGGCACACGCTACCACACGTAATGTCATTGAGCAGGTGTTCGGGATGACGAAGGCACGTTTCCGTTGCCTGGACACCTCTGGTGGTGCCCTACAGTACAGCCCCTCAAAGGCCTGCAGGCTATTCCTGGCCTGTTGCATCCTGCACAACATGGCCAACGAATGTGGGATAGCTGTACAGGTTGAAGAGGGGGACAGCGATGGGGATGATGAGGACGCCGGTGACAATGGTAATGGGCAGCCCCCCCTTGGGTTACGGGACCCTCGACTGCTCCGGCTGGCACAGCTGCACTGGGACACCATCACGGAGGAGCACTTCAGCCAACCCAGGTAAGTCATGGGGCCATGTGCAACCACCAGTGGCAAAGGCACAACCCACAAGCACGCATGGGCATACACCAGGGGTGCATGTCATCAAGGGAAGTGGCTGGGGATGGAAACACACACACCACCAGGGATGGGTGAGGTCTAACATGTCACGCGGACAGACACACACACACACACACACACACACACACACAACTTACCAGACATGCACAAAGGGTAGGAGGCACACCGACCCAGAACGCCACCCCTAGCCACACACAGGTCCACAGACCACCACGCCAACTGCCTGTCATTGTGCGTGTGTCAGACGCTGGGCACCATTGCACATTGGCGTACATCGCAATGCAGGCATCATCATGCACACGCAACTGCGGACAGCAGCCGGGAGGGTGTGCAGATGGACTGTGTGTGTGCATGCAGGGCCAGGTACCCACCCGTGCATTGCCCGCTGAATGATACAATGCACACAGGGCAGCATCAGACAGTAGCCATGCTGGGAGACAGGTCAATCATTTGCCACAGTGCCATGGCCGCCACTGATGCATGGGCGGCCCCGTTGAGACCCGCCAGCAGTGACAGGCTCACCACTGGCCTCATGGGGTGGCACCGATGGTCCCCCAGGGGTTCCACTGCGTGAACGCGACCGTGCTCATGCAGGGGTCTACAGCACACCGAACATGCCTGCGCCAGGCATGCTCAGGATGCCCACAGCTGAACCCGGTGTCGACAAGGATGGTGTCGCACGATGCTGGGAACGGGGGGTGGACATTGCACTGCGCTGTGTCTGCAATGCATGGGCAAATAACGGTGTGCCCCCTGTGGCCATGGCAGCTGTGATTGTATGTGTCAGCTTGTTGATGGCAGCGGTCACATCCTCCCACATCTGGTCCATCCCTGCCAGGAGCAGAGCGGTTTCTCTGCAGCGATGCTCCTCTGCCTGATCCAGAGCCACATTCAGTGCATCCACCGCCGTCACAAGTCACATCTGCTGATTGACTGATGCTTGCAGTATGCGGGTGTGCTCATCCAAGAGGTCATCTGCCTGATCGGCATGCTGTCCCTCAGGGTGTGCACGGCCCTGATGCTCATCACCCCTTGAGGGTGGGCGCTGCACACCAGGACCAAGCCTGGGCATGTCCACAGGCTGTGCACTGATGCCACCCCCTGACACTGTACCCCCAAGCCCACTGGCCGACTGCTGATGCTGCCCCTCTGGCTGCCACTCCCCAGGACTCAATGGTGCCGCTGCAGTGGCCGCAACAGTCCCACTGTCCTGTACACACACCAGTGCTGCCCCACCAGTGCTGACAAGCACAGGCTGGGACTGTGATGACATGCAGGCCTCCACAGCGGCACCACCCACAGCCATGGCCGCGATGTTACCTGCTGTGTGGCCATCCTGTGGCACACACATGTCACTGCCAATGACGTTAGCGACATCACCATCTGTGACGGACCCAGCACCAGCCCGAGTCCCAGCATGCTGGCATCCGTGGACGTGGCATGCTGGGACACAGGCAGGGCCTCCTCCGCACCTGCTCCAACAACATCAGTCTGGACATCCAGGCAGGCCCACTGTCTCACTGAGCCGCATATTCCTGTGGAGGTGGATGGGCCCTCCTCCATCTCCATCTGCCCGGCCTCAGTGGAGAGGCCCACCACCGCTGACCCATGCAGATGCTCAGGAGCTGTAAGGGAAAACAAAGTTGCGTTACTGCATGTGACCTTCCCTGTCCCCCAATAGACAGAACATGATCTACCATGCAGTGATGGGCTACCACCCATCTGGAATCCACCACCTGGAACATCCTCAATGGCGCAATGCTGCATGCTGCCAGCAACCCTCTCCTCCTATGGGGTCAGGCGTAGCACCTCCGGCTGTCCTCCACCTGTCGCAGACCGTGCTGCCCTGATGGCAGCCAACTTCTCCTTAATCATCCTCCTGTCTGTGCCCATCTTCTTCTTGCACTCCTGCACGGAGCGCTGGTGGCTGCCATGCAGGTTTACAGCATGCGCCACCTCCTCCCACGCAGTAGCATGGGCCTGTGGTGTTCCCTGGTGTCCGCTGAGAAGTGGCTCCTGGTCTAGGTAGGCCCCGAACAGGGCATCCGTCTCGGCCTTCATGAAATTTGGCCTCCTCCTTCTCCCACAACTCTGTTCCTCTTCCTCCACAACTTGCTCAGTCATGATTCAGCCTGTGAGAATGACAGGTGTTATGGCGCATCGGATATGCTCAGCTTCACCTCCCTAGTTGCGCAATGGCGCAGGTAGTGCGATATTCAGTCGTCAGCTGTAGGCGCATCTTGGCCTGCGCAGTTTTTGAATATCGCGCCTCTTGCGCATGGGCGCAATGGACTTGTGTTTGCTCCTGCTATTGCGCACTTTTTGGGCGCAGTTTGAATATCTGGGCCCCAATGTCAGCATATCCTGGTGTCTAACACAACTGGATAAACTGATTTAGCAGTTCTAAATTTACAATAGAAAAAAAATTGTAACATTTTCTCAAATATTTATTGTAGCATATAGATGAAGCATCCAGATTTTTTTGTGGAGTTTAACATTCACTATGCATTTATCACTACTTCTTTTGATAAGCTGGGCTGAGCTTTTTGCAGTTCTGCTATTTCTCTCTGGGTGACTATTTTAACCCCTCCTCCTTCTCTCTTAGCATAGCCAACTTGATTCAGTAGAACTACTGATCGCATGGATATCCTCTTTGTTCTTTACAGTGACAAAATCCCTTAAAACAAGAGTCTCCTATTCCATTTCCTATCACCCTATCCTGCTGGAATAGCCAGAATTCTACCTTCCTGGAGCCCCAAACATTGTCTTCCCCAACTACATCTTTTTGAGCACCTCTAAGTCCCAGACTTACATGTACGTATGGTTCCATGGATCATCAATTTAGTGGGTGTGAGCCTTAAATATCCTGCATTCAAGTTGGAATTGTTGACACTCTGTGCTTCCTTGCTCCAACTTGGGGGGGGGGGTCTACCACTGGTGTGCTACCCAGCTCAGCTGTCCATTTCTTGGTGAAACTATGCATTTAACTACTGAATGTGGTGATCTCCTGCACTACCTGCCTCCCATACTCCTATCCTTTAATTTGAATACCCCCAGATAAGGCTGAGTGAAATTAGCAAATTCTAATTTTGTGGAATTTTCATGAAATTCCGCAATTTTCACGGACTCATGGAATTTGACTTTAAGTACAGATGTTATTTTTCTATTTCTGGCAGCAAGCAATTAATAAAATTGACACACACAGTCTCATTGCAAGGTCTAAGAACCTGGCAAATTTAATTGTATTGCGCTCTCTAGTTCTAAAGTTTCAAGTGACTATAAATTTGCAGTTTACATTCTTGCAAAATGTAATTTTAAAATGTTATTAAAGTTTGATTACTTTTAATGCAGTCCTATTTAAAGCTGTAAATATGAACTTTGTCAGAAAGGACCTGTTTCAAATCTGGTTAAATTTGGATATGTTGTTTTAAAATTAGAGGGAAATAACTGAAATTCAAATGTTGGCAACATGTTTGGCAGGCAGTAACTCAGTCCCATTCAAAGCTAGAAATCTGAAACTGTGCACATATATAAATGTAATAATAACTTGTATGCCTGTAAAATGTTATAACATTTCAATGAATACTAAAATAACAGAAATCTAGATTTTGGAAAAATGTTTGGTTACCTATAACTCAGCCCCCCTTAACACTTGAGACCTAAAATACGATGCAAGTACCCATGTTGTATGTTTCTCAAAGCGGAAACTGTGGAGACATTTGGATAAGAAATGTTTAAATTCGATCGTAATAACTGAAAATAAAATTTTTATTAAATGTTTAGTCACCCATAACTCCATCCCTTTCAACCTACAACTCTGAATTTTGGTACTGTCATGTAAGCCTTTACTTACTGTCTACGTATCACATTTGGTGTCAGTTGGATGTGTGCTTTCAAAATTAGAGTGAAATAACTGAAATTTAAAATTTGGCAAAATTCTGTGGAGTTTTCTTGCAAATTCTCTGAGAATCCACAGAATCAGAATGGTAATTCTGTGGGCATTCCACAGGTGTAGTTTTATACTCCACACAACTCTAGTGGCCAGGCAGTGTGTCAAGGTAGATGGGAGGGCTAGTGGGATGCTGGGGTGCATAGGAAGGGGTGTCACCAGCAGTAAAGGGAGGTGGTGCTGCCCCTTTATAGAGTAGATCGCTAGTAAGACCCCACTTTGTGTACTGTGTCCTGTTCTGGAGACCATATCAGGAAGGCCATAGACTGAGTGGAGCCGGTCCAGAGGAGGGCTACCAAACTGGTGCATGGTATGCATCAAAAGCCTTATGAGGAGAGGCTAAAGGAGCTCATTATGTACATCCTGGAACATATATTATAGAGACCTTTAAATACCCCAAGGGGGTCAACAAGGTACATGAGGGGAGTATTTTTCAGAAGAAAAGGTGCTCTAGAACAAGGGGACATGTTATGAAGCTGGAGGGGGGTAGTTTCAAGAGAGATGTGAGGAAATATTTCTTCACAGAAAGAGTGATGGATTCTTGGAATAGCCTTCCAGCTGAGGTAGTGGGGGCAAAAACAGTGGTGGGACTCAAAAATTTGGAAGGAAATGTTCCAAGTCTAAATGACAAAAATATTCTTCTGTCTAAATGTTCCAGTAAGAAAAAGATTTTTTCCAACTGATGCGTGAGTTTATTTTTAGCATACCAAGCATAAGATTTAAGGCTTCTGATTCATTCCATATCTTCCAGTGCTGACTTGTTTTTCAGTCTAGCCTTAATAACAGACATGTATGTTGGAGCTATATTAATTGTTTACAGAAACTCTGATCATAGGTAATTTAGATATACTGGCCCAGATATTCAAACTGCACCACAAAGTAGCACAGTAGCAGGAGCAGGTGCAAGTCCAGTGCGCCCATGCACAACACGCGCGATATTCAAACACTGCGCAGGTCAAGATGTGCCTGTGGCACATGACTGAATATCGCGCCAACTGTGCCATGGCGCAACCAGGGATGCATAGTGGAGCAGGTCTGATGCACAATGGCACAACCAGGGATGCTCAGTGGAGCAGGGTAGCAGCGCATCAGCACAACAAGTGATGCGCAGGGACAGGATGCAGGGGCCCACCACCCATGGTAGAGATGGGCAGAGGAGCACACAGCAGAGCAGACATCACCCCCCACACCCCATGCACCGCACAACCTGAGGAGAGCTGGAAGAACCACCGGCCCATGGACACCAGTCACAAACCCACAGCTGGGGCATGGTGCCCCAGCACACCCCTGCAAGCTGTGACTGGCACACAAGGATGTCTGGCTACTCTGTGCCACACCATCCCACCAATGCAGAGCACACCCTGCACCACAATCCCCATACACCCTGCCCAGGAGTAGTGCCCAACAGTGCAGGACACCCCATGCATGCCACCACCCCCACTGTGACACTGCAACCCTGTGCAACATGGAGCCATGCAAGGTAGCCCCACCACAAGCACCATGCAGTGGGCAGCAGCAGACAGCGATGCAACAACTGCATACACAATGCCACCCTGCATGTCCCCCCTGAGGTACATCTGAGAGACTGACCATGCATCGGCACACAAGGTACCCACATGCGACAGGGCATGCTCCAGACCCCACCACCAGCAGTACAGCACCCTACACACCCTCCCAAGGACACACCCCATCCCAGCACTGGCCACAACAGCCAGCGCAGACACCCACAGTGTTGCATGGAAGCATGCACCACACAGGATGCAACACAGTGCATGGACAAACACTCACCCATATCCAAGGGCACACCAACACAGGGACACAGTAGTGGGTCAAACAAGCCACTGGCGTGTGGCCACAGCAGCCATGTGCACATGGCCAGCACCCCTCCATGGCACAGGTGTGCCAGCCACCCTGCACAGGCACCATGAAGCTGCACACCACCAGCATGCGGCTGGAGCACAAGTGACAGACAGTGGAGACCATCCCCTGCAACAGACACAAGCGACAGCATGCATGTGAGACAACAACAGCGGAGGCCACAGTGCCACCCAAGGCAGATGTGCACCACACTGGTGACAGGAGGCAACCCGGCATTGTGCTGGGTACAGTGGCTGGCCAGCATGGACAGCTACCACTGACATGCCAGTGGACCGTGCAGATCACAGACATGCAAGGGTGTCAGCTGCAGAGGCCATGGACGGTCTGACAGGGGTGCCATGGACACAGTGCATGCACTGTGGACCACTGCACAGAGTCATCCAGTGCACAGAGAACAACACACAAACCACAGACAGTGACTGATAGCTATGTCCACACCATAGTCGCTTCCCCTATGGACACACACACACGGCCTTGACTGTACCACCCCTGACGCCATGCACACCACTGCAACTGAGCACCTGTAGCCCCCTGCAAATCAGAGACCACAACAGTAGGCATAACAAAACAAATGTATATTAAAAGGTAGAATACAACTATTTACATATATATATATATATATATATACACACGCACTCATCAGTTTGGGGTGAGGGCCACAAACCAGGTGGGGGTGGGTAAGAGGTAGGGGTGAACAAATGGGAGATGGAAGGAGCGGTGTGAGGGTGGGTCCAGGGGGGGTAGGATTGAACTTGGGGCATGGATGTCTCAGCAGTTGCCCCACTTCCTGCTCCTGTGGCGCCTCCTGCTATGACGCCTCCGGACACCATTCTGGTCCAACTGTTGCAGGATCTCCAATGATGCCCATGCAACCTGTAGCAGCTCCTGTGCAGCCCTCTTCATCTGCATCATCCTCTGTCCACCTAGGACAAGGGAGCAGAGTCAATAGGTGTGAATTCCCAACCCCCTGCAGCCCACCCATTGTGCATGGCATACAGCCATGGGACATGCCCCTGTGATGGTGTGCGACCACCCACAGTGATTGTGTCCACATGACCTGCCTACCCAGGTGCACACAGCCATGCAGACCACTGCACACACCCACCACCCAAGTCCCACACAGCACCACCATGGCTGTACAGTGGACATGGCTATGCGGTGCGAAGGCAGTGGCACAGCCATGTACCCAGTGCATGCATGGACCACCAGCGATGCACACCCACACATGCAGTGCCACAGGACAGTGCTAACTGTACCATGTGGCATGCATGCAGTGGTGTTAATGGATGGTGACCATGCCCGCCGCCTACCCTGCAACACAGCATGCACAGAATATCCTGGAAGAAAGGCACTCACCCTCATCAGCCTGATCCGGGCGCCATACAACATTGGGACCAGTGGCCCGTGGCTGTTGCCCAGCTCCTCTATCCTCCTGGCGGTGGCAGTCTTCGTGGGCTCAGCGCCGCACTTCAGGGCCTAGGGTGCAAACACGGAGAGGGGAACATCAGCACAATCCAGTAGCAAAGGCTCCCCACCCCCAGGCATGTGCGATCCCACACAGCCCAGCCATGCCGCAACCCACCACCACCACCACCACTGCCCACACTGGATGGCCCACCCCCCTGTGTAGTGGACACATGCCCACCACGATACCCGTATGGGTGCAACTAGTGTATGGATGGGGCGCCTACCTGGTCATGGCACTGCGCCTCACCTGGCATGTGCCTGCAGGTGGGCAAGCCTGTCCAGGTCCCTCTGCTGGAGGTCCCTGTATCGGTGGCAACACTGCTCTGAGGTACAGGCAAGTCCTGTGGCCTCCTCCAGCGCCACCGCCACCTCCTCCCAGATGGCACTTCTGGCCCTGTCCAGGTGGTCATTGCCAAAAAGGTCCCCAGCATGGGGCTCCATAATGGCCACCAAATTGGCCAGCTCCACCTGCCTCCACACAGCAGCCCTCCGTCTCGCCATCTCTGCATCTGTTTGGAGTCAAAATGGAGCTCTGTAGCACACGTCCATCATGTGCAGATGCTGCGTGGTACAGCGCTGCCATTCCCCATTGCACTGTCACCGAACAGCATGATAGGGATGCACCCATGCGGATGCATGGTGCCTATGGGGCAAAGGTCAGGCACAGGGTCAAGGGTTTCTCACGCATGGACCGCCACAGTGCAATTGGTACTCCCTGCGTATAACACAGTTGGGTGCCTGTGTGAGATGCCCTGCAGTGGCCTACCGCACTGTGGCACCACGGTGCCTACGGCGCTCCAGGGCAAGAGCGCCATACATGTGAACAGCACACTAGTGCCACTGGCACAGTGGTGACCATGCTCTGCACTGCCTCCCGCGCTCAGCACATCAGCAGCATGGCAGGCGTCAGCATCAGCACCCCTGGCATGGGTCGTGCGGTGCCTACTGAGCATGTCACAAAGCTGCCCCTGTGCCTGAGCATTCTCAGCACAATTGTACAAGGCGCAACAGTGCAATATTCAGCCGGCATATGCAAATCAGCTCATCAGCAATTCCATGGCGCAGCTACTGCATTAACATCCACTTAAATTTGAGCCTCACCTCATTTACATGCCTTGCACTATATAAATGCGACATGGAGCTGCAGGGGCCATAGTCTGGTATTGCAGTCTATTGTGGTGGGTTGCATGCTGTTTGGAAGTGTGGACTGTGGTGTGTGGGAGATGCATGGCACTGCACAGTGAAGGGTAACACCTGTCATTCCCACAGGCTCTATAATGACCGAACGTGAGGAAGAGGAGGAACAGGGATGTTTGAGAAAGAGGAGGCCCAACTTCACCCGAGCGGAAACAGACACCCTATTCGAGGCATACCTTGACAGGGAACTGCTGCTCAGCGGACAGCGGGGAACACCACAGACCCATGCTGCGGCATGGGGTGAGGTTGCACATGCCGTGAACCAACATGGCAGCCACCATTATTCCGTGCAGGAATGTAAAAAGAAGGTAAGCACAGACAGGAGGAGAATTAAGGACAAAGTGGCTGTCATCAGGGCAGCACGTGCTGCAACCGGTGGTGGGCAGCCGAATGTGCCACACCTGACTCCACAGGAGGAGCGGATGGCCGGCAGCATGTGGCGTTGTGCCATAGAGGGTGTTCCAGGTGGTGGCTTCCAGACAGGTGGCAGCCTGTCACTGCATGGCAGATCCAGTACTGTCACTGTGTGGGGGGCAGGGGGAGTGCCACAGGGTAGGGTGGAGACATTAACACTACTGTGTTCCCTTACAGCTCCTGAGCATCTACATGGGTCAGTGGTGGTGGCTGTGTCCACTGTGGCCAAGACCCTGGACACGGATGAGTGCCCATCCACCTCAACAGGTGTCCGAGGGTCAGTACCATCGCACACCTGCCTGTCTGTCCTGACTGAAGATGGTGGTGCTGGTGCAGATGAGGCTCTGTCTGCGTCCCAGCGTGACAGCGGCCACAGACTCCAGCATGCTGGGACACGGACTGGTGCCAGATTAGGCACTGATGATGAGGGATCACACATCCCAGACAGTGATACATGTAGGATGCAGGATGGTCCCACAGCAGGGAATGACAAGGGTGTAGCCGTGGGTGGTGCCACCGTGGAGGCCTGCGTGACATCACAATCCCAGCCTGTGCCTGTATGCCCCAGTGAGGCAGCACTGGTGTACGTCCAGGCCGGTGGGGCTGTTGCGGCTGATGCGTCGGCACCAGCGAGCCCTGGTGATCGGC
Organism: Neoceratodus forsteri; assembly: GCA_016271365.2. Lineage (NCBI taxonomy): Eukaryota > Metazoa > Chordata > Ceratodontiformes > Ceratodontidae > Neoceratodus > Neoceratodus forsteri. The sequence goes on from CM057452.1 coordinate 673,248,582, forward strand.
GACCAGAGGGGCAGTGCCAGCAGTTAGAAAATGGGGATGGGGGACAGTGTCGGGGGGCAGCATTAGTGCACTGTGTGTGGACGTGCCCAGGCATGGCTCTGGTGTGCAGCGCCCAACTTCAAGGGGTGCTGCCCAGCATGGCCATGAACACCATGAGGGACAGCATGCCGATCAGGCAGATGACCTCTTAGATAAGCACACCCCCATACTCCAGGATTCAGTGGATCAGAAGTTGCTGCTTGTGACGGTGGTTGATATACTCAGTGCAGTCCTGTGCCAGGCAGAGGAGCGGCGCAGCAGGGACACCAATCTGCTCCTGGCAGGGACAGACCAGCTGCGGGAGGATGTGACCGCTGCCATTGACAGGCAGACACATGCATTCACAGCTGTCATGGCTACAATGGGCACCCAGTTATTTGCCCATGCACCACAGACACTGCTCAGTGCCATGTCCATCCCCTGTTCCTGGCATTGTGCGACACCTCCCATGTCGACACCGGGTTTGGCTGTGGGTATACCAAGCATGCTAGGCGCAGGCATGATCGGTGAGCTTCAGACCCCTGCGTGAACATGGTTGCGTTCCCACAGCGTCACCCCTGGTAGAACATCTGTGCCACCCCATGAGGCCAATGGTCAGCCTGGCATGGCTGGCAGGTCTCAGAGGGGCCACCCATGAATCTGTGGCAGCTGTGGCACTGTGCCACTTGACTGACCTGTCTCCCACCATGGCCACTTTCTACCGCTGCCCTGTGTGAAGTGTGTTGTGCACAGTAAGATGCATGGGTGGGGTACCCAGCCCTGCACACACACAGTTCATGTGCACACCCTCCCGGCTGCTGGCCACTGTGGCGTGTGCATGATGATGCCTGTGTTGCGCTGTCTGCCAGTGTGCAATGGTTCCCAGCATCTGACACACGCAGAGTGACAGCCACTGGGTGTTGCCGTGTGTGGGCCTGTGTGTGACTAGGTGTTGCAGTCATGGTCGGCATGCCTTCTAGCCCTTGTGCATGTCTTGTGTTGTGGGGGTGGGGGTCAGGGTGTGTGTGCGTGTGTGTGTGTATGTGTGTGTGTGTGTGTATGTGTGTGCATGTGTCATGTTTGGCCATGCCCATCCCTGACAGCGTGTGCCGATCCATGCTCAGTCCCATTCACTTGCTGCCATCCACCCCTGGGATTCGTCCATGCCTGTGTGTGGGTTGTGCCTTTGCCATTGGTGGTTGCACATGGCCCTGTGACCTACCTGTGTTGGCCAAAATGCTCCTCTGTGATGGTGCCCAGTGCAGCTGAGCCATCCTGAACAGGCGGGGGTCCCTTCGCCCAGAGGGTGACTGCACATCACCGTCTGGACCGGCGCCCTCATCGTCCCCATCGCTGTCCCCCTCTTCGACCTCTATGGCTATCCCACAGTCGTTGGCCATGTTGTGCAGGATGCAACAGGCCAGGAATAGCCCACAGGCCTTCGAGGGGCTGTATTGTAGGGCACTGCCAGATGTGTCCAGGCACCAGAACCATGACTTCAGCATCCCAAACACACGCTCGATGATATTACGTGCGGTGGCATGTGCCTCATTGTATCGTTGCTGTGATGGGGTCGAGGGGCACTGGTATGGTGTGAGCAGCCAGGGACAGAGTGGGTATCCACTGTCACCTGTGTATAGAGGGTGTACATTAGTATGATGGTCTGCATCGCTCTGCCATGGGCCGTCAAGGCCGGTACCCATGGCACCTCTTACTATGCCTCCCCCCCACAGCTGCCCATGTCATCCTGTGTGTTGTGCATACTCACCTACTAGGTGGTCAGTGGGGATATCCCCACTCTCGAACCTGTGGCACAGTGCAGACTGGTGCCAGATGAAAGCATCATGTGCTCCCCCAGGGTGCATGGCACAGACATTGGTTATGCACCCCCTGGCATCGCACACCACCTGGCAGCTGATGCTGGAGTATACCTTGCAGTTCCTGTAGGCTCTGCCATCTGGGCCAAGTGGTGTGCGGATGGCCACATGGATGCAGTCAATGGCCCCAAGCATGCCAGGCATACGTGCTACCCTGTGGAACTGTTGTATGTGTGCTGTGTGCTCTGCCTGTGTGCTGGGGAAATGGATGTACTCCGGAGCATGTGGCAGCAGTGTGCTGAGGAATTGTGTGAGTAGGCGTGACATGGCCAACTGGCTTATGCCTGTTGTGTCCCCTGTTGGTCTCTGGAAGGTGCCTGTGGCAAGCAGGCACATGACTGCTGTCACCTTAGTCTACACTGACAAAGCATGGCTCCATCGTGTGGGTGCCTGTATCTCATCACTGCACAGCTCACAGAGCCGCCTCAGGATCGCCCGGTTCAGGCAGTACCGGCCCACAATCTCTGTCTCAGTATACTGCTCGAAGGTGATGTGGGCTCGGTACCACCTGTTGGGGGTGTACCGCCAACGGGCCCTTCCATGGCCACACACCCCTGCTGCCTGCCTTCTCACACCCCTCATTACTGCCTCCATCTGTATGGTGGCATTGGCCATGTTCCTGGCTGTTGTTCCCCCCCCGGCAGATGTTGTCCCATTCCCCCCACTGTCCTCTGTGCTTCTCCCCCTGCACCGGGTACACCTCTGTCCTTCTACTGTCCTGCCTCCTACCACTACCCTGACTACTCTGCAGCACTACTCTGTTTGTCCTGCTCACGGTCACTGTCTCCCCACACCTGTCCTGCATGGCACAGGTGTGCCCTGTCCTGCTACTTCTTTGTCCCTCTCTCTGATACTCTCTCTCCTCTTGCTGCCAGCTCGCTCCCATTTCAGGCCTTCCTGTAGCATTCTTGTGCCTCTCTCTTGCTCCTTTTTATTTTGGCTCCCTTCCGCTATCGCGCAATTTCCGCTATCTCCCCCATTGAGCATGGCGCATGTCGTTGAATACTGCACTGCACCATTTATTCATGGTTCCTCCCCCTATGGTTGCACATGCATTCATTACCATTGTGCTCTTGCGCATTGCAACTTGAGTGTCGCAGCTGCCTCCCACTGAATATTGCACAATGGCACATTTTCGGAATTGCGTTGGTACATCTCTGCTGCGCATGGCGCAACCCTTTTGAATATCTGGCCCACTGTATATAGATGAAATTATTTCTCTAATTTCATTAAACCAAGCTGAGGAACTGTCTATAAGCAACCATGATATCTTTTTCTAGCAAACACATTTTAGGTAATCTTTGATTATCAATATTTTGCCATTTTACCCAGCACATTATTTTACTTGACCATCATTAAAGTTACTATTTTTGATCTGCATAACTCTGCTCTTGCAGTGTCTGCAGGGGTGGATTAACAGACTGAAAGGTAATTTTATCTAGTGCAATTCTATCGCTCTTCCATATTTCAGCCACATATAATGCTAAACTATTCATTTTCATCTCAGCTGCCCTTAAAGCTGGAAGCAGCATAGATTCTCCTTATCCAGCATTAAAGTGGAGAAGAGCATCTTTAATGTGTGTTAATTTATTAATATACTGTATATGTTTTCACCACATTATTTAAAGAGAAGAATAAACCAAGATAGCAATATGATTTCCTGATTCCAGATATGTTGTCTATTTTCCAGTTTAGTTTAGATTTTTTCTTTCCATATAGATGTTATTTTTTGAATCAATTCAATATGCAGCTTTACCTTCTGTTGTAGTGTGAAAAGGCTTCTGGCATTTCAAACATACCATTTAATAACCAATATCAAGATATGCATTGTATGTTTATTCATTTATTTCTTATTCCCTGATAATATCCAAACATATTGTCTGAAACCAAGGCTCCCCCCGTGTATCTGCTAGCAGTTTCCAGAAACCCTTTATGTAAGAGCAAGAAAATAAAAGATGTTCTGTGGTTTCTAAGGTCTGGCCACACTCTGGTCTGCGGCATATTCTCTCTATTTGCTGTTTATGCTTAGCTTTGATATTTATTTTATTGTGATAACTTAGCCAATGCAAATCCCATAGTTAACATGGGATTCTAGGTTCCTTGGCTAACTGTGCTAATGAATCTCTATACTGAATAGGGCAGGTGGGGTATGTATCTGGTTCATGGAAAAAGTGCATTATGATTTCATAATGCAATTCTTTCATGTTTAGTTATAACCCTTTGATCAGTAATCTGCCAAGTTTTAATTTTTAAAAAACCTTTTCTCATATAAGTAGAAGTGCGTACTGCACGCCTAAGCTGCCCAAATTGCCATTCTGCCATTGCTTAATCCAAATTTCACAGGATGTGGCTAAAAGTGATACCCAGCCATGTCCTGTGAATGCAAGAATAGGTTGGAGATTTGCTTGAAAAACAATACTGTAAAAAAACACAATAGGGTTTATCATTCCCAACCTCCCTTGATTGATGGGGATATAAGTGATATTATGCTTTATTGTATTCAATCTGCTTCCCCAAACAGCTTGAAAAAACACACTAAGTATAGAAGTTTCTAGGGACCTAGGAGGGGGAAATACATAGCTGATATAAAGAAAAAGTTGTAAGAGGTATGATTTAATGAGATGGATTCTCCTGAGTTTTCCTAATTGCCCTTTATTCCATTGTGCCACCATTGCTTTTCCTTTATGAATTTTAGGTTCCCAGTTAAGCTTATCTGAGTTGACTATGCTATATGTTATTCCCAGTATATGAACTGGGTCAGAGATTAGTTTAATTCCTAGAATTTTTGTGGCTGGTGTATCTTCTGTTTGTCCTAAGTAACAGCCTTTACATTTTCCTAAACTTAAAGAGGATCTGGCTTGTGTTCCATATGTGTTACAAAGTTGTATAGCTTGTTCTGCTGAGTGCTGATCTGCTACAAAGATGCATAGGTCGTCTGCATAGGCAATGACCTTATGAGGGGTAGGTGTACCTTTTAATGTAATAGGATGTAGAATTAAAGAGGAATTTAAAGCTCTCAACAATGGGTCAATGCAGAATGCATATAATAAAGGGCTCATTGGGCAACCCTGTCTAACACCTTTCTGTATAGGGATCATAGGGCCTTTCCATCCCTGTATGATGGGAGTGACTGAGGCATTTTTGTATAGACATTTAAGCCAAGAGATATATTGCAGTGGTATACCATAAGCTGCAAGAGTCTGCCATAAAAATTCATGATGTACAGAATCAAATGCTTTGGTTTGATCCAATGATAAAACTATCACAGTAAGTGCTTTTCTGGTACCATGTTCAAAAAGTTCCCTTAATAACAAAAGATGTTCTGTAACATTTCTTCCAGGGATAGCACATGTTTGTGCCATGGAAATTAATGTTTTGGCTATTCTAAGTAAATGTGTATTCAAGATCTTCATTATAATCTTGAAGTCAGTGTTTAAAAGGCTGATTGTTCTCCAGTTGTTAATATCTTGCCTGTTACCTTTTTTTTTTTAGTTGTTTAACCAGGTATAGCACACTAAGCTGAAAGCTTTTTTATAGGAGCGACCTGGGAGCACAAGGAGATTAAGTGACTTGTTCAGGGTCACACAATATGCAAGTGGAAGCTGTGGGATTCAAACCCAGGTCTGGTCTGCTGGATGTCACCAGATTTGCAGCTCAGAGCCTTAGACCACTACGCTATACTGCCTCTTTTTATGTAAATAAATGAATAAAGTCTTTGAAAATCTTAATGCTAGACACTGATCTTGTAATACTGCAGTAAAAAGGTGGGCCAGTTCTGGTGCATTGTGAGGGCCAATAAGTTTGTACAATTCACTGGTCAGTCCATCTTCCCCTGGGGCCTTGTCAGTACTCAGTGAAGCTATAGCGATTTCAACCTACCGTGTGTCAATATTTTTAAGTAAGTTGTGTTCCCATTCTGGCTGAAATAGTGGGAATACTTCCTCTTCCAAGATAGTATGGGGTAAAATCTGAGAATCCTCCTTAGAGAAGAGAGAAATTGTATGTTGTGATACAATTTGTGCTATTTCTTTTCTGTCTGTACAGGCCCTCCCTTGTAGATTATTAAGGCTGTCCATTTGATTTTGTTTATTCCTAGTAAAACAGCTTTCATATGGGCAAATCTTACCTTTTTTGCCCTGCGTCCCAAATTTCTGCTGCTGTTCTAAACTTTGTGCCTGGTGTGTGGTATTGAGTCATTTGCTGTTTAATGCTCTGGATTTGGGCTGTAAAATCCTGAGAAAGTGTAGTAGATAAAGTTATTAGTTTTTGTAGCTGCTTTCTGTTATTTAAATATACATTATAACTATCCTGATGTACTTTTTATGTTTGCGTGTGTGCATGCGCAAGAAACATTATGAGGCAGCTTAGTAGAGAAGCGGGTTGTGGAGGTGCAGCAGTGTGACCGCCAGTGCCAGCACTACATTTGTGGGCTTGGCGGTGTGCACTCAATGCAGGCCCAGTGTCCTGATGACACTGGTTCTGCAGAAATGCCACCAACTTGAAATGGTTTAGCCACTACAATGAGGGGCTGCCTCGTCATTGCAGTGTCAGCAATTCCGCTGCAATGAAGGAGCGACCCATTAGTGCAGGGCGGTACCTTGCCTGGAGTAACATTTCCCCCCAGGCATTTCCCTAAACATGATGGCGGCTTCCTCAGAGCCCCATGAAAGCCGACTGACGGAGCGCCCAAAACCCCTGTTAGCATGACCCTGACCCAGGTCTTTGCCGACAGGGAAGCCCACTCCCCGTTGGCATAATGTGCCCCCTTCCCCATTTGTTGTGTGCTGAGGGGGTGCCCAATCCCCCTCGGCATCATGCCCCCCAAACAGTCTTTATTTGCTGATGGCAGGCCCAATTCCAGTCAGCTTAAGCCCCCTTCCCTAAAATGCAGGCGGTACACTGGGAGCCCATCCCAGTGTGCACAAATGAAGCCTGAAAAAAAAAATCCTGCGATGTCCTTTTTATTATTTTTGCCCCTGAAATAAAGGAAAAGGTCCCTCACAGTTTTTTGTGCCCCATCCCACAACCTGCGCCCACCCACTGTGCACCCACCTCCCCACACACACCCTCACCCTATACTTATCTCCAGAGCCTGGTCCGACAATCTTTGGTGGACCGGAAACATGTCTGCACTCTTCAAAGCCGACTGTGACCTGAAGAAAGGCCGGTAAGCTGTATATTGGCATAAATAGGGTTTTTTCAACTTATGTGGATATCTCGGCCACTTTTTGGACTTTTGCCACCAAATTTTCAACATGGCGTTATTAGGACCCCTCCTCATGAATACAGTCACTGTCATGGTGTTATTCGGGCCTAAAAGGTGATTTTGTGGTCACTGTGCAGAATCACCTTTTGGGACCAATTAATGAAACAACAGTGCCACTGTTCATGAGGCAGGCTCTCAAAATGCCTATTTTGAAAATTTGGTGAAAAAAAAATCCAAAAAATGACTATTTTATGAGCGTGCATTGCACAGTTTCCATGCATGCTTGTAACTTTGCAAATCTGAAATATTTTTACTCCAGATTTTCAACACTGGCATTTTTTCAGACCTCCTTATGAACAGTACAGCTGTCATTTTACACATCCTCGCTGAAATGTGTTTTTGCATTTCCAACGCAGAATAACGCAGTTGCTGTGGGAAATCAGTGTTCAGGACACATTATGAAAATCACAGTGACACTGTTCACGAGCAGAGGTCCTAAAATGCCTATGTTGAAAATTTGGTGATGAAAGTCCATAAAATGATAGTGTTATGAACATGCATTCCGCAGTTTCCACGCACCCTCTTAACTTCGCAAATTTGTAATATTTTCACTCCAGATTTTCAATTGTGGCATTTTTCCACACCTCCTTATGAACACTACAGATGTCATTTTTCATATCCTGGCCAAAATGTGTTTTCACACTTTCTGGTGCAGAATAGCGCGGTAGCTGTGAGAAGAAAGTGTTTGGGACAGATTATGAAAACCACAGTGGCTACCTTGTGACTTAAGAGATCTGCCGAACAGTTGAGCGGTGGGGGTAGCTGATAGGCAGGTGGAGAGAACTCCACTGCCTGTTGGAAGAACCTCTTCTGTCTCCTGCGGTCTAGCAGGCTGTTTGTGTGGTGGATTCTTGAAAGAATTAGGGGCCTTTATTGACTGTGTTTGGATTAAGCTGAAGTGGATCAAATGGAGGACATAGTGGGGATTATTAACGTGGAAGAGCTAAAGGGAAGAAGAAAACAGGAATGGTCTGTGACTCTTGGACTGCAAGTGACTCAATCCATGGAACTGGTATAGTAGCTGCCTAAACTGAGAATGTACTGTCTTCAGAGTTTATTTGTTTTGTTTTTTTTTCAAATTGCAGACTTTTTTTTTTTGAATGAAGAGATTATTAGCCTTGATTAGGGTTGAATTGTTTGTTTGATTATTTATGATTGTGTGAGGCTAAAATTGTTTGGGGACTTAATAGTGTGATATTTTAATTTATTTGTTATAGTTTGGGTGGGGGTTGTGGGTGGGAGGGTGGTTTTGAGAGTAGGTGGGGGTTTGGATGTTGGGGTAGATTGTAAGTGAGGGATACAGAGGGGGACTATTTGTGTGGCAGTCATATGTCAAGGGGTGGTTGCTGAGGTTTGGCGAACTAGAATAGTGTACAGGGCTTACTAGCTTCGTGATCTACGGCCCTTTGTTTCCCTCTTGGTTTCGGATACTACAGTTCGCCATTGCCGGGAAGTAAGTATCAAAAGGAGACGTGTGGATAGAAGCTGGAGGGGGACCCCGTACACGAGGGAGGGGACCAGGATTGAGGTAGTAGGGTGCAGAAGACACCCTGGGAAGCGCCGGGGTTTGGAGAGAGGCCAGGCAGAGTTAATTTCTGTTCCCAGGGTTCCCATGAGATCGAGTGGGCAGGCAGCGAACAGAGCTGCACTGTCTACTAATCCCCAGAGGGTGGTGCTGTGCAATGCCAGGTCGATCAACAATAAGACTGCAATTATTGCAGATCTGATTTCGTCAGTCAACCTGGCTTGTATTTCAGAGACCTGGTTGAGGGATGATGCTGGGCCATTGTTAGAGGCTGCCGTCCCCCAGGTTACCTCGTGGTGCACTGCCCCAGAGTGGAAAACAGGGATGGAGGAGTGGCCATTTGTTTTAAAGCTGGGTTAGGCTTCACCGTGCACCCAGTGAGAACACCGGGTTCATTTGAATGTGTGGCCATCTGTGGAGGCCCGGGCACAGGATGCAGGATTCTCCTGATTTACCACCCTCCTGGGGTGGGTGGAGAGTTTCTGCAGGAAGTAGGTGACTTCGTGGTCGGTGAAACATTGGAATCCTCCAGATGTTTAGTGCTGGGGGATTTCAATGTTTGGGCCAACGACGAATCATCTAGGTTGGGTTATCACTTCCTCCAGTTGATGACATCACTGGGCCTAGCGCAGGCTGTTACCACCTCGACCCACCAGGGTGGCCACATGTTGGACCTGGTCTTCTTGCTGGGGCTTGAGATTGAGAATCTCAAGACTGACTGGGTCATTTGGTCTGATCATTGCACGGTGGAGTTTTTGCTCAGGGCCCCCTCCGAGATCCCTCCCCCTGCAGAGATGGCGAGCTACCGCTGTCAGATTATGGAATGCCAAGAGGAGTAAGAGGAGAAGAACACTCTGTCTCTTTCTCTCTCTGGCATTCTAAGCTACTCGCCAGTAGCAGTATATTGTTCTATGTACTGTAATTCTGCAACCCATAAAATACCTTGCCTCAAACAAAATTATGAAATGTTTTTTTTTACTCTCTATTTATTGCTTCTCTTACTGCCCCATTCTGTCCTTCCTGTCAGACCCCTCAAGCATCCACACACCCCATCCAATGAGGAGTCTTCTCCTAGAGTGCATCACTCCGGAATATTTTCCAGAGCCCCCGGTTAACCCCCCAGGTGGGGCAAGGAAGGTTCCCCACTTACCTCCCTCAATCTTCAGGGGAGTGCGCGCACAGCGGAGTCTGCCCTTGGCTTCTGTGGGTGTGTGGAGTGGAGGGCTTGTCACCAGGACTGACTGGGGAGTTTTTCCCTTTTCTTTGCTCCTGCCTCTCTGCCAACATTGGTGTCCAGGGAGGGCCAATGAGACAGAGGCGTGCTGAGACGTGCCTCCACTCAGGTCCTCAGCCGACGTCGCCCCTTTGCTGCTTTCCTCATCTGCACTGCCAAATATCTGTGGTCACCAGGAGGTGGCAGTATCATGGCAGGACTAGCTCCCACCCCTCCCCGGAGAAGGAAAGCAAGCCGTCAGGTGCTCGATCCTTCTCCCTGCGGCCGACCCCCATTGTTCCGAATCCATCACCTAAACTGGTTCGCTGGTGTGGTGTGAGGTATGAATTATTTTTTGTTAGTGTCTGTGCTTTGGGTTAGTCTTGCTAATGCTATTTATAAAAAAGAACGGCAAACTTACTTGCATATAATAGGGGCTTCTTTAGGGAACAGAAGGCTCCAGAGACAAGGGTTTTATACTGGAAGCCAGACTATGATGTCTCAAAATGGCAGGAGCATAAACACATTAGAGAAGACCAGGTCCAACATGTGGCCACCCTGGTGGGTTGAGGTGGTAAAAGCCTGCGCTAGGCCCAGTGATGTCATCAACTGGAGGAAGTGATAACCCAACCTAGATGACTCGTCATTGGTCCAAACATTGAAATCCCCCAGCACTAAACATTTATTTCATTTTAAAAAGGGGAGAATTTAAAAGTATTTGTATGTACATAGCTAATTGTCTTTCCTTTTTTTTGTATGTAAAAAGATTTTGCTCCATAAAATGTTATTTATTTATTTGATAAGATTTCAGAGAACACCTTTGAGTCAGGGACTCTTTTACAAAGGTTCCACGTCATGAAACAAGGACAAGTAGAAAAACAAAACAACATAAATGAATTATAAAACAGACCTTAAGGTATACAATAAGCAGCCTCCAGTGGCTTTGTCTAGTATTGTGATGTGAATAAATTAAGCAACAGGACAGTATACCAAGCATTGTACAATGTATGTCTTGGGAAATTGCACGAGGAGTTAGGGCAGAAGCAGGAGATTACAGGCGCAGAAAGCATCACTGGTCACTAAAGTAAAGGAGGGAAGTGAAAAGCAGCTCAGAGAACATTGTCAAGGAGGGAATAGGTGACAGTAAGAGGGTAGGTGGGGAAAAGGAGGGGAGGAGCTGGGTGTAGATGTGTGGTAGACAGAGAAGAGAGAGAGGGAGAAGAGGTAGGGGAAAAATGTGAGGTTGGAGGTGGAGGGGCAAGTAAGGGGGTGGTAGAGAGAGGAAATATGTGTGGTAGGGGAGCAGGGAGTTAGAGGTGAGGAGGGGAAGGCAATAAATGTAGAACTCAAGTGGGAGAGGAATGGATGAAAAGGGGGGCTATGTTAACTAACAGCAAGCAACAATGAGGGGGTGGGAAACAGTACAAATTAGGGGGGTAGGAAAGGTGTCGGGGTGGTGTATAAGGGTGGGGGGAGCATGAAGGGGAGCAGACCTAGAATAGATTATGTGAAGCAATCACAGGAGGCACTGGCCACAAAGTGTTGGCGCAGTTTGCGCTTAAACAGCACCAAGCATGGTAATGTTGGTGATTTCTGGTGGAAGGGAGTTGAACCAGTTTGAGGCTGTAACTTTGTAGGAGCACTGACCTTGTGTAGTCCGGCAGCAGGGTACGGAAAATGTTAGACTTTCCGAACTTCTAGTTAGGTGGGAACCACAGTGAGGGGTCAATATAGTCTGAACACCAGGGGGCATGAGACCCATCGAGGTCTTCTTTGCTAGGATGGAGGTCTAGTACTGTAGTCTGCCCATTAGCTGAAGCCAGTTTGCCTGCTCATAAATATCACATGTGTAGGAAAGGTGGGTGGCTGAAGTAAGGAGTGAACATGCCTTGTTAAGAGCTAAGGCTATGCGCTGGAGTGCAGTGTCAGTGACTGATCTGTAGATCACAAGCCCATAGTCATTTATTGAGATTACTAAGCTCTGAATAGCAAGATTTAGGGCTTGAATGGTACGGCAGTGCTTATGCTTGTATAACAGCCCTATGTGGGTATTCACAACTTTAGCGATGTTATCAATATGTTTGACATATGAAAGAATGCAGTCAAGGGTCACACCTAGGTATTTAAACAGGTCCACCTGCTCCAGTGCAATGCTGGTGCTGTTGTTGATTATTAGATCTCAGTTTTTATGCTTGTTGTGGGTTCCATGGAACAACATTGTTTTTGTTTTTCATAATTAAGGATGTTTTTGTGACTTAAACCAAGCTTCAACGTCCACAAAACTTTTCTGTTGCTGAATCTGTAGAAGGGAGGGATATGAGCGGCACGTGTGGCTTACTGAGTCGTCCGCATACAGTAGAATTCTATCATGGCAGGAGGCAGGGATTTTGCTCACAAATATGCTAAGTAGCAAGGGACCCAACATAGATCCTTGAAGAACTCAAGAACAGACCAGAAGGGTAATAGAGATGGATTCACCAATCCTAACCTGTTGAGTGTGGTCACTGAAGTAGCTTTGAAACTAGTGGGTAGTGTCAATTGAAAGGCCTAGGAGGGATAACTGTTCAATCAGCAAGGGTTGATTAAAAGTGTCAAGTGCCTTTGTCAGGTCGATGAAAGAGGCTCCAACCAATTGTTCCTGATCAAGAGCATGGTGGATGTAGGTGGTGAATTCGAGGAGAACAGTGGTGGTGCTGTGCCCTTTTCAAAAGTCTTGCTGCTGAGGACATTGCAGGTTATATTTATCCAGATACTCAATGAGCTGATCAGCAAACATCTGTTCCAAGGCTTTGGAAAGGGGGGAAGGATGGAGATAGGCCTGTAGTTGCTAGGTAGGGTCTTGTCACCACTTTTGTAAATTTTTGGAGTCACCACTGCTGATTTCCATTTTAAGGGGAACTGGGAAAGCATGAGGGAGCAGTTGAGGATTTTGGTAAGTGAGAACAGGACTTCGTCAATGGTGAGGGTGAGAAGTTTCAGATCTAGGGAGTCACCACTTTATTTGGACCTCCCGAGCACTTTAAGTAAGGGCTTTTTACCTAGACCTTCAGAAATTGCTTGAAATAGAATGGGGGGTGCCCCTGTGTCATTCCTGTTTTATCAGAGAGTGTTGCATCAGAGGTGGAGTTGAATAAGTTTGGGGGTAGCACGTGACTAAGGTCCATGAAAGTAGCATTAAATGTGTTAGCTATGGTTACATGATTCAAGGTGATGGTGCTATCTATGTTGAGCACTGAGAGTGTTACTTTAGGGTCTTTCCCTGTTACTTGGGTTAGGCTGCTCCAGAACTTCCTCCCATCTTTCCATATGCTGGGTAGGGCGCTCCTGTAGTAGTTGACTTTCTTGAGGTGAATTGCTCTAGTGCAAGTGTTCCTTGCTGTTTTATCAGCTAGAATGTAGTGCCAGATGCCTTAGCTCAGTACCAGAGATGGTCTCGGGATTTCATTTGTTCAAGGAGGTCAAGAGTAATCCACAGGTTATTAACACCCTTGGTCTTATGCTTTATGTAGGGAGCATGGACATCACAGGCTGAGTTGAAGCTGAAAATAAAATACTCAAATGCTGTGTCCACATCAGGGGCTGTGTCAGTTGGTGTCCAGTCAAGTTCCCATAGAAGCATTTTGAGGGGCCTAGGTGACCAGGAGCCAACTTTCTGCTATTAATAGTTTTTGGAGGGGGGGGTTAGGTGAATTTGTTAGATCAGGTGCATAGGATTGGAGAATGTTCATTTAAGGAGTCTGTGAGAACTTCAGTTTTAGTACGAACATACAAAATTTGCCAGCAGATAAAGGCCTAGAGATCTGTCAAGTCTGCTTGAATGTGCAGCTAGCACCCCTTATTCTGCAGCTGCCCCTCCTTTCCACCCTTCCCCTTCATTAACCCTCCCCCTTGTCCTGTCCCATCCCCTTTTGAAGCAGTCCACTGTTCTACTGGATACCACTTCTGCAGGTAATGCATTCCACCCAGCCACCACCCTCTCTGCAAAAAAGTGTCTCCTCATCTCCCTCCTGAACCTTCCTCCTTCCAGTCTCATATCACGGCCCCTGGTGTCCCTCCCCTTCCTTACTTTAAACAGCCCCTCTGTACCTGTCTTGTTTATTCCTTTCATGTACTTGAAGGTTTCAATCATGTCCCCCCTGTCCCTCCTCTCCTCCAGCGAGTACATGTTCAACTCCCTCAGCCTCCTCTGGTATGATAAGTTCCCCAGCCCCTTGATCATCTTTGTCGCCCTGCGCTGCACCCCATCCAGTAACTTAATGTCCCTCTTCAGATACAGGTGCCAGTACTGCACACATACTCCAGGTGCGGTCTAACTAATGACTTATACAGTGGCAGAATCACCTCCTCCCTCCTCGAGGATATACCCCTTGCAATACAACCCAGCATTTTGTTGGCCTTTGCAGCTGCCTTCCTACATTGTGCCGAGTTGTTTATTGACCCTGTAATGAGCACCTCCATATCCTTCTCCTCCTCCTCTGTCTGGGCTAGCTGCACTCCCCCAGCTGGTAACTTCTCTTTGGGTTCTTCATCCCAAAATGCAGCACCTTGAACTTTTTGGCATTAAACCCCAGTTGCCAGGTGTCTGACCAGGTTTCAAGCTTTGCCAGATCATCCTGCAACCCCTGGCATCCCGCTAGGTTATCCACCACCACTCCTACCATGGTATCATCAGCAAACAGACTGGTCTTGCTCTTGATGTCCAATGATATGTCTGCAGTGAATATCCCAAACAACACTGATCCCAACACTGAGGCCCTGTGGAACACCGCTCGTCACTACTACCTTTGGGTGTGAGAGCTCCCCACCCACCACCACCCTCTGTTGCCTTCCCTGAAGCCAGTTCCCTACCCATCTCACCAGCTTTGCACCTGTCCCTGTGCCTTCAAACTTACTTCCCAGCCTTCCATGCAGCACTGAGTCTAATGCCTTACTGATATCCAGATACAGGACATCCACTGCATGGTCCCTGTCCAGTTGCCTAGTTACCCAGTCATAGAACTCCACCACGTTGGTTTAGCAGGATCTACCATGTATGAAGCCATGCTGTCTGCTGTCCTGTAGTCCTTTGGCCTCTAGGAGGGCCACCAACCTCTCCTTCAGGATAGTCTCCATTAGCTTACCCACGATGGATGTGAGGCTCACTGGTGTGTAGTTTCCCGGTTCATCCTTGGGGCCACTCTTGTGGAGTGGCACCACATGAGCCATCCTCCAGTCCTGAGGTACACACCCTGAATGTAGTGAGGCATTAAATAGGTCTGCCAAAGGTCCTGCAAGGACCTCTGCCAGCTCCTTCAGTACCCTGGGGTGGATGCCATCTGGGCCTGGCCCCTTGTCCACCCTCAGTGCATTCAAACCCTCCCGAACTCTTCCCTCCATGATTTCCCCATCTGTCACCCCTTCCCCCTGTTTCTGCCATTCCTCCCCCTTGGGTGTCACCCCCCTCTCCCTTAGTAAATACCAAGCAGAAGTAATCATTTAGTGCTTCTGCCTTATCGCCTCTCTTCCACCAGCCCTTCTTCCTTCCTTCTAATCCTTACTATGTGGTCCTTACAGCTCCTTTTCTCCCTGATGTACCCTAAAGAAGTCCTTCTCCCCCTTCTTAATGCCTTGTGCCAGCCTGGGTTCCGTAGATGCCTTGGCTCCCCTTACTATCCTTGTTACCTCCTTCGATTCTGTCAAGTACTCCTCCCTGTCCTCCCCCCTCCCTGTTTTCTTGTATCTCCTAAAGGCAGCTCTTTTTCTCCTTACCTTTTCTATGACCTCCTTGCTCAACCAGCTCAGTTTCTTAGCCCTAGCCTTCTTGCTCTGGGCCTTTGCAGCAGGTTTTGGTTGCCTCCACTATCCCCAGCTTTATGAGCTTTCACCTCTGGTTAGTGTCCATACTAGATTGAATTCTGGCCAGGTACCCTTTTACCACTTCCTCCATCCTTCCAAAGTCAGCCCTCCTGAAGTCCAGCACTCTTGTACCAGATTCCACTCCTTCCTTGCCCATATCCGGTGTGAGCCATACTGAGTGGTGGTCACTCCCTGACAGTGGTTCCTCCACTGTAAGTTCTCTCACAAAGTCCCCATTTGCCAGCACACGGTCAAGGGTATTCCCTAACCTGGTAGGTTCACTGACCATTTTCAGAAGGAAGCTGTCCTGGAAAGCATCCAGCAGTACCTGCTTCCTTCTGTTCCTGGTTGTTGGGGTACTCCAGTCCACTCCTAACATGTTGAAGTACCCCACAATCACCACACTACCCTTCACGCAGGTCCTCCTGATCTGTTCCGCTAGTTTCCTGTCCAACTCTCTGTCTGAGATGGAGGCCTGTACACCACTCCCATTCTGAGAATCCTACTCTTGGAATCCTGGATTTGCATCCAAAGTGACTCCATACTACCCTCCTCCCCTTCCTTCCTTACACACTTCAGTCCTTCCTTCACATATAGTGCCACACCCCTCCTTTCCCAATCACTCTGTCCCTACGAAATAACCTGTTCCCTGGTACAGACAGGTTCCAGTCATTGTATTGGGTGGCCCATGTTTCTGTGATGGCTGCAATGTACATCTCTCCCTTTGCCATGAGCACCTGTAACTCTGCAGTTTTCCTCCCAAGACTCCTAGCACTAAGTGAAACCACCTTCCTCCCTCCCCCCCATCCTGCCCTCCTTTATTAGCATCACAAATAGTACTTGCCATTTGTCCTTTGTCACTGTTATGGGGGGTAAGCTCATTATGGTTTCCCAACCTGTGGTCTCTGCATGTCTCTTGCCCAATTGCCACCCCCCACTCCTAGTTTAAATTCCCAACTTCCTCTATGTACTCCTCCATCCTCTGTTTCAACACTTTCTTTCCCTCCTCACTCAAGTGTAGTCTGTCCTTGGCATAGAGACTACTGTCCTTCCAGGTCCCTCCCCATTCCCCTAACAGCCCATACCCTTTAGCACAACAAAAGGTTCTTAACCATCCATTAAATTCTTCTATTCTCAGCGTTCTTGTTGTGCTTGCCTTGGGCACTGGAAGTATCTCTGAAAAAGTTACTGATCTTCCTGCCCCCTCATATAATTGTTCTAGTTCCTCAAACCTCCTCTTGACTATATCTACTATCTTGTCAGCCAGGTCATTCGTCCCAAGTTGTATAATTAAATGAGGCTTGTCCCTACCCCTTTTAGCATATTTCAGAACAGATTGTCCTACCCTTTCCGCTGTAATTCCTGGCATGGCCTCCACCCAAATGCGACTATGCCTCTCCCCCTTGCAACCCCACCTGACTCCTCTTAGTATTGAGTCCCCCAGCACTAAGATTCCACCCCTCTTACTCCCTGCTTGCTTCCATTCATCTCCCTCTCTCATTTCCAGCTCCGCTTCTTCCTCCTACACGTTATTTCCCCCTTTTGACTCTGTTGCAATTCTCCCAGCAGAACATCCCCCTGCTACGGTTTGGTCCAGGCATTTATCAATTACTCCTCTAATTTCATCATTTCCCTCCTCCTCCTTCTTCCTCTCTAGCAGTGCAAAACTATTTTCTGAAGACCCTTCACAAATGCCCACTTCCTCTCTCTTCATAGTAACCTGTTCTCTCCTTTCCACTCCATCACTTTTGCCACTTCTTCGCCTCTCCTCACATGTCCCTATCTTCTCCTTCCATTTGTCTTTTGTCTCCTGACCTGGTTTCCTGGCAATTGTTCTTCCTGGCCTGGGCCCCTTTGTCTCTGCTTCCCTTCTTATGCCCCTCTCCTCACCACTGTTGGTTCAAATCACCCTCCCTCATCTCCCCTCCTTCCTCCCTCCAGTATTGGGCTAAACCCACCCCCAGTCTGCCTTGCCTGTCATAGTTCCTCCTGCAAAGCCTCAATCTCCTTTCTAAGTTTCTCTATGTGGTTGCACACAAAACATCCCATCACACTCCAGGCAAGTTTTAGAAAGATTGGTGCACCGCTGCTGTTGCAGCCTACCACCCTACCTATTGTTTTCATTTTCCACCAGCGACCCCCCACCCTTCCAGATGAAGGATACCAAACACTCCCCCAAGTCTCCCCTCTCCCCCCTCTATCAGATCAGTGCAAAACATTATTTTCTTAATTTCCCTTACCCCTTTGTTGTACACGTTTAGATAGATTGAGCAACTGCTTTTTATATTCCTATCCTTCCTATCCACACACAAAAAGAGACTTTAAGTAGCTATTGCACAACCTTCTTCAAACTCCTACTCCTCCTTTCCACAATGCAATAGCAATGCAAAGAAGTAACAATGAAAGCTCCTTGATTTGCACCTATTTCCCTTCCACTGAGATAGCAGTCACCTCTTCACTTGCTGCTGCTTTTTTCCTGGATGTCTGCTTCTGCTAAGACAGGTGCATATCCTTTGCCCATTTGAGGAAGTAATGTCAGAACCCCTGGTATAAAGGAAATCATGGACCAGGGGTGGGTGGGGTGAGGGTTGGGGTGGGACTAGCCCAAGTTTCCAGAAACAATCAGGTAGCTGAGGCCCCTGGTCAGACCATTAGCACCCTTCCCCCATTATGCACTAAACCTTGCAGCTAGTGAAGCCAGCAAAAATGAATCATAATTCTACTCAAAGCCCCCAAAATAAGTTTGCTAACAAAAGAAACAGGTCTCCAATTCAAACAGCTTCACCAACAACACATCAAAATAGGCTTGAAATTAGAAGTTATGGGTCTTCAATTCAAAGAAACAGCCCCAATTAAATCACACCAAATAGGTTTTAAATCAGAAGAAATAGGCCTCCAGAAATGCAGCTTGCTACACAGTGAAACATCAAACAAATGAGCCCACTTATAGCCACCAAAACAGGTTTCAAAATTCCAACAGCCCCAAAACAATACCTGCTAGCTTCTTAGAAGTAGTAAGAAAGAAAAGAAATAGCCTTCTACCAAGTAAAATCCCCAAGAAACAATGCAAAAACAAGAAGAAGAAGCTACTGCACTGGAACAGATCTGATCCTTTCCCCTTCTAGTTCCTTCTGAGAAGCCAAAGCATCTGACACCACAAACCTGATTCAGCTCCGCCTCCAGATAGCTGAGTGAGACCTGGACAGACCATTAGCACCCTTCCCCCACTATGCACTAAACTTTGCAGCTAGTGAAGCCAGCAAAAATGAATCACAATTCTATTCAAAGCCCCAAAATAGGTTTGCTAACAAAAGAAACAGGTCTCCAGTTCAAACAGCCTCACCAACAACACATCAAAATAGGCTTGAAATTAGAAGATATAGGTCTCCAATTCAAAGAAACAGCCCCAATTAAATCACACCAAATAGGTTTTAAATCAGAAGAAATAGGCCTCCACAAATGCAGCTTTCTACACAGTGAAACATCAAACAACTGAGCCCACTTAAAGCCACCAAAACAGGTTACAACATTCCAACAGCCCCAAAACAATACCCTGCTAGCTTCTTAGAAGTAGTAAGAAAGAAAAGAAATAACCTTCTACCAAGCAAAATCCACAAGAAACAATGTAAAAACAAGAAGATGAAGCTACTGTACTGGAACAGATCTGATCCTTTCCTCTTCTAGTTCCTAGTGATGTGATCTGGGCAATTGGTAAGCACCCAGTCCAATAGTGTACTGGTCCCTGTTCTGTAATCCATCCTGGTGGGGGATTGAACCATTTGTGCAAAGTTATCAGCAATCAGAGCATCTTTATAGTTGCTCGCACTGGGGACCAGCCAGTTGGCATTGCAGTCCCCAAGCCTAATAACTTCCATGCTTTGATCTAGGAAGTTGATACAATCAAGGAGGGGTGTAAACCCTGATTATTCAGCTTGGGTGGTATATAGACTGAGGCCACAGTCAGGACCTTATTATACACTCCAAGCAGTACCTTGGTGGAAAGGACCTGAATGTTGTTCCCACAGATAGGCAAGGTCAGGACATGTCCCGAGAGGGGCTCTTTTAATTAGAGAGTGCAGACACCACCTTTCTTGGATCACTGATCTTGCCTGAAGACTGCGTATCTGGAA
The DNA here is from genome assembly GCA_016271365.2 of Neoceratodus forsteri. Taxonomy (NCBI): domain Eukaryota; kingdom Metazoa; phylum Chordata; order Ceratodontiformes; family Ceratodontidae; genus Neoceratodus; species Neoceratodus forsteri. The sequence continues at coordinate 673,268,446 of CM057452.1, forward strand.
ATTGTAATTGCGAAATCAGGGATCTTAGGGGACAGCCACATCTAAAGCACTGCTAGGATGTCTGGGTTGTGCTGGGAGACCCAGGCCGTAAGGGTATCAAGTTTAGTGATGAGGCTGCAGATGTTTATGCTAGTTTATGCAAGCCAGGGAGAGTGTCCCAGCCCTGTAGATACCCTTGTACCCAAGCTGTGAGGGACCAGGGTTGGGGTGAATGTTGCCTGAGATAAGCAGCATCAACAGTATTTGTCATTAAAAGAGCTTTAAGGTAATTCCTAAGGGGTAACATGGCCCTGTTTTTAGAGGTTTTTTTTTTCCCCAACTGGTCATTATGTAGAGCAGAAGCCAGTTGATAAAAGTGATGAGCTAAGAAGTATAGGAGCATTTACATAGATACATAGACAGTGTTGGCAGATAAGGGCCTATGGCCCACCCAGTCTGCCATTTTCAGTGGATTAGAGCACTGTCCAGAAGTGAAGGGGTCTAGGAGTGAGTTGACTAGTGTAGATCAGGTAGTTGAAGCTTGTAGCAGTCCCGTAAGCAGACAATGGATATTCGTTTAGGAGGACAGTGGACAGGTAGTGTTTGGGGTTCACCTACTATGCCAGTGTGGGTGAAGAGAGCAAAAAAGATAAGCAAGCTTGGCATGAGACAGGCTGGTAGCATTTTAGAACTTGAGATTGGTCCCAGATTAGTAAAGTACAAGAAAACTGAGGTAGTCCTTTAAGAGAGGAATGTCTTGGAATAGTAGCCAGTGGGGTAGATGTGTAAGAGGAGGGCAGGATTTAAGTGGATTTAATAGAGGTCAGGGCCTGGGTGGGTGGGAGGGATAAAAATGTGGGTAAAGAAATACAGGAGAAAATATCAAGGAAGCAAGCAGGGTTCCACGGCCTGAGTGACAAGAGTCAATCGGTAACACCTAGCCATGCAAGTGACCAATCAAGGACAACCAGCTGGAGAGCACCAGAAATTGAAACTGCAGCTTACTGGGGTGGCAGCAGAAGAAGCGGGCAGTGGCAGGAGTGGAAAGCCGCAGCACCTCAGAGGAAAGCGCCTAAGGGCTTGCAGCTGTGGGAGAAATAAAAAGAGGAATTAGTTTTAAAGTGGCAAATGGGGGGCAGGGGATGGACAAAGAAAGGACTTCAGACAGTAGGAACAGCAGGGAGTCTGAGGCAGCAAGGGAAAACAAAAGAGGAGCTTAATAGGGGGCTGGATCACAGGATAGACAGCAGAGAGGAGATGCAAGGGGCAGGGTGGGTCAACACAGAGCTCCAACTGGGGTGGTGGTAAGCACAGAAGGTGGAGAAGAGGCCTGTAGTGAGAGAGACAGGCAAGAATTGAAAGTTTTATAGCAGGTATAAGCAGTATGATTCAAAAACCAGGAAAATTAATACAGCTGTGAGACTCAAATTTAGGATTAGCGTGATAGTAAAGCTATAGCTAGTAACATGCAGTTACTATGAGTAACCACTCCGAGCAGTAGCTAGCAGCAACTTCCAACATTTTCTAAATTAGAAACAGTACAAAGTTAAACCTCTACAAAGTAAATTCAGCTAGCAAAAATTCAGGTAAAGAGAAATACAGGGAGAGAAAAATATCAAGGAAGCAAGCAGAGTCCAGGACTTGAATGGCAAGAGCCAATTGAGTAGCACCTAGCCATGCAAGCAGCCAATCAGGGACAACCAGCTGGACAGCGCCAGAAATTGAAACTGTGGCTTCCGAATAGGACCGTACCTTAAAGAGGGCTTCCCAGGGCATCAGAAGAAGAAGCGGGCTGTGGCAGGAGTGGAAAGCCACATTGCCTTGGAGGTCAGTGCAGGATCAAGGGCTTGCAGTTTAAAGAGGGCTTTCCGGGTGGCAGCAGAAGAAGCGGACAGCAGCAGGAGTGAAAAGCCACACCACCTCAGAGGTTAGCACCCCATCAAGGGTTTGCAGCTTGAAGAGGGCTTCCTGGGGTGACAGCAGAAGAAGCAGGTAGCAGCAGGAGTGGAAAGCCTCATCACCTTGGAGGTCAGCACCAGATCAAGGGCTTGCAGCTTAAAGAGGGCTTCCCGGGGTGGTAACAGAAGAAGCGGGCGGTGGCAGGAGTGGAAAGCCACACCACCTTGGAGGTCAGTGCCCGATCAAGGGCTTGCAGCTTGAAGAGGGCTTCCTGGGGAGGCAGCAGAAAAAGCAGGCAGCAGCAGGAGTGGAAAGTCTCATCACCTCGGCAGTCAGCACCAGATCAAGGGCTTGTGGCTTGAAGAGGGCTTCCCGGGGTGGTAGCAGAAGAAGCGAGCGGTGGCAGGAGTGGAAAGCAACACAGTCTCAGAAGTCAGTGCCCGATCAAGGGCTTGCAGCTTGAAGAGGGCTTCCCGGGCAGCAGCAGAAGAAGTGGGCAGGAGTGAAAAGCCACACCACCTCAGAGGTCAGTGCCCCCTCAAGGGCTTGCAGCTTGAAGAGGGCTTCCCCGGGCGGCAACAAAAGAAGCAGGCGGTAGCAAGAGTGAAAAGCCGCACTGCCTCAGAGGTCAGCACCTGATCAAGGGCTTGTAGCTTGAAGAGAGCTTCCTGGGGTAGCAGCAGAAGAAGCAGGCAGCAGCAGGAGTGGAAAGCCACACCGTCTTGAAGGTCAGCACCTGATCAAGGGCTTACAGCTTGAAGGGGGCTTTACTACATTATTTTTTTGTGTTAAAAGGGGGTTGGATCACATGGTACTCAGGAGAGGGTATTTAAGCCTTGTATCTGTGATGCTTGAGAAAGCTGATGGTCAGAAGAGTGCTGACCTGCACAAGGGAATGACATTCAAGCCTTCATGTTTCCTGGGTGCAAATAATTGGGAGGAAGACCTATACAACCTGTGATCCTTCCTAGCTTAAACCAATGTTGGTGGAATACATCTGAACCATTTTGTTTCTTTCTATTCAATACTTTTTTGGGGTGTTTTTATTTTATTTAATAAAAATGTAATGCAAGTTGCATGTCAAAACTTCAACTCTTGTATAGTGTCCATCTGTCCTGCCCACTTCCCTCCACAGTCCCTCAGGCCATGTTTGAGTTTCTGGGAATTATTCCTGTGAGGGTGAAGCTTATGGGAGATATGGGAGGAATATGTGTTACAAGAGTAGTGGTAGCAATCCTCTAGAACTGCTAGCTTTGCAGCTGCCTGTAGTCAGCCTTTAACCGGGGTCTGTGGGAGCTAATATGTTGAGCAGGAGCACCCAATGCCCTGGGGCACACCCCATTAGTTGTGGAATCAAAAACAACTACTTTAACCAGTTTAAGGCACCTCCAGGGTCTCTCAATGGGTGTTTGGTTCTGGAGTATCAGTGCTGATAATAGCATTTTTGCAGCAATGCTACACCCCATGTGCAGGAGCTCAAGCCTACTGTAGCAAACAGGTGCAGTAGCAGGTTCATGTTACCGCACAGTACGAGGTGAAGCTCTTTAGCAGAGAAAGATAATGTTTTTGTTTCTGTGTTGCATATTGGTGCTACTGTGGCCTACTATATGATACCAGTTGGGCACATACACTCCAGCCAGGTAAGGTTTTAGTGGTATTTAGAAGCAACAATGTTAGCACCAAGACTAGAGTCCAATTTGGTAGCTAGGGGCCCGTGACCTGAATGGATTGGATCAATGGAGCCTTAAGCTATCAGTGAGATGACTGCACCAGGTTGTACAGTAGGCATAGGGTATACTCTTACTGGCTGAGATAGCAGGCAACATTACTGTAGGACAGAATATAACAGTCAGCATAAATTTGTTGTAGATGATAACAGGCAACATTCAAGTAGCTATGAGGTCACTCTGCACCAGTTAACCCATCTGTAAAACATCTGCAATTCCCCAAACTAGCTAATTATTTATTTTTTATTAGCTTTTGGTAACTGGGTAAGTGTGCTAGGCAGTAATCCTGTCTATTTTCAGGCATGACCCGGGAGACTACAATATACAAACAAGCATTTGTCAATGCCGAATGTTGTCTAGCTGGCATTGGCATTGGTAGTGCAGGAATTAGAGATGCATAATAGGAATGGCAGTGAAGTATGGAACTGACGCCAACCCCACCCCCACCCTGCAGAGACTGATAAGCTCTGGGGTCTGCCTTTGGGGCATCAGCTATAATGCTTATGCCATTTTACCTCACCCTACCCTGTAGACACTGACAAGTGTTGTGGTGTGCTTTGGGGTCTTTGGGCCTTATACTTACCCCATTCCATAAGGAAATACACTGAAACTGGTGCAGTATAGGAGAATGGGGTGAATGTTAGGGTCGAACACTCTAAGGTACACCTCGATGCCTGTCGCTGGCTGCAGGGTGGGGGTGAAATGGCATAAGCATTACAGCCAATGATCCCAATCACATCCCTGACGCCTGGCAGTCTCTACAGGGTGGGGTGTTACAGTTGGAAACCCTAACATTGTAGGTGTTTGTTGGTATTTTCACTCCATTTCAACATAAGCTTTCTGTGACCCCACCTCATGAAGAGCGGCACAATCAGTTTGTTAGCTGAAAGGTGGTTTTGCACAGCAGCTATGCCATTTGGCGACACAGGGACAAAAACACATTTTGGGCAGGATGTGGAAAATGACAACTGTATTGTTCATGAGGAGGCATAAAAAATGGCAACATTGAAAATCTGGAGTGAAAATATGAAAAATTGGTGAAGCCATGAGCATGCATAGAAACTGCGCAACACACGTCCGTAATCCAATTATTTTTGGGATTTTTTTAGCCACATTTTCAACATAGGCATTTTGGGACCTCCCCTCATGAACAGTGGTGCTGTGATTTTGTTAATCTGTCCCAAAAGTTGTTTTCCACAGTGACCATGCCATTGTACGCCACAGGTGTGGAAACACATTTTGGGCAGGCTGTGAAAAATGACAGCTGTACTGTTGATAAGGAGGTGAGAAAAAATGCCAGTGGTGAAAATCTGGCATGAAAATATTGCAAATTTGTGAAGTTACAAGGGTATGTGGAAACTGTGCAATGCACGCTTGTAACACAGTCATTTTATGGACTTTTGTCAGCAGATTTTCAACATAGGCATTTTAGGACCTCTGCTTACGAACAGTGTCACCGTCATTTTATCAAACTGTCCCAAAAGCTGATTGCACACAGCGAACACGCTATTCTGTGTCGGACATGTGAAAACACATTTTGGCCAGGATATGTAAAATGACAGCTGTACTGTTCATAAGGAGGTGTGGAAAAGTGCCAAGTTTGAAAATCTGGAGTGAAAATATTACAAATTCATAAAGTTACGAGCGTGTGTGGAAACAGCGCAACACACACTCATAAAGCAGCCATTTTTTTGGATTGTTTTCACCAAATTTGCAACAAAGACTTTTTGAGAGCCCCCTCATGAACAGTGGCACTATTGTTTCGTTACTCGGTCCCAAAAGGTGATTCCACGCAGTGACAGTGAAATCATCTTTCTGGACAGAATAACACCATGACAGTGACTGAATTCATGAGGAGGGGCCCCAATAACCCCATGTTAAAAATTTGGTGCAAAAATTCCAAAAAATGCCTGAGATATGCACCAAAGTTGAAAAAACCCTATTTATGCCATTCTACAGCTTACCGGCATTTCTTCAGTTTGCGGTTGGCTTTGAAGAGTGCAAACGTGTTCCCGGTCCACCAAAGATTATCACATCAGGCTCTGAGGTAAGTATGGGGTGAGGGGGGTGTGTGTGGGGAGGCAGGGTGCGCAGAGGGTGGGTGCAGGTTGGGGCAGGGAGCTGGACAGACTGCGAGGGACCATTTCTTCTTTTACAGGTAACAAAAAAAAAGTATTGCAGGATTTTTTTTTTACAGAGGCATTTGGCATGCTGGGGTGGGCTCCAAGCATGCCACCTGAGTGTTTGGGGGGGCTAGCCAATGGAGGTTTGGGCATCCCCCTCGGCACATAACAAATGGGGAAGGGGTGCATTATGCCAACAGGAAGTGGGCTCCCCTGTCGGCACATAAATTGGGTCAGGGCATGCTGACAGGGGGATTAGGCACCCTTGAAGTCAGAATTGTGGCAGGCAGTGTGCTGCCATATTTAATGTAATGTTTCACCAGGGGAAGGCATGTCGAGAGGTGCCGCTGCATATAACAAGCTTTGCTCGCATTGCAGCGGACCTTTCCTTAGATGTGCTCACACATTATGTATTCCTGGTGTGACGCTGGCATGCAGGCTTATTGGGGAATGAGGGACGCACCTACTGATGCATGCCCTGCATTCACCCAACAGTGACCGCGCCTCCAAATCTGCTACTAATGCAATATGTTGGCTGGTGCGCATGAGCGAGCCAACATAAAAAACAAAGCTACAGTCAGGACATAATAAACGGTAAACAAGTCATTACAATGTTACAGAATAGCATCAGTTATTCATGCAGGGATATGCAGAAGTAAGAAAAAAAAAATACAATTGGTACATTGGTACAGGTGGCTGTGAGGCCGGGCAAACAGGTCTGAACGAATATTAGAGGATGAGACAAGTAGTTTACATACAAGTGAATAATGTTGAACAGACATGATAGGTTGGCAGGAAAACAGAGACGAGCCGAAAGTTAAGAGCATTCACAATTGCCAAGTGCATAAAAGTGCAAGAACAATGCGTGCTTGAAGGAAAGGTGAGAGAAGGCATTCTTAAGTTGGAGAGGGAGTGTGAATTCCAGAACTTTGGGGCAAAGTAGGATAAAGCTTATTCACCCATTTTAGTGGAACAGGGCAGGACTGAGAGCAAGGGAGAGGAGGAGGACCTTAGGGGGTGGGAGTGAAGGACAGGGGTTAGCATAGCACCCAGATTGCCCAGGTGGGATGGTCTGGTTATAAAGTCAATAAAGCATCCCAGAGTATAGGAATGAAGGGCATTAGGGGACAGCCATTGCAAGGCAGAGTAGAGCGAGCAGTGATGAGTTAGATGAGGAGCAGATAAGGCAAATCTGCAGATGTTGTTATTATATAGTATCCCACTTCCATAGTATACCGGCATTGGCCTGTGAGAGTATTGGGAGGGTGTATAAGAGTCTTGGAGCAGGAAGCCCCTAGCGACCGAGATTCTGGCAGTAGGTGTGAGAGAGTGATGCACTCTGTAGGCTGCACCAGTTTTCATGCTAACTGAACGACACACCTCGTTGATGTGAATAGAGAAGTCGAGAGCGGGGGTCCAATGGGACTTCAAGGTATTTAAAGGCAACAGTATTCGAGACAGCTGACCCATCATGACATAGGACCTGAAGCTTAGTCTGCTCAGCATGGATCTTTCTAGAGGACCCAAAAAAGTATGGCCTGTGTTTTAGACAGGTTAAGGATTTGGTAATTGCAGGAATGCCAGGATTGGAGATTCTGAAACGTGGATGTTAGGTGCTGATTGAGGTCATCAATGGACTTAGATGTGACGTAGAGTACCAGGTCATCAGCATACATAATGGTTCTACAGGGAGAAGAAGGGTTTGGAATATCATTAACAAAAAGGGAGAAGAGCAAGGGGCCAAGTATAGAACCCTGTGGGACATCACAGGAGATGTGGGCCAGTGATGAAAGAACTTTGCAGAAGGAGAAGATCGTGACTGATTGGCAAGGTAACTGCTAATCTAGGGTAGGGTAGGGTGGAATCTGAGGCACCAAGAGACTGAAGTTTACTCAGAAGAAGAGGGTGACTGACCAAGTCGAATGCTTTGGAGAGGTCAATGAACACAGCTCCAATAAGGAGGCCTTTGTCCATGTTGCTCTTTGCACCAACTGGAGAACTGGGTTAAAGCAGTAGTTGTATTATGCGCAGAGTGGAAGCCATGCTGAATTGGGGATTGAAGGTTAAAGTTGTGTAGATGAGTAGAGACCTGGTGATTAATTAGTTTTTCCAGGAGTTTACTGAGCATGGGCAGTAGCACAATGGGCCAGTAATTAGACAGAACTTTGGGGTCACTGTTCTTAAACACTGGGATAGTTCTGGACATTTTCCAGACCAGAGGAACTGTGGCAGAGCTGATGGACAAGATGAAGAGCCTTGTTACTGGAGTAGCAAGGATGGAGGCTGCACGACTCCATCCTTGCTACTTCAGTAATGGAGTAATTAAGTAGATTCAGGGTAGGCGAGTAATTCTTTTGCATCACGATAGGGAAAAAGTAGCATAAAGTACATAAAACAAGGGTAACTCTGGTACCCAAAGTCATTTACTGTCATTGCATACATTTTTTTGTTAGTTTTTGTAGCTCAGGAAAGGGGGGTTAGGCAAGTCTGCCTATTATTAGACTCCTCCCGGGGTGGGGGATAGAGATATGGATGTAAACTGATATACTGAATCAGGTTAAGCTGTTGATGGTATTTATAGTGAATGGGGGAAATTTGACAAGGAGACTGAGGGAAGTGCCATAGGATCTTTATTTATTTTTTGTAATATAGATTTTTATGGTATTTTTTGTAGGTTTTTCTCCCGCTTCCCTGCCTCATGTGGAGGCATGCACGTACACCGTGGCGACAGCTCAGCTCCTTCTGCCCACTTGTAACTGTGCCGCCCCCCCCCCGCCTAAGTTACCCACTGGATCTCCACATGGTGAGAGCGGAACTACAGGGGGAGGTGACAACCCACTTCCACCACCCCCGGGAGAGGAAAGTAGCCTGCCAGCTTGCTTAATCCTGCTCCTTCCTCCTCCCATGCACTGGCATCCTGATAACTCAACGTCATTCCTGAATCCGAGTCACCAGCATAGCGCAAGGTAAGACATCCAGCACCTCAGCCCTTAGTGCCACCGTGCTGGCTGCCATAGGATCTTTAACATCCATATGTACAACCTCCAGAACAGGCAGATGAGACCATAGTTCAATAACTCATCCAAAAAATGGCACCTTTGGAGTGCAGCAACTCCTTCGTGCTGCACTACAGTTTCAGTGTTGTGCAAGTATAGTTCTAGCATTGGTACCCACTAAAAAGTATTCTGCACCCTGCATAGTGTCAGTTACCTTATTGAGTCCCTTGATTGTGCTAGTGCCTACAGAGATAGTGTGCGATTTCAGTCAATGGTAGTGACCCGCAGTACAGTGGCTCCCAAGGAAGACTGGAACTTGCAATTGCCTTACTACTTCTTTCATTCCATCTTCCAGACCTGTGTTGCACAATAAAGACATTGCTAATTTGTTGAACTTTAATTTTGTGTGTGTGCCCATTTTTTAAACCTTTTTATATTGTTTATGGGTGAAGGTAACAACAGTCTTCTTGGTCCCCTTGGGGTGGTCCAATCTAGTGCAGGGAGGTGGATAAGTACTGCATCCCAAGGGATGGTACCACATACAACATCTGGGCCACTTATTCTCTCTGGGTGGAGGCACTGCACTATTTATTTGTTCTGGGACAACACACACACACACACACACACACCCAGCAGAGAGAGAATGAACTCAACCAGGTGGGCCATATACAGTCACCAGGTAGGGGTGTGAACCCAGGCACTGCAATCTGGGGGTTATAGCTAGCTGCAAAATATATAAGAACCATGTACTCAGTGCTACACAGTAATCGCTCTGCAGGGTTGTCTTTAGAGGTGAAAGGAAGGGCATTAAAGAACTGCATTGTTAACTTAACATCACTACTATATTTTGGGTTGAAGTTAATCATTGCATTTTAATATATAATGCACCCTATTGCACAAAAGGAAACACTGCACTACAAAGACAGCTTATAAGAACTTTATTCTGATTTCCAGGTTTAGAGACAGGTTGAACAGGCGTGGATCATAAATTGTAAACAACTCCGTGTGTATGTGAACTGTGTTTTTATAGAGAGATGTTTGCTTTGAGGTAGGACTCTGCTTCACTGTTGCCATGGATACTTGGATCACAGCGGTGGAGCAGCGGTCCGCCTGCATCTGGGGGATTTGTGTGAAAAATCGGAGCTAAAAGCAGAATGCTTCATGAACTTACTGTGTATTACTCCTAATTTCAAAGCCCCACCTGCAGCATCTCTGAAGCTGGTGTTAACACAGACCTGCAAAATCCTGCAAGGCAAGAAATAAAAAGACATGCCACATTGTAGTTTCACTGGGAAATGCACCTTGTCTTTCATAGCACTGTGAGAAAACGTGCTTTGCAATTATTATTTCCATTTCTTTTTAATGTAGGGGATTGAGTTTTCAGAGTAACAGGTGAGGGATTTCAGTGGCAAATTTAAACGTGTAACCTCTCTACACCAAAAATGTACCCTTTTATCTGGTATCCTTTTAAGGTTAAATCACATGGAGGTGAAGTGACTTGTCAAGGTCACACAGTGATGCAGTGGCTGTGGTGGGATTTAAACCAAAAACCTACGTTGTTGTCTGACAGTTCAGTGCTCCAACTTAGGCAGTGTGATCTGGTGGTTAGATCTTATGCTTGGTAACCAGATGCCCCAGGCTCAAGTCCCACCAGAGCTTCTTGCTCACGTTGACTCTGAGGAAGTCATTTTATTTATTTATTTCCATTATTTTACCTGGAAAGACATACTGAACTGAGTCAGGTAATCTCCTGATGCATCCTGAGGGAAATAGGAGCAGGAAGCAACAATGCACAGAACAACAATTTATCAATGAAAGAGTAAAGAACACTATTAAAATATAGTGAAATACATGGGCTAAAGAGAGTGAACCCCTCCAGCCCTGGCAACTTCTGTCCCATCTCCCTCCTCCCCTCCCTCTCTAAGGTACAAGAGAAACTGGTTCATTCTAGACCCCTCAACTTCCTGTCATCCTCCATTTTCCTCTTTCCCTTCCAGTCTGGCTTCTGGAAACACCCTTCCACTCTTTCCTCCCTGCTGCGTGTCACTAATTCTATCTTCTCCAGGATGGATCAGGGGCACTTCGAAGCCTTCGATTCCCATCCACTCCTCCCGGATAAGCTGGGCCCTGCTGGCCTCTCCATTCCCACTGTTGCTTGGTTCTGTTCCTACCTAATGGCTCAACAACAATCAGTACAGGTTGGAGGTTTCCCTATCCAGCTGTACTCCCACAGGGCTCTATCCTGGGCCCCATCCTTTTCTTCATATTCCTAAACTACCTCCCTTCTGCCTGTGCCAACTTGTGTATCCACATGTATGCAGATCACACAGTCATCTTCACCTCTGCTCCCTCCACAGCAGCTGTGGAAGAACTGCTCCAGCAGGAATTCTACAATGTTCTACACCGGTTCTATTCCAGGCAGCACCAAAAAAACAGTGTCCATAATCTTTTATACTAGTCAGAAACTGGCCAAACTCACTGCCCCCACCCCCACTTTCTTCACTTTGCATGGCATGCCTCTTGAAGCAGTCCAGTCCCTCAAGTATCTTGGAGTGTGGTTAGATAGTAAGCTTGACTTCTCAGCCCACATCAGTGCCATCAATGCAAAACTCCACCCAAAGCTTCATGCTCTATACTGTAACAAAGACTGCTTATCTTCACGTGTTTGCAGGGATGGTGCTCCCTGTCTTCAACTATGTGGATGTGGTCTATGGCTCCGCACCTTGCACTTCCCTCACCAGACTGGACACCCTCTGCAACTCCTTCTGCTGCTTTGCTGCAAACTCCCCTCCCTGCACCCACTACTGTTCACAGTATTCATCCTTATCCATCCTTCCTCTTCCCTCATGTCACCAGGCTCACTGCACCTCCTTCATATCCAAATACCAGTTTGGTTCCTTCCTATTTCTTCTCGTCTCTTCTCTCCCAACCCCCCCCCCATCCCCAGTTCCCTCTGTTCCAGGGACCATCACACTTTTGCCTCTCCTTGCCCCAGCTCCTCCACTGGGCCATCTGCCTCTTCCCATCATCTTAGCTCACTCTGAAACCAACTCCCCTCCTCCCTCCACCTCTTCCTATCCCCTGACTCCATCAGGAACCAGTTGAAACTCCAATCCCCCCACTTGTTACTGCTGCCCTTCTTCCTGACACCTTCCCTGCTGAGTCTTACCATCCCAGTGAGCTGCTGGCTGGGTCCTCACTCCTGCCTTGGTTTCACTACCGCAGCATCAGTTTCTCCCCCAATTTAGTGGTCAGGCAATAACTGCCCTGCAAATGAATAGCCTCTTGTCGATATTGTTCTTATACTGTGTCTTGATGTCACTTTCTGAACATGCACTTGCTAGGTATTCTTATTTGTACTGTACTGCACTTTATTCTCTGCACATGCATTTTATTTGCATTTATTCTAAAGTTGTATCAACTTTTTACTAAATGTGTTTTGATTGTTGCTACAGTATTATGTATTGCAATGCTGTTCTTCCTCTGTTCCCCTCCCCAACTCACACCAGGAAATGAGCCCTGGCTCAGGGTGCCTCCCCCAGTTACCAATTTTCAAATAAATAAATAAATACATAAATACATAAGTGCAGAGTAATCATAAATAGCATCAATATAACATTAACAGATGCGTATTAAATACATTAAATATACAGACGAAGTGCAGAATAAACAAAAACTGCACAGTGATGAAGGCAAAATAATATTGTGCACAATGAAAGGGGGGAGGACAATTCGTGAGAGCCTAGCTTGACTGGATTTACATATTTGTTAGTCATCCAAAAATGCCATCATATATTTTGTTAGCAATAATGTATTTGCAGCATACTTCATTTCATCATGTGTATTTTTAATTGGCTCTGGTATTTTTAAAACAGTTGTTATAATAAATGTAACAGTGACTCAAGTCATTAATAGTACTGTGTGAAAATAAAATTCCACTGCTGGAATTGCTGTGAAATGATGAATTTTGCTACCACAAAATGTCAGAATTCATTTTGGCAAGTTTTGCAAAATTCTGACTTAGAGTGGCAGAATGAATATATGACTAGCAGATTAACGTATTAAACTGTGTGAAGAAATTCCACAGACATGATTACTGAACTGCAGAATGTAAGCAATAATAACCAACATGGTGGGCACTGGAATGCCCAGGGGTGTAATGAGACCTGACACCATAGGTGAGGGGCCTTATAGCCCCTGAAAGGCCCAGTATAGCCCATACTACCCACACTGGAGAGTATTATTCCACTTAGAAAATGGGTTACATGTCGCAGGTTTTGAGGAAAGTGATAAAAATGTTTTAAAAGCTACAAAAAAAGTAAGAAAAATTAATAAAACAGCACTTCTTTGTAAAGTAGTCCATCCAGTATTAGACTTGCCACTAGAGGGTACCATATTAGTATTCTAATTAGCTGTATTCATTTTCTTTGTCCCCCCCAACCCTCTTCATTTACCCCATCTGTTTAGCAGTCTGTTTTTGTTTTGCTCATTCACAACCCACCTCCCCCAAACTAGAGATCTGTTTTAAACAATAAACTTTTTTTTTTGTAGAGCAGCAGCAGCAGCTCAACACAGACAGTATTGAGAGCACAATTAAAGCCTTAGAGTATGAGTGAAGGTGGGGATACTGACAGGTTTCACAAATACAGTGTCAGCATAATACAAGATATTGCTGTATTGAAAATGAACACTTAGAAGGGCTTGTTTTTTGTGACCCTGCTTAGTATTCTGGGTTTGCTGTGCTTCTGTGCAAAGAGTGAGTCACAGAAGTGAAAAGTGTGCTGCTGGTTAGAAATGTAGCACAAGTGCACAACTCTAATGTAAGCAGCATGTGGCCACAGAAACGTCTTCACCATCAGTGTGTTTGTACTTGGAAGCATGGTTCACGAGGGACTGATGGTGGTTGCAGCATGAATGAGATTCGGTGAGAGAAGGACCAATGGCTGTTGAGGAATCAGTAGTGTGGTGGAAAGCAACAGTTATTTTTACCTCCCTCGCCTTGTTGAGTACATTCTTTTAAATTAATACAGTAACGGTAATGTCAGGCAGGGTAAGGTGCAATTGAGAAATGCCAGTACTGTTTGTGAAATCATCAGAAGTAGAGCATGCAACTCAAGTGAAGGTAGACAGCAATTTTAAAATGTTGTGGTATAAAAAATATGAAAACAAAATCTTGTTTCTAAAATTATGTAGCAACTGGGGTCCAAGCTGATTGCAGAGATTATGTTTTGTGTGTGTGTGTGTGTGTTTGTGTGTGTGTGTGTGTGTGTGTGGTGGGGGTCTAAAGGAGGAACAAAAGATGACAGAGTTACATTTTATAACATTCTATTCAGACACCAATTTGTGTGATAGTAAGGCAGGTTGGCATGGATCTTCTTTTACCAGGTCTCTGTTGGCACATAAATTAACCCCTTGCCAAGGGGCTTAGCCAATCAGAGGCCAGGACATTTTCAACCCATTTTCTAAGATTACTTGTATTGCTAATTGATGTACAGTATTAACTTGCAGAATGGAATCCCTCAGAACTGTCATCAGAAACAGAAACATAGAAAGGTGACGGCAGGAGACCAAAGGTCCATCAAGTCTGTCCATGAGTTCCCAAGACCCTAGGAGATCCCGGGACCTAGACCATACTTTTACTCGCGGATTTAATTCAGGCTTACTCTTTATTCCAACCCTGTTTGAAGGCTGATTCAGTCTTAGTTCCCACTACATCCACAAGCAAGGCAAGGCAAATTTTATTTTTATGGTGCCCAATCCTGGAGGCTCTGGACACCTAACAAAGAATTACAGATAAAACAATTAATTAAGATTCAATAAATAACAACTAAATAAAATCAGAGTTCCAATAATAACATTCTCTAATAGTCCTGATTATTCTATATAGGCCAGACTGAAGAGGTGTGCCTTTAACTTCTGTTTGAAAACACAGATCAAAGGGGCCTACAGCTGGAAATGTGTTCCACAGAGTCGGCCCAGAGACACTGAAAGCTCGGTCACCAGATGTCTTGAGCTGAACCCAGGGAACATCAAGGAGGCCCCTCAAGAAGGAGCAGAGGCAGCCTGTTAGACGACTCTACTATCCTTTCTGAGAAACAGTGTTTCCTAAGATCCCTTTTGAATATCCCAACCCTCAGCTTCCATCTATGCCACCTTGTATTTAAGCTGCATGCCCTGGTGAATAGTTCAGAGTGGGGCACTGCATTAATTCCCTTCATGTATTTGAAGGTTTCTATTATATCCTCCTTTCCCTCCTTGTCTCCAGTGAGTACATGTTTAGTGCCTCAAGACACCCTTCATACAGTAGCCCCTGGAGCCCCTGTATCATTTCTTGATCACCCTTGTCTGTATGGTTTCTAGACTGTCCCTGTCCTTTTAAAGGTGTGGGCTCCAAAACTGAACACAATATTCCAGGTGGGGTCTCACCAGGGATCTGTACAGTGGTGGTATCACCTCCCAATGCCTACTGTCAAATCCTTTCCTTATACTCCCTCACATTTTATTGGTCCTACTAGATGCTGCATTGCATTGACTGGCTTGTTTTAGGGTGTCACATATGGTAACTCCTAGATCCCGTTCCTCTTGTGAGGCACTGAGCTTGACCTCATTGAGTTAATTGGCTATCTTTGGGTTATCTTGCATAGCTGTATTACTCCATCATTCTGCAGTTCACGTGAATCATTCTGCAATTCAGCCAGAAAATTTCATGGAATGGGTTGAAAATTCGCCAAACACATTTGGAGGATTTGGATTTCACCAAAGTCAGAATTTTGGAAAATTTCACATTTATGAATGTGAAATTTCTGCAAATTCAGAATATGCCGTTTCTGCCCATTGTAGACATTAAAGATGGCAACCACTGGTAATTTTTAAAGAGCAAGTGCTTAGTAAGGATGTTTATGTTAAAGGATGAAGGTTTGGAGTCTTTAGATGCCGCTGTAATCATTCTGTTTGCTTCTATTTGTTATTTTAATTACATTGTCACCATTTTATTTGTATTTTGCCAACTACTGGTATAAAAAGAATCCAATGGAATTCTTGTATTATGGTTCAATGTGATAAAAACTAAGAAAAAATGGTGCCAACACATTATGAGAAAACAAAACAATGACTACAAAACCAGTGACCGGCACTACAGCTACACCTGAAATAGTGAAGTACTTTACTGTATTTTGGCGGGGAGCTTTGCTACCCACACCCCCTATCTAATATAACTATCTCTAGGGGGACCAACTTGGGGAGTAGGAGAAACTCAGGAGGGGGTAGATATTCCCTGAGGGAGGCAACTCAGGGAGGGATGAAAAGTCGAGGGGGGGGACCCAATATCACTACTGGGGAACATGAAGTGGGGGAGCAGGGGCAGAAATTAACCCTGATACAGGGATAAAGTAGACTTCAAAAGAACAAAACAACAGTAAAACAAAAAAACAACAACTGGGAATCGAACCCAGCTCTACCACACAACCCAGCTCCACACAGGTGATGCCTCAGACCACCATGCTAAGCCAGCAGCACAGTTTGCAGCCCACAGCGGCTGCATTACATCTCAAAACTCCTAGCTTTTCCCTGCCCCCATAATACTCGCTCTTTTCCACCTTCACTCCTTTCACACCCTCGCTATTTTTTATTGCTCGCTATTCTTTCAGGTGCTCAAACTGAGTTCCTCAAATTGAGTCACTCTGTGTGACTGCCCCCATATCACAGGATACCTTGTATTATGATGTCAGAAAAATTTTCTGACAAGGCTGGTAGTGTATTTCAGTAGAAAACTGCAAACGTTTTTCAGGTTTTTATAGAGAAATTACACTTTTTATCAACAAAATTGTATATATTTAATAGAAATATGTGATTTTTGATAATCTGTGATCTTTTGGTATAATTTAATAGGTGACATGTTCTTCATAAGCAGATTTTACTTGGGAAGAAAAAACAGAATTCAATTATTGTTTTAAAAATGGTAAAATCATACAGATGGACCACAATAATGCAAATTTATAAAAGGAAGGTTCATGTTACTGAAAAGGGCATCTGTTTCTTTTGAAAGTGATATAAATATACAGCATATTTGGTTTCTCATTGAAATACATTGGGCTCATAAGCAGCTGGTTATTTCTGACATTACAATACCAGAATTTAATTCAACTCTTTTTTCACTAACAGCATAAAAGCATAGGCTGAAACAATCTTGTTTCACAGCACAAACAAAATATTTTATTATAAAAGTAGAACATGATTACTAGCACATCCAAATACAATAAATAAAGTAGTCAGTTGTCTATTAGAAGTAAACACCTGCTCTCTAAGCCTCATCCCTTAAGGTTAATTTTGGAATATGTATTCTAGATCCATACTGTAGCTGTAATAGGATGCTGCTACTACATATTTCTGATGGTAAACATCATAGATTCACACCAAGATATTTATTGTTTTTCACGGTGGGCATGGCAAAGAAGAGGGAACTTTTAAAAAACTTAAAAACTCTCAACTGTGTTCAAAGGTGAAAGAAAATTAGAACAAAAATAGGCACATTGAAGTTGTTGCCAGAAAAATATTCTCACTGGAAAAAGCTACATGCTGACTAACACATTCTGCTGTTTTAAAGAGCCATCAATGCCTCCAGAAAAATTTTGAAAAACGTAATATTCAAGCACAAAGCAACTTACATTTCTCATTTGCTCTGTATTTCTTCTGCCCATTATTATTACTGAGGTCATATGCATGAAAATAGGATCTTTGTTCCTTGAGGGTTCATCAGCTTCTATTTCTTATTCCCAACCTGATGTTGCAATACTCTACTTGTTATGTCACAGTTATTCCCATGGAAACCGGCTGTGAGGTCATAATCAAGTAGGGAAATGCTATAGGGACAGATGAACTCTAAGGGATAAAGAGCCTATTTTTATGGAAACTTCCTCAGCAATAAATAAGAGGGAGGAGAAATCTATAGAAGGTAAATGACATACATGCTGAATTGTATCTAAATATTTTGTTTTCCAAAGTTTTTCTCAGAGGTGTCAGCAGCTCTTTAACTACCTTGTGCTTCAGCCTTCCCAGCTATAAAACTAGAGGACTTAAAAATCAGATGTTGCATCCACATTGAACTATTATACAGTAGGTAATGATAAAAACAGAATAAAGTATGGGCTGGTGTGTGTAACGAGAAGTTTACACACACCCGAGAGGTTAGATGCTGCATAAACCCTGAAAGCGACGCCGAGGGGTTTGTGCAAAGCATCTAACCCGGAGTGTGTAAACTTCAGTTTACACAACACTATATTTTATTTTATATAATTGTTGGTCTTCCTTTTTGGTCACAGCAGTTATATAAAATAGCAGCCATTCCCATGTCTGTGCTCCAGTTTGGTTTTCAGCCGGTGAATCTGTCGACAGACTTTTTTGTCAGCTTTACATTTTGTTTACCACATAATTTTGCTAGCCCACATTTGTGCAAAATATCACTTTTTTTGTTTAAAAAGTGACTTACCACTGTGTTTCTCTCAGGGCTGTGTTGTGGGTAAGAAGGAAGCAATGAACCAGGAAGAGAGCCAGTGCAACGGGCACATGCGGAGAGTGAGGGGACCGTGCGCGTGTTTGCTGTTATAAATGCTCCTTTCTAATGACAAATTATGGTATGGTCTTTCTATGGTAAAAAGGGGAGACCCATTAATTATAACATAATAAATTAACACTATGCCACACTGATTTGCCAGCACTGTTAAGTGTATTTTTTTTCTTTCTGAAGAAGGACCTTGTAGGTTCAAAAGCTTAGTGATTTTCTGTAAATCTCTGTTGGTTCAATAAAAGGTGTCAAATCACCTATTTTGTGCTTCTTGTTATACAAGGACCAATGCAGCAACAAACAGTCTTTACAGTACTGCTATGGTCTGTCAGATGCCAAGGTTCCCCCACATCCATATTTTGTGTGTGTGTGTGTGGGGGGGGGGGCTTGTTCTTGGGAGGTATCAGTTACTGAGCATGCTAGCACCATCCCTGTGGGCACTGGTTGGCACTGTTCTAGCTGTTTAGCCCTATAATAATCTAAAATACTTTACCTGAAGATCCCATATTCATTCTGTGGCTGGACAGCAAGCTTCTATACTTTTTAAGCTCGTTTGTAGCCTGTGTGGCTCTTTTCTCTTCAAGGGGCAACACCATATACGAATTGCACCTTGTCTAAACATTCATGAGCAGCATCCATAATAGTTTGAAAGCCCATGAAAAGACATTTAAAAGAGGTATTGGGCTTACCTGTAGCTGGCAGTGGTTCAGAGATATCGATGACTATGTCTGTCCCATGTTGAGACTACATTACCAACATTTGCAGAAGCTTGTGATGTCACTGATGACCGAGCTGTGGCTAACCACATTGTAGTCAAGCTCAGCTTAATTGTCAGTGACATCACAAGGTTCTAACAAACACTGGCCAGTGTCAACCATGTTTACTTGCTAGTATTTATTATTGTACTTGTTTGGTGCAGCTAGCCTAGCAGTTCAATGCACTTAAGCGGAGAAATGCCAAGGGAGGTTGGACTTTGTAGGGGATGTGGGAGGAGCTATTCCCCCACATTGAACCTCAGGCTTTAGCCCTCTCATTCAATGTTTGGGTGAATAGAGTATGGGGTTAGTAGTGCTTATGTAACTGTAGTTTACTTTAGGCTTTTCTCTATTCTCTATAAGCTGGGTAGAGCTTTTTTTAAGTGTTTGGCTCCTGTTTACCTCAATAAAGTAGCTTTTAGAATCAAACATTCAAGAGTCTGGAATGTGGTTCCTTGTGCTAGCCTGAGCTCTACTTTTTGCTTGTGGTTTTCCTCAGGTGAATTGAGCAATGCTCCATCGAGTAGTGGATGGGAGCTATGGAATGGCCAGGGTAGAAGTATGAGAAATATAAATGGGATAAGTAGTTAACCAAGTAGGAATATTGTCTGGAGATAGGGTAAAATGCCCCAAAAAACCACAGCAAACAGAACGAAGTCCCGAGCCACCAGGGCAGTGAGGAGAAGGCAGCTGTCCAAGGATGGAGGGGAACATTGGGAAGGGATGGCAGTGGACTAAAGGAGTAAGTCCTAGAAGAAAATAGCAGAGGCCAAGCCCGTACTGACATTGCAGATGTAGGAAGGGACAGGACTAGGGTGAACACCACAGTAAACTGAAGTAGGATGTAGCAAAGCCACTGCAAGTCATGTGGTGGATCCAAGGAAGACCAGAAGCAAATCCAGGTACCAAGTGCCACGAATGCGATATATGAAAGTCCCATATCCACAGAAAACAGCGAATGGCAATTGCAGAGAACAGAAGGCGCAGCAGCGATGAGGCACAAGGTCCCACCTCTGCAGGAGAAGGTAAACTCATATGGTAGACAGGAAGGGGTGACCAGCAGCATGGAAGTCCAGAAGGCAGGTGAACTGAATGGAGGTAGAGACTGAACAAGCTGGCAGCGTCCAAATCCAAAGCACAAGGAAGCCAATTTGGGGATGAGTACTATGAGTCCATGGAAGTACAGGATGTAGACTGGTGAGGTAGAACATGGAAGGCAAAATGGGGTACAGTGGTTCTGTTCCTGAAGAGAAGTGGCAACCAGTTATCAGGTAGAGAATGCAGAAGATTGAAACAGTTGAATGCAGGTATGGGCTTCCATCCCTGGAAGCTGAGGTGAGATGACCAGTACTCAATGCCGCCAGGCAGAGGTAGGATGGTGAAGGCAATTGGGGTAAGGTCCCAGTCCTAAAGGGAAGAGGCAACCAGGTTTTCAGGTAGAGAATGCAGAAGGCTGAAAATGTCTACTGCAGATGTGGGCTTCTATCCCTGGTAGACGGTGTGAGACAACCATCATTTGATGCCACCAGGCAGAAGTAGGCTGTTAAAGGCAAATGGGGGTAAAGTGGTCCTGTTCCTGAAGGGAAGCAGCAACCAGTGTATTGGATAGAGAATGCAGAAGGTTGAAACAGTCAAACAGAAACACAGGCTCCCATCTCTTGTAGTCAAAGCAAGATGGCCTGAACTCGAGGCCACTAGGCATAGTCAGGAACTGAAGGCACATCAGGTAAAGAGGTCCCATTCCCGAAGGAAAGCGGCAACCGGTATCGGGTAGAGAATGCATAAACATGACACAGTAGAATGCAGACATGGCTCTCATCCCTGGTAGTCGGGGCGTGCTAACCTTCACTCGATGCTGCCAGGAAGAGTTAGGGATGGAGGGTCTCAGATTCATACATAGTAGGTAGTAACAACTGTAACGGAATCCCATCCCTGGTAGACAGGGCATGTCTACCTTCACTCAGTGCCTTAGAAGGTACGGGTTAAGGACAGAGTCCAGAAAACTGCTGGTGTGGGCTGAGCATAGACAGGGCAGCTGGCTGCGTAGTAGAGGAGGTAAACAGGTAGTAGACAGGGGAAAGTAGCAAGTCAGAGTGGGACAACATGAGGAGGAATTCATCAGGAATGCCAGTAAGGTGGAATTAGAGTAATCCAGGAAGGAGCATGCCGGTAGCGATGGAATGCAATGAATGACTGAAGGCTGAGTAGGAGAAAGGGCAATGATCCATGCGAGGGTAGTGGAAGTCACATAGGCAGGAGAGCATGGTAGATTAAATTGGCCTGCATCAGGCAGGTTCCCACTGATCTGAACACAATGCCCTGTCGAGGCGCCCCAGTCCACCGCAGTTGGAAAAACAGGGGAGCTGCAAGCAGAGCATCTTCAAGACCAAACAGGAAGTATGGTAGGGAAGGAACTGGAAAGAGGCTTCGGGACAGCCAGGGCCTAGGCAAATTGGGGAACAGAAGCAAATGATGCGGTAGTCACGCAGATGGAAAATGCCTGACGAAATGAAGACTTGAGAAGAGCCAATGGGACAGTTTAGGGAGCATCATAAGGGGTTAGGAAGAGAGAGAGCAGGTGAGAACGTTGCAGGTGACTGGTAAGCTAGAAGGTGAGGAGCACCAGAGGTAGAACAAGGAAACACAAATCTGAAGCGGAGCAGGGTAGAGGTGCCAGGAGCAAATGGTAATGGGTGCAGTCGCCAGACTAGGGGTAGAGGTAGCACAGGTGAGGACGGTAGAAGGGTCATAAATGGAGAAGGGATGCTGTTGTGAGGAGCAAAAGGCCCAAAAGAAAAACCAGTGGAGCATGGGACAAGGGCAAGAATGGGGACAGCGGTTCAGAAGGCAGAGCAGCAGGGAGAAGGGGGAGGAGTACCAGGCAGGAGATAGCAGGGGCAGACAAGGAGAGCCGGTGGAGAGAGGGCAGGACAGGGAAGGAGTTTAGTTGTACAATGTGTAGATGTAGCCAGAAATGTCTCACTGTATCCTGTTATTGCCAACACCCATGACATGGATGCCGGGGAAGACAAAAGACATGCACTAAGCGGCAAGTGAAGCAAATGGGTCATGTGTACACAAGGTTCCAAGCTGTAAATAGCCAAGCCATAAAAGAAATGTGAAATCAAGCAGTACTGTACAGTAGCAAATGAAAGTTGCATAGGCAATCTGGAGCACCAGTCTGAGCACTAGTAAGTCACTGTGCAGAGGCTACACAGTCAGGTTAAACAGAAGCCCAGGAGCATGGAGACAGGAGAAACAGGAATGTAGAGAACCTGTGGCTGAGCACTGGCAACTCACCAGGACAGGTCCGTACACAACTGGGGAAAGAAGCCTGCAGTGGGGAATCAGACAGGAGAGGTGACGGCCAAAGACTGAGCATCAGGATTGACACTGAAAGCCTTCACCCCTGATGGCTGCAAATGGAGACAGACTGCAAACATTCCCAAATCTGCAGTACATGGAATGCAGCCAGTTGTAGAGCAGAATGTAAAGCAGAAAATGCGTGAAGTACTTAAGAGGCCCAAAGGAGGAGAAACTGAGACACAAGCATCTTCCCCCACAGCATCAAGCCAGAAAGTCACATGACAGGGCAGGGAAGGGCTAGTGGGTATGATGTTGCACCCAGAAGAGAAGCTGGGGCAGTCGCTAAAGATGGGGAAAACAGATTACTGAGGGAAAGGGAAGGCACAGCAGGAACAGAAAGAGATGTAGTGCAGAACAGCACACCTGTTGTAGGCAAGCAGTCCATATTGAAAAGAAATACAAAACAAATGGAAGGATCACACAGGGCACAGACTAGTGGCAGGTACTCGCTTCCAGCAGCCGCAGGGGAGAGAAGGCAGGTACAGTAGTGAGCAGTTTGGAAGGAGAAAGAGAAGTACCTGGCATGTACTGCAGTCAGTGGATAGGAACTGGTCATAACAGTAGAGTAGGTTGAAGTGGAGGGTCTGGGGCAGGGAAGGGAAAAATGGAAGCAAAAGGGCAAAATACGGTCACCAGGTGGAGAAGGAGACAAGGGAAGGAAAGAGGGGGCAAAGAAGAAAGGGAGAGAGGTGTTGAGCACAGGAAAGAAAAGTGCAGGAGCAGAATGGGAGGCTCAGCCACAAGCCGCTGCAGGAGCCCAGAGCGCTGCTGTCACAATGCACTTAAGCAGAGAACTGCCAAGGGAGGCTGGCCTTTGTAGGGGAAGTGGGAAGAGCTATTCCCCCACATTGAACCTTGGGCTATAACCCTCCCATTAAAATTAACAAATTAATGGCACAAGTCATAAATAGAATAACAGAAAGGAAATCATCAGTAACAAGGCCGTAATTCCATCGAGGGATTCTGGTGTCTTGACCATGAATGAGAGAAAAGTTTAAGTGGATTATGATGTTACCAGAATCCCAAGATGGAATGACAAGCCTAGTTATTGCTGGTTTCCTATCTGTTTTTTTTTTCATAATATATGGAACACTCCAAACATCCCATCTCATAATACCAGTGATCTGTCAGAACAATATTATTATGATTGATGTCAGAGTGATGATGGTATTATGAGTTTTTTTCATGTCACTGATTCCCAATGGGAAAACATGACATCCATAGATTACAATATATATGCATCTACCATGGATCACCCCAGAACTCTTGGCATGCCATAGTGCCAGAGACAAAGCTTGGAAAAAACATAAAATCTCCAAACTCATACAGGATTATGAGACATACCACTTTCTGAGAAGCCAGTGCACTAAAGCTACTCACCTAGCTAAAGCTGACTATTTCTGCTCCACCTTTTAGACTAACATTAATTAACCATCCAAATTCTGGAAGGTCCTTCTCTCCCTTTTCTCCCAACCCCTTCCTCACCACCCACTCCTCTCCTAAATGTCAACAAAACTCTCATCACAGACCACTTGGGTGTTGCTACTGCATTTAATTCTTATTTCACCTTCTGTGCCTCTGCTCTCCTATCCACACTACCATCTCCCCCAATTGTTGATACCCCCACCATACTTATCTTCACCACCACCCTTCCTTCTCCTTCACTGAAAAGACCCCCTCTGACATACTTGCAGCCTTGTATGTTCTCAACCCTTCCAAAGCCAGCTCACCTGACAGTTTGATTCCTAAACTGTTGTATCTATCTGCCCCTGCAATCGCTCTTCCTCTATCTGAACTTTTCAACCTTTCCTTCATAACTGCTACCATCCCCTCTGTCTGGAAACATGCCGTTCTTCTTCCTCTTCCAAAGGCTGGTGATCATTCCACCCCTGCCATTTACCATCCCATATCGCGTCTCCCTACTCTGGCTAAGCTTCAGGAACATCTGGTTCTTTCACAAGTCTCTACTTACCTCTCCAACATTAACTTTTTCACTCCGTTCCAATCTGGATTCTGGAAGAGCCACTCCACTACCACTTCCCTGATTAGACTCAATGACTCTATCCTCTCAGGGCTGGATTGTGGTCAAATCAGCCATTTTTGTTGACCTAGCTAAGGCTTTCGACACTGTCTCCCACATCCAACTCATAAACACTCTTTCCAAGGCTTGCCTCTCTGACTCTGCCACAGATTGGTTCAGAGCCTATCTGGAAGGTAGGACTCAGTCTGTCAAAACTGGTGACTCCATATCCCCTTCCCATCCCATTAACACTGGTGTCCCACAGGGATCTGTCCTGGGCCAAATCCTCATCTCCACCTTTCTAAATGACCTCCCCTCTGCCTGTTCATCCACTGCAGTCCATATGTATGTGGATGACATGGTCCTTTTCACCTCAGGCCAGTTCCCAGATGACATGGCTACCAGGTTACAGCATGACTTCAACCAAGTTCAGCTCTGGTTTAGCTCCCATCAACTGTCCCTCAATGCTAAGAAGACTGTCTTAATGACCTTTGACACAAGGAAGAGACTGTCTAGGCTCTCTTTATTGCTATCCTTCCACACCCTTGATGGGACAATCCTCAAGAACACCTCCTCCTTTAGGTACCTTGGGGTGTAGCTTGACTGACACCTCAGCTTCTCTGACCATGTTGATGCCATCCTCAAAAAGCTACACCCCAAGCTTGGCACACTATACAGGCCAAGCTTGGGGAGTCAGTGCCTTGACTGACACCTCAACATTTCTGGCCATGTTGATGCCATCCTCAAAAAGCTATGCCACAAGCTAGGCACACTATACAGGAACCATAGCTGCCTCCTGCTACTGGCAAGGTATGAACCTATCCAGAAAATGGTATTACCTATTTTTGACTACTGTGATGTAGTCTACAGTGCTGCTTCCAAGTCTTCCCTATCCATATTGGACTCTCTTTTTAACCCCTTCTGTTGTTTTGCTCTGGATGCCTTCCCTCTCACTCATCACTGCAATATTTACCTCTCCCTTGCTTTCTCATCTCTAGAAAATCGACACCACCTCCATTGCACTAAATTTACGTCAAAGCTTTGGTTCGAATCATTTCCTCCATATCTAGCCTCTTCGCTACCCCCTCTCCTCTCCCTTAGATCCTATGACTCTCAACTAATGGTAGTCCCTCGTCGGTCAACTACTGTTGGTCATATGGCCTTCTCACTGCTTCCCCAATATATGGAATGTTCTTTCACAACAGATCCACCATTCATCTTCTCCCCACTCCATCTTCTTGGCACTTTACAACTTCCGCTCAATAAATTGTACTTGTGGTTAAACCACCTTTCCACCTTATCCATGCTCACCTAACCACTTTTACCCACTACCTATGCCTCCTGGTTATCTGTCCCACCTGTTCCCTCCCTCCACTCCCTCCCTCCCTTCCTTTTACCATAATTTCCTAATCCACTTCCCCTTCATAGCCAACAAATGCACTATTCGCACCTTGGGGTACTCACTTGCAAGCATTCTAGCACTTACTAGTCCTCTAGTTCATCAATGTACATAAATCCTAATGCCTTTTTTCAGCTGTTGGTCTGGCATTTTTCTTTGTCAGTCTGCTGTAATCTATCTCTACTATTGCATGTCAAGATATACAGTACCCTGTACTATCTTGTTGTATATTATATCAGCTCCCAACATCTCTTTTCCCCCAGGACGCACCACGAGAGGAGCAGCCTGTTGTTCAGTGTGTCTTTCCTGGTGAAACTTTTCAATAAGTAAATAAACAATAGTGTCATGACTGGGAAATAAAGTGGTTCACACATAATATTGTTGTTCTCTTAGATTGTGACCCTGAATTTTCAAGATAGCATTTTTATTACCCTAGCACATGAACAGGACAGGTGTCATTTATAAAATACCACTGGAAATGTGACTTTTGCATAATGACCACAATAACAGGTTTTGGAGGAGGATTTGAAAATGACACCTGCCATGTTTATGAGATCAGGTGAGAAAATTAAATAAATGTCAACATTTGTTCATAACTTTGTTGTTTTTGTTTTAGTTTTTGACCCCAAATTTTCAGTCTTTTTATGACCCCACCTCATGAACATGACGTGTCATTTATGAAATCCTGGCCAAAATATCATTTAGTGATATGAGTGTGAAATGATGTTTTGGGCAGGATTTGGAAAATGACCTGGTCCAAGACAAAACTCAGCTCTGGGGCAGTTTCAGATTGTGGGTGCACTTCTTTTTTTTAATTGTTTATTTATGATTTTTTTCAGATAAAAATCAGCAATGAGGTACATATGGAAATATACAGAGTGTGCACATAGCTTAATTAAAACAGCATATCTAAATGACTCCCTAAGGGTTACAGCCAATAAAAATAAACAGAAGTGCAATTTGATGGTGGACAATATCATACATAGTGCAAATAGGTAAATTATCAATTCAGAGACATGTCCATTATTCCTGTATAGGCAAGTGCTAAATGTCCAATTGTCCGGCTGAGTCCATATGATGAGTGGGCGTTTCTTAATTTCTCTCTTGTAAATAGTTAAATAGATTTTCAAGGAACAAAAGAAGGGTCCAAAGGTGTTATATAAAATACCCATTTTCTCCATCTCAATTCAGATAGATCTACCCTATCTCCAGAACTGGCAATTAACCGTTCTAAGGTATAAATCTCTTTAAGTGTCCCATGCCAATCCTGTAATGTAGGGGGAGAGTCTCTGCCACATCTCCTGGTACTGACTTTCTTTGCTACTAGTATATAAGTTGTCAATAAGGAGCCTTTTTGAATGTGTAAGCCCTCTGGTGGGATTGACAAAAGGATCAGTTCTGGGGTCAAAACCGCTTCTTCTCCAACTAATTCAACCAGGGCCTGTGATATCAGGCACCAGAACTCTCTCACAGCTGGACAGGACCAAAATACATGGGTATGACCCGCTTGTTGTCCCACATTTCCTCCAGCATTCCGCTATGGCATTAGTTGTAAATTTAGACAGTTTAGCACAAGAGTAAAAAAATCTGTTTCTGGTCTTCCATGCAAACTCCCTCCAATAAAGTGCATTTAAAAAGCCCAGAGTAAGCTTAGTATATTTTTCCCATTCATCTATTTGGATTGGCATGAGAAGCTCTCTATTTCAAGCTTCTAATATACCTCTAGTAGATTCTGTAGTCATTTCCTGAAGACTCTTATAAAGTAATCCTATGAAATGTGACCAAATATGGCCTCCTTTAGCAGTTATAGCCAGATGCAACAACAGGGGGAAGGGTTTAGACAAGAAACCTGTGTTAATCGCTCTCTGTCCTATTAATTCTTTAAGTTGTATGTACAGCTGATGATCTTGTGGATTGGACCTATAGCATTCCTGTAAATTCTGGAAAGGTGATTACCCCCATCGCATCTGTAATTTTATAAATTGATGTAAGACCTTTATTAGCTCAGATCTGCAAGGTTTGTTTCTCTTGTGGTGAAAGGGGGTTTATCAGTGTTACAAGTGAATTCAAGTGGGATAAAGTGTATTTTAAATCTGGAGAATTTTTAAGTTTTTGCCAAACCTGAAGTGTAGATTGTGCTCCTATATAATATGACTTATCTGTTTTATGGGGTTTACTGTTAGAGGAAAGCAGAACTGAAAGATCCTGGAAAGGGGTCAGGGATATTTCCAGTCTTTTAAAAGGAATGTCATAGTTTGGGTTGCACCAACTGAGGATTCGGGCTAACACTGTAGCTTGAGCATATTTATGGAGATCAGATAGATTCCAACCTCCCCTTCCCTTAGGAAGTTGTAGGATTGACCACTTTATTCTAGGTCTCTTACCCAGCCAGACAAACCTAGCCAGAGATCTATTCCAGGAAATAAAATACATCTGTGAAGGAAATTCTGGGATTGTGGAGAATAGGTATAACAGGTGGGGTAGAATGTTCTTTAACCAATAAGGCATGACCAGGAGTTAGAGTAACAGTCTGTTAATCACCCCCTAGGGGTGTAATGTGGCACGAGGCACAGCCGGGTGCCATATTGCCCCTAGGGGGCGACTGACTGTTGCTTAACTCCTGGAGAGTGCCTTATTGCTATTATAAAAAATGGCTCCAAAAGAAATGTGTTAAAAGTATACTTTTTGAATGTTTTCCTCATTTAGAGGGAGATTTTTAATAAAATAGTTCTTCCACCAACAGTTTAAGAATGCTAGTTCAAAATCAGAATGCATCATTCCACACATTCAGCAATGCTAGAGGATGGAATGATGACAGGAAGAATCCATGTGCCATGGTGATCAGGCTGTACATGACAGTATAATACATATTAAATCTGTTCTGGAATAAAAAGGCAGATGGAGTTGAGGCCATCTATGAAGGTCTAGCTCTATTTCTTGGGTAAGAGGTTCATAATTAAGCAGTATAGTATTAGAAATCTGTTGCAGTAACTGTATACCTAGATATTTTATTTTAGTCTTATTCCATATAAGGGGTAGGTGTGCTTTAAGGTTTGGGGAGGGTGAGAAATAGAAAGTGAATATTTCCGTTTTAGTGAGATTTGTCTTATATCCGGAGACTTTGGAGATTTGGTCCAGGACAGTCCACAAAGCTGGAAGGGAGGTGTCAGGGTTAGTGATAGTAAGAAGGACGTCATCTGCATATAAGGTAAGTTTCCAAGATTGATTCCCTATTAGAACCCGCAAGATCTCTCTATTATTTCTAATTGTGATAGCTAAAGGTTCAATATATAAAGCAAAAAGGAGTGGGGAAAGGGGGCAACCGTGCCTCGTGCCTCTTTCTAATGAGATGGATGTGGATACTCCATTAATTTTAATATAGGCCCTAGGAGAGGAATAAATGTGTCTCAACCAATCTATTTAATTCATTCGGAAAATCAAAAGCCGCCAAGACCTGCCATAGGTAACTCCAAGAGACCTTATCAAATGCCTGATAGGTGTCTAGGCTCACTAGGGTCACTGATGTCTTTGATCTAGTGAGGTAATCCATTATATGAAATGTTCTTTGAACATTATCAGCAGTTTGCCTCTTCTGGAGGAATCCAGCCTGATCGGCATGTATCAGACCAGGGAGGCTTGCTTCCAGTCGACTAGACCATATTGACATATAAAATTTATGATCACTATTCAGGACTGATATGGGTCTAAAAGAGACAGGTGAAGTTGGGTCTTTCCCAGGTTTTAGAATAGCTGAAATAGCAGCATAGGACCATGAAGGGGGAGGGTTTAGACCTTGTTGTACTTCCATGAATGCTTGCTGCATGGGTTGAAGTAATTTAACTTGAAATGTTTTGTACTACTCTGCTCCAAACCCATCTGGTCCAGGGCATTTTAGAGTTTTAGATTTACTAATGGTTAGTTTTAATTCTCTAGCGGAGATTAGGGACAGTAGAGAAGTGCTGAGCTGTGGTCAGTTTGTGGAAGGTGAGAGGGTAAAGGAAATGGTGGATTGTATCCTCTGATGGAGGATTTTGGTATGCATACAGCATCTCATAATATGCCTGGAAAGTTTTCATGATTTGTGATCCCTTGTATTGGAAATGCCCTGTTTGAGGATCCCTAATACCTGCAATGGTCACCGACTGTCTGAATACTCTAGTTCTTTTTGCCAAATTTCTGGTTCCCCTTGCACCTCCCTCAAAATAATTTCTTTAAGTATAAGAAAGACATCTGTACCTTGTAATCTAATATCCCTTGGAGTTCTGATTGTACCTTTCTGATTTCTTCCTGAATTACCCTCTCCCCCCAGTACGTCTCTCCTGAAGATCTCAAAGCAATTTCTGTAGTTGTGTATACCTTGCCTCTCTGCTAATTTTTATGTGAAGAGTAGGATATAATTTATTCTCGTAGCACAGCTTTAAGTGTGTCCCATAAAAGAGCAGCAGATGTATTTGGATTAGTATTTTCAGTTAGAATCTGAGTAATCCGATCCCCTACTTTCGTTTTAAATTCAGTAACTTTTCATAAGGCTAGATTTAGCCGCCATAAGGCCATTTCATGCTTTTTACCTAAATCCGCTTTTAAAAGAAGTGGATTATGGTCTGAAAGCTGCCATGCCATCAGAGAAACATCATGTACTCTCTCTTTCTCTATATGCTCCGTAGTTATAAAGAAGTAATCAATTCTGGAAGAGGAATGATATCTTGGAGAGAAGTAGGTATATCCCTTTATAGAAGGAAATAAATGGCGCCAAATGTCTGTAAGGCCTAATCCTGGAAGTTGTGCTTTAAGGAGTTTCTGAATTGGGGAGGTTCTATGCACACTTGGGGTGGATGAATCTATACTGGGAGAAATGATAATATTGAAATCTCTCTTTCATTGAAAACGAGCTTTGCTCAATTGAATGCATCCTTTATTCTTGAATGAATAAAAAATTATTTACTACTACTACTACTACCACCTATCAGCATGAGACCCCTCTGCATCTCAAGAAGTCTGTTAATGAACTTTCTAAGTAATAATGGGGGTGTTCCTGGAGGGAGGTACACACTTGCCAGTGTTACCTCAGTTTCAAACATACGTCTCTGCACTACGATAAAGTGTCCATTCTGATCAGAGCAGGTTTTCACTACCTGAAAGGGAATAGAGGACGGGATGAGGATTGCTACTCCTCTTCATTTCCCTGTAGTGCTGGAGGAAGAGTAAACTGTATATCTTCCTCCCATCACCAAATTAGTATGTTCGGCCTAGGATGGATGAGTCTCCTACAGACAGATGCAGTCTGCCTTCAACCTGCATAGGTATTGCTGAACCCTACCTCTCTTTATAGGATGACTTATCCCATTTATATTTAGTGATATTATTTTTGCTAAATCTGTCTGCATTGCAGAGAAACAATAGTGATACCATTATGAGAAACGAACTCCCCCCTCCTACCCTCTAACAACTCATATTTAAGAGGCCATAACCATATATTGAATTTCCAGTCTGATACCAAACTATATTGCATTAGGATAGTATTATAATTATCTTGCAGCCCTGGAAATATGGCACATTTTGCAATCCAGATAGTATTACACCAAGAGTTAAGAATATTGTACCTCATGTCAAATTGAACAACATTATTCTGGCGCTCAAACGATGGAGTGCATAAATTTTTAAAACATATACATAAAACCATGATTACTTCATGATACATCTTCATAGTATTGAAGCTATAAACTGTAGCTGTAACTGAGTGTATCAGGTCATGACTCTTACTCCTGTGGACTTCCAAATATGGGGATAGGGATTTGCACCTATAGGGGTTCAAACAGTGCATTTCCTAGTAGGTGTTAACCATCCCTTGTTATGAAGGTAATCCCAGTCCTGCTGTATCTGGCGCCTCCATGGGTACAGCATGCTGTTCCCAAAAGAAAAGGAGAAACTGAAAAGGGAAGCTTAAAAAAAAAAACAAGGTAAAGCCTCTGTGACATCTGGCAATTCAAAACAGCTTTACTTCCCTGGCTCCCTCAAGCTATATTCCAATTTAGCTTTACATAACTGTAAATCAGCATGAGATTCCAAGACCTAATATTTTTTGTGCATCTCTATAGATTGAGGCAAGATTGTTCTCCCCCCCCAACCTCATATTTTTCTTCTTGTCTATTATCCAAAAAGAGAGAGAAAAACAAATACAGTGAGTGGTTAATAAGATTATCCACCATGCCGCGGGTGCACTTCTGAATGAGCTTGCCCAAGCTTGCATTCAAGACAACCAGTCAAAAGGATCAGATCGTGAGCAAATTCCATCAAACATGTGCTGGTTACAGCTTCACTAGGCTACCCACTCCTGCACTTTGCTCAGTAGTGTTTCCTAAGAGGGGTCCCCTTAGGAAGCACTATTGAGTGAAGTGCAGGGGCCGGTGGCCTAGAGAGGCTGTAACCTGCACATCTTTGATGAAGCATCACAGGACTGGTGCAAAACATTAGGTAAGTTAGCCAGTTCTGTTACCAGTGTCTAAGTCCAACTGCTGCTACAGGGCTTTGAAAATAATGAATTTGCACCGGTGTGTTTGCACAACTTATAATAAAGAAGCATTTAACTACTTGACCATGTCTACTGTACCATAAATGGGGGTGATGTTGTCTCTCTTTGAAATGCATGTAACCAGCACATGATTGCACGCAAATAAAACAGCACCTCATGACTTAAAAAATTGTGTGGTGAGTTTCCATCTACTTCTGAGGCTGAATGCTCTGATTCTTTTGGTCTAGTTTTTTTTTTAAAAAAAATGACACCTGCCGTGTTCATAAGGTGGGGCATAACAAGCGCTATGTTTAAAAGATGGGGTCAAAATATGGTAAAATAGCAAAGTTATAAGTAAACGCTGAAAAATTCGAAGATCTCTTCATAACTTTGTTGTTTCAACATTTTGACCAGATTTTCAACATAGTCTTTTTATGATCCTACCTTATTATCAAAACAAGTGGAATTTTAACACGATGTCCAAATGGTGATTTTGTGGAGTAACTGTGAAAACATGTCTTGAAGCATACTAACATACTAAAATGCCAGCAGAATAGGCCTAATGGTCTTTTGTGTCTGCTCATTTGGTCAGCCCCCACCCTGGGTGCTGACCTTGCTGTCCCCCTCACCTTCTCTGGCTTCTCCCTTCCCAGTTCCGAATATTCTTGCTGCATTGGATTTTGCTTCCAGAACCCTTCCCCTGTACCTGTCCCACCCCCTCTTGAACTCCTCCACTGTCTCTGCCTCCACCAGCCCCCTAGGCAGTGCATTCCATGACTCCACCACCCTCTCAGTGAAGTAGCACCTCCTCCTTTCTCCCCTGAATCTTCCCCCCCCCCAGCTTCCACCCAAGCAGATTTGAAAAATCACACCAGCCTTGTTCATGAGGTGAGGTAAAAAAAGGCTACATTGAAATTTCGGGGAAAAAAAGGTTGCAAAATGACAAAGCTATGAGTAAAAGTTCAAAATGCATTAAAAGCAATTAACTGACCTTGTTTTCCATCAGTTTGTGGTTGGTCACCATAGAGAAAGGAGTTTCACGGGTTATGAAAGAATTCTGCTGTTGGACCTCAGAGAGGTAAATGATGGTGGGGATGGTGGGGTGGTGGATCCCAAAAGGAGTCAGGGTGGGGTTACTGGGGAAGCTAGAAGACATTGATGGAGGTTTCTTCTTTACAGGTGTTTAAAAGACTTTTTTTTATTTACTGCTTTAATGTTGGTGGTTTGTTTGATACCATCCTGGGGCACCCCATCTAATACAGTGGTGGGAGGTGTTAGCCGGTACCATGAGTTGGGCACCCCAGTGTCATAAGTGTGCCATGGGGGTGTTTGTGTGTGTGTGGTTTGTTTTCCAGCATGGGGGTGGCCACCCCAGTGTTGGGTTCTTGTAATGCTGGGTAAGGCGGGGAAAATACCAAAGGTGGGATGAAGCATCCACCACCAGTTTTGTATTATAGCTGGATCAGGCCGGAGGAAGGATAATGGCAGCAGGCAGAATTAATAAGCACCCACTGCCAGTTTTATATTACAGCTGTGTCACGCTCGAGGGGTATACCGGCAGTAGGACTGAGCACCTGTCATCAGTTTTGTAAACGCATTGGGTTGGGTGGGAGGGAATACCAGTGGCAGGACTGAGTACCTGCCACTGTTTTTATAAATTAGTTGGGTTGGGCATGGTGGGATACGTGTGGCAAGGTTGAGCACCAGCCACAGGTTTAGTGCATATTGACATGGTGGCCTCAGATTGGAAAAGCTTTGGCCATTGTGCAACATCTCTGCTATTCACAGTACAGCAGAGAAATAAATGAGTGGACAGCACCAGTAAAGTGAAACAAACTGCACAGGAAACATTGCTGGTAGCATGTACTAGCAAATCCCACTTCAACCATGCATTTTCCAGTGTTGTGACTGGCCAAGCATTTCAAAAGGAAACTGCAGAGAGTGGGTGGAGAAAGGCAGAAAGTGGGCAGAACTTGGGAGGAGATTGAGTATTGTGAATCTGTGATGGGTAGAGGAGGAGGAGCACGCCCCCAAAAGCCCTATGACGGCACAGACTGATCCCAATATGTCTGAGTGCCTTTGGCAAGTTTTACATAAAAATAATACCAGTGTAGTGTCAATATGGGGCAGACATAGTCATTGATATCTCCGGACTGCTGGCATTTGCAGGTAAGCCCACACTTTCTTCAAAAGAGCTTGTCATGGACTGTTAAACTATCATTGGCATGGCTCATAAATGTTCCCCTTTAAGTGGCTACATATGAGCAGTTTTAAGTCAGTCCTGCTGTGCCAGTTTTCCAATATCTGTCAAGGTCAGAAGAACATCAAACAGTTTGAGATAAGGAAACAAGAAAGAGTGAGATTTTAAATAGTCCCATTGAAATGAGCTATGTTTTTTTTCACATACTGTGAAGAGCAAGGCATCCTTTGAATAGCATTGCTAATATTTTGATTTTAGTCATACAGTTGTAAATGAATGAATCTGGCTCCAAAGGTGTAAGACTTGACAGTGGTTACTGTTATAGATTCAAGACCCTTGCAGTTCTGCTATTTTAAAAGGGCAAAACAATAACTATACTTTTTAGATATTTTATCTTTTTTTGCAGTTGTGTGATTGCAGGTACAATAAGCAGTATAGTAACTGCATGCATGTGCAAGCAACGTTGTGCACTCAGTGTTTCCCATCAAAATGTTACACTTCCTCAGGGACCCCCCCAACCCCTGAGAAAATGTCAGCTCTTGAGGAAATGTTATGTTTAACTCTGAGATAAAACTGCCCACATCCACCTGCTGTGTGCAGCTAATAAGGTAGTACTCAGACTATTGCTTCACCATGCCAGTGAGTCCTATATAATGCCTCAGGAAATCCAACAGCACCATATGGTTCACTGTATCAAATGCCAAAGAGATAGCAAGAAGAATTAAGATGGACCATTGCCCTTTGCCTCTCATCGATCTTGGTTCAAGTATTCTATACAGGGAGACCAACTATGGTCAAATTTAGCTAGGGACCCTCTTATCCTATTTTGAACTCATTCAAAGGAAACTTGTTTTGAGATATTTGCCTCCCATTCCTGAAGTTCAAGGGATCTGGTTGCCTCCAGTGCATCAGGACCTGTCTTTTGGCTTCTAGAGCCTGCCATAGTATAGACTAGGGGTTTGAATGATACTATTGGGCCTGTTAGGTAGCTACGATCCCCAATGACCCAGGATTCAGAGGCTTGTGTGGTCGGTATGACCAGTATGGCCTCCGACTTCTTTCCAGTCTCCATCCAATAACTGGTAAGGCCAGCCCAAGACCATACAGTATGATGTGTCCTATACCTCCACCCACTGCCTGGCATCTCCAACAGCTGCTGGGGATCTGAACTCACAATCATTGGAGGTTTCACTGTGGTTCTATGCCTCCTGATTAGGATTTTCTTTTGGGTCAGTTGATATCTGGGGTTTGTGGAACCCTGGTGCTCCAACTGCCAATAAGTATCCCACACTTCAGATAGGATCCTGATTTGTAGGCCCTCTCCCATTTCTTCCTATGGGGTCCCATTAAGGAAGATGGAGTTGCTGAATTGACTTGTATGTTAAACCCCCACATTTATGGATATGCCTTGTACACTTATCTATCAGCAAATACATCTCATCAGGTCAGTGCATGTAATGATCTCCTAATCGAGGATGAAACATGTGCTGCAGCAGTACATATCATCAGTGATAGGAAACCGGTAGGTGATACTACTGCTGTAACTGATAGACAGACTTCAGAGTCTTGGTAAGGGGGCATAATAAGTGATCTGGGTATACAATCCCCTTTTTTCACAGGACTTGCATCAACCAAGTGAGCAAGAGAAGAAAGAGATCAGTATGGTCCATGAAAGAGGTGGCTGAAAGGTAAAGGCCAAAAGAGTAGCATTCAGAATGTATAAGGAGACACAGAGGGAGGAGGATAGGGAGGTGTATCCGGAGAAACAGAGTGAAAGCAGTAAGGAGTGTGAAGGCACAAACTGAAGAGAATGAAATAATTTTTTTAAGAGCAATTGATACTTTTTTTTAAATATTAGGGCTTGGAAGTAATGTGTCTGCTTCTGGAATAAAAAAATCTCTATGGGGACGAGTATAACTGAATTTTTGCTTTTGGAAGCCTGTGCTGATCCTGCAGACAGTTTTATTTGAATTAGACATTTTTATGTCTTTTAGACATCTGACTTTGACAAGTGCCTCCTAACCATGCTCAGAACTACAGAAGATTAGTGAAGTGTTGCACCCTTTTTGCACTTTATAATTATTAATTTTTCACTGTTTGAATTTTTCCCAAATCCAGTACATGTATAAATTAAAAATAGATAATCATATTGTAGATAGCACTCATCAAAACCCCAAATATTTGATTGGACGGTATTACTATCATTTGGATTTTTAGATGGGGAATATTTATGAGGCTAACAATATTTGTATTATCTTGTTGGAATTAGAGTATGTGGAAACTGTGCTTGGACTAATGGCTGTAACTGCTTTTTTATGTTGGTATGCACGTGAGTAAGCAACATCTTGCGGTAGTAGCACTTTCAGAAGTGTGTCAGTGTTGTGACCAATGCAGGGGACGCTTTAGTGGGTGTGTCCCTCAGCCGTCAATCATTGAACATGCTGGCGATGACAGCAGTTTCAAAGACAGCCAGAGAGCTGAAAGAAATCTGCCGCTCCAACGAGGTGTAGTCTCTTCTTTGAAGCATCAGATGACAAGGCTACATTACATGCCTTGCCTGGTGAAACATTCCAATATCTATGGTGGGCGGCACACAATCCCCACAAAGCTGACATCAGAGACGCCCAGTTCCTCTGTTGGCATGTTCCCCTCCCCAGTTCAATTTGTCTGCTGACGGGGGTGCCCAATTCCCATCGGCATCATGTCCCCCCCACACACACACTTTCTTTGCCGACGAGGGATGCCCAATCCCCAGTGTTATGTCCCCCTCCAAAACTCATGGCACACTGGGAGATCACCCCAGTGTGCTCAAAATCATTTTTTTTTTACCTGTAAATAAAGAAAACCTTCCCCAAAGTCTGTTTTTTTTACCTGTTAAAAAGACCCTAAATAAGCCCAGCCACACTCCCTCCCAACCCGCACCCACCCTCTGTGGACCCCACCTCCTAGCACTCACCCTCACCCATACTTACCTCTGGAGGGCTGGCACTGTGATTTTCTGTGGCACAGGAACACGTTTGAACTCTTCAAAAGCCAACCGGAAACTGAACAAAATACAGTAAGCTTTAAAATGGCTGGCAACGGGGGGGTTCAACATAGGTGGATATCTCAATCATTTTGGGAAATTTTGTAATCCAGATTTTCAACATGGGGGTCTTGGGACCCCACCTCATGAACACATGCACTGTCATCTAGTTACTCGGTCCCAAAAGGTGATTTCGCGGTCACTGCACATAATCGCCTTTTGGGACCGAGTAATGAAATTACAGTGTCACCGTTCATGAAGTGGGGGTCCCAAAAAGTCCATGTTGCAAATTTGGTGAAAGAATTCCAAAAAATGACTGCGTTATGAGCATGCATTGCGCAGTCTCCACGCAAGCTCGTAACTTTGACAATTTTTAATATTTTCACTCCAGATTTACATCGTCATTTCTTCACATCTCCTTATGAACAGTATAGCTGTCATTTTTCACATCCTGCCCAAAATGTGTTTTTGCACCTGCGGCGCACAATGAAGCAGTCACTGTGGGAAATCAACTTTTGGGACAGATTAACAAAATCACAGTACCACTGTTCATGAATATTTGCAGCCTCCTTAAGAAGGCTGCTGCATTCCAATGCTGGGTTACTCTGCACCAACCAGACATTGCTGCACTCATTGAAACCAGGTTATCCAACTCCACCCCCGACTCCTTCATCCCACTCCCTGGTTACACCCTTTTCAGGGAAGATCAGGTGGATAAGCGTGGAGGTGATTGTGCTGTCTATATGTGTGACTCCCTCCTTGGGCATGCACTTCCACCACCCAAGCTTGATAATGGGGCACAAGCCCTCATGCTAAAAATCTCCCCCAACCCTGGTAAGGGCCCACTCTTTCTCACCGTTGCCTATATTCCCCCCAAAAAGCAAGACCTCACAATTCAGGCGCTTGCTGACTACCTCTCTGGCCTACTGCCCAAAATGGCCCAGATAATTGTTGGTGACCAGAATATCAACTGGCTCTCTGAAGCGGCCTCCGAAACCAGAGATATCTTTGCCGCCCTTGACATGTCTCAGCTTGCCACCACCCCAACTAGATTCAACCCCTCTACTGGCACCAGCACCCTCCTGGACATCACCATTACCAACCTCCCCCAGAGGGTGCTCAATATCAGTGTACTTCCCAACTCACTTAGTGACCACTCCCCGGTCGTATTCTCTTGGTCCGCTACCAACAGCAAACCTGCACCACAAACCACCCAGTGACGCTGCCTACTCCTAGGCTGCCTGCATAACCTCAAACTACCTCTCACAACTGGATAGGTTCCCAATCAGGCTTGCACCATCCATGAATGAGGCACTGGATTTTTTCACTAGTACTTTTAACACTGCCTGTGACCTCAATGTCCCCTTCACTAGAAATCACACCAAAAAGCAAAGCATGCCCTGGGTTACCCCCTCCCTCCTTCACAAATTTAAAATGAGAGACAACCTATGGCACATTGCCATGGAATCTGGCAAGCCAGATGATAGGCAAGCGTACAATGTCGAGTGCAATAAGTGTACTTGGGCCATTTGACAGGCCAAAGCCCAGTACTACCAATCCGCTTTTGTCTCCTCCTGGGGTTCGGCTAGGAACTTTTTGGATAATGTGAAAGAGCTGAATAGGAAATCCCGCTTCCCACCCCCCTCTCAACTCTCCTTTAATTGAACTGTCTGCTCTGACCCCATTGGCATTGCAGACTGCCTTAACCACACTTTCTCAGACCTGAGTTCAGTCCTGCCCAGTAACTTCATTGACCCCATCTCAGTAGCGCCCCTGCCCACTCTCCAGAGACCTCCTTTCTATCTAAGTACCATCTCCCCGATGGAGGCTAGACCCCTTCTGTAAAAAGCCGTTAGTAGTAACAACCCTGGTACCGATCTACTGGACACTAGGCTACTTCGTCTGACATTGGATGCTATCCTAGTCCCACTTACTGATCTGCTCAACCACTCTGTGTGCCTGTTGCAGTTCCCCAGCACATGGAAAACTGTCATCATCACTCCCATCCTAAAGGATGGCGATTGAGCGACCCCGGGTAACTAGCGACCTATCTCCTTCCTCCTTCCACTCTCTAAGGCCCTTGAAAAAGTAGTTGCCAACCAGCTCACCGAATACCTGGCCATGTACCACATCCTGTGCCCTGAACAGCATGGCTTTCATGCAGGTCACAGCACCACAACCATGCTACTTGAATTCTCCAACTTCCTGCACTCTGCTCTTGATGCCTGAAGTCCTGCCGGTGCCATGTTCATTGACCTCTCCAAGGCCTTTGACACAGTTTGCCATCCCCTACTGTTTGACTCCCTCAGATGCCTTAGTTTCTCCCCTGGCCCCCTTGCATGGTTCACCAGCTATCTCTCTGTCAGAACTCAGTGTGTAAAAATCAATAGCACCCTATCTGACACACGACCTGTCTGCTCTGGGGTTCCTCAGGGCTCCATTTTAGGCCCTCTCCTCTTCAGTCTCTACCTCAACTCCCTTCCCTCGGCCTGCCCAAGTAAGATCCTCCTCTATGCAGATGACGCTGTGCTCTTCGCCTCTGACCCCAACCCCAACACACTGCAGGCCACCCTCCAACAAGCTTTTGATAGAGCTGAGCATTGATTCACATCACGAAGGCTAGTCCTGAACCTAAAAATGGCCAAAGCTATGTTCTTCTCACATTGCCAAAGCAAAGCCAGTGGTGCCCCTCTCGTGATACTGCCTAGCACACTAAACCCCAATGAGCAGGTTTCCTCCTACAAGTATCTGAGCATTACCTTTGACTCAGCACTCTCCTTCCATTCCCATATCAATGCCCTTTCTGCTGCCACCGATGTCAGGATTGGACTGTTATACCACCACAGGGACTGCCTACCACAAGGGG
Source organism: Neoceratodus forsteri (assembly GCA_016271365.2). NCBI lineage: Eukaryota > Metazoa > Chordata > Ceratodontiformes > Ceratodontidae > Neoceratodus > Neoceratodus forsteri. The sequence continues at coordinate 673,308,868 of CM057452.1, forward strand.
CCCTTAGATTGGCAATCACCTCCTCTGTCCTGTTGCTAATCGACTATGGGCTGCCCATCTATGCTGCAGCTGACAACACTGCACTTGCAAGAATCCAGCTCTCTATAAACAAGACCTGTAGGCTAAAGCTGGGAGCCACAGGTTCAAAAGTTCAGAGCTTGAAAAACGGACCAGTGCGCTCACCATATGGGTCGTCAACCCAATAAATTCACAACATACAGTTTCAAAAAGTGGTCTAAGTGCTACTCAGCAAATAAGGAGGACACTTAAAACACAAAATTAGGTTTAAACTGCCAATATATTTTTTTGTGTAAGCAGTTTACCAAATTGCTATTCACCATGAGATACAGCAAAAACACGCCAGCCCCTGCGCTTCAGCTCGTAGCCTTCCTTAGCGGGCGTGGTGCAAAATTCAACAATCCACCTTTTTATTTGCAACAGGGACATGTAACATCACCATCTGTCACATACTAATAAATTACACAGTATATTTAAAGAGACATACAAAATTACAAAATAACCTTCCATTGTCAATATTTCACCACATTTCATATCATGTCTAGTTATGACCATCCAAATTCCATAACAAGCTGCAGAATCAATATCTTAGATAGATTAATTAAAATGCTGCTCTTAACTTAAATTTACATGGTTCTCACTTTATACTTTCTATGAACATTATGACATAATGGAAAAGGCTAATAGTTCCTCTTAAAAAAATATTGTTCTACAAAATCCCTCATTACTATTTACAGTCACTGAGGAAACCAATCAAACAACAAGATAAAGTGCTCATTATTTTATCAATGCATTTAAACTTTCCTTCTCAAACATCATGTTAAACAAATTTTTTTGTCATCTATTTGGGGAACAAACAGAAAAAATCTTCGGATGCCATGATTCTAATCCCACTCATGGCTTTCTAACCAGAAAGAAAGTTAGAAGTTAATCTGTAAACAAAAACAAAAAATATTTGTGATTATTAAAAATATGTCTATCTTATTAATTTATTCAAGATCAGTGCAACACTTAATCAGAAGCTAAACAAAATAAAAAATTTACAAAAATATAAATAAATAAAAAGAGGAATACTATATGGGGGGACAGAAGAGAGGGGAAGAGAAAGAGGGGGGAAAACAGAAGAAAAGGGAAAACATCATATGTTCTGAGCAAAGGCCAAAAAGAAAAGTGATTATAACTCTCAATGTGCACTCTTCTACTATTTTTTCTTTAGGTAAGGTTTTAAATCCCATGAATCATTCATTCCCTTGGGCTTAACTGTGTCTAATGAAAAAATCCAATAACTCTCCCTTTGTAGGAGAATATCTTGTCTATTACCTCCCCTTAATGGTTTTTTGACATGTTCAAGGCCCAAGCATTTCAGTGTGTCTGTTTTACCATCATGTGCCTCTTGAAAATGTCTCCCTTCTGGGGTATCTTGTTTTTGATTTATAATTGAGTGTACATGCTCCTGTAGTCTCTCTCTTTCATCATCCAAACTGTCTTTCCTATACAATATTTATGGCAACCACACCATAAAATATAAATCACAAAACTTTTTGAACATGTAATAAAATCCCTCACAATTACATGTTTCCCAGTGGTCTCTGATACAAATTCTTTCTTCGCATCCATATATTTACATATGTTGCAATTATGGCACTTGTAGACACCTGCTGGTTTCACAGGTAACCATGAAGATGGGCCTTGAACCTGTCCTTTAAATTGGCTATGCACCAATGTATCTCTAAGGGAAGCAGTTTTTCTAAATGTACTCCTAGGATGTTGCCCTACCACCCCCCCCTTAAAATAGTATCACTATGAAGTACCCCCCACGTTCTCCATACAACATTTCCTATCAGTCCTGAAACATTGTTATGTTCCATAGAAAAAGTTATTTTATCAGTTTCCATTCCAGTACAAATATCATTTCCATTCTTTCTACACACTAAAAGTTGATCCTGAGTTTTATTTTTTACTTTATGGAATGCCTGACGTAACACCTTCTCTGCGTATCCTCTTTCTTTAAATCTACACATGAATTCAACTGTTTGTCTCTCAAAATCCTCATCCTTGGTGCAGTTTCTCCTAATCCTGAGTAACTGCCCATAGGGTATTGAATTCTTCAGTTTTTTTAGGATGTGAACTTTTACTGTGCAATAATGAATTTGTGGCTGTGACTTTTCTATACCCTGCCGTAGATACTCCTCCTGTTTCACAATCTCCTATTAGGGTTATATCAAGAAAATCAATCTGTTTTCTATCTGCCTGGTGTGTGAAATGTGAATTCCAAGTATTCACATTCAACCATGAGATAAATTCCTTCACTTCACTTAGTTCTCCTTGATACACACACGCAATCATCTATAAACTACCCCATTTCTTGATTTTATCAAAATGTGAATTCAATGTTCCATCATACAGTACTTCCTGTTCCCACATACCCATAAATAAATTGGCGTAGGCTGGGGCCATTGAGCCCCCCATCACAGTGCCGCATTGTTGCCAGTAAAATTCACCATTAAATTCAAAAACATTTCTATTAAGTACAAACTGCAAAGCAGTTATAAGAAAATCAATAAGTGTCTGATCCCCATAATTCACTGCATTCAAAAAGTGTTGCACTGATCTAATACCATCTTCATGATGTATTGAAGTTTACAAGGCCTCAGCATCAATAGTTACCCACCAATATCCCTGCTGCCATTCAATACCTTTGAATTTTTTAACGGTGTTGCCTGTATCCTTTAAATAAGATGGAAGATTTTGCATACATGACTGTAAATATAACTCAATAAATTCACAAAGTGGCGATGTTAATGAACTAACCTCTGATACTATCGGTTTTCCAGGTGGATAATTTAAATTATTATGCACTTTAGGTATGGCATAAAAGGTTGGTGTCATTGGGTTTTCATTGTATATATATTTAAACTCACTTTCAGAAATAAGTGCATCTTTTAAGGCGACATCCAACAATTCAAACAATTCCTTCTTAATGGCATATGTAAGATTACTACATAATTTCTCATAACTATCTTGATCAACTAATAATTTATCCACCTTTTCTTTATAGGGCTTAGTATTCATGATCACCAAATTACCCCCTTTGTCAGCTGATTTTACTACCAGATTCTCATTTTTCATTATTTCATTAAGTGCTGATTTATGTATTTATTTATTTATTTATCAAGTCTAGGATTACAAATACCTTTGAGCCTTGGCTCTTTTACAAAGGTTCCATGTCAGAGAAATACAAATTATGAGGAATATCAAGACAGACATTACAACAATGTGGACATTGCAAACAGAGTACAGATTAATACAATTCAAGGGTAGCATTGTAACAAGGCAGTCAGTGGCATTTGTCAGAGAAAATAGACAACAGATAAGAAGTGCCAGAGTCATAGGGAGAGGGGAGAAGGAATGTAGGAAGGGTGGGGAGACAGTGAAAAGTGCAGCATTGGGTATACCAAGATGTGAGGGTAGAATCCAGTGAGGAGGGGAAGGGGGACAACTAGAGCAGAAAGGGAAGTGGAGAAACAAGGTTAAGTTGGGCAGTTACAGGAGCTGTTGGTAGTGAGATAGTCCTGGAGCCTAGTTTTAAACATACCAATTGTTGGGGCAGAGGAGATGGTTGGGCTGAGGCCATTGAACCAGAGTGGTGCTTGATAAGCAAAAGAGCGTTGTCCCTGTGAAGTGTGACAGTGGGGGACTTTCAGTAGCTGTAGCGTGGATCTCCTAAGGCACCATTTGTTAATTCGGTGTTGTAACAGAGTTGAGACCCCAGAAGGTGCAAGGCCAAGGTAGATTTTTTTCACCATGGAGCAGATGAGAAACTTTATGCGGTTTGATAGTTGGAGCCAGCCGGTCTGAGTGTACAGGTCACATGTGTGGGTGAGATGGTGAGCACCAGTGATGAGCTGACATGCTTTATTTAAGGCAGTTGAGAGGCGTCTAAGGGTTGTGGTTGTGGCCGAGCCATAAATGATGAGACCATAGTCTATTACAGAGATCACAGAGCTCAGGACTGCAACCTTCAAAGATTCTGGCGTGAGGTGTGGTCTGTGTTTGTAGAGGAGACCAAGCCGTGTATTAGCAGCTCTAGCTACATTATCTACATGAAGTCCATAGGAGCGATTAGGGTCAAGCTGTATTGCTAAGTATTTGAAGGACCCCATCTGATCTAGAGTGTTCCCCGGGTGGTGGAGATAGCCAAGTGGTGTAGTTTGTGTGGGTTATGAGAGCTGCAGAAGAGCATAGATTTGGTTTTCTTGTCATTGAGGACCAGTTTATGATTAAGAAACCATGTCTCTACAGAACGAAACCAAGTTGAAGGTTGTGTTGAAGAGTTGCAGGATCTTTGTGAGTGGAGAATACAACAGCATCATCAGCATATATACGATCTGCTCAGAGCAGTGGTAAGGGATGGAGTTTAAGAAAGGCTAAAAAGGGGCCCAGTATGGATCCCTGTGGGACACCAGCGAACAGGCAGGGTGTTAGAAGAGCATCCATAATTTTACTCTCTGTGACCGGTTTTCTAAGTAGCTTTTAAACCAGAGAGAAGAGTCAGGTGATAGCCCGGCATTCAGTAGTTGGTGTATTAGTAGTCCATGGTGTACTGTATCGAAGGCCTTGGAGAGGTCGTCGAAAATGGCCCCTGTGAGAAGGCCGTTGTCAAGGGATTTGTGCAAAGCTCCAGTGAACTCAGGAAGGGCTGTGGTGGTGCTGTGACCTTTCCGGAAGCCATGTTGTTGTGGACAAGGTATATTGTATTTACCCAAGTGGTCGGTAAGTTGATCAGCCACGATGCGCTCAAGTGCCTTAGAGAGTGGGGGCAGTATGGCGATAGGGCGATAATCTGAGTGATTCGTCTTGTCCCCACTTTTATGGACGGGTGTCACGGTGGCTGTTTTCCATAGGTCCAGAAATTTTCCACAGCTGAGAGAGGTTTAGGATTTTGTTAATGGATGAATTACCTCATTGAGGGTGAGCAACAGAAGCTTAAGGTCCAGGGTGTCGCTACTAGATCTAGATTTAGAGATAGCTGCAGTAATATAACGGCAAGCTTCATTCAGCCTTACTTCCCTGAAGTAGAAGAGGGGATGGTTAGACTGAGTGGCTGAGGTATTTGGGGAGTAGGCCCTGTTTTCGAAAAAGTCATGGGGTAAAACAGCACTAAGGTCTGAAAAAGCTGTGTTAAAGATGTTTGCGATCACCTTGGGGTCGAGGGTTGAGGATCCATCAACCATTAACATGGCTGGAGAGGTTTTTGGCTGCTTCCCTGTGACATCCTTGATATTGTCCCAGAAAGCACGACCATTTCCCAATGTATTAGTGAGAGCGTCTTTGTAATAGGAGGATTTCATTAGCCGTATGGCTTTTGTGCAGGCATTTTGTGCTTGTTTGTAATTTTGGATGTCCAATTGTTTGTCAGTGGCCCTGGCAACTGCCCAGAGGTGATCCCTTAGTTTCAGCTGTGAGAGAAGAGCCGTGGTGACCCATGGGTTAGAGAGAGATTTTGTTTTGCGCCTTTTAGCAGGGGCAAAGAGGTCATAGGCTTTGTCGAAAATTGAAATGAAGTGATCAAGACCCAAGTTAACATCTGTTGCTTCATAGATGGGTAGTCAGTCTTGTAGAAGCATGTATTGTTTGAGATGTGGAAGTTCTCCACAAGGAAGGCCTCTGCTAGCGATAATTTTGGGAGGGGACTTAAGGAATTTGTTAGACCATCCACACATGACTGGAGAGTGGTCACTGAGAGATATTTCACTTTTAGACAAATTCCCTCTATATTGTCTATTAATTTTTGCTAGAATCTCTTTAACTTGCTGTACAATAGTTCTTTCAAATACCATGATGTTATTATTTTGTACTGTTGGACAAAAATCTGACTTACATAATCATTTAAAGAAGCTGCCCCATGAGCTTTAAAGTCCTACTGATTTCCATCCTGTGTTAGACTATTTTTGTTTCTCTGTTCCTCTAATAATTCATTCAGAATATTATAATCCATTCCTTCCATCTCATTTTCTGGATTGTCCCTTAATAAGTCCTCTCTCAGGGCCTCCAATAAATAATCTAGATCTTCAGTCTTGGATATATTGGTGGTTTCCAAAAAGCCCATACTTGCTCTTTCTGCTTGATTTTTCTTTATCTCAAAAAAAATATTGTAACTTTATTTTTCTGAACAGCTTATGCAAGTCCACAAAAATGGTAAATTCATTAATCCTTGGGGTTGGTACAAAATTCAGTCCTTTACACAAAACTCTCTTTTGGATCTCTGTCAGTTGCTGGGTCGAGAAGTTGATTTCTTGTAGCTGGTTTTGTGGGCTGCTGGATGCAGTACCTTCTTTAAGTTCTTTACCCCTCCTTCCTCTTCTCCCTCTTCTTGTTTGTTTACTTCCCCCCTTCTGACTGATCTAAAAAAGGCTCTTCAGTTGTATTTTTGGTCAAGTCAATGGATACTGCCTTAGGCTGAGATACTTTTTTACTTGTCTCCTTCTGATCTTTATAATTTCTATTTCTACATCTCCCTCTAGATCTCCCCCTGCTGTATGATCTAGGGCGCTGCATATTATTCAATGATAGAAATGCTGTGCCAGATTCAGAAGGTTTATTGTCCCTTAACAATTTACTTTGTTTTTTTTTGTATAACTTCTTCTTCATGCTTTTGAATTTTATTCTTAAGTATTTTATCCAGCTGTTGAAATTCCTTATGTTGTTTAAATTTTGCAATCTTTTCATTTGCTGTTTTCAACTCAGTACTTAGTTCTTCATATTTTTCTGTGTCCTCTTTAATTGCTAACTTTGTGTATTCTATAGAGGCATTTTCAGAGATTGCTAACCATGCATCTTTATTTCTGAAATTCTCATTTCAACTTGATGGTGTTTTAATTACCCTAAGCCCCTTCGGCACTTGTCCTTTATCTAAATATGTTTCCAAGGTTGATATATTATAACTAATGTTAACTTCTTTTTTTAGAAGTCTTTCTATTTTTATGAAGGCTGACTTAATATCTCCTCCATTTGTGTTTTTTGAACCTGTACCCACTCCTTGACCTGGGCCACATAATCTTGCCTTTGTTAGCTCCTCCCATTGTTGCAAAGTGAGTGAATTCTCTAGGCTAAAGTTGTCCTCATGGGAACTAGTACTGGCCTGTTCATTCATTACTTGCTCTGTTTTGAGAGGAAATATAGTTCTTACTAATATTCTCTCACTTCTTTGCAAAGCTCTGAAAAAATGGAATCTTTTGCCACTCACAACCTCTCGCATATTCTTCAAACAGTTCTCTTTGATATTTATACTGGCCGGTCCACTCGTTTATACTCCATTAAAAAGAGACGATAATTTTCAAATATTCATTCAGTTCTGTGGGCCAATAAGCAATGTGTTTTTTATCCAGTCTCACATTATCTCTTATAAACAATGCTTTCTCGTATTCATACTAGCCAATTAAGGCATAAATAATTCTGTTTCAGGAGAGGCAATGGATTTTTAAATAATCTCTTGCTCCTGCAAAAAGCTGAAATTCTACTCCCAGTCTCTCAAATTTCTTTAAACAAAACTCTCCGATACTTATGCTGGCTTGCTCGCTCAGAGATTTTTGCAACTGAAGAGATTGTGATTATTCAAATGTCCGCTCACTCCTGTGAGCTATTCAACAATGCTTTGGCCTCCACAGTCTCTCACATTCTTCTTCAAACAATTCTCTGTGGCCTATTTTGCTCATGGATTACTCTGTTATAAAGAAAAGTTTTTTTAAATGTTGTAACAGTTGTAGCGGTACATTTTCACTCAGTCTTCTTACAGATACACCAAGCAATTCTCTCCAGTATTCAAAACAAGAAAAGCTCTCCTACATTCATTTATTTTTAAAGATTACTCCTGTAAGCAATTAAACAGGTGCTCCTCTTTTGCTCACAGTCATTCAAATTCCATACCTGTAAGTAATTAGAAAAAATATCTTCCACTTACGGTTCTGACCATTTTCTTCTGTTCCCCCATTCTTCGGTTTCAGATACTCTTCTGTGTCTCTTATAGTCTACTACTCATTAGTGAGTGAACAATTCAGACCACCCAATGAACTATTCCTTTCAATCCTTGACTGAAATTCTCACTCGGACATACAGCTCTTCACCTTGTTGCTTCTCCCTTGGTGTACAAGTTCCTCCAAATTGCTCGTCCTGTTGCTTGCTAATCCAAACCAGCTCTGTCACAGTTTACCAGGGCATAATAATACACAGGTTCAAAAGTTCAGGTTCCTAGGTGCACCCATACATGCCTGCTGTACTCCACCACCAACTTGCTCAACCTTGAAGAAAAAAACTGCCTTCTTGGGGTCACCACCTCCCTGCAGCATGCCTCCCCCTCAGTCTCCACCCACAGCACTGTCAGAACCTCCCTTATTGTCCCCAGGGTAAGGACCTCTATGGCCCAGAGATTCTTTTGCTATTGGGCTCCCTCCTGGTTCAATTCCCTCCCAGCCAACATAGCTGACTCCACTAAGCTCAGTCCTTTCAAGGTCTTGCTCAGAAGCCATCTGACAAGCACTTGCTGTTTCAACTGCACATAATCCCCCACCTGCCCCTTACCCTCACCCCTAGGCTGGGGCTGCCCTGTCTACTTTTACTGTATATGCCTGGGGTCACGGGCAACATCTGCTGACTAATATAATAAAATATCTCTGGTTGCTACCTAACGTGGTACTCGTGTACCTATATTATGACTACTGTGATCTACCTATTACCAAGCTTGTACCACCAGTGAATTCCTGTAACACTGGTTGCTTTTTTAATCTAAGCATTACGTACTGTACTGTTTTATTTGCTGTGATGTATTGCTTTCTTGACAAGGTGCCTTTGTAAATGAGTCTTTGACTCAAAAGTCTATAAACCGATGATCTAATAAATAAATAAAATAAATAAATAAATAAATAAATAAAGGGAGGTCCCAAAATGCCTATGTTGAAAATGTGGTTAAAAAAGTCCCCAAAATAATTGTGTTATAGGTGTGCGTTACGCAGTTTCTACACATGCTCGTGACTTCACCTATTTTTCCTATTTTCACTCCAAATTTTCAACAGTGCCATTTTTTATACCTCCTCATGAACAGTACAGTTACCATTTTTCACATCCTGCCCAAAATGTGTTTTCAGACCTGTGACACCAAATGGCGCAGTCGCTGTTCAAAATCACCTTTTGGCTAACGAACAGATAGTGCCACTGTTCATGAGGTGGGGCACAAAAAGCCCATGTTGAAAATTTCAAGTGAAAATACCAGCAAACACCAGGGGCATTAGGCTTTCCAACCATAATGCCCCACCCTGTAGAGACTGACAGGCATCAGGGCTGTGACTTGGGATTGTCAGCTGTAATGCTCATGCCATTCCACCCCCACCCTGCAGCCAGTGACAGGCATTGAGGTGTGCATTGGAGTCTTCAGCCCCAAAGTTCACCCCATTCTCCCATACTGCACCCATCTCAGCATATTTCCTTATGGAATGGTGTGCGCGCAAGGCCCAAAGACCCCAAGACACACCACGACACTTGTCAATGTCTGCAGGGTAGAGTGAGGTGAAATGGCATGAGTGTGATGGCCGACAACCCAAAGGCACACCCCAACACCAATCAGTCTCTGCAGGGTGAGGGTGGGGTTGGGGTCAGTTCAATACTTCACTGCCATTCCTATTATGTATCTTTCTAACTCCTGCACTACTACTGCTTGTTTTAAATGGTTTCACATGTACTTTGTCACTGGTCACTTTATCCATTACATTCCCACGTACTTTCTAATGTCTCCTTTGCCTACAGTGTAATTAAGGATATGTATTGATGGGGTATTTAAGGCACTGGAGTTGTTGACTGACTTCATCCCCTGAGGAAGACTCACTTGCTGGGTCACTAGGTAGGGGTGTTAGCCCTGTGTTTTGCCATGCTGTTTTATCTATGATAAAATACTTTCCACTCACAGTTCAACTGGTGTGTGTGCCCTGCTTTTTTCTCCTTTTAGTTTGAGCCTGTGTTTGGCTGGTGTACCTCTGGGGGGGGGGAGGGTGATGTGTGCTTTTTCCTCCTCCTCACAAATTGAAGAGAGAATAACCTAGGCACTAATGAAATGGACAAGATATTTTTTAGGTGTGTAAGTGAAAAGAGGAAGACTATTGGAGGGATTGTAAGGTTAAAAGGGATGGGGATTGTGCAGGGTTTGTAAGGTTAAAAAGGGATGGAGGGGATGTGCAGAGGAGGGCCAAGAAAAGACAGACATCCTGAACAACTACAACAAATACTTTTGTTCAGTGTTCACAGCTGAAGGAGAAGGCGGGGGGGGGGCCACAAAAAAGTAACAGGAGCTCTGAAGGAAAGGAGGTGGACACTAGTCCTTTTTCAGAGTCCTAAAGGGACTTGCTAATCTGAAAGTGGACAATGCAATGAGACCAGATGGGGTACATCCTATGATGCCATGGGATCTCAGGAGAGGTATTGGCTGCATCTCTAACAGTACTACTTAACAGCTCGCTGAAAACAGGATTGGTTCCAGAGGACAGGAGGAGGAGGGCAGATGTAATCTCACTTCACAAAAGTGGTAGCAAGGATGGGACTTGCAATTATAAGCCAGTTATCCTGACATCAGTGGTGGGAAAGTTAATGAAATCACTGCTGAAGAAGAGGATAGTGGAATATCTTGAATCTAATAGATACATGACCCAAGATAGCATACATTCATGTGTGGGAGGTCATGCCAAACAAATCTGATAGATTTATTTGATTGGGTGACCAAGGAATTAGATCAGGGTGAAGCAGTGGATGTGGCCTACCTACATTTCAGTAAGGCATTCGACACCGTCCCACATAGTAGACTTTTATTTATTTACTTATTTATTTATGCATTTGTTTATCAGGTAGGTGCACTGATCACAAGGACCATTTTCAGGCACGACCCAGGCCGTGGATATGGCACAGGAAAACACAGTGCAATACTTTGGGTATAATACAGAGCAATAAAGTACAGAGATAAGTGCACGATAGCACAAATACATGTGAACAAGGGAATTTGAAATGCAACCAAAAAGATAAGTAAATATGAGTACATTCAAAGAAAGGCAGCAACTTGGTACAAATTGACACAAGATATCAAGTGAAATTACAGTTTCCCAGGATACCGTAAGAATTGCGTACTGAAGACAATTCCATGACATTTACCCAGAGGAGCAGGAGCAGTTTGATGTGGCCATTAGGTGCATCTTAAAGAGGGAGACGAACTGCCGGTGGGAGTCAATGGCCCGGGGGGGGTGGCAGGCTATTCCACAGGGTATGGTTCAATGTGTGGTACATAGCATTGTTCTTGTGTATTTATGAGCTTGAATGTTATCTGCTTGCAGTATATGAACTTAGACCTTGGCCTTTCTCTTTTCCCACCCTCGGTAGAAACGCTGGGTAGGTGTAGGATTAAAAGCCTAGTGTTGAGGGTGAGAAAAGAGTGCCAGAGGAGGAGGAGGAGGCAGGAGAGGATGGGGGGCACTTTCAAAATGCTCGAAGCTGAGCAGTGGAAGTGCTGTAAGTAGAGGATGTGGGAGGAGCTATCCCCACCCCAACTGACCCCAGGCTTTAGTCTTCCATTCAATGCGTGGCACATAGTGTAGTGCTTTTTTATACTTATGAGCTTGAAAGTTACGTGCTTGAGGTTTATGAACTTAGATCTTGGCCTTTCTCTGTTTCCCACCCTCGGTAGAAATGCTGGGTAGATATAGGATTAAAGGCCCAAAAAGATTATTAACGGGTTGATTACCTCCTCCAACTCTGGAGAGTGTGACCAGTAGCATGCATGAGAGGAAAAATACGCTATGGGGGAAACCTCTGAGGATCCGTGGCTACTAACCTGCCCATCCTCTGGGCAAACTATGAGGAGATAATCCTAAATGTGGACTGAGGTTTTGGTCCTGGTTATGTCCGAGAGTCTTATTCTTAGTCTTGTTGGTTGATGAGTCGTGTCCTCTGAATCTTTACAGTGAGAGGAAGGTCAATACTGAAGGATAAAGATTCTAGAAGATGAAGGAGAGTCTGATTTGGCTGGGTGTTTGGATGAGAGAAGATGGTTAACCATGTGCAGGGTTTCTGTATAGTAATCAAGAACTGAAAACTGAACACAGGGATAAATCCAGGGACCTAAGTCGAGGGATGTTCGAAGGTCTGTTATCGTAGAAGGCAGGAACAGTAGATAAAGGAGCAGGGCCATCTGATGAAGCCACTGAAATTCCGGCCATGATGTTGGAGGTGCCCGAACATAGTAGAATGAGATTAAACAGGAGATCTCTGAAGGCCGTCCTGTGAGATAAGCAGCAGTGATGAAAAATCTAGTGACCAGTTGGCACTAAGCAGCTAAATGGGAACCCCATTGAAGCCGAGTGAGGAAGCTTGCTTGAGGAGACCCCTGTGCATGTAATTCTTGAAGGTACTTTATGGAGGAACTGAGAAAAAGGTACGAGATGTCCATGGAGATCCAGGGCAAGTCCAGAAGCTGAGGATCCAGATGCGGCATGGAGAAAGCGGCAAGGACAGGCACTCCACACAGGTAGTCCGATGGTAAACTAGGCTCCATTCATGCATAAGGAAAACAGAGTGGGTTTTGGACAATGATGACGCAATTGTGAAGAGAGTCAACACTGAAGTCTGATATTGCAGGTCCTGGAAGAATGGAATGAGATCAGTCATCAGAGTTCCTGGGAGCACAGTGGCAGGTATTATTCAATATGACAAAGCAGGAAAGGTCAGTCGCCAAAAATTGGTTGCAGGTGAGGGAAGACCAAGACTCCAGATCAGTCGAGCTGGGATTCCAGGCCTCCTGAGGCTGGACCAGAAATGGCAGGACCCCCACGCAGGTCCACCAGAGGAGGAATCTGGAATGTTAGAGCTGGAAGCTAAGCCCCCACATAGGCCAAGCTGAACTGGCAGGACCCTCATACAGGTTTGCAAGAGAAAGGAGTCAAATGATGGAGTGGCAAGTCAGGCTCCCAGTTCGACAGGCTGGAAATGGAGAGACCCTTGCGAGGGGTTTGCGAGAGGAAGATGCACATGTACTTATGCGCTTTGTACGAACAGTGGACTTGTTACTAAAAATGTAGACAAGGAAGAGAGGAGTATATCATACATGCCATGACAGCTGTATGGCATTGCTTGTGCACAAGACGGTAACCAGAAAGTCATAGAGATAGCAGGTAACTATACAATGGATGAATGTTTACAGTCTTATCAACTTAAGTGACCTGCCTGACACTGACTTGAGTCTTCCATAGAAGGAGGATACCATCATTCGCTGTGAGAGGAAGGTACCTAGATTGTCCAAAGACCATCATGGAAATGAGCAACACTCATCAGAGATGTCTTGTATAATAAACTGGAACTGGAGTGGGAAAGAGCTGGAATGCACCTGCCAAGAACCAAAGGTCCCCCCCATGGGCCAAGCTGGACCAGCGGGACCCCCGCAGATGTCCTCTAGAAGAAAGCATAGAGTGATCAAGTGGTGAGCTAGACCTCCACAGAACCCCTACATAGGTCCTCCCAAGGAAGGAATAGAATGGAGTGAGTTGAGCTAGGCACCCACATAGGCTAGCTGAACTGGCTGGACCCCCACGTAGGTCTACATGAGGAAGGAGTAGAATGGAGTGAGTTGTGCTAAGCCCCCATGTAGGCTAAGTGGACTAGCAGGTCCCCCACTTAGGTCTGCCCAAGGAAAGAGAAGAATTGAGTGAGTCAAGCTAAACTCCACGTGGGCTAGCTGGAGAGCAGTATCCCATGTGGGTCTGCCAGAGGAAGGAGAAAAATTGATGAGTCATGCGGTAAGATCCCCACAGAGGTCTGTTATAGGAAACAGTGATGTACGGTGTACATATGGTCTGTGCTCATACTCTGGACCTTGAACGAGATGTGTAGAGGACAAGTCCTGCACTAGTGAGCCATGCACTGTGCAGGGAGCCCCTTGGGATGTGACCGAAGATTGGCCAGAATCTCAGATGGAAGAGTTACTGATGGTAATAGGCAAGGCCCCAAAGTGCCATCAGAAGAACCGACCACTTCAGGGATACAGGGATTGCAACATAGAGCAGAACTGAGTATGGCATTGTAGAAATGTTTACCTCACCCCCCAAGGAAAAGCTGCTGACGTGACATAGAATGTTCAGGAAATGCAGTCATTAAGGCAGAAAATTATAAAATTCCAAGCTGCCAAATCCATGAAAAATCACTGTACAAGAAAATATAATGAGGACCACAATGTTCTGAGCATGGATTGTCATGGGGTAGGATGTGTCCCACATCCTGAGGTCTGCGACTCTTGGTACCTCTGAGATTGAGGACCAAAAATGTCTATGTCCCACATGGCAGGCACAGAAAGTCAAGAGGAATGAAGGAGGGATTGGTGTGGGAAGCAGACGAAAAGGCAGCGGTACACAGGAGCTGGAAGCCTCAGCCCCCACTAGTGTCCAAAGGGGCTGTGGAAATGAGTTTGAAAGTGTCACTCCCGCCACACTGCCAGCAGGTGCTTTGGGGCACTGAGAAACAGTTGTGGACAATCCAAGGGTCCCCGCCACACAGCAGGTAGCGAGGTCGGGAAGCAAAGTATGGTGCTGGCATGCCAGGGCAACTCTCAGAGGAACTGAAAGCCTGAAGCACTCCATGGCCCAGTCAGCAGTCTAGTAATGGGCCAGTGGAGCTAGAAGGCAAGCAGCTCACTGGCCGCAAGGAACTGGTGTAAGGAGGCACCACAGAAGTCTGTAGAAGGGGAAGGCTGGGAGCAGTGGGTGACTGCAGACCTGGAAGCAAAGCGGGGCAGGCAGATCTCATATGAATGCACCAGCAGGACATGGAGCAGTATCTGGTGAGGCATAGGCACTGGAAACCAAACCAAGTGAGAGGGGAAGAGAAGAAAAATAATAAAACCAAAGGAGGTACAGGGGAGCACCAAGGACAGACACCAGAAGGGGAAGGAGGAGGCCGAGAAGAAAGCCGGGGGGGGGGGGGCAATGAGCATGGCAGAGAGGGAAATGAAACATCAGAGTAAAGGAGGTAGGGGAGCAGGGGAAAAAACAAAACACAAGGACACAGAGGCACGGGAGTGGGGAGTATGAATGAAGAAGGAGGGAGACAAAGAAGAGCTCAGGAGAATAGATAGAGGGGGAAAAAACAAAAAGAGAAACAAGCCACACCAGCCACATAGCTCAGAAGTCACTGGCATTTTCAAAATGCTCGAAGCTGAGCAGTGGAAGTGCTGTGATTTAAGTAGAGGATGTGGAAAGAGCTACTCCTCCCCACATTGAACCTCAGGCTTTAGCCTTCCCATTGACAGAAGAGAAGGCCTTTTTACCCATACATGTGGAGACGTGCGGGCATTCCAGCAAGAGACTTGAGGAGCGGTGGGGGTCAGGGCAACACGTCTTGGGTTGAAGGAGGGAGGAGAGGGGGGAGGCACCATGTTCTCTAACGGCCTTGTCAATGGTACAGCCAAGGAGGTAGGCACATCTGGCCTGAGGTGTGAGCCATTGTGGGGCCTGATAGAGGGAGCAGTGATGGGTAGAGTATGGTGCCAGAAGAGCAAATCAACAAATATTGTTATATGTAGTGTTTAATCTAGATAGACCAGCAGTAGAGGTTTGGGAATAAATGAGAGAGCCATAATCCAGTAGGGGGAGGAGGTTGCACTGGGCAATGGCAAGCCGGGCTTCAGGAGTAAGGTAGTTTGCTAACTTGTAAGTGATCCCCAGTTTCTGGTTTATGCGATGGATAGTAACCTTGATGTGGTCAAAGAAAGTTAGGGAGGGGTTGAGGGTAATGCCAAGGTATTTAAAAGAGTTGATTGTCTCCCAAAAGTGAGCCATTTGGAGATAGGATGGTAAGAATGTGATGGGCCTGGGCTATCTTAGTTAGTCTGGGTTTGGAGCCAAAGACCATGGCCTTTGTCATTTTGGCACTAACCAGTAGTCTGTTTGTAAGGAACTAGTGATGGGCATTGCAGTAGTTTGTGGGGAGCGTGGTGAAGAAGTTAATCAGGGATTTATCACTATAATACAGAATAAGGTTGTCCACATACAGGAACACTTTGCATGAGAGATTATCTTTGGGAAGCGAATTTATGTAGAGTGAGAAAAGAATGGTCCCAAGGATAGATCCCTGAGGGATGCAGGTAGAGACCGGTGGAGCAGCAGGGGAAGTGCCTCCAGTACAGACCAGTTGGGTGCCACCAGAGAGGTAGTCATAAAACCAGGCAATAGTGGCAGGGGACAAGCCAAGGCATCATCCAAGTTACAGAGTACATGATGGGAGAAACAGGCCAAGCCAGTAGTGGTACTGTGGCCCTTTCTAAAGCTGTGCTGCTGCGGGCAGAGAAGGTTGTATTTGGATACAGTCAGTGATTCTGTGTTGAACTAATTTCTCTAGCAGTTTACTAAGATGAGAGAGGATGAAAATGGGGCAGTAGTTGTCCATGAGGCTAGGGTCCCCAGACTTAAAGACCAAAACAACCCTTGCTTGTGTCCATATGGGGGTACTGAGGCAGTGGTGAGGGAGTGGTTGAAAGCCCTAGTGAGTGGTATGGGGATGGAGTGGTCCACAAGTCTGGGGAAACGAGGGGAGAGACCATCACTACCAGCACTCCCTATGTTGGGAGGCTCATGAGGCGTTTGAGTGTTTCGTGGGTGGAGATGGATGTAAATAAAAGCAAGCTTGGTAGCTTAGGAATGGGTCCAAAGGTGGTAAACTGGGTAAGAAATTGGTTAGAGGATAGACAACAGAGGGTGGTGGTAAATGGGGTTCACGCCTAGGAGTGCAGCATGAGCAGTAGAGTGCCTCAGGGATCAGTGCTGGGACTGGTCTTCTTTAATGAATTTAGAGATGACATTGCAGAGGAGCTGGAGGGGAAAGTCTGTCTCTTTACAGATGAACCAAAATCTGCTACAGGGTAGGTACTCGGGGGTTGGGGGAGTGGAAAGGATGAGCAGAGACCTGAGAAAATCCAAGACGTGGTCAAGGGTGAGGCAGCTGGGTTTCAATGCAAAAAAGTGCAAAATAATGCACTTTGGCACAGGAACCCAGGGGCAGAGTATGAATGGGGAGAGTGCTATTGATGACAACCAAGCAGAAGAGTGACCTAGGCATAGTTATCTCTAATGACCTAAAAGTGGCCGGCCAGTGTGATACGGCAGTTGGAAGAGCTAATGTGATGCTGGAGTGCACAGGGAGAGATATCACCAGCAGAAGGAGGGAGGTCATACTGACTCTGCATGGTTTACTGTTAAAACCTGACCTAGACTACTGTGTCCAGTTCTGAAGGCCACATCTTTAGAAGGACATATACAGAGTGTAGGGCAACTAAACTTTTGCAGAGTCTGCATCAAAAGCCCTACAAGGAGAGACTACAGGTCTTCAATACAGTATGTACACCCTGGAAGACAGGAGGGAAAGGGGGAGATAAATGATAGTGATTTTTAAATTCCTCACAGGGGTAAATAAGGTACAAGAGAAAAAAATGTTTCAGAAGAAAATGTGCTCAAGAACAGGGGGACATGTTATGAAGTTGGAGGGGGTAGAGTCAGGAGAGATGCGAGGAAATACTTTTTCACAGAAAGTGGTTGATTCCTGGAACAGCCTCCCAGCTGAGGTGGTGGGGTGAAAACAGTGATGGAGTTCAAGAATGCATGGGATAGGTATAAGGGAATCTTGGTTGAAAGGAATGGAGGAGAGAGAAAGAGCCAGAGATCAAGTAGGGTCTGTGGTGATACTGTAGGTAGGGAAAATGGGCAGACTAGGTGGGCCAAGTGGTTCTTATCTGCTGACAGATTCTATGTTTATATTTATTTAACTTTGTTGACTTCCAGTGAATAGTTTGTCCCCTGATTTTTAGTCTGGAGTTACCTCACAGTCCCTCACCAAGCACCAGAGAGGGAAGCTTCTATCCAGCAAACCTCATTAAGGCCTTAAATGAGTCCAAAGTATAAGAAATAGGAGGTACATAGCTGCTAAACTTTTTTTCCCTAGAGGTAATGCATACAAAGGAGCATTTATTGCTTTCCATTTGAAGCCACCATGGTGTACCCCTTTCAGGTGCTACCCATCAAGATACCGCCCCTCTGACCCCATTGGGCACATGATAAGCTCATGGCCAAGGTGCAATCCAGCCCTCCCTCCCAACCAGAGCTTGGAGGGTTTTCTTCCCAAAATGGGGTTGCTGCTGGCCCACAGAAAAACTAAAAAAATCTGAGCCCCTTTTTTCCACCACATTGCTGGAATTAAAATAGTGATGTTGAATATGCACTATATCAGATAAGGGAGTGCCATCAGCTTTAATGCTATAATTTTCCCTGATATTTACAGGTTTAATTTCTGCCATCTCTCTATATTGACTGGCAAGGATGCAAGGAGAGGCTGCAAGTTAGCTGCAATCCACCCTTAAGACTTGGGTGACCCTAGCATCCCTAGATGTGGGAGTCCTGAAGGGGTCCACTTGAGAGTAATACCTGGAGAATTCACTTCATACATTGGCCAAGGACTGAGCAAGAGAACCTCCGTCTTAACATGGTTCACTAGCAAGCCAGCAAGATCCCCAAACTGTGAGAGGAGCCCTCGGGCAGCGGGAAAAGATTTGTCTACCTCTGAAATTGTCAATAGTAAATCATATGTATATAGGAGGGATTACAGGACAGTCCACTGACCTCTATGCCCTGTGTCTCTCGATGTTTGTGAAAAGTGACAGCCAATGCTCTATATCCATCACAAACAGCGGGGGGGGCAAGGGGCACCCCTTCCTTGTCCCTCAGTGTAACATAAAGCTAGATGAAAGAATGCCATTTATGAGGATAGATGCCTTAGGAGAATTATAAAGAGCCTACATCAAATAAATAACAAGCATCTGCCAATGACGGATGTTCACCACTGGTATAGAAGCCCTGGGGTACTAGATGCTTTGTGGTGCACTTTATGGCTCATGCTGAAGCTTATTATACAATGGAGTGTAAAAATGAAGAGTTCTGATTGGTTGGATGGGACCATTGCAGTGTGGTAAAATCAAGCATCACCAATGCAAAAGATACCAGTCAGCCATATTTAGAGTGCCACCCAACAATGTTTCAGTGTGACCTCATGAAAGTGACCCACAGAAACCGCCATTTTTAATTACCAGTAAATGCCAACGGCTAGATCGTAGTTAACATCTGAGTTGAAGACAAGTTTTGAAATAATATATACTGATGAGTTAGACATAATATTTCAATCACTAACTGATATTGCCACAGAAACCCAAAACAACAGTGAAGTAAACCAAGAAAATGTACCTGTGACAGACTCCTCAGAAAGGTCTCCTGACTCCCATGATCAACTGTCAAATCTTGTCAGTGAAGATGATGATACAGAAGTGGCTGCAATCCAAAACACCATAGCTGTTGACAATGCTGAAAATGTCACATATCCTATAAATGAAGAACAGCAAAAGAATGTCAACATCACTGTACAGGTACAAATCAGTACCTTTCCAAACTATGATGACTTAATTGTAATTGGTACCAAAGAAACTGCTAGTAAGAGTTGTGATGAAAATGTTCAATTAATCAACACCAGTGACAGCCACAGAACCTCTGAAACTGCCACTGACAGCCGCGATGACCCCTCAGAAGCATTGCCAGAAAATATACATGTACTGAACACTTTAGAAAGGGGCGCCGGCCCGTCGGCAAAGCGGTTGGATATCCGTCTGCGATGCCCAGTGACCTGAGTTAGGAATGGACTCAAATTAAGCTGGAGGGTCGGCCGGGTGGGGAGGATGGAGCGTCTGGGGACAGCTCTCCTTCTCCGGGGGGAGGGCAGGGGATGCACACTGGTGTAAGGCTGGCTCTTGGCGGAGGCTGGGAGTGCAGCAGTACAGCCAGGGCTTAGTGTACAAGGGGGAGTGGCAGACATCGGCGTATGCCTTGACGTCAGGACGTCACTCCCTGCAGAAAAACGGAAAAGAGCTGCCTGGTCTGCCCAATGATGGCTGCCAACTCCCTGCCGCCTCAGATGCCCCGACACCCCAGAATCCACCTCAGCAGCACCTGGGGACTGTTTGTAGAGTGCACTGGTATCCCCCTCCTGGCGCCCTGCCCCTCGGAGGAGAGGTACCCATCTGGCGAAGGGTTACGCCGGGCCACCCCTGGGTCGGCTGCGATCTGAGGTGAGTAGGAAGGGGGTCGGGGCAAGGAGGTCGGGGGGGGAGTAATGTGCAGCCGGAAGGAGTGGCAGGCCAGAGGCAAGGAAGATGGGAAAAAAAAAAAAGAAAGGGGTACTGACACTCTTAATGATCCCCTCACAGACATCCCCAAAAGTGACCAACACAGAGCACAGCAGTTTCCCACTAATGGATGTTGGAAACAACAGACAACTGGACTTCATCACCACGGCTCCTGAAACCTCGACAGTCCAGAGACTAGTTCAACAGAAACATCACATGGGGCTAAGTGAAGCAGAAGTAATTCAACTTGAACTACAATGCAACCAGGAAAAAATCCAGAAGCAGACAAGATGGGCACTGGACATGTCTCTAGAATGGTGCCAGCAAAAAAGCATAAACATAAACTTATCTACAATACCTGCACCAGAACTGAACAATTTTCTGAGAAACTTCTATGGTTCAGTTTGGAACAGTTCTGGCACTGAATATGTTTTGAGCAGTCAAGTTAGCCTATGATGTGGTCTTAACAGACACCTCAATGATCCTCCAATCAGTCATTCACTAAATTTGATGAATGACACTGAATGGAAGGCAGCTAACAATGTTTTCAAGGGTGTGGTTAAGAAGTAGCGCAGAAACAGCAAAGACAGAGCAGTTCATCACCATGCCTTAACCCTCACTAGAGGTGTGTGAAGTTGTCAAATTTCGCTCCACGTAAAACTTCACGGAGTCTGAGTATTCCGAAAAGTTTTCTGCCCTGCAAAGTCCCACTTCGGAGCGTTTTGGGTGGATTCAGGCAATTTCAAAGTCAAAAACTTCAATTCCTGTTACAGTCAATGGTACAGGTGTCCCAGATCATCGAAGCTTGAACTTCGCCAGCGACGTTTACAATGATAATCGAAGTTTGCATTGAGCCATGGGATATGAGGCCACATGTTCCTGAACAGCCAATGAGAAGCTAGTTTTTTTGTTCTGTGAGTATGATGTGTTTGAGAGAGGCTTAGAGAGCAGAGCTTGTGCTGCAGCTAAGAGTCAAATCTAAAAACATTATATAAGGGGGCATGGCCTGACCAGGCACAAGATGGCAGCATAGTTCAGAATCTCTGCAGGAATGACTGCAATCTAACCTCATTCAGCCTTCACCAGACCTTTCTTTGGTACCAACTCCTGTGACCATCCTGTAATCTTACTGCCTGACACAGTTTGTAAGTCATTTTTGATCCATCATCTACTTATATTCAGTTATTCTACGCTGTACTGCAGCATACTAGGCCTCATCCTTCAGCATTATGGCAGATCTACAAGCACAGCAAAGCTCACTTGTTAGAGTGGAAGTAATGTTTTCTAAACTGATGGCTGAGATTAATGATCTAAAAACCTCCACCCAACAGAATGCGACCACTTTTGAAACTTTTAGCCAGAAAATTGCATTTAATGAGAAAGCAACAGCCTGTAACACCATTACTATTCATGACCTCCAGGCTACTGTCCACAATCAAGATTGAATTATTAAATCTCCACAAGCCAAAATTGACGATATTGGAAATCGTAATCATCGAAACAATTTACGATTTTTTGGCTTCCCTGAAGGTGTAGAATTAGGTGACACCACTGCGCTTTTATTACATGTGCTGCCTGCAATGCTTAAACTGCCTCCTGACCTAATGTTAATCATTGAGCTGTCTCACTACACTCTGGGTCCCAGGCCAACATCAGACCAACGACCAAGGCTTATCATTGCTCGCTTCTTGAACTATTCCCATACAGAATTAATACTGAAACAAGCCAGAAAAACTGGAAAACTTCAGTGGCAAGAGTTTAATATTTCCATCTACAGAGACTTTTCAAAAGATTTAACCATCAGAAGGAAGGCCTACAATCCACTTAAACAAATTCTCCACCAAAGGAGCATTAAATTTGCTCTACATTACCCCGCGACACTACGCCTTTTCTCAGGCTCTTCCTTCAAGGATTTTAAAACCCCTGACACCTTAGCCAACTATCTGGAGGTCTCTCTGTAATCTTACCCTGAGAGGTTCAGCAGCAACTGGCAACCCGAACACAGCTTTGGTATCTGCACAGAGGGTGGACGACGAGGTACAGGAACGTGGGGAAAGTGTTGTAGAACTGAGACCCAAGCAGCAACGCCGCAACTGATTTGACCCCAAGGCAATCAAAACAGCTGCAAGAGAAGCTTCTGTCTGGGCATTATTCCTCAAGACTTTCATGCTGTCCTAGCGAGGTTTCACCCCAAACACCCCAAGCTGCAGCCTTTCATCTTCAAATCAACCCCTCAATTCCCTTGAGCAATAAGTTTGCTGTCTTGGAGGATGACATGCGCTCCTCGCAGGAAGATCTTTCCCTGCAAATTTCAGATGAACATCCCTTTTTTTGGGCCCTGTGCCTCAGGGATGTATTTCTGCTGATATTTCATGGGCAGAAGTTGTCGCAAGTTCCCCGAGCCACCCAAAAAGGAACGTAAGGCAAAGACCAAATGAAAGAACATCAATAGTCACAATCCTGCTAATAAATCTAAGGTTTCATGAGCTTTTATGGTCAGCAATATGGTCACAGTTGCTATATCTTGGTTAGTTTTGCTTCCAGGATACTTCCAGGGAGTGCCAGTACACTTTTTCTGCCTAGCCGCCTGCTCTACAGTCTATGCTACCTGGTTGCTTTCACTCCCAGCAGGTGCAGAAAGCAAAGGCTGTACATTGAGGCACAATCAATTTTCTTTTTGTTGCAGTGTTTAAACGAGCAGCTTAAAGATCTTCAAGGGAGCTTTGGTATATCAGCAATGCTTTTCTAACCCATTATTTTAATGTTAGATTTTATACATTACCTCACTAAACAGGCTATCTGTATCTAGCCTTTTACTCTCCAGTTTAGCAGTACATCAGGTTTATAGTCTTTTGGCTGTTCTGTTGCATATCTTCAATCGGTATGCATCCTGATTATTGCCTTTTCTTTTTGCATATGTGAATTATTATATATTACAAGGCAATTTACCCCTTCCCTCTCCTGATGACAGGTTCTTAAGTATTATTGGCAACTACATTTAATCTATCTCCTTCCCTCGCTCCATTATTCTTACTACCTCCTGTTTACAATATGGAACTATCATTAGCACTCAAAGAGGTGGGCTATGTTTGGTGTATTGTTGTAAAGGATTGTCAATCTACATCTTCCTTATGCTCCTTATTTTACTCGAAGCCTACAGATATTATAGAAATCCACTGCTGTGTGTTCCCTCCTGTTTTGGAGCTCACTTTTCCTAGACTTCTAGACCTAGTCATTCCATATAACACCTATTTAGGCGATTTCCGAGTAATCGGAGCTGATCTTTTCTATGACTATCTCTTCTGTCTACAGTTATCACCGAAGCCTATACCTCTCCACATAATCCCGATTTGCATTTGGCTCAGGGCATAAAGGCTTAAATTGATCACCCCTTTCTTCTTTCCCCCTCAATATTGTATTTATTATGTACTTATTCTGTTGCACTGCAAAGTATACTTAGAGTCACTCTAATGTGGCAATGATCTACTTTTCCTTTTATATTTGTTCATTTGCATTCCACCTGGCTCCCTGAATTCTTTGCTGTATGTCTAGGCTGTACTGGCATCTCATATATGGTTATTTAATTTACTGTTATTTCGAGTTGGTATGTCTTATACTATTACTACTAATATTTATAAATAAGTTCTGGTGTTTAGCTTTATCCTTATACCTTGTCCTGTGAGCTTAGAATTAAGCTGAGGTTACTACAGTCCCCTGCCTTTCTTGGTATTATTTCCTTTCAGTTTAGCTTATCAGGAATACTTACTTTATTATATTACTGGGATCAGACTTAGGTTTGGGCCGATATTTATAACCGGTCCTTCCTAGTCTCCTCCCTACATCGACACCCCAGAGTGTGGTGAGAGAGTCTCTTAGCCAGTTGGCTGACTCATATCTCCTCACACCCATAAAAAGGTGTTTTTGTTATTTAGTTTACTAGTGTTGTTGTTGTTGTTAATAACTTTTCTCCTTCCCCATCTCTATTCTAACTTTAATAAGATATCTGTGCCACTCATGTATCATATATCTCACTTTTTTTGACTTGAATGTTCCTACCACTCTCTGCATATACGTAAGCTCTCTATATTGTATTCTAATCATCCCCTGCCTCATTTATTTGTCCCTTCACACTCCAGCTCTTATTCCCTTTCTTTAACACTAACAATATGAGTGACATACTTTTATATACTGTACATGGAATGTGAAGGGACTTAATTCTCCTAGTAAGCGGAAGCACATTCTTTCACATCTCAAAAAGCATAAAACACAAATTGCTTTCCTTCAAGAAACAAAATTATTAGCAGAGGATGTTCATAGACTTAAAAAAAGATTGGGTCGGCCAGATCTACGAATCATCCTATACCTCAAAAAAAAGAGGAGTTGCTATTCTTGTTCATAAGAGTCTCAAATGGTCCCTTGTAAACTCCATTTCTGATACTGATGGCAGTTGGGTGATGGTCAAATTGAATACCAACTCTTGTCCTCTTCTGCTTGTTAATGTCTATGCACCCAACTCCAATTCCCCGGAGTTTTTTCATAATTTAGCTCAACAGATTCTATCCTTTAATACTGATAATACACCAGTTATTCTTGGAGGGGATCTTAACTTAGCTTTAGAAGCCAGCATTGATAGAAGTAGTCCCACTACAGAGGCCCACCCTAGAAGTATTAAAGCCCTCTCATTGCTAATGCAAGATGTTGGATTGGCTGATGTATGGTGCCTCCTTCACCCCCACAATTGAAAATTTACTTTTTTACTCCTCTCTACATAAGACATACAGTAGAACTGACTACTGGTTAGACTCTCCTGTTATAATGGACAAAAACTATTGATTCATCCATCTCTCCCATCATAATCTCGGACCATTCCTCTGTAAAATTGCAACTTTTGTGGGGCCCGTTAGCACCTAAATCTTTTTACTGGCAGCTGGACCCTCTCCTCCTCAAGGAACCCAATTTCTTACCCATGATCAAAGCACAAATTCAGGACTTCCTCTTTCACAATACCCCAACTGAATCTTCTATGTCCTCTGTATGGGAAGCCATTAAAGATACGATTCAAAGGAAAATTATCAGTTATGCTGCACATAGGAAAAGAATAATGGAACAACAGCTGTCTGACTTGGAAAAATCTCTTAAGGCTAACAAGAATTTATGCTTTTCTTCTAATAAGCACTGTCCTGATTCTCAACTTCATCTTGAAATTCTTTAACTTAGAGTTAAAATTAACAAATTAATTTCTCGTAAAACCGAACTGGCCTTGTTTAAACTTAAATATAAGTTTTGGGAAAATGTTGATAAAAATGGGAAACTCTTCTCTTACCAGCTCAAAGCACAACAAATGGAACAACATATCCTAAGCCTAAAAGATGAACAGGGTATGATTCACTCCGACAACCCCTCTATAAACCATATCATGAAAACCTTTTATCAAAAACTATACTCTAACACAAATCCTCCATCTACTTTACAAATTCAACAGTTCCTTAAATCATTACATCTTCCTCATCTTTCTACTTTTGAAACAAATTCTTTAGATGAACCCTTCTTGCTTCAGGAAATCCTGAAAGCTTTGTCTTTCTTGAAATCCGGAAAATCCCCTGGGGGTGACGGATTCCCTGTCAATTTCTATAAAATGTTTTCTGACACCTTATGTCCCCTTCTTCTTAATGTTTATCAAGATGCTTCCAATACTGGCATGCTTCCCCCATCTTGCACTGAAGCAATCATAACCCTAATCTCTAAGAAAGAAAAAGACCCCACTCACCCCACAAGTTACAGGCCCATCTGTTTATTAAACACAGATGGGAAGATATTTGCTAAACTACTAACTTCTCGATTTGAATCCTTGATTCTTAAGCTAACTCACTGTTCGCAAGCTGGTTTTATTAAACATAGATCTGGTTCTGATCACCTACGTTCCTTATTTAATATAATTCACAAAGCCAAATCCCTCAAGACACCAGCTGCAGCCATAGCTATTGATTTCAAGAAGGTCTTTGATTCCTTAAACTGGGACTACCTTCATCAAGTTTTATCTTATTTCGATCTTTCTCATACCTTTTGCTCATGGATCAAACTATTATATAACTCCCCTGTTGCTAAAGTACTTACTAATTCCACCCTTTCCTCTTACTTTCATCTAGCAAAGGGAACTAGACAAGGCTGTCCCCTGTCACCTTCCCTGTTTATTTTAGCCATGGAACCCCTGACTGTTTGTTTACATCAATCTTCTGGCATTATGGGCATACCTGTAAGTGACTTAAGATATGTTTCTCTCTCCTATGAGGATGACCTCTTAATCTTACTCGAAAACCTGAATGAGGCTGGGCCCCTGTTGGTTGATTTGCTTAATAATTTTACTAAAATTTCTGGCCTTGCTTTGAATTATGGGAAATCACAAACTATGCCTCTTAACGACCACTGTAATGCCTTTATGAACATACCTCTTGGATTCTGCTGGTCACTACAGGGTATAACATATCTAGGAATCACAATTACTAGTAACTTAGGGAAGATATGGGACATTAACTTTAACCCCTTATTTGATAACATTAAAACAATTCTGGACAGATGGAAGCTTCTTAATCTCTCTTTAATGGGGAAAATTGCAGCCATTAAGATGCCCATTTCTCCCAAGATTCTGTACCTCTTTGCCAATTTTTCTTTAGTCTTACCATCCTCCTTTTTTGCTAAAATTGATAAATTAATAGGCAACTTTATCTGGGATGGGAAACCACCGAGATTTAACTGCACAAACTTCGATCACATTGGAAAAAAGGAGGATTCAGACTCCCCTGGTTCAAAGGCTACCTCTGAGCTTTCTGAATGGCCCAAACCATTAAATGGTTTTAGAAACCTTCCCCTCACTCACCACTATGGGTTGCAATGGAATCCGCACTATGCCCGGGAGGAGTTCCCACTTCCTTCATTTTTAATCCCATTTCCTCTAAACTAAAATCTCACCCGACTATATCATCCTCTGTTCATTATTGGATACTAACCCACAAATTCCTGAAATCCATTCCAACACCCTGGTTTTATGCCCCCTTATGGGGCAATCCACTGCTCACTCTAGAAGATCACCCAATTTTCTGTCGTAAATGGAGGAGCAAAGGCATTTTCTTTTTCGTAGATATTTTGGACCAGAATTCACTCACTCTTAGATCATTCTCAGACTTGCAGGTCACATGGAAACTTCCTAAACAGGACTTCTGAAAGTTTTTACAAATTCAGGCAGCGTATAACACTCTCTCTAGTTTAGTGTATAGGCATAATCTTCTAAACCCATACATCTCGCACTGGACTAATTTATCAGTAAAATTAAATAGCTCCATTTACAAAGACATTATTGATAATATACCTGATCAGTCTATACAGGCCAAAAATAAATGGAGTACTCTTCTTAACTACAATATTTTAGATGCACAATGGAGCAATTGTTGGCGTACTGCACATAATACCTTTAAAGATACCCATAGTTCTTTAATACAAACTAAAATCCTACATCTTTGGTATAGAACCCTCTCTGTGCTTCAACGAAAGGGCCTATTAAATAATAACAATCGCTGTGCTGCAATTTGGCCAATGGGGATCTACTTCATATCTTGTGGTCCTGCACTCCCATTAATAAGCTCTGGCATAAAGTCTGTTTACTTGCCTCCAGAGTAACAGGACAAAAACTAGCTTTTGACCCCAAGCTATTCCTTCTAGGCATCCTTATCCCCAATAGCTCTGTCCTCTCACATGCACATTTTAGATGGCGAAACATACTTTCTCTTCTGGTCAAACGTCTGATTCTTATGAAATGGCAATCAACTGTGGTGCCTTCTATTTCAGATGTTCTTCAAAGCCTCTCTCAGTATGCCTCCCTAGACTGATTATCTCATGTTACTCATAACCGACTCACTGTATATGACAGATGTTGGCAGGATTACTTCAAGTACATCAAACCTAGTTCATCTAGACCCTAATTCTTAAGGATATTTAGCCCTCCTTCTTATTTTGCTCTTAGATTAGGTTTTCTCGAAACTTTTGTGCACATATTTCTCCTCTTTTTTCCCTTCTTCACTGTTTTCTCCCTCTCTCCTTCCCTTCTTTCTTGCCTTTTTCTCTCTTCTTTCTTTCCTTGCACACTTTTCTGTTATCTTCACCTCTCCATTACTGAACATTGTTCATATTACCATGTTTATCACTTTTTGCAATTTACTGAATGCCTTGCCATAGCCTACCCTAGCATGTATTTCGTACATGGTTGCTATTTCTGATCCTATAATACCCTATTGATTGTAACCCTTCTGCTCTCCACTTACATCCTGTCTAGGTTTGTGTTTTATTGTCAATACATGTGTATAAGGCTTCTCCAATATGTTTACCCTAAATACTGTGTTTTGTTAAGTGATATTTTATACCTTACATGGAGGATAGTCTTCTATTGTATTAGATGTGTGCTTTCTTATATACTCAAATTTCAATAAAAAGATAAAGTGAAAAGAAAAAAAATTATATAAAAGAGCATTTTGTTTGTCAGATTGCTTCAGAACTGTTACTGTGAGTGCACTTTGCACACACAGTGATTTTTTATGTTGCTTTTCTCTGTCCTGTATTGCTTATTTGCAGTATTTAGTTTTCTGTTACAAGTTATGGTTTGGTGGCTTGTGTGGGCCATGGGAGGGTAGGAGCAGTTTAGAAGGCACAGTTTTCTTCTGAACAAAGTCAGTTGGCAAGTATCCTGTCTTTTCTTAAGAAAAAAAATCACTGTCCTCCTGACTGTGATTTAACCAGAGTGATTCCTGTGTGACTGCATGCACAACTGTATTTAAGACAAAAAAATCACTATTCTCCAGACAGTGATTTAAACCGTGTGATTGTTGTGTCCCTTCGTACACACCAGTATTTAAGAAAAAAAATCACTGTTCTCCAGACAACGATTTAAGCCGAGTGATTGTTGTGGCCCAAATCGCCTAGTGCGATAAATATGTTTATGTTCTCTTGCTAGCTTCACCTATGTTTGCACTGCCTTGTCTGGCGTGTGCTGCAACCATATTTGACTGAAAAGATGCATTTTCTCTCTGGGGACACAACTTCACATTTCTGGTAAAGCGCTGGTGGTGGGGGTGGCAGGCCCAAAAATGCTTAGTACGATATGTTTACATTCTCTTGCAAGCTTCACGTATGCTTTGCATCGCCTTCTCTGGTGTGTGCATCAACAGTATTTGACTGAAAAGATGTGTTTTCTCTCTGGGGACACAACTTCATATTTCTGGCAAAGTGCTGGTGGAGGTGGTGATGGTGGGGTAGCAGGCCCAAAAGTGCTTAGTACAATAAATATGTTTATGTTCTCTTGCAAGCTTCACATATGCTTTGCACCACCTTCTCTGGTGTGTGCGGCAAGAATCTTTGACTGAAAAGATGCGTTTTCTCTCCTGGGACACAACTTCACATTTCTGGCAAATGCAGTAAACATATTAAGTGCTTAAAACAGATTTATGTTTAACTTCTCAGTAGAATAGCTCATGTTTGTGTTATGGTTTGCACTTCTTTGGGTGGCTGGCAGTTGCACACAACACAGCTACTAGTTACGCACCATCACATAGCATGGGGACATAATTTATGTAATGTGGCAAATACTTAACATTTGTGGATGGAAGGAGGGAGTACATATGATGAACCAGTGACAAAAATGAAAGGAAGGAATGTGGTTCATCATGTGTAAAAAGGATTAAAGAAATAACAGCACTGGACAAGCAAAGGACATCCACACAGACGAAACAATAGTAAAAAAGAGGACAGAGAAAACAGACCATAAAACAGCAGAGCTTTTTTTTACCTTTTATATATTTTTGGAGTGTTTTGTATTTTTAATAGGGGGAACTAGAGAGTGGAGAAATTGAGAACACAGATGACAGAATAACTACATATAAACTGAAATAAAACTTGAAACAGAACAACTCAGACCACCCCACCAGCACTGCCAGAAGACGAGCCACGCCCACCACCACCACCACCACCACCACCATGCAGCTTGGATAGGAGAGTGAGGATCCTCTCATGGCTGGACATGATACTGTCCAGTTGATCTATCACCTCCTGCCGGAAGGTGTTCAGTTCTTGGCGCAGATCATTCGCCTCAACCCACAAAACAACAAGATGGCTATTTGTGGCATGTGCCATGGGGTCATCACTGCCACTGTCATAATGGCGCTGCTGAGGTACACCAGGAGTACTGCTGTGGTGCACATCATGCCTGCCATGCCATCGCTGACTCGCTGCTGGTGCTGCAGCAGCACCACTGACCTCGTGCTGCTCCACATTTCCCCCAGGGCTATCACCACCACCATTATGTGATGCAGTCATATCACACTCTTTGGGCATCCACTTAGTGAGGTGGTGGATGAGGAGGTGCATCCTCTGGCCGCTGGTCCCAAGATGACTCCCTTTTTTGCCATGCCTCACACACTGCCCACACACCTTGCAGATAGCCACTGTCTCATCTGCAGGGTGCATATGAATTAAATCCCACACCACAGACTGTTGCAGGACTGGGGGAGTACCAGAAGAGGAGACGGAGGCAGGCTCCTGCTGTGGGGGGAGTAACTTGTGGCTGCTGCTGCAACTTTCTGAACTGCACAAACTCCTCATCTCCCCATTTCTGCAGTTTAATTCACCACCCATCTCCCCTCTCCCAGCACAGTTCAGTAGAGCCTGGCGACTGATGCTGCTGTAGGATCCTTCCATCCCCAATCCCCGGTTCACCACTTACCTCACCTCAATGTTTTCTTTCTCTACACTGGCTCTTGCTCGCCTTTGTTCACTCTTGATCACCATCATTATTAAATGTACAGTACGATACTGCGTAAAATAATGCTGTGTGTTGGTGGCGCATGGAAGGCATTTGGAGATGGGGAGCATGAGTGTGAGCAAGCGGGACATCAGTAAGCAGAAGCAAACAGAGACAGGACATCAGAAAAGTCACAGAACTGCCCACAGTTTCACTTTTTCGTTTTTTTTTAAACGGTCACAGAATAACCCCTTACTGAGCTGTCATAGGGTTCTGTGCAGTTGGGGGAGCATGGAATACAGTTGGGGAGGAGGTACATGAGTGGGGAAGGGGTACACGAGTGTGAGTGGGATGTCAACACAAGCAGCAGAAAATAAAGAACTGAGTCGGAATAGTGGGAAATGATCACAGAGCTGTCTGCAGTTTAACTTTTTCTTTCTTATTAGTCTTGACAACTGTTATGCAGGAAGAAGGAAGCCATATGTAATACTGTGCCGCAGGACATAGTGACAAAACGTGTGTGGGGGAGGGGCAGGAATGAGGCCAGTGAGCCTCTTACAGCACATCTGCCTATTTAAAACAGTGTCCCTCGATGTAATGAATGAGTTGCTATAACAAACACTCGTTATGGCTCCCACTGTGTTCATTACAGCATGGGGTTGTTGTATATAAAATGTTCTGTCTCCTAGTCTCTGTGAGTCAATCACACTGTCTCCGCTCTCCTTCAGCTACAGCTGCTGAAATGAAAGTGAAACATTCACTTCCTGCTTGCCTGGAGTCTCTCATGTGACTTGTAGTAAGTGAATCATGTGACAAACCATGTTTTTCGGTAACTTCAAAGTTACTAACAAAGTTGAAGTTGCCTTTGAAGTTAACCGGTGAAGTTTTGGCTCCCATTTAAGACAATTACATTCAAAGTTACTAAAAAAGGTCGGAGTTAACCGGCAAAGTTTTCCAGCAAAGTTTTATTGCCAGAGAGGTCATTTTTGGAAGTTTTTTGTAGGGCGAATTTGGTGACTTCGTGGGAACTTTGCTGGCGGATTTAAACTTCACAACATCTCTAAGCCTCAGCAAGCTAACACAAATGAGAAATTCTGAAGCTGTGTCTCCCAGAAATGCCATCAGCCAAGTTAAAAAGGTGTGGTTAGACATACAGCCTCATTTTGCCAGACATAATAATGAAGGAGCCAGGGCTTTAACCATTAACTCTTGAACCAAAAAAAACCTGAAGATGGCATACGTTATCTTACAAAAAGCTTTAACAAAGGAACCAAGAATCTTAAGCAATGTAATGACCCCACCAGCCAGTCTTCAAGGGGCTATATGTTTGAGCAAATTGGTGACCCTTTATGCCCCATTGACAGTTATTTAAAATACATTTCTAAACTATCTCCCAGCCAGCCTTCCCTCTTCTGCCACCCCAAAAGACAAGAACAAGACGTCCTTGACAAAATAGTTGTGTGGTGCACTCAAAAGCCCATAGGTGTTAACTATCTGGGAAACATGCTGCCCCATATTTGCAGAGAAGCTGGGTTAGAAAATGTTTGCACTAATCACTGTCTGAAAGCCACTGCTGTGACTCTACTGAGTGATGGTGGTGTGGAGGCTTGCCACATAATGTCAATTACAGGGCACAAAAGTGAGTCCTCCTTGCACAATTACTGGCAACCAAAGTTAGCAGATGATCAGAAATGGGTCACAATAATCTCCACAGATAGCCCACAACCCGGCAAAGCACTAAAAAAGTAAACATATAATAATATCAGCAGCCTGCAGAAGAAAATTCACCAACAAAAAGATGTGCACTGCACACAGCACTGTAAGCTCAAACTATATTTCCACTCCCCAAGCCAAGGTCCAGCTGTTACTCAAACAACTTTCATCTGCAGTCAAACAGTGAAAACTGCAAAGGGAAACACACAGTGCATATGAAATTCATCCAGGGAATAGCAAAAATCTGCTTGTTGTGCAAAACTTATACACAGGCAGTGATGGCAATTGCCAGCACAATGACCACATTGCTGAACATGCTCTGCGACTGCAAGCTGGATATCACAGCTCGGAGCAACATGGCTTGCCCCCAGAATGGAACCAATCAACACAAAACACCACAGCATCCAACCAAGCCATTAAAAAGTTATTTAACTATGGGACAGTGAACTTCTATTGTGGTCCACATTAAACATGAGTTCCTAAAACCGCAAATAATCAAGCACTATGTTTCATTTTCTGTTAAAAATTTCAGTCAGTTTTAAACAAATGCCATTTTTTCGAAAGAAAAAAAAGCTTATTTGTGAAACTCTTGATAAATACATTCAGAGAGAGAAGTAAAACGCATACGTTATATGCAAAAACACGTAACTGCATATGTTCAAAGTTCTTGTTTAATTAATTTTTAAGCTATACAATGCATATTTTAAGATGAAGCCATCATTACAAAGCATTTCAGATTTGTTTAAAATACCACCACAGTCTTGTTAAAAGCAATCTGGAAAAAAAAGTTTCAGGTAGATTTTTAATGTTGCAAATGAAATAGTGACCATCATTCTTCTTCTGACTTTAATATTCTGTAGATGTTCTCTGTTTAAGATATTAAAAGCAAACAATTTAGACCACATATTCCCTTAATGTTGATAATAAATACAACCCATTTAAACAAATACAATTGTGGGACTATTTTTTTTCCATGGAAGAACATGTACAACATTTTATCATATTTAGAAAAAAAAATATTTGTCATCAAGATAAGTTATTAGCCAGTATAAACCCCATTGCATAATAACAATAAACCACTCCAGGGTGCGGGTTATGCTGGTATTTACCCACGCACAGTGAGGTTTAGTCACTCAGCCTACGGCCTCATGACCGAACCACGCCAGGCTTGGGTAAACCCAGCATAACCCACATTCTGTTGTGGTTTATTGCTTAAATAACAACCACCCGAGGTGTGAGTATATCAGAGCATGACCACATGCCCTGTAGTAGGTTATCTGTCTTATAAAATGGCCAAAAATTTTTTTGGGGGAAGCAGTCCCTGTCTGCAGAAGCAAATGTTGATCCTGGAATAATTGTGATAGGTTGGAGGCAGTATGGCACAGTGGTTTAAGGTTCTGAGCTGCAAATCTGGAGATCTGGGTTTGAATCCCGTGGCCCCCACTTGCAAACTGTGTGACCCTGAGCAAGTCACTTAACTTCCTCAAGCTCCCAGGTTGCACCTGTAAACAAGCTTTCAGCTAAGTGTGTCTCACCTTCACCTGGTTAAATAATTGGAAAAAAAAAGGTTTAAAGTTATAGGTGATATTCATCTGGTAGATCCTGCCACGGTTTTGAAAAAAAAAAGTGATTAGAACATGTATCTGGTGTAGTCAGAAATTTTAATTTTACTCAACAGTAGGCAGCACTATTGCCCCTCTGCTCTTACTTCCACCCCACACCCCTGTGACTGCTTTGACTAAAATCTCATCCCACTGAGTGCATTTACATTTGTTTTACTCAACCACCATGGTCTCCTCTTTGACAAAGACAACCTGAATACCACTAATCTGGTTCTGTCTGCTCCTAAACTTCTTATTTCTCCCTCTCTTCCCTCTCAAGCTCTCCAGTCCTTATTCCTTGCCCTTGACACTGCCTCTGAGTTCCTTTTTCTTTTCTGTGCATAAATGTTACTGTTTAAGTTGTGGCCTTGTTAAATGGCTTACTGATTGTTTGTAACACTGTCTACTATTTTTTTGTACTTAATGACGTAGAACCTTTGCAAAAGAGTCTTGGCTCAAAGGTATTAATTCCTAGAACAATAAACTTCAACATATACGCAAAACAAAACATGTGGTGCCACATCGTGAAAAAAAAAATTCCCTTTCCCATTTCTATCAAATATGCAGTAAGCCAATAATCCTAACAGAGTTACATTTTATTTTATCTGACACATACATACGGTTGAGCTAGGTTCTAGTTACAGCATTTAGGAAACATTGTGATAAGCCTCTGTATTACATCATGGTAGCCAGCCTTACAGAGGTCTATTCATACTGGCACTCATGTATGTGTACTTGATTGGGTTAATCTGGCCTCCAAAGCACACCCACCCAACACCCCACTCACTCCCACTCATGTGTAAAGGATAAAGATGCAGTCCATACAGTGCACTCAGGAGAACCCTACTGGTTAAACCAAACACTCTCACCATACAGACCCCAAGCAGCCATGTACAGTAAAACGCACTTCCAAGGCACTCATATACACTCACACCTGCTCCCAAACAAGACAGCTCACAACTGTAGCAAGTGGCAATGTAAATTTCAGCAGTCAGGGACAGTAGAAAGCTACAGCTATCTCAGTAACAACAAGCATTCATCAATGCCAGATGTTCGACACTGGTTTTGATGTTGTACTAGGCCTAGGAGTAGATACCCATACCAGAATACTAATATGGGCTGGGCATGGGGAGGGGACAGTTACAGCGGGGCAGTAACAAACTCTCATTTTAATCAGAAATGACATGCATAAGGCTGAAACTGATCTAGATAGCGGGGGAATGTAAACTAGCAATTTTTGCACTAACCACTGAGCCACTTAACTTTCTAATTCCTGTGATACACACACACTGAGTAATACATATACACATATAAGCATATATATTTCAACAAGTATAACATAGCAGTGCACCATCTACACACATGTTTACAAATGAAAAGAAAAGACATCAAGGGACCTTTTTCTTCTTTTCAGGAACTAAAGGACATCAGAGGGTGGGGAGTTGCCACTAGACACCTCAGTTAAACAAACAATGACATGCAGAAGACTGAAACTGAGATCTAGATAGTGGGGAAATGTAGACTAGCACTTTTTGCACTAACCAAAGAGCATCCTAACTGCACTTTCTAATTGTTGTGATACACACATGCTGACTAATACAAAATACACATATATTACAGTTTAACATAGCAGTGCACCTTCTGCACACATAGAGCATTGACCCCCCCCCCCACACACACACACAGTTTATACAGTTAAGTGTGGCAGTTGGTTTCAGCGTGTGGCAGGTCGTTGTTGGGACGTGTCAGCAGGATTGCATCGATGTGATGGATTGCGGCAAAATTTCTGTCGCTGTGACTTGGTGGAGTCATTATATGGCATTTATTTACTTATACATCTAAGCCTAACTTTTACTGTATTTTGGATAAGCACTGTGTTTTGCACTAACTCATTGTACTAATCAATGGCATGACTGATTAACTAAGGTAGAGGACGAGGGAGATGCGGAGGATGTAGGCTATCTGGACTTCAGAAAGGCCTTTGACACCATCTCCCATAGAAGGCTGATTAACAAACTGCACAGCCATGGGGTGGATCCTAAAATAGATCTGTGGTTGGAGAACTGGCTGAATGGCAGGAGTCAGAGGGTTGTGGTAAAGAGGGAGTATTCTGGAGAGGGAGAGGTGATGAGCAGGGTGCTGCAGGGATTGGTGTTGGGGATGGGCCTCTTTAATGTCTTTGTTGGGGACATTGCAGAGGGACTGGAGGGGGAGGCATTCCTCTTTGTAGAGGATACAGAGGTATGCAATAGAGTGGACATGCCAGAGGGTGCTGAAAGAATGATGGAAGACCTTAAAAAACTGGAGAGCCCGCCCGGTGGAGCTGAGGGTTGAGCCGCTGGATGACACACCTCGCCTGGGTCTTTGAAGGCTGGCTAGGTGGGAGGGATGGAGTAGAATTGAGCAGCCACAAGGCAGTTCTCCTCTTCTGGGGAAGGACCCTGTCACCCCCTGTAGTCCAACTTTCCTCAGGTGGAGGCCTGAGGGCAGTACAGAATGGGAGGCAGAGGGAGGGCGCTGTGGAACCACAGCATGCGCGTACCTCCACAGCCGCACGCATGACCATAGCACGGGGAGTCGGGTGAAAACAGGGAAAAACAGAGGCATAAACACAATAAAAAAACTGGAGAAATGGTCTGAAGAATGGCAGCTGGGATTCAATGCAAAGAAGTACAGGATCATGCGGGTAGGGCACAAGAACCCACGGTCAAAGTACAAACTATTTGGGGAGGTACCGACAGTCACAAAGCAGGAAAAGGACTTGGGAGTTATCATCTCACAGGACCTAACAGAAACTAGGCAGTG
This sequence comes from Neoceratodus forsteri, assembly GCA_016271365.2. Taxonomy (NCBI): domain Eukaryota; kingdom Metazoa; phylum Chordata; order Ceratodontiformes; family Ceratodontidae; genus Neoceratodus; species Neoceratodus forsteri. The sequence goes on from CM057452.1 coordinate 673,346,015, forward strand.
TGATAAAGCAGCTAGAAAGGCTAGCTAGATGCTTGGATGCACAGCGAGGCTAGCCAGATGCTTGGATGCACAGGGAGGGGTATCAGGAGTATAAAGAGGAAGGTAACCTTGCCTCTGTATAAGACACTCATGAAATGGCACCTGGAATACTGCATCCAGTTCTGGAGGCCCCATCTGAGAAAATACATAGACAAGGTGGAGGCAGTGCAGTGGAGGGCAACTACAATGGTGCAGGGCATATGGGATAAGACCTATGAGGAAAAATTAGCTGGCAGTATAGCCTAGAGGTTAGAGAAACGAGGTGTAAACAAGCTTGGTACATCCAGCAGACCAGACCTGAGTTTGATTCTCACAACCTCCACTTGCATACTGTGTGACTCTTAGCAAGTCACTTAACCGCCCAGTGCTCCCAGGTCGCCCCTGAAAACAGGCACTTGTGCCTAGTGGGCCTTACCCAGTTACCAAAGGCTAAAATAAAATAAAACTAGCCAAGTCAATATTTATTTAATTTGGGTAAAGCATTTAAACCATTTCAAATATTGAATTTTTACAGGATATGCCAGTTGAGATTCAATATATGATATATCGAATCTCAACTGGCATATCCTGTAATATATCGCTTACAGTGTAGTCATGCTTTTACCCATTATTTCTAATGAATTTGCACAGTGCAGATCTGCTGAGAGGCAGTTTCAATCTGGTCTTCCTTTTACACATTTTTACAATGTGTTTTCCTAGAATATGACTGATTATTGCTATATATTTAGCCTTAATAGTTCACAGAACACATGGCATCTTATTTTCAGTGGGGCTCTACATCTACACAATATAATGCTGCATTATGTAAAATCAGAACATGCAGAAAACAATATTTTACATCTGGACTAGGCTACCCTGAATAAATACATTATAAAAATGGTAAAATCATCACCATCCAAAAATCTAAGGATACACTAAAGGGGGGCAACACCAAGTTATCTCGCTCTTTGCAAATGATGTGTTGTTGTTCCTAAGGGACTCTGGGACGTCTATCCAGGCTTTAACAGCCTTCTTCAAAGAATACAGCCCTCTCTTGGGCCATAAAATTAATTTGTCCAAATGTGAATGGTTACCCCTAGGGGGAACTGATGCCACCCTGACCATTCAGAGTATTTTGCACTCTCCAGTAATGTCCTTGAAATATCAGGGACTAGGTCTCCCTAGGAAACTTTCCAGTCTGTGAGAGATAAATTATAAACAGATGATAAAGCAAATACAGACTGAGTGTGAGTGCTAGAGAAGTTTACCCTTAACACTTATAGGCAGCATGAACATAGTGAAAATATATGTGCTCCCCAAATATTATTTTAAGTCACTCCAGAGAGCTATAACAACCTCACTGTGGGAGGAGTTGGAGACCAGGAATTCGACAGGAAACTCTGGGGAAACCCATAAAGGAAGGGGGGGCTAGATCTACCAAACCTATATCTATATTACCTGTCAGCTCAGATTTCCCCCTGGTTGACCTGATGTGGGATGAATCAGGTAGAAAGACATGGACAGAGCTGGAGCACTGCATCAATAACACCCTCCTAAATATTTCATATTTTGTATCAGCCCTCAAGAAAAAATTGTAAAATAGATAGCAAACCCATTTACCACAACCACAATGCGAGCTGGTTGGCTGCCTACCAGCGAATAGGCCATCCAAACACTTTGCCACCTGATGCATCCATAGAACTTACAATTTGGGAGGATAGAAGGGTATCAAATCCACTTGCACAAGTGCTCAAAGTATGGGCACAGGTGAGGTTGCAGTGTGTCTCCCAACTCCTTGAAAATGGGAGCGTGAAACCTTACTAGTCCCTGTCCAAAGAATTTGGACTACACCCTTCCAATTCTTTGCCTTTTTACAAGTTAGACACTATATCCAAACAAACCAAGAAGGTCAGAATGACCCCACTGGCATGAGGAGAACCCCCTTGGAGGAGGCACTTAGAGGTACGCTGGGATCTGGAAGGGTAAGGCCTCTGATGTGTTGCTATAAGACAATATTGGGGAGCCTTCCAACTGACCTGGAGAGCCTCAAGGCCAAATGGGATAGAGATATGGGCGGGGGAGTCCTGCCAGAATGTGATTGGAGGATGATCCTACATAAGGGCATGACCTGCTCAGTGAACAATAGATTAAGGGCAATTCATTATAACATTCTCCACAGGACGTACTATACTTCAGTTCTGGCAAATAGAATTGATTCCAGTGTATCAGATCTGTGCACACAGTGCCAAGTACACCCAGGTACTTTTATACATATGGTGTGGGAATGCCCCAGAACTATGAACTACTGGCAGGGTATCACTAGTATAATGCAGAAAGTGCCACACGGTGATCAGGAGGTGGGAGCGGGTGAAGCCCTCCTAGGACAACTGGGAAGATCAAGACGGGGAGTGGGTTTGGACCACCCACTATGGTCGTTACCCATGGTGGTGGGGAAGCAGGCTCTGACCATCCACTGGGGGGGTGGATTCAACACCCACAGTAGCAGAATGGGCAAAATGACTACTGCAATGCATGAAATTGGAGCACACCCAATATAAAGCCAGTGGCAGGGAACACAAATTTCAAAAGATATGGGGCCCACTAGAGGAATCACTGAGACATGGTTCCCTACTATATGACAAACATATTTAAACATCAATAAGAAGAACCTATGATGTCAAAAATGAGCAGTCTAGGGGGTACCAGATTTATACAACCACACGTAGCAATCATACTTTCTAGAGGGAGAGGCGTAGGGAGAGGTCACTCTACAAGAAGTAGATGGGAACATGGGGAAAAAACTAATTTGTTTCTAGAGACATTGAAGTGTTTCAGAATTGTTTTCAGGACTGTGATATGCAAATTGTAAAATCAAACCCATGGAAATGTACTATTACTAATCAAGACCTGTGTTGTAACAACACCCTTACCGAAACGAGGGTTATTGACATGCATGTATGTGCTTTTCTGCTGAACCTTAAAATGAAGTTTGAAAAGAAAAAAAAAGATGGTAAAATCACGACCCTACTGAAAACAAGATATTGCATCAAATCTGGGACATCCTGAGTAAATACACTGTAAAAATGTGTAAAATGAAGATCCCTCTGAGAATGAAATGCAGCATCTCCCCTGTGCTATCCAGGATACCAAATGTAGGATAAGAAATATTTAAAGGAAATCAACTGTAAACTGAACTTCACTTTGTTCCACATAACCAAGACTGACACAGTTTCTTTACTGTTTTATGATGAATTAGATTGCAGTATTTATTTTGAATGTTGTGGCCGTGAGGATGGTGTGTATAGTATGTGTGTGCATGTGTTTGCTGTAGCTCAATAGAAATATTTTTTTTTTCACAAAAAGCATAGTAAAAATGTCTGCTAATTGCTATATATTTCGTCTGGATAGTTCATAGAAGACATAGCATATGTATGAGACAATTCTTATCAAATAGTGTCTTAAGAGGTTAAAAAAACAGTGTAAATCTTTTCAGGAGATTCCTTGCTGGGAAAGGATGACATTTACGAGGTATGAATCTTTCTTGAAAGACAATACCTGCCCAACTGAAGCTAGTAGCAAGAAAATGTTTAAATGTTAAGTTTTTAAATGTGCAAGTTGTTGTGTTTTGAAGGGGGTAAACATATATGGCTAGATATTCAAAACTTTGCCCTGGGGCTAAATTAGCACTGACCGGCATGCTAAATTAGCCCAGAACCAATAGTCCACTATATTTAAAAGGGATAGCCCCAGTGCTAAATCTGCTGAATATAGCATGCTAAGGAAGCCAGGCAAACTAGGCTGAGAGTGCAGTGCAAAAATAGCCCAGGAAATAAGACAGCTCCGAATATAGCAACCAGGAAGTGCAAACCACAACAGTAGCCCAGTGCACAGCAATGTGAAGGAAGGTACAGGTGAACTATGTGGAGAATGTGCGTGCTAGCAAAGGAGTGGAGTCATTAAAGCTACGAGCACCAGCACATGTGAAATACTGCAGAAATGTACCATGTTTCTGAAACGATTGCATGGTGCAGACACATTTGCGCAGGTTGTGCACAGAGCTAAGACGTTTGCCTGGTGCTATCTCATTTACCCTGGGAAAAAATTTGCTATATTCAAAAGAGACATGCAAATGAGCCTACTTAGGCAGTCCATGGGCAAACATCTGGATTAGCATCTCATTATGGCCTGATTTGCATCATTGCCAGCCATCTGTGCGCTGGTCTGGGTGCGCCCATCAATAGGGTGCCAAAAGTCCAAATTTGCCACACCTTTCCCCAGGTCCCCCACCCCCGAATTGGAATCTTTAGTTAGAGAGGGGGCCTGGGGATAACAGGGTTAGTGAAATAAAATCCCAGTACCCTAATGACGGGTACACTCAGATGGGCACATTCCGAGAGTGGAACCAATTTGCATGTAGTTTGCTCAGCGCTATTGCAGGGTCCACAGCTCCACCTGTAAGTCAGTCTGGAAGTACAGGGGTTGGCTGGGTCTTCCCACAGCTCCACCTGCAGGGAAATCTAGAAGTTCATGGTGGTAGCTGCAGGCTACATTTGTACAGAACTGCATGGAATATTGTGCCCCAGGAGACTATACAGCACGGGCACAGGTGGTGGTGGTGCTGTATGCAATAATCAAACTGCAGATCCTGCTACAGTGCACAGCAGACACTACAGTAACAAGGAAGCCAGTAGTGTGAGGGATACAGCAATGCATATGGTGTGTAGGGCATCAATGACTGCTGCACTTCACACAGTAACAGGCCCATCTTGCAGGTGTATACTGACAGTGGACATTACTGTTAAGCTGTTGTGCGATCCTAAAACTACCATGGACCATTTGCACTGCATGGATTGTCCTAGCCTTGTGGCAGCACCCAGTATGTGGTGCAACCTGGCCATCTGTACACCCTCTCCTCAACACCCTCCACACCCCCTTCGTTGCATGTGTGTGCTGGATTCTGTTGGCATCCAGTGAAGTGTGGTCTGCAGGTGTGTGATGTATGGACACACTGCCATGGTGTCCACTGGGAACCGGGTCACCAATTAATTTCTGGCATGGTTGGGACCGGTGGCAGATGATGGCAACATAGGAGGTGTCATTCGTGTGCAGCATGTTTATACCATCTGGTGCATGTCTATGTTTACTTATACAATGGGGTGAGAGATAAATGAGTGTGATAAATCATGTTATTTTCACCGGATGAGTGTGATAAATCCTGCTGTTTATACCAGAGTGTAATAAATTACATTTATCTCACCTGCGCAATCCCGTGCAAACCGGCGCAAACCGTGCAAACCCACACAAACGGTAACTTTTGCAACAATAAGGGCTTCTATTGTATAAATCGGATACATGATGTGTACTCGTGTGATATGGAAAATATTTTCACTCCTGCATAGTAACCTCTGGATATTCATGAGTGGTAACCAGAGGTCACTCTAAAGGGGTGAAAATATTTTTCGTATCACACTCATGCCCATCATGTATCCCCTATTTATCATCTTGCTGTTCTGGTAGGTACACTGGGCTGAGACACAGTGCCAGACACCCTTCCAGAGCCACAACATGTGCAGCTGGGATGATACAGAGTACACTAAACACAGACCATTAACACAACACACAATTCACACTGTGCAACATATTGTCACATTGCAAACCATTACTGCTGCAAATGCTATTTCAGCGTAGTCCTATCATTGACTGGCTGGTTGGCTTCTATGCAATATAACTGCATTGTATTCCACAATTTGGGTGCCTGTGCATATGGAGTGGCCTAGGGAGGCAGTCCACCCACATTGCCTCCTCATTGCCTGCAGACAGCCTTGTTCCCTATTGCTACCGTGTCCACACCCACCAACATTGGTTTGCCCAGAGTTAAGACTACCTTTTCCTGGGCAGTAATTTGCAGCATGCAAAGTGCTGTGCTAAGTCGTGAAAAAAACATTTTTCACAGTGCTAATGCACCGAATATAGCATTGCTCCTATATTCATGTGTACACACACCCTCTTTTTGCCCGTTGCATGCATTATACTTTCGCCCAGCCCTAATGCAGTTTGCCCATACTATTTGGCCTTTTGAATATAGCAGACCAGGGCAGGCTTGGTGCAAACCATGCGCAAACAGTTTGCACCCAGCCCAAAGGTTTGAATATCTGGTCCATAATCTCCAGTTTAATAGGCAACCAATATTTAACATGGTGTTTCAGTTTCCACTGCTGTAATGTTAACAAGAAAAGGAGCAGTCAGGCTAAGTCCACATGATGAGATCAGCTGTGCTTGCTGAAAGAGCTGATTTATAAATGTGTCTGTTGGCACATTGTTTTGAAATCCACACACTTTCATGCCTGAACAGTGCCATGATCAGATTTGCTGATTATTTGTCAAGCCCCTTGTAGAGTCTTCTACATTGGACCATCATGACACATCTCTCAAAACCCTGTACATACGCAAAATCTTTGACTTGTGCTAGCACGCATTGCAAACATTAAAAGGGCTGCAGTGGACTAAATGGAGCTTAGGTCTGGCTTTGGTTATGGCATAACCACCAAACCCCACCTACAACAAAAAGCCCCAAAGCAACCCAGACTGTATCAAACTGGGATTTCTTGAAGTACAAAAACTAAACTTATTGCAGTGCCTACAATAATCAAACACACCCAAAGTATCAGTGTTGATAGTAGACTTGGTTACCAAATGCCACAGTATCCACAGCCCTGGTTGTTTGTACTGTATGACTATGTAATGGTGCTTTTAGCAACCCTCCTGGTTTGTCTACTATACTTACTAAGTACACCAGTTCCTATTCGGTGCCTCGGAAGTGCAAAATGGAACAGCAGCTGCTCTGATGCAGTAAATTTATTCATATTCATACTAGCAGACATTAAAACATAATTGTTCTGATAAGCTCAATTTTTCTCAAAACCACTGATTAAAAATATAACTGGTTTGCAATTGCCACAACCTGCTTAGCTAACAAAACAGAAAAATAAAATGGAAAAACCACGAAGATGTTTTAGCATTCAAAGCAATAAATGTTGGTCTTCGATGTCAGTACTCCATGAATTTTGGAGCACAGTATTTCTCCAAAGGGCTGCCCACAGACAAACCTGAAAACTAGGGAGTCCTGCAGCTGGTTATTGTACTTAGAGATGCAGCGAAGCAAAATTCTGCCCGCAAAGTGGTCTCTTCACGATAGTATTCCACTATGCAAAGTGCCCATTTTAAACCCTCACTTTACCACTTCGCATTGTAATAATAGCTTTGTGTTGTGCACTCTGCCTTATTCTGCTTCAAGGCAGAGTGAGAACTCACAGGCAGTCCACACACATCACATGGCTTACACAGTGTATGTCACATGCTTCAGGCAGGCAGGCAGGCAGGAGGTTACAGGCAAAAAAACTCTCCAACGTGGGCTGACTTACGCGTTTTGCATGGGGTGTGACAAATGGCTCTGCTTTGTGAATGGCTGGGGGTGGGGTATGGATGTGTGATGAAGAGGGGTGCTACCAGGTGACAAGTCCACAAATTAAGTTATTTTCCCTGTTTTACCTACGGGGTTGATGTAACACTTGCACTAGACAAACTGCATTGACCTAAAGGTGGGCAAGCAATGTGAGAGGGCAGCAAGGAGGCCTGGGGGATACTGGGATGCATATGGAGAGGCATCACCAGTAGAAAACAGGAAGTTGTTATCCCTCTGTACAGACAGCTGGTGAGACCCCATCTGGAGTACTGCGTTCAGTTCTGGAGACCCAATCTCCGCAAAGACATAGACAGGATGGAAGCTGTCCAGAGGAGGGCAACTAAAATGGTGCAGGGTCTGCACCGGAAGACATACGAAGATAGACTTAAGGTGCTTAATATGTATAGCCTTGAGGAAAGGAGGGAGAGGGGGGACATGCTAGAAACTTTCAAGTACCTCAAGGGAATCAACAAAGTCCAAGAGGGTTGCATCTTTCAAAAAAAGAGGTGTGCAAGAACAAGGGGGCACAATTTGAAGATGGGAGGGTGGCTCAGAGGTAATTTAAGGAAGTATTTTTTCACAGAGAGGGTTGTGGATGCATGGAACGGCCTTCTGGAGGAGGTTGTGGAGTCAAAAACAGTGGTGGAATTCAAGCATGCACAGGACAGTCGTAAGGCAATTCTAGGGGGTGGGGTTAGGAAGAAGTAGGCTGCTGGTTAACTAGGATCTGCAGCGTATCCAGTAGGTAGGAAAATGGGCAGACTGGGTGGGCCAAGTGGTCTTTATCTGCCGTCAAATTCTATGTTTCTATGTTTCACCACCATCACTGCTACTCTGACCACCACTTGACAAGATTTCTAAATCATAATCCTCCCCCTCATTATGCCTGTAGTAATCCTCTGGTGTTATTTCATCACTACTGCAGACATTTCTACTTGGTCTTACAGTCATGGAAAGGGATAACATGCTCAGTAAGGCTGATGATGAGGGTGAATGCCCCACTATGGCATTAGCTGCCATCTGGTGCCAGGTCCACAGTGCCATGTGCCTATTCTTAAGATGTGTATGCTGGCCCCCCGTGCCCAGATGACTCTCCTTTGTACCTCGACTCTCATGTGCATGGCAAAGCTGGCAGATTGCAACTGACTCATAATTTGCATCTTGGACAAAAAAATCCCAGGCAAGGGATTGTGATCCCTACTATTAACATATCCCTGATGCTGCTTATTGGACTCCGTTTTTTTAACTCCCTGAAATTGGGGGGGTAGTACAGGATTTTTCAGGCTGGATGCACTTGGACTCCAACTGACCACCACGACTACCTATGATTTTTACTGGGTCATCATTATCATAAACAGGAACCGCTAAATCACCACTTTTTTCAGGAGGGGGGATTTAACGCCAACAGACCCAGACACAGCCACCTTGACTTTCTTTTTCTCCAGTTCCCAACAAGGGTCACTGACATCACCATCATATTCATCAACATCCACATTTTCAGGTTGGATGCTGTCACGTGGAGAACATGTTCCAACCACAGCATCATCATGATCATCATCATCACACGATATTTTTGTGCCACACTTTGAATCATTGGATGGCAGAGGCATGACCTCAAGAGTGCTGGAAGAAATGTGGCATTGTGAGTTATTGTTGCCAGGATCAGAATCATGTTTAACTACCATGGGAATGTTAATGGGGAGTATGACGTCTTCTACACAATCAGTCACAGCTTTAGACTGAACTATATTTTTTGAAATGGTTAACCGGTCAGAAGTGACATTTGAAGCAGCAATACTCATGCCAGCAGAAACTGCACTAACACCACCAGCTGGGAAAACATCATCTCCTTCAGCTATGAGTGAAGCTACAGATTTCGCTGTAAAAAAACAATGATGGAGAAATCCTTTTACTGACATCAGTTATGCACTTCTGTGTATTACCACGCCCACAGGCAATCTTGCCACTGGCAGCAGTGCCATGGCCAGAAACTGCTTTGCTTGCACGTCTCTTTGCAGGCATTTTGAAGGATCACCAAGAAAATTCTAAACAAATTAAGATTTCCGAACTTTCAGTCTGGGCCGGTGGATGTGAAACCAAAATAAAAAAACAACTGTGACTTGCAGATGGAGATTATGCACTAAACAGATGCAAATGTAACCCTCCTACGAATGGGGGTTACCGAAAAGTCTTCCTCAAGCTTGCCTAAATGCTCACTGCCAGGCTGGTGTCCTGCATTTTAGCAGTTAAACATTAGTGCCAGAGAATGCCTGTGTAAGGGCTGCCTAGATTTGCAGTGGTGATTAATCTAGGAGGGGGCTGAGTGTCGTCATGCTTGATTCCCACCCAGGCTGCCTGGTAATCGCTCCATTTCTGCAATCGTTAATTGCGCAGAGGGAGCTCTGTTAGAAGACGTAACTGTTTGCTGAAAACCTATTAGAGTGATAATGATAATGTAGTTTGTCTAACCTGCCTTCTTTGCAGCAAGGACTGTCTTGTTTATCCCCACCATTTGGCCCGGGACTGCGAATTGGACCAATCAGTTCTGGTGGGACCCAAAATGGACCCAGACTACAGGAGCTGTCTGGAGTCAAAATCTGTAGGAATTGTAGTTTTGGGGTTTTGGCACCTTTTTGCACCTGAAGGGGGAGCCATTGTTGTGACTGACAGACAGATCAGCCAACTGAACCTTTTGGATTCTGGGGAAAGTCTCAGACTTGCTGGCAGTTGAGTCAGATCTAAGTTGGGATCTGAAGAGGCAATAGCTTGATACAGTCAAGCAGTCATCTGAGTAGTTTCACACGGGAGAACTGAGTTGTGGCCTGCATGTCTGCCTTCTGCCCGAGAGGGACAGAAGAGAATTATTTCGGACTAAATCCAAGTTTGTGAGAATGAAGTAAGCTACTGATTTTTTTTTACCAGGCTCATACCTGAAGAAGACCGAAGATTTTACTGAATGCGATCGGCCTGTCAGGATTTCCAGCTGCTTTTGAATCCCCAATTGTGCAGAGACTTTGTGTTCGTGACCAGAGAGTGGTTTGCCTAGTACAGTAGAATTTTCTTACATGTAAATGTGCTGTGTATTGAGAGTGGGTTGTGATTTGGTTCCCCACTGTGTGAACTGTGTTCTGCTTGCTGGTACCGTAGAATCCTTTACATGTAAATGTGCTGTGTATTGAAAGTGGGTCGTGATTTGGTTCCTCACTGTGTGAACTGTGTTCTGCTTGCTGTAAGCTGTAGCCAGCCCAAAACGGACTGTATCTGAATTTGTCTCCATTTGGCCAGGGCCTTGCCACACTGGCCCAGCCAGACTATCCGCTGCACAGAGAAAGCCATCGATGAGAGACCTGCCTGGGGATCATCCCCCTGCTCCATGCTTGAACAGGAACGATGCCGTGGCAACTCGTGTGGGCCCTGCTTCTCCTGGCATGCCAGATCAACCACCTGCTGTCTCGATTTTCGTCCTGCCTGTGTTTAGTCTTGGGTATTGCTCCCTGCAACAACAGCCTAATCTAAAAGTGTGTCATCTGATTGTCTTGTTGTTTTCTTTTCACTAACTGAGCCTTCTGGCTCTGGATTACAAGTAGTGTGTGTTTTGCATGTTGTTTTCTTCCACTACAGGGCCCCAACCAGCTGCAATATTCCTGGCTAGCCCACCATTCTCCATCTGGGTACCCAGGGTGTGTGACTGTTTATGGACCCGGAAGTACATGCATAACTGTTTGATACAGCCTTTAAGCAAATTAACCTGATCATGCCCCTCCCTTGTTCAAGTCCCTTAAATAAATCAGATCTCTTTTTTGCGTATACCCTGACTGTGGTTCCAGTTTGTGCAAGAGTACTGTACTGCTGTTATTTGCTGTGTATAACCTTGTTTTACAGGGGGCCCCAGGGACGAGCCAGAGGAAAGCCCTGGTGGTAAGTGCAAACAGCGTGGGTACTTCTGTGGTGTATCAGGGGTATTGTGAAAGTGATTATTGTGTATTGTTTTGGCCACTAGTAAGGAAAGAGAGGGGGTTATAGTGTCCCGGAGAGCTGTGCCCCAGTTAGCTTAACCACTACCAATCCTGACCTCCAGGTGGAGGCACCTGTTTCAGAACTCAGGCCCCTTAATCTGCTACTAGCCAAGCCGGCAGAAGTAGTAGCCCTTGGGATGGCACCACCCAGGGGTTACACAAAAGCACAGCCAGATTAAGATTGCACTGCACAATAAAAAAGAAATGCAGACACAAAGTCACAACAACACCTTAACCAGTGCTCACAAGTCACAATCCAATCTGGAAAAGAATACCTTTTGCCAGTACCGGGAGGAAAGGGGGGGGGTGCAGTGCACTGTAGTAACAGTCCAAAACCAAGATACCGCAAAGCAGTACAAAAGCACACAGGTGCGGTGGATAGCAGGTTGATACTGCTGCAATTACTCTGTGGCACAATAAAATGTGTCTGATTTGATGGCACGTGTTGCACACACTACAAGTAATGCGTAGCAAATTGAAAACTTCAGTAATATAACCAAATCTTTTAAACAAATTGAAATTATGTACTGATGCACCACAACAGTCAGCAAAACAAATGTCAAGAATTACTGAAAATATTACTGTGTGTACATTAACACAGTTATACATGGAAAATATAACCAAAACAGAAAGACTGCCTTTTTCTCCCAGTTAATCTACCTCCACCACAGATACGTCCCTCCCCTAAAGCACACTTCAAGTGTCTGTCAGTACAGAGACTGAATGTTCTAAATTAGCATTCAAACAATAAACACTTGATGATATGAGCACAGAAGGGTTTCTTGCATTTGATGTACTAAATTTTGAGCAAACAAAAAAATCACTCAAAAAGGCTTTTTTAACAGCTTTTAGAGGGTTTGAATCGCAGAGCTCTGAAAGCAAACTGTCTCCAGCTACCACTACACAGAACTGAGGCTGTGCAGAACAATCTAGAGCCCATGTGACCTGCAATCCCATGAATCACTGCAAAATTCGCCTTGAAGCTCAATAACCAGGCAAAGTGATGCAAAGTACATTGATTTCTATGTACTTCGCCTTAAAATTGGTGCAGAAGTGCTTGGGGGAAGGCGGACTAACAAAAAGTCATTATTATCAATGGACTTCACATTCCCCATTATGATGCGAAGTATTCTGCTTCATGTTGCGGGTTACTTCGCAGATTCCGCATTATTCCACAAATTGCTTCGCGGAGCGAATTTTGGCCACTTTGCCCACCTCTGATTGTACTGCTGTACTATTTCTGAGTCTATTAATCAATTTAACAGACAGTAGTGCATTCCCAAATGTAAGAACATTTTTCTACAGTTGGAACAATACATTTCTTTCTTGTGCAGTTTTTGGGAACACATAGATCTAATGAGAAGCAAATTTAAAAATTATTCTTGTGTTCTTCATAGATGAGGAGGACATAACAAACTATGCCTCCATCATCAAAATGTAAGTGTGTGCAGAACAGTTTCCAAAGGCTGCATAAGAAAGTCACTGTTCCAACTGTAAACTAGCAGTTTCTGCACTAACCACTGAGCCACCTAACTGCACTTTCTAATTGTTGTGATACACATACACTAATACATATACACATATACTCCAGTATAACATAGCAGTGCACTGTCTACACACAGAGCATTGTTACATACGCACTAACACACATACACTGCCACATATGGCATTTATTCAGTTACACATCTAACCCAATCTTTTATTGTATAAGCTCTGTATTTTGTACTAACAAATTGTACTAATTTATGGCATGATGGCCAATAGGACTGGAACAAAGTGCCACATGAACACACACTAATACAACATGCACTGCTGTTCCAAGCAGTACACTACCACATAGCATTAAAAATACCAGGAAAGGGATAACAGAGTGCCACACGCTCACACACACACATTTCTCTCTGTTTCACATCTCTCTGTTTTTCTCTCTCTCTGTCAATGAGCAGTGGTTGCCACAAGGAACCTTTGACATGCTAGCTAGCTATTACATATTTATTTATTTATGTTATCTCTTTGAGCCATTCTGAATGAGGCAAAGTAGAGAGACTGAAAATGGAAAAATAGAACATACAGTGGCGTGAAAAAGTATTTGCCCCCTTCCTGATTTTCTCTATTATTGCATATTTGTCACACTGGATGTTTTCAGGTCTTTAGGCAAAATATGATATTAGATAAAGGGAACCTGAGTGAACAAATAACACTTTTTTTTTTTTACTTATTTCATTTATTTAATGAAAAAAGTTAACCAACACCAACTGGCACTGTGTGAAAAAGTAATTGCCCCCTAGTTAAATCAACCCAATTAAAGGGATAATTAGAGTCAGCTGATTGAACACAGCCAGGCTTGATTACAGCCAGCCCTGCTCAATATAAACCTCACTTATTTTGACCCTTACCATCAGAGTCATGTTGCCAGCACAAAGATTCAACAAGCACATTATGCCATGATCAAAGGAAGTTCCTGAAAAGATCAGAAAAAATTTGTTGCCCTCTATCAGTCTGGAAAGGGTTACAAAGCTATTTCTAAGGCTCTGGGACTCCATCGAACCACAGTGAGAGCCATAATCTCAAATGGAGAACACTTGGAACAGTAATGAATCTTCCCAGGAGTGGGCGGCCTGCCAAAATTACTCCAAGGGTGCAGCGTAAAATCATCCAGGAAGTCTCAAAGGATCCTAAAACAACATCCAAAGACTGCAGGCTTCTCTTGCCTCAGCTAAGGTCAGTGTTCATGACTCCACAATCAGAAAGAGACTGGGCAAAATGGACTTCATGTGAGAGTAGCAAGGGAAACCACTGCTAACCAAGAAGAACATAAGCTCGTCTCTCATTTGCCAAGAAGCACCTGGATGATCCACAAGCCTTTTGGGAAAATGTTCTATGGACAGATGAGTCCAAGTGGAACTTTTGGATGGCCGGATCCCATAATGTCTGCGTAAAGCAAAGACAGCATTCCACAGTAAGAACACCATACCAACAGTCAAACATGGTGGTGGTAGTGTGATGGTGTGGATGCTGCTGCCTAAGGACCTGGATGACTTGCCATAATTAAAGGAACCATGAATTCTGCTCTGTACCAGAAAATTCTTAAGGAGAACGTCCGGTCATCCTTCCGTCAGCTGAAGCTAAAACGTAGTTGGGTCATGCAGCAAGACAATGATCCAAAACACAAAAGCAAGTCCACATCAGAATGGCTAAAAAGAAGTAAAATTAAAGTTTTGGAGTGGCCTAGTCAAAGTCCAGACTTAAACCCAATAGAGATGCTGTGGCAGGACCTGAAACGAGCATTCATGCTCAAAAACCTACCAACTGTTACTGAATTAAAGCAGTTCTGCGAGGAAGAGTGGGTTAAAATTCCTCCACAGCGATGTGAAAGACTGATATTGAATTATAGGAAGTGTTTGGTTGCAGTCATTGCAGCTAAATGTGGCGTAACCAGTTATTAAGTATAAGGGGGCAATTACTTTTTCACACAGTGCCAGTTGGTGTTGGTTAACTTTTTTTCATTAAATAAGTGAAATTAAAAAAAAAAAAAGTGTTATTTGTTCACTCAGATTCCCTTTATCTAATATTACATTTTCTCTAAAGACCTGAAAACATCCAGTGTGATAAATATGCAATAATAGAGAAAATCAGGAAGGGGGCAAATACTTTTTCACGCCACTGTATAAAGGTCTTCAGTGGAGTAAGCAAAGTGCTTTTTACAGGGACAGGCAGGATTTCTACACGGGAGCTTATTTCCCCAATCCTGCCATACTGTCTGAAGTTTAGGCACTGCTTCACAGAACACTAAGGGTGGGAGATAGAGAGAGAGCCTTTTTCATAGCCCTTGCTTGCTGTTCGTCACTACACTTCCCTCTGTCTTTTGCAGCACTTCTGTAAGTATAGGGCAACCTTTTGGTTTAATAGGCAGCTAGATTTTAGGGTTTTTAAGCCCAAAATGAGAGCAAAGTCATCCATAAACTTTTATTTACAATCTCTGAAACCAGCTGTCTGGCTGTTAAATGATTTGATTTATAAGACGCTCTGCTTTCAGGAGAGGGCTGTGCCTGTATGTTTGAAATTCCTAGGCTTCTCGCCTCAGATCAGCTTTCAGTGGAGATCAAAGGGAAGAGCTGACCTACAATTGGGTCAGCTTTTTCTTTTCAAGTCGATGACTGTTTCTGCCCAGCAAGCCAAAATTATATCATGCTCAGCATGGCTGATGATTGGTGTGCCATTGACACACCCCTACCAGACCACTCCTTAGAATGACACTGCCACATCCCTCAAAAGGCACTATCATGGCAAGATGTTTGCTGCGTGCCTGAGCACATGGCGAATATAAATATTTTGACCCACTCAAAATACCTTAGAGCCTCCAGGAATTAGTCCCATTCTACCATGTCAAATGCCTTCTCAGTGTCTATAGGGACAATTGCAGCTTTCATTTTCCACTGTTGTGCTCTGTGGACCACATGGGTCAGGATCCTCATATTTTCAGAGCCCTGTCTGTCCTTCATAAAGCCTGATCTTGACTGGTCAATATGCATGGCTAATGCTCTCTTCAGCTGCATTTCCATGATTTTAGCCTGGATTTTCATGCTTGCATTCAATAAGGATATGGGCATAAAGTTGACACAGTGGGTGCAGTCCTTGTTTGGTTTAAGCAGTAATGTAATACTGGCTTCTTTCATAGTCAGGGGAGAGATTCCCCATTCTCTACCTGCTGGCACACTTTCAGCAACTGAGGAACTAGCTGCTGTGCAAAAGATGTGTAAGAATCTATGCCTAGCCCGTCTGCCCCAGTAACTTCCCTTTGGCCATCACTTGTATTGCTCCCAAGATCTCCTGTGTGATTGGGGCTTCTGGATCACACTTCAGCTTGTCCAATAGCTTTGAAAGACTTTGACCTTGCAGGAAGCTAACTATGGAGTGTACTTGGGATTGGGAGCATGAAGCATAGAGGTCTTCATAGTAACTTTGGAACTTCAAATTTATCTGCAACTGATCCACTATCCATTCCCCATCATGAACCATGAGACATGCTATATGTGTCTTGCTAGCCTTCTTCTTAAGATGGTATGCCAGTAGTTTGGATGTCCATTCCCCACTCTCCCAATAATGTTGGTTGGTGAAGAAATAGGGCTCTTTCTGCCTGTTGGTGCAGTACTGTGTTAACTTTGTATCTGAGGTTTAGAAACGCCCACTCTCTACTGGGAATGGAGTTGGGCAATGCATACAACCATTGCTCAGTGACCTTCAGTGTTTCTTGCAATTGTAGTGATGCCAGCTGTCATTTCCTAGTCAGATGAGCTAAGCAACTAATGATGCGGCATCTTATGTACACTTCTAAAGCATCCCATAAGATCTGCTCAGATATATTGGGGAGGTGTTAAGCTCAAAATGTGCTCCAGTCTCCTTCTGTAGTCACTCTGCAACACCTGTGATTGAAGTAAGAATGGGTTAATGTGCCACCGAGGTGTTTTCTCCACTGTGTGAGACAGCACCATTGTGGTAGTTACTGAGGCATGATCCAAGACTGTTATATGGTGTATGGTCATGCCCATTACCTCAGAGAGCACACCTGAGCTAACTAGGCAGTGATCCAGCCTATTCATAATTCCCAATCATGGGGATCTATAAGCATAGTCCCAAGCTATGGGGTGTTGCAGTCTCTGAATGTCTTTAAGGGCCATGTCTGAATACAGTTTATTCATTGCCTGCCTCGCATCTTGGTGTGAGGGAGTCCTCTTCTCTCTGAGGTCTTTATCTATCAGAGTCAGCAACTAGACTGAAGTACCCCCACAATTATAGTACATGAAGGACCTGACATATCCTGTACATGCTGGGCCATGTCATGAAAGAAAATGGGATAATTCTCATTAGGAGCATAGATATTAACAACTAGTATGTCTCTGGTCTGTAGTTTCCCACAACCCATTATCCAGTGCCCCTCCTTGTCTACCATTCTCGACTGCACTTAAAACTAGCTACCCCTTCATAATAGAACTGAGACCCGATATAATTTGAAGGAGTAGCAGCTATAGATTTCTTCCCCCAACCATTCGCTTCTAAGCTTTGTGGCCTCAGTTTGCAAAAAGTGAGTCTCCTGTTGGAGGTCCACTTCAGCAATTTTAGGAATGAGAGGATCTTTTTCCACTTATTTGGGTGGTTAAGCCCTTGGATGTTCCATGAGATCAGTTCACTTTCAGCCATTACCACCCACATATGACTTAAAATCCTCTTTTGAGAAAGAGAAACCCATGTAATCTTACCTGCTCTGTTAAAGTTGACATCGGAAGATCCCTTGGCTGAGTCTCAGTGTGAGATACAGGAGAGAGCAGAAGGTGGGAGAGGGGGAAAGAAGTTCATCCAGTAGACAGATAAGGGTTCTGGGGATTGGACAGAAAGGCATGGAACATCCCATTTATGACTAAACAGGTTCCCCTGACTGGACAGTTCATTACAGGATCAAGTACCAGGACAAGCAAATGTGCAGTTCCCATGTATCCACATTTCTGTCCAGTTCAAACAGGATACCAGGTAAATTCCCTGTACCATGCTTATCACCAAGGGTCTGTCCCTGTGAGGGATGATCAGGCTGAAGGGGGAGGAGGGGGCCACTCCAGCCAAGGTGCAGCATGAAAGAAAAAAAACAGCTAATTTATGGGGGCCAAATGTGCTGGATTTGCGCCAACCTACTATCTCCATCATTGTGTACTCAGGGCAAGTGTAAGGGGGATCTCAGACCTGGAAACTGTGATGAAAGTGTAAGTGGGTAATAACTTTGGAGCACCAGCGGTTAGTGGTTTACTATAATGTCACCCTAGCACTGCCTTCGGGACTCTGACCAGGTCTTGGGGAACTGGCCCTTCTAGCAGACCGGATGGAGTGGATGATGTACCAGTACCAAGTGATATCCATTATCCATATTCAGGTATGCATAGGTTAATTTTCCACCATCCATCACATGAATGATTGCACCTATTCAGATTATCTTCTCCATGGTAAGTACAGTACACCTCTCATAGGTCATCCAGTCTAAGTTCGACCAGCAACTCTCAAGCCCCCTAGAGAGAGGATTAAACACCAGACAGCACTTCCCCTGCACATGCCTCATTTTTATATTCAACATGCTGCATTGCACAAGCTGGTGTGCACTCCTCCCCACAGGCCGCCTCACTCCGTACAATGGGGGGATGGGCTTAATACCCCGGTGTAGTTTTAACATAGATTATGTCATTAATTCTGAATGAGCCTATAAGGAAAGGAAGGACTAGTAGCATCTGCAATAAATATACTTGAGGTGTACACCAACTCTAGGGGGGAAGGTGTGAAAGGGATCTACCACCCTCCATGACCAAGGGCCTCCTTCTATCCAGCAAATCACATGATCTTGTGCTTCCCCATCTGCTTCAGTAAATGAAATGGACCCCAACTCTGAGGGGCGGGAGCATCATGCCCTCATGAGTTTCCCTCCAGACATGCTACAGCTCAATGGGGAAGATCTTGGTAATGCTGGATGCAAATCACAATTGTTTCTTGCACCCGCTCTGAGTCTTCATAAGCAAGCCGCTGTCTGACTCGGAGTGGATTGCTCAAATTCAAAGTAACAGTCTGTACTGTTACCTAAAAATGTTGCTTAGCAAGAGACCATTTAGAAGAGGCAGGAGTGACTGAGAGTTGAAAAATAACAGAAGCCGGGGAGGTTAATCTGACAAGGTCTTAGTGAGGATGTTGCCCCCCCCCCCCGTTGTATATCCAACAAACATGGCACTGTCTGAGTGGAGTTCCCTCCCCATCTTTAGCCCTCCTCCTCATTATTTTGAGAAACCAAGCAGTATATGGAACAATCCATTTCCTAGGGAGGGGTTTATTAAAACAACAATGTTCCTCGAGGTCCTTATAGAGATAGTAGCACTTCGGTTCCCTGCAGGCATAGTGCTGGTCATGCTGTGCTGAGCAGCGTGACTACACCAGTTTGCACACTCAAGAGAGAACCTCTGAGAGGAGAGAGAGCTGTCCCTTTCACACATTCATCAGCTCCATGGTTTACATGGGAAAAGAAATTTCTGCTGTTCAAGAGAGAGAGGCTGCTTATAAGAGCTGGGGCGGGGGGTGCACTAGCTGAAACACTAAAACATTAGTCTTTCACATGGTCCAGCCCAAACAGCCATCCCAAGCAACTACCATAGCCTCCCCTACAAACCTCACAATAAGTATTGCAGGGATTCAAAAAGGAAAAGATTCAACCATGACCTCCTCTGTGGCAAAAAAAATCAAAGGCCCTCCCTACCACAAAGAAAACAGCTCTGTTTAGTGATCAAATCTTGTCCGCCTAACTTACCCATACCCCTTCTGAGGACTACTTGAGGTGACAATCAAGGACGGAAAAGTCAGAGGAAGTGATGTCCTATAGGGAGAGGATTGTGAAAAACTTTAGTGAAACACATAGAACAGTGACATAAGCCCAATAAATTCTTTGGATTTCTGTGCCAGCTTATTTCAGCTGACTGTTCCCATGTCCTTCCAAGGTGTAGCTGGTTCCACGAGTAGATCGATGACACTGCCCATGATAGCCTCCATAATCGCTGCCCAGCTGGGTCTGGGGGGGATATTGTCTTCAGGAGGTGTTGTAAATGCTGTGTCTATTTCAGTAGTGTCCTGACCATCCTCTCTATCTTGAAGTCCCAGTCCTGAATCCTGCAGATCCAGTTCCCTCATGATTTCATTGGGATGTTCTTCCTGTGTTAAAGGAGGGTTCATTCCTGTGGTAGAATTCTTCAAGCCCCGGATGCAAGTTCTGCCAGCAGGGGTGCCTACTTCCCTGCATGGGGTTCGATCCTTGCCCCTGGGGTTTGGTAGTTGGGCTCGATTGTTTGCCATGTCTGTACTAAGGGACTGAGGTGGGAAGCCACCTTGGCAGCATCTTGGTGATTTGAGGCATTGTCCACAGCTGCTATACCTGGTGTTGCCCTCCTATATGAGAGTCTCTGGACCTCCAAATCCTTTTTCTTGCCTTTTCCTCTGTGTTGCAAGTGCTGTGCTGCATCCATCAGGTCAGAGATCAGCTCAGTCCACTCCAATCGGAGTGGTGGTGATCGGTGGAAGGTCGCAACACCTCAGGCTAGTTGGTCAGCTTTTGATCAGGTGGTGATTTCGGATATCATGATGGTCATCCAGCATATGCAGCCAACCTACTGTAGTTCGGATCCGGGCCCAACCCATCTCCTTGTTGGATGTGTGGAGGTCATCAGCATGATTCTAGCTGAGATTGTCCGGTGTTCATTAGAGACTGGGAAGTTTTCTGACTTCCTGAAGGAGGCAGCAGTGATTCAGCTCTTCAAGAAACCCTCCCTTGACCAGAACTGTCTTGCCAGCTACAGGTTGGTCTCTAACCTTCCCTTTGCAGAGAAGGTTATTGAGAAAGTGGTTATGCTGCAGCTGGAGGACCATCTTACCATCCATGACATCTATGATCCCTTCCAATTGGGATTTAGGAAAAGGCATAGTACTGAGACTGCCCTTGTTTGGGTGCTCAATGACCTCCTTATAGTGAGAGATCAGAGGAGTCTTTCCATCTTAGTCCTCCTTGATCTCTCCGTGGTATTTGACACCGTGGACCATGGGATATTGCTAGAGTGCCTGCAGTTGATCTGTGGACTGTCAGGTACAGTCCTCAGATGGTTTCAATACTTTCTTACTGGCAGGTTTCAGAGAGTAGTGTCAAGGATTTATTCCTCCAACCCATTCTCCCTGCCATGTGGGTTACTGTGGGGCTCTATGCTGTCTCCCATGCTGTTCACGGTGTACATGTTGCCGCTGGGGGACATTGCAGGGCGGTACAGGCTGAGTTTTTACTGCTATGCAGATGACACTCAGCTGTACATGTCCTTTTTACCTGAACAGGATACAGCGGTCTTGGTATTTAACAACTGCTTATCTGAGATCCAAGATTGGATGAGTGCCAACTGGTTGACGCTGATTTCAGAAAAGACTGAGGTGTTGGTTGTGGACCTGGGTCATCGAGCAGAGGGGTCTTCAGTAAGACAGACAATTAGTCTTGTACTAGGAGGCTGCCAGCTGAGGACCTCTGAATGGTGCATTAGGTTTTATTCTTGACGAGGGGCTGACCCTGAAATTTCAGGTGTCGTCCATTGCCAAGACCTCATTTTACCATCTGAGGAATATCACCTGGATCAAACACCTGGTACCACCCAATGACCTACCGACATTGGTCCTTGCCTTTGTGACCTCCCGCCTGGATTACTGTAACTCCCTCTACCTAGGATTGCCAGGGGTAGATATTCGCCGGCTGCAGCTAGTGCAGAATGTGGAAGCCAGGTTAATAACTGGGCTTTCTTGTTCTAGCCATATTACACCTGTGCTACGCAAGCTGCACTGGCTGCCAGTTTGGTGGAGGATCACCTTCAAGGTCAGCTTGCTGACCTATAAAGCCCAACACGGACTGGAACCATACTATTGGCAAGAGCTTCCGCACCCCTATTGCCCCCCTTGACTGCTCCACTCCACCGACTAGTGATTGCAAAAGATTCCCAGGATTGGTTGAAGTCATCTGGTGCTCAAGCATTTGCTTATGTAGCCCCTACCCTGTGGAATTCTCTACCTCGTCGGGTTCGGGAGTGCCTGACGGTGGACAGCTTCAAAGCCACACTGAAAGCTTGCTTATTTAGTCTTGCTTTTCTGTAATTGGATAAGGTTGATTTTAGCTGTTACTATCTGAATTTTTAACTATGTATGGCTTTTATATTAATTGTGATATTTCGTTTTTGTAAATCACTTTGATATTTGCGAAGTGTGCTGTATAAATAAAGCTTATTATTATCCTGGGGGGGGTGGAAAGGGTGAGCCATTTTCCTTCATGTTGCAGCTGGAGAGTAGCAGGGTACTTTAGAGAGTAGGCAGTGTTTCTCTTAGCTAATTCTTCTTTAATCAAGCCAAAAGCTTTTCTCTGATCTGCCAAGTCTTTTGAAAGTTCTTGAAAAACATGTACTGCGTGACCATTCTAAAATAGTGACCCCCTCTCCCTGGCCAAGTTCAGAACCTGTCCCTTAATATTGTACTGAAGGAAACAGGCCAGGATGGGATGATGGGGTGCACCTCTGCCTGGCTGGGGACCCAGTGACTGATGAACATGTTCGATTTCCAGGGGGTAGTCACAGTAGTAGTCTAACATTTTAGATTTGACCATTTGAAGACATGAGAAGACATCACTGTTCTCTGTGACCTCTGGTACTACTATAATGTGGATATTATTATGTCTGCCATGGTTTTTCAAATTGTCCACTTTGGCCCATAGACAGGAGATCTGCTGTTCGAGATACTGAGTCCTGTCCTCTTTAATCAATGCTTTAGTGTCCATTCTGGTAACCAAGAGCTTGCTGTCAGTATGCCTGAGCTCATGGGCTTCCGTTGCATTCATCCAGTTCCTTTACACTCTGCCTAATGTTGGGGTTGTTCTGGATAAGGGTCTTGAGCATGGATTTAATTTCCAGGAAGTCAGTACTGTAGGATTCTGTGAGTACCACAGTTCTGTCAGCTGCTACCATCTTCTCCACAGCTTGTCAGTTTCTTAGTCAATTTCAGTCAGATTTTCAGATGATTACAAGTGAAACCAATGGTCGATTGCAAACTGAAGAGTAATGGCAGTGTCTCTCAACTGGGAGACTCAAACAGTAGCAGTCAGAAGTCCTGATTATCATTCGGATAGCAGATTTAAATTAATAGGTTTAAAAGTTATGCAGATTTGTGCTGGCCAGCCTCTCTAAAACTCACATTGTACCATGTTGATCTTGGGTGGCTACCACCCCTGAACAGCTACTCTCTGCACGCTGCCCCAGTGGAGGCAGAAAATCTCCTGGGATACTACAAGGACCTCTTTACTCCAGCAACAAATTGCACATACCTCCTTAGGTCTGAGGATGGTTTTCACCTCCAAATTCGACGTTGTAGGAGAAACCTAGGGCAAGTCTCAGTCACCTATAGGCTACCCTCTATTTGGAACGGCCTGCTGGCCCAAGTCACCACTGCCAGCTTCTATCCTTCATGTAAGAGGTTAATCAAGGTCCATCATACTTCCTTGATTTCATGCCCCAGCTGCCCCAATCAAGTACCCTCCCCTTCAAGGTTATAACGGACTAAGGCCTGCTGCTACAAAGTGGGACCACTGGGTCACTTTCTTCCCTAGACTTCTCATCTGACTCTCAGGGTATTGACTCATCCCCACCCATGCTGTTGTGACTTGCATCTTCTTCTGTAACGTAAGCCTACTGGCACATTGTCTGTTGTTTGCACTGTGTGTAAAATACCCTGTATATAACATCTGTATACACTGCAATGACATCAGTTGCACCTGCCTCATTATTTGCACCTTGTATGTATTTGTGATGTAACTCATCTTAACTGCTATGGCACAAATTGCACTTGCCTCATTCCTTTGCACCTTGTTTGCAACTGGCATTGTACTTTTAGTATGTACTATTGTTGGGGGCATTCAAGTATGCATGGGACAGGCATAGGGGAACCCTAGCAATAGGAACAAGGAGATAAATCCGGAGCTGAAGTAGGGTCTGTGGCTTTTACAGTAGGCAGAGAAAATGGGAAGACTAGATGGGCCTAGTGGTCCTTATCTGCCGTCAATTTCTATGTTTCTATGTTGTTTACAGAACCATTGTAGTGAATATATTCTTGCATTTTTGTATAATGCATTTCTGCTGATTTATGAACCCTACTACTGTTTATAAAACCATTGTAGCAAATGTAGTCTTGTATTTTTGTATATTGTATTTCTGCTGTTTTGAAAATCCTATGGGTGCATGTATTTCATCCCTACAACCTTCCTTCCCCTTCTCCTCCCCCCCAGGCCACGACTGGAAATGGGTCCTCTGGGCTCTGTTTGTTTACCTGGTAAAATATGTTTACATAGATAGATAGATAGATAAATAGATAGACAGAAATACATAAATGGCTGTCAGAGATAACAACCTGAGTGGCCATCTTTTCTGCAGTCATGCATGTGCCCCACCCAGAGAGACCCTCTCCTTCAAAAACTCCTAATAATTTGTGCAGTAACTGGTCCCAATGCCTCTTGGTGGCTCACAAGCAAACAAGTAAAATGTAGGTCAAGTATTCAGTAAATAGGGCACAGCTCCGAGATCACCAAGAACACCTCTTTCACCAGCACTAATCTATCCTCTATGTACTCAGATCTTTTCCAAGAATGTTCCAATCTCCATCCTTTAGTCTTTAATCACCTCAGCTCATCACAGTACCATGGTGAGCTATGGCAGGCCATGAAGGGGCAGACATGATAGGGTGCCAGAAAGAACAAGGCAGCCACAAGGATCACATTGTAACTCTCCACAGCCTTCTCTGCCCCCTCAGTACAATTTGATACCATGCTCCAGACATCCACTTCTGACAGGAGTTGCTAGGCTCCAGATTACATTTAGGGCAGTAATGAACCATCTCCACGGATGAGAATTTACATAGGAATCACATGACATGATGATCCAATCAAATGACTGAATTAACCTTGATGTCACAAATATCAAGACCCAACAAGAAGACCATGTCAAAAGTGTGGCCCTGCTGGTGGGTCCCAGAGGAAACTACCTGTGCAAGGTCCAATAATATTATCAAATGAAGGAACTGTTGACTAAAGAGAGAGGCCTCATCATTGACCCAGCATTTAAGTCCCCCAACACCAAAAGTTTAGAGGAGTCTTGGACCAGGTCAGCCATAAAGTCTGCCAGTTCCTGCAAGAACTCATTCCCATGCTGCACAGGATGGCACATGATCTTGCAACCTGAATCTGCCCCACTTTTTACTGCTAGGCATTCAAACAACCTGGTCAGTCCTGTGGGGTATGTTGTGAGTCCCAAGGTGATCTAAAGCAGATGGCCACCTTGACTACCCTGCACTCCCATCTTAGGTAATGGACCATTGAGTACTTAGCTGGGATAGATGCATTCAGCACAGGCCAGAGTTATCCCCCAACCAGATCTCACTAATGCAGGACTGGCTTGCTGAGGAATCCGCGATGAAACTCCTTTATCACCACAGTTGTATTCCTCATTGGCCTGGTATTACACAAAACTGTGCAAAGTAGAGAATCAGGGTTAGCTGTCCCTCTCACCACCTGATTGGCTAAATTAGGCAGAGCTCGTAGGATTAATACCAGACAAGGAGCACCCCTGTCTTGGTTCCAGTTCTTTCCAGGGTGCCTCCTTTTCCTCTCACCACTTATCCAACCCAGTGTTGGTTCACCCATGTCGGTGCAACAATAGAAAGGGCAACTGACATTAGGGCACCAGCACAATGCCAACAGTGATCATCATGCCCAGCCATTGTGCCGCCCGACCCCAGTTGTCCCAAATGCCCCGAGGCAAGTGCAGGCTGTTGCAGGGGGCTGTGCCCCTTGAACACCCCCCCAAAAAAATATAATCACCTCCATGTCGGAGGTGTATGGAGCTAGAGATACAACACCCCTCCTGCACCATCCATGGCGAGTGCCATGAAATTCAGTTCGCCAGCATGACAAGTGAACTGGTTGCGGTGCCCACATTACAGTGCCCTAATGAAGTCGCCATTCTAATGGTATATACCTCACTCTCTAGTCCCAAGATCAGACAATCATCTATGGCCACACCTGCTCAGGATTTCCAGCCCACTACAGCAACAGAGAAGTGCCACTGATGGGGCAAAAGGGAACCCCTTAAAAGGCTGTGGGTACTAAAACTTGTGTAGAGAGTAACCATACTTTATCACAAAAGTCCAGGAAAGTACATCATTTTCGAGTAAAAACCTAAAATAAACAAGAGCTCAATAAAGAAAAACTCAGTAACCCCACACCACCCCCTCAGAACAAAATAACAACCACCCCCCAACAATCATAGCACAATCACTTCTCCTTCCAGAGACTGAATGGACACTCAAGAGCGCAAAGGCACTTGACTAATGCCTGATGCCTTCTTAGCCCAAGGAGTGTCCATTCAATGTCTTGATTGTACATTATCTCCCTGTAGTGCACAGCATGTTATGCATTACCAACCTTGTTCGAACCACTAGACAACCCTGCCTTCCTACCACTGTCAGGGCTTGCAAGGGGGTGCAGTTGTCTTCATGTCCATTATGTGTTTTTCTTGTTGGAAGTGGGAACTAGCTCATGTAAAGTATCAATTGCTGTGGCATGCCACCACATCAGGGCCCTTTTTGTGGGCACTGCCTGCTCAAATCGTTTTGTTCAATTAAGAAAACATTAATGTGAATTGCTTAGGAAAGGGTCAGTCAGATGGGGGAAAACAGGAGCAAGGGGGGAAGGAAGGAGATTCTGCTGGCATATAAGGGAAATGGAGAAGGTAGCGAAATGGAGGGAGTATGAGAGTAGGTTTCTGAGTGAAGAGCTACAATAGAAAAAGGCTGATTTCCCAGGAGAGGAGAGGGGATGAGGAATGGCAAAAGTGTGAGGATCCTTGGTGTGGAGGAGCAGGAAGCAGAAGCATCCATTCAATGTCTTGCTGTGCACTACAGGGTATACTGTGAGTTTGGCTAACCGCAAGTGGGCACCAACCAAATGGTGACCCACTTGCAGTGACTGCCCAATGGTGAGGGCATAGGGAGGCGACGGAAGGGAGGGTTCCAAGGCGACAGGATGCCATGTGTGTGTGTATAGGCGCGTGGGGGAGCGAGCTCGCTGAGAGAGGGGTGTGAGGGTTTGTGAGGGGTGGTGCTGTGGGTTGCCACTGAGCTGGCGCTGTGGTGTGGTGAGGTGGGTGCTGGCCTGAGGTGGTGGGGATGCAGTGTTCGGGTCTGGGCGCCGGCAAATTTGTTGCGCCTGGCCCAAGACAGTTTTTTTTTTTCCCACTGATGCACCCCCCCAACATGAACCCTCCTGGAGTTCAGAATCAGCAGCCCCCTGCATAAAAGAAAATATTACAAGGTTTTTGTGCCACTTTCGCTGGCACTGGAGTTGCATATCACCAAAATTGAATTTTGGTGATGTACATTTACCATAGGGACGATCGCCATTCGGCAATCACCCTTATGACATAGAACCCAGGGGGATAATGTATAATCAAGACATTGAATGGACACTCCTCAGCCCAGTGGGTCTTACAGTGCAACTGCGGTCTCCTGATCTGAAGCTGATCGCCTGCCACATGGCAAGAAGCAGCCTGTCACCCGCCCTCTTTCCACTGCGACAGGCGTCCTCAGCCCAACAGGGCTTACACCGCAACTACAGTCTCCTGATCTGAAGCCAACCTCCCGCCACATGGAAAGAAGAAGCAGCCTGCCACCTGCCCTCTTGCCACTGTGACAGGCATCCTCAGCTAAATGGGGCTTACAAAGTAAATGCGGTTTCCTGATCTGAAGCCAACCGCCCACCACACAGCGAGAAGAAGCAGCCTGCCATCCGTCCTCTTGCACTGTGAAGGTATGGCCCCAGACCCAGCTCCGGGAAGCAGATTGCATCTGTAAATTGAATTTTTTCTTGAATTTCAAGAAATAGGCACATTTTCCATGAAGAGCCTTCACTGGACATTGTCAACACAGGTGCCTTCCTATTGGCAACTTCTGCCCGGTATCTTCATCTGCTACTATACTGTCCCTGCCGTTTTTTTTTTTTATTGTCAACAGTGGAGCCCAGCACTTTCAGCTTCTTTTTTTAAAAGCTATTTCTACCTGTATTTATCTTCTGTCCCCTACTATTTTCTGTTGCCATGATTTAGCCTTCTGTAGTGTGCTAGTTTACACGAATGTTGTCAGTACTAAGCTGTTTTAAAGTGCTACTGATTTTAGATTCCAAAGTTTAAGTTGCTGGATAATTATTACACCGAACTGGTAATGTTATTATTTGTTTAGCTCTCTCTCCACTTTTCTGCTTTTGCTCTGTCCCTATTTTTTCAGGAGTTGCCCACCCACTGATTTAGTTCCCTTTTGTTTTTCTCCCTGCTCTCCAGACCCTGCTGGTGCCTTGCCTTCAGTCTATGACCCGCCCTTCGATTTTAGCCTTTTCTTTTCTTTGTTTAATTTATATTGCCCTGTTTCACCTAGTCCTCCCCCCGATTTCTATGTGCTTAACAAATCCTCGGTTTGTCCCGTCTCCTCAAGCATCATCAGCCCAACGGGGCTTACACTGCAACTGTGGTGTCCTGATCTGAAGCCAACCACCCGCCACACAGTGAGACGAAGCAACCTGCCACCCCTCCTTCTTACCACTGTGACAGATACGGCCCCGGACCCAGCTCTGAGAAGTAGACTGCATCTGTAAGTTTAATTTTTTCTTGAATTTCAAGAAATAGACGCCTTTTCCCTGAATAGCCTTCACTGGACATTGCCGACACAGGATCCTTCCTATTGGCTGCTTCTGCGCAGTATCTACAGCTGGCAGTATACTGTCCCTGCCTTTTTTTATTGTCAACAGTGGAGCCCAGCGTTTTTGGCTTCTTTTTTTAAAAGCTATTTCTACCTGTATTTATCTGTTGTCCCTGACTATTTTCTGTTGCCATGATTTAGTCTTCTGTAGTGTGCTAGTGTATACGAATGTTGTCAGTACTAAGCTGTTTTAAAGTGATACTGATTTTAGATTCCATAGTATTATATATGTTTACATGTAGGGGCATTGCTGCTTGAAACTGCTCTTGGAAACTGGGGAGAAACGTCAGAAATACTGGTGGCTCCAGATGTTTTGAATGAAATAAAAAAAGAGATTTTAAATCCACATGGAGTCTGTTGAACTCGGATTTAGCATTGTTTGTTTACTAAAACAAATCCTCTGGTACAAAAACAAACTAAAGTATTTTGGCTTTGGCTGTGGGGAGCAAGAATGCATCATTGTGTAACACCTTCCCATCCATTTCTAGCCCTAAATACAGTAGAACATCTGTTCTAGTTTTGAAGCTTACTTTTGTCAAAGAATACTAGACACAGTTAACAAGCCATCTTACTAAGAGATTCTTGAAGTCTCAATCTGTTGTGTGTTATACATTGAAAACTATTTTAATTCAAATACAAATATGGTCTTTCTGCTGGAGGCTGGGTACTGAAGAACCCCTACTATAACCGGAGAGTATACCTTTGAATCAGCATAAATCCACAACCAACCATAATAATCTCGTCAGGTTTGCCGTCAATATGATCAGCATAGTCTCAGCTTTTGTCACACCATAACACTGTAACGAGTAATCAGCTATAAATAGCAATGTATCTGGTTTCTGACTAAAGCCAGTTCTCTAATCTGGGAAGAATGTTTTGAAGGTGACATACTCCATAAATCTCTTTTTTGTTTTCTGTTACTTTAATTTTAACTTTGAAGTTTGTTTCTGATGCTACACTGTTGTCCATAAAACAGAGAAGTCGATTTTCTGGGAGATTTTTTCTCCAATTTGTAACAATTTCCTCTGATAGTAATTCACATTAGAAACCACATCTTTACTTGTCACCTTATCCTGATGGAAAAATTGAGTATTTTCTCCGTAGTATATGAAACTACCCCTTACCTACTAAGTACAGAACTACATCCTTTTTCAGTAGTCAGGACATGACCTTCTAGCCTCCGGACAGTGGACCTTGAGAGCTTGCATGCTATGAAGGTTCTCACAGTTCAACATGGTTGTATCTCCACCCAGCGATTGCTTTGACTTACAAAACCAGCAGGCAGAATGATGCCTCTGCCTGGGAAAGTTTAGGCTACAGCTTTGTAATGTGCTACCAATCCACCGAATTAACTTACCATGTACAAATGATAATTTATAGTGACTTTAGTCCTAAGCCTTGATAGGGCCATGTGGATTGCATGGCCTGACTTTCTCTTTATACCCTATTGGCTGAGTGCCAGGTAGATCGTTAGGCTGCCTACTTTATTGGACTTTGTGTGGGTGCAGCAGCACACTAAGCTGATTTTTTGGCCTGGCCCCCACCCCCTCCCAGGCTGCCTTTAAATACGCTCCTTTCCACGCCCACTAACTGGAATTCTACTCCTACTGGCGGATGCCAACCCTGGCTCTATACACTACAAGGATCTATAGCCAAGCTTAATGTAAACTGATAAACCTCTTTGCCCTAGGGCACTATACCTCTTAGCTTTATTCTAGGACCATTGACTTACAAGGCTTAGTGCCCTGGCAATTATATTAAAAGTCCTCAGCTACTCCTATTACCATTATCTGGAGATTGGTGGCAATTCTACTTTTTTCTTTTACTTTATCTTTTTGGATAGAATCTCAGCAGGTGCATGTTAAGCCTGCTTCCTCTGAACAGGGCTGGAAATTTTCTTATCTCATATATTGTGAATAGGTTCAATGATGAAGTCTCCTAGAATACCTCCTTTTTATCTACTTCTTCTGTTATACCTCCTTGACGGGCAGCAGATGCCAGCGCTCTTCTCTGGTTCCATGTTAGTACCAGATTGATTTTTGGTCTGCCCAGACTTACCAGACTTCCTGGTACTCTGTAAATGGCTAATCGAGCCTCCTTTTTTGGATCATTATTTGCTGTATCCAGAGCGCACGGTAACTGCCTCTGATAGTGCAAGTGGCTTTACGAGCTGGTTATTTTCCCCTTTAGCTAAACAGATGCCAATGAATCTTTCAGTCAGGATGCTTGTCTATGTCATGTTAAGATCTTTTAAATCCTACGCGGACAACTCCTCCATCTGCCCCTATCATTTTTGCAAACGTAAACAGACCAGGCCACTCAGACTGCTTTTAGCTGCTGTAATGAAACTTTTGCTTTTATTACTGGTATGCTTTGAAAATGTAGAATTAAACCCAGGTCTCCTTGCAACCATTTCTTCTCCAGCAGACCTTGCTCATGCTAAAGGTATGAACTTTATGCATGTCAACGCCTGCAGCTTACTAAAGAAGTTCAAGCAAAAGAGAATAGGTGCTGCGATCAGCTGGAACCCTTTGTCTAACTGGTGCAGTGAATCAGGAGCAGCCAGGCCCAAACAAATTCGCGAAATCATCAGGGCATGAAGACTCATTAGTGAGTCAAAGCGCTGGGGAGCACACTTGTGTCTTTTTGCAGTGCCTTCTTTTGTCAAGTTTTCTTTAATAAATTAATTTAATTTCGAATTGGCTCTTGGTACTGATTAACTTAATGGTCCAAATGCAGTGACTTTTTTGTATGAGCTTACTAAAGAAGCTTGTCTCTATACAAGCCTGGATTAGCCATTCTATGCCAGATGTGCTGGTGGTCTCAGAGACTTGGCTTAGACCTGATATTTCAGACCGAGACGTGAATATTCCATCTTATACAATATACAGGACAAACAGGAATTCTAGAGGAGTGGGGATAACCATATATGTACATGACAAATTCTCTACTACTGTTATTAATTCTACCTCTATTCCTAAGGAATTTGAAAGCCTTGCGATAAAAATTGAACTTTCCTCATCTGCATCATTACGTGTCACAGTGTGTTATAGGCCTCCTTCTGCAGGATACCTGCTACTGGACCACTTAAACAATTTATTAGGAACAGTAACAATGGAACATATTATTTTGAGTGACTTCAATCTTGACTAGCTCTCTAGCACCGCTAAACCTCTTAAAAATAATTGTGACTCCCTTGGGCTATCACAAATTATCACTGAAGCAACTCATCCCAATAATAAGATCCCTAGCAAGAGTACCTTATTGGATCTTATACTAGTAAGCAAACCTCACGTTTACCCATGCCAGCGTATTCTTCACAGACATTAGTGACCACTGCTTCATCACCTGTGTGAGATCTGGCTAAAAAACATCAGTTACCTCAAAATTCATAAATAAGAGATGTCACTGCAGCTTTGACCCCAGTAGATTTCTATTTGACCTACAGAACTCAGTGAGCTGGCAAAACTTTTACTTAGCCAAATCAGTAAATGGAACCTACAACATTTTTCAGAAAATTCTGTGTGGGACTCTGGACGTTCATGCACCTCTGGCTAAGGTCCGTACTAGGAAAAGATCTTGCCCCAGGTTCTCTGCCAATTTAAAGGCAGCACTGCTTAACTGAGACTTTCTGTGGAAGAAAGCCTGGATGACTAAACTACCTTCTGACTATTTCCTATTCAGGAAGGCTAGGAATCTTTGTACCAAAATGGTTAGGGAGGCTAAGGCAAACTATTACCGTGCCAGACCTGATTCATCTTCTAAATGCTCTTCCAAATTCTGGAAAACACTAAAGGAAGTTGAAGGGCATATGTCTTCTAACTCTCTCCCCCCCAAAAATTGCCCTGAAAGACACTTCAATCACTGATAAACCAGCTATCCGGGAACTTTTAAATGAGCACTTTGCAGCTGCAGGTTTAGCCTTTGACAGGTCTCCCACAACCTACACTCACAACTCAGTGGTTTGGACCCAAGCTCCCTGGATTTAACTGGATTGATGAATGAGGATGCTTTCTCATTTTAGATGGTTGCTCTGAAAGAAGTCGAAGATCTACTGATTCACCTAGATATAACCAAGAGCGCTGGAGCAGACCTCATTGACCCATACTTTCTAAAACTTAGTTACCATATTCTGGCTGTGCCAATTACGCATCTCTTAAACCTATCCTTATCACAGGGTGACCTTCCCTCTGTTTGGAAAACTGCCTATGTTATACTACTCTTCCAATCTGGAGACACAGCTGATCTGAATAAATATAGGCAAATTTCTTTACTGCCTACCCTATTGAAACTCATGGAGAAAATAGTGACTAGGCAACTACGAAACTACTTGGAGGATGCAAACCTCATAAACCCAATTCAATCAGGTTTTAGGCCTCGCCACAGTACAATTTCAGCCCTTGAGAAGGTAACCAGTGACTGGCAGAATGCTCTGGATGCCAGAAACTTTTTGCTGTTTTCCTGGACTTAAGCAAGGCATTCGACACTGTGGACCACGACATGCTTTTAGTATCCCTCCATCAGATTGGCCTTGGCTGCTGTGCACGGAGATGGTTTTCTAATTGTCTTTCCGGCCGTCAACAGCAGTTAAAAGTGGAAGGAGAACTGTCATAGTTAAAACCATTATTGAGGGGTGTTCTGCAGTGCTCTATATTGGGTCCTTTACTTTTTGCCATACAACAATGGTATTGATTCAGGGATTAATTCCGCTGACACTCATCTCTTTGCAGAAGACACGGTGCTGTACATAGCTAGACCCACTCCAGAAGCAGCATGTATGGACTTGCAATGGGAATTCAATCAACTGCAACTTCAGCTACTGAAACAAAAGCTGCTTTTGAATGCAAAAAGACAAAGGCGATGCTCATTTCTCCCCTTTCTAACACCAATAACCTTAATACCCAAAGTTCCTCACTTCAGATCCTTATGCTACTAGGCGAATCCCTGGAGTTCGTAACAAAGTTTAAATACTTGGGGGTCTAGACTGACCACAAACTTTCCTTCCTGGACCATATCGAGGAGCTATTAAAAAAGCTGAAGCAGAGGCTTGGCCTCTTCTACAGGACTGAGCATTTTCTTACCCAGGATGCTAAGAAGAGTCTGGTACGTACAACCTTTCTTTCCTTACTGGACTATGCTGACTTCCTGTACTCCCAAGGACCGGCCTCTATGCTAGTGAAACTAGACATGCTTTACCATAGGGCTCTAAGATTCATAGTAGATGCTCCATAGTCCACCCATCACTGTTCCCTTTATACTCTAGTTGGGTGGTCCTCTCTCAAACACAGGAGGCAAAGAAATGCCACTTTCTGGGTATACAGAGCTATCTCAAATAAGCTGCTTCAGTACATATTGGACAGTCTCCCTGCATCTGCAATAGGCAGGTAAGGTCTGAGGAGTTCCTCCCTTATCTTATTGAATATTTCCAAGGCTAAAGCATGTTTTGGAAGAGCAGCTATAAGTCATGCATTGCCCCAGCTTTAGAACAACCTGCAAAAAAACGTAAAGCTGACCCACCTCATCAGTCTACCCACCTTCAAAACTCTGTATGCTCAAAGTGTTAAGGAATCCTGTAACTGCTTCCACTAAGTTGTTGCTCCAGGTGTGTGCATGGAACAAGTTACACATGATGGAGTACACGATCAGTTCTCACTCGTCTACATGGCTCTCGGTCACCACCCTACTCTTCCCTATGCCCCAGTTGCCTTGTTAGGATGACCCCCTTATGCTTGAACTTCCATACTTATATGGCACTTACAGTGTGGGGGGAGGTTTATTAGTTGATGTTCTTTGGCATGCGTTGTGCCTCTAGCCAGATGCTTGAACTCTTTTACATGTGGTCAGTACCATAGCAAGGGTGGATCATAGAAGCCCCCAAGACTGCTTAAGCCTCCGAGGAGCTTAATTTCTATCTGAAGCATATTTTTCTTATTCACTTTGCGGTGGTGCTACCACTTTAAATTTTTATTTTTGGGGTTCTGACTGTAATTATATCTAGTTGTCAGCAGGGGTGTGCCTGTTGAAGATCATCAAGGGGGTCAAATGAGCTGTGCTGCTGTAGGCAAAAATAATCATGTGGTGAATGAGTGGTGCATGCATTCGAGAAGGAAAGAGAAACTGTGGGGGGCAAGCCAGCGCCGAGTCGCCACACATTAGTTTAAAAAGTACGGGAGGAGCACATGGCATGGCACTGAGAGTGAGAGGCGGTTCAGTTGGGGAGAGACAGTGGAGCCAGGAATAGTTATATTTCAGTAAGTAGAGACTGACAGCAAAACAAACAAAAGTGAGAGTGTAGAGAGAAATGAGTGCAGTGCTTGTGTAGTGACGAGAGAAGGCAAGAGTGAGATCTGATCTGATTAGTCACTCAGAGCCATCTTACTAAAGTGTAAAGCAATGCATCATTAGCAAAACAAGCAATTAATCATCCCATCCCATCTCCCGCCAACCTGAATTTTATTGTTTTAAAATGAAAATTCAATGTGAATGTGTCCTGTTCATGTTCATGGCTGTTGTTGAATGAGATAGATGTGAGTGAGTGTATGTGGCGGCTCCAGGGAGGGGGGCAATTCTTGTTAGGAAAAGAAATGCACTGCTGCACTGTCTGATCAGGAGAATTGGGAATGAGAAGGGAACGAAATCTAAATCTGTCTGATTTCTGAAGTAAGTTGTTTTCATTCCTCGATTTGATTGTGATTGGGCCTGTGCTGGCTCGGCTGGCGGGATGGTATGGCGACCTGGCTGCTGTAATAGTTCTGTTCACGGGACTGTCTGTCTGGGATGGGAGTGAAGAAGTTGCTGCCCCCCCCCTGCCTTGAGCTGGGACTGACTGCCCCATGCCGCGGGCGGGCTGTGCGGCACAATCCTTCCTGCCCACCAGATCGTTTTCTCTACATCCTCCTCTTCTTGACCCACGTCCCCAGTCCCTCCTCATTCCACACAGGCCAGGCAGGCTCCCCCCGTGGCCCGCGCTGCTTTCTTTTTCCCAATACTTCACTGAGTCCAGGCACTTGGGCAGATCACGGGCGGCGGGCCTGGCCATCACAGACATTCCCACCCAAGTACAGCCTGCTTGACTGCCTGCCCCAAGCCTTCAGTCAGACCCCGAGATGGCAGAGTATACGCTAGTCATACTGCAGCTGCAACTCCTCCACTCACTAGTCTGTGACTACTATTAAAGAGGATCAGCAGCCCATAACAGTAACAGACTACTGAGAGAGTTTTTTGGACTTGGGGGATTGTTTTGCCAAGACAAGTGGTTTGAGTCTGACTGGATACAAGATTAGTTTCGACAAATAAAGTGTTTGCTAAAAACACTTCTGGGGCTAGAGGGCATGATACAGTGTGTACAGCAGTACTTCAGTTGTTTTTAAATTACAAATAACACTTACTGATCATCAGATCATCACAGATGTTTAAACAGTTGTATCTGCAATGATACCATTTTAGAAAGCAGAAGCCTTTACAGTTCTGAAAGTACAGTATATTACTTATTGACTGCAATAAAAGCTGAGTGAGACATTTTGATTTTTTAAATGGAAAATGATTAAAATTATTCGGAACACATATGTTCCTGTTGCCTAGGATTGGATGGTGTTCAGATTTCCCACTTACACACTTTTCATGGGCTCAGGATTGATGATACGGTAACGCAAGACACTGGTCTGCTCATGAGGTTCAGGATGTTCGAGTAAAAACCTGCATGGGATCCTTCAGCTGCTGAGGGATCATTGGATACTGAACTTTATACCTCGTCAACCTTTTTAATGCTTCTCGGCTAGTTCACCCTGCCATAAATGGATTTATCTGGCAATAAAATAAATTACCAGCTTGATTTGCTATCATGACATGGTTGCTTTGAGTTTACTAGTTCAGTTAACAAGACAATAAATAATATTTCATTGTCTTGTTTTATAGTTAGCAGTAGAAGCCTATTGCAAATTTCTGTGGTACTACATGGCTGACTTCCTCAAGTTGGTTGGGATCTGCTTTTTCTGCTTTATCGGTGGGTGGCAGGTTATAATACTGACTGAGGAGTTGGACTGTGGTCTCTGAATGTCCGCATGACCCCTGGAGATGGTCAAACTTCTCTTCTTCCACTTCTCTAGCAGGAGTCAGATACAGTCTGGAAGTAGCTGTGTAAACTAATATACAGTTAAGTCAGATTCCTATATCTTCAAAACTGAGAGACATAAGAACTGGGTACACGTGTATTTTCTTATGTCTCAGTTTTGAAGATCTAGGAATCTGACACAACTGCATATTAGTTTACATACAGTGTTTTCCTGACCAGCCAGACTAAGCACATTCAAATGTTTAGTTTGCAGAATGGAAAAATATTTTTTCATCCCTCATACACACCCATGCTGCTGCAAGAATGCATCTGCATTGTAATGCTTTTAATACATTATCAGACTACCGTCCCCCAAAATAGATTGAATCTATTTTGGGGAGGTTTGATTGACCCAGTTGCAATCTTCCAGGGACCACGCCCTAGACCTCAAAAACATAGCTGCTACTGCAATGCCATTGCCATGCCCCCTCTAGCAAACTAAAAAAAAATAGTGCCTCTCTGAATGTACTGATTGAGTGTAATGATTATGAAGTTGAGGTAGTCCGGACATAGTTCAGTTATGGTCTCTAGGGACAGGTATTTTTTGCTTTGGTGATGTTGCCAGCCTGGACCCCGTCTCCTACTACCAATACTCAGTACCAGACCACTCACTGCTACTTATACCCTATACATACATAGATACAATACAATTAAAAAGTATGTGCACACTGTAATGTTTCCAGCCCCTCACAAACATATATGGTAGCTGAATGACCTGCTCCAGTGTTGAGGGGTATTAAAAATACCATGCACTTCAGTCCAGTAATAAAGTTGCAGGACCCCTAATGTGTACCCCAGGAAAAACAGAGCTGCTTCCTGAACCTGCTGACACACCCATAGGCAGGCACCCACATCCCCCTTTTGTGATGTCAGAAAATGAGGGCTGTGTCTGTATGTGTTCCAGTAACTGCCTGGGGGCATGTCAGCAGGTTCAGGAAGCAGCTCTGTTTTTCCTGGGGTACACATTAGGGGTCCTGCAACTTTATTACTGGACTGAAGTGCATGGTATTTTTAATACCCTGCAACACTGGAACAGGTCAGCTACCGTATATGTTTGAGGGGCTGGGAACATTACAGTGAACACCTGCTCTTTAAATTAATCAAGATTTTTTTTTCCTCGCTCAATTAGCCTCAATTAGCCCCCCTGTCTACAGACTTCCCTCTTCCCTGATGCCACATTGCCAGCTAAGATGGCGTCAGGGAAGAGAGAAGTATAAACTAGTAGAAAATGTTATTTGTTGGAACTTGATTAGCAAAAGAAAGCTTCAGTTTTCTTTTCCCTAAAGGAAGCTCAGCTCAGCTGTATGTATGTGTAGTGTAAATAATGTTTCTTAGAACTGTTATAGTCATCACATCAATTCTGCAGTGCAAATGTACTGTTTCCCTCTTGATTTACCAGCTTATGTTATATTTTAATGTATATCTATTTATAATAGATGGCATTGTTGGTCAGCCACTTGTCCACAACAGTTGCAGCTGTACACTTTGATGCCAGCCAGCCAGCCAGAGTCTCCCACATCTCATATTCCATGGGAGCAAAATAGTCCCTGAAATCAAAGGTAGGGAACATGTAACAAAAGTATATTTTATCTGCAAGAAAAGCCCCAAAACTCACCACAAAGCACATAAACCCCTCAGAGCTTCTGGGGGCCACAAGGCCCCCCAGACCCCCGGCTATTTTCCGGGGGGGAGGTAAATTAGTCTCTTGCCCAGGGCACCAAAATGCCTTCCTACAGCACTGCATGGGGTGTCCACCCTCTGACTATGAACTGCGCCCTGACCCTGAACCTTCCCTTCTATTACTCACACAGGCCCTTAAGCTTCCCTGGTCTGTATTCCTTTCCTAATGTGATCCACTAGGCCCATTCTCTCCTTATAACTTGACCCTCTGCAACTGAACTAACCTTGTATACTGTTGAATTCATGTTCTTGGCTTTTGTACTTAAATTACAGTATTATTAAAATATTATAGTATAGTACTGACCTTTTCCAGCTGCATATTGACCGAGTTTAGACTACTACATGGATTGCATATAGGTTTCTGAATACTTATTGTGCCATGGATATAGACAAAAAATAATTTTTGTGTATGCCATCACATGCACTGTATACAAGTTATATCTGTATTGCCTCTGTAAACTGTGTTTAGACTTCTCTGTAATCGTGCTGGTCTATTTTTGAATGTACGTATTCACTTGCTGTTATTAATCATGTATACTTTGTTGCCCTATTTCTCTGTATAATTTTGCTTGTGTCTAGGTCCATCTTGAAAATGAGCTTCTGCTCAATGGTGTCTCACCTGGCTAAATAAAGATTTGATTGATTGATTGGTTGATTGATTGACTGAGGATCAAGTCCTAACCTTGCCATCCTACGCATTATTCCAAGTAGACAGACCCACTAGAGGTGGAGGAGTACCTATCTATATCAGTGAGAAATTCACCACCCCTGTCCTTGAATCAACCTCCAAGCTGAAACAATTTGAGTACCTTACTCTTAAAATAGCCCTATCAACAGCTGAGGCAGTTAACATACTTGGCTGCTATAGATCACCCTCTGCTGATCTAGATATCTTATCACATCCACATCAATTCTTAGATGCCAGCACAAATGAAACACTAATGTTAGGTGATTTAAACATGGACTGGCTGAGTGCAAAATCAGCCCCGCTAAAAACAGTCTGTGACAATCTAGGCCTCACACAAATAATCTCAGTAGTCACCAGGCCCAACTGCACAACTCTCTCTCTTGGTTCACTATTAGGCGTAATCCTGACCAACAGACCACACAAGATATTCCATGAAGCTGTATGGCATAACTCCATTAGTGATCACAGTATAGTGGTCTATGTCAGGAACTTGCCAAATTAATCACACCCAATAAAACAATAGCCAAAAGATCCTTCAGAAATTTCTCTCCCAGCCAACTTCTTAACCGATCTGAGGAACGTCAACTGGCAACAATTCTATTTAGCACCTACTATTACCAAGGCTCTGTCCATATTCAATTCTACCCTCACCGGCATCATCAATAACCAAGCACCTGTAATAAGCAGTAGGGTAAAAAAAAATCATCCTGCCCATGGTTTAACACTGAAATCAAATCTACAGTATGCTAACTAAAAGAGATAAGTTATGGGCAACAGCCAGATGCACGAAATCTCCAGCAGACTGGTCAGTTTTCAGGACCTGCCGAAATGCCTATACAAAACTGGTCAGAACCACAAAAGAACAGTATTACCTTAATGCTCTGGAATCAGCCAATGGGAATCCATCTAAGATCTGGCATACCTTCAAGCTAGTCGAAGGGAGCAGAGCCCCACCATCCCTCCCTGCCACTGTCTCTTATCGGGGTAAATTTAATCTCAGATAAAGATAGTATACTCGATGCTCTAAATGAACATTTTGCTACTGCGGGCCTTGCCTTCAACTCCTCCCAACTAGCTGCCCTCAGACCCACCACCCTACAGTCAACTATACCACCAATTACTACACCTCATGCACCTTTCTCCTTCTCGGCCATCACCTTCAAACACTTCAAAGAGCAATTGCTCAAGTTGGATGTAAAAAAGAGTGAGGGTACAGATAATATAGACCCATTATTTTTGAAATTGGGATACTATTTTCTTACTGCTCCGATCAAAGACCTATACAATCTCTCTTTAGCTGAATGCACAGTGCCCCAAGACTGGAAAGTAGCACACCTTATTCCTCTCTTTAAATCAGGTGACCCCAGTGATGCAAACAATTATAGGCCAATTTTGATCTTACCAACCTTGTCAAACATTCTAGAGAAATTAGTTAGTAATCAGGTAAGATCATTCCTTGAATCATATCAGCTATTATGTCCCCTCCAACTGGGCTTTAGATCGAAAAAACATAGTACCATCTCGGCACTGTCTAAAGTCACTGGTGATTGGTTCGAGGCCATGGATAGCAAACACGTAACTGGAGCGGTATTTCTGGATCCGAGCAAGGCCCTTGATACTGTGGATCATCTCCTGTTGCTTGACAGCTTCAAATTCCATGGCAGGATAGACTCAGTGGTGTGTTGGTTTGTCGGTTACCTGGGCAACAGGTAACAACGTATCAAAATAAACGGTACCTTTTCTTCTCTTCTCTTCTCCCACTAATAAGAGGTGTCCTACAAGGATCCATCCTGGGTCTGTTATTATTCCTGATATATGTCAACAACCTTGGCTTAGGCATAGTTGACTCCAACATCCATCTTTTCATGGATGATGCTGTCCTTTACACATCAAAGCCAACTGTTGATCAAGTCTGCACAGCACTCCAGTCTGATTTTAACAAACTCCAACAAAACCTAGTTAGGAACAAACTGCTTCTAAATGCAAAAAAAAATCAAAGGTAATGTTCTTCTACCCACCTAATACCTCATTAGTCTGCCCCTCATCAAAGCCGCATTCACCTATACCCACTATCCTAGGGGATATGTTGGAGGTGGTAAAAAGTTTCAAGTATCTAGGGTTCACTCTCGACTCGCATCTTTCCTTCTCTTCACATATCGAAGCAATCGCCAAAAAATTGAAGGAAAGACTTGGGTTCTTCTATAGAAACAAATCCTTATTCTCCTGGGAGTCCAGAAATAGATTGGTATAGGCTTCATTTATGACCCTCCTTGACTATGCAGACATTATCTACAATAATAGCACATCCATGCATCTTTGCAAATTGGACACAATTCCATTGGGCCATTTGCTTCATAATCAATGTTCCAGCTAGAACCCATCATTGTACCTTGTATATGACTATAGGTTGGTCCTCCCTTTCCGCCAGGACACTTGTTCATACCTACTCCTCAACTTATAAAACACTTCTAAATAAACTACTTCCTTATATCTCAAATGTCCTCACTTGCACAAGTAGCTCATATGCCCTCAAGACCTGCTTGTATATCACCAATAAGGTACCCAAGTGTCGAACCCATTTTGGTATGGCATCAATAAGCTACTTCTTCTGCCTCCTGGAATAAGCTTCAAGTTACCTTAAAACTCCATTCCCTAATACCATTAAGAGCATTCCTTAGGTTGGTCAGAGAACTCACTACTGAGCCATGCCATTGCATTTAGCCTCCCACACTACTGCTACTTCTTTCTCTGCTCTACTGATCCTGCTTAGGCACTTATCCCTCACCCTTTCTTCCCTCCCCTTCTCCATGGTCGTTAGTGATCCCATCATGTATCAAAAGCACTTACAGTACTGTTATGTTGTTATTAGATCATTATGTTAAGTTCTACAAATAAATCTCTGGTACTCTGTTATGTACAAGGCATGTATCTGCTGTGTTGTTTATTGTATACTAATTTTTTTAGTACCATTGCTGTAGTTTGTCGTATGGCAACTGTGATTTGTTGTGAACTTCTGTGTATAACGAGTATGTTGTATCAGGGACCTCTTTGCAAACAAGCATGCTCAACGGAAACTGTTCTTTCACAATAAACTGAAACTGAAACTGAAGGAATGGAGGACAGCAGTGAAGAGAGGGAAGAGGGAAGGGACCAAAACCAATATTTTGTATATTGTTAAATATGTACCATCTGTTTTGTTCGCTTTGTCTTTGCTCACTCATATACTACCCTGTATAGCCTGGTTACAAATGTATACTTCTCACCACCAACACAAGCTGGGTGTGCATTGTACTGTATGTGTATTCGCCATTTGTATCTCTGCTGGTTGTTTTTTTTTTTTCCACCTTGTGGCCCAGGTCATGAATGAAAACAGTCCTCTGGATCAGTGCACCTACCCGGTTACCAAATACATAAATAAATAAATAAATTAAAAATACATTTTGATGTGAATGAGGCACAATAGATCCGGTGATGTGAAGGTAGAGGAAGAATGGATAAGGCTGAGTAGAGTGAGCAATGATGGGTATGAGGGGGGATTTGGTAGTGAAATGACAGAAGGCATTGCAGATGGTGTCCATTCTGACCAGGGAGGTGGATGGAGCCGTTCCATAGACCCCGTTCACACAGTCAAACACCAGGAGTACCATTCTGGTGACAAGATCATGGTGTACCCGTGGAGAAAAACAGTCTTTATTGCGGTACAAGGCACCAAATGTATGGCTGAGCTTGTTGTAGATGGCATCAGTGTGGGCAGAGAAGTCAAGCTTGCTGTCTAGCCACACACTGAGGTATTTGAATGAATGGACCACTTCAAGAGGGGTGCCATCCAAGGTGGAGAAAACAGGCAGAGTTTGGAGTCTGGCCAATTTGTGGCTGGTGCCAAAGCTCATGGATGCATTTTTTTTGTGTGTTGATCTGGAGTTGGTTAGACTGAAACCAGTGCAGGGCATTGTGGAAGTCTTGCTGGATCAGATCTTCCATGGCTGTAATGGAGGGACAGGAGGTGTAAATGACTGTGTCATCTGGGTACATGTGGATATGTGAGTTGACACAAGCTGTGGGAAGGTCTTTAAGAAAGATAAATAACAGGATGGGCCCCAGTATGGAGCCCTGTGGTGTGGTACCTTGGCCTGGATGGGAAGTGGAGGTGACTGCAGATGGCCAGAGTGGTAAGAGTGGGACTAGTCTACAGCAGGAGTTGAGAGGCCAGCAGAACTCAGCTTATCCAGGATGAGAGGGTGGAATACCGAGTCAAAAGCCTTGGCCAGATTGATGAAAATGGAAGCCGTGATGTGCCCCTGATCCATCCCTGAGAAGATAGAATCAGTTACACGCAGCAGGGAGGAAACAGTGCAGAGATGCTTCCAGAAGCCAGACTGGAATGGGGGAGAGGAAATCGGTGGAGGACAGAAAATCAGAGAGTCTAGTGCACACAAGCATCTCTTGTAGTTTAGCAAGGGAAGGGAAGGGAAGAGGGAGATTGTCTGGAAGTTACCCAAGGAGGAAGGGTCT
This sequence comes from Neoceratodus forsteri, assembly GCA_016271365.2. Classification (NCBI taxonomy): domain Eukaryota; kingdom Metazoa; phylum Chordata; order Ceratodontiformes; family Ceratodontidae; genus Neoceratodus; species Neoceratodus forsteri. The sequence goes on from CM057452.1 coordinate 673,389,880, forward strand.
CCCCTTTTGTGGAGTGAAAGAACTTTGGCCAACTTTCAGGATGGAAGGACAGCACTAAAGAAGAAGGAGAGGTTGAGTAGGTGAGTCAGTGGATGTGCTATGGCAGGTGCAGAGATTTGGAGTAGTGTTGGATTCAGTCCATAAGGAATGGATTTGCACAGGTTGAGGGAATAATGGGCAGTAAGAGTTTCTTGAGTAGTAATAAGGGAAACAGGAAACCAGTGGAAGGAGATGAAAGAGAATGTGTGGAGGAGTGGATGAGGCTGGAAGGTGAGTGGAAGGGAGAGTACAAATGGTAAAAAACTCATTGAAATGAGCAGCAACATAAGAGGGGTTGGACACAGGTGAACTATTTACCAGAAGGACCGGAGACGCGAACTCTGTGGAAGGGTCAAAAAGGGAGCGAATTACCTTCCAGAACTTTAAGAGGCGTTAAGGTTATTCTGAAGATTGGCTTTGAAATACTGTGATTTTGCAACATGGACAACTTTAGTGCAGGAATTTATGATAGTTCTGTATAAGAAGAGGTGAGGAAAGGCGTGAGATTGTTTGAGGCATGACCTGGCAAGGTCATGGGACTTGCACTGGCCAATGATTTCAGGGGTAATCCAGGGGTGAAGGTGATTTTTGACCCTGGATTTTCTGAGTGTGGTGTGCTTGTCCCATACAGAGAAGAATTTGGAATATAACAGGGAGAGGGCACTGTTGATCTTCATTGCAGAAGGTATGACTGTTCAATCTGCAGCAGCAAGGTCACTCATAAGAAAGGAGGTGCTAAGTGAGCGGAGGGACCTGGTCCAGTTGTATTTAGAGAAGGAGAGTGGACACTGTATCTTCCTGATGCAGAACATCATGCAGTGGTTGCAGAAAGTGTCAAGCAAGATGCCTGCTGCTACAGTAAGGGTGGGAGGAGACAGTGCTTCTAAGAGTGGGGTTAAGGCAGGTGGGTTCAGTGATAGTCCACATGATATTTATTTATTTGTTTATTGAAAAGTTTCACCAGGTAAGGTACACTGAACAATAAGTTGCTCATCTCCTGGTACTACCTGGGGGAGATGGTAAAGGGAGTTACATTGTAGGATATTGTACAAGCAATTCACACATAACGTATAAAGCATAGTTTACAAGGTAGGTAGTTTCAACATATACGGTGACCTTGTGGATGATCTTATTCAGGGACTGCTCATGGATGTTCAGACTCAAGGCCAGGGAAAGCTAACTGACATTGAAGTCCCCTAGCAAAATGAGCTCACCAGTGGAGGATTACGAAGTGATGGTAGGAAGAGACTCAACTAGGGAGGAGGGGGATATTCTAGGTGAGGCATACAAAACTCCAATAAAGTTGGGCACAGAAGAGGGGAATGACAGCCTGCTCAGGAGGAATACATGGGAGGAAGATGCAAACTTACTGAAATCTATGGTGCAAGAGAGGATCTGACGGGCATAGATGGCAACACCAACCCCACATTTTTCCCTGTCCTGCCTGAATAGATGATAGTCAAAAAGGGACAGGCTAGAATCTGGTATCCTGGAGGAGAGCCAGGACTCAAAGATACAGAGGATGTTGGGTGAATGCTGTGAAATCCAGACAGGCAGTCAAGCTTTGGAAGAAGGCTCCGAGCATTGAGGTGAAATATGCTCAGGCCTTAAACAGTTGAGAGGGGTAGAGAAAGGGAGAGGGGGAGGTCCAGGGTTGGATTCCACATCACCAGACAGAAGGAGAAGTAGGAACAGGAACGAGAGGATGGAGTGAGATTTTTTACTCTTAGAGTGGGTTGGGAGGGAGGAGGGAGAAGGCAAGAAGGGCATGCCTGAGAAACTCCAGATTAAGGCAGGGAAATGGAGATAACATGGGTAGATAGGAGGGGAGGAGAGTTAAGGGGTAGAAGGAGAAATGGATAGGTGGAAGGGGGAGGGAGGTGGAAGGGGAGAAAAGATAGGGAAGAAAGGAGGAGTGGGTAGGGCATCAGAGGGGGTTCAAGTAGAGGAAGGTAAAGTACAATGTGATTAGGAAGTGAGATGCAATAGTCATTGGATACTCAATAATGTAAATGATAATATAAATGAACATTTGCTCAGTTATAAATTGGCAGTCACCTGGTAAAAGGCTTAGACTGTATTTAGGATAACTACAGGTCATTGGGCTGGGACACAGATGTAAGCAACAGGTTACTGACAATGCCTAATGTTATGATCGCTGACTAGTAAAAAACTTGAAATATGCAGTATGAGTAATTCTTAGGTAGAAAGTGCAAAAGTGAGTACACCCAGGTAGAGTTTGCAGGAGTCAGGAAAAAGAAAGCATACATTTAAACTAAAGAACTGACTAGTATAAAGCCTAAGACAATGAACAGTTGCTAGGTAGAAAATGCAAAAAGTGAGTACACTCATATAAAATTTTGCAAGATTCGGCGAAGACCAGGGTTCGGTTACAATCCCAGGATGTGAGCTGGGAGAGGGAGGACTGAGCATCCAGAGAACTGCTCTCCTCCTCCTTCAAGAAAGGGAGGGTAAGGTATCCAGCTAGGTGGCTGCCACCTGGTGGACACCAGGTGGTAATGCAGTTGAAAGCCTTGAAAGGGGAAGGGAAGCCCTTGACGCCACCTTGTGTTCATGCAAGAGCACTCACATGCAAGTTTGCATCATTCACACTGGCAGCCCTAGAGACAGGATACAGCCTGCTGCAGGCACAACATCACTGACCAGAACCTGCTCCACTTTTGAATGAGAGTCGCGGGGTGGTAGGAGGATGGTACTTCCTCCCCTGGCCCCACCACTAAGAGAATCCATGGAGGTTCTTGCAGCAGGTAAGTCCTGGAGAAGGTGGATGATGGGGTTGTATTGGCCAGTGGGAAAAAGGGTCATCATGGCAACCAGGAGATGAAAAATATGAGCTTACAATTCCAATAGGGGACAAAGATATCTGCAGGGTAGATATGCTAAATGTATGCAGCTTTCCTTAATACCATGCCAAACAGTTGTAGAAATTCCAGAATCCTGCTGTGTGCACCTCAGCCTCACAGTATAACTCATTGATGCAGCATGTAAGTAAAATGTTATTTATATAAGGTGCCCTTCCATAGCTCAGGGCACCTTTACAATACATCACAATAAGATTCACAGAGTTATGCTTAAAAACAATAAAACAACTGCAGTCAAACAGTAAGTTCCTGAGAATGCCTTGCTAAACAGGTATGTTTTTAAGGATTTTTTAAATTCTTCCACTGTCAGGCTGTCTCGTACCTGCAAAGCTCTTCATGTTGTACTGTTACTAGGGAACACAAAGAAAATGTATTTATTTAGCTTTTGTTAACCAGGTAAGTACACTAGACAAGACAAATTGCCTATTTTGAGGTACGACCCGGGAGAGTACAGGAAATAACATACTTAGACACTTGGGACAACATGGTACATAATTAGGTGCAGGTTACATAACATGAGACTACAAGGTAAGATTACAAATCACAATGATTAGGAACAGGTTTACATCACACTTACATCATACGATTAACATAAGATTACACACTTGGTTAGGCTCCAGTTACCCACCCTGAGACTAACAGGTAAGTTTACACCTGAGAGGCAGAACATAAACTGTGGAGAAGTACAGAATGCTACATCGTTAGCCGGAAGTAATGTATGGGTGAATGTGCTATCGTGTCGCTGAGGTTTTTGACACCCAAAATAAACTTGATATGTGTACACAGCCCACCCAAAAGTGGCCTCCTAGAGATTAAATAACCTAATGGACTACCTGAACTCTTTAAAAGGTAAGAAAGAACTTCTACTAATGGGGGACTTCAATCTCGACTGGGCAGGGAAACACTTTGGGTCCTACAAAGTGGTTCTCGGAAAACTACACCTAACACAGATGATTACGTGTCCACCGAGAATATCTCTTTGAAGCAATCACAACTCCCTATTGGACTGGATCGTTAAAAACAGAGCAGACCACATACGGGCTGCTGGCACACTACCTGACTCTATCAGTGACCATATGCCTGTGTTCTACACCTGGAATGCACATACACTGAAGCCTCCACCCAAAGAAATCCAATTCCATGATTTTTCAAAGCTAAACATAAGGGATCTACAAGCGGATCTATGCAATATTGATTGGGCCCCAATCTACCAGACTAAAGATGTTCAAAATGCATTAAAGTTCCTCATATCCACTCTCCAGGTAATACAGAATAAACATGTACCCCTTAAAAAAAGAAGGGTATGAGGCTCAGTAATAAGATGGGTTCACAGTGATCTGTTAGCCACCATGAAAGGCAGGAATAAGATATGGATCTCTGTAAATAAATCTATCTGGCAAATTGACTGGGAGGAATACAGAAAGCAGAGAAATGCTTACAAGAAAGCTATAAGAAAGGCAAAAAGCATCTACTCCAATCAGCTGCTGTAGGCATCTGTCAGAGACGTCCGTGGTTTTTGGAACCACATAAAATCATTCATGGGGAAAGACTGCAACTCAGCTATAGCAGATATGACACTGGAAGGAGCAAACTGTATATTTAATATAATAGTAAATGCACTAAACTCTCACTTTTCAGACCACTCAAAATATGAGAAGCTTACTTGCCAGTGCCTAGCTCCACCATCTGGTGACGTACAACCTCCCTCCATAGCGTTTAACCTTAGAGAGGTATCATGGTGGAAGTACTGCATCTAATGAGAAAAATCTCAGAATATGGATCGGTTGAGTCTGATGGACTTATAGCCAGGTTCCTTAAAATTGCAGCCCCAGTCCTTGCTGCACTGGTCAGCAGGATATTCAGTCTCTCACTCTGCACAAAGACATTACTGTCCCTCTGGAAAATTGCACAGGTTGTCCCCATTCATAAAAAAGGGGATACCAAGGACATAAGCAACTACTGACCAATTGCTATATTATCTGTTCTGAACAAGCTACTTGAAAAAGTCATGGCCATTCAGATTACGGGATACATACAATGGAATAACCTACTTTCTTCAGCTCAACATGGATTCAGGAAGGATCATAGTACAGCCACGGCACTCATCAGTTTTACAAATGATGTAAAAATGGCCATGGACAACAGTTTATTTACAGGTGCAGTTTTTGTTGCCTTAACAAAGACATTTGACTTGGTGGACCACCCCTTTACTATCTAAATTGACCACACTCGGTTTCTCCCTGGACTCTACTTCACGATTTGACAGCTACCTCACTGAACGTAGGCAAGTCATGCAAATAGATAAATGCAAATCTGATCTCTCTCTCCCACCATCACTGGGGTCCCTCAAGCAACTATTCTTGGTCCACTGCTCTTCTCTCTGTTTGTAAACAGGAAATCAAAGATGCCTGGTTCCTCCTCCACTATCCTGTATGCTGATGACATGGTTCTGTACACCAGTGCCAGGGATATAACCACTCAAAATTCTACTCTAAAGACAGATCCTGATTGTCTACTTACTTGGCTAACTCATAACAAGCTACTACTGAATGTCGCCCCCCCCAAAAAAAAAAACAGTTGCAATGTTATTTGCATCAGCATGAAAGATCAAAGCCAGTGATACAGCCGTGATAATTCCAGGCCCAGATAATTCTCCACTGGAAATATTTGACTCCTTCAAATATCTAGGAATAACACTTGACTCTTCGCTTGACTTCAGTCAGCATGTGGGAAATGTCACAAACCCACTCAGCAGGTCAGCCCTCTACTCTCAAAGTGCCAACCTCCGAGCACAGTCTTGTGAACAGTTAAAAGAAACAGGGTAACCCTCCTGTCTGTTTTGTGGGTTCGAATCAACCTTTGGTCTCAAGTTCTGGAGGGATTCAAACTGTGAACCTCTTGCTAACGTACCCAATGTATAGGCTCAGATAAGTCTATCTTCGGGGAGCCAGATATCTTTGCCTAAGGGCACCTAACCAGGTGTACAAAAATGAACCCTTAAAAACTCTAATAAAAGACCTCATATTAAACTCTCACCTTTTCCCAGTTTGGTATCACCATTCAAGCTTATGCATTGTGTCAGCTTTAACCATATATACTTCACTTGTTAAAGAAAGAAATTCAAAGACAGACCAAGTAGGCTCTAAAAATAGAGTTTTACTAAGATGAATAAAAGTATGTAAAACATAAAATACAGAACCATATATCACAAAACATACAAATCACTTAAACAAAACAGGTTTAAAAGTGCAGACAAAATATCCTACCACAGTACTCTTAGAATTGTCTTTTCTAAGGTATTCTTATCTCACAGTACTGAAGAAGTTTCTTTTTCAGAGTCCAAACATTTGTGTCAAAATGAAAAAAAGAATACTGTTTAAAAACTCTTTGCCAACCCCTTTGTGTGAGGTCACCTAGCTCCTCCTCTGTTTATTAAAAATCACACACCCAGGATAATTTATCATATTAGAAGGTAAGCTAATTAAGGTTACATCAGCAGAAACTCCTTTCCCCATGTGACTTCCCCAATCAAGTCTTTAAGTTTCCTTTCATCTAAGAGCAGTATCCTCTCTCACACAGATATCAAAGCATTTATGATTTCGCACCAGTGTGCCATAACCTGGTTTCCTCCTCGAAACATCTTAAAATGGGTACTGATTTCCCTCTTAGCAGTTAAAGCTATATTTAAGTTAGATAAACAGGAGATTCTTGATTAAAGCCTGTTCTAGTCTATAATTAGCTCATGGCTTTCATCTTTTAGCTGAGACCTGAGGGGGGGGAGTGAGGTCATTCCAAGAGCACCAGATTTCTCAGCAGAGACAATCAGTAACACGTTTTTATATTTCAAAATCATAGTGTACTCAGATCTGGCTGTCCACGTGTCTACATGCAAAGCTGTCAATCTGAAACTTGGACTGGCCTAGAAAATCAGATCTTCTCTTAATGCTGCAGCTAAACTGGCCATAGCACAAGGTGTTCTTTGATCTAGCACAACATATGGTTTAATAACACACCATGATGCCAAAAAAGGGGTCCTTCAAAAATGGGACGCATGCTACAATAGCATCTGCCAATTTGCCCTGTCAGTACCCAAATGCACACATGCCTCTATATTACTAAGCATTTTGCATTTTACATTTTGACTGTCATGCCCCCCCTCGAGTATTCCTGTATAATATCTATTTTTGGATTCATCGTTACTGAGATCTTGCACTGCTGATATGACTGATATACTGTAGTTGATCAAGTTTTTGCTAATCCTTGCACTAAAACATATATTATACTGTTATCCAAAATCTGATGACTCCTTTTCTGAAATGTCTGATGTAATGATTTAAGTTTTACCAATCCTTGCACAAGATCATGTAATTTATTGTGTCCTGAACTTGCTGTTTTCTCTGTATGTAACTCTCCTAGGTTGTGCATGAAAATAGGCAAAGTTTTTGCCTAGTGCACTTATCCAGTAAATAAAAACTAAATAAATAAATAAGGTAATTTATTGTTGCTTGAAATCGGTAACTGATATTAACCTTACCCTAGAGTCTGATCTCGGCTATTCTTGGGATTGTACGGTGGCCCTGAAATGCAAAACATACACCAAATAAAAGCATACAGCATAACTAAAAAGTGAATACAAACCTAAAAAAACACAACACAACAAAAAACCACAACACAACAAAAAAGTGAATGCAAACAAAAAAATCACGACATAACAAAAAAAACACAACAAAACAAAAACGTGAATGCAAACAAAAAAACACAACACAACAAAAAAACACAACATAACAAAAAAGTGAATGCATACAAAAACCACAACACAAAAAAACACAGCACTACAAAATAATAAAATACAACACAACAAAAAACACAACACAACAAAACAAAACACAATTAAAAAGTGAATGCAAACAAAAAAGTACAACAACTACAAAATGAATGCAAAAAAAAGCACAACACAACAAAAAATGTGTGAGACAAATAAAAAGATAAGAGATGTATACAGTACAGCAACAAAAAAAAAGAAAACATCAATCAACAAAAAATGTAAACTGGAACTTAAAACACATTTATTTATTGAATTTTTTTTTTTATTATTTAGTTGTTTAACCAGGTATAGCACACCAAGCTGAAAGCTTTTTTACAGGAGCGACCTGGGAGCACAAGGAGGTTAAGTGACTTGCTCAGGGTCACACAGTATGCAAATGGAAGCTGTGGGATTCAAACCCAGGTCTGGTCTGCTGGATGTCACCAAATTTGCAGCTCAGAGCCTTAGACCACTGCGCTATACTGCCCCGGTAAGCCCACTGGGCCCTAGAAGTCCCTTTTTCAGGGGTGACCAGGGATGCAGATGGTAAGCAACTGAAATTGAATCAGAGTAAGCTGTTGGTGGTATTTTTAGTGAATGGGAGAAATTTGGCCAGGACACCGAGGAAATTCCTCTACTCTTTTTCAATAAGTGTCATGGGATCTTTAGTATCCACCAGAACTACCACCAATCCAGGCAGATGGGACCTCGGTTTAATGTCTCATCCGAAAGATGGCACCTCAGAAGTGCAGCACCCCCCTCATGTTGCACTACAGTGTCAATATTGTAATATTAACCCAAGTGCCAGATGTGGGAACTGAACCCACAGCCCTCTGATCTCTCAGCCTCAGAGGCGAGTGTGCTACCTACTGAGCCACTGACACTGCTCATAGCAACATAGCAACTAACGACATATCAACTTCAAAAACAGTAAACACATAAAAAAATGTCAAGAAAAACTGTGAACTGAAGTTCACAGTTGGGGAGGAGGGGACACCTAGGGATGAGTGATCATAATATGTGATGTTCGGGGTCAGAATAAAACCTGAAGCATTCCACACTAAAACAAGGATCACAGATTTCCAGAAGGTAGATTTTGAAAAAATGTGTGAGGGGGTTAGAAGAGCACTGGCAAAGATAGGTGAAAAGGAAGGAGCAGAGGGAAGGTGGATAAAAATCAGGAAGGCCATAGAGGAAGCATCTAGCCTATGCATCAGGCAGGTTACAAAGAACAGGAGAAGGAGGAGACCACTATGGTTCTTCGGAGAAGTTGCACCAAAGATAAGGGCAAAAAGGCTGTCCTTAAAAACACAGAGGGAAAAGGTCAGGGAAGAATATCAAGAGGAGTTGAGGGAAGCTGTAAAGGCAGTTAGGAGTGCAAAGGCAAACAATGAGGAAAACATAGCTAAGGCAGTGAAACTAGGAGACACAACATTCTACAGATACTGTACATTAGGGAGAGGAGGAAAAACAAAGCAGGCATAGTTAGAACAAGCATTTGCCAATGCCAAATGTTTGCTTGCTGGTATTAGCATTGGGAATGCAGGAGTTAGACAGATGCAGAATAGGAATGGTAGTGAAGTACTGAACTTCACGCCAACCCCACCTTCACCCCTGCAGAGAGGGACAGGCATTGGGGTATGCATTTGGGTCATTGCTGAAAACGTTCATGCTATTTCACCTCACCCTATCCTGCAGACACTGACAAGTGTTGAGGTGTGCCTTGGGGTGTTCAGCTTTACAATAACCCCATCCCAGAAGGACATACATTGAAATGGGTGCAGTATAGGAAAATGGGATGAACTCTGGAGCTGAAGAGTCCAAGGCACACCTCTGTGCCTGTCACTGACTGCAGGGTGGGGGGTGGGCTGGAATGGCATGAGCATTACAGTCATTAATCCAAAGGCACACCCCTGATGCCTGTCAGTCTGTACAGGGTGGGACGTTATAGTTAGAAATCCTAACTCCCCAGGCATTTGTTGGTATGTGCACTGCAAATTTTCAACATGGCTTTTTTATGACCCACACCTCATGAAAGCATGTGGGACCTCTTCTCATGAACAGTGGCACTGTGATTTTGTTAATGTGTCCCTAACTTTGAGTTCCCACAGCTACCATACCATTCTGTGCCAGATGTACGAAAACACAGATCAGGCAGGATATGAAGAATGACACCTGTACCACTCATAGGGAGGTGTGAAGAGATGGCTATGCTGAAAATCTGTAGTGAAAATATTAAAAATGCTCAAACTTCCGAGCGTACATGGAAACTGCGCAACACATGTGCATAACACAGTCATTTAGTGGAATTATTTCACCAAATTTTCAACATAGGCATTTTGTGACCTCTGCTCATGAACACTGTCACTATGATTTTCTTATTCTGCCCCAAACTTTAATTTCCAACAGTGCCTATGGGATTAGAAACCTCCCAGGAGGAAGCACAAGATTTTAAGTCTTCCTTATTCCAAGGGTGGGGTGAAGCTCCCTGATTTGTTCACTTACTATGTGGCAGGTCAATTAGGATATATGGGCCGATGGGACGGCAGTCCTCGTGAAGGGGAATATACACCCACCTGGCTACAGATTGAGCAACTACTCCTGGAAAGGGCTAAGCTCCGGCCAGGGGCATTAATACATGTGGACCCGGAGATTCTGCCGGGCATAGGTAGGCACTCTCCAATATATAAATCTGTTAGAGCTTGGTGGGAGTGGCTGACTCCAGCCCAGAAGAAAGCTCAGAAAATGGCAGAGGAACAGTCCTGGTGGGAAATCCTAATTTTTAGCCTGGGTAATAATATCTTGGAGGGTCAGTGGGAACTAATGTCAGGATCTCTCCATCGCAGAATTGGTAGTTGAGGGCAAAATTTTCTGCCAGCTCAAGCTAAAGGATGGGATTTTTAAGAAGTTCCAGATCACCAACTTACTTCAGAAGTTTCTACGGGACCACAAGGATAGGGGAAGAGCCCATGTTTTCTTAATTTAAGGATTGGATCTTTCACAGCACCCTCTCTCCAAAGTCTATAAGGTATTAATAGATTATATGGGTTCAGATACGAGTCTCAAATTGTATATTGGGAGAAAGCTTTATTCCCCAGAGGCCTAACTGGTCTGAAGTTTGAAACATATGAATGTCCTGCCTATACCAAGTATAATATGATGCAATTTTTTATTTGTTCAAATATTTACTATACCCTGTTAAATTATGCTCCAGAAATCTCAGACAGACAGACCTATGTTTTCATTGTGGTTTGCTCCCAGGGACCTCTTGCATATTTTTGAATTGTTCTGCATTCAGCCACTTTGGGGTCAGATTGTGGATAAAATGGACCCGGTGTTAGATTATTCGGAATATATCGGTCCCGAGATATGTATTCTAGGGGATCTGGAAAGGATTGGGGGGAGTGTGGCTAAGCATCATATCTCCCTATTGTCAGCTGTGGTTAAAGCATTTGTTTTGCGATATTGGAAGGAAGATTTAGTTTATGATTATGATCAGTGGGTGAGGGACCTTTACAGGTCTTAGAGAGAATTAGATTATTTATGCGCGATGGACGGAAGGAGAAGGTTTACAACCGGATCTGGAGGACCTTAGAGGTGGTCTATGCAATCCAGTTGAAAGGTCCGAGGGTTCGGGTCTGTCTGTCTGAAGAGGAGTAGTGAGAAGTATCTTCAATGTTGTAGGGTTCATGGGGCTTTTTGGTGATGGAACCGGGGCGATGATGGTCTGATAGGCCTTATACAGATTTTATTTTCTTTCCCTTGTATGGGGGTTTGCCTAACTGCAAGGTTTCTGCTGCGGTCGGGTATATGGGGTTCTCTCTCTTTCCTAGGGACACAGTTACCTATGGGTGGGCTGGGTTAGTGTTCCTGGTTTTTTTTTTTTTTCACCTTATTTAAAATCTAGGTGGTTAGGTAGAAGGGTCTAACCGGGCCTAATTTGGGTCGGGGGTAGTGCATACATTTTTTGTCCACCACAATGTGTTGGGAGCTTTGGGTATGGTGTTTGATTGGGTAACTGTGATTGTATATAGTTAAGGGGATGTACATAGTTTCCGCACCCAGTTTTGGGGTGTGGGCCTGGTCTTTTTTCCTTTTTTGGGCTGTATGTGTGTATGTATCTTGCATCAAAATTTCAATAAAGAGGTTTAAAAAAATAATTTCCAACAGTGACCACACTATTCTGTGCCAGATGTGTAAACGCATATTTCGGGCATGATATGAAAAATGACAGCTGTACTGTTCATAAGGAGGTGTGAAAAAATGCCAATGTTGAAAGTCTGGAGTGAAAATATAACAAATTTGAGAAGTTAGGAGGATGTGGTGTTGTCCCATCTGCAGGCACCTCTCTGAGCTCAGGGAGGAGGTTGCTCATCTCCAGGCTGAGTTGGCCAGGATATGTGGGACCTCATCTTCCATCCAGGGACCACCAGTGCCACTGCCGTTGCCTCAGAGGTTGCCAAGAAAGAGGAGCGGTTGGACCACAGTGGGCTCAAGGAGGGTGAGGGTGGTGGAACAGAGGCGCATCCTTCAGTTGTACCTCTCACATCCCTATGCCATTCTGGCAAAGTGTGGTTCCTCTGTGGAGGCACCTGCAGGAGACCAAAGAGGATGCTGGGAACCTCCACAAAGGAGACCCACAGAGGGTGGCAATGGACCCCGCAGGGAAAGGAAATAACTCCTGGTGGGGGACTCCATTGTTAGGAAGGTAGAACTGGGAGAGGAAGGGGAGAGGGAGGTAAGGTGCCTGCCTGGAGCCATGGCTTGGAGGGACAGGGAGAAAATCCTCAGGATTGCTGGAGCAGCTGCACAGGTGAGGGAGCTGGATGTCATTGTCCACATAGGGACAAATGACCTGGCTAAGAAAGGGATTAGAGAAGTGCAGGAAGAGTTTGTGGAATTGGGGAAGGGCCTTAGACAAGTAGCACGCACGGGAACCTTCTCGGAGGTGCTACCCTTCTATGGCATAGGATAGGCTAGTGTGTTCCGCACCATGGGATTCAATCAGTGGTTGAAAAACTGGTGTGGAGCTCAGGGATTTGGCTTCATTGTGGACTGGGGGTCCACCTGGAGTGATGCAAGCCTATACTGGCATGATGGGCTGCATCTGTCCAGGAGGGGAACCAGGTTCCTAGGTGATAGGTTTAAATGCTTCATTGGCAAGCATTTAAACTAGCCAAGGGGGGAGGCACTGGAAAGGAGCAGGGCAATCCTAGCCCCTCCAAAAAAATCATGGTAGTAAGTGCGGTAAACACCAACACAGAGGGGTACATAGGGAGAAGGGCATGGGTAAATGGAGAAAGTGACAAAGGCAAGAAAGACAGGGATGGGGCAAAAAGGAGTAAGGCCATCACGAAATTGAGGGTAATGAGTACCAATGCCCATAGTCTGGGCAACAAGCTCCCTGAGCTGGTGGCCTTGATGGAAGAGGGATGCCTGGATATCATAGCAGTCACAGAAACATGGTACACAGAGAACCATGACTGGGATGTTAGCATACCAGGGTACATAACGTACAGGAGAGACAGGCAGGGGAGAAGAGGGGGAGGAGTAGCTCTCTATGTAAAGGAAGGGATAAAAGCAACTGAACAAAAGAGTAAACAAGGAGGAGAAGAGGCACTGTGGGTCACCTTGAGACTGGAAAGGGCACCACAATCCGCAGACAGGGTTATGACAGACCCCATGTCAGGGAGAGGAAATGAACAAGGATATGATAGAAGGCATTCTAGAATGGCAGAGAAAGGGAGATACTGTTGATGGAGACCTGAATATGCCAGATGTTAACAGGAGCACATTTGCTGCAGCCACATCCAAGAGCAGGGCCATTCTTGATGCTCCTACAGGTGGCAGGCCTCAGACAGCTAGTTCTCGAACCCACTGTGAGGGAGCAATCTTAGACCTCATACCACAAACGGGGCAGTGAGAGGATCTCAGATCTAGAAGTGGGTTGCCATCTGGGAGCAAGTGACCATCAAACAGTGTGGTTCACATTAAACTCAGCTACAGAGTCAAGCCATACAAAAGTGAGGGTACTGGACTTCAGGAGGGCTGACTTTGGCAAGATGGGAGAGTGCCTCAGAAAAGCACTAGCAAACAGGCTAGAAGGAGGTGTGGAGCAACAATGGGAATCATAAAAACTGCCATCACAGAGGCAACAAGCCTTTGTGTGAAGCAAATAAACTAATCAAATGAAAGAAAAAGCCACTATGGTTCTCAAAAGAGGTGGCTGTGAAAGTCAGGAAGAAAAAGATAGCATTCCAGAAGTATAAGGAAACACAGAAGAAGCAGGACAGAGAGCTGTACCAGTTAAGGCAGAAGGAAGCAGGAGGAAGTCAGAATAGCAAAGGCCCAAACTGAGGAAAGATAGACAACTCGGTTAAGAAGGGGATAAACCTTTATAGGTACATCAGCGAGTGTAGAAAGACAAAGGGAGGGATAGTGAAGCTGAATAGAATGAATGGTGGGTGGGCAGAGGGGACAGTGAAAGCAGGATACTGAACGAATATTTCTGCTCAGTATTCACAAAAGAGGAGGGAAGTGCCTAATCCAATTAACAGAAGCACTCTTGATTGGGGGTCAATCCCAGCCCTTTCACAGAAGAAAGGTTCTGCAAGAACTCCTAAAACTGAAGGTGGACAAAGCAATGGGGCCTGATGGATTCACCCCAGAATTCTAAAAGAATTAAGGGGAACTAGTGAAACCACTGGCTACTCTTTTTAATAAATCATGGGAGGATGGTGTGGTACCCGAGGACTGGAGGAAGGTGGATGTGATTCCCCTTCACAAATGTGAGACCAAGACAGAGGCAGGAAACTACAGACTTGTCAGTTTGACCTCTGGTAGGGAAAGTGATGGAGTCACTTCCGAATGAAAGAATAGTTGAGTACCTAGATGCCAGTGGGGCACGGGACCCAAGGCAGCATGGGTTCACAGCAGGAAGGTCAAGTCAGACGAATCTAATATATTTATTTGATTGAGTGACCAAAGTAGTAGACCAGGGAGGGGCTGTGGACATGGCCTACCTAGACTTTAGCAAGGCATTTGACACAGTCCCACACAAAAGATCAATAGTCAAATTAACCAGCCTGGGAGTGGGTCCCAGGGTGGTAGCCTGGGTAAAACATTGGCTGAACAACAGGACACAGAAGGTAATTGTAAATGGAGTCCACTCTGAAGAAAGAGGGGTTACTAGTGGGGTACCGCAGGGTTCAGTATTGGGTCCAGTCCTTTTTAATGTCTTCATTAGTGACACTGCAGAGGGACTGGAAGGAAAAGTATGCCTCTTTGCAGATGACACAAAGATCTGCAACAGGGTTGATACACAAGGAGGCATGGAAAAGATGAAAAGGGACTTGGCAAGGTTGGAGGAATGGTCAGAAGTATGGCAGCTTGGATTCAATGCAAAGAAGTGCAAGATAATGCACCTAGGAAATAAAAACCCAGGGGAAGAGTACACATGGGGGGTAGTAACAACAACAAAAATGGAAAGGAACCTGGGGGTAATCATACCAGATGACCTTAAGGTTGGCAAGCAATGTGAGAAGTCAGTAGGGAGGGCTATGGGGATACTGGGATATCTAGGGAGAGGCATCACCAGCAGAAAACAGGAAGTTGTTATCCCTCTGTACAGATAGTTGGTGAGACCCCATCTGGAGTACTGGATCCAGTTCTGGAGACCCCATCTCTGCAAGAACATAGACAGTATGGAGGCAGTCCAGAGGAGAGCAACTAAAATGGTGCAGGGTCTACAAGAGAAGCGATACGAGGAGAGACTAAAGGAGCTTAATATGTATACTCTTGAGGAAAGGAGGGAGAGGGGGACATGATAGAAACTTTTAAGTACCTCAGTGTAATCAATAAAGTCCAAGATGGTAGCTTCTTTCAGAAAAAGAGATGTGCAAGAACAAGGGGACACAATTTGAAGATAGAGGGGGGGATGGCTCAGGAGCAATGTGAGGAAGTATTTTATTCACAGAGAGGGTGGTGGACATATAGAACAGCCTTTCTGTGGAAGTTGTGGGGTCTAAAACTGTGGGAGAATTCAAGAATGCATTGAACAGACACAAGGCAATTCTTGTGGGGGGGGGGTAGGAAGAAATAGGCTGTTTGTTAACTAGGATCTGCAGCTTATCCTGTAGGTAGGGAAATGACCAGACTAGGTGGGCCAAGCGGTCCTTACCTGCCATCAAAGTCTATGTTTCTATGCATGATGTAACAGAGTCCATGACAGAAAAGGCAAACATCCGCACTCTTCAGATACAGTTCCAGGCTTTATTCAACAAAATATTTAAAATGTACCGCCAAGTGAATACATTGGCTGTCCTCTCACTGAAACCCTGACCAGTTTCGTACACTGCTGTCCTAATGATAAAATAGATTTACTACCATGTATTAGAAAATTATGTACTACCCCTGCCCAGGGATTCAGTCTTTAGCCTCAAATGTGTATTTGTGCCACTATGATGCTATACTAATTCCTGGAACATTTTAGCTCTTTAGACAACCTGACAGTACATGATTCTTGATGTCTCCTTTTTTTCTTGCAGAACTGGATGGGATTGCCTTGTCTGCCTCCAGTGGGACCCTGTGATATTAAGACCTGTGTCAATACTTATTCTGATAGGACGAAGTAAAATGAAATATTGACAGAATGCTTTTAATTTGCTGCTAGTTTACTCTGTTTTGTGGTTATTAGTCATTGGGATTTTTTAACTAGGTGGTATGTGGTTGTTTTGTGTACAATGATAAGGCACTCAGCACTTTGTTTTTATATATTGCACTTTAAAATTCACACTGTCACTTCAAATCTTTCTCAGTTTAAAACCCTAAAACCTCATTCATCAAACTACCCCCGATGACATACTATTTATGAAACTGGTTGGGGTTTCAGTGAGAGAACAGCCTATGTATTCACTTGGTGGTATGTTTTAAATATTTTGTTGAATAATGCCTGGAACTTTAGCTGAGGAGTGTGGCTGTTTCCCTTTTCTGTTGTGGATGTGGCCTACCTGGACCTCAGAAAGGCCTTTGACACTGTGCCGTATAGAAGGCTGTTAAACAAACTAGGTAACACATGAGTGGGTGAGATGGTGGTGAAGTGGATGGGGATTTGAAATTCAGCATCTTTATTAGTTTATATCATAACACCAGCTATGAAACCAGAAGGAAAAATAACCGCACACAAATAATAACAAAGATAGATTGATGTTAACAAGACACCAGTCTGTCACTGGATCAAACATAACCAAAATAATAACATACCAATAAACCAAACCTCCCTTCCCCCCAACCCCTGTCCCGCTACTCCTCCTGCCCTCCCTGGAGTGTGCCTTGTTAATACAGCATAGCAAGGAAATAGCAAAAAAGGTAAATTACCAGCATTGACAAGCATCAAAAAACGGTAAGAGAAACATAAGTGGTCAGAGGCATGCATTACATGGTTCTTAATTCAAGTATAGAGCATATAGTTTACCCCATCTATGATTAAATGAAGTTAGATGGTTCCGGGAGCTGGCTATTAACCTCTCAGTATTAAAATAAAGTGACATTTCCTTCAGCCATTCGGCGTATGATATAACCAGTTGGTCCATCCAGTGCCTGAGAACCAATCTTTTGACTACTATAGAAATCAGAGCCATGTGAAATCTGCGCTCCCGAACCCTAATATTGGAAAACATCCCTAGGATACAAATTTCTATGGTAAACAGTTCCTCCAATCCCAGTAGGGGATCTAGATTGGATTGAATTGTGTTCCACAACGGAGCCACCTTATCACAGTGCCAGAAAATATGTATCAGGTTTCCTTCAGTTGCGCCACACCGTGTACAGTTAGTCATAGGTAGCCTGCACAATTTGGCCAACTTAACTGGTGTATAGAACAGGTTGTTTAAGATGTGATACTGGATAAGTCTGAGCCTATCTTGAGTGAGGTATCTATGCATATCTTCCCAGATCTGGCTCCAGTCCAAAGTAGAGTCTGGTAGAAGAGAGATCCAAATTTTAGAACCTGGATGGGCATTAGGATATTTGATACCCAGAAGAAAAGGATAAAGCATTGAGATTCCAAGGGGCTTGTTTGCATAATCCTGTATCTGATCCAAGAAGGGCCTGGTTTGGGACAGCTTGAGTGTGGTCCCAAAGATAGAGGCCATAAGATGTCTCAACTGGAAAACTTTAAATATATATTTCTGAGGAATATTAAATCTGACTGTTATATCAGGTGAGGAAAGAAGAGCATCTTGGGAAAACAGGTTTTCCACTAGAGTACCCTGTAGCTGGGGAAGCCATTCTGGGGAGAGCGGTGATCCTCCTATTTTGTTGTTAGGGTTTAAAGTAAGGAGTTAAGCTGTATCCTTTTTAGGAGAGATATTAAAGAAGTTCCAACACTGAGTTAAAACTTTAATAGAGACCCCCACAGTCGAATTTTGCATGAAAATTGGTAATGAGGAGAAAACAAAAGCAGTCCTTTTCGGGACCCGACGACTGGGCAATGACCGAAGTGGTTTTCTCCAGATATCGTCAGCCCAAGGAAAGTGTGTCGAGGTCACTGACCAGTTTAGGTATCTTGGGGTTACCTTGACCAAGAGCTAACCTTCAAACCCCACATAGATGTCTTAACAAAATCCATCCACCTGAGGCTGGGCCTCCTATACCACCTTGGAAACTCCCTCTCTGGAGAAGCACATCGAGCCATTGCCAACTGCAACCTTCTCCCCTCATTGCTTTATGGCTCCCCACTACTACAGTCCCTCAGAGAGACCGAGCTAAACAAGCTCTCCACCCTCTACTACCGCATTGCTCGCTTTGCAACCCACTCCTCCCCAAGGAGGCATCACTGTGAGGCTCTCAAGGACCTTCACTGGCCAACACTCAGGCATAAATTATCCTTTTCCTCTGCCTGCCTTGCCTACAAATTCCTCTCCATGCACCACCCACCTCACCTTAGAGACCTGCTCACCCCTAAAGTCTCCCTCCGTAACCTTCAGTCTACTTCCAGTCGGCTCCTGAATATACCCCGCATCTGGACCAACCAAGGAAAACGCTCCTTCTAGTTCACTGCCCCACACCTCTGGAACTCGCTCCCCTCTTCCCTGCTTGACAAACCCTCCCTCTCCTCATTCAAGGCTGGTCTTAAAGTCTACCTCATTGAACTGAGCCACTGTTGCTGAAACCGCTAGATAATACACCCTACCTCACCCCACCAAAATGGCTACAGACAAAACTCTTTGCTCCCTATGGACTAGCTAACCTCTATAGACTATTATCTCTGTAGGCAAATATGCCCCACTGGCAATGTACATACACTGGTTCTGTTTTTTACTGAATGTGCTCCTACACTGTCTTACCATCCCCTTGCCTCCTGTACAAACTTTGTATGTATTTTGAAGGCTGTGGGCAAATGTACCTCTCTGGCAATGTATGTGCTCTGGCTCTGTTACTTACTGTATGCTCTCTGACACTGTCTTACTGTTCTCATGCCTCCTGTAAAAACTGTATATGTATTTTGAAGCTGTCTACTGTGTCCTAATGTAAAGTGGTTGGTTTACTCAACTCCGGGTCGCCCCTGAAAAAGGGATCTTTGGTCTTAGAGGGCTTACCTGGTAAACAAAATCTAAATAAATAAATGCAGAGGTGGAGTAGTAAAAAATTCTGGATGAGTTAAGGTTGTGCATATCCAGAAGCCTTTCCTCCAACTGTAGCCAGATGGGAAAATGTTCATCAGGTATTGCCACGAACCATCTCCCCAATTTGTACAGATGACTCACCCAGTAGTAAAAGATAAAGTTGGGGAGTCAAAATCCACCTCTCTCTTTGGGTAGATTAAGTTTTAAAAAAGCCTGTCTAGGATGTCTATCCCACCAGATGAATTTAGAAAGGGCAGAATGGAATTGCTGAAAATATGACATTGGGAGCCAGATGTTCAGTAAGTTTAAAGGATAGAAAAGGTGGGGCAGAACATTCATTTTTATAATACTGATACGACCCCATAACGATAATGGAAGTTTGACCCATCTATGGAGATCCTGCTGGATACTCAACACCAAATCATCCAGATTAAGTCTCCTGAGAGCCTCTGGGTCTCTGGTGAGATGTATACCTAAATATTTGATAGAGGAGGAAGACCATTTCATACCGAAGTGATTAAAGTTAACCTGGTGAGTGAGGGCATTTAATGGGAATATCACTGATTTGGGTAAGTTTAACTTATAATTAGCCACACGCCCAAACTGCTCAATAATTTGTAGTGCATGAGCTAATGAGGTTTCCGGGTATGCTAAATGTAGAAGTATATCGTCAGCATACACTGAAAGGGTCAGAGATTGTTGGTACACTGAATAACCTATGACCTGAGTCGAGCTCTTAATACTGAGTAGAAGGGGTTCCAAATATAAATTAAATAAAAAAGGAGACAAGGGGCAACCTTGCCTAGTACCAGCGAGCAGGGAAAACCGTGAAGAGAAAACCCCATTACAGTAAATTCTTGCAGTAGGGGCCTTGTATACCGTCTGTATCCATTGAATGAAAGTTCCCGGAAAACCCATTTTCTTAAGAGTTGCCCAAAGAAAATCCCAGTATACTCTGTTGAACGCTTTTTCTGCGTCTAATGAGACTAAAGCCATGGGGATCTGAGAGTCTTGGGCAACCTGGAGAATATGTGAAAGGTTCATGAAGTGGTCGGCAGAAGATCTGCCTTGCACAAATCCCACCTGTTCAGGGCTCAACAGATGAGACCAGGTCTTTTTAATTCTAAGAGATAGGATTTTTGTTAAAATTTTAATATCGTAATTTAATAGTGAAATTGGACGGTAGCTAGTGGGCTCATTGGGGGGTTTGTCTGGTTTCAGAATCAGGACTATTGTGGCCTCCAGCAAGGTGGGGTCTAGGGAGTCTGAGGTGAACATATACTCAAATAGTTTCAAGAGGAGGGGAGCTAGTTCCTTACAGAAGGTTTTGTAAAAGTTGGAAGGAAACCCATCAGGACCTGGCAATTTGTCCAGTGATAACCTGTTAATTGCCTCCTCTACTTCACCCAAAATTATTGGAAAAGACAGAATCTCACACTGATGGGCCTGCAGGGAGGGGAGGTTAAGGCCATCCAGATACTGCCCAATGCAGGAACAGGAGGCTTGAGAGGGACCCTTACTGCATAAGGCCCTATAAAAGGATTCAAAAACCTGGGAGATATCTCAAGGGGAGGTTTTCATAGAGCCATCTGGGGATTGCAGTGATGGAATTAGCCTCGAGCTCTCTACTTCCCGTAGGCGAAGGGCTAGCAATCAACCCAGCTTCTCGCCTTGGTCAAAATAACGAGCTTTCGTTTTAAGGATGGTATATTCTGCCTTTTCCCATAACAATTCCGCATATTCATTCCTAAGTCTCAATAAGGATTCCAATGTGGTTGGAGGGGAGGAAGAAGATAGGTTGCTTTCAGCAACCCTTATTGGATTCGACAGCAAGATGACTCTAGCCTCTCTTTGTTTTTTCCTTTTGGAAACTAGCTTAATGAATTCTCCCCTTATATAGCATTTAAGAGAGCACCAAATCAAGTCTTCTCTGCTGATGGAGCCCTTATTGAGATCTATAAAGGAGGAGATAGTGTCTTAATGTGGGAAATTATTCATTCCTCTTTTAGAAGTTGTGTGTTTAGTCTCCACGAAGTATCCCTTTGAGGGTTCGGGTTGGGAGAGATCGAGATCCGTACCACGGAATGGTCAGATATAACAATTGGTTCAATTCCTGTCTGGTGAAGGCCAGCTAGAAGGGTGGTATTGATTAAAATGAAATCTAGTCTGGACCACGACCAGTGAATTTGGGAGTAGAAGGAGAAGAGCTGACCAGAGGGGTTAAGCAGACACCGTGGGTCACATAAACCCAATAGCTCCATAAAATCCCTCAGAGCTAATTGTGGAGAGGATAGGGGTTTTAGAGGCCTATAAGTTTTATCCAGGTCTTGTGACAGAGCAATATTCCAATCACCACCTAGGATTAGCAAGGAGGGCAGTTTGTCGGCCAAATTCATAAGGAAATCCACATCCCCTCCGACTGGACCGTAAATTGCACCTAACACTAAACTAACATTATTGAGTATGCCTTTAACAATAATATATCTACCCTCCTGGTCTGATAGAATCTCTTCTGCCACAAACGGTACATGTCTTTTGACCACAATTGCCACCCTTTTACTAGATGACGACCCACAGGACGCAAAAATCTGAGAAAAACCCTGATGACGTAGCCCATTTGTTTCCGTGACCATGAGATGGGTTTCCTGCATCAAAAGAATGTCGATATTTAAAAGGGCGCAATTTTTGAGAACCTGATATCTTTTGGACATATCCCTGACACCTCTGACATTCCATGAGGCAATTTTTATTGGCACCAAGGTCATGTACAGTTATGCAAAAAAGAAAGTGACCATGTACTATTAACTGACCAAGTAACCCCAGAAGGCACACTCCAACCCCCCCCACAACCCCTGTAAAGAAGAAGTAATAAAGAGAAAGTTCCTTTCCCAAAGAAGGTCGTGAGCTGCTCTAGTTACTGAAAAAGCAGATGACTCTAACTGTCCTGTATTAAACACGGACTGTGTAGTCAGTGGGGAAGAAACCAAGGAAATAAAACCCCCCCTCTCCCCCAAACCCCTCAACCTATATATAATAGGTTCCCATTTGTATACGAGAATAATATTGGACATCTTCATAACTTTTATCGAGAACCAGACCCAAAAGGCTGCATTCCTATGAGAGGGATAATCTACGTACAATTGCCAGATCTGAACTAAAGCGCCACAATCTGAATCTGGAAAGTGGGAGACAGAAAATCTTAGCGCTCTCCGATCTCCATACCTCTCAGGGAATGCACCTTTATCCCCTTTCCCTGGTGCGTTATGCAGCTCTCCCTAAGCTTGCTCCTTTCCGAAGCTCCCCCATCCACCAACCCATTGGGAGAAACCAGAAACAGAAGCCCTAACTATTGCAACAGTGCGCAAAAATAGTAAAGGCTTTACAGATTGAAGTGGGAAATGAATTCTCTAGAATCAGATTGTCAACTGACTCATATGCAAGCCTTGACAAACTAACTAACTATCCCCCAGTGAGGCCATTGCCCAGGTAAATGCATTTAAAACTAACTTACCATAAGTGCTCACATTCAGGAGAGTGGAGTCCACAGGAATCCCAGTCAATGTGTTAGGTTTGCCAGTTCCCCAGGGTAATCCCAGCTCGAAAGGAACGAGAAATGACAGGGGTACTTACAAACTGGTGGACCAACTGGTCCGTCTCTGCTGCCAACGTGCGGAAACGTTCCCTGAACTAAGGTTCCCGCCCTTCCCAATCCAAAGTGCTCAACCACCTCGCTAAGCCGAATCCAGGCCTGCTAGGCCTCACATCAGCCCCCCCCCCGATCACCCAACCCCCGAGAGACCAAGAGAGAAGGGAGAAGAGAAAACTCCAAACAGGTATCTAATCTACTCTCATAGCATGAAAAAACGAAAGTCCACAGATAACTGCACTGAAAGTTCATCCTGATTTGAACAGGTTGGGTAATTTGCTGGCTAGATCAGTGGCTGCCTGTTCCGAAGATTCATATGAGTGCCATGCCCCATCAATTGCCACTTGCAGCTTGGCGGGGTAGATAATCTTGAATCGTATTCCTGCCGCGATCAGCTTGCTGACCGTAGGGTGGAAAGCAGATCTTTTCTGGCGCATTTCGAAAGGGAGATCTTGGGTGATCCTCAACTTGGAGCTACCCCACAGAATGGCCTGGAGCTCCTTTGCTTTGGTTAACATGTGCTGCTTTTCCAGAAAACTTAGAAACTTCACAATTATAGGCCTTGGAGTTGCACCAGGTGGGGGTCTCGGTCTCAGGGAATGATGGTCTCGCTAGATATGGTACTGTGGGTTGAGGGGAGAAAGGCCAACAATCTTGACAAAGAATTTCTGTAGGAAGGCAATAGTGTCGGCTCCTTCCTCCAATTCAGGCAGTCCCAAGATCAGCACCTTATTCCTTCTGCTTCTCCCCTCCAAGTCTTCAGTTTTCATTTGGAGTTTGCTGATTTGCTGTTTCAGGTGAACAATTTCTGGGTCAAGTTTCTCTCTCCATTTCTCCAAAGAGGAGGTTCTCACCTCTGAATCCCTCATTCTTGAAGATAAAGAGCTAAGGTCACCTCGGATCGATGTTAGCTCTGCCAAGATTTCTTCTAGCATTTCTTTAAATGGGAGCAATTCCTGGAGGAAGCGATCCTCAGTTAAAGGAATTCCTGAAGTTGCTAGAGGAGCTAGGCTCAGAGATATTCCCAGAGCTTTGATGCTTTGATTTCTTGGATGTTTTCTCTGGGGTAGGTGGTGGAGTATGTCTGATACCGGCCTGCTTCATCTCCACTTCCATCTCGGCTGTAAAGCCAATTGTGCTATTGTAAACCAGCCAAAGCTCAGCCACTGAGATCCAGGATACCAAGGAAGCTTAAATAAATCCGAAGTCTAAGTCATACCCTAATAATAGTAGAGCAAAAAAAAGGGTTAATAGCAGTCGATAGGTGGGAGCTCCAGATTAGTGTTGCTTTTAGGTGCTCTGCATCACATGACCCCCATGGGTAGGGGTTTGGCTGGATAACAGGACACAGAGGGTAGTGCTAAATGGCAGTCACTCTGCAGATGGAAAAGTGACCAGTGGGGTACCACAGGGATCATTGCTGGGTCCAGTCCTCTTCAATGTCTTTATCAACAACATTGCAGAAGATCTAGAGGGGGAAATTTGCCTTTTCACTGATGACACAAAACTCTGCAACAGGGTGGACATGCCAGAGGGTGTGGATAGAATGAGGAGGGATCTGCAAAAGCTAGAGGACTGGTCAAGAGATTGGTAGTTGGGATTTAACCTCAAAAAGTGCAAGATAATGCACATGGGGCACAAAAACCATGAAACAACATATCAGCTTGGGGAGGGGGAATAGAATGCTCCAAGCAGGAAAGGGACCTACGGGTTATCGTCTCTGATGACCTCAAGGTAAGTAGGCAGTGCGACAAGGTGGCAAGAAAAGTAAACATGATGCTGGGATGCATAGGCAGGGGACTCACCAGCAGGAAAAGGGAGGTCATTATTCTCTTGTACAAGACATTAGTGAGGCCACACTTCAAGTACAGTGTCCAGTCCTGGAGGCCTTACCTACATAAGGACATAGATAGGGTAGAGATGGTTCAGGGGAAAGCAACCAAGATGGCGCAGGGATTACATCTCAAAACCTACAAGGACAGGCTGAAGTACTTAAATATGTACTCCTTGGAGGAGCAGAGGGAGAGTGGGATATGACTGAGACATTTAAGCACCTCACATAGAACAATAAGGTGCAGAAAAATACACCTTTTCAAAGAAAAAGATGCACAAGGGTGAGGGGACGCGGGATGAAGCTGGAGGAGGGGAAGTTCAGAGGGAACATGAAGAAGTACTTCTTCACGGAGAGGGTGGTGGACAAAAGGAACAGCCTACCAGAAGAGGCTGTGAGGGCGGTAATGATTACAGGATTCAAGAATGCATGGGATAGGCATAGGGGGATACTGGTAATAGGAGGGGGAGGGACAACCTAGTTCCAGGAAAGCTTGAAAAAGCACAGTAACAAGGTTAATGGGCAGACTAGGTGGGCCGAAGGCCCTTATCTGCTGACAGCATCTATGTATCTATGTTTATTTATTTATTTTGACAGCAGTTTGGAAAACCTTTGAGCCATAGGCTCATTTACAAAGGTACCTTGTCACAAGTCATATGTAGCAGTACAAAGGCAGACTAGATAGACCAAGGGGTCTTTTTCTGCTGACATCTACAATGTAACTATAGGTAACTTTTTAACTATTTTGGCAACAGAAATGCCCTCACAGGGTAGGGGAGAGTCAGACACCATTCTGACAGAATGGAGAGGCACCCTCAGCTCTGCTGTGGCTCTGCCATGGTCCTCAGGGGCAGAAGGAGAAGCTATTTTTAGGTAGGTACTTGGGCAGAATGAGAAGTTTTCTTTCGGCACAGCAAGGTATACCTCAGTAAACCAACTAAATTCATAGACATGTGTTGGCAGAAAAGAACCCTCCTGGCCCATCAAGTCTGCCCTTTACACCCCCTACTTGTCCCTCCCCCTCCAAAATCCCCCCTCCTCCCCCTGACAATACCTTGTGTTTGTCCCAGGCCCTCTTGATACCCTCCAGTGTATTGGTTCCCACCACCTCCTCTGGCAGTTCTTTCCAGGGCTCAACCACCCTCTCTGTGAAGTAATACTTCCTAACATTTCCATTAAGCTTTCCCCTTTCCAATCTCGATCCATTCCTCCTACTTCTTGTATCTACCTTCCCTGAAAACAGCCCCCCCCACTTTATTGATCACCTTCACATATTTGAATGTTTCAATCGCGTCCCCTCTCTCTCTCTCTCTCTCCATGTCTCCAGAGGATACAAATCCAGCTCCTTCAACTTCTCATCGTATGACTTTCCCCTCAGCCCATGTAACATTTTAGTGGCCCTTCTCTGCACCCTTTCTAGGCCAGCTATGTCTTTTTTGTAGATGAGGCCTCCAGCACTGTACCCCATATTCTTTAAGTGTGGCCTAACCATGGAGCTGTAGAGTGGCATCAGCACCTCCCTCCTTCTGCTGGTTATCCCCCTCCCTATGCAAGCCAGCATCCTGTTAGCTTTGCCCACTACCTTGCTGCACTGGGTCCCCACCCTAAGGTAATCCGTAAAGAGATGTTACGGTTTAAGATGGCACATTATAGTCCTCTTGCTTCTTGATCATTGACCCTGCCTTTTGATCGGCAGCTTCTGTGGACTCCCTGAAAAGGTTCATTTGGAAGGAAATGGCAGTTGAAAAACCTGTCACTGTAACCCCTATAAATTGAAACATGGTGCTATGTGAAAATAAATCCTGCCAAACAGTTTCAAATGTAAGAATAATTGAGTGGAGTGTAGTAGTTATCAGAATCTATCTGCAGGTTTGGGGAAGAAAAAGCCCAAAAATGTATCAACCAGTGCTGAGCTGGGCTGCAACTATGTCCGTAGCTGAGGGTGCTGGCAAAGGGTGCCAACGATGAGACTGCAGCAAGAAGGAGCTGTTTCTAATTCACAGAGTGCATGCCTTTAGTAAAATGATCTCAGCACAAGTAATGGGCTTGAACTTTTAATGTTACTGTAGTCCTTATGTTATCCGAGTGCACCTACACAATATTAAAAGAAAAGATTGCATTAAATTATCTTTCCAGTTGTGGGCCTTATTACTAGTTACCTAGTAACATTGTTACAGATTTCGGCACGAACCCTGGGTCTGCAGCCTGTAAAAGGAATTACCATGTGGCATGCAACTGTATTGGTTTTTCTCTGCCACTTTTTTTTTGGTTTTCTTGCTGATCTCTCTACTACCTGCTTGCTCCCGGTTCCATGTCAATAATGTGCAAATATATTCGTAGCAGTAAATTTGAGCGCTGTAAATTCCCCACAACCAACATCCACTAAGGTATAATATAGCGAAATTCGGTACAGTACATAGAATTCTGTTTTGGGTAGGCACATTGTCGCTTTTTTGTAGAACATCCTTCCAATGTTGCTGTGATTACCAGGTGAAACAGTCCTGGAAATAGAAAATACATATTACTCCCAAAATACACTCACATGCAGCGGCAATGAATATCTGGTTTTATCACAGAAGATCTTAAATACTTTACCCCATATTTACCCCATGCCACCTGGTTCTTCCGCACCCCTTTCTATCCCTCCCTCCTTGCGATCAAAGACTGCAAGTGGCTATGACTGAGTCAACAGAAAAAGATAAATAATAACCAAGACAGGACATTCAATTTATCTAAAGTGGCTGGTGACTACGATTACAGCACCCATCCCTTCTAGTTTCTCCTATTACCATCCATCCCTCTATGCGATTTAAGCCTGCAGGTGGTCCTGTTGGATTAAATTTAAAAAAAAAGAATAATCCAAACAAGCCATATAATTTTTTAAAGTGGCCCTCTGCCACAGTCATAACAACTGTACTTCTCTGTTCCCCTCTTGCTTTCGTCTACCCCCCCTTGTGATCAGTGCATGCCTTTCTTCCAGCAGGAATAAATAAAAAAATAACTTGGATAAGCCATATTTCTGTATTAAATGGCCCACTGCCAGGATCTTGGCACCCCACCTTTCCAATTCGCCTCAGCCCCATTCAGTCCCCCCATTACTGTGATCATAGCCTGAAGGTGACTCCGACTGAGTTAGTAAAAAAAAATAACCCAGACAGGCCATTTAATTATTTAGAGTGGCTCTCGACCACAATCACAACTTCTTGGTTCCCCTCCCATTTCCATATCTACCTCCTTCTGATCTGAGTCAGCATGTGGTTTCCTTGCATTAAAAAAAAGAATAAACCAGACAGACAGGCCATTTACTTTTTTTTAAGTTACTCTCAGACACGATCACAGCACCTGTCCCTTCCAGTTTCCCTCCTGCTTCCATTCCTCTCTCCTTTTCTCCATTCTATGTAGACCTATGCAATGAGAATCTGACTTCATCGAAATTGCAGAGAAAATGAATGCAGAGTGTGGGCAGGAAGGCTGAATCAGACAGGAATGGCAAACATAGGATTTTTGCAGTGTTATGGTTTTTAGTTGAATTGTATGTTCATCTGTAATTGCCCTGTGCTGTGAACATGACACTGAATTAAGTGCATTGTATTTTCTATGCGGCAATGATGTGATACCCTTGGTCCCTGACTCTGGACCTAACTAATGAGGATGTTTTCAGCCTAGCTGTCAATCCTAAACTATTTCTTTTCTAGTAAATTAATTTTTCTTTCACAAAATCAGTGCAAAATCAAGTTTCTAAAGCAAGTTATTTAATGCTCAAGAGCACAGCACTAAGCCCCAGCGCTACGCCTTGGGAACTAAGCCTCCTCAGCACTGAATAAATATTTGTGCCTCAGAGACTTGATTTTGATTTGTTTTCTTCCATAAGAGTGCTGATACGATTGTGCCCGTTTCGTCCCAGTTTTGGTTACGGACGGTTAGCACCCTCTCTCCCATGAGTGCGTTGGATTGTGTTTTAACTTGAACTCAGGGTTGATTTGGGGTAAGAGAAATTCATTTACTAGGAAAAAATAGTTTAGGATTGAGAGTAGGGCTGAAAACATCCTTGTTAGTCAGGTCTGGAATAAGGGAGCAAGCAGGTGGCAGAGAGATCAGCAAAAAAAAAGTGGCAGAGGAAAACCAATACAGTTGCAAGCCACACAGTAAGTCATTTTTCAGGCTGCAGACCCAGAGTTTGCACAACAATTTGTAACAACAATGTTCCTAGGTAACTAGTAATAAGGTGCATATGTGGAAGGAGAATTTAATGCAATCTTTTCTGTTGATATTGTGTAGGCACGCTCAGATTTTTTATTTATTTATTTATTTATAAAGTTGTTAATGGGGTAGGGACACTGGGTGAAAGCCCTTTTTCAGGTCCGACGTGGACAAAAAACGTACAATAAGTAAATAAACAACAATTCATCAATAATCATCAAACATGACAAGTACAAGTTACTAATGTTGGTAAATAATGTTTTAACCTAAATTTAAACCATGTATATGAACTGATAGTTCTCAAAAAAAAAAGGTAATTGGCTGGCCCGGTGGTGCTGAGGGTTGAGGCACTGGATGCCACACCTCGCGCTACGCCGGCGACCCGGGTTTGGGAATGGACTCGGGTGGCCGGGGGTCGGCAGGGGAGAGGGAGGATTGAGCGTCCCAACGGATGCTCTCCTCCCTCAGGGGTGGGAACCATGAACGCTCTGCGTTCTACATCACCCTCATAGCCGGTGGAAGCACTGACAATTGAGGGGATGGAGGCGGCTCCGTCTAACGGAGTCGGGGAGGGGGACGCCACCGACGCATGAGGGCTCTGGCGCAAGGCCAGCATGCCATTACTGGACGACGTCCTAAGCGTCACAATCGTAGGGGTAGGGGACGAAGGGAGAAATGGAAAACCCTCCGCAGCTCCTAGATGAAGGCCGCCCTAAGTCCACCCGGACCACCTGCAGGACAGACCCCACTGTGCAAGGAGAGGAGGATGGGCACTCTAGGGGCAGATCCCCAAAGGTAGGCAAGGGAGACATGAGCAGATGGAAGGAGGGGGCCCCGGAGGTAGTAAGGAGGGATAAAGAAAGAAAGTAAAAAAAAAAAAAAAAGGTAAGTCATTCCAAAAGCTAGGGTCCTGTCATTCAAATGAGCGGGAAACATACTTGTTTTTAGCAGGATGTGCTACCAGGACTAAACCCTGATTTGATCTTAAGTTGGTGTGAACTGCACAAACTATCACTAAATCGGTCAAAGTAGACACATCTTTAGCATATATGGCCTGATGGACCATATTACCTAAGGCATAGATATATTTAAGTTGAGGTGATAACCAGCCCAGAGATGAATATGGAGAACAATGATGAGTCATAACTGGAACATCCAGAACAAAGCGGCAGATATTATTACAAGCAACACTTAAGACCTGCCTCTCCCTTGCACCCAATTTATTATACAGAGGGGAGGCATAGTCCAAGTGTGGCATTAAGATCCCTGTAGCTAATGTTTTCCGAGAATCATAAGACAGATATGGTTTAAATTTATAAAGCATCCCTAACTTATGATGGATTGTTCTCCTAACCATTTTTACCTGTGAAGAAAAGGTTAAAGAGGGATCAAGTAAGACCCTCAAATACTTGACCTCAGAGACCTGCTCAAGTAAAACACCTTGAGGATCATGAATAGACTAATGAACATTTTCATTAAGCTGAATGGAGCTACCAAACACCATAACTTTAGTCTTCCTTACATTCAAGACCTTCATATTAGAGGACATCCAGCTGCATAATTTTGGAACTCAAGTTCCAGCACTGCATTGATATGTTCAATAAAGTGGCCCTGACAGTACAAAATCAAATCATCAGCATAAAGAAGACAATTACTTGAATGAAATATAGAGGAAACCTGATCCAGAA
This sequence comes from Neoceratodus forsteri, assembly GCA_016271365.2. Lineage (NCBI taxonomy): Eukaryota > Metazoa > Chordata > Ceratodontiformes > Ceratodontidae > Neoceratodus > Neoceratodus forsteri. The sequence goes on from CM057452.1 coordinate 673,420,594, forward strand.
GCAAATGATTTGATACCTTTTAATGGACCAACATAGATGTAACAACAAGAACAAAGTGCTCTAGTTTTTGGACCAACCAGTCCTTCTTCAGAAGCTCATGGCAGTTGTTTAGAAAATACAATACTTATAACAGCTAGATAATGCAGAGAAAAACAGAAAAAAATTCCCATTGGTTTAAAATACTCATTTAAAAAAAATACAGAAGATGATGTCAGAAGTTAAACAGTACCATACTGCCTTCAGCCAGAAAGAACCTTGGGTCAGACGTGTTGGTGGAACACACATACAAAGAATCCTACTGTATATAAATTTAATTGACATAAGATAACACTGCTGAAGCAGATAACTCCTAAATCAAGTTATGAGTGTCACAGTTAGCATAAGGATGTGATTACTAAAGGCAACCCCACCCCAGATTAAAGACAAACTAAGATTGTAATAGGGCTCATGAAGTTTCAATGTTTGCATTATAGACAAGAATTTACCAGTAAAGTTGTCTTAAAACATCAGTGCACACTGTGTGATGTGTAAAACCTAGCTGGACCTGTCACCCAGCTGTACTCTCAAGCTAGATATATAGGCCCAAGAAATTTCAAAAACCTCAGGACTATATAAATGATAATTTAAATATAAATTGATAATATAAGTGTCAAATAAAAAACTCTAGTCGAGGAACCTCAAGGAATTAAGACCATGTAGCCTGATATGTGCTGATGTCAATATATACTAAGAATGTAACAACTTGATGTACCACAAGTGTCTAAGGAATCTGAAAAAAAGATAAAAATGTAATTTCTCTCCTCCTCTTCAGGAAACCTGATTAATAAACAAAGAAAATAACAGAGAACCAAGAATGGATGCTGGGATGCACCACATACAGTAGGACAAGAAGTTGACAGAATAGGGCCAATTGAAACATATTGAGAGCGACCCTGCAAAAAATCATGAACTAGAGTTACCGCTGAATCAGTCAGTCCAGAATCAGTGAGTTTCTGACAAAGCAGGGAATGGTTTATCAGGTCAAAAGCCCCGGACAGGTCCACGAACACTGCCCCCGTAAGCAAGCCACAATTGCAACCTTGTAGGATGGTGACCAAGGCTGTACCAGTCCCTCAACCACGCCAAAAACCATGCTGTTCGGTACACAAGACAGCACCTTTTTCCAGAAATTCATTAAGCTGATTAACCATCAGTTTTTTGAGTATTTTACTTAGTGGTTTTAAGATGGAAATTGGGCAAAAATCTTCTGTGCTGATGGCATTAGCATTTGTGGGAACAGGCACGACTAGCTTGCTTCCATGCCAAGGAACAACACCAATTGAGATACATAGATTATATAATGCACAAAGCGGTTCAGCTATGTAAGGAGCAGCCATTTTAACAAACCATGCATCCAGCTCCCCCCCCCCCCACACACACACACGCAATCTCCAGAAGTGTTAGGCAAGGAATGGAGTAATTTCAGGACTTCTGTAGTAATCCACCCAAACAAAAATTTAGATGAGAAATCACTTTCCATATGTCCGTCAGAAATGTCTGACACTGAGTCAAATTGAGTTGAAAAAACATCTTTACCAGAAGACCAAGAAATCAAGCTAGAAACATCAGAAAAACGTTGATTCAACAAATTGGCCATCTCTAGAGGGACAGTAATCAATGTCCCAGAAACTTGAAGAGAAGTAAGTGATACTTTAGCTTTAGGAGAAATAAGAGAATTTACAGTATCCCAAAAGTTTTTGGGGTCCGGAGTCACACCCTCCAATTTGTGTAGAAAAAAAATTAATCTTAGCCTGCTTTATCTTTTTGCTTTATAAATTCCTAGCTGCCCTATATTCCTGTAAACGTACCTGAGAGGGGGATAGTTTGTAAGCCTGCCAGGCTACCTTCTTTTGCTTTATGAAGCCCTTTAAATCACTTGTGAACCATTGGTGTAATACCCCTCTAACACGTAAAGTATGGAGAGGAGCCAGTTTATTTTGGATAACCAATAATTGTTGACAGAAAAAATCAGCAGCACAGTCTGGATCAGGTATGGACTTCAAATAGGACCAGTCCAAATTCCACAATTCGTCAGTCAAAGCATCAGGTTGAATGCTTTTAAAATCATAGAATTTAACTAGTCTAGATGGACTCTTACTTCGCCTAAAGCTAAGAATGCCAAAAGTGACCTGAGGTCACTCACTGAATCAGCAAGAACACCATCGTGGGATACAATATTAACTTTGTTGGTAACAAACCAATCTAAAAGTGAATGGTTCATAGAGCTCATATTTAACCTGGTAGGTTCCTTAATGAGTTGAAACAACTTATAGGAATTTAGCAAACATTCAGGACAGCTATCAACCTTCTCTCAGTTTAAATTAATATTTTTTATCAGACCTCAGAATTTTATATCCAAGCAACAAACACATACCATCTGATACAGAGGGTTTTAGCCAAGAATCAGTGACTACCACCATATCTAGTTTATATAAAGTCACAAGAGACTCAACATTGGCCAATTTAGGGAACAAGCTTCAAGTGTTTAGATTTAGAATTTTAAATCCATGAGAGAGATACCAATCCGGGACACGTGTTACCTCTGCAAGGAGTGAAGGGCACATAGGCCTGGGATTAGACTCAGCATCACCTGATAACACTAGAAGCAGAAGAAGAAAAACACCTTTCCTAAAAGACCATACATGCATCAGCAACCCCCTAGACAGTGATTTTGCTATCGAGACCAAAATACAACCAATCATCCTCAAGGCCATTTTATCAGAGTACAACAAACAAAAATGTATTCATTTCATCCTTGCCACTCCTTTAAAGATTAGACATAGTAAAATCCTTATGGTGTACCTTCAGATTTACATATTCAATGCCCTCTGTAAATATACCCATGTCACTGACTGCTAAACAACAGCTCAGCAATGTAATCCAACTACATTGCAACAACAGATCCATTTGTAAAATTAAACACTTGTGACCAACATATGCAGACATATGGCCCTCTACCACCTCTTCCTCCTCCAACTCCCCTAACTCCAGAGCACTTAGTCACACTTTGCCACTCTGAGGCCACTTGGGACGCCACTACAAATGCCTCTGCGTTTAGCAAGGGCAAGATTTAAACTCCTCAACCCCACCCAATTGGGCTGCCACTACCAATGAGGGGGGAGGGTGTGACACAACTAAGTGAGGGTGAAACTGTTTCCCACGATAACACCCCATGGCTACCAAGCTGAAATTAGCAGCAGACAGTGGTTGTATACAATGCAGAAAATATAATCCGAACCCCTCAGTCAATGCAATTAGCATCAGCAACAATAAAACTGTACAGGAGCATCTGGCAGTAACACAAAGTGCAAAGAATAGCTTGCGTCTGCACACAGTAAAGGTAAAAAGGTCCCCAGTCACTTGTAGAACCACAAATTTAAAACAAGTGCAGAACATAGCAGCTCAGCCGCAGTAACATATAAGAACAGCTTGATCCAGCACTTTTACAAATGCCCACAAGTTAATTACTATACTTGGCCACTCCAGACACTTACAACTTTCCACAGTAGTTTGGCCTGTAGAAGACGTTTTGCAATCCAGCCCACACGATGGCTCATTTGGCATCACTATGGACTTAGTGCAGATGACAACACGCAGGGAAAGAGGGAGACTGCCATCCTCCCTCTAACTCTGGAACACTTAGTTGCACTTTGCCGCTCTGAGGCTGCTTGGGCCTCCTCTACAAACACCACTGCGTTTAGCAAGGGCAAGATTTAAACCCCACAACACTGCCCAATGGGCTGCCACTACCAATGGGGGGGGGGTGTGACACAACTAATTGAGGGTGAAACTGGTTGCCACAGTAACACCTTGTGGCTACCAAGCTGAAATTAGCAGCAGACAGCAGTAGTATATAGTGCAGACAATATAATCCAAACCCCCTCAGTCAATGCAGTTAGCAGTAACAACAATAAAACTGTGCAGGAGCAGCTGGCAGTAACACAAAGTGCAACAAATAGCTTACATCTGCACACAGTAAAGGTAAAAGGTCCCCAGTCACTTGTAGAACCATGAATTTAAAACAAGTGCAGAAAATAGCAGCACAGCTGCAGTCACACATAAGAACAGCTTGATCCTGCACTTTTAAAAATGGCCACAAGTTAATTACTATACTTGGCCACTCCAGACACTTGCAGCTTGCCACAGTAGTTCGGCCCATAGAAGGCATTTTGCAATCCAGCCCACATGATGGCTCATTTGGCAGCACTATGGACTTAGTGCAGATGACAACACGCAGGGACAGAGGGAGACTGCCATCCTCCCTCTAACCCTAGAGCACTTAGTTGCACTTTGCCACTCTGAGGCTGCCTGGGCCACTACTACAAACGCAGAGGACATAATGACTACAGTAATATTAAAAGTTCAAGCCCATTACTTGGGCCCAGATCATTTTACTAAAGGCATGCAACTCCGTGACTTAGAGCAGCTCCTCCTTACTGCAATCTCACTGCTGGCACCTATTGCCAGCATCCTCAGCTATGGACATAGTTGCAGCCCAGGTCAGCACTGGTTGAGACATTCCTGGGGTTTTTCTTCCCCAAACCTGCAGACAGATTCTGATGATTACTACACTCTACCAAATTATTCTTACATTTGAAACTGTTTGGCAGGATTTGTTTTCACATAGCACCATGATTCAGTTTATAGGGATTACAGTGATAGGTTTTTCAACAGCTATTTCCTTCCAAATGAACCTTTTCAGGGAAGTCCACTGAAGCTGCCGATCAAAAGGCAAGGTCAATGACCGAGAGGCAAGAGGACATTAACATCTCTAATTGGTATATTAAGGTATACCTTATCGTGCCTACAGAAAAACTTCTCCTTCTGCCCATTAGTACCTACCTAAAAATAGCTTCTCCTTGTGCCTCCTGAGGACTATGGAAGAGCCACAGGGTGTCTCTTCACTTAGTTATTATGGTTTCTGACTCCTCCCCTACCCTGTGAAGGCATTTCCCTTGTTAAAATAACTTCCATTCACATTTTTTTTGCCCTTTTTTTGATGTGTCTACTGTTTTTGAAGTTGCTATGTGTTTTAAAGTTCCAGTTTACATTTTTTTGTTCATTGTTTTTTTTTCCCTTTTAGTGCTACACATATCTCTTCTCTTTTTATTTGTCTCTCACATTTTTTGTTGTGGTGTGCTTCTTTGTTTGCATTCACTTCGTAGCTGTGCTGTGGTTTTAGTTTTCATTAACTTTTTAGTTGTGTTCTACTTTTTTGTTTATATTCACTTTTTAGTTGTGTTGCGGTTTTTTGTTTGCATTCACTTTTTATTTGTGTTATTTTTTTTTTGCATTCACTTTTTAGTTGTGTTGTGGTTTTTTGTTTGCATTCACTTTTTTGTTGTGTTGTATTTTTTTTTTTTTTTGCATTCACTTTTAGTTGTGCTGTATGCTTTTGTTTGGTGTGTGTTTTGCACTACAGGGCAGGATTGACTTGAGTCAAAGAATCCATCGCTGAATAAAACATAAACACAAATGGTCCTCTTTGTGTCCTGGGTACAGTAAGTGTAAAGAAGAGTGATTATCTTCAAATCCTGTAAAAGGACCAAATAAAACTGGATTTGTATGTTAGTTTTAAATACCAGGGGGCTGTTTCTTGACCAATGCTTTTTCTTTGGTGAGCATATTGATTATGTTTACAAAGTTAAATCAACCACTTTTATCATTATGTAGTATTACCTGGAGGTTAGAGCATTACACTGAGAACTTGAAGACCCAGCAACACTGGGTTCAAATCCCATAACCAGCACCTGCAGTCTGTTACCCTGAGGAAGTCACTTAAGGTCCTTGTGCTCCCCGAAAGCACCTGAAGCATCAGTTCATTGTGCCTACTGAGGCCATAAATTCTAAAATAAAAAAAAAAATAAACAAATTACGAATTACTTTTCCAGAGATGGCTAAAGCGGCCATCAAGCAACGTACCTTACTCCTTATATTGGACCGTGGGTCCCAGGTTTGTGATGTTGCTCCAGCTAAAGACTCAAAAATAGATATTTTTTTTATATAAATGGATAGGCCATTTAAGCAATAATACAGAATAGGGTGTAATACATCATGAGATATCATTATGCCTTGGATGCATTGTGAGACATGAATCAACACCAATAAGTGACATCCCATACCACACCCTGGAGTGCATTATTGTGATTATAGTATGGCTCCCAAATGTTAGGAAATTGCCAATCTTGGTAATCAACTTTAAACTGTGATAATATACTGAAACATCATTATGGTTCAAACTGCTTCAGCCAGTCAGCTTCTAGGATTTCTTTTATTCAGTTTATGATTTGGGTTTTCTGATAAACTGAGTGTACATCGTTGTCAGCTGTACTGTAAACATCAATGGTTATCACTCCAAGTGAAACATACAGATTGCACAGATAATATGAAATACAATTCTGAAGACTGCTTTGCCAATTTACTTGGATGAATTATTGAAACAGTTTGAAAAACATTAAAACAAGTCAAAGTGTCAGTGGCCCAGCAAGTTTTGCATGCTCCTCTATGGCTCCCAAAGGCTGTGGGTTCTAGTCCTACACCAGGAACTTGGGCTACTATCCAGTACTGGCAGTGTAGTGTAACATTTATTTATTTAGTTTTTGTTGACCGGGTAAGTGCACTAGACAAATCCTGCCTATTTTCAGGCACGACCTGGGGGGGAAGGGGATACAGATGAATGCCAACTGACCTTGAATCAGATTAAGCTGTTGGTGGTATTTTTAGCGAATGAGGGAAATTTGGCCAGGACACTGGGAAATTCCCTACTACTTCGATAAGTGCCATGGGATTTTAACTTCCACCCTGAACTACCACCAATCCAGGCAGATGGGACCTCGGTTTAACGTCTCATCTGAAAGATAGCACCTCAGAAGTGCAGCACCCCTCTCATGCTGCACTACAGTGTCAGTACTGGGATATTAGCCCAAGTGCCAGATGTGGGAACTGAACCCACAGCCCTCTGATCTCCCGGCCTCAGAGGCAAGTGTGCTACCTACTGAGCCACTGACACTGCCGTGTAGTGTAACATAGGGATATTACTGAGCTGGTAAAGTGATTAGAAATACTTCAGGTATGAAAGACATACTGTAAATTCCAGGTATGTTGTCTGCTTTAAGTCACTGCCACCATCTTGGGTCCCAATAGGTTGTTGAGGTGGGACAATTTTTGAGCTATTGTAGTGATTAGTACTGCATCATGTAGGAGAAACTCTGTAATTACAAATTGTGTTATACGGTAGTCTTCAAATTCAGTGCTGCCATCTTGGGCCCTAGCAGGTTACTCCAGTTGCAGTGGGCCTGTATGCTAAACTGTGCAGTATACAAACAGAAAAAAAGTAATTACTAGTGACACTAACTTTGACTCACTTCCTCAATAGATTTATATAATGCATTTTAATACTGTGGTTCCCCATTAAAATAAATGGGTAATTAGCCTAGCATATAATCAATTTAACAGGGGATTCACTCTGCCAATGAGTATAACTGCCTGATTCATTCATGTGAAAAATATGAGACAGAATCCTGTATCAAAGGGATTTACTGATAAAACACCACTGGGCACGCATAGCTGATAAAGGGATTAATACTATAACAGTATATAAAAATTCTCCTCAAAAGCCAGTAAGAGGCACTAAATTAAAGTATTACATACTGTACATCTGTCCTGCCCCCAAAACATTAATTATATTGGGAGACATGCAAAGAAATTGAAACTATTTCAAAAATGAATATCTGGGAATTTATGATGCAAGAATACATCTTAGGATTGGAGTTCTACTGTTTATTTGGAGCAAGTTTCTCTGATAAGCATGCAGAGCTTTCATTTGCAGTACAATGTCACGCAACCCCTTTCTGTGGCAACACTTTGTGAGCCACAGACACCAGGATTATGAGGCCACATGCTGTCAAGCACTTAGAAGCACTTGAACACTAGAATAGAGGAAAATGTACTTGGTGCACAGAAATTGTGGCGGGGGGGATTGGAGCACATTTTTAAAGATGGCATGCGACACTAAAGCCCTCCATGACTGTGTGTGTATCCGTTTATCCCTACAACTAGGAAATAACTGTGGTAGGCTTAATCTATACTGAGTCAACACTGAACCTCAGTGTTGTACTGATCTGGCTCCCCTCAGGCCCTCCAATCAGCATAACTCAGAGGTTAGAGCAATAAGCTGCCAATACGTTTGATACATTCAGCAGACCTGGGTTTAATTCCAACAACCTCCACATGCACGCTGCATGACCCTAAGCATATCACTTAAACTCCCAGTGCACTTACTTTCTCATCCAACTGCAAATGGACTAAGTACCATAGCTATACAATTAATATGGCAAATAATATTAAACAGGGGCCATAACAGACCACTGTGCTGCATGCACTCCAAAACTCTGATTTCAGTCGGAGGTCATGGCAGACTTCTGAACAGCAGAAAACAAGGGGGTTCTCTCTTCACCAGACTCTCTGGTCATTGGTAGGAAGAATGTGGCAGACCACCAACTACGGTCACATAGAATACATACAAAGGTCCGTAATCCAGGTTTCTTGAGCTCGCAATGTCTTTGTGTTGCTGCTTTCAATGTCCCTGATCTTGCTACTTTTGTCATCCTTGATCATGCTGCTTCTGTCATCCCTGTGTAACCCCACTGTCACTCGGGGTTACTAGAATCCCACTTAGATCTAGTGGCAGGCAGGGAAGCAGCTTGAGAAACACCAGTTAAATGGGCTTCACACTGTCTCACTCTGTCCTCAGTCTCAGCTGAGCTGGAGGGATGACATCATGTAGAATTCTCGGAGCAGCATAAGCCACATTGGAATGTTGCAGCTGGGAGTTAGGTTAGAACATTGGGGTTTTTAAAGGCAGTGTTGTGCAGTCTGTAGTGGAGGGAGGAGGTGTGCTGCAGTTGGCAGCCCCTCAGAGCCTAGCTCTGATACAGAGCTACCCTGAGATAGAGGGTGTGTGTTCTCGCCCTAGAGAAGGACACAGAAGAAACCTGTTTGAAGTGGTTGAGACCGTCCCCCAGTTGTTCCAGTGCCCCATCCCTGAGACGGATGCGGGGGAACAAGACCAGCTCTTCAGGGGAAATTCCCTTGGCCCTGCTGGAGGAAGAGAAGCTGCCTAGAGAAGATTTGTGCTGAGGCACTGAAGAGTACATTTTGTTTTTCCTGAGAGAAGCCTGTGGGCATCTACAAACCAGGGTGAGTCTGCTCTGCCAGAGAGCCTATGTTTCACCAAGACTGTTGTGTTAAGTATCTGCTACTGTGGATCAGGAAAGGATGCCAAGTACATTACTTAAGTTTGTATATGGCTTGAAATGCATCTAAACAGTGGGGGTCTACAGGGATGGATTAGCCACTTAAAGAACGTTACAAGTGAGGACACCAATTTCCAGAGACAGTAGATTGTTAAATGTGACATACATTTCGAGATAGCATCCTACAACCAGAGAGGTTCACAAGGAAATTGTTGAGACCAAATGAATGGACGGGTATGAATTTGGGGACAAAAGGTGGGAGACCCCCCATCTGGAGAATCCAGATTTACGTCTATGGATTCACTTTGGGCACCTATAGCTTTCTTCCGGGCACTTGACCAGTGTTCGCAGAAAGTACCCAAACGTGGGATTGAGGATGATGATGATTTCCCTTATGGAGCTAGGAAGTGCTCATGGGTGGTAGAGGGAGCCACCAGATAAATATCCATGCCATATGGAAAAATGTCCAAGCGCTGGCCGAGGGCCATGCCAGGGAATCCAGGATAGAGAGAGAGAGTACGAGTTCGGGCTGAGAGACCAGTGTGTTCCGAACCTGAAGGTGAAAGTTGTTGTGATGATGAAGAAGATGTGTTCTGCCCTCTATAGTTCTATACATCCAGTGAGTGTAGCCCCGTGGGGGTCCATCCTGCTTTGTATTCCTGTGTGTAAGTGAATAGAAGCCTCACTTTAGAATCCCACTCCTGGTTTGGACATTCACAGTTCTTGCTTCCTGTTTCCGGAATTACTTGGGTGCCCCTGTCCAGAAGTACAAACCTAGCCCTGATACCGAGTGAATGTTTTCTCCCCGAACCCAGGCTCACCAGGTAATGGGTTATAAAATGCAGGCACCGGGCGCTAATAAATAAAATAACATCAACCCAGGACCCTGGTTACACCTGAAACAAGAAAATTCTTACCCCCTTGTACATCAGAGCCCTTTATTAAATTACAAATGGATAAAAATAACCCCACACATGTACCCATATACTTCTGTATTTTTATCCATTTGTTATTTAATAAAGGACTGTAAACTTGGAAGCGACAGCAGTGCTTCTTTCCTTTGTCACTGAGTGGAGTGATATGGCCAGCATTTTGTGAGTGCCTGCCTAATTTTACATGCTGAGGAACCACTCCTGTGCTACTATTGAGCAGCCTCTTTGTTTTCTCTGTTCAAGGGGATAGCACTTTTTATGTTGACTGTGTGCATGCGCCGAAACATGTTGTGCAGGTTTCTCCACGGCGAATTAGGTAAGGTGTGGCACTGTTGTGGCCAATGCCCCCACAGCCTGCAAAGGCTTGTCCCGCTTCCCCCAGTGCCGTGGCATGCTGCTGCTGACACTAGTTCAGCCAGTGTGCCACCAACTTGTGAAAATTTAGCCGCTGCAATCAGGGGCCACCTCATCATTGCAGTGTCAGCCATCCGCTGCAATGAGGGAGCGATCCATCACTGCAGGGCAGGATGTAGAAACACTGATATTGTTTGTGAACATGGCGGCGGCTTGCCGCCGTATTCATAAACAATATTACTCCCCAATCATGTTTATTTGCTGACAGGGGCCCCAATCCCTGTCAGCTTGAAGTCCCCAGTGTTGATTTTGCCGACGGGGAGCCTACTCCCGCCTGCATTATGCGTCAAACCTCCCCACTCTTTTTATTGTCCGCCGACGGGTGCCCAATCCTGTCGGCATAATGTAATCCTCCCCTTTTGTTGGTGCCGACGGGGTGCCAATCCTCGCCTGCTACAGCGCCCTCAAAGGAAGATTCTGTGGCATGCTGGGAGCCCACACCAGCATGCCACATGCCCTGTAAAATAAAAACGGTCCGGTGTCTTTTTGTTTTAACCCTGTAAAAGGAAACTGTCCTCATGGTCTCCCTGCCCCCCCACCCGCAACCTGCACCCACCCTGCACACTGCCTCCCCCACCCCTCACCCCATATTTACCTCCAGAGCTCGATGCGATGATCTTGATGGACGGGAACATGTCTGCACTCTTCAAAGCCGACCACGTAACTGAGGAAATGCCAGTAAGCTGTATAATGGAATGAACAGGGTTTTCCAACTTTAATGCATATCTCAGGCATTTTTTTAATTTTTAGCTCCAAATTTTCTACATGGGGTTTTGGGACCCCTTCTCTTGAATTCTGGAACTGTCATGGCATTAATGGCCCTGAAAGTGATTTCGCGGTCCTCTGCGGAATCACCTGTTGGGGCTGATTAAGAAATGACAGTGCCAGTGTTCATGAGGTGGCTCTCAAAAAGCCTACGTTGCAAATTGGTGGAAAAATCTAAAAATGACTGTTTTATGTAGAGCGTGCGCTTGAGTTGCTACATACGCTCGTAACTAATAATTTGCAATATTTTCATGCCAGATTTTCAACATTGGCATTTTTTCACACCTTCTTGTGAACAGTATAGCTGTCATTGTTCACATCCTGGCCAAAATGTGTTTTCGCGCTTCCGTGTGCAGAATAGCGGCGTGTGGGAAATCAGTGTTGGGACAGATTAAGAAAATGACAGTGACACTGTTCATAAGTAGAGGTCCTAAAATGACTATGTTGAAAATTTGGTTAGCGATATTCCATAAAATGACTGTGTTAGAGAGTGGCTTGTGCAGTTTGCACGCACACTCGTAACTTAGCGAATGTATAATATTTTCACTACAGATTTTCAACATTGCCATTTTCCCACACCTACTTATGAACAGTACAGCTATCATTTTTTTCCCATCCTGGCCAAAATGTGTTTTCACACATCCGGAGCAGAATAGAGCGGCCACTGTGGGAAATCACTGTCCGGGACAGATTAAGAAAATGACAGTGATACTGTTCATGAGCAGAGGTCCTAAAATGCCTATGTTGAAAATTTGGTGATGATAGCCCATCAAATGACTGCGTTGCAAGTGTCCGTTGCGGACTTTCCACACACCCTTGTAACTTCGTAGATTTGTAATATTGTCACGCCAAATTTTCAACAGTGACATTTTTCAGACCTCCTTGTGAGCAGTAATGCTGTCATTTTTCACATCCTGACCGAAACGTGTTTTCACAGTTCCGGCTCAGAATAACACGGTCACTGTGGGAAATCAGTGTTCGGGACAGATTAAGAAAATGACATTGGCACTGTTCATGAGCAGAGGTCCTAACATCCCTATGTTGAACATTTGGTGATGAAACTCCATAACATGACTGTGTTACAAGCTTGCATTGAACTGTTTCCACGCACCCTTGTAACCTCAAAAATTTGTAATATTTTCATACAATTTTCAACAGTGGCATTTTTTCACACCTCCTTATGAACAGTACAGCTGTCATTTTTCACATCCTGGCTGAAATATGTTTTTGCACTCCTGCCGGAGAATGGCACGGTCGCTGTGGGAAATCAGTGTTTGGGACAGATTAAGATCGACAGAGTGAGAGGGGGGAGTGACCAAGCTCAAATGAGCTCTGTCAGGACTGCTGCGGATTTGTTTGTGGGCAGACAAAGGTCCCAATGCAAGAGCCCAGTACAAAAGGGCAGCCTGCAGCACTGGGAGAAACAGAACGAGAGAGCGAGTGAGGGAGGGGGAGTGAACAAACTCACTGGAGCACTGTCAGGACTGCTGCGGATTTCTTTGTGGGCAGAAAAATGCGTCAATGCAGGCAGGGGCCCAGTACAAAAGGCCAGCCTGCAGCGGTGGGAGAAACAGTATGAGCGAGTGAGACAGGGGGACTGAGTGAGCTCAACGGAGCTCTATCAGGACTGCTGCAGATTTCTTTGTGGGCAGAAAAAGGCACCAGTGCAGGCAGGAGCCCCGTACAAAAGGGCAGCTTACAGCACCAGGACAAACAGAATGACCGCATGAAAGAGAGATAGACTGAGTGACCTCAACGGAGCTCTGTCGGGACAGCTGTGGATTTTTTTTTTTTTGTAGACAGACAAAGGTGCCAGCACAGCCAGGAGCCCCGTACAAAAGCATAGCCTGCAGCGCCAAGAGAAACAGAACGAGCGAGTGACTAAGCGGTAGTGAACGAGCTCAACGGAGCTCTATTGTAACTGCTGTGAATTTCTTTGTGGGCAGAAAATACGGTAACGCAGGCTGAAGCCCAGTACAAAAGGCCAGCTTGCAGCACTGGCAGAAACCGAATGAGTGAGAGAGGGGGAATGACTGAGCTCAATGGAGCTGTGTCGGGACTGCTTCATTTATTTTTATTTATTTATTTATTAAGCATCAGTTTACAACCTTTGAGCCAGAGGCTAGTTTACAAAGGTACCTTGTCACAGAGAAGACAATACAGTGATAACAACTTAGTACAGAGAAACAGTGTACAGTTTTTTTTTGGTTTTTTTTTGAGGATACAGGAGGACAAATGAGAGCAACAGTTTACCACATACAGGGTTGGTGAAGTTAACATTGTTCAGGAAATAACTAGAACATCAGAAAACATAGGTTATCAATACAGTGTGTTTAGCGGAGTCAACAGGAGGTAACAGGAACCAAGGGTAGAAGGTAGAGGATTTGAGCAGCCAACAGGGGCTTTGTCAGAGAGTGAGCAAGATAGCTTAGAAACAGCAACAGCTGCAAGTGGTGAAAGGTGGTTCGGAGGGTACTTTAAAGCAAGAGATTGTGGGGTGTCTGAGATACTGGCAGGGAGAATTGTACCAAGAAGGGCACAGTAGTGGAAAGCCCGTTGTCCATGAGAAGTCCTTGCCCTAGGTACCTTCAACTTGGTTTTACAGGAGGACCGTGTTGAAGCTTAGTGAGTTAACATGGTGGATAACAGCAGTCAAACCAGGAGGAGAGGTCAAGAAGAGTTTTGTAAGGATGCAGGTTTGATACCTAAGACGTTTGTCAAGATTGAGCAGATTAGCCTGGGAGTAAAGATGGCAGGTATGTGTGAAGTCTAGAGCACCTAAGATTAGTTGACAGGCCTTATTTAAGGTGAGGCAGATTTTTGTTTAGCGGTCTGGTCAGTAGCCCCATAGACTGGTAAGCTCATAGTCAACAAGTGACAGAATGGAGACATAACTTGCAAGTTGGAGGCATCGGAGACAGTGTTTGTGGTGGTAAAGATTCCCAACCTAATATTGGTGGTGGAGACTAAAGCGGAGATATGGAATGGAATGTGAGGGCAGGGTCAAGGTTATCACAAGGTATTTGTATATGTAAACTTATACAAGTGGGAACATAGAGCTGGAGAAGACTTGAAGTTGAAAATGACTAGCTTTGTTTTGGGGGTGGGAGAAGATCATAGATTTGGTCTTTTTAAGATTGATAACCAGTCTATGTTCTTTAAACCAGGCTTCCACATCTTTATAGGACAATTACAGGGAATCTTGGAGGGTGGTGGGGTTACGGTCAGAAGCGAAGATAACAGCATCATCTGCATAAAGGAGGAGTTTACCAGTACAGGCACCTGGCAGGGTGTTGAGATAAAGGAAAAAGAGCAGGGGCCCAAGAATAGAGCCCTGGGGAACCCCAGATCGGATAGGGCAGAGGTCAGAGAGGGTGCCATTGATTTTTACACGCTGGAACCGGGCAGACAGATAGCTAGAGCACCATGAGACGGTCCACTAGCAAAGCCAGAGTGGCTGAGTGCATCCAGCAGGAGAGGATGGGATGAGGTGTCAAAGGCTTTTGACGGATCGATGAACACTGCACCAGCAAGAGACCTGAGTCCAAGGAGGAATGGAGAAGTTAGAAAACTTCGATGAGGGAGTATTGGTGCTGTGCTAACCGCGGAAGCTGTGGTTGTTCAGGAAGAGGATACTGTATTTGGTAGAAACTCAGATGATTGGGAGGATACTACTTTCTCTAAGGCTTTTGAGAGTGGTGAGAGGATTGAGATGGGACCGATAATTACCGGAAGGGCCCTATCTCCACCCCAATGTATGGAGTGACAGTGGCATTTCCAGGCTGATGGAAATTGCCTAAGACAAGTGATTTGTTGAAGAGGCTAGTGATTGGGGGCGATGACCTGGTCCAATGCCAGGCTGAGGTCTGGGACCAAGGTCACTGCCAGTGGGTGTTGCTTCTTAGGGCCTTGGTCAGATCACGGTCTGACTTCATTGACAGTAACCTGGTGGAAGTGGAAAGATGCGTGTGAGGGAGCAGGGTCAGGAGAGTGAGGGGGGGTCAAAAAAGTTGCTAGGGAGTACAGAGCTAAGGTCAGTAAAGGATTTATTGAGATGGTTAGCAATGAGGGTAGGATCAATAGAGATAATACCCTCAATATTATTTGGAAGGCGGAGGAGAGCGTGTACCACCATTTAGTTGTTTGGATGTTATCCCAGAAGGTTCTAGCATTCCCCCAGGACGAGGTGAGTGAGGCCCGATGATCAGCCTTTGCTTTCGTATGGCCCAGGTGCATTTATTTCGGGCAGCATATGCCTGTCTGTCGGCAGGGTGGCCAGTTTCAGTGGCTAGGTGCCACAGGTTATCCCTGTGCCTAAGGAGTTGGAGTAGGGAAGGAGTGACCCAAGGAGTATGGCGTACCTTGGAACGGAGTTTGGTTAGGGGTGCGAAGATATCACAAGCTTTTAAACATTAAGGTGAAGAAGGCCAGGGCCGAATCAAGGTTGGGGGCGGTCTCAATGGGAGACCAGTCAACTTGGACTAGAAGTTGCTTCAGGCCTCTCAGCCCACCTGGTCGCAACCGCTGCTGTAGGGTGGCCTGTGAAGTGGGTTTGGTTAGGGACATAATCCAATGGAAAAGAATAGGGGAGTGGTCATTGATTCCATCCGGAAGGCTTCAGGTTTCTTCCTGGCCAGAAAAAGCCGCCAATGCAGGCAGGAGCCCAGTATAAAAAGGCAGCCTGCAGTGGCGGGAGACACAGAACGAGCGAGTGAGGGAGGGGGAGTGACTGAGTTCAACAGAGCTCTGTTGGGACTGCTGCACATTTGTTTGTGAGCAGAAAAGGCAGCACAATACATGCAGGGGCCCAGTACAAGGAGGCAGCCTGCAGTGGCAGAAAACCAGAGCAGGCGTGGCAAGCTCAGCAGACTCTATTGTAACTGCTGCAAATTTCTTTGTGGGCAGAAGAAGGCGACATGAGGCGAGGCCCAGTGAAAAGAAGCGTCCTGCAGCACCAGCAGAAATGGAATAAGCGACTGAGAGAAGGGGAGTGAGCAAGCTCAACGGAGCTTTGTCGGGACTGCTGCAGATTTCTTTGTGGGCAGAAAAAGGTGCCAACAGAAGCAGGAGCCCAGTACAAAAGGGCAGCCTGCAGCACCAGGAGAACCGGAATGAGTGAGTAAGACAGAGGGAGTGAGCGACCTCAACGGAGCTCTGTCAGGACAGCAGTGGATTTCTTTGTGGGCAGAAAAAGCCACCAACCTAGGCAGGAGCCCAGTACAAAAGGGCAGCCTGCAGCACCAGGAGAAACAGAATAAGCGAGTGAGAGAGGGGGAGTGAGCCACCTCAACGGAGCTCTGTCGGGACAGCTGTGGATTTCTTAGTGGGCAGAACAAGGTGCCAATGCAGGCAGGAGCCCAGTACAAAAGACCAGCCTGCAGCACCAGGAGAAACAGAATGAGCGAGTGACAGAGGAGCAGTGAGAGAGCTCAACAGACCAATGCAATCAACATTCGGCATTGACAAATGCTTGTTCAGTAATGCAGCTGCATAGAGAAAACCATGCACTACCAGATCATGCTATCTAGTAAAGTACCTCATGCAGCATGTATGAGTACCTTTGGCTACAGAACCACAGACGCCATGAGGCCTTCATCTGCAAAGGTGCAGGCACCCCTGTGGCCTGGGCTTCCGAAGTTACACATACTCATACCCCTGTGTTACCAGTGCTTATGCAGCCACAGATACAAATCCATGAAGATAGAACCTCAGTGCTACTACATTTGTGTCATCTGGGAACACTTGCAAATTGTTTGTCTTACCTGATGATGGCTGTCTGTGGTTGTTTGTGTGGTCTTGTCCTTTTGCTGCTGGAGAGATGGGGAGTTAGGGTTGGAAACTCTAATGCCACTTTTCCCTACTTTTGTAGCATTAAGTTGAACCCTAACTGGTGCATAATGCAGTTTTTTGCAAAGAATTTCCTTTCTTTTATAGATAATGGAATCATATCCTCATTCACACAGACACACAGGGCCCTCTGGTCCCTGCACCAAGGGAAGACTGTGTCCGCCTATGGAAGTGCAGCAACACATGTCAGGAATTCATAGGGCTGTTTGGTGGGCTGCAGAAGCGCAGGGCCCTCCTGGCCCTGTACTTCCATGTGGCTGCATATACAGATGCACTGGGCAAAGAGTCCATCTCTCAGCCAAAGTACAGAGCCCTCTGGCACCCACGGGTGCAGTGATATGGGGCCCTGTGCCAAGAGAGGAGTTCTCTTTACTATATGGAACCTGGGTTCATGCAGGCAACCACGCATCTTCCCATCCCAGGCTGGAGGGTGATGTCACATGACAGCATTGCTGCCCCCAAATTCAGCTCACCGGCATGGGATCACAAAACACCACCCATTAGGATAAGGGCTGGCCATGCACACAATGTTTCTTTATAATTTTTTTTTTTATTTTGACCCCAAATTTTCAAAATAGTAATTTTATGACTCCCCTTAATAAATATGAGATGTGGCATTTATAGAATTTTGGCTGAAACATCATTTTGCACCACAAGTGTGAAAACACCTCTCATCCAGAAAAATGACAGTTGACACTTTTATGAGGTGGTGTGAAAAAATAGCCATGTTTGAAACTTTGGAAGCACAGTATTGAAAATTACTGAATTTATGAGTGAACACTGAAATATTTCAATGTTCGCTCATAACTTAGTCATTTTACCATATCTGTACACAAACTTTTCAACATAGTCTTATCACTGTACCTCATAAACTCAGTAGGAGAAAATGTTCAAATTCCACCAGAAAGGTGATTTTACAGAACAACCACAAAATCACCTTTTGGGATGGATTTGAAAATTTTCATCTACCTTGTTTATGAGGTGGGATCCTTAAAAGGCCATGTTGAAAACTGGGTGTAAAAATATTAAAAAATGACAAAGTTTTAAGTAAAAGTTCAAAACCCATTGAAAAGCATTAAACTGGACAAACCTTATTTTCTCATATCACAGCTGCTGGACCCAGCATCAAGATAGCTTTTTGATCGTAGAGTGAATCTATGCCATAGGACAGTTTTAGGTGAGTGAGAGCATGTGGGGGGGGGGTCATTGGTTGGTGGGTGCTGAGTGAGGGGTTGGAGTGGGTCGGGTGGGAGTGTGGGAGGTCAGATCAGTGAAGGATCATTTTCTTATTTAAAGAAAAAAAGACAATGAGGGACTGTTTTCTTTTTTTCAGCAAATATTGTATTACTTTACTTTATCTGACATTGGGGATTGAGCACCCCAGTGTCGGCTTTTAGTGTATAGTGGCACTGGGGGTGGGCACCTTGATGTCATCACCTATGCATGGGGGGGCAGGCGAACTGGAGGGGAGAGGAGTGGACAAGTGGTACAGGGGGTGGGCACCCTGGTCTACTTTTAGACAGTTGCAATATATAGTGTAATAGTATATCAAAGAAGGACAAGGGAGGGCTGTCAGAGCTGGGAGGGGGAAGGAATTAAAAACATAGAAACATAGAATTTGTCAGCAGATAAAGACTGCTTGGCACACCTAGTTTGTCATGTTTTACTGTACCTTACTTTACCAATTCTTCAGTGCCTGTAGCCACTGTACTCCTGAAGTAGAATGATCTACAAGCAGTTTTAATACTTTCATGTCCCCACAGCATTTGGTCACTCAGCAGTGTGAGGCATGGTGACATTGTCTATAGTAATCAAAGGTTCAGTAACAAGTAGGAATTAATACTGTTCCAATGGAGGAGGCGGGGTGGATTCTCCAACAAATGCTTTATGGCCTCTTCAAGGGATCCAAATGTGGTGGGGCAGTGTTATGTGACTATTCTGAATGTTGCAGGGTAAGTTAGCATAAAGTGTCAAACTGTCTACTGGGCTACTCTTTCTGCCCCAAGATATGCACTTCTTCATCACTTCTCAGGCATAGCCCTGATATAAGTGAAGCCTGGTGTTGTACCACATGAGTTTCCCCCCTTTACCCCAGGCTGCCAACTGTACTCCTTCTAGTACCATATACCTGAAGAAGTATATGACCACTAGGTAGGGGGGTGGGACTGGATTCCTGATTGCTGGCGTGGTCTCCACCATTATGTGGGCATGCTCAGTCACCAGTCCTTAGGCAAACCCAACAATTCTGGCTGAATACTGGAGAGAAACTGGGGTATATGTTTACTGTCACTCTGCTTTGGCAGTTCTGCCAGCCTGAGTTTATTATGGAACAAATAGTCTTCTAAATCCATCACCATTGCTGTAAGGGCTTTGAACTGCTACATCAAGTACCCCAGCCGAACACTGTCCACTGCAGTGTCATCTTCTAAACTGAATACTCATCGCTTCCACTTCTGTACAATGACTGTCTAATTTCATAATGGCCCCTGCATCCCCAACAGTGCAGATATAATTAGGATACATCTTGTGAGACTGTTCGTAACAGGCTGTTGATTTTATCTGGATCTGCCCAGCCAGTCACATTCCTACCATGGAGTGCTGCTTGTAGGTGGGTTATAAAAGATGTAGATAGATAGATAGACAGATAGATAGACAGACAGACAGACAGACAGATAGATGGATTGATTGACAGAGAGAGCAATTGCTGGCTCACTGCTCCCACTCAAGTCAGCAGCACAACTTCAGCTGCAGCTACACAAATTGAGAATGTCCCAGCTGCTTTCATACAGATAATGTGGGTGAACAACTCTTCTCACTCAGCTGAGTACCCAGGATGTTTGAGTGTGCAGAAACCATATATATATATATATATATATATATATATATATATTATGGTAGCATGGTAGTGATACCATAGTTAGGGTTGAGGAGCCCTTTTAATGTTAAAGGGTCAAACTTTGCACCTTGATAACTTTTCAACCATTCAACAGATTTGTCTGAAATTTGACAGGCGCAGGGCATAACCATAGATCTTGGAATCTGCCGAGATTTGTACTGGTCGGATATACAGTTGCAGAGTTACTAAGCGACATCCATGTGCGCATTTACATTTTTTTGCTAATTCTTTGCTCACACCTACAGGTCGCACGGTTTGGGCGACGGGTCCAAAAACTTCAGGGAACATGCGGCCAGGGCGCCCGATGTGCCTTTTGAAGATTTCATGAAAAAATATGGAGCGGTTCAAAAGTTATTCAAAAAAAAAAGTTCCCATTAGAAGTCAATGGGAAAAGTTAAAAACTTCAAAAGTGTCGCAAATGCACTTTTTACTTTCGAAAATGCCCTAGTAGTGTCGCAAATCTGCCATCTTGTTTTCAATTAGTAATCGGAAAAATGCTTGGCATTTAAAACTGGGACGCTCTAGGGACACAATTCTTTTTGTGGTCATCTAGTTGGACCCTGAGGATGCTAGCCATGTCTTTATTTTGGGGTTAAACACCCCAGAAATATGTTTTTCAAATTTCTGGAAAAAGTAGTGTGAAAATTTTGCGAAAAGTGTCGCAAATTGTGACACTACTTTTCCAGGATATGGCCGAAATGACAGGAGTTCTTTGCCAACCCGCTGTAAAATAACTGTTTGCTCTTTTGGGTTCAAATTTGGAGTAAGGCAGCCAACATGTCACAGATGTGCCTTTTGGTGGCCTGGTGAAACAATATTGCACGGATGGCAAGTTACAGTACTCCGAAGTTGACGTTTTTTCCCATAGACTAACATGGTGACGTATGCCACATCTTTTGGGGCCCGTATCTCGAAAATGATGTGCAATATAGATTTTTTGGTGTGAGTTGCAGGGCTATGTAATACAAAATGGTAGCCAGGAAAACATTGATTTCTGTGAAATTTAAATTTTTTTTCTATGTCGTACAGTTGCTGAGATATTTGCAATGAAGTACTTCCAATGCTTGTTTTAAGCTTCCATTGCCATTACAATACATACATTCTTTGTACACACTGTGTTTCTCTATGCAGTTGTCCAGCAAAAGCAGGGTATGCGCTTCTGTTACTGTTACAGTTACTGTTTTCCCTTGCGTTTATGTACCTGTTAGTGTTATCGTTCCCGTGTGCAACACCGTGTGTTACCCTTTACGTTGTCATTTCCCTTTGCATTTTCGTTACTGTTACCATTTGCATTTCCACCTTGTGTTTGCGTTGCTGTTCCTGTTACTATGTCACAAGACATAATGTGGCAGCCCCGTGCTCCCGCCGCTGCATTACATTCAGTATTTCTCATCATCATTCTCAAAAAGAAGAGAAATTAAAGGCAAAAAACTCCATTTAATGCATCAGTTAGGGTTGTTCCACAGTGACAAAAGTAAGGAAATTCGGTGTTAGGGTTGAAACTCCCCCTGGACACCTCCAGTCCGCCCCCCAACCACCATCGGGGTGCGCATTGGGGTCGTCAGTCCTAACTCTTGCCCCATTCTCCTATACCTCTGCTTCTTTACATGTGTGATGGGGTGAGAAGAAACTACAATCTCAATGTGCACCCTGATGGCGTTAAAAGCGGACTGGAGGTATCGGGGGTTTCAACCTAACACCGAATTTCCTACTTTTGTTGCTGTGGAACAACCCTAACTGATACATTAAATGGACTTTTTGTTCTAATATATATATATATATATATATATATATATATAGATATAGATATATAAATAATTAACTCTACATTCTAGCTAAATGGGTCCCAGTTACCTAGGTTCAGGTACTTGTTTTTTTGAAAATACATCCTTTTTTATGTTTTTCAATGTTTTTAAGTACAAGAAAAACAAGATGGCAGCTGTCGTGATCAATATTTTTTCTCACCATCGATTATTTGAGGCAGATATACCATCACAATCAATGTGTTTCATTGTTTGTATCAGAGAGTTAACCCAAGACCCTATGGAGCATGCTCAGAAAAAACAACAACTTTAAATCCTTGTAACTATGGAACCGTTTACCATTTTTTAATGAAGCCTTTGAAGGCACTACCTTGGCACAGGCTGTTTCTACCCTGAAAGTGTTATGAAAAAATTGTGTTAACATATAGGGTGTAGATGACAGGGGGACAAAAAAGTGTATTACATATAGCGAAAAAAATCCACACTTTCCAAAATTCAACATTCCGTGCCTCAGAAACTGCACATGATGCTGTCACAAAACTTTTCACATTTTGAGACTCTGCCAGCCAAACCATTCATGCTAAAAACTGGGCTATTCTATAGAATGCTACCAAAGTTATTAAAGAGCTAGTGTACTGCCTTGAAACTGTCTGCAATTAATTGCAACTTTCAGATGTAGTCAACTATCGCTTCTTATTGCTCAAGTATTTATTCTTTTCTGTTTGCTAATTAGAAGATTTTCCACCTGGCAGTACTGGAGTGATGTGTGGAGCAGCACTCTGTCTGGAGGAAAAAAAAGACTCAGTTCTGTTCCTCCCACTTCATCAACACTGAAACCACACTGACTATGGCATCACTAGCAGCCAATGAGAAACATTTCTCACTGCCAGGTTTCACTTTCATATGAAGCAGCAGGAACTGGCTGTCCCTGGTTACTAGTGATGTCACAATTTCCTGCATTTGGATTGGTATAGTAGCTTGTGAAAGTCACTGCTCAGGCTGCGAGGATTGTGGTGCCCCAAGATGTTTGGTCTCATTTCTGATGATATAGTGGGAGGAACAGAACTGACTTTTTCCCCTCCCGAGTGCTATTCCACACATCACCCCAGTACTACCAGGTGGAAAATCTTCTAATTAGCTAACAGGAAATAAAAAAATATTTCAGATACTGGAAGTGATAGCTGATTGCATCTGAAAATTACTATTAATTCCAAGCAGTACACTAGCTCTTTAAGCCGCAAAAAATTGGGTTTAACATTGAACACCTTACAACTCTAACTATACTGGCACTAGCATACCAGTATAATAGATATGTTCATTAGGGTTGCTACTGCACACAACCCAAACTGCACAACGGTTGAAAATAAACTGTTAGGGTTACAAACATAATGCCCACAAAGTTTAGAAATGTCCTATTAGGGTTCTTATGTCTAACTCCTACCCGCCCTACCACATCCCCTGCCCTCCAAACCCAAGAAGAGTCTACAGGACAAGGCCTTAGATCAATATTATGGTACCTCATATAGGGTCCACATATTAAAACTGGTATACTGTATAGCAACCCTGATCCTCACCCCACCTCCCTCACCCACCCTCATGAGCGATCGACAAAATCCATGTCTGGAGTCATGATACACAAGTCTGGTATTTCATACTAACCTGTGCTTTATTTGGCACTCAGTATGGTATATCCTGCACAAAGCAGCAGAATTGTTACAAATTTGAAAGTACTATACACATTGCATAGTTGTCAGTTTTTTAGGGCACAAAGATCACTTCATGGGGAGGTATTCTGTTGGACAGTATGACTAACTGATTTGTTTCACCCACACCCCCCCGCCCTGGTAACAGTGGTAGGGTAGGGGTGGGGATTGGGGTTGCTATATACCAGTTTAAAAATATGGACCCTATATGAGGTACCATAACATTGATTTATGGCCTTGTACTTGAAGACTGTCCATGGGTCATGAGAGTAGGGAGAAGTCGTGATAGGGTGGGTGGGAGTTAGATATAAGAACCCTAATAAGACATTTCCAGACTTTGTGGATATTGTGTTTACAACCCTACTAGTTTATTTTCAACCTTTGTACAGTTTGCATTTTGTACAGTAGCAACCCTAATGAGCATAAACGTAGTAACCCTTAGACCATTATTTTCTGAGAAGTTTGTATAGTAACTTAATGTACTCATCCCTGTATAACCCCTAGGGGGCGCTACCCTAAGGGCTACTACCCCTGCCTGCCTTACCTGCAGCAGGGTGAGGGGCTCAGATCCGTTCGCGGGTGCCTCCACCCAGAGGTCGGGGTTAGAACAGTCAAGATTGACTCAGTCACAGCCCTCTGGGTTGCTGCAACCCCCCTTTTTTCCCACTAGTGGCCCACGCAGTTAAATTTCAGTGTCCTTACCATTTACACTTACCCCCTGACTCGAACCGATCAGCTCACTCCGGGGACCCCCTGGAAAGTGAGGTACAGTTACACCACATTCACAGTGCAGTATTTCCCATCACTGTTCGCTGATGACACAAAGCTCTGTAACAGAGTAGACACACCAGAGGGTGTAGACAGAATGAGAAGGGACCTGCAGAAACTTGAAGAATGGTCAGAGGTTTGGCAGTTGAAATTCAATGCAAAAAAGTGCAAGATAATGCATATGGAGCACAAAAACCCTGGCACAATATATCAGTTGGGGGGTGAGGATATAGCATGCACCAAGCAGGAAAGGGATCTTGGGGTTATCATCTCTGATGACCTCAAGGTAGGGAAACAGTGTGACAAGGCAGGAGGTAAAGCAAATAGGATGCTGGGATGCATAGGCAGGGGCATCACCAGCAGGAAAAGGGAGGTCATAATTTCACTATACAAGACACTAGTGAGGCCCCACCTGGAGTACAGTGTACAGTTCTGGAGACCTTACCTACGTAAGGACATAGACAGGGTTGAGCAGGTTCAGAGGAGGGCAACAAAGATGGTGCATGGATTGCATCACAAGTCCTATGAGGAACAGGTTGAAGGAACTGAACATGTACTCCCTGGAGGAGAGGAGGGAGAGAGGGGATATGATAGAGACATACAAGTATCTTACAAGGAGGAACAGGGTGCAGGAATACACTATTTTTAAGCGAAAAAGATGTTCCAGGACTAGAGGGCATGGGATGAAGTTGGAGGGAGGATGATTCAGAAGAAACGTGAGGAAGAATTTCTTCACAGAACGGGTGGTGGACAAGTGGAACACCCTGCCAGAGGAAGTGGTGGGGGCTGAAACAATCACGGGATTTCAGAATGCATGGGATAGACATAAAGAGATTCTGGAGGTCAGGGGTAAGGAGCAACAGACTTCTAGGAAAACATAAAATGAAATAAACTGAACTTACAAGCTCAAATGGGCAGACTGGGTGGGCCATAGGCCCTTATCTGCCGACACTGTCTATGTATCTATGTATCTATGTACTACACAAGCTAGCCAGTGTACTTTTGCAAAACAAACAATCTGATTTATTTAAGGGGAGATAACAAGGACCAGGGGGAATCAGGTTGATTAGCTTACCACTTATAATGTATGAGAATTTACCTATGGCTCTGTGCACAGGCCTAACCTATAAATTACTGTCTATGGGTACCCAAGCCCTGATGGCTAGTTCTTCGATGCAACTGGTTGGGGCCCTGACACAAACGAGCATTTAATTCCTGAGAAGTTTAAATGGAGCCAGAAAGCTCAACTAGTTCAATCAGCAACACAACAAGATAATTTTTTCCTTTGCTAGCGACCTTTAACAGGGAGCTACCCTGATGCAGTACTCACAACTCCAACAGAGAACCATTCTTTCGCCACTCGCAGGGCTGAGCCTGAGCTTCAAAGGCCTCCTCACACATTTATATGGAAAACAACAGAGGGGTACCATACCAGGCAGCTGCTCCTTGGATCCAAACAAACTCACAGCTATCGGGAGTCGCACTGCAGCTTCAACTTTCCTGACAGACCGAGCGTGATTTAGCAGATTCTCCAGTCCTCTTCAGGTTGAGCCTGGTAGGTAGCTGTGCTGGTACACAGCCTCCTCTGACCACTGCCCTGCGGATTTAGTCCGGTAACCCTGGCGATGTAAATGGCCGACTCAGGCCTTTCACACGCTTCCCTCGCGAACACTTAATGGCGCAGGAGCTCAGAGCTCTATCCTTACTCACAGCCACAACGCATCTGCCACTCGACAGCATGGGGCCATCCTCTCTGCTCGGGCGCTACCCAATCCCATTGGCTGGCTACAGATGCCCGTCACTTAGTCCTGCTTCCAGTGGTACAAAAAGGGGCCATGGCCCAGAATGCCACTTCCCAGAATTACAAGCTGTGTCTCCATTGGTCAGCCGGCTCCATCTAGAGTCCTGATTCCTGGATGGCCACCTCCACGCCAATTTCGGTGCCCCCTAGCTAATATTGGACCCCTTCAGCACAGTCCGGGTCCAATATGGAGGGGCACGACACAAAGTCCCAGCTGCAATAAAAAGGAGTTAGACAAACTGCAATTTTACCCATACTATACTTATTCTTAAGAGAACACTATATTCTTTCGGATGGGCTCCCCAGTGCTCCTAGCGACCACAAAAATGGAGCGATCAGACAGCAGTCCAGGGCAGGACTCGAGCAGGAAACCCCAGTCCCCCAGTTCAAATTAATTATTCTGCAGATTGGCAGCTCTTAAAGTGACAGTACATGGAGGCATTAGGCGCTCTCACCAAATTATTTTAAATTGGAAAGCTTTTTAGTGACCCCCATTTGTACGGGGGTTACACCCTTCCTGGCCTGGGAAGGAAGCAGCGTCCGCGTCAAGTAGTTACCCTTAAATCACTTTAAGGCAAACAGTTTAAGCAACATTATATCACACTTTATATTACATGCATTGTTACTGTATTCTCAGTTTACTATTGTTTATGCAACATCACACACAGATAACCATTTTCGTGGTAAATCAGGTCATTACTTCCTGCCCTTGACACCTGGAAAGATGGGACCCTTCCCTATCAGCTACTTGCTGGCTACCTACAGCAGGGGTACCATACTCAAAGGGCAACACTAACAGGCTGGAGTCATCCCCCAAGGCCAACTTAGGCAAGGAGCTCGGGGACACATACACCCCTTTATGGACTACATTTATGGGCAGGTCCACAGGCTGACCCAGGGACTCATAACTTAACCTTACTACAGGCCGTACTTCTCGGCTGGTGCACCTAGGGGTCTCGGAAAACCCTGCTACAGGCCCTGATTCCATTTCAGTCTCACTTAGATTAGTAGGAGGAACCTCCATAGGGGAAAGAGACCCAGGGCCCCCAGCACCTTCAAGGACAGGGCCCCTCTATTTCAGAACCCACACTACCTGGCTCAGCTGGGGACATTTCGGGCACTGGCATGGAACCATCAGGGCATTCAAAATATTCTTCAGGTTCTGCATATCACTGCCTTGTTCCCCACATCACTTCCTTCTTCTGAAAAGTCAGATAGTTCAGCCAGGCCAGACAGTTCAGCCAGGCTCAAGGATCCCACCCCTTGGGCTTTGCTACTACCCACTTCATCCTCTGGAAGCATTGGCTCCGGAGACAAAGCTGAGGGCTCAGACAGTCCAGAAAGCCCAACCTCATCTCCAGAGTTAACGAGGGGATTGCCCCAAAACAGTTGGCTCAGTTCATAAGAGGGATAGTATTCAATATTATTCTCATGGTCTTCAGACATAGACTGACGATCATCTTCACCAGAGGGGGTTTGTAGAGAGCCCTCTTATTTCATTTGCTGATGAATCAAGTGGTCTGGTTTTTTTTCTGGCAGCAGATCTAGTCACAGGCCTGGAGGGAGGGGCATTGGGAGGTTCAGCTTCAATCAAGATTTGCCCGATCAGCAGCAGATGATTTCTATGTATAGTTTTCACATCTTTTGAATTGTTTTCAGGCCGCACTTTATATACAGGTAAATCTTCCAGTTTTCCCACGACAATATGAGGGAGGTGATGCCATCTGTCAGCAATCTTATGTTTGCCATGCTGTCCCAAATTCCTCAATCGCACTCTATCCTCTTCTCTCAGTTCCACTGCTTTCACTTTCTTATCATACCTCTCCTTATTGGCCAGGTTTCGTTTAGCAGCCATAGTCTGGGCCAGTTGGTAGGCATGGTTCAATTGGGCCTTCAACTTCTGTACATACTGCAGATGATTTTCTGCTTGTACCCCATCAGGGGAAATCCCAAAACGCACATCCACTGGCAGTCTAGCCTCTCTCCCAAACATCAGTCTGTACCGGGAAAATCCAGTGGCATCACTTTTGGTGCAGTTATAAGCATGAACCAGGGTGCTAATCTGCTGGCTCCATCTAGACTTGTCTTTGGGTTGCAGTGTGCCCAACATATCAAGCAATGTGTGGTTAAACCTTTCAGGTTGGGGATCTCCCTTGGGGATGATATGGGGTAGTTCTTGATTTTCGTACTCCCAACAAAGATAGCATTTCTTTAATCAGGCAGCTCTCAAAGTCCCTCCCCTGGTTGGAATGGATTCTCTGGGGGGCTCCATAGTGGACAAAGAAGTTCTCAACAAGTACTTTAGCCACCGTGGTTGCTTTCTGATTTTAAGTAGGAGAAGCCTGTGCATACCGGGTAAAATGATCAGTAACTACCAATATGTTACTGATGTTTTTCAGATCTGGTTCTAAACTCAGGAAATCAATGCAGACCAGTTCCATAGGGGCGCTGGTAGTGATATTGACCATGGGGGCAGCTCTCTGAGGTAGAGCTTTTCTCTGCAAACAGCGGCCACAGGTCTTGACATACTGCTCTATGCCTGCACTCATTTTTGGCCAGTAGAATCGGGTCTGTACCAGGTCAAGAGTTCGGTCTATGCCAAGATGCCCCATGTGATTGTGTAGGGACCTCAAGACCAGTTCTCTAAATGCCATGGGCAACACCAGTTGTTATTTGTCTACCCAGCCCTCTTTGTCTACAGTCTCCCTGTATAGTAGTTGGTTAATCAGTTTTAACTTTGAACCCTCTTTGTATAACAAGGCGGTGCTCAGATCAGTGGAACGCAGTTTGTCAAGTCTCTCCCAGCTTCCAAAGCCTGCAAAGCAGCTGTTAGCATAGGGTCTCGGGATTGAGCCCGTCACAGACCATCATTGTTGAATTTGGGCAGCGCACTAGAGTCTAATGCAGAAAAATTACAGTAAGCAGCAGGTATGCAGTTCTCAGATTGCCCCAAGCAATCCACCATGCAGTCCACAGCATCAGGAGACACCTGTTCCTCCTTGTCAAATTTTTGGCAAAGGGCTCTTACGTCAGATTCTGACAACCTGACCCTAGTCTGTTTGGGGCACAGGCCTCCGAGAGAGAGCATCCGAATCTATATGGTTGAGACCTGCTCTGTACTCAACAGCATAGTCATAGGTGGCCAACGCAGAGAGCCACCTATGGCCAGTGGCATATAACTTGGCTGAGGTCTGCACATAAGTCAGATGATTGTTATCAGTCTTTACCAATATCTTGGCACCGTACAAATAGTCATGAAATTGATCAACAATGGCCCACTTCAGGGCCAGAAACTCTAGTTCGTGCACTGGATAATTTTTTTCTGAAGGAGTCAGACTTCTGCTGGCAAAAGCTACAGGTCTTAGACCATCGGGGTGCTCCTGATATAACACAGCCCCCAATCCTTGTAGACTGGCATCAGAATGGAGAACGTGCGGCTTGGCCGGGTCAGCATAAGCCAGCACTGGGGCATGGGTAAGTTGATATATGATGTCATAGAAAGATTCCTCACACTCAGTAGTCCAGCGGTTTCCAAACACATCATTCGGATGAAAATACTTCATCTCTGTCTCAGAGTGCACAACTTTCTTATACTTTTTATGGGTGGGGGGGTACCCCTGAGTAAGTTTGAGGAGGGGGCAGATCACTCAAGAATAATCTTTGACAAACTGCCTATAATATCCACAAAACCCCAGGAACCATTGCAACTCTTTCAAATTCTTTGGTTGAGGCCAAGTAGTCAAAGCCTCCACTTTGCTGGGGTCAGTCTCTATGCCTTCAGTGGATACTATGTGGCCCACATACTTCACAGAAGTTTGAAAGAATTGACACTTGTCTATAGATAACTTGAGACAGAAATCCTCCAGCCAATCCAGGACCTTGAACAATCGATGTTCATGTTCTTCCAACGAGCGACCAAACACTATGACATCATCCAAGTAAACCAAACACTCAAGCAAATTCATGTCCCCCACAGCATGTTCCATCAGGTGCTGAAAGGTAACTGGGGCACCTGAAATCCCTTGAGGCACCCGGATAAGCTCATAGAAACCCAGGGGGCAAATGAATGCAGTCTTCTCTCGGTCCTCTGGAGCCATTGAGATCTGATAGTACCCACTGCGGAGGTCAACACAGAGAACCACTTACTGCCATTCAGACAATCCAAGGCGCCCTGTATGCGGGGCATGGTATACTGATCGGGATGGTCCAACATTCAAGGTACGGTAATCTACACACATCCGAACCACCCCATTACTTTTCCTCACTACTACAATGGGGAAGCATAGGGGCTTCTGGATTCTTGTATCACACCAGCAGCAAGCATCTCTTGCAAATGCCGCCTCGCATCATCTATGTCAGCAGGGGCCAGGCACCGAGATCTCTCTCGAAAAGGCCTTTCATCATGCAGACGGATGTGGTGCTCAGCCCCTTGCAACATCCCATGTCCCATTCTTTTAAGGAAAATACCTGGTCTCTTTTGGCAAGCTTCTCACTGATCCTCACTTTCCATTCAGCAGGCAACGGGGAGTCCCCAAAATCAAACAAGTAGGGAGTTACTTGGTCATCCTTCCTCGGGCTCTTGCTGTTGGGCAGCACTGCAGTATCAGCACAATGTACACTTGCTAGGGTGCAACCTCTATTTACTCGAATCTCCTTGTCTGACACATTATGAACTTGAACCATCACCCTCCTGGCATAAGCATGGGCTCTAGCAGGCAAAATACTGGGTTTAACCAGCAGTCCCTCAGGCAATCTTCCCTCCCCGGGTGCATCCAACATCAATAACTTATTCTTAACATCTTTTCGGATTCGGACTTCCCCTTGCAGAACACACTGGGTATTTGGGGCAAGTATCAACGGTGAGGGATCCTTTTTCCATACTACACCCACCGGGCCTTCAGGTTCCTCCTGGCTAACCCTCCTCTGAGTCTCATAGGCCTTTTGGATCAAAGCGGGTATTCTTAGGGCCCATCCAGTCCTAACCGCTTGCTTTTCTGAACACAATGGGGCTAATTGACTGAACATATGAGCATTTGTCGATCAACAGGGCACTCCAATGTACAGTCCAGTGGGGAGGGCAGACTAAAACCAAGGTTTCCACCTGTTCGTCCACGCCAGTCACAGAAGTAGGAAATGACAAGCAGATCTGGATATACCCCAAATACGGATAGGCCTTGTCACTCAGCCCCCATACATGTAGACTATCCAAGGGTTGTAGTGGCACCTCAGGTAGGTGCGTCTGATACCAGTCCTGAAGCATGATGGTTACCTGAGAGCCACTATCTAACACAGCTCAGGTGGGGATCCCATTTACTCGCACCAGGGCCTCCATCGAGGGTCCAACCACATAGATACATAGATACATAGACAGTGTCAGCAGATAAGGGCCTATGGCCCACCCAGTCTGCCCATTTAAGTTTGTAAGTTCAGTTTATGTTTTCCAGGAAGTCTGTTGCCCCTTACCCCTGACCTCCAGAATTCCTTTATGTCTATCCCATGCATTCATAAATCCCGTGATTGTTTCAGCCCCCACCACTTCCTCTGGCAGGGTGTTCCACTTGTCCACCACCCGTTCTGTGAAGAAATTCTTCCTCACGTTTCCTCTGAATCGTCCTCCTCAACTTCATCCCATGCCCTCTAGTCCTGGAACATCTTTTCGCTGAAAATAGTGCATTCCTGCACCCTGTTCCTCCTTGTAAGATACTTGTGTGTCTCTATCATATCCCTCTCTCCCTCCTCTCCTCCAGGGAGTACATGTTCAGTGCCTTCAACCTGTCCTCATGGGACTTGATGATGCAATCCATGCACCATCTTTGTTGCCTCCTCTGAACCTTCTCTACCCTGTCTATGTCCTTACGTAGGTAAGGTCTCCAGAACTGCACAGTGTACTCCAGGTGCGGCCTCACTAGTGTCTTGTATGGTGGAATTATGACCTCCCTTTTTCCTGCTGGTGATGCCCCTGCCTATGCATCCCAGCATCCTATTTGCTTTACCTGCTGCCTTGTCACACTGTTTCCCTGCCTTGAGGTCATCAGAGATGATAACTCAAGATCCCTTTCCTGCTTGGTGCATGCTATATCCTCACCCCCAACTGATATATTGTGCCAGGGTTTTGTGCCCCATATGCATTATTTTGCACTTCCTTGCATTGAATTTCAACTGCCAAACCCTGACCATTCTTCAAGTTTCTGCAGGTCCTTCTCATTCTGTCTACACCTCTGGTGTGTCTACTCTGTTACAGAGCTTTGTGTCATCAGCCGAACAGTGAAATTCTGCCTTCTGGGTCCTGCACAATGTCACTGATGAAGATATTGATAAGTACCGGTCCCAGCACTGATCCCTGGTACCCCACTGGTCACTATTCCCTCTGTGGAGTGACAGCCATTTACCACCACCCTCTGTGTCCTGCTGCCCAGCCAGTTACCTACCCACCGCACTACTGTCCTGCCCACACCCATATTGTTTGTGCAATAGTCTTCTATGTGGCACAGTGTCAAAGGCCTTGCTGAAGTCCAGATAGGCCATGTCCACTGCCCTCCCCTGATCCACCTCCCTAGTCACCCAAGTCAAAAATTCAATGAGGTTGGTCTGACATGACCGTCCCTGGTGAAACCATGCTGCCTTGGGTCCTGTAGTCCATTGACAACCAGATGTTCCACCAATCTCTCCTTCAGTAGTGCTTCCATGATCTTCCCCACTACCGAGGGTGAGGCTGACTGGTCTGTAGTTCCCACTTCCTTTGTTCCCACTTTTGTATAAGGGACTACATCTGCTATCCTCCAGTCTTTGGGTACCTCCTGTTTCTAGTGATCGGCTAAACAGGATAGCAAAGAGTTCAGCCTCCACCTCTCTTAGTTCTTTAAGGACCTGGGGGTGCCCATCTGGCCCCATTGCTTTATCAACTCTATTACTTCCAGTTCCTTCAGGACCCTTTCTCGTGTAAAGGGACTTGTGTACATTTCTGCACCATTCTCACCCTTGTACTCCATTCAGACCCATTACCTCCTCTTCCTCAGTAAATACTGAGCAGAAATACCTAGTTCAGTATGTCAGCTTTACTGTTGTCATCCTCACACAGCCCCCATCCTCCCCTTCAGTCTCCACTATCCCTCCCTTTGCCCTCTTTTTTCATTCATGTACCTGTAAAGGTTTTCCCTCTACCCACTGATTTTTGCAATGTGTTCTTCTGTCTGAGCTTTGGCTTCCCTTACTGACCTTCCTGCCTCCCTTTGCTTCTCTGGTACTTCTCCCTATCCCCTTCTGCCTGTGTCTTTTTGTATTGCCTGAATGCAATCTTTTTGGCTTTCACTTTCTTTGCTACCTCTTTGGAAAACCATAATGGTCTCCTCTTCCTTTTCCTCTTGCTAACCTGCTTAATACAATTCTGTTGCTCTTGTAATCCCCATTTAAATACTTCCACTGTTCCTCAACCCTGATTCCTCCCCCATTCCCTTAATGCCTCTTTCAAGTATCTCCCCATTTTCTCAAAGTTGCCCCCTAAAATCCAGGATACGTGTTTTTGTGTGGTTTGGTTCTGCTCTTTCTGTGATTTCAAACCACAGTGACTGGTGGTCACTGTTCCCAGGTGCTCCCCACTCTTACCTCCATCACACTGTCCCTGTTTGTGAGCACAGGGTCCAGTATTGCCTTCTGCCGAGTTGGTTCCATGACCAGTTGCTTGAGGAAGGCACCCTGAAGGAGTCCAGGATAATCTGCTCCTAGTTGATGCTGCTGCTGGGATGCTCCAGTCCACGTCTGGAATGTGAAGTCTCCAACCAGTACTACTTCACCTTGTCTGCCATCCTCTGGATGGCTAGCATCAGCTCCCTATCTGTTTCTTCCTCCTGGGCTGGTGGTCTATAGACCACACCTGTGCGGATGGCTGGCCCCATTTTCCTTTCCAGCTTAACCCACAGTATCTCTCCCCCATTTTGTTCCTCTTGGATCTCTGGATCACATCAGACCATTCAGGAGGCACAGTATCAGCAGTTGCTGAGGCGTTGACCCAAGTCACAAAACTCTTCCAGGGGGGTCGGACGTGGGCCCTGCAATGCCAAGTGATCAGTCTGCTGTTGACCTTCCTTAAATTCTCTGGCAGCTGGCACTCAGGCTGAAAGTGTCCATCCTTCCCACAATGGTAACAAAACTTGGGATCCCGGGGGTATCTATTGGGAGGGGAATACTTTGTCTGCTGGGGCCCCTCTGGGTGGGGGGGTGAGGGGATTCCCCGGGGCTAGGACATTGATTTCTAAATGACTCAGGTTCCCCAGACATAACAGGGTGGGTAGTGGATGGCCTCAAGTCCCTCACCAATTCTCGTAACTTTCTGACCTCGGCCCTCAACTCGCTTTCTACATGGGGGTCAGAGGAAATGGCATGCACCCCCACCCCGCCCTGAAATTCTGGGGACACATCAGGCCCCCCGGAAAGGTGGGTCTCCTCGGGTGCACTAGACTCAGGGGTTTGGATCAGGTTCACAGCCCCCACATAGGGTTCCCACCCCTTCTCATTAGTCTCTACTTCTCTAATCTCCCTAATCAATTGACAGTATTCAGGCAGGGCAGCCCGTCTATCATGTAACTTAAGTTTTAACAATATCACACTGGAAAATCTAGCAGACTTCAAAACATGTTCCAACCTGACCTGGTTCAAGGCCATGGCTGTGATCCCCCCTTTTCGATAGGCCTTTTGCAAGGCCTGCTCCACCTTAGTAACAAAGGCGGACAACTTCTCATTCCTCCAGTGCTTGGCAGACTTGAATTTCCATAATAAGTCTTCACCAGTCTCTGTACTCCCAAACACTCCCTCTAAAGCAGAGAAGTACTCTGCTGCGGTAGCTTCTGGGCTAGTGACCCAAAAGAACCTAATGGCTTCCAAAGCTGGGCCCCGCAGACTCTCCATCAGCCTCTTTCGTTTCTCCCTCTCAGAGCATTGCCACTCCTGAACTAGGGAAGTGGCGTAATCCATCCACGCCTCCAAGTCATCTTCCCCTGAAGGTACCGGCACTGTGCCAGAAAAAAGTTTTAGCCTAGCTGTATAGGGGGAACCACTAGGGGCAGTGGAGCCAAAATAGAACTCTTGGGGGGACAGGGAGAGGTACCAGGGGAAACCTGGGGGTGGGTTCACTAGAGAGGTCCAATGCCTGCAGTAACTCCTGGGTAGTCCTCCCCTCCACCACTAGCAATTTAAGCAGTTTATCTTTGAAACTATTAGTCTGGGGAGACCCCCCAGGAGTGACTGACCCACTCCGAATGTGAACAAGCCTCCACCCCTGTTGAGCACCTTCCGGGTAAATCACTGGAGGTACCCTCTCGGGGTCGATGGCTATACTACACAAAAGTAGCACCTGCAGGGTCTGATCGAGCAGGTCAGCCATATGCCCCTTCACCTCCACCTTGCCCAAACATTTAACACGCTCTGCTGTAGAATTAATGTCAGCGGTCAGTGTCCCCAGAGGCACATTTAGTAGTAACACAATTCTCTGGGAGTCCAGCTCTTCGGCTTCACCCCACCCCATCAGTTTGTGTACCATTGTCTTAATAGGGTCCAGCTTAATTTTGGCCATAGTATTCCCTTCCAGTTTCCCCGTCAGCTTTTCCATATTTATGCACGTCACCCACTCGGCCACTAGGGGACACTAATCCCAGTGGTGCCTCCAATTTGTAACCCCTAGGGGGTGCTACCCTAAGGGCTACTACCCCTGCCTGCCTTACCTGCAGCAGGGTGAGGAGCCCGGATCTGTTGGCGAGTGCCTCCACCCAGAGGTCGGGGTTAGAACAGTCGAGATTGACTCGGTCACAGCCCTCTGGGTTGCTGCAACCCCCCTTTTTTCCCACTAGTGGCCCATGCAGTTCAATTTCAGTGTCCTTACCATTTACACTTACCCCCTGGCTCGAACCGATCAGCTCACTCCGGGGAACCCCTGGAAAGTGAGGTACAGTTACACCACATTCACAGTGCAGTATTTCCCCATGAATACACAAGCTAACCAGTGTACTTTTGCAAAACAAGCAATCTGATTTATTTAAGGGGAGATAACAAGGACCAGGTGAAATCAGGTTGATTAGCTTACCACTTATAATGTATGAGAATCTACCTATGGCTCTGTGCACAGGCCTAACCTATAAATTATTGTCTATGGGTACCCAAACCCTGATGGCTAGTTCCTTGATGCAGCTGGTTGGGGCCCTGGCACAAACGAGCATTTAATTCCTGAGAAGTTTAAATGGAGCCAGAAAGCTCAACTAGTTCAGTCAGCAACACAACAAGATAATTTTTTCCTTTGCTAGTGACCTTTAACAGGGAGCTACTCTGATGCAGTACTCACAACCCCAACAGAGAACCACTCTTTCACCACTTGCAGGGCTGAGCCTGAGCTTCAAAGGCCTCCTCACACAATTATATGGAAAACAATAGAGGGGTACCATACCAGGCAGCTGCTCCTTGGATCCAAACGAACTCACAGCTATCGGGAGTCTCACTGCAGCTTCAACTTTCCTGACAGACCGAGCGCGATTTAGCAGATTCTTCAGTCCTCTTCAGGTTGATCCTGGTAGGTAGCTGTGCTGGTACACAGCCTCCTCTGACCACTGCCCTGCGGATTTAGTCTGGGAACCCTGGCGATGTAAATGGCCAACTCAGGCCTTTCACACACTTCCTGCATGAACATTCAACGGCGCAGGAGCTCAGAGCTCCTTCCTTACTCACAGCCACAACGCATCTGCCCCTTGACAGCATGGGGCCATCCTCTCCGCTTGGGTGCTACCTGATCCCATTGTTTGGCTACAGATGCCCGTCGCTTAGTCCTGCTTCCAGGGGTGCACAAAGGCACCATGGCCCAGAATGCCACTTCCCAGAATTACAAGCTGTGTCCCCATTGGTCAGCTGGCTCCATCTAGAGTCCTGATTCCTGGTTGGTCACCTCTACGCCAATTTTGGTGCCCCTAGGTACTATTGGACCCCTTCAGCACAGTCCAGGTCCAATATGGAGGGGCACGACACAAAGTCCCAGCTGCAATAAAAAGGAGTTAAACAAACTGCAATTTTACCCATACTATACTTGTTCTTAAGGGAACAACTATATCTTTCAGACGGGCTCCCTCAGAGCTCCTAGCGACCACAAAAATGGAACGATCAGACAGCAGTCCAGGGCTGGACTCGAGCAGGGAAACCCTAGTCCCCCCAGTTCAAATTAATTATGCTGCAGATTGGCAGCTCTTAAAGTGACAGTACATGGAGGCATTAGGCACTCTCACCAAATTATTTTAAATTGGAAGGCTTTTTAGTGACCCCCATTTGTAGGGGGATTACACCTGCAATCTTTTTTTTAAATATTCTAATTTGGTTAAACCACCCCCTTTTTTATAAGTAATAAAGTATTATTTCAAAATCATGTAACACTCTAGTACTTCTCCTTTCAGTTATTCAAACATTATACAATTTAAAAGTACAATACATACATAAGCATTAAGTTGTTGTTGACGAGGTAGATTAAAATCACGTTTTCTGAACATAAAAATCAAGTTCACCAAAAGTATTCCTACAACACAAGCATATTGGGCTTAATTTTCAAAGCCCAGAGGATGACACAAGGAGCTGCGTCAAACATAAGTGATGCAAGTGGCACCTTGCATCAAAAGATGCGTCAGTCTCTGTTTTCGAATGCGGTTGTGTCACAAAGGGAAGCTGTTGTGCCAAAGTGGCAAAGCACCAGCCTTGTGACCCAAATCAGGGTGCATCAGGTCATAAGGGGGCTTGCACCACAGTGTGTCTTCAACATCCCCTTTTCTGCAATTTTCCAAGCCCCACCATGGCCACAACAGGGGGCTCACATTAGGCCAGCTAGGAGGTGGTTTAAATGCCCGGCACCACTGCTTGGCAGGGCTGCAGTGAGCTATGGGGCCAGGAGGGCGGGAGAATGGGGCTGCAGGGGCACTGAGGGTGCCATAGGTCATGAGGAGGGCACAGCAGCAGGCACAGGGAGTAGAGGAGGCACCTAGCAGAGGTGCTATAAGGCATATAAGACAGCTGAGGGGACAAGGTGGGGGGGTTGGCATCATGATCCTATTATGACACAGCTCTAGGCGGAAGCAGCCCTGGCACCTGCCCCACAGAATCCACAGTCCTGTGTAACAAGTGCCAGAGCTGCTTCCACTTGGGGCTGTGTCAATCATCCTTCACCTGGTCCCCTCAGCTGCCTTATATGCCATATGGCACCACTGCCAGGTGCCTTCTCCACTCCCTATACCTGCCGCTGTGCCCCCCATGCTCTATGACACCCTCAGTATCCCTGCAGCCCCCTTTCCCCACCTTCTATCCAGGGCCCCCCCCCCACCTCTGCGGGTCATGTAGACTTACATGGGGGGGGGTTGACGGATCCCTCCTTTAAACTAGGCAGGCGCATCCAATATTTGGCACAGCCTTGTAGCTTCAGCAACTCCCAGGTCTTTGGCACAGGGAACCCTTGATTTTACAAAATTGGGCACAGGATCCCAGATGCATCTGGAGTTCACCACAGCCCTAGAAACACAGAAACTGTCAACAGAAAAGGACCTCTTGGCCCACCTAATCTACCTTAAAGTTCCTACCTACTGTACTACCACAGATCCTAATCGATCTCTGGATTACTCCCCCCCCACCCCGCACTGTTACTATGGTCCCTCTGCATCTATCCCAAACACATCTGAATAATTTTACCATTTCAGCACCCACCACCTCTGCTGTAAGGCTGTTCCAGATGTCCACCACCCTTTCCGTGAAGAAGTATTTCTTCACATCACCCCAAGTCTCCCTCTTCCAGCTTCATATCATGCTCCCTTGTCCTTGAACATCTGTTTCTGTGCAAGATGCCACCCTTCTGTACCTTATTGATACCGTTGAGGTATTTGAATGTTTCTATTATGTCTCCTCTTTCCCTCCTTTCCTCTAGAGAGTACATATTTAATTCCTTAAATCTTTCCTCATAGGGCTTCTGATGCAGGCCATGCACCATTTTGGTTGCCCTTCTCTGCACCATCTCCACCCGATCTATGTCTTTCCTGAGATGGGGACTCAAGAACTGGACACAGTACTCCAGATGGGGTCTCATCATCGATCTATACAGGGATAACACTACCTCCTTCTTTCTGCTGGTGATACCCCTCCCTATGCACCCCAGCATTCTACTAGTCTTTCCCATTGCCTTATCACACTGCTTTGCTATCTCCAGGTTATCAGATATCATGACCCCCCAGACCACTTCATGTTTTGTGGTTGTTACCACCTCCTCCCAAATTATAAGTTGCCCTTGGGTTTCTGTGCCCCGTGTGCATGATTTTGCACTTTTTGACATTTTATTTATTTATTGAAATGTTTCACCAGGAAGGCACACTGAGCAACAAGTCGCTCGTCTCCCAGTGTGACCTGGGGGGAAGGGTTACAATAGGAATGAGACATAAAACATTCAAGTTACAAGATCAACATTAACATACAGTTGTAAGGCAGGTGTTACAAACAGTGTTACAACAGTGTTACACATAATGTGTAGAAAGAGTGGACAATAATAAGTGCCGGGTCAATAAGTAAACAAGTGCTTATGTGAAAGAAAAGGGGGGAAGGGAAGGGAGGGGTGAGGTGGGGAAGGGGGAAGAGTTGTGTCCCTGGAGACCCCCTTCAGGATTCGAGGAACCCTACAAGAGGACTGGGGGGACCAGAGAGAAGGGGAATAAGGCTGTGTCCCAGACAGACCTCTTTAGGATGGTGGGGGAAGGAAGCAGATGGGAGATACAAGCCCCTTGGAGGGGGGTAGGAGAAGGACCATGGAAAGCATTTGGGGTCCTTTACATTCTGTGAGAGATCAACAGAGGCAAGTAAGGGGGATCAATTTGGGGGATGGGGAGGAGAGCTAGAAATTTGGGGGTGGGTGTGCAAAGGGTAAAATGAAGGTGACAGTAGTGGGGTAGAGTTTGTCCTGGGCTTAGAGGAGGGAATTAGGGAGGGACATGACAGGAGCAGCTAGGTGCAAGGTAATTATTGAGGCAGAGCTGATAGAGTAGGCAGAGGATAAGTGGCAGATTTGAGGGGGAGGGAATTCTAAATGTTTGGGAGGTGGTGAGAGTAACTGGATTGGCTGCTTTGGGCGGATCTGTGGGGGACAACTAGGGTACAGGAGTCAGTTGACCTAAGGGAATGGGGAGGGTGTGGGGTGTTATAAGGGAGGAGGTGAGGTAGGAAGGGAGCTCACCCAACCAGTACTTAGAGGTGAATTCAGCACAGTGGGAGAGTCACCTATTTGTAAGAGAGGGGAAGGATAGGGCACAATAAAGATGGCAGTGATGGGCTTGGGGGGGGGTGGTGAAGCCTAGTTGCCAAAACCTTGTCCAGTCTTCCAGCTTTTTCAGATCTTCCCTCTTTTTTTTCACCACCCCGGTATGTCCACTCCATTGCAGATTTTTGTGTCATCCATGAACAGGCATACTTTCCCTTGCAGCCCTCTGTGATGTTGTTAATAAAGACATTGAAGAGGACCAGTCCCAGTACTGACCCCTGAGGCACCCTGCTGGTTACCTTACCTTCTTCGGAGTGAACCCCATTTACCATCACCCTCTGAGTCCTATTACTTAGCCAACTTTGTACCCATTTTGCTATCTTTGGACCCACTCCCAGGCTGCCCAACTTGTTTTTGATCAGTCTTCTGTGTGGAACAGTGTTGAAGGCCTTATTGAAATCCAGGTAGGCCACATCTGCCACTCCTTCCTGATCAACCTGTCTGGTAACCCAGTCAAACCCAGTCGATCAGGTTTGTTTGGCAAGATCTCCCTCTTGTGAACCCATGCTGCCTCGGATCCTGTAGTCCACTGGTTATAAGGTATTCACCAATCCTTTCTTTTAGTAATGTTTCCATAACTTTGCCCACCACTGTAGTCAAGTTTACAGGTCTGTGGTTTCCTGCCCTCTCCCTATTTCCACTTTCATGTAGTGGGACCACAGCTGCCCTCCTCCAGTTCCCCGGAACTTCCCCTGTATCCAGTGATAGATTGAACAAGACCAACTAAGGCGCAGACAGATTCTCCTTTAGTTCCCTTAGTATTCTGGGGTGAACTTATGGAGGCAGTATAGTGCAGTGGTTTAAACTCTGAGTTGCAAACCTGGAGACCTGGGTTTGAATCCCACAGCCCTCACTTGCATACTTGGCGACCCTGAGCAAGTCACTTAACTTCCTTGTGCTCTCAGATCGCACCTGTAAACAAGCTTCAGCTTAGTGCGTCTCCCCTGGTTAAAAAAAAAAAAAAACTCTGTCTGGTCCCATTGCCTTGTGTACTTTTCGTTTCGCTAGTTCCCTGAAGACTCTTTCCTCCATAAAGGGGAAGTGTCCACCTGCTTTCCTTTAATGCCCTTTTCCCCATCTGTGGCCCATCTTCTACCCCCTTCTTTTGTGAATACTGAACAAAAGTACTTGTTCAATATGTCTGATTTCTTCTCGTCCTCTTCCACACTCCCCCTTCCCCTTTTAGTATTACTGTCCCTGCCTTGCTTTTCTTCTTTTCACTTATGTACCTAAAGAATGTTTTATCCCCCTTTTTTACTGAGTTGACAATGTTCTCAATGACATTCCTTATTTTTGCCCATTGTTGCTCTACCCCACCCATTTTGTCTATTCCTGCTAGGGCTTCCCCAAGGCACTCTTCCATTGTCTTGAAATCTGCCCTCCTGAAATCCAGGACCCTCATTTTAGTGTGGTTAGATTCTGGCCCAGTCCTTATACTGAACCACACCGTACAATGATCACTGGTCCCCAGGTAGCTCCCCATAGCGACGTCAGTGACACTGTCCCCATTTGATAGGACCAGGTCCAGTATCACCCTCCCCCCCAGGAGCAGGTTCTTTAACACCCCCTGCAGGGAGTTTAGGATTTCCCTATTTCTAACTGTGCTGCAGTGGGGATATTCTAATCCACATCTGGTAGATTGAAGTCCCCCCACTAGGAATACCTTGCCCTTGTCAGCCATCTCTTGGATTTCTTCTATCATGTCCTTATCCCCTCCCCTGTGCTGGTGGTCTGTAAATAACCCCTATTCAAATTGCACCCCTCCCCATCTCCAGGGTGACCAACAGTACCTCTGCCTCTCCCTGCTCCCTCTGTATTTACATGGCTTTTATGTTTTCCCTCACATAAAGAGACACTCCTCCTCCCTTTTTCCTACCATGTCCCACTTGAATAGAGCATACCTTGGCATGGCTATATCCCAGTCCTGGTTTTCATTCACCAGGACTCGGTAATTGTTACTATATCCTGGTCTGCTGTTGCCATGGTGGCCTCTAGGTCTGCAATCTTGTTGCCCAGACTTCGAACATTTGTACACATGGCTCTCCATTTTGTACGCCACCTCTCCTCATCTTGCCCTTTTGCCGCAGCCCCCTTTTCTTTTACTATTTTCTTCCTTCTTCCCCCTCCCTCTCGGTTACCTATTTGTGTTAGTTCCTTTTGAGACTTCTCACCCTCGGGTCTCCCACTGCTGACCCTCAAGCTTATGGGGGGGGACAGACTATGTCCTCCTGCCTTATTCTGCCTTCCCCCAGGCCAGTTTAAATGCTTACCAATGTAGCATTTAAACTGTTCACTGAGGATCTCTGTTCCTCTCCTGGATGGATGCAGGCTGTTACCCCTGTACAGGCCTCTATCTCTCCAGAATCCAAATTCCTCTTCTCTGCACCATTTCCTTAGCTATATGTTGAAGTCCCTGGTGCCGAGCCTCCTGTCATCTCCCTTGTCATGAACAGGTAGCACCTCCGAGAACGTAACAGATTGTGCTACCTGCCTAAGACCCTTCCCCAATTTCCTGCAAATTGCAGCAATCTAAGGGTTCTTTGAAAATGGAGCCCATTATCTCAGTATGTAAATCACATATAGTTTCTAAATGAGTATGCAAAGCTCACACATTTAAACACAAAAACCATTGTGCAGCACAAATATTTTTCACAAATACTTTTTACTGCATGAAAATGTTATCTTTTATAAATCATTGCAAAGCACAAAAACTACTGTGCAGTACACATGTTGAGAAACACTTTATAACTTCACAATAGGTAACATAGGTAATCTACGAGCGCACGGAGACAAAAAGCCTGTAACTGCTCACCTAATCTTTAATAACGATAACCCAGAATATTGTTCTCTTTACAATGTTTGTCTAATCTAGATTCAGACTCATTCATTGTACTGCTACCCACCACCTCATGCGGTAGAGAGTTCCATAATGTTGCTATTCATTGGCTAAACCATGCATGCTTTCTCTTTGTGTAATTTCTATCACCTTTTAGTTGAAGTGTATGCACCCTAGTACAATGAATTTGTTTCCACAATTCGAGACCAATGCACTCCAATAAATGATTGTCCACTAATGCCTTATATAACAAACACAGGTCAGCCCTCATGCGCCTGTATTCCAGGGGAAAATAAATTCAGAGCTCCCAGCCTTTCTTCATAGGTCTGTTTTTTAATCCTTGTTGCAAGTTTAGTCACTCTGCACTGTACCCCCTCAGGAGTCTTTATTTCTGTCTTTTTATAAGGTGACCATAACTACACACAATACTCCAGCCTGGGCCTGACCAATGCAATATACAATAGCAAAATCACCCTTTCATCCCTGCTCCATATATGCCTCCGTATGCTACCCAAAATCCCATTTGCCATTCTGATCACTGTATAACAGTGATTTTTAAAACTTAGGTCATCTGACATCAGAATGTTCTAGTCCCTTTCTTCATGTACCACCCTAAGTACTTGGCTATTAAGCATATAGTCATGATTAGGATAATTTCTGCTGAAATGACTAACGACATTTGTTCATGTTAAACCCCAGCCTATATTGTCTTGCCCAATCTTCCAGTCTCAGCAATGATTCTTGTAGTCTCCACATGTCAGATATCTGACTTATGACTGACCCTAGTTTAGTGTCATTAGCAAATTTAGAATGCCATACTCCTAGATCACGTGATGAGCTAGCAGGGAGTAGATGTCCCCAGCAAGGCTCTCGAGTCCCGATGTTAAATAATTACAAATCGCAAAAGTTTTGAGAACCCGCACAACTAGAGAAGTGAAGAATTTTACCTGACTAG
The DNA here is from genome assembly GCA_016271365.2 of Neoceratodus forsteri. NCBI lineage: Eukaryota > Metazoa > Chordata > Ceratodontiformes > Ceratodontidae > Neoceratodus > Neoceratodus forsteri. The sequence goes on from CM057452.1 coordinate 673,464,872, forward strand.
AAATTACTGCAGTGGGGAAACCGACTTCAGCTTCTGCATGGTGGGTGAAGACATTAGCGCACCGCCCGCGAGTACGGAAGGGGAAAAGGCCGAGATGGAGCAAGGAAGCCCCGAGCCTTTGGCAGCGAGAACCCCGGCGATTAAGCACCCAAAACCCCACTCGCCGACCTCGGAGGTACCGGAGGACTGGAAGGTGGAAGGCCAGGAGGGGCAATCAGCCTCGGAGGACATCATGGAAATCAAACAGCTCTTGAAAGGACTGGTCGCTGATTTTTCAGTTCTGAAGCCAGCCCTGCATGCTCTTACGCTAGACGGTTGGGATGTGGAAGCCAGAGTGGCATCACCAAGAGAAAGCAGGGCACTATGGAGCAGGACATGGTCAATTTGAAAAGGCAGGTGAAAAAATTGGAAACCGGTTGGAAGACCAAGAGAGGCCGGAGGAATAATTTAATATTGGCAGGGCTTCCTGAGAGATCGGAGGGCACAGGTGCGTGGCCCTACATGCAGGATCTTCTTATGAAGCTATTCGGGCCCGCCGTCGATTCATATAACCTCGAGAGGGCACATCGTGCATTGAGGGAGACCCCCCCACCTGGAGCTCGACCCCGAGTTATTATAATGCGATTTCTAAATTACAAAGAGAAAATTTATGTTCTGAATAAAGCTAAAGCTAACAGAAATCTGCACTGGCAAGGGGCCTTTCTCTGGCTGTTTCAAGATTTGGTTCCCTCGGTGAGAGAGAAGCAAAAAGAATACAACGATATTAAAAAAAAGCTGTACATGGCAGGGTTGAAATTCAGGCTCCAATATCCAGCCACCTTGATGGTAAAGTTGGCGAAAGGGGACAGAAGGTATCTCACAGCCGAAGAAGCCTTGGAAAGCCTCAGAGTGGAGCTACCAGATTTGTTCAAATCGGGAACCTGAAGGGAAGAAAGGGACTGGGAAACAGTCAACAGGACAGTGAGAAAAAGAAATTTAACAGTGTTGCGGATAAGTGACATCACTGAGAAGAACTTTATGTTGTTGTGATGCTTTCCCTTTTGACCTTCCCCGCCCCCCCCTTTTTTTTTTTCCTTTTCAGTATATGGGTAATCAGAGTATTGGCTAGGCTGCAGCAGACAGCCACCGAGGTAGTGGCATAAGTTAATGGAAATCAGGTTCCCCCCTAAATAAATCAAAGTTATTGGAATGGTAGGGGGGTCTGAGTCTGAAACTAGGGGGGAAGAAGGGTTTTGCGGGTTAGTATTGGGACTCGGGGGGCATCTGGAGACATCTTGAGAGCTGACTCATACACGTCTCGGGAAGATTAGGGAGGGCGATCGGAGGATCGGGGGTAGTATGAAGGGAATTATGAGGGGGAAGGAAAGAGAGAAACCAAGACTATGACGCAGAAAAGCAGAGAAAAGGGAGAGAAGTTAAGGCTAGGTCGTAGTAGATGGGATTACTTAGAATGTTATCGTGGAATGTGAAAGGTCTCAGGGGGAGGAAGAAAAGACTGGTTGTACTTAGATACATTAATCAGATGGGGATACACATTGCTGCACTTCAGGAAACCCACTTATTGACTGAGGAGTTGCACTTACTTAGGAAGGGATGGGTGGGTAACGTGATAGGAATGGGAAGCGCGAAAGCCTCGGGTGGGGTCGCGATATTAATCAGAAAAGGTTGTTCTTATATAATTGGGTCCACCCGAATGAGAAAGGATGGTAGAGGTATATATACGATAGGCTCATTTCTGGGACATCCACTGGTGTGTGCTTCTATTTATGGACCCACACCGGCTAAAGCAGAATTTTTGCCTCACTGGAGGCTGACACTGTTGCACTTCCGCAGTGCTCATCCATCTTGGCAGGAGACTGGAACATATGTGCAGACAATAGGGTCGATAGGAAACCCCCTTCCAATAAAGTACTCAGCCCCTCGCAAGTAGCACTACATAGATTTTTGGAAGCTACTGCACTAGTTGACCCATACAGGATTTATAGAACAGGGGAGACTGAGATGACTTTTTATTCAGGAGTACATAAGACTTACTCTAGGATTGACTTTTTTTTGGTTAATAAGGAAGTTTTAAGGGGGGTTTTAGGTACGTATACTTTTGAAAGGACACTCTCCGATCATTCCCCAATACAACTGTTATGGAAGATGGACAGCATTCCCCCTAAGCCATATCGATGGCACTTGGATGATAGGGTACTAACGATGGACAATATGGTAGCTAGCATGGAGGGTAAACTTAAGGAAATTATTCAGAATCAAATCCCAGCCCTTGGGGATAGGAACTTGGCCTGGCCTGTATGCAAAGTCCTGTACACGGGATGGGCACAGGAAAATACAGCTAGGTGGAATAAACTAAGTAGGGCTCGGGAGGAATTCATAATGGGGGCCATTAAGTTGCTATCACCTCTAGAAGGTTCCTCCAAGGAGATAGATAGGGAGCTAAGAGAACTGAAAGAGGAATTTAGAGGTATGTTGTATTACAGGGCAGATCGTTGGCTGGAGAGGTTGAATGCTAAATATTTGCTACAGGGAGACATGCCAGGTTACTGGCCCATAGGATTAAGGAGCGGGAGGCCGAGAGAACGATAGTGGCAGTGAAGTTGGAGACGAGTTTTTTTCGGAACCCCAAGGATTGGCAGATGCCTTTGCGGATTATTATGCTGCAATATACCAGGAGAGGGCCCCTAATTCGGAGACAGATATTGGGAGGTTCCTAGATGAAGTACCGCTACCCAGATTAGGTCTAGAGCAGGCCCAGGCCTAGCTGCCCGATATCAGAGTTGGAAATACTGGAGGTAATTAAAGATCTACCAAATGGGAAAGGCACCAGGACCTGATGGTCTCCGGCCAAATTTTACAAAGTTCATGCAGAGACAATAATACCCCTATTGAAAGAACTCTTCGTAGCCATTATGAGTGGTGGGGTCCCCCAACCTCCACTATATCAGGCCTACATCACGCTGATTCCAAAACCAGATAAACCCAGGCACCTACCAGGTAATTACAGGCCCACAGCCTTAATAAATCAAGACATTAAGATACTTACAAAAATTTTGGCTAATAGGGTCTTGAAAGTTGCCCCTTTATTGATTAGTCAAGAATAAGTCGGGTTTATGCCGGGGAGGGGGGCTCAAGATGCATTAAGGAAACTCCATCATATCCTAGAGAGAGCGGCTGTTTCAAAGTCCGCTATGGCTTAATTGCATTAGATGCGGAGAAGGTGTTCAATCGGTTTCCCACCAATTTTATTTCACAATGAAAATGGGGTTCCCAAGGGAGTTCCTGGGAAGCCTTAGAAATTTGTACGAAGCCCCTACAGCCCGAATCTTATGCAATGGTTATCTCTCTAAGGATTTTTTTCTCAGGAATGGAACAAGGCAGGGCTGCCCCTTGTCCCCAATTCTATTTAACATCTACCTGGAACCTTTGCTAAGATTCCTAGTGATGGATCCAAGAGTTCAGGGGATTGAAGTTTTGGGGTTAGAGCTTAAGCTATCGGTATTCACCGATGACATTCTGCTACACTTAACCAATCCATCCGAAAGCTTTCAAAGGGCACTGGAAATTATTGGGAACTTCTCGAGGGTGTCTAATTACAAATTAAACTTGTCTAAAACTCAGGTTCTTCCACTCACAGTTCACACTCATAGGGCAGATTTTGAACACTTCCAACTTAACTGGGCCCCGGATAAAATTAAGTATCTGGGAATCTGGATTCTGGCTAGGTCCGAAGTAGGGGTGGATGAGAATGTGGGCAGTATTGTGGCTAAAATTAAGCAAGATATTGAAAGGTGGAGGAAGCTTTCTCTAAACTTCACTGCCAGAATGGGACTAATCAAAATGAACCTCCTGCCTCAACTGCTATACCCGATCTGTCTCTCTCCCTATAGTATCCCGAAGGGTAGGTTTACTAATATCAAAGGCTTATTTCAAATTTCTATGGGACTCTAAACCCTCTAGGAGGAAACATGCGCTTTACGCCCTCACCAGAAGGGTGGCATGAAGGTCCCTGATTTAATGTTATATTATGTTGCAGGGCAATTAGGGTGGCGACGTTGGGTCAGGCAATGGAAACAAGGCATACACCCCAACATGGCTGCGAATTGAACAACTAGCTCCTAGAGGATTTAAAACTTTCCCAACTGCTCTATTATATGTAGATCCAGAGTCTTTGCGGGTATAATAAAAGCAATCCCGATATATAAATCAGTTAAGGCGTGGTGGAGTAGTTATCCCACATGACAAGGAAGCACAAAAAGAGCTGGGAGCAGCACGTGGTAAATCTAATTTTAAGCTTGGGAAATTGGGTGCTGAGAGGTCAATGGGCACCATTGCTATCGGATTCCAAAGTGGCGGACTTTACGGCCGCAGACGGGGTGCTCCTGCCAATACAATCTAGGGAATGGGACTTTTTTAAAAAGATTCAGATTACTAAGCTGCTACAAAAGTTCATGCGAGAATGTATAAGTGGGGGGGAAAATAAGGTGTTTACGTGGGATCACTTAAAGGAATTGGATCTTTTACAACATCCCCTATCTAAAGTGTATAAGGTTCTGTTAGACTATGCTTGCATAGACCCCGAAAATCGGGTTACATATTGGGACAGAGCATTATCCCCCATGAGACCTGACTGGATAGAAGTGTGGAAACACACGAAACATCTGCCTATACCGAAGTATATTACTATGTAATTCTTTATCTGTTCAAATATCTACTACACCCCTGCTAAGTTGTGTTCTAGAAAACTCAAGACAGACAGATCGGTGCTTTCGCTGTGGCATGGAGTCAGGAGACCTATTACATGTACTGTGGTCGTGCTCTCGAATTCAGCCACTCTGGGCTCAAATCAAAGCAGAAATGGACCCGAAATTAAACTACTTGCAATACATTAGCACAGAGATATGTATACTCGGGGACATGGGTAGGATATTGACGAGCCTAGCTAAGGGTCATGTGTCCCTTATATCAGCTGTGGTTAAAGCTTTTGTCCTAAGACACTGGAAAGAGGACAAAACCTATAGTTATGACCAATGGCTGGGGGACCTCCTACAGATCTCGGAGAGACTTAAGCAACATATGCGGGTGGAAGGGAAAAAGAAATTATTTGACAGGAAATGGGGGGCTCTAGAGGCAGTGTACTCAACACAGGTGAAAGGTCCTCGGGTTCGGATCTGTCTGTCTGAAGAGGTGTAGATGGTTGAATTTATATAGGACAAAGTTTGAGGGGTTCATTACTGAATGCAATTATGTGACTAGTACTAGAAAATTTCTATATCTGCTCTTATATAACTCTCATATAATATTGGATGTCTAAGTAATAAGATAGGTTCTTCTTGGCTGGGCACACGGGATTCTCTCTCTTTCCTAGGGACACAGTTACTCAAGAAAGTCCGGAAGATGTGCACTTTGGGAATATAGTAGCAGTTACATAATATAATCTGGACTATGGCTAAAGCCAAGCAATTTCCGAACTCGAATAATGGACTCGAAGATACCTGAATGTAGAATGGAGTAACCAGTTTGGGGACATTCAAATGTAACTGTGATTGTACATAGTTGGGGGGGTATACATAGTTTCCACATCCAGTTTAGGGATGTGGGCCCGGGGGTGTATCCTGGGATGTATGTGTGTCTGTCATTGTGTTGGAAATAATGACAAAATTTCAATAAAGGTTATAAAAAAAGAATGCCATACTCCTGCTACCTTGGGCATTTGTGCTACATATATATATAAAATAAACATAGACCCAGATGACCAGCTGGCGTATTGGCAAGGCGTATGCTTGTGGCGCCGACATCCCGGGTTTGGAGATGGACTTGGGAGATGGAGGGCTGGCCAGAGGGAGAAGGACTGATCATCCCAAGGACTGCTCTCCTTTCCCGGGGGGGAAGAGTGTCCAGTGCATTGCAGACCTCTGGCAGAGTCTGGGGGTTTCGCTGCTGTTGGCACCTCATGCAAGGGGGGGGTGGGGCAGATGCTGGCATTATTGCACATCCCTGCCTAAAGGGAACTCAAAATATTTGCATACAAAAAAAAATCTGATTCCCATTCATGACTTCTCACCTCCGCTGCCACTCCTGCTGTGACCTATGTCCTCTGGGGGTCCCAATCCCATGGCCCCACCCTAGAGGTAAACCAGGGTAAGAGACCATTTACCTTGGGGAGGGGGCATCCACCCAGTGGCCCTGCCCGGGGGGGGTAAGCCTGGGCATGGAGCGGGTGGCAAGTGGGGTGGGAGTGCCGAAATCTCTGGTGAGGGGGAACCAGGCCAAAATAAATTAATAAATAAACATGGACCCAAAATGGATCCCTGTGGTACTCTACTGGAAAAAATCACCCATTCTGACATTACTCCTTTGATGTTGACCCTCTGCCTTCTATATTCCAACCAGGCCATTATCCAGTTTACAATCCTTTTGTTTAGCCACAATCAGTTTGAAAATCTTCACACAGCACAAAAACCACCATTCAGTGTGAATATTTTAAAAAACATGTTTCAATATTTGCGTTACATGTAGATTTTACAGGGACAAATAATATGTGTGAAGAACTGCTTTGCAAAGACTTTCAGCTTTAATCAACATTAACTAATTATTGTTAGGTAAATGTTTTAAGATAAACATGTTTTGCAACTTGCATTAACTTGTACTAACCCTCATTCACAAACACTACACTGTCACCCTTAACTTTTACCAAATTAAAAAGTTATCTTACCTTAAACGTTTTGTTCATGTTGAACTTTAACATGACAATAATTCTATGTGTAATTCTGTTTTTTTAATGCACATGCGTGAAAAATTAATTATAATTAGCTTAAAGACTTTTTCGTGTTTTTACCCCAAACCCCAAAAAGACCTATTCCAATATGATACTTACAAAATCTACAAGTTTCATACCACAACTCTACCATTTTTCAGCTGTCTGAGCACAAAAATTGAAGTAGCAAATCAGGCAAAAGTATGTAATTTCAGCCCTTAATATCTCAAAAACTACAAAACCAATCTTTATAAAATGTCTTGGGTTAGGAGACCTCAGGACTGAAACTTGCATTCCAAATGTCACAGTATTAGGATATAAGATGGTTGAAATATAAGGCTCTGAAAATGTCCATTTATAATGAAACCCCAACACAACTCTAATATGCAGGAGCTACTACACCTGTATAATATAATGGGATATATATATAACGTTATATAGATCTCCAGAGGGTAGAATGAAGTCACACACAGAGTGTGTCGATATGACTCCCAAGATCCGGGCAAAGCATATGTGGATCCCATAAGAGATAAGCAAACTGTGAAATGAGAATTTATTTAAGAGGCGTATCCATGAATAACAGAGAAAGTACCATGCATGATTAAGACAGTAAGCTAGCAAAATGTAGCACAAGGCCCATTACTGGGAATAAAAGAATATGGGTACTGAGATGGAGTCTCATTCTTTGCTTTCTGAAATTGTGTATATAACTGACCAAACCGAACTACTCATTTGGTTAAAACACAGCACCTGACTATTATTTACCTAGCAACTAAGGGATGCAGGGAAATTTACCTTTTTGATACAGCAAATAGGGGGCAGATGTTAGAAGAACCAAGAGAAGCAAAGTGGAATAATATTCTTAAAGATAAATCAGTAAATGACATGTGGGAAAGTGTTACAGGTTTTACAGTTTTATCTAACATTAGGATAAGCTTTCAGGGTTACTGCATTTGTTGTTGACTGATTGTTTCTGCTCTTACCTCCTTGTTCTTTCGTCCGTGGTTCTTCTTTTTAGGCAGGGGAAGGGCAGCCACCCACCCCATCTAACCACCCGCTACACTCCTTTTATAGGGTACCACAGTTGTGACATTTCCTGTGGCAGAACAGGAAGAGGCGGATCAGTGGGGCCTCCACAAGGTGATCTCATTTACAGGGCACTAGTAATTTAACTTGTTATAACAAGTTAAACAAAGCAATTAAACCATTACATGCATTTTTTTTTCCTTCTAATTACTCTGACTAGGTTACAAACCCAGCAACTTATTTGGAATGGATTTCATTAACTGCAGGTACTGTGGAACAATTTTCAGAAGGACAGTCTTACAGGATTTAGGACACTGTCTACATGCTGAGCCTTTGGAGATCTTAGGTCTCAGCTCCGGGCAGCATGGGCAGAGATTGCACGCCTCAAATTTCATATTGAAGAGGAAATACATTATAAGAACCACCTGCCATTTCCCCAGCATCCAACAGAAAAACCTCGACCGCAGAGGGTAGTTGGTCCAGGAGGTTGGCAGGTGGTTAGGAGGAGCAAATCAGGTGCCCCATCACTCTCTGCTCTCCAACACATTACCTCCAAAAACCATATAAACACTACAAACAGGTATCTGCCTCTATCTCTGAAATCAAATAAAGAGGCAGAAGACACTGCAGAGCAGGACACTACGCACAGGAGCTAGCACAACAATACTCGCCCAAATCAGGAACCAAAACTAAACAAGCACAAAGGAAATCCAAAAACTTTGATCATAGGAGACTCCATGATTCGGGAGTTGATACCATCTCCGCCAGGGTGATGGTCAGATGTCTCCCAGGTACATCAGCATGGAGAGACACTGACCGCATTACTAAAATTGTTCACAAAGCAGGAGAAAACATTGATGTCCTAGTCACATAGGGACTAATGATCTCGCCAGCCGGTCAGTTGTGGAGACCAAGGAACACCTGACTAGGCTGGGTGACAAACTATCATCTATTTCGTCCAGCATCTCCTTCTCTGAGATCCTGCCAGTCTGGGAGAAGGGAGCAGATGGACAGAAGGTCAGAGAAGGGAGATAGGGAGCTAAACACGTGGCTCAAGGACTGGTGCCAGGAAAAGGACACAGATTTGTAGGAACTGGCAACAGTTCTGGGAGCGAAAGTTCTTTAAATTTGATGGACTGCATCTGACTAAAGAGGGAGTCAGTGCATTGGGGCAGAAGTTTGACGTCTTTGCAGAATATTTAAACTAGCAAATGGGGAGAGGGGTGCAGCACCCCATACGTCAAATGGGAAGAACACCCCTTCCCCCTCAGCTAGTGGTCAGACAGGAATTCAGCGTGTTTGCCGTTCATTTGCATCACCAGGTAAGAAAAAAGGTTTGTCTCCCCATATGATGCACAGGGGTAATGCCAAACTTCATCCAACAACTAACACACAAAATCTGGCCAATGGAAAATCATGTACACAAATGCTCACAGCCTGGGAAATAAGATCCCAGACCTGCAGGCAATAATGTCAGAGCTAAGCTGGACATAGTAGCAATTAGTGAGACGTGGTTTACCAGTAACCACACTTGGAGACTTCAGTACCTGGCTATGTATTGTTCAGAAGAGACCGAGGTGCAAAAAGGGGAGGAGTGGCCCTGTATGTTAATGAAAATATCAAAGCTACAGAAATTCAGAATACACATAAGGAGCCAGAAGAACTGTGGGTCACCCTGGAAACAGGAAATGGGACAGCCATAAGAACTGGGGTTGTCTACAGGCCCCCAGACCAGGGGAGGACATAGACACATTACTGTTAGAAGATATACAAAACATGACAGCTAAAGGGAGATTCTGATAATGGGAGACTTCAACATGCCAGATACAGATTGGTCAATACCAGCAGGAACATCTGCCAGAACTAGACTCATAGTGGATTCCTGCAGGGGAGGGCCTCAAACAACTGGTACAGCAACCCACAAGAGACAGGGCTATCCTAGATCTAGTACTGACTAACAAAGAAGGGATCACAGATCTCCAGGTAGAAGGTCACCTGGGGCCAGTGACCATCACATGGTATGGTTCAATTTGGCTACTACATCTAAATCATCCCATTCCAAGGCAAAATATGGGACTTCAGAGGAGCTGACTTTGATAAGATGGCCAACAGAGTTAAGCTAGCCCTGGCAAAAGAAACACAGGTGAGGAGGTACAGGCAAAGTGGGCAAGCATTAAGGATACAATACTTGAAGCAACATCCCATTGTGTTAGACAGAAAAGAAGTGCAAAGAAGAAGGAAACCACTTTGGTTCTCAAATACAGTAGCAGAAAAGGTCAGAGCCAAAAGGCTGGCCTTCAGAAAATATAAGGGAACACAGCGGATGAAGATAGGGAGGCATACCAAACTGCCCTAAGGGAAGCAGGTAAGGCAGTAAGGCAGGCAAAGTCCCAAACTGAGGAAACACTAGCACTAACAGTAAAAGAAGGTGACAAGACTTTCTATAGATACATTAGTGAAAGGAGAAAGTCCAGAGGGGGTATTGCTAAGCTTAATGGAGAAAGGGAGCATGTGAGGAGGAGGACCCTGTAAAGGCATCTATCCTAAACAGATACTTTTGCTCAGTATTTACTGAAGAGAAGGTAGGGCAGGGCCCAAGCTCAGCATCATGGACACAGGGGAGGGAGGTGAGGACTACTCCTTCACAAAAGAAAGGGTCCTACAAGAGCTTGCTAAGCTCAGGGTGGATAAGGCAATGGGACCTGATGGCACACATCCCAGGGTACTTAAGGAGCCAAAGGAGGAACTAGCAGAGACATTAGCAGAATTGTTTAGTGAGTCTCTGAGCACAGGAGAGGTCCCAGAAGACTGGAGAAGGGCTCATGTGATCCCACTCCACAAGAGTGATAGCAGGGAGGAGGCGGGAACTACAGACCGGTCAGTCTTACCTCAGTAGTGGGCAAGATTATGGAGGCACTCCTTAAGGAAAGGATAGTGCAACACCTGGAATCCATAGGGGCACAGGATCCAAGACAGCATGGGTTTACAAAAGGAAGGTCCTGTCAAACTAATCTCATAGATTTCTTTGACTGGGTAACCAGAGTGGTGGACCAAGGGGAGCAGTTGATGTCGCCTACCTTGACTTCAGCAAAGCTTTTGACACTGTTCCACATAGAAGATTGATAAATAAGCTAGGTAGGCTCGGGTGGGTCAGAAGTTGGTCAACTGGGTGGCAAACTGGTTGACTGGCAGAAAACAGAGAGTGGTGGTAAATGGTATACAGTCAGAAGAGATGCAAGTCACAAGTGGGTACTCAGGGATCAGTCCTGGGGCCAGTCCTATTCAACATCTTCATTAGTGACCTCGCAGATGGACTAGAGGGTAAAGGCTTGTCTGTTTGCAGATGACACCAAGATCTGCAACAGAGTAGATGATCCAGATGGGGTGGGCAGAATGAGAAGAGATCTGGATAAACTAGCAGAATGGTCAGAAGAGTGGCAACTGGGATTTAATGCAAAGAAGTGCAAAATCATGCACATAGGGAAGAGAAACCCTGAAGCCACTTATAGGCTGGGAGGGGAGTTGCTAGCAGTCACAAAGGAAGAAAGAGACTTGGGCATCATCATCACTGATGACCTAAAATCATCCAAGCAGACCTCTAAAGCAGTAGGTAAGGCTAGGGGGTGTTAGGGTGTATTAGTAGGGGTATCACAAGTCGTAAGAGGGAGGTAATAATCCTCTGTACAAGACATTGGTTAGGCCCCATCTGGAGTACTGCGGCAGTATTGAGGCCACACTTCACAAGGACATTAACCAAATTGAGGCAGTCCAGAGAAGGGCAACCAAAATGGTGCAGGGACTGCATCAGAAGACATATGAGGACAGATTAACGGAGCTCAATATGTATACCCTTGAGCAAAGGAGGGAGAGAGTGATATGATCGAGACATTTAAACACCTTAAGGGCATAAACAAGGTGAAAGAGTCTAACATGTTTAAATATAAGAAAATAGCAGGACAAGAGGACACAGCATGAGATTAGAGGGAGGCCGATTAAGGGGGAATGTGAGGAAATTCTTTTCACAGACAGGGTGGTGGATGCATGGAATGGCTTACCACAAGAAGTGGTGGCTATGAATACAGTGCAGGGCTTCAAACAGGCATGGGATAGGCATAAGGGAGCAATACAAATGACTATGAATAGATAGGTCACTGACAGAGCAAAGGCCGATGGCACATTTATAAGGTAGAAAAAGAAATGGGCAGACTGGATGGGCCTTGCGGTCCTTATCTGCCATCAACTTCTATGTTTCTATGTTTCTATGTTAAACAGGACATAATTGCACTATGCAACAAACACATAAAAAAGAAAAAACAATACAGCAGTGTAGGAGCTAAACCCAAGTGGCTTAACAATAAAATCAAAAAATTACTAAAGAAAAACAGAAACTGTTTCAGGAATACAAGAAAAGTAACACACCAGGAATATGGGATAACTTTAAAAGAAGACAGGGACAGTGGAAAAGGCTAATTAAAAGCAGTAAGCAAAAGATGGAGAAAAAACTGGCTAGAGGGGCAAGTAAGAATAACATGCAGCACTTTTATGGTTATGTAAACTCACTGAGGAAAGCCAGTAAGGATTTGTGTACACAAACCGCAGAAGGTAACACAGTAAATGATCTAAAGCAAATGGCAGACATATTTAATACATATTTTGAAACGGTCTTCTCCCAAAAGACTAAAATGTGTAACCTAGCAAGTCCAATGGCCTCTACCTGTATACAGGTAACAGAAAGTAGTATTATTGATAACATAAAGAACCTAAAAAATACCTTCTCTGCTGGACCTGACGACATATCAAATACCATGTTGAAGTTGCTATCCCCAGATATAGCCACCCCTATAAAATTGGTATTTAGTAAATCCCTGGCAACAGGGGAAGTCCCTCTGGACTGATTGATGATGAGTGTGGTGCCAGTCCATAAGAAGGGAGATAGAGCTAGCTATATGAACTACCGCCCAATTAGCCTGACATCAGTGCCGGGTAAACTGTTGGAGACATTATTAAAAGGCGAAATTAACTCTCATCTTATAAACAGCAAACAGATGGACCTGGAGCAGCATGGTTTCCAGTCTGGGAGGTTATGCATTACATACTTGCTCTGTTTCTATGAGAAAATATATGCTGCCCTGGATAGAGGGAAACCATTCGATTGTATATATTTGGATTTTGCAAAGGTATTTGATAAAGTCCCCCACTCTGAAATCATAAGTAGCCCAATAGACACAGGGATTGATACAGGGGTAATTAGATGGATACAGGCATGGCTGACGGGAAGGACCCAGAGGGTGTGCGTGAATGGATATTACTCCTCCGAAGTCCCAGTGACTAGTGGGGTCCCACAGGGGTCAGTCTTGGAACCGGTGCTCTTTAGGGTATTTATGACTAGTATTGGTAAAGATGTAATAAACTGGTTGAGCTAATACATAGATGATACAAAACTAGCAGGAATTTCCTTAGAAGAGGGGGATATAGAATCAATACAAAGGAATCTTGACAAAATTAATAAATGGGCCACTCAAAGAGGTATAAGCTTTAACATAAAGAAATGTTGTGTCATACACTTAGATAAATACAACCAAATGGTAGATTATACCCTAAATGGAAAACCACTAAGACATTCAGAAGAAGAAAGGGATTTGGGTATAATAATCGATAATAAGCTAACACACAAAATGCAATATACAAACCAGGTCGGTAAAGCAAATAAATTATAATGGGTATTAAAAAGGAACTGCAAAAGTAGAAATAGGGAGATCATAATGCCGCTGTACAGGGCCTACATGAGACCGCTGCTGGACTATGGTAGCTAGGTGTGGAGACCAATATCAAGGGGTGGTGCAGATATGTTGGAGGGGGTGCAGAGGCGGGGCACGAAAATGATTTATGACTTAAGATACAGCTCTTATGAGGAGAGACTTCAAGAACTGAACCTCATGTCTCTGGAGACAAGAAGAACAAGGGGAGACCTCTTAATGTGTTATGATATCATGCAGGATAATTACTTACTGAGTGAACTAAATTTGGAATTTACAAAGAACTTGGTCAACACCAGGGGGCATCCATTACAACTGCAGCCTAAGAGCTTTAATACAAATAAAAGGAAGGCCTTCTACACACAAAGGGTGGTGACTCTCTGGAATGGGTTACCCCTGGAAATAATAATAAGTAACAATAAACAAAGCTTCAAACAGTGATTGGCTAGACATATTTTAAATGGCAATACTGTTCAGTATTATGGGTAATTTGGATAGGATCACCTAAAGGTATCTCAGCCTCCTTAGCTGTAAACACCTTAGTATGAACGACATAGTTTGGAACTAACATTTATTTATTTATTTAAGAGTTTTACCAGGAAGGCATACTGAGCAGTGTACCACTCGATTCCAGATGCGCCCTTGGGGAATAAGGGATAGGCAGGATACAGTAATAGTAGAAGTTACACATGTACATGTTCAATATAATCATATTAGAGTAGTCAAAATCCTTATATACAAATATCAAATATACAGACAGGGTGGTATAGGTAAGGTAGCAACACGCACAGAATTACGTATTTACCCAGCAACCAACATCACACAATAAGCAGGGTTGTCAACAATAGGGAAAAATAACAGAGTCAAAAAAACAACTGACAACAAGGCTGCAAGGACTTCAGCTGGGCAGGATGCAAGAGCAAGTAGTAGAGAATTGAGTCTTAAGTAGAGCGTTACGGTGTGGAGTGCTGGTGTCGTGTCTAATATCGACCGACAGGGACTTCCATAACTTGGGCATCCTGAAGCTGAAAGCAGCCTGTCCGGACCAGGTGGACGTGTGAGGGATGTGAAGAAGCCAAGAATCGATGTTTCTGAGTGAGTAGGCTGGAGGGGGAAGAACATTCAGGGTGGTCGCCAGGTAGGAGGGGAGGGACTGCGACCAGAATTTTGCAGTGATTCTTGCACAGTGTACCAATCTCCGATTGTGGAGAGAAGGGAGATCCAAGGACTGGTAGAGGTCACAGTGATGTGTACTGGGAGGGCAATCCAGGGAGAACTGGCAGAAGGAGTTGAAGACAGGGTCTAGTCTGGTCAGGGAGGATTGAGGGGCTGCACAGTAGACTACATCCCCGTAGTCCATTATTGGGAGGATCATCTTTTGAACGATAGCCAGTCGCGTTGGTAGGGGATGCAACTTTTATTACAGTATAACATGCCTAACATAGGGTATAGCTTCTTATGTATAGCATCAATATGCAAAGTGAAGTCAAGATGCTGGTCTAACCAGACCCCGAGGTATCTGTAGGAAGTGCAAACCTCCAGGGGGGAGCCTTCTAATTTATGGAAAGTTGGGGAGGCTGGAAGATGGGACAGTTTTGCCTGAGTGCCGAAAGTTAGGGAGACAGTTTTTTGGGGGTTTAGAAATAGCTGATTTGAACAGAACCAGCATTGGATGGAGTCAAAATCCTCCTGCAGGCAGGCTGCCACAGCAGTGGGGGATGAGCCAGTGGCAAACAGCACCGTGTCATCTGCATACATGTGGATAGATGTATGAGGGCAGGCTGCAGGCAGATCATTGAGGAAAACAGAAAACAACAAAGGGCCTAGGACAGATCCTTGGGGGAACCCGCTGGTAACAGGGAGTGAGGTGGAGATGGCCGAGCCAATACTGACAGACTGGGACCTGCCTGCCAAATACGACTGGAACCAATTGGTGGCAGGCTCAGTCAGTCCAGCTTGGGTGAGTTTGGACAGTAAAAGGGCATGAGAGACCGTGTCGAAAGCCTTAGCCAGGTCAATGAAGATAGCCGCAGTTATTACCCCTTTATCCATGCCCATGAGGATAGTGTCGGTGAGACAGAGGAGAGAGGTGGTGGTGGAGTGATTTTTTCTGAACCTAGCCTGGTAAGGGGTGAAGAAGGAAATGGAGTCGAGGTAGTGGGAGAGCTGGGCTAGTACAAGGCGCTCCTGGATTTTGGCTAGGATGGGGAGCAGCGATATAGGTCGGTAGTTGCATGGGGAGGAAGGGTCGCCTCCTTTGGTGAGGGGTATGACTGTGGCTTGTTTCCATATTGTAGGGAAGGAACCAAGTCTGAATGACAGGTTATAGAGAGTGGCTAGAGGGTTGGCTATGGCTGGGGCAGAAAGATGGAGCATTTTGGAGTCAAGGCCCGAGGAGCATTTTCCTTTGGCTGGATTTAGTGACAGAAGTATTTTTAGTACCTCAGTGGGTTTAACCAGGTGAAGCGAGAAATAGGCAGGTGAGGAGACAACTGGGGAACAGGGGGAGGGAGTGAGGGGTGAGAGGAGAGTAGAGAAGATGTACTGTTGGTGAAATAGGAGTTAAACTCTGTGGCTACAGTGCATGGAGCAGTGATGATACTTCCTGCTATATTGAGGGTAGGAGTAGGGGGTTGAGCCGGTGGGATGAGGAGGGATTTAATTGACTTCCAGAATTGTGCTGGATGAGAAAAGTTATGGTGGAAAGCAGACTTGAAATAATTAGATTTGGCCTGTCGGATGAGTCTAGTGCAGGCATTCCTTTGCCAGCGGTAGTATTGCAGAGCCGTTTGAGTACCTGTTGCCTTGTAGATTTTCCAGGCTCGGTCCCTGACTAGTAGTTGTTCCAAGAGGTTTGCAGTTACCAGGACTTTAGTTAACTCCATTCTGGGAGTATTTGACTCTCAAAAATAAGACAAAAACTTCCAAAGTAAAGGGGGAAGAAGTCATTGACTTCCAAATGTAAAAAACAAAACTGGATGACTTCCAAAACTGAAGGCACAGAAGCTAAGAAATTATGGAGTGTTCTAAAAGAAGTTGCATTTTGCCACTAATATTTGTATTAACATCCATAAATTGATCCTTCTTAGAATACTGTCTTTCAAACTGTGGGATCTGGGAAATATTTTGACTTCCCAAAAATTGAATGACTTCCAGATTTTGACCCAAGGAAGTATTTGACTTCTGCAAAAAATAAATTAACGAACCCCTGGCGGTTACCCAAGGTAGATGGGATCCTCTTACTCTGGATCTTCTGAGAGGCATGTGGGAGTCCCAGATAACCAGGAATTTGGTTGTGAAGAATTCGAGGGCCTCATCCATGGAGGGAGCCCGAGGGATGTAGGACCAATCGATGCTGGTGAGGTCATTTAGGAGCGCGGTCAGGTCTAGGGATTTGTAAGCTCTATTGTACAATGTGCGGGGGGAGGGGCCTTAGGTCTGAATATTTTCCACACCAAATAAATCACGTGGTGATCGCTGAGGAAGTCCAGTAGTAGGCCAGTGTTAATTATACGATGGGGGTGGGTGGTAAGGGCCCAATCCAGTAGAGTATGCTTCTTGGATTTGTGGTTTAGGTGAGTGGGTTCAGTTATTAGTTAGGACAGGTTTAGCTCATTTACTTGGCAACGTGTTTTGGAGGCTGTGCTGTCTAGCCAGTTCTGGTTGAAATTCCCAAGGATATGAAGTTCGCCTCCAGCTGCAAGGGACCTCAGGGTGCCTAGGTGGTCTAGGATGATAGTGTGTCCGGTGCCCTAATCTATCTAGCAACAACCTAAATTAATGAAAATAAAACCCTTTTCCATTAAAATATCTTTTCTACTTTTTAAACCCAATAACCCACAACAGGGCATAGGTTTCTTCAAAATGAAAGCAGTCATTCAAATGCACATGGCCTTTGTTACAAACTCACCTATTCTACCTAGCAACAACCTAACTAAACTAAAGGAAAACAAAACCTTTTTCCATTAAAAAATAATCAATTTTAAGCCGGCCCGGTGGTGCTGAGGGTTGAGGCACTGGACACCACACCTTGCGCCACACCAGCAACCCAAGTTTGGGAATGAGAGCAGGCCGCCAGGGGTCAGCAGGGAGGAGATGGATTAAGCATCCATCGCACTTCTCTCCATCTCTGGGGAGAGGGGTGACAAGCATTTGGTGCATGCCTGACCCCTAGCGGAGGCTGGGGCTCGATGATACACCGCTGCAAAGAACATGTGGCTGGTGCATGCGTCGGCCCACAGCAGGCTTCATTGCATGCTGTGCTCCTGCATGGGGGAGTAGAAAATGGATTAAGAAAGACCCTGATGGCTGGTCATTGTGGCTTGAGGGCAGTCCCCATGCTCCGCTCTGGAGGTAATGACCCTGAAACTGGATCCAAACCTGGTGGGTGAGTAAGGGGGACTCCCCACTGCCCCGCCACGGGGGGGGGGGGTAAGCCATGGGAGTTATAGGGGTTGAGGGCCAGAAGCAAAAAAAATAAATAAATATTTTATAAATACAATAACCCACTGTAAATCATGCATTTCTAGAGAATTAATGTACTTCCCAGGTGCACTGAAAGTAACTTGACTGTTGGCCTCATGCCTTCCAATTCACCAGAGGCTTGCATTAATTTACTAGAAACATATGCCCTGTTGTGGGTTATTGCTTACGTATTTATTCAATAAACATGGACCCAGAAGGGGGTGTAATAAATCCATTTATTGCCATCGACATAAAATAAATTGTGGAACCTTAGATGTACTACACCCCCTCTGTCAAGCATCCCGGCTCCTGCTCACACTACTTAACTGCTTTCACTTCCCCCCATACTGTACCTCTCTCTATTCAGCACAATACCTCCCACTTAAGCAGCTCCCACTATAATATCCTAATTTCCTTTTAGCAACCTTCACCCCCTAAAACGTTTCCTGTTCCCACTATTGTACTCAGTACAAACACCACATGCTTCTGCAGATTCAGTTCAATGGGAACATTGTGAAACTGTTCCCCTCCATAAGCTGCCACATAATTACCAGTTCACCTCTCACTCCTGCTGCTTCTCACAAGCTTCACAGTCTCTCTCCCTCCAGCTCCAGCAAAACTCAAATGGCACTGACCACGGCACTTCAGTAAACTTCTTGAAAAGTGCTCCTGGGAAACACCTAGAATGAGTTTCAACTCGGTGTGCCTTTCCAGGCCAAAACTGGTAACATAACAAAATACATATGATGAGGAATTGGTTGCCATTGCCTCGCATGAGGTCTGTCACAATCTGGCACCCATAACCCCTCACAGACAAATTAGAGGTGTAATTGGCCAACTACTACAAAATTCAAAAGTCATATCGAGAACTGCAAATTTATTAGATTGTAACTGTCACTGCTTTTAAAAATATTTCTCCAAGACTTTTCCATGTATATATGTTGCTACTAATAATTTGTCTGAAATTGTTGTATAAAATGTTTTACTGTTGTATGCATAATTGTTACATGTTCTTTTTTTCTCTGCAACTACTCCCACCCTAGGACACAGTTGTAAAAGAGAACTTGCCATCAGTTTGACTCTGCAGATACATTACTTCTTTCAAGGCAAACTGTTTTTTTTTTTGTTTTATTACTTCAGCTTTCTCTGTGAGTGATCTGTTTCTACGGCTGAGGTAGTTTCAATGCATGGGGATGTAAACTTTAGGAAAGGCAATTTTTATTTATGCAGTGCACCATCCTGTGGGCTCAGGTCCTTTACAAAAAGAACAAAGCATCAAGAGTGGCATTTAAAACAATAAATATATATTTTCAAAGTTTTTATTTATTTCTATGTTGAGAATTTGTAACTGGGAAATGTGCACAGCCAAGTCCCATCTCTAGGTACAGCTCAGGTGGAGGGGTGCATGAATAACAATACATACAGTGGATAAGTTGCAGTCAATACATACAGTAATATGGTACTATAATATGTACAACCAATAGCAGTATATACAGTGGGGAAGTTGCAGTCAATGTATACAGTGGAATTATACTGACAATGCATACAACGGGCGAGGTACAGGCAGGAATAAGTGCAGGAAGAATAGCTAGGATTACTTGACTCAGTAAAGGCTAACAGGCTATGAGAGTTACTAAATGAAAGTGTACCGGGGGCAAAATAAACAGCACAGGGATAAGGACTCAGTATAGACTAGCCAGGGCAGGAGAAGGACGGAGTAAAAAGGAGTTTCAGTTGATGCTTGAGTGAGTGGTAGGAGGAGGACAGATTAAGTAGATGGGAGAGGTTGTTCCAAATAAAAGGAATATGGAATGACAAAATGGATTGCCCAGCAGCAGATTTGGAGTACAGAACTGAGAAAGTTCAAGGATCCCTAGAGTGGAGTGAGTAGTAGGTGGAGTGGACAGGGGAGAGGAGAGTGTAGTGGTAAAGTGGGAGAAAGGAGAACCAGTAATTAAGAGAGAAAAGATGCACTGTGAGGAGGTGGGACACAAGAGATGGTAGGGAGAGGTTAATGTAGAGGGAAAAGGGAAAAGTATAGGAGGGTCCTTAGAGACAAAGTGACAGAAGGCATAGAATCTAGTGTTCAGTCTGGAAAGAGAGGATATAGTGGCAGCACCATAGACCTCATGTGCATAATCAAACACCGGGAGAACCATCTTGGTGAAAGTTTCCCTGCAGACTGCGAGTGGTAAGCAATCCCTATCGTGATAAGAGCACAGAGTTTGGGATGGAATTTTTTATGAATGGCATTGATATGGGTAGAGAAGCTGAGTCTTCTATCTGGCCACACGCTGAGGTACCTGAAGTGGGGAACAACTTCAAAGAGGGATGCCATCAAGGGTAGAAAAGACTATGGGGGAAGGGAAGCCTAACAAGCTTTTGTCTTGTGCCCTAGATAATGGCCACCCTCTTCTTGGTTTTGACCAGAAGGTGGTGGGAGTGGAACTAGCGTTGGACATTATTGAAATCATGCTGACGCAATGTTTCCAGGAGAGAGACAGAGGCACTAGATGCAAGGAATATAATATGATCTACATACATATGAATATGTGAGCTGATACAGGCTGAGGAGAGGTCATTAAGAGAGATGAAAAACTGGATGGGACACCATATGGAGCCTTGGTGAAAACCAGATTGAATTGGAGAGGACAAGGCAAGATCAACCTGGACCAACTGGAGATGGCCTGAAAGGTACAATCTGAACCAACTGACAGCTGGAACAGAGAGACCCACACCTCTCAGCTTATCCAGAAGGTGGTAGTGGGTTACCATTTCAAAAGTCTTTGTTAAGTCAATACAGATGGCAACAGAGATATGCCTCTGGTCCATCCCCTTAAGGACGGAGTCAGTGATACATAAGAGTAAAGAAATGGTGGAGTGGTTTATGCATGTCAGTCTGGGACAGTGTGAGGAAGTTGGAAAGTAGAGGAAGTCAGACAGTTGAGAGTAAACCAGTTTCTCTTGCACTTGGCAAAAGCAGGGAGGAGTGACATAGGTCAACATTTGCCAGGAGAAGTGAGGTCATCCCCTTTTTGTAGATGGATAACCTTGTTTAACTTATAGGACTGAGGAACAGAGCAGATATTAAAAGACAGGTAAAGAAGGTGTGTGAATGGGATAGCAAAAACAGAGGCAGATAGGTGAAGTAGTTTAGGCTCTAACCTATCCAGGCTAAGACCACTGAATAGCTTGTGAAAATGAAGAGCTAGTAGTGTCTCCAGAGGAGAGATAGGAAAGGAGGAGACACAGACACCAGAAGAAGCTTGAAAAAAGGTGACTGAGATGAGAGTCGAGAGGCAGAGCACAGTGGAGTGGGCAGAGGGCACAGGCTATAAAGTATTTGTTAAGGAAGGAGTCAGCCATGGAAGGGTCAGAGATAAGGGATCCATCCTGTCATAGGACAGGGAAGGAGGAGTGGGAGGGAGGATCAAAAAGAGAGAGTGGATCATCATCCAGAATTTAGCATGGAACTTCAGATTTTTCTGGAGATTGGAGGTAAAGTAGTTAACTTTAGCTTCCCTGATGGCCTTAGTGCAGGGATTTCTAAGTTTCTTATAGCATAGAGCAGCAGGAGAATGTGACAGTTTGAAGTGAGAGTAGATAGCGTTATGCATCCAGCATAGATCAGTGAGGTTGGCTGTGTTGACTGGAGATGAGACCCTCTATAAGGGGACTTTGGTATGATAAATAATATTCGGTGTAAGACAAAGTAAATATCAACAGCATGATTAGCAGATTTCCCAATATTAAAACAACCCAAGTTCACTTAGCACCAAACACTTGTACAAACAGAAAAGACTTGAACCCCTTTACAAATACTTCCACCAAGAGTGGGCTACTGAGATAATTAGTAAAAAGTTCCAAATAATAAAGGCTGCTTCTGAGAAAGCCCTATTTCTGGATTGCTTAAGGCAGGACTTCGGAATGGCCAACGATTCCTCTTGGTGGAATGGATGGTGGTGACCAGATGCGTAGAAGACCAAGAGATCTTTAAGGCAGTCAGGACTCAGTTTGCATAGGGTTTGTAAATTAACAATGCAATCTTGAAAATGGTGCATCATCTAATTGACAGCCAGTGCAGGCTGTGCAGTAGAGATGTAATATGGTCTGTGCATGTAGCCACCATAACCCAACTAACTGCAGCATTCTGCAACAGCTTCAAGTAATATACTAATTTTCTAGACAGCCCCAGGTATGGAGCATTACAGTAATCAAGTCTTGAGGGAACAAAGGAATGTAGCAGGGTCACCAGGTCCTAATGTGCAAGATATAGTTTAATATGGGTGTAGTTCACAAATGGAAAAAGTCACTGTGGTCTACTGCTGCTTCATGATGTTCCAACATCAGTTTTCATTCCACAGTGACCCTGAAATTCTTTACATAATTATTGACTTGTGCTTTTTCCCATAGGGAAACCTGGTTATAATTTGCCATTATAACCAGCCAGTTATAACGGTAAACACGCATTGGATTTCCCTATGATCATGCACGTGCCAGTCACTGATCTTCCTTAACTGTACAGCCGCAGACCTCACTGACCCTTACTGTTGGCGGTAACTTGATTTTTTTTTATTAAAAAAAAAGAAAAGAAGAATGTCCACAGATCCAAAATCAAAAGGGAAACATTACCAACACGTGAGTTTCCCTGTCCGCATTTTATGTGCCAGCAGATCTCCAGATCTCTTCAAGCCAGAAGGATGCCACAGAGGCCACTTGGCAGTAAGTTTAATGAAAAAAAAAAAAGACAAATACAGCAACAAAATATTTTTTCCTTGAACAAGTGGAACACTGTTAACTTGGCAGACTATGGATCATGCAGAATCCTGACTGGTCCGTGGCTGCCTGAAAACCAGTCTATTTGCTTATTTTCTATAATTGCTAAAGGAAAAAGCGCCATGGTATAAAAAATAAATATAGGAATGGCCGTGTAAACTTGATTTACACATCCTCCATTGTGGATTGTTCACAAACCCCTCGGGCTTTGCCGTCGGGGTTTATGTAGCATCCCACAACTCGGGTGTGTGTAAAATCTTGTTGCACATGCCACCTCATATATTATTCTCTATTTTATCCACAACTGTTAAAGTGGCATCATTCAGAGATAGTCAAATTGGCTTACCATGCATCCATGTCAACCCATGAGGGCCTGGTGCCACCAGCAACAACACTGCCTTTGCATGGATTTAGGCTTAGCAGCTGGAGGCCATCCAACAAAAATTTCTTTGAGGCACGGACACAGCAGGGAGACTGCCTCACACCCATCTGGTGAAAATGACAGGTATAGCAAATTATTATCTGCATAGCAACAAAAACTCATACTGTACCAGCTTATGGTCGAGCCCATATTTATTTATTTATGTATTTAATCTATCTATCTATCTATCTATCTATCTATCTATCTATCTATCTATCTATCAAGCAGTTATGGGTGGCAACTCAATATACTGGCCGAGCTCCGAAGGTATCATTGAAACTTGTTTTGGCAGTAGACTGTGCACAGGCACCACTGGAAAGCAAAAAAAAACATGCCTGGGTGTCTGATCCAAATGCCACATTTTTATTGCTTAAAATTCAGGTGTTGATATACCACAAGAAAATGGCAAATGTTTTTGAGCACCTCTCCCATGCACTTCCTCAAGGCCTTAAGGAAGAGCACGCAAGAGGTGCTTGAATAAGTCTGGCCTTTTTTTGTGGTATGGCTACACCAGATTGTTAAGCAATAAATGTGGCATTTGAATCAGACACCCAAGCAGGGTGTTTTTTTGCTTTCCAGTGGTGCCTGACCACGAACTCCTGCCAAAACAATCTATCTATTTAAAACTGGTAACTGGGAGAGGCACACTGAACCAAGGCACATTTCCAGGTGGGAACCGGGGGAAAGTGGAGAAGCACAATTGCAAACAAAACGTAGTCAGTCAGGTGATGTGGTTACAATGCGGATGACATAAAGAGCATAGGATGTCATAAAGAGCATATAATGAGTGTAGTACAGACAAACTGTCAAAACATTGCATGGAGGACAAATGAATTAGTGTACAAATCATCTGTGCAAATTGGGCAAACTCAAAGTGGATAGTGCCAGAGTGAAAGGAGGCTGAGCAGGTGCTGAAAGTAGGAGTCAGAATGGGTTGATAAACTTCAGTGAGGTTGCTGGAACTATGGGGAGGGAGAGGTAAAAGGTTGTCAAAAGCCAGGCAAGGCTAAGGAAGGTTTCAGGAAGAGGGGTCGCAGGCGCGGCGGGGAGGAGGGAGGAGTTTTAGTTGCTGTCTAATGGAGGGAAGGGAAGGGGAGAGATGGATGGAGGATGGTAGCTGGTTCCAGAAGGAAGGGAGGCAGTATGAGAAAGCAGATATATGCAAGTTGTATACTGTAAATAACACGTGGACAGTATCGAACCTATGGGAATCCCACAGCTGACCAGAACAGAGCATGATGAGAATGATCCCCTGATTACCTGCTGTGACCTGCCAGAGAGGAATGATTCAAACTAATTTAAAGCTTTAGTGAGACTCCCATATTCCTCCAGGTGATTTATCAAACCTCCATCATCCACAGTACCAAATGCCAATGGGAGATGAGGAGCACAATAGAGCCACTGTATTCCTCTCCATGAGCAGGTCATTAAACACCTTGATGAGCGTAGTCTCTATGCTGTTCCAAGGCCTGAAACCATTTTAAACCAGACTGGAACAGTTTTAGAGGTGTCAAATTTCTCAAATTGAGCCTCGAGTTGCACCACCACTACTATCTTTGCTATAATCTTTCCAGAAAGGGAAGATTTGAGACCAGCCTACATCTTGTCAGTGAGTCCATGTCCAATTATGGTTTCTTCAAGAGGGGTTTCACCATTGCTTTCTTAAAAGCCACTGAAAAATACCCCTCCATCACAGGGGTTTCACCTCTGCTTTCTTAAGAGCCACTGGAAAATACCCCTCCGTCAGGGAACTTCAGGCAATGCTAGTGAACAGTGAACACAGGAACTCCTGGCAGTTCATTAGCAATTACATAGGCTCTGGGTCAAAATCACAGAAAGTGGGGCGCAGACTGGAAATCACCTTGAATACCTCAGCTACTGAAATCAGCTGAAACTTGATCCAGAACACTAGAGGGCCGTTCCTCTGAACTACAACACTACCAGCCCCTAACAGATTGCCCATGGAGATTCTCACTCTAACTGAGCACACTCTATCCAGGAAAAAGTGACCAAACTCCTCGCACTTTTCTGTGGATAAAACACCTCTAGCCAAAGACTGAGAGGATGACTAAACCTATCAACTGTGCAGAATAGTCCAGCCATTCTAGTCTTACCTGATGCAATCACCTGTGATAGGAATGCTGCATTTTTCAGGGAGATTACATTCTGGTAGTCCTTGTAATGGGCGCTCAGAGCCATCCTCTCCTCCACTGGGTGAGACCTCTCCAAGGAGCACTCAATGTCTCATATCTAGTCTGCCCCACTCTTAGCTTTCACCTCTCCTAAAGTTTCTGCAGCCCTGTCAGTGCCCATTGTCACTGGGCGTGGGTTTAGGATAACACAATTTCAGGCAGACCCAAGTCAGGTGTATAAAAAATGCATGGTTGCATTTATCATTTTATTTTCATCAAGTAAAATATACAGAAAGCAAAATGGTAAGTCAGACAACTGCTTAGCTTCAGCAGTTTCTAAGGCTTTTCTTCAGCCTAGCACGAATCAAACAGTTTGAAAGTACACACTACCAGGAGGACTTCCACCTTCCTCAGTCCATATCCAACTGACCACTCTATCTCTCCTCGCTCAGCACTGAGGTAGGGCTTTTTATAAGCTCACTAGAAGCTGGAAAAATGTTCCACTGCCTTTTGATTAACAGCAGACATAACATAAAACTAGCCACTAGGGGCCACTGTTGCTCCATAGAGAACAGTTATTTGGCAGCCACCTGAAGTACATTACATAACTTGTTTACAATATTGCAAAAAGGGCAGAGCTAAGGTCAGAACATTCTGTGCTCTCTTAAACTCTCTTACAGGGTCATATTACCTCATGCTGTCTTCTGCAAAATATATCTTAGAAGAGGGTTGCTAACATCTAGATTTAGAAGACACAACCTTTTGTTATTCTTATATGAGAACTGCCATCTCATTTTGTAACTGTACTCTTAGTTTTGTTATACCCAGCCAAGCAGCAAGTTAGACATTATACAAAACATGTAAACTGCTTGGGGAAGGGGTTTCAATTTATCCCAGGGGTGTCCACTATGACAGGGGTCATCCTCTGACATCCATATTGGTCCTTGTCAAGTGTAAACTATGTCTACTCCTTGCCACACTAAGCAGCTGTGACTGCTTCCTCCTTGAGTCATTTCTCACCCCAAGCTGCTTATGTCTAGACTGCACACCCTGAGCCTTCGACTCTCCTAAAATCTACAACAGCTCCACCACCTCCCTTGTGATCCCCCTCATTTTCCCCTCCCCTTTTTTATACTTTACTTCCTGTCCTTTGTCCTTCCACCTCCCCTACCCCATCGCTCCTGCCCTTCTTACAAACCCCCACCCCCTCCCTCCTTTATCTCTCAACAAGGCCAGTATTGTCTGCTCTTGATTTTCTCCTTTGTCCTACTTGGAATTGTACAAATTGTCACTTTATCTGTGTGCTACAATTATTTATGATTTTTGTGTGTTTTATATTTTGACTTTGCCATGTATATTTCTTTTGTCCTGTGGTTTATGGTTTGTACATTGTTCATTCGCTGATGTGGAGCCTTTGTAAAAGAGTCACTGGTTCAAAGGTCTTGTAATTCCAAGATATAAATAAATAAATAAATAAAAATTCTAGCCTGTTAACTTTTTGCCATCTAAACTCATAACTATACCATGTCAAGCAGTGACAGAAGAGCAATGGGCAGATGCAAGCCAGAGTGAGTTGAATCTGTTGCAGCCACAGCAGCCACATTATGCTTATCTACAGCCACCACTTTACCTCACTCACATGCCAGTGCCGTGTCCAACATGTCTAACACCAACATGAGCTTCTCAGGCTCAAGATGACATTAAGGTCAGTATCAGAAGATCTCCACAGGGGAAAGGAATGTGGGGGGCCCCTGTGAGAAATTGTACAGTGTGGTGATCCAATCAACCAAACAGATCAGCTCAGATTTCCCTGATGTTCAACCCCAGAAAGAAGATAAGGTCCAAGGTGTGGCTGAATTTGCAGTAGCAGAAGTAACTACCTGTATGAAGCTCAGGAAATTTATTAACTTGCAGAACTGCTGAGCAAATTGTGAATTTTCATCATCAACCCATACACTGAAGAAACCCCAGCACAACTGGGTCAGGGGAGTGCAATACTAGGGTGATGATGAAATCTGCAAATTCCGGTAGTAACTCCTGT
The DNA here is from genome assembly GCA_016271365.2 of Neoceratodus forsteri. Lineage (NCBI taxonomy): Eukaryota > Metazoa > Chordata > Ceratodontiformes > Ceratodontidae > Neoceratodus > Neoceratodus forsteri. Next base: position 673,492,245 of record CM057452.1, read on the forward strand.
TCCTTCCCTAGGGGGCCATAAACCAGGAGAATCCAACACCTCACATCTCTGTGTGCTTTTACTGTCACACATTCAAATGACCTCATCTCACTCAATGGGTATGCCATCAGTCTCAAGCAGTATCTAAAACAGAACCACTGAGAACCTGTTGGGATACCCATCTCCAAGACCAACTGGGAGCCATCACCATGCAAGCTCTAGGTGAGCTATGCCAGATCACCTGAGAAATTGGCAACACAATCCCATATCACTGCAGTTTTATTCCTTAGGGATCCTGTATTATGCCAAATTCCCCAGAGTGGAGGATCAGAGTCAGCCAGCCCATTGGCCATCTGCCCCCTGCTACCAGAGGACTCCCTTGAGTCCTGGGTAAGACAAGGTGAAGCCTCTTCCTTCATCCATTTTTAACCCGGGGAATCTGCTTTGCCTTACACTCCTGATCTGCCCCCTTCCCGACATCTACATCTAAGTCATGCATCTACCCCCTTCTCTGTTGTCTTAGAATCTCTAGTGATCTGTTGTCACAGAAAGAGCTGGGTCCAACTGAAGCAGAGCTGGTGGAGCAGTCCTGGAGAGTGGGTGTGCATGGAGCAGGGGCCTGTGGATACATGGTAGCAACAAGTAAACCAGACACATCTACCCACTAATCCTACCCAAAATACAACCCATAAAAATCATCAAACAACCACCACCTTCTCCATCCAGCCAGTTATTTTATTTGATGCTGATCACTTGAGAGAATTTATTAGAAACAAAGTAGCAACCAAAGAATCAGAGTCATCTTCAGAACAGATGGAAGGTGTTGAAATGGAAATCCAGAGTGGTAGTTACAATTCTTAGAATATTTTTGTTTTGACTATGAGCTGAGTAAAATCATTGCCCTGGCTATGAACATACTTATTTACATAGAAATGTACTAGTGCTAATATGAACTTATTATTCTAACATCATTATTTGAATTTGCCCTTCTAGTTTTCTCCTAACAAGACACTGTGCTTTCGTTTAGGTTCAATAACAAACATATTTTTTATTATGTTTTCTTGCTCATATAACTTATTGAGACTGCAACAAACCTCTAAATAATACTCTGACAATAAGATGTTGAGTATCTAAGTTGGATAATTAAATCTCTAGACAAAAAGGCCATATACAGTATATTCAAACTACAGGAGGTTATAAATCTTCAAATGCATATATCATTTATTTTTATTTAGCAATACTTTGCCATCCCAACACAGTTTAAGTGTTTTATATTTTTTAGTGTGCTCTTGGATGTCTCCAAAAATCTTTATTGGACTTCTTCTAAAATTGAACTCAATAATTCTTGAGTTAAATGTTTTATTGTTTTAAAACACAAACAGAAAATTAGGAAAACAACAACATTTCGATGGTGACATCATACAGTACAGAGAACAGCAAGTGATATACTGGTCTACATACATATGTGATATGTAGCTGTAGGCACATCTCTTGGGCCATAGGAGGTGTATCTGTCTGAGGTATAAGAGCACACAGGCAACTAAATCCAATTTATAGTAGAGGTACCTACCTCGACTTCTACGAAGAATTCAAAACCATAAGCAGGTAGTCCTGCTGATTAGACACGGCTTCATATGTTTCGGTAGATGTACCTTCCAATGGTTGATTCAGAGGGAGTGCCTGAGAAAAGATGAAGAAAAGGTACCACAAAGTAACTAAAGGAGATTATTACTTCTAGACATGGAGGATGCATGTCTTTATCTCTGTACTACACTATCTGTAGGAGGGCAGAATAGAAATAACAGTACAAAAGTAACAATAATAACTTCATCTGCTGAAATATGGAGAATGAGAACCTGTCTCTTAATGGTGTCCAGAGTTGTGCTATAGAGAGAATACACTATTTACAATACCGTCATCCTATAATTGGGGTGAAATAGGATATCATATCATTATTATAGTTGTATGCGAGTAGTTGAGTTAAGCAGTACATTTGTAGGAAGGAAGTCTGGTAGTACATATTAGAAAAGATTCAACCGACACTTACTCTGGAAGCCAAATAAGCCATGTAGGGGGCCCAACATAGGTGAAAATTTGGTAGTTGCCCTTTTATCAGATGAAAGCATTTCTCTAATTCAAGTATAGTAGTAAGTACTGATAATAATTTGGTCACATTGGGTGTACTGGGGCTTCTCCAGTTTTTAAGGAGGGTACGTTTCACTTGCATGCTAAGCAGCATTAACCATCTGAATTCATGGGGGCTGAGATTTGGAGCTTCATATTTAAGGCCCTGTAGCATAAGGGGAGCACTGGGAGGGATAGTGCGATGCAGGATTTTGTTTGCTGCTTGGAGAATTGACTTCCAAGTGTCTGTGATCAAGGGGCAGAGCCATAGGATATGGTAGAGGTCTCCTTCAGACTGGAGACACCTCCGACAATTGTCATGTGGAAGTATTATTATCTTCATAAGCATAGTGGGAGTTCTGTACCATGAATGCAGTGCTATGTTATGAATAAGTCTGCTCCGGGCATCTGTATAGAGAGTGTGTCCCACCTGCCAGCATTGTTTCCATTGATGGTTAGTGATTGATATTTGAAAACCTTCTCCCACTTGACCTTTGAGGATTGATTAGGGGAGGGCAAGGTATCCCTAATTAGGGCATATAGAGTCCCAGCTGTACCTTTTTTTGAGGTGAGCCATGCGTGTATTGGGGGTGTTACATCATTTGGGAGATTCCCCTTATGAAGCAAGGGCTTTAGAGCATCTTTAATTTGAAGAAATTTCCAAAAATCAGAGGTGGGTAAATTCCATGTGTGCTGTAGTTGTTGGAAGGTGTCTACCACTAAAGAACCTTTCACCAATCCATCTTTTAGAAATAGAATTCCTTTATCTTGCCATTTGGCCCATGTTATAGGAAAACCACCTATAGAGATACTGGGGTTGTTCCATATAGGGGTATATAATAGGGGAAGGTCAGAGATATTAAATCTTTTGTGAAGGGTTCACCAATATTTAATTGAGGGACCTATAGTGGGATGTGATAGGAGACCCTGTGGTGCCCCAGGCCATAGCAGAGTAGCTGCGATGGGAGAGCCGCTTAAGGTTTGTTCTATCAGTAGCCACTGAGGGGAATCCTTAGAGTGGAGCTGAAACCATTTCATAGTTTGAGTACACTGGTGTGTTATCTTATAGCCCTCCATCCAAGGAAGACTCCATCCTCCATGTTTCCAGTGTGCTCGAAGTAAGTTCTTGCCAAATCAGGGTTTGTGCTTGACACAAAGGAAAGAGCCAACAGTTTTGTCCAATCTGTTGAGCCATGGCTTGGGAAGAAGAAATAGGGGGATATGTGACAGTAAATGGAAGAATCTAGGTGCAATAGACATCTTAAAGGAGAAGACTCCTGTATATTTATGATTTGGATATGTCTCATGTATTTATTATACATTACATCAAGTACTGTACATATGTCAATAAGAGATCAGCCATTTCTTCTGTTGCAACACATATCTAGAGTTTGAGGCTCTGACACAAGGTAGTAAAATGTCAAGCAAGCCTCCATTTACATGCAAATTAGTCACTTGTAAAACAGCCCCTCCCATTCCTTGATGACACTGCAGCAACAGTGCAGAACAAAACAAAAGGGTATCAATGCTGTCTAGCCTGATTTTAGTTTAAGTTTGCAGTGACTTAAAGGGTACCTGAACAAGCAGTTTTTTAAAACTGCAAACTCCAAAATCTGGCTTCATAGTGAGGTAAATTAAAGGCTGCTGTTTACATTTATGCTAAAACTGCATTTATATAAATAACATAAATACAGTTTCATAGCTTTTGAAAAATGTAAACATCAGCCTTTTACTTTTAAAAAACAGCCCTGGTTTCTCCCTAAGATGTCTGCCAAGTGTGTTAAGTGATGAGTCATGATGACATCAATGGAGTCAGAGACAGATATTCCTATAGTACTAACCAGTTTTTCTTTCCCTCTTTGTTTTGAATTGTTGTACCAGAATGATCAACAGCATGCATTAACTCACAGATTATTTTTATCAGTACATATGTTAGGCTATGATTTTGTTCATTTTGTTTACTTTAACTTGCTGAAAATGTTTTGCAATCCAGCTGACCGTTTCTTTGGCAAACCGCAGTACATTACAACACGTCAAATACCTGATGATCTAGTGGTTATGTGATACCCTGAATTTTGTTTTTTGTTTACCAGGAGAGACACACTAAGCTGAAAGCTTGTTTACAGGTGTGGCCTGGGAGCACAAGGAAGTTTAGTGACTTGCTCAGGGTCACACAGCAAAGTACCAGTTTGGTTCAATTCCAAAGCTCATGCTCTCTTGTTAATCCACAAATAAGGCTTTCTTTTTCCAAGTGAACCCCCTGCACCTAGCCTGCCTTCTGTTGAATGCCCCATCATCCATACTCTGTCCTTAGTACTGCCTGGGGCCGCATGTGTACTTACAGTCTCATGAAGAGAATTATCACACCTCAGAATGTAATCTTGTACCTCAGAGTTGTGCACACCTATACCGATACGCATCATCAGCTGGCACTGTTAAAAAATGGCTCCCAAATCACTCTCCAGCCCAGTTTCTCAATGTTTGACTTCTGCTCCCACAGTAAACATTGAGTGGATCACCACCCTTCTGCACAGTGAAGGTAATATGTACAGTTCCCCTGTTGTGTTTTTTTCCCGCCTCATTAACCAACAACTAGGTCTTCCTGGAGGGTCAAGCAATAAGCATCATGACCCACCAGAAAAAAATGCTGTTCATGCCCTCATAAGCACTGCGCTTACAATGGATAACAATATTATTAGCAGGAGAGGCATACTAATACCTTGAGCGAATCTAACCCGACTTTCAGTGTCAGCCTACTCCTTTACCTGTGATCTACAGAACCCCGCAGGATAGTTCCCAGCAATTCTTCTCCAGTACTTTTCTGTGCTCTTCTCCACAATGCGAGTTGGCTGGCTACCACCCTTCCAAATCTTGAATGAGCTATACACAACTCCCTCAATACTGCCCTAACAAATGTCAACATCCCTCCCCCACCTGAGGATAATCTCCCTACACTGAATTCAAGTAAACAGTTTAGGTGCAGCCCTGCCACTCTGAGTATTTGTCATCCCTGGCTACTCTCATCCATAGGTAGTGATCACGATGCTGGCAGCCCCACATTTCAGATCTCACAGTGATCTGCTCAACGTCCTCCTTTCATTCTTCAACTAACCTGAATATAGCTGTACCCTGCTGGAATTGCCTCTTCAGTCCCTCTCTAGCATTCATTCTTCTCTCCTGCTCCCCATGCCAAAAACTGGTGAGTTCATTACCCTTCTGCATCATGAATGTGGTTAGTACAGTCTCCCATGTTATTTTTACATATTAATAATAAACATAATCTTCTGGTAAGCCAGACTGACAGCAACATGGCACAAGTGGAAAAATAGGCTTTCCTACCCATATAAGATCTAAGCCACCTATGATTAGGCACTAGTAAGTGATGTGCATAATGATGTGCCAACCCATCATTTAATAGTGCCTAATCAAAGGTAGTCTGGATCTTTTAAGGATATGAAAGCACATCATTCCCCTTGTTCCCTGCTGCTATCAGCCTGACTTACTGGAAAGATATGTTTATATTTGATAAGTCAAAAAAAGCGGGGACTGTACTACTTGCCTTCATGATGCAGAAGGGTGATGAGCTCACCAGTTTATGGTGTGAGGAGGAGTAGTGAATAATGAATACCAGAGGGGAACTAAGAAGGCCACTCTTGCAAGGTACTGCTATATTCAGGGAAGGGGAAGACAGAAGAAGAGAAATATGAGCAGATTACTATGAGAAATAAGATGTCGGGCTGCCAGCACCATGATCACTACCTGACCCCTTTGTCCTGGCCAACATTCCCCTTCCCATAAAACCAGTTCATGCAATTGTCCAAAGCTGTGTATGGATATTAATGTATGAAATGGCTGCCACTACACATTCAGTCACCTCGCTACCAGTCTAGTATTGCTTGTAATGCACTCTGGAATACATTGTGTATGAAAACCATTATATAAATGCTGATTATTCTTATTATTAGTAGTAGTAGTATTTCCCATGGAATAAGAAGTCAAGACAAGCATATATTTGATTTTCGAGAAAGTATGGACTCTAACATTGGACTGCACTAGAACTTTGCTACAAAAAAGTGGTGGATCTAGGGGGTGGTGAAGGGGTTGGCTGCAACCCCCCACATTGTAACGTAATTGCTTGCTGCTGCTGAATTTCACTTTGTTGAAGAAGTCTGATTTATTGATTGTACAAATGTTTACATTCAAACTATGGATTACATTTATAGTTTCTGTCAAAAATGTACTAGAAAAGAATAATTGCAGAAAATATTAAGGTTTAATAAAAATGTTAAGAAGTGCATATTAAGTATACAAACCACCCCAGCACCCCCATTGTAGCATCCTGGATCTGCCATAACCACTAGACCACCAGGTTATTCAAGATTTGTACTGCATTGTGGTTTGCCACAGAAAAAGTCGGTTGGAATAAAACACAATTTCAGCATATCAAAGTAAACAAAATGAACATAACCATAGCCTAACATGTGTATTATACAAAATAATACACATGGTTTTGATCATTTGGGTGAAACACTTATTTAAAAAGGGAAAAAAGAACTAGTTAGCAATATATCTCTCTGACTTTGGCTCCAATGATGTCATCACATAACACATTTGGCGGCCATTTTAGGAAGCAGGTAAAACAGTTTTTTTGAAATTGGAAGGCTGAGTTTACAATTTTCAAATGCTCTGGAACCACATTTAGTTAAATTATATAAATGTAGTTTTAGCAATAATGAATACAGCAGCCTTTCCTTTAGTCACCTATGGAGTCCGATTTTTGAATAGTTTGTTGTCAAAATGTTGTTTAGGTATCCTTTAAGGCAGTTCTGTCATGCAACTCACACAAGGAGTAGTACTTGTAGCCTTAATACTGTATGTGTAGAGCAAATAATGCATCTAATGGTATTTCATTCACAGGAAACAAAATTTGTTTCTGTGTACTGCTCATTTCTCTCTGTGAGACAGTTGTAACATGTTGTGGAAAGCAGTAGACTGAATCAGTTAATCAACCAATCAACCAACCAATCAATCAATCAAGCAGTCAATCAGTCACTCTGTAGTGAACCAGGTGAACACCCTTGAGAAGATTCATTACAAGGTGAGCCTGGGCAGTCTACCAAAGGATCACACAAGACTGACTTATACACATCCCCTTTCAGCAGCCTGAAAGTGGAGAGCTAGATCATTTACTTTATAAAGTGTATTGTTTTACATTTCAAATGCTCCTTAAATCTGAGTTTCTGACTGGAAATACCAAGACACAGAATGCACATGACATGGGAGGAGTGAGCTAAGCAAATACAGAGCACTACAAACACTGAGACTGATTAGTTTCTTTACCTAAAACAGCTGAGGTGTAGCATCTGATTTGTGAGGGACATCCTACTTCAAATGCTGGCATTACAAAGCAAGCGGGGCTGCCACAGCTTATCCGTAGTCCCTTGAAAGTGAAGTGCTGTAGCTCTCACATCACTGCTAATGATTTATAATGAGAATTGGGGCACTTTTAAAGTCATGGACCTGAAGGGCCATCACAGTTTCCAAGGAGGTTAGTGGAACTTCTTAAGGGTTAGAGAGTAAGGGACTCTAGTAGGATTTGAACCATAGTCCCCCAGTGCTTGTGCCTGTGCTTTAACCACTAGATTACCCTTCTTCCATATGCTGCAGCTGATGCTTTCCTGGTAACCCATTCCTTCTTATAGCTGAATTCCTTATTGCCTTACAGCAGCCATCCAATCACTGACTGCCTAATTACAAAGGGAAGGGGGCATATTTGCAAGATTGTTTCTCACTGCTGGAGTCAATCAAAACAGAGAATGCTAACACACACAACATAATACAACAGCTGTGTAATACCACTTAAAACTCTTGTTGTACCCAGAGTCATTTATTTGATAAATTGTTTTTGCTAACAGAAACCGTAACACAACACATACCTTCCTTCCTTATATGAATACTGTATATACCTCAAATCAGTGCTGCATCACACTCACATGGTCCTAGTCCCTATTAGACAAGCACTTCAGGATGTGCACAACACTTAAAGGGTTCCTCCATTACTCAAGTGGGGAACCAAACATTGTGGGTTTGGTTTACTGGTGGAACTGCATTTAGTGCAGCACCATTATCTGTTGCTCTGATGACATCATCCTCCAGCAACATTGATGGTAAAATGGAGGACAAACACATTGATAACTTTTGGGGGCTGTATATTTTTATTTATAATCTGGATTTGGACAGCAATAGGACTGCTGGCAACTGAAGGAGGAACACAACAGTTACACATAAGGAGTTGGGAAAATATTGGTGTTAAACTATGGGAGACTTCCCCTTTAAAGGCAGCAATTTTGCCAGCTAGTGTGAGATTAAGGTGAGACCATTGGTCTAGTTCTGCTTTGCAATTAGTTATCAGGGGGCCTAGGTTATTATCCCACCACTTCCCAAGATTAGCTCCTACTTTGATTCCCTGATATGTAATAGTGTGTTGGGACCATTGCAAACCATGGTGGGACATGGTATTAGGGAGACATTTAGAATTAAGTGGGAGAATCTCTGTTTTGGCTTGGTTAATTTTGAGCCCGGAAATATTGGAGAACTGTTTTTATAAGGTGAGAAGGGGGGTAATAGATTTCAAAGCATCTCCTAGAATCACCAGTAAGTCATCCACATACATCAAGGTTGAGGGCTGTGGCTGTTCTGACCCAGTACCTGTTATAAGGGGGTGTTGCTGGATTGCTGCAGCCATGGGTTCCACTGCTAGGAGAGACAGAAGGGGGGATAGTGGTTAGTCCTGTCTGGTGCCTCTATAAAGTTGAAATGGCTCCGATATTATAGAGTTGGTGAGTACCTTTGCCTGGGGAGATGTGTATAAAGTTGTTACAGCTGTTCTAAACTGGGGACCAAATCCAAAATGTTGAAGAACGTTCTGAAGGTAGTCCCATTCAACAGAGTCGAAAGCCTTCTCAAAGTCAATTGCCAATGCAGCCACAGGTGTGGATATGTTTTTTCTAGATGAATGAGGTTGAGAAGGGTTCAAAGATGGTCTGTACTGTACCTACCTTTCACAAATCCCACTTGGGAAGGATGTATAAGGTGTGGGGGTATAGGGTTTAGCCTATTAGCCAACACCCTAGCATACACTTTACTATCAGCATTAATCAGTGAGATAGGGCGATAGCTGACTGCCTCCTCAGGGGTTTTTCCCTTTTTGGGGAGAGCAGTGATGGTGGCCTCTCGAAGAGTTTGTGGTAAAATGCCCTTAGTCTCAGCTTCTGTAAATATGTGGCATAACAGGGGGGAAATCATGGGGGACAGTGCCTGGAGAAAGTCCACTGGGAAGCCATCTCCTCCTGGTGCCTTCCCTGTTTTGAGGGCCATCACTGCTGTGGAGACTTCCTGTGGTATAAGGGGGGCTTCTCGAGTAACATTGTGAGAGAGGGAAAGTTTGGGTAGCCTAATAGAGTGGAGAAAGGCCTGGGTTTCTGAGGTAGCTGCAGGTCTGGAAGAGGTATATAGGTGAGAATAGAATGTTGCCATAATTTCATTCACTTTTTGGGGATTAGTTTGAACAGTTCCAGTGTTTGGGTTTTTTAGCCCAGCTATGTATCTGTGTGCCTGTTGTTTACGGAGTTGATAGGCTAAGACCCTTCCATTTTTGTTCCCTTCCTCCCAGTACATGTGTCAAATTCTGAGAAGAGCAAGGTCAGCTTTTCTCGAGATTAATTCATTAATTTTTATGCATATTTGCAGGACTCTTCTTCCACATTCAGAGTGGGGGGGGGAGGAGTGGGGTAGGGCCTTCAGCTCCTGTTCTGCGGCAATTAACTCACTTTTGAACAAGTTGATTTCTTTCTCTTTGCATAGTCTTCTATGAGCAACATACCCAATAATGTTGCCTCGCATAGTAGCTTTATAGGCCTCCCAAGTATTTTGGGCTGAGGTCCCAGAGATGGGATTATCTTGTAAGAAGACTTGAGTTTTGGATTTGGCCTATTCGATGAATTTTGGGTCATGCATAAGAAGGGGATCTAGTCTCCAGGATGGGGACCGTGGGGTGATTGGGCCACAGAGCAGGATCAGCTGCACTGGGGCCTGATCTGATATAACCATGGGAAGAATACTGATTTCTAGGGTACATGGTGTGAGAGATTGGGATATTAGCCAAAAATCCAGTCTACTAAAGGAGCCATGCACCCTAGACTGGAAAGTATAGTCATGGTCTGAGGGGTGAACTAGGCACCAAGTGTTGACCAGCCGGTATTCAGAGCTAAGATCCAATGTGGCCTGTACTCCCTGGGTAAGAGATTCTTTCCCCTGGTCACTTCTGTCCAGGGTGGGAACAAGGGTTAAGTTAAAGTCTCCCCCCACCAACATTGGTATATCGAGTTTTGCCATTGCCCCCAGTTTGGCATTAAGATCTAGAAAGAAGGAGGGGTTATCCTCGTTGGGAGCATATATGTTGGCTGCTAGGATCTGACCATGGGGCATGTCCAATGTGGCCATCATCCACCTACCTTGGGGATCAGCTTTGCTATGCAGGATTGTCCAGGGGAAGGATTCGTGAATTAAAATGACCACACCTTTCTTTTTTGCAGGAGCACTAGTGTGGACTTCTGACCCCACCCAATCCTTCACCAAGTATTTGTGATCTTGCTTGGTCAATTTGGTTTCTTGTAGGAAGGCAATCTGGGTTTTTAGCCTCTTTAAGTGAGTTAGGACTTGTTTTCTCTTTGAGGAAGAATTAAGACCCCTGATGTTCCATGTTATAAAGGAGGTTTCACACATGTTCAGGCCTGTACTGGAGCATGGTGACCAAGATAATGTAAACAATAGGCCATGGGGAGGATTCGTCAGAGGAAGAGATTTGCAACAAGTCCTGTATTATTTTAAGTTGTAGGTTCAGACGATTGTCAGTAGGTAAAATAGATACATGAATAAACATAATTTCAGGTTTACATTTTGCAGGCAACAACACAATAAATAGGAATGACAGTGATAACACAAGAATATACAGATTATCTCAACTATTTACATTTGATGTGCAACCTTATGCAATGGCACTGGTGGGTAGCATAGGCCGAGGTTGTAATGACCTCTGTGGCCTACCCACTGAGCCAGTCAGGAGGGGTGGGTAAGTTGGAACACCTAGCGCCTGGGCAGGCCCAGAGTGGGAGATGCTCTCCCCAAGGAAATAGATGGAAGGAATCAGGGATGCGTGCCTGTGCCGTCTGATGTATACAGGTGCAGCCAGAGGCAAATAATAGGTATAGACAAGAGCAGCCCACAGGCCTAGAAGTCCAGACACAGGAGTAAAAGAGGGCAAGAGTAAAGGGACAAGAGTGTGACCCAGAATGGTTAAATAAGTCCAGCTATAGACAGGGCCCCTACTTTTCTGCGGCACAGTGGGACCAAGTTCTGCGCAAGACTACCATTTGCCGCAGAACTTATCTTGGCAGTCTGTAATTTCTCATGAGGAAGTTCTGTGGCACTAACAAACTACCACATCACAGTGTCAGCTTGTCATCCTGACTTCACTTTCATGGCAGTGGTTATAGCAATCAGATGGTGGAAAGCACAGTAACACTAGTTCAAAAATAACAGACTTATAAAATAATGTTATTCCTAAAAGGCAAAACAAATGTCTCTCCTTTGTGTCTTAGCCTGTTGCATAAATGACATATGCAGAGGGGATCTTATGTGATAAATAAGGTATTTCTATATGCATGCTATCTATCCCACTAATGAGGTTTCCACTGTCTATCGCTATATATTTGTATGTGCTTTCTACACCACTCATGAGGTTCCCACTGTGTATCACTTATATATTTATATGCAATATGTAACATACATACAAATATGCGGGTGTGTGTAGAGACAGAGATACTGTGTGAGTGTGTGTGTATGTGTGTATATATATATATATATATATATATATATATAAATATATATTTTTAATTTCCATGAACTTGCATCCTCATTCATACAGGTCCCATTGGAAATAGAATAGAGGAGTTATTGCAAAACTCATTTTTCATGTCAACCTGCTTTCCTGACACACTGCGTAATACCATCAGGCTACGACATGCATGTGAACCAATTGTGAGATACAGCTCTCCGGCCCATCACAATGTGTCCACCATGTGACAGAACACTGCACCATACCTTCCCAGGCTCTGAGCAGTGATGTGTTCCACCAATCCTTGTGCTGCCCAGCCAGCTCCAAGAGCTAATCTCTGAACCTGAGTTGCCGGCACGGAAACATAGCATGCTACTCTCTGGCCCAACAGCTGTCCCTGCACACAACATTTCTCAATAACTTTTAGGTGATTCTATCAACCAATGACAATATGTAATCAATAACCCTGGCAAAAATGCATACAGTGCAATTATTTAACAGGTCTATTCTTTCAACAGGTCTACACATTATTATATTTCACTTTTCTGGGCATAATTACTTTAATTTTCTTAAATATTTAGACAGTTAAATTCATTTTACCAGTTATTCATTTCAGATAGCATCTCTATACCTTAAAAGGCACAAATAGGTTTGTACAGAGTGAGGTATGGACTTAACAGATCTGTGCTATTGACAAGGTTTTGTTTAGTTGGCCCTAGTGCAACAATGTAAGACTGAAAATTGTATTAGGCTGTAGGTGCAGGTTGAGCAAATATCACCATGCATGATGTGCTGTGCCACCGTCTCTGGCAGTGGAGCTGTGGTAGATAAGTGACTGTTCATTTCTGTTGCAGAATGCAGCCATTTCATTAGCTAATGTATGATGTTATAGCAATGATAACATCACATTCTGAACATATAGGGGGTTTGGATATAAAAAAGAGGAAGGGAACCAGATTCTATGTATAAACAGAAATATTAATAAAAAATCACCAAGAAGAGTGAATTCTGCGGCACCGCAGAAGTTCTGTGGTAGATTGCAAGTTCTGCGCAAAATTCTGCGGCCGCAGAATTCTAGGGGCCTTGGCTATAGATCACCACCTGTTTTGCTGAGGAGTTACAAGGATATGTTATAGGACCGAGTATTGCTAATCTTCCAAATCCAAGATGTGGTATTGTCAAGTATCCCTCATCCACCCCTTCCTACTCATTTGAAAGGAAGAAGAACAATTAGCATCATAAAGATTTTATAAGTAGACTGTTACCATTTAAAATGGCAGTAGACTTAGTAACTTCTGTTAGAGGCAAATATTAATAGCCAGTAGTGCCCTGAATTCTTTCCGTGCCATGCGCGGCTCTAGTTCAGGGACCTTTGGGGTTCTGCCCCAGACTATGTCAGAAATAAAATAGGCCTAGTCGGCCCATCTGGCGCAACCCTAAAATTTATTGTTAACCAGGAGCCACCTCTGCAGAGTCCCAACCAAGCTGTGCATGCTAAAGGAGAAAAAAGTAAAGAGAAAGGAGACATGGACACTTATCTATGCCAGATCCGGTTGATCCACTGCCTGGAGTAATTCAGCATCTGAGGGCTCTTGCTGTGTTCATTCATCTGCAGTATTCTCTGTTGTCTTGGCTGTGTGGGGCAAAGTCCAGCAGGCTGGAGAGGAGGCTATGCATGGAGATATTAATGTGTTCAATTCCTGGGTACAGACCTCAGTCCTGGTGACCTTCTGCACCATCTCCTCCTCTGGATAGTCGGGAAAGGCAGCAGAGTTGATAACATTTATGGGCGTTAGCAGGGCAAAATGGTTCGGTGTGGAAAACTGAGTGACAATATCATCAGAAAGCACTGGTGATATCGGGGATGGATCTCCGGTCCTGTCTTGAGGGTAGTCCTGCTTCAGATGTCTCCCATATTGTTGCTGCTTGCATGATCTCGCAGGGAGGGCAGACCGTCTACCTTGAAATTGGAAGCTGGTTGGTCTGGGTTCCATGATGAAGGTAGCAGTGTCGATAGGAGCAGATTTGCTATTTGAATTCTGTGTTGTCACTGCTTGTTGACTGCCCTGCAAGGCCGGTCTGTGTTGCAGTGGTCCGTTGGCATTTAGGTACTGCATGAGAATATCAGGTATGGAAAAGGACATATAGGTACCGTTAACTTCCAGACGCATAGTTGCTGGGTACCTGAGAGAAAATGTTATGCCGAGAGAGTGCATCATTTTGCAAGCTTCTGTGTACTGCTTCTGCCTGGCAGCTAGCTCACGGGAGTAGTCCTGGAAGATTAGAATACTATGGCCTCGCCAGGAAAGAGCTCCTAGTTCTCAAGTTCTTACAGAGATCCACTCTTTATCTACAAAATTCAGTATGTGAGTCATAATGGGTCTGGGCCTTTCCCCGGGTTTTGGCATGGAACTCAATAATTCAATGACTTGCCTTTAAGGTTATAACATGTGATTGAGCTGATAACTATTATCTGTAATATCTGTTCATTTTGTTTATTAAAAAACTAATAAAAATTTTAAAAAGTAAATAGTCTGATAGATATGTGCTCTTAAACCCAATCCCTGACATTGTCAGTCTGATCCTTTGCCTTAGGCAATGCAAACATATTGGTATAAGATTTAGGGCTTTGGGGGCTGAGCACTACCTCAGCCACCCAGAGAATTACAATGGGGAGGGGGCTAGCACATGTTCAGCCAGTTTTATAGGGAATGCTAATTTGTAAATGAATTAAAGATATAACCATGCACTCATCTGAATATATTTAACTATTTGCCATGCGAGTACAACTGCGTTAAGGCTTATATTGCCCATGCATAACTTAGTTTTGTCTGTATACTGCGCTTGATTATTGTCATTATATAATGTTTCCCTTGTATGTTTTGTTTTCCCTTTCCCCGGGTCGCACCTGGAAACAAGCCTTGACTCAGCGTACCTTTCCAGGTTACGTTATTTTAAATAAATAACTAATGTGAGTTCAACAAGTGCTTGTATGAGACATCTATGTCTCTCAGGGATGTTTGGGTGCATACTGATGCTATGTACAGTATCTGATTAGAATTGCTGTCGTGATGTGCTGATGTCAAGTGATGTGAAGCTGTGTTTGTTCTTTTTATTGACCTTCAGCCATTCACATTCTTACAAAATCCCATCCTGCCCTGCTTTTCTTACATGTGCTTTTGCCTAATGACAAAGTACAAATGATGTCATCTTACATGCAATAGTTCTTATCCTCATTGGTCCAATGCACTGTCAATCTCTGTTATGTACAGCTGCCATTATGTAAAGCTATGAGTAGTACTTCATTTTTAAATTGGTGTGTGTGTGTGTGTGTGTGTGTGTGTGTGTGTGTGTAAGAAGGAAATTATAAAAGCAGAGAACATTTAAAGGGACACTGTTAACCCTTTTACATCATAGTATTTCTAGTTGATACTCCACATTTTATGATTGATTACATTGTCTAACATTCAGTGATGTTGCAGGTTGTTTTATTTGCATCCTTTCCTAGCAGAACTGAAGTGCATGCTAATGGTGTATTTATACCCAGCCTTGATTTGTTTCAAATCCTTGATCAGCTTTTCTTGCATAGTTTCTGAACATTAAAACACCCCTAAACAGTGCAGCCTCTCACGATGCAATTGTGTCGCCTCCTTCAGCTGCATCATGAGTGGCTAGATTGTATCAGGAGTGTTCCCAAGTCCAGGAAGGATTCAGTGGGAGTTGATCAAGGAATGTAAACACACATGTTTTTGTGTAGTAACAGCAGTATGGTGGGCAGTCTGTTTTTTACTTTTTCCAAGAGAAAAGGAATCAGAATTAAAGTGCCAGTTACATCAGCAGTCTCTACAAAATGACACCAATCATAAAACGTGTTTCTTAAACTAGGGAAATTTGAGGCCTGAGGGGGTTGACAGTGTCCCTTTAATTCATTTTTTCATTTATTTTTCATTTTTAGGGAATTTTGTTTATAGGACACAGCTGTCAATTTTTAATGATAGAAACTGTGGTGGCCATGTTTGTAATGGTAGTCACGGGGCTGGATTTTCAGCCATTCAGGGACTAAGTCAAACTCCACAGCAACTTGCTGCATGACAAAATCTCCACAACTGCGGAGATTCCTATTTTCAGCCTGTACTCTGCATGGGTGGCTGGCACAACTGCGGGAGATGTCACGCCAGGTTCCAACAGGTGCAACTTTTTAGCACAGCTGGGCCAAAAAACATCTGCAAGCAACCGTAAATCAGGAACACTGTCATAAACTGGCTCCCTCTTTGAGAATTCAGTGCATGCGAGGAAAAACTGTGGCTCCACAAGTGAAGCCCCACTTGCAGCAGGTTTTCCCCACACTTGTGCTGATTTCTGGAATTTTGGAAATCTAGCCCAGGATTTTTTTTTTACAAAAAGCATGATACGTTAATGTGTTGTCTCCTCATTGCTAGCACTTTTTATGTTTGCTGTGCCTGCATGCACAGTGAATACGTTGTGGATTTTGAGAGATGTGATACAGTCAGTCTAATGCAGAGCGGTCTGCAAGGTGCTTGTCAGTGTCACACCAAGCATCTGCCAGTCTGATCATGACATGGTTCTGGCTTTCTGGGTAGAAACTTTGAGTAGTTCAGAGGAAAAAGCAGGCCCAATTATAAGGCAGCTCTTTCCTTTGATCTACGTAACACCACCCAGCGAGCTCAGATGATCTCTCATGATCAGACTCCGAAAAACCATCCCTTGTAATTTTTGTCTGCTTGTTTTTGAATTACATCATGTAAAAGACAAAGCTGTCCATCAATGTCTGTTGCTGCCACCACCGTAACTGTTCCCCCATCCATGAAAACTAATGCATGTTAATATTCCGGCATGGGGATGCCCAGTCTCCTGTGCTGGTTGCTAACTCCCACCCTGCCCATTTTGATTCTGCAACAGTGGGAAGCCCACTCCTTGTGCCACCAAACTTAACACCGATCTGGGGGTGCACAATCCCCAGTGTTTCCACCTGAAATAAAGAAAACCATCCCTCATAGTTTTTTTTAAATGTACCCTGTAAAAAATAAAAGCGTCCATCAATGTCTGTTGCTGTCACCGCCATTTCGGTCCCCCCACCTGACCCTCCCACTCAGCACCCACCACTCCACACCCCCAAGCCCTTACTTACCTACTGTCCCCCACCCGACCCTCCACACAACACCCACCACCCCACCTCACCCCGAAGCCCAACCCATGCATGTTAATATTCCAGCATGGGGGAGCCCAATACTCCATGCCGGCTGCTACCCCCACATTGCCCATTTTGCTTCTGCAACACTGGGAAGCCCATTCCTGGTGCTGCCAAACATAACACCGACACTGGGGGTGCCCAATCCCCAGTGTTGCCACCTGAAATAAAGAAAACCATCTCTCATAGTTTCTTTTTACTTACACCCTATAAAGAAGAAAACTGTCCATTGATGTCTGTTGCTGCCACTGCCATTATTGTCCCCCCACCTGACCCTGCAACTCAGCTCCCACCACTCCACTCCCCCACAAGCGCTTATTTACTGAATGGGGGTCCAACACCATAATCCTGTCTGGACTACAGACACAACTTCACTCTTCAGTGCCGGACAGCAAACTGAGGAAATCAGGTATGTGGTTCGGTGTATTTCAATAAGTTTTAAACTTGTCATCATAACTTGCTCATTTTGAAATATTTTTGCCCCAGATTTTCAAAATGCCTTTTTTGGTACCCCATCTCATGAACAATGGCAGTGAAATTAGAAAAATCTATCCCTTAAGGGGATGTCATGATTGCTGTGCAAAATCAGCTTTTGGGCAGGAATTGAACATTTTCTCCACCCTTGTTCATTAGGTGGGGTCATAAGAAGGCAATGTTGAAAACTTGGAGTAAAAATATTAAAAAGCAACAAATTTATGAGCCTGCATTGAAATTTATGAACATAGACTCATAACTTTGGTAATTTTCAATATTCTGACCCCAAATTTTCAACATAGCAATTTCTTCACAGCACCGCATTAATCTGATAGATGTAATTTTTCAAATCCTGACAAAATGTGTTTTTGCACTTGTGGAAAAAATTACCTTTTGAACAGGAATTGAACATTTTCTCCACCCTTGTGCATGAGGTAACATAGAAACATAGAAACTGACGGCAGATAAAGACCATTTGGCCCATCCAGTCTGCCCATTTACCCTACCTGTCAAATGTGCCTGCCGACTCTACTTAGTCACTGGTCTTAGCTAATCATTTCCATCTCTATGATTCCCTTGTGCCTATCCCAATGCCCATTTGAAGCTGTTCACTGTACTCATAAGAAGGCTATGTGTGGGGTCATAAGAAAGCTATGTTGAAAATGTAGGGTACAAATAAGAGAAAATAACAATGTTCTGAGTCTACACTGCAATTTTTCAATGCATGCGCGTGACTGTGGTTATTTTCAATATTTTGAACCCAACTTTTCAAGATAGCAATTTTTTCACACCACCTTATGAAAGTGACCGCTGTCATTTCTCAAATCCTACCCAAAATATGTTTTAACACTTGTAGCACAAAATAATATTTCAGTCATTGTTTTATAAATGACACCTGCCATGCTCAGGAGTGGTCATAAAAAAATATTTTGAAAATTTGGAGTAAAAATGAGAAAAACCAACTAAGTTATGAGAAAACGAATCGTTCCAACATTTACTCATAACTTTATTTTTGCAGGTTTTGGCCCCTAGTGTTCAACATATCCCTTGTGTTACCCCACCTCCTGAACATGGCAGGTGTCATTTTTCAAATCCTCCCCAAATCTTGTTTTCACAGTTGCACAGCAAAATCACCTTTCGGATGTGATTTTACTCCACCTGTGTTGATTATAATGTCAGGTCATAAAAAGACTGTTGAACATTTGGGGTCAAAATGTGTGAGCCTACTTAAAAGGAAATATTGCCTCTCATCTGCCTTGTCCTGGGTAAATACAATCTAACAACATGTAAAAGCAGGACACCCACTGAAAATGAGATATTGCATCTCATATGCTCTATCCTGGGTAAGTATATAGTATAAATGTGTACAAGCAAGAGTTGGTACAACAGCAGTACCAGCGGCAAACATTTGGCATCGACAAATGCTTGGTTTAACCTGTGTTATTGGTCACACAGTTCATGGCTGCTGACCAATCAGGATGCAGTGATTTCCCTACCCATTTTATGAAAGTTGTTTAGAGTCATGTAAATTACTTGATTTGTGTGCAGTTGTTGATCATTTTTTGCTGTTTATTGTTTTATTGTTAACCTATTACCTTTATTGTACCTGATTTTCTTTTGCTAACAACAATTATTTGTGGATCGGCACAAACTGTTGTCAGGGACATTATTTTATAACCGATACATGGAGAACGCAGTCCTGATGACCACTCAGTGGTTTAAGTCAGTCAAAATGCTTATTTCAGACACAGCCGCACATGGGTACGGGGTGTTCTGTGACAAAAGTACACACTGATAAGGACAAGTCCTGGCACTCACCGTGCACTCTCAATAAAGACCCGGGACAGGGTATAGTAGAAAAAATTCACGGCCTTTACTTAATAGCAGCAAAGTATAAGGACAATCAGGACACAGCAAAAAACTTCTCAGGTTTCACCCAACCATGGACTTTCTCAAAGATAATGTCCCCTGGTGTGGACACTCTTAAATAGCAGGTAAAGTGACTTACAAGTGGTCATATGTTACACTTTTAAAGTGCAAGTGCATATTCCTTTACCGTTAACAAAGTGCACAACTTAGAATATGAATAAATATTGCTAAAACCATCACCAAAGCACATTAAAAACACAAATTCCTCATAGTAACAGCATTGTTTAAACATTTCATTGCAGATATTGTACCTCCAACAATAACTTGTGCATTTTATTAAACTAGCTTTTATGTATTTCATTTCAGAACTTGCACCTCTTTGAATGGATTAAGTTACTTTGTAAAAACATTCGTTTCACAAATGTCTATACTTAGTCTAGCTGTTATGATATACTAATACGAGGAAAATTGAAGAGCCTGAATTATATACAAAGCACATGTTAGTGCTACATAATGCACTCATGTGGCCTTTCCCCATGTAGGTCCCTAATGTAAGTTCTCCCTTCTGTTGAGCAAACCATCTCTATCACCTACCCTTGGTCCTAGTACCACATTTTCAATCCCCACAAACTTTAAAATGTGTTCCTTTTTGTTTTCTGCTGCATGCATATGCACTGCCCACACATATTCCATATTCTATTTATGAGTATCCACACCAGGAGGCATTATCTTTGAGAAAGTCCATGGTTGGGTGAAATGTGAGAAGTTTTTTGCTGTGTCCTGATTGTCCCTGCACTTTGCTGCTGTTAAGTAAAGACCGTGAATTTTTTCTACTATACCCTGTCTTGGGTCTTTATTGAGAGTGTACGGTGAGTGCTGTGACTTGTCATTATCAATCAAAATGCTGCTTGTATGTTTAGTTTTTCATGTTGGCACCATTGAATGATTTGACATTTTTGTGTCTTTTTTTTTCTTTTGAGTGTTTACAGCCTTAAGTATATATGTTTACCTTTTTCACTAAGTTGGCAAATTAAAGTCTGTTTTGACTCCTGAAGTGAGAAACACCAGAACAAAAAAGTGACCCAGTGTCCAGTGTTTGACCCTGCAAAGTGGCATGGATGCACAGATGGAAATCTCATTGTGCTCTGATTGGGGTAGTATCAGGGCCAGCAGGGCAGATCCTATGAGGCTTGCCTTAGGGCACTGAACATGTACTTAGTTGAGGCTGTGTGAGAGAGAGTTAATATGATACAGACCTTCAAGTTCTTGAAAGGAATGAACAAGGTGAATTGCAAGAAACTATTCAACAAGAGTAGCCAATCTAGTGGTTGGACTTTGGTGGGTGCCAGGAGGGTGAGAGAGGTGGGAAACATACACACTCCTCAGTCTATATCACTGCACAATTCCTTTGCCATAGTGGTGGGACAGGGCAGCAGGGAGGAGGCACCCATAGCAGTGGGAAGGGAGGAAGTAGGGCTCCTCAGAAAGGGTGGCTCCAAGGAGGGAGGAAGAGCCCCCAACAAGAGGAGGAACAGCTGATGATGGAGGACTCTATTGTTGGGGGGAAAGACCTGGAACCAAGGGGAGAAAGGGGGAGGGAGAGGGAGGTGAAGTGCCTGAGAGGTGCTTTGGCTTGGAAGGAAGGAGACTGGATCCAGAGGATCGCTAAGGCAGTAGGAGATGAGATGGAACTAGATGTCATTGTCCACCTGGGGACAAATAGTCTGGCAAGGGATGGGATAGGGATAATACAGGGAAGTTTCAGGGAGCTGGGGAGGGGCCTCAAGTAGGTGGCATGTATTGTTACTTTTGCTGAGGTGTTACCTACATCTCAGGAGAGGATAGGACACTCTGCTCCACAACTTTAGGCTACACTGGGGGACTGGACAACAACCTTGGAAGATATGGGCCTCTATGGGAGAGACAGCCTGCATCTTTCTAAGAGGGGGACCACAGTCCTTAGTGGGAGGTTTAAATGCTACTTTGATGAGCACTTAAACTAGCCTGGGGGAGGCTTTAAAACCAAGGGAGGCAACAGTTGCTCCCCCAGATGATGAAGCAATAGGGAGGGAGAGCCCAGGGGGAGTAAGCTCCCCAGGGCGGGTGCACAAGAAGACGGGTGGAAACAAGGCAGAGGACAAGGGGAGTATAAATCAGAAAAGTGAGAAGAAAGGCATAAAGGAGACAGGTAACAGAAAAGATAACAAGGGAAATAGGGGTCAGGGGTGCTTCAGGGAAGCGCACAGGCAGAAGAGGGGGAGCAGGGAAACAGGCAGAAAGGGAGTAAGGAATGCAGAGAATGTGCGCCAATGCAAGGAGTCTGAGACATAAAATTCTGGACCTGGAAGCCATCATGGTAAAGGCTAACCTGGATTTGATGACCATAATGGAGTCATGGTGTACTGCCAGCCACGAATGGGACATGGCCATACCGGGCTACTCTCTATTAAGAAGAGACAGGGAAAGGAGGTGCTAACTGCCCTCTGATGGCCTTATCCAGTGACTCACTGGGAAAAGAAATTGTTCCAGAGGACTGGAGGAGAGCAGACATAGTCCCACTCCATAAGCACAGCAGCAGGGAGGAGGCTAGTAACTATTGCCCAGTCAGTCTCACATCAATGGTAGGGAAATTAATGGAATCCCTGTTAAGGGAAAGGTTAGTAGAGCTGAGAGTTTCTTGAATTTAATGGGCTACAAGATCAAAGGCAGCATGGATTCACAGGGAGAAGACCATGCCAAATGTGGGTGACCAGGGAAAGAGATAAGGGGAGGGAAGTGGATGTGGCCTATATGGGCGTTAGCAAAGACTGCAACGCTGTGCCACTCTGGGAACTGATCAAGAAATTGAGCAGCCTAGGGGTGGGATTCAAAGTAGTGAACTGGGTAAAGAGCTGGTTAATAGATAGGTGAAAGAGGGTGTTGGTTAATGGCATTCACTCTTAAGGGAAGAGTAACCAGTGGGGTGCCTCAGTACTCAGTACTGGGAACAGTCCTCTTCAGTGTCATCATAAATGACTTTGCAGAAGAACTGGAAGGGAAGGTATGCTTTTTTGCAGATGATACCAAAATCTTTACTAGGGTGGACACTCAGAAGGGGGTGGACAGAATGCATAAGGACATTTGGAAATTCAAGGAGTGGTCAAGAGCAAGGTAGCTGGGGTTCAGTATGAAAAAGTGTCAAATCATGCACCAGGGCCATAGAAACCAAGGAGCTAGTACTGGAGGGGGGAGGTGCTGACAGTCATTAAACAAGAAAGGGACCTTGAGGTTATCATATCTGATAATCTTAAAGTGGCAGGGCAGTGTGACAAACCAGTGGTTAGGGCCAGTGGGATGCTGGGATGTATAGGGAGATGTATCTCCAGCAGGAGGAGGGACAAGGTACTGCCACGGTTTTGCTCATTTGTGATACCTCACCTGGAGTATTGTGTCCCGTTCTAGAGGCTGCACCTCAGAATGGACATAGGGTGGAGGTAGTCCAGAGAAGGGCAATTAAAAAATTGCAAGGGTTGTATCAAAAGCTCTATGAGGACAGACCGAGTGATCTGAACATGTACACAATGCAAGAGAGTAGTGCGAGACAGGACATGATAGAGACCTACAGGTACTCAGATGGGTAAACAGGATGCAGTTGAGGAGACTGTTTCAAATGAGAAATAGCACCGGGACTGGAGGGCATGCAATAAAGCTGGGGGATGAAAGGAAAGGAAAGGCGAAATTGTTTAACCAGGAAAGGTACATTAAACCAATGCTTGTTTCCAGGTGTGACCTAGGAGCACAAGAAAGTTAAGTAACTTGCTCAGGATCACACAGTATGCAAGTGAGGGGGGGATGGGACCCTGAGCAAGTCATTTAACTTCCTTGTGCTTCCAGGTCACACCTGGAGTCAAGCTCCAGATTCCCTTCCCTTCCCTCCCTTCCCAGCTTTATTCCATGCCCTCTGGTCCTGGTGCTCTTTCTTATTTGGAAGAACTCCCCAACTGCATCCTGTTCTCCCATCTGAGGTACCAGAGAATGATGTAAGGAAGTATTACTTCACTGAAAGAGTGGTGGATGCCTGGAACAGACTGCCAATGGAAGTAGTGGAGGCAAAAACAGTAGAGGGCTTCAAGCATGCATGCAATAGACATAGGGGAATGTTAGTAAATAGGCAGGGAGGAGGGAGAGTTTCTGGAGACCAGTAAGAGTCTGTGGAGACAGACTAGGCAGGGACCATCTGAGCAGACTGGGTGGGGCAAGTGGTCCTTTTCTGCCAGCAGATTTGATGTTTCTATTTCTAACAAACAAATACAGCAAAAACTATCCCATTCCCTATATCCCACCAGTTACTGTATCTCCCCCTACAGTACAAAAGCACGGTACTTTTTTTATTTTCATCCTACGAACTCTTTCCTATGATTTTGTGATCATGATATTGACCTCGCTAAAATACAACAGCAAACATTACTGGCACTGACCAGTGCTTTTCCTTGATGACATCATTACAATCTGTAATAAGCATGATCTACTCAGGATATTTTACATATAGACCACCAAGAATGCACACCAGGAAACAGATGCACTGGGTTCTTAGTCTTACCTCTTGCCTGCTGAGTATGTGGCACTGCGTGCCTCTCATAGATGCTTACCATTCACTTGGTGAGTGACTGAATGTGCCTTAACCAAACTTTCCCAATCTGTTTATTACTGTATATAATCATTTTGTTGTTGTTGTTGTGTTTTGGGTCTTTTTACTTTCTCAGTCTTTATTCTATCAATTCTGCCCTTCTACAGTTCTCTTTGTATGTTTGACTGCAAGGTACCAAATGGATGATCTATCCCTTTACCTAATATGTCTGTGACAGACTGATCCCACCTACAAAGTCTTAACATTGCTCATCTACTGAGTGATTTGCTTGCAGTAGCATGCAACAGACTTGGCGTAAATCTGAAAGGGAGAGATTGTTACTTTTTTGGGAATGGCTGCAAGTCAGCTGTGATTCATGAATAACAAATACTTGGAGAGATTTTACCCAGGTGAGATGGATTGCCTGGGGGGGGGGGGCACCATGTGCATTGTCCTCTGTGGGGCAAGCCACCTTGACATAGCACAGAGGCAAACCAATCCACAAGATTGTTGCTATGAGCCAGCTATTTTCTGCCTGTTTTGGTCTGCTGTGTATTTACTAACCTATTTCTGGTTCCTTGCTACATACAGTACAAAGAAACTATTATCTGCTAATCTCAGTGGAACCTTTTGAACAGTTCTTTTTCTGGAATTCAGCCCGGAACAAATTCTGAAAAACTGGCACAAATTCTCTCTCTATAGATACTTAAAGAGCGTGCTGACATGACTTGGGCAGGCAAGTACCACCACCACCATGCTGCCTTTCACAGGGTGTATTTATTCACAGTGGGATTTATGGAGAAGCCCAAGAATATTCATGGGCAGCTAGCAGGCAGTTTGGGAGGCCTTGAGATGAGGACTTAGTTAATTACAGGACCTGAAGAGTCACACTCCTCCTGTGGAGAAAGCCTAGTCTGCCCAAGGTTTGTGGCACTCTACTCTGAACTGGCTGCAGCATGGCCCATAAATACAGCAACTGCAAAGCAGGTTAGAGTGAGGGTAGGGAAGATCCTCTGCTGCTCTTCTTCCTCAGTATCCCCCAAAGGTTCACAACAGGGGATGGAAGGTGGTGGTGGGCAAGGAATGAGGTAGGAAGGTCGTTGCTTCAGGAGTGGAGGGCTACTGGTTCTCCCCTTGAGGAATATAGTGAATAATTCTTCCCCGATCAAGGGACAACACCCTTTTGCCCTCAGCTGCACCTAAGCCTGCTGTGGGGGGAAGGTACAGTTAGACAGTGACAGCTGCAAAGAGATTGCTCTTAGTAGGTGACTATATTGTTACGGGTACCAAGACAATGGTCTGTAACTCAAATCAAGTGAGGAGGGGGGTGACTGAGCTGTCTCCGAGGGCTGACAACAGATCCCTGCTCAAGTACTCACTAGGATAGATAGGTTGCTTCAGGAAGTGGGGGAGGCCTGATGTTATTGCCCATGTTGGGACAATCAGGCAGATAAATTACTAGGGGCAGTTAATGATAGTTTCAGGGCACTAGAAGTCACTCTCAAGGGATTGGCTGTTACTGTGATCTTCTCAGACATTCTTACAGTGCACAGGAGGGGAGGCAAGGAAGCTTAAACAATTTTCATCAACTGGTTGAAAGGGTGGAGTGCTGCCAGCCCAATGGAGCAGCGGTAGCACTACAGCTTGTGGCACCCACAACCCCAGTTTGGGAACAAGATTGAGTCATCAGAGGATTAGCTGGGTGGAGAAAAAGGACTGAGTATCCAAGGGACTGCTCTACTCCCCCAGGGAGGGAGTGGGGCAGTGTTCTGAGCTGAATGCCCCCTAGCAGAGGCTGGGGGGCAAATGCATTGAATAGTGGAGGAGTGAAAGTCATCCACCGCACCTTCACAGGAATCTGCGGGGCACAGCCATTGGAGGCCACTCCTCCATGCCACAGGAGAAGGAGGGTGGGAACAAGTAATGGGACATAAAAACATCCTGGGTGGCAGGTTGATCACTAGCACTCACAAGCCTCATACCCAGTGACTCGGGCATGGCCACTGGATCCTTGAACCGGCAGGTCAAGCATGCTCACCACCGCCCCTCCACGGGAGGTAAGCTCCAGGAGCAAGGTCTGGTAAGTCCCAAGGGAAGTCAAGGTGATGGGGCTGGGGGGGTGATGTTATGGGGAGCCATGCTAGAAATCTGAAAAAGGACCAACTGAAAAAAAGAAAGGCTGGAGTGCAGAAGAAGGGGTGAATGTTACTAGGGAAGTACAATGAAGGAAAGTAATAATGGCTGCTAAAGGTTGCATATTACGATTGTGGACAGGAAAAAGTAACCTTCAATAAAAGAATGTGAATATGAAATATTAGAAGCCATTAGTATTGAAAGACTTTCTTATGGCATTAAAGGAAACATTGCTTGTTTTAATTAAGCAATAAGGCATGACAGAGGGTGTGTTATGGTGGGATAATGGCCCACCTTAGGGTGGGTTGAAGCATGAGGCATAGCCGAGGGCTTCCACCACCCAAGAAGGACTATTAACCCACCATAACACACCCCTTGAGTGCCTTATTGTGATTATGAAATGGCTCATTTTTAGTAAATGTTATGCATTTTTAAACATAATACTTTTAGCTGGGCCTTTGTGCTGGGATAATGGCCTAGCTGAAAGCAGCTCTCAGCCAATCAGAATTCAACATTCTTTCTACCCAT
Organism: Neoceratodus forsteri; assembly: GCA_016271365.2. NCBI lineage: Eukaryota > Metazoa > Chordata > Ceratodontiformes > Ceratodontidae > Neoceratodus > Neoceratodus forsteri. Next base: position 673,519,062 of record CM057452.1, read on the forward strand.
TTAATAATAAGAAACTACGCCCTTTGTACAATTTTCTGACCTCAAAATCTGAGAACAGTATTCTATAAGCAAACCATGAATTCTCAAATTAAATTCTAGTCATATATCTTTCCATTCTTCCCGACAACATCTAAAGAGAATAGTTTTGTACTAAACATATACAGCGTATAGTATCTCAGGTCCAAGTTTTTATTTTTTATATGCCTTCTTACTTTTATTTTTATTTCTTCTTTCTTCTTGATATTCTACATTAGTTCTGTCATTCCTTCTTTTTGAATGCCTTGTTAAAACATGGAGTTACATCTTTAGTAATTACACTTGTAAGTTGGATATGAGCTGATTTGTAATTATTGCTCTTGGAACTTCTTGAATACTGGATTGTTTGTTATTTACATGTATTTTGTCATGCTGTTTTTTATAATTTGAACAATGTTGTTTCATACAAGGTATGTGCATGGTACTTAACTCTAGTTTTAACTTGTACGCTATGACTTTGTCTTTTTTTTTATCATTTCAATAAACCTATATTAAAAAAAGGAAAGTACAAGAATGATGGCACTGGGTTTGAAAATAAAAAAATGGAAGAAAAGTGAGTATATCACAAATGTATTTAGTAGCAGAAGTGTGTCAATAATGGCCCAAGTGCTTCAGGTGTGGCATAACCCTTTGTCAGGGGGCAAGGATAGCATCTCATTCAGGTAGTGTATTTAAAAGGCAATCCTTAAAAAACATTACACAACTGTAACATAATATATAGCTGTTGGCATATCAGAGTGATGTTTCATTTAACCACGTGTGAGTTAGTAGAATACATACTGTAAACCCAATACAAAATAGAAATGTGAACACACAGAAAAATTATTTAAAACAGCTAGGGAATAAATAGATGTAGCAATTATACCTCCATATATGGCAATATATATATATATATATATATATATATATATATATATATATATATATATATAGCAACTATTATACCAATTATAAATAAATGTGCCTTATAGTGCAACATGCACTCCAGCAGTCAGGAAAATACGAACTCAAATTGAGAACATGGAGTACAGACAACAAAGAACTAACAGGGAAGAAGGGGGAGAGGACAGAGACAGAAAACGTTAGATAGGAAATAAACAGCAGGGTGAAAGAAAGTGGGGGTGTATAAAACCACTTTTATAAATCAACCGTAGCTTAACTGGGTCAAGGGGTGGTAAACAATTGTACTCCAGTTCAGTTCCTGGGTGACTAGGGTGCCTTTTTGTTGGGTAGAGGCCTATTTGAATCAGATGGATTTTATCCTACGGGGAGGGAACAAGGGCATTGGGCCAGTGGTTTTGGGATTTTATCTTGGAACAGTCTAGTAGGGGGAAGGCTAGGGGATAGGGTCATCCACAGGGTATGCCCAATTGAGGAAGACCTCCTAAGCACTCCTCCAACTAGAGGGGATAATCTGGGAACTAGACATAACATGGAGGGGATTCAGGGCAAGATCAATTACCTGAGGGAAAGGGAGAGGGAGAAACAAAGCAGATATGGAAGGTAGGCATAGAAGTACAGTATACTGAAAGGAGCAACTAAATTAGGTCTGACCAATAAGCAGGGGATAAGCAGTAGGCAGCGTACCTGAAAGCTAGTCAGTTTGAATGCCAGAAGCCATAGTAATAAAAAGAGTAAACCCCAGGCCATGGCAGCAGACAGTAGCCAAAACATAATGGTACTGACATAAACATAGGCATCACCCAACAATGACTGGTACTTTAGGGTCCCAGGCTACATATTATTCAGTAAGGACTGGGAACAGAGAAGAGGGTGCTGCATTGTATATTAGGGAAGGTATCAGAGTGATAGAAGACAAGGAGACAAAGTGGGTGCATGGAGGAATCACTATGGGTACAACTTACAGTGGTGGGGAAAGGAGTTATCCACATGCAAGTGATCTGCTACAGGCACCCTAGTATGTCAGAGGAGGTGGACAGAACACTAGCTGAGGAGATCAGAAAGGCAGTTGCAGGAGAAGAAGTCCTCCTGTTAAGGGACTTCAACAAACCAGATGCAAACTGGAGCATATCAGTAGCATGAAGCATCAGGAATCAAGTATTGGTGGACAACTTCTAGAACTACATCCTGACTCAACACATAGAGGAACAGACTAGGGACAGGACCAAATCTGACAAAGTTCTGACCAACCAAGGCAGCTTTGGGGTGTTAACAGTGGATTAGCTGCTTGGGTCTAGTGGCCACAACACAGTGTGGTTCGATATATCCCTGACAGGTCAAAGGCAGATGTCACAGACACTGGTCCTGGACTTCAGAAGTTTGGACTTAAGGAGGATGGAGGACCTAAGGGAGAGGAAGTGGGTTATCACACACTGGAAGAGGCAGCAAACAAGTTGGGCTATATCACGGAAAGGATTCTTGCCATATCAAAAGGTTGCCTCTGGCAAGTGGGTAAGGGGCAGAGGCATAGGAGGCCTATATGGTTTTTCAGGAAGGTTGGGGCAACAGTAAGAGCAAAGGTGGTGGCCTGCAAAGTCAATAAGGTCAATTAGACAGAGGCAAGCAAGGAGCTCTACCTCCTCAAAACAAAAGAAGCTATCAAGGCAGTGATAAAGTGTCAAGGCAGAGGTGGAGCTTAAGATTGCAGAAGGTATGACGGAAAATGACGTGTCATTCTTTAGGTCTGTCAAGAAAAGGAGAAAAAACAAGAAGCAAATAGAGGGGGTAAAACAGGTGAATTATGGGAGGAAGAGGATGGGCTGAAGGTTGATATTCCCATGAAATACTTCTGCTCAGTCTTCACAGTTGAAATTGGAGAGGCACTGCCAGAGTGCAGTATCCAGGTCGGGCAGGAAATAAATATGGCAATGGGTGGTATTACAAAGGAAATAGTGCTCAAAGGTCTGAAAGGGTTAACAGTAGGTAAATCCTCAAGTACAAATGGATGGTACCCATAGGTGCTCAGGGGGTTTAGGCAGACTCTGGAAGGCCCTTGGCAAACCTGTTCAACTGCACGATTGTGACTGGTGCAGTCCTCAGGGACTGGAGGTTAGCAGAACCCACCCACCCACACACACACAATTGCATGAGCAGTTAAGACCTGGGGAATAATACACCAGTTTGACAGATTTCCATTGTCAGGAAGCTCCTTGAAACTAAAATCAAGAAACAGCTAGTAGATTTCCTAGAGTCCCCAGACTTCAAGGCAGCAGGCAGTGTGGCTTTGTAATGGGGAGGTATTATCAGATGAACCTCATTGGTTTCTTCAGTGCTGTGTCACAGATGTTGTTCAAGGGCCAAGTACTGGATCCCCTGTACCTGGGCTTCAGCAAGGTGTTTAACCGTGTGCCTTACAAAAGGCTAGTAAAGAAACTGGTGGACTTAGGTGTTGGGGGGGAAAAGGGTACATACTTTGGGGTCAGGGGTAATGTATGGGGTGCTACAGGAGTTGGTCCTGCACTCAATACTTTTCAATGCTTTCATTTGTGACATCTGAAAAGGGAGCCAGAGCAAGATGTGTTAATTTGCAGATGACACAAAGATGTGTGTCAGGGTGGATAGCAAGGACAGTATAAGGGAATTGAAGACACCTGGAAAAATAAGAAAAATAGTCTAAGATCTGGCAATTGAAATTTAATTCCAAAAAATGCAAGCTTATGCACTTCAGGAGAAAGAATCTAAGGGCTGAATATTGGACAGAGGGCAGGTACATCATACCAAGAAAATTTTGCGGGGGGGGCCACATCTGAAAACTAATCTAGAGGAAACAATAAATTACACTTTTAAAGCCTTCTTCAGCTTTAAAAGGTACCGCTTGGATGGGAATTTGGGGGACATGTGCCCCTCCAGAGTCTTTTGGCATGATGGAGCTATGCCCCCCTGACAATGAGGCAGAGTGCCTCAAAGTGCTGGGGATCTGGCAGCTATCGCCCATTCATGGAATAGGAAATAAATAATCTGGCAGCACTTTTGGGTCTGTGTGTGCTTTTTATTTGTTTTCCTTGCTATGGGCATGATGGCCCTGGACAGGGGGAAGTATGTCTGAAGCGTACAACAGATGAGAAGGATCTAGGAGTTACAGTTAGTGACAGCCTAACCATCTCTGCCTAATGTGACAAGACATATGGGAAAACTAGCAGGATTCTGGGATGCATTTGTAGATCCTTCATAAGCAGACAAAAGAAAGTAATCATACACCTTATAGGTCCTTGGTGAGGCTACACCTGAAGCACTGCACACAATTCTGGAACCCTCACCTAAAAAAATTCAAGGACCTACTAGACGCAGTCTAAAGGAGAGCAGCAAAAGTGGTTCATGGCCAGAAGGAGAGGACTTATTGAAAAAAAAAAAAAAACGGGCTGACAACAGTAGGTACACATTGGAGGTTTGGAGGGAGAAGGGGACATATTTGTACTGTACATTATTATGAAATGGGTAGAAAGAATACTGGCTCCTGATTGGCCAAGAGGTTATCTCAGCTGGGCTGTTATCCCAGCTCAACAGCCCAGCTGAAAGTAGCTCAACAAATATATGTTTAAAAAATGCGTCCAACTTATTAAAAAGGACCCATTTCATAATCACAATAAGGTAGTCCAGGGAGTGCATTATGGTGGACTAACAGCCCTTCTTGGGTGGTGGAAGCACTCAGCTCTGCCTCATGCTTCAACCCACTCAAGGTGGGCCATTATCCCACCATAACACACCGCCTGTCATGCCTTATTGCTTAACCATACCTGAGGGCTAAATATTATTCCTTTCCCAGCTGCTGTCTATGGGCCCGCTTCACAAAACTCAGTGCAAGCTGCTCCAAAGGTGGCTTGCACCAATTGCTCATGCGTCATGGACCCTGTGCCAGATTCTTTAATGGGCAGGGTCCTGGTGGCAAAGTCCCATGGCTTGCAGCAACCCTAGCAGTGCGCCAAACAGAGGTCACACCTGGACAGGGTACTGCAAGCCTGTGGCAATGTGCATAAGCACACTCGTCCCCCCCATCCCCGATCCTTGCCATATAACATAATATATGCCCCTGTTCCATGGCAATCTAGTGCCCCCCTTCCTGAACCCTGACCCTTGAATAAAAAAAATATATTGACCCCTATTCCTTGGTAGTCTAGTGGCCCCCTTCCCGAACCTGGCCCCTATGAAATAAAAAAATATAGTGACCCCTATTCCCTGGTAGTCTAGTGGCCCCCTTCCCTGAACCCTGATCCTTATGCAATAATACAGTATATCATCCCCGTTACCCTGGTAGTCTAGTGGGATCCCCACCCAGTAGTGCCCTACCCCCAAGGAAGCCATACTGGTGAAGCGCAGGGGTTTGTAGTGGCTGGCGCATTGGACTGGGGTAGGTCTTGTAATTTATTATGTGATAGAAAGTACTTTGAATGGTTCTTGTAACAAGAATTTGACAAGCAAGTGTATACAGAGCACTTTTTTGCAAATGTTTGATTGGAAAATAAATATTTTTGTATTTTTGCATATTTGAAGTGCCTTGGTGCATTTTTTCTATCAATGAGCTGTCAGCCATTGAGTGTGTACTATGTACAGTATGCACTCATTCAGAGCTCAGTTGGCGGCTGGCCGCGGTGGTGAGAAGTGGGCTGTGCCAGTCACTGGCCCCTTTACGGGTTGGGGGCATGGGGTGGTAGGGCACTTATGGGTGGGGGGGTCTACTAGAATACCAGAGTAAAGGGGACGATATGTTGTATTATTGCATAAGGATCAGGGTTTCAGGGAGGTGGCTACTAGACTACCATGGAAAAGGTCACAGTAATTGTTTTATTTCATTAGGATCGGGTTGAGGGAGGGGCCACTAGACTACCGGGGAGTGGCTGCTAGCTATGTAATGATGGGGGCATTGGGAGGAGACTGTGGCATATTGCTGCTACCTGGGTAACTCCCCTGGCGGTGAAATTCTAAGTACTCTTACATCAGCCAGTGCTGATCTAAGGGTACTTGGAAATGTCACCACTGGGGGAGCTTTGTGAAACATGATCCAGGGGTAGTAACAGCCTACGTCTGCCACAAGCCCCTGGTGCCATGCCGCAGCACAAGTGTATGGTGCAAGGGCAGCACTAGGACAATTAGGTGCAGGCTGCATACGGTCAATGCAGCCTTCATTTGTGACTTGCTCCTGGGGCATTGTTTGGTGCAAGGGGCACTTTGTGCCACTCTATTGGACTCAAGCCCCTTGCGCTGCCCCTGGGAGCTTTGTGAATTGGGCCCTGACAGTTCTGCCCTCTGCACTCTTAACACTACATCGTGGGTCTTTCTAAGCAAAAATGAAGCCATACGCACCGTACTATAAACATATGTAAATGCCTCATGAACCATGAGTGCTACATGCAAAGTATGAGTGGCAAAGTTGTTCAGCACAAAATTGTCTTTCTAACAGTGGTATGCAATGAATTCTAAGCAATTTGATTTTTTTATACTAGCCGAAATACTCCAAACACTGAAAGAGAGGGGGAACCAGTAACATATCTACACCAAATGATGTATCCATACATGATAAGCAGGTAGTAAAAATTCTGTACTAAGAGCAAGCTTTCTAATACAAAACATGTATTTTTATCATTTTCATTCAAGGTACTTCTGCGAGCCTTGATAGACAAAAGTGAGCCATACACACCATACCATAAACAAGTGTGAATACCTCATGAACTGTAACTGCCACAAAGTATGGATGGCAACGTTGTTCAGCAAAACATTACCTTTCTAATGGTGGTATGCAATCAAGTCTAAGCAAGTTTTTTATACTAGCCTAAATACCCCCAAAACTATTTTTTTAGATAAAAAAAGCAATATAAACCCTTTTTTTGTGGAAAACATGTAACCTATCAACACCAAATTATGTATCTGTACATGATAAGCAGGTAGTGAAGTACCCCTAGAAATACTTAAGCCCAGAGTTGATTGACTGGCTAAATATATACATCCAAACTGGAGATGTCCACAGACATCTCCTGGAAGGACTGTGAGTGATTTGCTGCCATCTGCAGATGTCTACCGGGGAGAAGAGCGATGTTTTCTGCTGCCGACAGTCATCTACTGGTGGGAAGGAGACATACAGGATGGACAACCAGCAACTGTCTAAGGTTAACAAGGGATCTATTATAAGGAGCTACCACTATAAGCTGGAGGAGGGTGGATTCAGAAGGGATGTTATATCATGATGTTTTACTGAAAGGGGGTATAAAAAGTGGCACCATCTGCCTGAGGGTCTGGTGAATGTTAAGACAGTTGCAAGTTTCAAAAGTTTCAAGTGAGAGTGAGATAGAGACACAGGATTCATGACGATGATGGTGGTGGGGGTTAGGGGTTAACTGGGGCGAGGTCCAGGCGGAACTGAGAGATGATCTATCTGCTTAAGGCCTGGCCAGTTCTAGACTGTCAAGGGTCTGCGTAGGAGCTAGGCAAACTGCATGAACTAGGTATCTTTCTGTGTCTTTGAACATCTATGTTTCTATGTCTCTGTAACTAAACCATGTAAAACTGTTCTCACAGTATTTAAGAAGGTTCAGCCTTTTTATGTTTCACAACACTGCACACTCTGCAGTCTCAAGCTGTATCTCCGCCTGCAAAACAGCAATCTGATATGCTACTGCTATTGTAGGCCAAATGTGTTGGGCCATGTACAGTAACTTTATTACAGTAAACTTTGGAGGTCAATTTCATTTTTGAGGGGTGTTATTTAAACATGTGCCTACCCCCAAAAATCAAAGCTGATCTCATAAGTTTAGTACAGTTAATATATATAGTCCCCTCCCTCCCCAGTTCTGGTATATCATCCATATAAAATGGACAGAAGAAATCCTGGAAGTTGTTTAGCTGAAACAGTCTTTGATCCGTGATGATATCTAAGCATATCATCACAGTTCATTACTGTTTACCAAAATCAGTCATTTCCTCACACTTAGGGAACATTTGATAATCTCAGTAGTATACTCCAGGGTGTGGTGTATCACAGGCTAGCTTCACTTTCTGGGTGCTTGAAGGCACTTAGCATTATCTTGTGCCTCATTCTGCACCATGGTGGTATGATGTTTCATTATAAACCACACACTGTCATGTAGTGTTGCTTAACTGAATGAAATGCAGCCTTGTTCTTCACTTAACATCTGCAGAATACAGTTCTGCAAGTGCAGCTACTGCTCAAGGCTCCAGAGACATGCAGAGCTGTGGAACATAAAAAGTTAAAATATTTTTATATGCAGTGAGAAAAAAAATGTAAGATGGCTTTCTTAGTCCCTGAGGCTGGCAGCATCCTGGTGTGACTTTCCTGCCCCAGGACATCAGCTGCTCTTTAAGCAAAAAACTCATGAAAGAAAAGCTAAAGCACAACATTTTAGTCCATTCTCTAGATGTTTTTGCCTACTTATCATCTCCCTCCAAAGAGCAAGACACATAAAGTCAATTTTCTTTTCTCCACTGCTGTATTTGATGGCCTCAGAAAAAATCAACCTTGGATTCCCCTAGTCACTTTAGTCATGTCCTAGTTCAATAATTACAGAAAAAGGTAATGTTCCAATCCCCTTTTTGCACTAGGGAAAGGACTAGTGCCCAGCAGAGGGACGGGGTGCCTTGGAAGGGAACAAGTCTTTTGAGCAATCGGTTTAAATGCTTCATTGGCAAGCTTTTAAACTAGTCAAAGTGGGAGGCACTGACAAGCAGCAGGAAAATCCCAGCCTCTCCCTACAAAACAGGGTACTAAATGAGAAAAAGACTGAGGTAGAACGGTCAGTGGGGGATGCTGCAACAGAAGGTAAAGCCATCAAAAAATGGAGAACAATGAGTACCAATGCCCGTAGTGTGGGTAACAAGCTTCCTGAATTAGTGGCCTTGATGGAGGAGGAACATCTGGATATCGTGGCAGTCACAGAAACATGGTACACACAAAACCATGACTGGGACGTAAACATACCAGGATACACTATCTACAGAAGGGACAGGGAGGGTAAAAGAGGAGGAGGAGTAGCTCTTTACATAAGGGAAGGAATAAAAGCAACAGAACAAAAGGGTAAACAGGGAGGAGAAGAAGCACTGTGGGTAAATTTGGAGACAGGCAATGGCACCACAATCCGCACAGGGGTTGTATACAGACCCCCTTCTCAGGGGGAGGAAATGGACAAGGATATGATAGAAAGTATACTTAGAATGGCAGAAAAAGGGGAGATATTGCTGATGGGTGATCTGAATATGCCAGATGTTAACTGGAGTGCAGTTGCAGCTGCCACTTCAAAGAGTGGAGTTATTCTAGATGCCCTACAGTGGGCATGCCTTAGACAACTAGTATTGGAGCCCACTCGAGAGAGAGCAATATTAGACTTGATTCTCTCAAATGGAGATGGAGAGAGGATCACAGATGTAGAAGTGGGTAGCCATCTGGGAACTAGTGACCATCGAACAGTATGGTTCACAATAAACACAGCAATAGAGTCAAGCCATACAAAGACAAAAGTGCTGGACTTTAGGAGGCTGACTTTGCCAAAATGGGTGAGTGCCTAAGGAATGCAGTAGCAAATGGGCAGGAAGGAGGGTGGAAGAACAATGGAATAATAAAACTGCCATCACAGAGGTAACGAGCCTTTGTGTGAAGCAAATAAACAAAACAAAACGATGTAAGAAACCACTATGGTTCTCAAAGGAAGTGGCAATGAAGGTTCAAGAGAAAAAGAAAGCATTCAGGAAGTACAAGGAATCGCAGAAGGAGCAGGACAGAGAACTGTATCAGTTAAAGCAAAAGGAGGCTGGGAAGGCAGTCAGAACAGCAAAGGCCCAAACCAAGGAAAAGATAGCCAACTCAGTTAAGAAGAGGGATAAAACCTTTTACAGGTACATCAGGGAGCGAAGGAAGACCAAGGGAGGGATAGTGAGGCTTAATAAAGGGGAGGAAGGGTGGGCCGAGGGAGACTGTGAAAAGGCAGAGATACTAAACAAATATTTTTGCTCAGTATTTACAAATGAAGAGGGGGAGGTACATAAAACAAACAGTAGAAACACTCTGGATACAGAAGTTGATACCAGCCCATTTACAGAAGAAAGGGTTCTGAAAGAGCTCTTAAAACTGAAAGGTGGACAAAGCAATGGGGCCTGATGGGATTCATCCCAGAATTCTAAAGAACTAAGGGTAGAACTAGTGACACCACTGACTACCCTTTTAACAAATCATGGGAGGATGGGTGGTACCGAGGACTGGAGGAGAGCAGATGTGATTCCCCTTCACAAAAGTGGGAGCAAGGCAGAAGCAGGAAACTACAGACCTGTTAGTTTAACCTCAGTGATAGGGAAATGATGGAATCACTTCTGAAGGAAAGAATTGTCGAGTATCTAGAGGCCAGAGGGCACAGGACCCTAGACAGCATGGATTCACAGCGGAAGGTCATGCCAGACGAATCTGATAGATTTCTTTGACTGGGTGACCAAAGTAGTAGATCAGGGAGGGGCTGTGGACATGGCCTACCTAAACTTTAGCAAGGCATTTGACACAGTCCCACACAAAGATTAATGTACAAGTTAGCCAGCCTAGGGTGGGTCCTAAGATGACAGCCTGGGTAAAGAATTGGCTGGAGAATAGGACACAGAGAGTAATAGTAAATGGAGTCCACTCAGAAGAAAGGAGGGTTACTAGTGGGTACTGCAGGGTTCAGTATTAGGACCGGTCCTCTTCAATGTCTTTATAAGTGACATTGCAGAAGGACTGAAGGAAAAGTATGTCTCTTTGCAGATGACACAAAGATCTGCAACAGAGTTGATGCACAGGGTGGGGTGGAAAGGATGAGAAGGGACTTGGCAAGGTTAGAGAAATGGTCAAATGTGGCAGCTTAGATTCAATGCTAAGAAGTGCAAGGTAATGCACCTGGGAAACAAAACCCAGGGAAGAGTACACAATGGGGTGAGATACTAACAACAACAAAATGGAAAGGGACCTGGGGTAGTCATATCAGATGGCCTAAAGGTGGGCAAGCAATGTGAGAGGGCAGCAAGGAGGGTTGGGGATACTGGGATGCATAGGAGAGGCATCACCAGTAGAAGACAGGAAGTTATATCCCTCTGTACAGACAGCTGGTGAGACCCCATCCAGAGTACTGTGTGCAGTTCTGAGACCCAATCCGCAAAAGACATAGACAGGATGGAAGCTGTCCAGAGGAGGGCAATAAAATGGTAGGGTCTGCACCGGAAGACATATGAAGAGAGACGAAAGGAGCTTAATATGTATAGCCTCGAGGAAAGGAGGGAGAGGGGGGACATGATAGAAACGTTCAAGTACCTCAAGGGAATCAACAAAGTCCAAGAGGGTAGCATCTTTCAAAAAAAGAGGTGTGCAAGAACAAGAGGGCACAATTTGAAGATAGAGGGGGCGGCTCAGAGGTAATTTAAGGAAGTATTTTTTCACAGAGAGGGTTGTGGATGCATGGAACGGCCTTCCGGAGGAGGTTGTGGAGTCAAAATCAGTGGTGGAATTCAAGCATGCATGGGACAGTCATAAGGCAATTCTAGGGGGTGGGGGTAGGAAGAAGTAGGCTGCTGGTTAACTAGGATCTGCAGCTTATCCAGTAGGTAGGGAAATGGGCAGACTGGGTGGGCCAAGCGGTCCTTATCTGCCGTCAAATTCTAGGTTTCTATGTTTCTATGTTGGCATCACCCTCCAAAGTTTAGTGGTAGTGGGAGGAATTTAGGCAGCATAAATAGGGGCTCTTGTGGTACCTTGAGAATTGAAGAGTTAAGTGGCAACAACTGGCTAGAAAGCCCCAGGGGCTAGGAGGCCCGAGAGTCAGAAGAACAGGAGAGGGAGCCACCATCATGACCCAGTTGCCCTTGCCAGGTGTTGTTCATAGGACATGGATATGCAGCTGATTCAATGTCCTTCGCAAAAGCGTGTGTCAGGGAAAGTGCACAGGCATCACTAGCTTTGCAGTTGGTGTCTGGGACTCCGGGTTGCACCTGGCAGGGTAGAAACATGATTTGTGCTTCCTTGCGGCTGACTGCAGAATATGGGCCACAGGCTCACAGTTTCCTGTTACAATCTCCCACCTGGAGACATAATAGCCAGGTTACCCTCAGTGACTCATGGTGGAATGTGATCTAGACACTTTGCATTGTGAGGGAGCTGCATTCACCATCTGCAGGCCTGGCATGGGCCTGGTCAGACCTCAGGCACTTGAGACATTCCTCATCTCAGAAAGGAGGTGGAATGAGAACTGGAGGTTGGCCTTACTTAGACAGCACAGTTAGTGGGAAGTAGAGGGAATCCTAGAGTGCCTTCTCCTCAAGGGATGCTTGCTGATTGCTTTTGGGTCCAGAGGGAATTCTCCCAAGATTGCTTGGAGTAGTAGAATAGGGCAGGCAACATTGATAACTGTACAATAAGCCTATCAGAAGTTTTTTTTTTTTTTTATTTATTTACCCCCCCACCCTGGCCCTGGTCAGCCCTCGTCCGGCCGCCGCCCATCGGCTTCGTCCCATCAAGCCCTCACCCCTGAAGCTCCAACAGCTTACCTCCCCCATGGTGCGGCTGCAGGGACCTCCACCCACTGACAAGGATCTAGCTTGGGATGTTACCAAGGAGTGCGACAGCACAGCCATCAAGCTGCTATGACCAGCCACCAGGGTCCTTTTTCACTCTTTTTCTGTCCCCGCGAGAGCCGGCATACAATGACACTGTGACGGTCTCACACATGCTCCCGCGCACATCCCCACCAGTGTCAGCCATGCTTTTGCCCCTCAAGTCATTTATAGCGGCACAACGCCAATCCTCAGCCAACTCCAGGGTTTGGGCATGCACCAACCGAAGGGATCCCCCCTCCCTGGAGATGAAGAGCTGTCCATCAGACACTCAGTCCATTCCTCCCCACTGACCTCTGTCAGCCTGCACTCATTCCTGGCGTGGCACGAGGTGTGGCATCCAGCGCCTAAACTCCCCCACAGTCGGCCGGCACCCGGCCAGCCACTGACCGAGACCAGGACGCCCGCCTGCAGCTCCTTGGAAGCTGCCTGCCCTTGAACAGGGCTGCTTCAGCTCCCCCACAGTCGGCCGGCACCCAGCCAGCCAACGACCAAGACCAGGACACCAGCCTGCAGCTCCTTGGAAGCTGCCTGCCCTTGAACAGGGCTGCTTCAGCTCCCCCACAGTCGGCCGGCACCCAGCCAGCCAATGACCAAGACCAGGACGCCAGCCTGCAGCTCCTTGGAAGCTGCCTGCCCTTGAACAGGGCTGCTGCAGCTCCCCCACAGTCGGCCAGCACCCAGCCAGCCACCGACTGAGACCAGGACGCCTGCCTGCAGCTCCTTGAAAGCTGCCTGCCCTTGAACAGGGCTGCTTCAGCTCCCCCACAGTCGGCCAGCACCCATCCAGTGACCAACCGAGACCAGGATATCCGCCTGCAGCTCCTTGGATGGTACGGGGACAGCATAGCCAATCAGAACACAGGTGCTTCCAGCAATCCCACTCTGATTGGCCAGGACTTTTCCCCTGCTTTGCCACCAGGCACTTTTTACAAATAGATTTTAGATAGAACTAAGCACATTTCAAGTGTCTAATAGAAGTTTTTCAACTGTATTAGCTGGATTGTAATTTCTACCACTGTTTTAAAGTGCTTACAGCTCTTCTCTTTCCTTGCTCCTCCTGCACCCACCCCCCATCCAAGCATTCTGCCTTGGCACCGAAAAGTCTAACTCTCCTTTGTCTTGCTAAACTGCTCAATCTAAACCTATCCTACATCTATGCTATTTAAACCCTGCTATCTTTTCTTCTTTCCAGCTGCCTGCCCTTGAACGGGGCTGCTTCAGCTCCCCCATGATTGGCTGGCATCCAACCAGCCACAGACCGCGACCAGGATGCCCGCCTGCAGCTCCTTGGAAGGTACAGCGACAGCGTAGCCAGTCAGAAAACATGGGCGCTTCCAGCAAACCCGCTCTGATTGGCCAGGACTTTTAAGTGGCTAGTTTTCCATTATCAGGTTATACAGACCTGCCACTAGAGGGATTCTTGTTCTTTCATTTAAAAAAAAAAAAAGTCTATCCTCCGAAAGATACAGTTGCTTTACTTGCCATATACTTTCCTTCCCGCCCTCGAGAGCCTCTCAGACTGGGTAAGACTTCCCTGAATCACGGGACTGCTGACAGCCACGCCATTGGCCCCATGGTATCTGTACCGCACCCTGATTGGACGCTCTCTTACCTCCTGCTCGGGGACTGGCTCTTGAGCCAGCTAAAACTTTGCTCTGCTCGGAGCTGCTGTGCCCATTCATTTCTATGGCAAATGGCCGAAATTTTATACCCGGCCCCCCCCGACCTTAACTTTATAGACCTTCCTCCATGCCCCCTGGTAGCTCCTCCCTCCCACTCGTGTTCCATTGGGTACCTGTTTTGGGACTCCCCCAATCTTTAGTCGCCACCTCCTACTCCCTGGCTGTCTGGCCTTCCTGGCTGTATCCTCACTTCCCACTGATCCAGCTACTGCTCTTCTGCCCCCTTCTCCTAGCCCCACCAACCTGTCTTAACCCCCTCCGCTTACCCTGAATCCTACCTTAATCATGCGCCTCCGCCGTTCTCTAACCCTTATTCTATTTCTTCTTGCCTGTCTTCCTCCCCTACTGCATGCCCCAAAAACCTGATTTCCTTCCCTCCCCCACAGCTTCCACATTCCTACATCCTTCCTCCACATAGGCACGCTGCACACTGGTCACTCTCCCTTGCCCAGGGTCCATCCTACCGCCATGAAACTGTCCTAGAACCACACTGGTCCTAGCCCTCCACTCTGGTCCCCCCTGTCAATGCTTACCCTCACCCACTATCGTCGATGCTCGGCAATCTCCCGAGATGCTAGCAGGCGAAAGCATTCCCTTAAAGAAATATGCCGCAGCTCCTTGAGGCTAGTCCTCCTCCTCCTAATGCTGTCAGGCAACGTGCACCCAAACCCTGGACCATTCTGCTCTAAAGCCACTAATCTGAGCAAGCCTTTGGGTGCCCTCTCATTCATATCAATCAACATCTGCAGCCTCCTTCCTAAAATGGATGCCCTACAGGCCTTTACCAGCCAACACTGCCCTGACATCCTGGCAGTTGTCAAAACCTGGCTCACGTCATCAGTACCGAACCATACAATCAGCCTTCCTAGCTACAATGTCTTTAGGCTGGATCAGCTCTCCAAAAGGGGCAGGGGCTGTGCTCTCTACCTAAAAGAGTCCATACAGGGGCACCACATCATTACCTCACTCCAACCCACAACTGCTCAGATACTGCCAGTGAGAATCCTCCTCAGAGACCATAACAAAACTCTCACTGTTGCCACCATCTACATCCCTCCCAAAGAACAGAGAACTGGTCTAACAGCTGTTCTTGACTTTGTAAAGTCACTCCCACCGGACACCGAATCCATCCTCCTAGGCGACTTCAACATCAACTGGCCTGCGCCTGATGCTGGTGCACACAAGGATACCATTGCTGCAGCGAACCTCACACAAATGGTTGTCTCACCAACCAGGAAAAATTACAGGACCTGCACCAGCACACTCTTGGACTGGATCCTTACCAGTCACCCATTGCGGATATCTAACACTAATGTCCTCCCTGACTCTCTCAGCGACCACTCCCCTGTTAGCTGCACCTGGTCAAATAAATTCATCAAATAACCGACAAAAATTATCACCAGCAGGGTTCTACCCAGTGGTCACCTTTCTCGACTCAAATCCCACCTTCTCCTTCAAGACTGGTCCCCTATCTTCAATGCAACCAACGTAAACACTGCCCTTGACCACTTCATAAACATCTTCACTGTGGCCTGTGACATGTATGCTCCTATTAAGAAAAGCAAAGTCAAATCACTCAGTAACCCTTGGTTCACAGGTGACCTCCTCAGGATGCTAAAAACAAGAGACCACCTATGGGAGCTGGCCAGAAACTCTGGAAGGCAAAATGACATCCAAAACTACAACCATGCCCGCAATGACTGCACCAAAACCATCCGGAAAATGAAGTCCACCTACTATAAGCATGCCCTCACAAACTCCTGGGGTAATGGTCTGGAATTCTGGAAGAACATAAAGAAACTCACCGTGAATCCACCCAAAACCCCCCCATCAATACTCAACATCAACGGAACCACAACCCTCAACCCAAAAACCATTGCGGATACCTTTAGCAAAGCCTTTATCGACCTCAGCGCTGTCCTACCCCAGGACTACTTCAAAGATGGTGAAGCCCCTCTGTCCACAATGAACACTACTCCCACCAGCTCCCCTCGCTTCTACTTCAAAGCAGTCAAGGCTCACCAAGTACACAAATATGTTACCAAAGCCCTTGGTAAATCAAGATTCAGTAATGACTCCCTTGATCTCAAAATCCTGTCTCTCGCACTTGGTGAAGTGCTTAGTCCTCTGACCAGAATTTTCAACCTCTCCCTCAGCCTTAGCCAGTTCCCGGACAGATGGAAATCTGCCACTGTCACCCCAATCCATAAAAGTGGTGATAAAACTGCCCACGATAACTACAGACCTATCTCCCTTCTACCCCCACTCTCCAAGGCACTAGAACTCATCGTCTCGGGCCAGCTAACAGAAAACCTGGATACGCACAACATCCTGTGCAAGCAACAACGCGTGTTCTGCAAAGGTCACAGCACCTCCACAGCCCTACTTGAATTCACTGACGCAATCCACAATGCACTTGACTCTGGTGAACTACTAGGCTCAATCTACATTGACTTAACTAAAGCCTTCGACACCGTCAATCGCCTCCTGCTTGTCCAGCTTCAGAACACTGGACTGTTAACCGACTCCATTGGCTGGTTTAAGAGCTACCTTGAAGAACGGTCCCAAACAGTAAGAATCGCTGATACAGTCTCGGACCCTAGACCGCTCGGGAGTCCCCCAGGGCTCCATTTTGGGACCCCTCCTCTTCAGCCTGTTCTTAAACTCACTACCGGACAGCTGCCCAGAACAAATAATTCTCTACGCCGACAATGCTGTGATCCTCACCTCGGACCCTGATCCAATCCTATTACAAAATAAACTTCAGTGGGCTTTCTCCTCCATCAAATCCTGGTTCCTAAATCATAAACTACTTCTCAATCAGAAAAAAAAAAAGTCTATGGTCTTCTGCAGCCCCCACAACAAAAACAAACAACTCCACCTCTCCATTGCAACCGAACAAGGAGCCATCCTAAAGCAAATACAATCATTCAAGTACCTCAGCATCACCCTTGATCCCCACCTCTCATACGCTGTCCATATCAGCAATGTTGCAAAGTCAGCCAATGCGAGGTTAGGCATATTATTCCCGCACAGGAAACACCTAACCCCAGAAGCACTGTCAGTGGCCGTCCAAAGCTTCATCATCAGCATCATAGATTATGGTCTTATCATACATGGGTCTGCAACTACCACTGCTCTCAAACGTATCGCAACCTCCCTGAATAAGGCCTGTCATCTCATCACTGGCTCACATTGCCGTACCCACACATGTGACCTTTATTCCCAATCTGGATGGCTTCAACTGGACAAATGCATAAAATACCAAACCTGCATCACGGCCAAGAAAATTATAATGGGGCTTGCCCCACCTGGTGTCTGCGCCCTCCTTAAGCCTAGACATAGGAACATCACTACAAGAATATCCAATTCCCATCTACTACATATCCCACGATGTCGCATGACCCAAGGACAAAGATCATTTGCCTATTGGGCATCCAACTGGCTCAACCCTCTTGGCAGCGACATAGTGACCGCTCCAACACTCGGCCTCTTCAGGTCCAAGCTGCGCCTCTCACTGCTTGTATCCTGTGATTGCCCATCTTAATATTTCCACCATTCCAACTGCACATGCCCCAGCACCCAGCACTTACAATCAGTCTTTGCACCCCTAGCACCTTACCTGGCATATTCCTCGACAAGGCCCCCTGACTGCACTGTCTCCACCCTCGCCACCCCATTGTATCTCACTCCTGCCCCAGCCCCAAACCACCACCATACTCCCCTTACCCCTTCACCTCCTACCCCCTTCGATCTCCTATCCTCACTTCCCCACACACCTTCCCTTGTCTTGCTCATAGCTCAAGTCTGTGTACTGGTTATTACATGTCTGTAAGTCAATGACTATATGTTTGTAACTAAAAATGATGACTATTGCACACACTGATGTGGAACCTTTGTAAAAGAGCCTCGGCTCAAAGGTATTGTAATCCTAGATTGAAATAAATAAATAAAAATAAATAAACCCTCAGTGCCACTGGGCCAAAGCCTATCAGAGTTACAAAGAAGAAGGAAGGAGCTGAGACAGAAAATGCACCCTGGTGAAATATAGGAGAGTGTCTCTGAAAATGTGGGGAGGGATTTCACAAAGATAAGCTGGGCAATTGTGTCCATTCTGCTGGTGGTCCTCCAGAGGGGCAGGCTATGAGAGACTGCAACATGTGGAGCTCCAGCTGATGCTGACCTTACCTTATGTGGGGACATTGGGAATTCGGAGCCACAGAGAGGGAATCCTGGTCCAGCTGGCCCAGTAAGCAAGATTATTTTTCACCCTGAACATTAGGGTTTCCTGATGTTGTACCATTTAAGACCAAATCAATAGAATTGCTTAGTTAGAGGGGCACTAAGGATAGTGAGGTTCAGGGCTAGGGACTCCCACAGTGTAGTGCATGTGGCATCGAAACATGGACCAGGAAAACCCAGAAAAAGTCATGTCACACCACAACACAGCTTCTGTTTGTGGGACCCAAGCCATCTTGACAGAGCATGTTTGAGAGTACTGTAATTAACTATATAGAAGATGTATCATTTGGGTCTACTGACCAGAATTAGTTGACTCTACTACTATGAATTACCATCTGTCTAAGTAAAGATTTGGAATCCATGTGTGAGAGGTTCCATGTCAATACAGTGACATCCCTGACCAAGACACCCCCCCCCCACACACAGCGATTGACACACAGTGAACTCCTCGACACCAATGTGACCTGACAACGACCGGTAACACAGCGACAGCAACCGACACAGCTGGACGGAGCAATGCGGAGGGCTGTGCCCCCTGCAATCCCCTATTTTATATATCTAACTCCATGTCACACAGACAGTGGAGTTAGATACTTCCCCCGTCAGTGCAAAACACCCGTTGCCACAACATCCATCGCTGTCAGGGTGTTGCTGTGGGGGAGTTGCTGTGCTGTCGGTATACGTGTGTGAGATTTGTCATTTTCTACCACAAATGGTGACCCTGTCTCAGCATCTCCTAGGGATGAAAAAGTGATCCACTCATGGTAATTGTTTGCAAGGGGCTCACAGCAAGCATAACATCACTTACTCCAACACATGGGAATACCCATGGTCATGGTAACTCCCCCCCCCCAATCCAGTGCACATTTGTAGTTCAGTCAGTGCACCAGTAAAGGGGTTGTTGCACTAACAAAAGCCATCTTAAAAGCTTCTGAACTGTGAGTCAGAAAACTATTTAAACTTGATACTGTATGAATGACAACTTTAATATTTTCCTTCTCAGGAGAATAAATCACTGATTGGTCTACAGTAGTCAAAATAATCAGTAATCATTTCACAGTGGTTTTGAACTACCTAGTATTCACCTTGAGCCACCAGTGAACAAACACATGCCATTCCAATTTAAATCTATTATATTGTTCATTGCATTTTGACAGTACAGTAAGGGCTCGACTTTCAAAGCATGGCCCAGGGCTTGCGTCGAGCCCTGCGCTATGACGCTTAAATTCTGTTGGTGCACCAAACCCCTTTGCTGCAACTTCACCTGATTCTCAAATCTTGGGCGCAGTTGCGACAGTTTCCACATTTTAAGCCAGCTTGCACAGAATATCTGACACAAGCTTCATAAAAACAGCCCCTGGGAATGCTGCAGGCTAGATCAGAAAAAGTTGATTTAACTTACAACACCTGGTGAACAGGTTGAAACTCTTGATCACTGGCTAGGTGTTTTACCGCAAGCTTTGTGCACCGTATCTTCAGTGCACCTTGTATTTGCGGCAATCGGGGGGCCTTGAAAATCGAGCCCACAATGTTCGACCTTCAATCTCAATTAAGTAAAACTGAGTCATATGGTTGAAATTTCCAACAGGCTGCATTGGCCCCACTGCAGCCGAATGGTATGCAATGGATGGCACCAGGGTATGGCAACAAACTCCCTGCATATTGGATGCAGCAATGCAGACAGTAATTCAACTAAGCCTTTTTCTTTATGGCCCAGCCTCACTGAGTCCCAGATGGCAGGCATGTCTGACGTTGGATGCATGCCGCTTAAGATCACATCCAACTGTCATCATTGGCTGGCAGTTTGGAAAATAACCCTTGTTACATCTAACAGACAACAGCAAAACTGTAATCCACTAGACTGCAGTCTGGCCTTTGAAAATCTGTCCCTTGGTTTATAAGGTTTTTTTTTAGTCTTTGGTGATCAGGTAAGGCCCTCTAGGCACAAGTGCCTGTTTTCAGGGGTGACCTGGGAGCACTGGGTGGTTAAGTGACTTGCTCAGAGTCACACAGTATGCAAGTGGAGGTTGTGAGAATTAAACTCAGGTTTGGTCTGCTGGACGTACCAAGCTCATTCACACCTTGTTCCTCTAACCTCTAGGCTATACTGCCAGCCCAAAGTTAATAGGGCCTCTGCTGGGTGTCTCTTGTGATGTCAGATGAGACTCTCAGTATGAGGTTTCAGTGAGAGGGCCACGGAGCTGAGTGGCTCTGGCTGCCCAAACCTCATGACAGGAGTGTCTTATACCATAGGAGACACCCAGCTGAGGCTCTATTAACTTATTATAAATCACTGGCGTTAGCTGGAGTGATTTTTAATAGCTTTCAAGACTTTTTTGTTTTAAAAGGTAAATTAAGCCCATCCCTCCCCCCCAGCTCTGGAATGGAATCCTCCTCCAGTCCTAACATTCCTGCCCTGTACACTGTACGCAGGATAAGAGATACAGTGGCTCTGTGTGCTGACTGGCTGATATCACATAAGTAATTTTTTAATCTCCATAATAAGCTGGTACTAAGAATAAGAAAATAAAATCATTAGTTTTGGATTTTCTTGTACTGTATGTTAATACCACTGCCGCAACCACTCTTATGGTTTTTAAGAGTGGTCTAATGCACATTCTTAGAGTATGAAAACTGCAAGTGGAAGGTGAGCGGTTCTGATACCCTAAAAATGTAAGTGAGCCCTCTCTTATTGATCAATAATATTTTTTTAAAAAACCTTATTGGAATATACCCTTTTTCCAGGGCAGCTGCGTGTGAGGCACTCTTCACAGAATAAGAATGTCTCACATGCAGAGGAGAGGAGCACTCTGATTGTTCAGGAGTGCAAAGCATGGGGGGGTCACGTGATGCAGAGCAGGGGTTAGCTGCAGCCTCCTGGAACTCCCTCTACCCGATTCAGAAACCACATTTTTTCCAGGTCCCAGGAACCCTATTGCCACTATAAAAGGCGTCGGATCGTCTCTCGTGGCATCCAGATCAAGAAAATGGATGCAGAATTTAAAGATCCCCTGCCCAGGCATACGCCCCCGGCAACTCCCGAGAAGGCCCCAAAAAAAGCCCGGGCCTCGGGTAACCAGCAGCTTTCATCGCAAGCGCCTGGGGTTTCTGAAACAGAGCCGCTTACCCTGTCTAAATTTCTAATGGAATTTCAGCCATTTCGGGAAGAAATGAAAGAACTGGCTGTGGAGGTTAAAAGTGCTTCCCGAGCCCTCGAAGATTTAATGTGCAGAACCTCCAATGCAGAAGCCCGCATTACCTCAGTAGAGCGAAGGCAAGAAAAGCTGGCCCCAGATATAATTGCGATGAAGCAGCGGATTACTAAATTGGAGAGCAAGGTCGAGGATCTGGAAGGTCGATCCCACGCAATAATGTTGTGGTCATAGGCTTGCCAGAGAGGGAGGAGGGCTTAGAACCGATTAAATTTGCCCAAAGGTTCGTGTCAAAGATAGCTGGTCCCTCACCCTTCGGGCAGATGTACATCGTAGAGAGAGTGCACAGGGTGCTGAGAGCCATGCCTCCAACTGGTGCACCGCCTCGCACATTTATTTTTAAGTTTTTAAACTACTTAGAGTGGCAGCACTTCTTGGATAAGGTCAGGGAATTGAAAGAGATATCCTGGGAAGGTGCGAAAATAAGGGTAGTTCAAGACCTACCCTTGTCCATCAGGCAGAGGAGAGCGTCATTCCACACTCTCATTTCCAAGCTGATTGCAGCTAAAATTGATTCGGATGAGGTACCAGCCCGACTTCAAGTGTTGAGCAAAACTTGCATACTTGAAAATGTGGAACCGCTTTTCTACGAGCGCTCAAGCAGCTGTTCCCAGATTTATTCCGGGACCCATGAGAGTGAGCCTTGGCGGTTGTTAACAGCTTTGCTTTCTGGAAGGACCCTTATGAATGCTGAGAGCATTGGGACATTTAGTTTGGTGCTGATTCTCTGGGTGCTCCCTGACTATATGTGAGCTGCTCTGATTTGGCTTTTGGATATCCCAAGCTGCGGCCTGTGTTCCGTTTATATGTCTCTTTGGGATTCGGATACTACCTCGGTCCCCCTCCTGGAAAGGGGGGTTCGCGCCTGTTCCGGGACATTTATGAATGTTTGCTTAGGGTGTACAGGAACGGAATCGGAGGGCCCTTTGACTCCTACCCCCTCCTTATTTTAAAAAAAGGGCTGTTCCAGGGATTTGACTGGGCTACAGTTCAAG
Organism: Neoceratodus forsteri; assembly: GCA_016271365.2. Lineage (NCBI taxonomy): Eukaryota > Metazoa > Chordata > Ceratodontiformes > Ceratodontidae > Neoceratodus > Neoceratodus forsteri. Next base: position 673,541,757 of record CM057452.1, read on the forward strand.
GCTACCCTGACAGATTCGCCAATCACCACTAGATGGAGTCATTGGTATACCATAGAGCAAGTGCCACAGTTGGATCAGAATGGAAAGGCGCGATTACTTGCCGGGCTGACACACGATGATCATTGCAAATAACTGTATGCCTAGGAGACACAACTTGGGTGCAGTGGTCTGTCTATCCCTGGAGCTAGTCCCTTTTTTTGTTTTTTTTCTCCTCCCTAAGGTCCTGTTAACCAGGAGATGTACAACTATTAGATGAGAGGAGATTCGGGGCTGAAGATCAAGGCTTGGATCCAGAAAGAAGCAGCATTGTTACAGCCACGACGGATCTTAAGAGGACAGTCTATCTTTTTCCATTACCCTAACAAAAGGGGGGACCTAACTATTTTTTGTGATATTAAACTATGGACACTTGACTACTGTCCCCTTTTTTTTTTTTTTTTTTACAACTTTTGTTAGTACTGAATACAGAAAGGGCATTCTTAGACTGGAATCTCCTGTATTAGTGGAGCCCAAATTTAAACAGAGCGTAGTACGGTCCATCTTGTTGAATGTTAACTTGCTCTGTCTATGAATGTCATTCTTTTCCTCCCGCTAGTTCTGCTAGCCTAACCTGGTGGTTCACCTGTTTTCCTTTTTTTTTCTATTGGGGACTGATTAAACTAAATTCTGAAAGGGGCGGGGAAAAATCAAACTAGGTTAACAGTGTGTTTGTTAATTGTGGAAGGGACCTGATTATAGATATATTAATATGGGTGGAGGGGGGTGGAGGTATAGTTTCTCATTGTTCTGGTATCATGTTCAAGGTAGCTCGGTGGGTTAGGGGTGAGGGATTGTTGGGGTTTAGGTCTTGGTATTGTTGTGGGGCTTCTGGGGATATCGGGATGGGGAGGACCTTTATACAGCACTTTTTGTTTTATTGGGTTTATCAGCACAGGGTTGGTCTCTGGTTCACTCAGGTCTAGGCCTTATCTTATACCATGGCAGGATACATTAATGTGGTGACCTGGACGCATGGACTTCGCCATAAATCTAAACAATATAAAATTTTAAACACTTAGATTATGTAAAAGCAGACATTATGTTTTTACAGGAGACCCATTTGTCGAAAAATGAAAGCAGCCAGCTATGTAGATCCCAAATCTGCCAGATATTTTCTGCAGAAGGTAGCTCCCAAAGCAGGGGGGTGATGATTATGATACGTAAATCAATCCCATTTCTTCCAACTCAAGTAATTGAAGATAAGTGTGGGAGGTATGTTTTTGTAAAGGGAACTTTACTAACCCTAGATATTGTTTTGGGTTCAGTTTATGGCCCTAATATTGATACCCCAGTTTTTTGTCCAAATTATCGAGGTACTTTCCTCCTGGAGTAATCTGCCTATTGTGATGGGAGGGGACCTTAATCTGGTTATGGACCCCTTACTGGATAGATCTTGTTCCATTTGGAAGAGTCTAACTCCGGGTCAGAGGGCTGCTAGGGAGATGATGGATGGCCTAGGTCTTTGTGATGTGTGGAGAGTGCTCCATCCGACTGCACAGGACTTTACGTTCATGTCGCAAGTGCATAACACCTTATCCAGGATAGATTACATCCTAATTTCCAATACTCTCCTGGCTGGGGTGTTAGACACAAGCATTGTTTCTGGGCCATTATCGGATCACTCCTTAGTAAAATGCCTCCTTGTTTTTTCATCTCTACCTAAGCCAGAGAGCAGATGGAAAATTAATAACCAGATATTAAAGGATCCTAAATTGGTTGCCTATCTTTCAGCACAAATCACAGAATTTATCTCCTTTAATTTAAATTCCATTGATAAGCCAGATATGGAGTGGGGGGCTTTCAAGGCTTATATCCGGGGTATTTTGATTGGCCTGGCCTCTCGTAGAAAGAAAGAAAGGCTGCACCGCATATCTGATTTATTAACCAAAATTCGTGATAAAGAGCGGGGCCTTTGTGACTTTTCTTCAGAGGCCTACAGACAGGAGCTATCCTTACTAAGGGACTCGTATCTCAGGATAGTAAATGAACAAGCTGAGTGGGCGTTCATAAGATCTAAAGCTACTTTTATAGACCAACGGGAGAAGGACGGCCGACTACTAGCTAGACGAATTAAGCAGTTAGAGTCCTCCAGGTGGGTGCCAGCTATCCGTCCCTTAGAGGGAGGCCCAATCAAAACTCTCCCTGAAGATATTTTAAAGGAGTTTGTTAATTATTTTAAAGGGATCTATGGACCCATGAAAGACCCCCCACCCGATGATAAGATCGATCACTTTTTAAGGGGCTTAAATTTCCCCTCACTACGTGAATTCGATCAACTTCAACTTTTGGTCCCCATTACTGAAGAGGAAGTTGACCGGGTTATCAAGTCCCTTCCGTTGGCAGAACACCTGGCCCAGACGGCCTCTCCACCAATTTTATAAAACTTTTCAAGGAAGTTATTCCTCCTGGTACGACTGTTTCAATGCATTTTGGATGGTGAGGCCACTGATAGTTCTTCTTCAAGCTTCAATTGTATCTTACCTAAGCCGGTAAGGCCTCTGATCTTGTTGCAAATTATAGACCCATATCCCTTCTCAACCAGGATATCAAAATTCTCACCAAGTTGTTGGCCGATAGATTAAGTAACGCCCTCCCCAGTTTAATTGGACCTGAGCAGGTGGGATTTATGAAAGGTAGATCTTCTGCTGATCACTTATGGTTTTGGTCTATGTCTTCTCGGCCTCCAGGATTCCGATCAGCCTATGGTATTGGTCTCTCTGGATGCGAGAAGCGTATCGATAGGGTATACGGCAATTTTATTATAAAAGTTATGGATTATTTCAGTTTTCCCCAGCGATTTTCTGGATGGATCAAAGCTATCTATAAGTTACCATCAGCAAGAATTACATGCAATGGTATTACTTCATCCTTATTTAGACTTTTTCTTGGTACCAGACAAGGATGTCCTCTCTCTCCGCTCCTTTTTAACTTATATATTGAACCTCTTATTTTACGGATTAAACAGGAACGGGGAATTCAAGGTATCCAGACTTGGGGACATACTTTTAAAGTTCTGGCATATGCAGATGATCTCCTGTTGCAAATTTCACATCCATCCTCCTCCATTCCAATTTTGCTGGATACCATTGACAAATTTGGTTCCGTCGCCAATTACAAGCTCAACATCAGCAAGTCAGTGGTTTTTCCTTTAAACTTTAGGACAGGTGTACATGAGATTGCCACCTTAGGGCTGGCGTGGAATGCTAAGCTTATCAGATATTTAGGCCTAACGCTAACTAGAGACGTATCTAGACTTAAGCAAAACAACTTGGACTCGGTGTTGCGTGACATTGAAAGTGATCTACGGAGATGGGCGATTATTCCCTTGTCCATATGGGGCAGAATTAATTTGGTAAAAATGAATGTTTTCCCTCGGTTGTTTTACCCCATTAGTATGTTAAATATCTGGCTCCCACTAACTTGGTTCAAAGGAGTGCATAGAATCATCTCCGGTTTCATCTGGAACTATAAGAGACCTAGATTGTCTTATCTAAAACTATCTGCCCCTAAATTGCATGGTGGTTTGAGACTCCCCCATTTTGCATTATATTACTGGGCCAGTAACGTATCCAAATATTTTAATTGGCTTAAAAAAACAAACGATACCTATATACCCCTCTGGGTAAACCTTGAAATATCCAGGATCAGAGAATCTGGATTCAGGCCTGAGGCCTTGTTATACTGTCATTTGAAAGCTCTCCCCCCTGCTTTGCGAAAGTCACCCATTGAAACCTCAGTTAGAATACACATACAACTCTGCTCTTTCCTAAAATATGGTCACACAGGGGATCCGCTCCAACCGTTAACAGGGAATCCTAATTTTTTGATAGATGGCAAACCCATCCAAGTCACCTGGTTACCATTACTGGATAAAGTGATGGTCAAAGATTTATTAGATGAGGGGTAAGTTGCTTTCATCAGTAGACATCTTGAACAAGTTTCAAATTCCTCAACGTCTGATATTTCGAGTTTTCAGCCTCGTCATCTTCTAGTGGGGAAGTGGAGTATCTTGTCCGGGAATGTGGTGTGTGTGACTTTGTGGATACTTTGACTCCATCGGTTGGAAAGGCTCACGCCATTTCACAAGTGTACAAAGTATTGATTGGCTGGCTGCACCCCAATATCTATGCCCCTAAACAATATTGGCAGCAATTGTTCCCAGAACTTAATTTTGATTGGAGGGCAATTTGGGGAGCATGTCACAACTTTTTAACACAGGATAGGCTCAGATTAATGCAATTCAAACTACTACATAATTCCTATTTTTCCCCTGCTAAACTGGTTGAAAGGGGCATGGTCTCCTCATCCTCATGCTTCATATGTCAGCAAGGGGTCGGAGATTTACTTATATCTTCTGGCATTGCCCGAAAGTAATAGGGCTATGGGAGACTATTAAGAATAATCTGACCCTCCTGGGTTTGGAAAACTTATTTACCTCTGAGGTTTATATTTTAGGGATATGTCTCAGGTTGGGGTCCGTGCAGGAAATATCATATGAGGTTGATTTCGGCTTCAGTAAAAACATTAATTCTGAGGCATTGGAAAGATAACATAGAGATTTCTTTATGGCGAATGGTTGCAAGAATTTTAGCCAATCTTAGGATGGATAGAACTATTGCAAGCTTGCAGTATAGACTTCTAAGTTTAATCAGACCTGGGGTTCCTTGTATACTTTTTTTTCAGTCTCACTGTAAGCGGTAGCTAATTTTCCCGCCAGCTTCTTTTTTTAGTGCTGTGTAAAAGGAAGGTGGTGGGGTGGGATGGGGGTTAAGGGATGAGGGGTAAGGTCTACATCCTGATTATCTGTTTTTCTAATGGCAGTGACTTTTCATTGTTAGCCTGTCTCCTTTCTCGATGTACTCCTTACTACTGTTATTTCTGTTAAAATTTCAATAAAAGTTGAATGGAAAAAAAAAGGAGTGCAAAGCATGGTACAGCACCAGATGCCTTCTTAGCTTCAAAACCAGGAAGCAAGCTGTCTCACAACATCTTCCTAGCCTGGACTAAAAGGACATGTAGCCAGAAAAAAAGACATCTACTCTGCAATTTGGTTAGTCCTGCAAATTTGAATACAACTTTATGCAGCATTATTTGTTAGTCATTAGTAAAGTACTGTAATAACAATGCATTTCCAGCAAAAATATTGATATACCAATTTATCTTTTCATTTTCTTTCACTCCACAACTTAGAGAGATGGTTTTGAAGTTTTTAAAAAATCTTGTTCCTTTGCTATACCGGCAATAAAAAAAATATAAACATCTTTATGTGGTGGGGTTCTGCCTACCATAAGAAACATCATACAGTAATTCCTCCACAGTGTAAATCCAGCATTTACAGTCAAAACCTATCCTTAATGGAAGATCATTTTATACTGCAAAGGGTGGCCATCTTTAATGACTTGATGTAGTAATTGCAAAATGGTTATAAAAGCTGTTTTTTAATTATCTAAGGAAATTAAAATATATACTAATTGTGACTGTAATGTTGTCAGAAATGCATTTTTTTGCTAAATAACAATATGCTAAATGTTTTCACTAAGGAATATGGTTGCTCTGTTTGGCAGCAAAATGACCATTTGGAGACCTCAGATCTCTCCAGAAGTTCTTGCTATTGTAAATTATGGTGACGTCTCCAAACATTATAGGCAGGCATATGTTTATGCTAAAGGAAGTGTTTTAGCATTTGCCTGAGTGACTAAATTACATATGCAATAATTTTGACTAGCTGAACCATTATCTTTCTATCATTAATTCAACTCCCCCACACATATACAACAGCCTTTACTAAGAAAACTATGCAGACTCCTCGACCCATCCTTGCTATTTATATAAACAGTAGAAGTGACTCTGCCCAGTCATATGCAGGTATCTGCCACCTGATCACGGTTCTCCATAAATGTTTCCATAAGAATAACCCCAGTATTCCTTCGATCCTGCTCCTCTACAGTAATACAATATGTATTATAACTAGCATTTGTCAATGCCGAATGTTGTCACGCTGGCATTGGCAGTGGGAGTGGTGGAGCTAGAGACGCATAGCGCTGTGATTTTGTTAATGTGTCCCAAAAGGTGATTTTGCACAGTGAGCACGCCATTGTGTGCCACAGCTGCAGAAAGATATTTTGGGCAGGCTGTGAAAAATGTCAGCTGGACTGTTGATAAGGATGTGTGTACAAATGCTAGTGGTGAAAATGTGGCATGAAAATATTGCAGATTGCCGAAGTTACAAGAGTGCATGGAAACTGCGCAATGCTCGCTTGCAATACAGTCATTTTCGGGACTTTCGGTACCAAATTGTCAACAGAGGCATTTTAGGACCTCTGCTCATAAATAGTGTCACCGTCATTTCCTGGAACTGTCCCGAAAACTGATTTTGCACAGCGACCATGCAATTCTGCATCAGACATGCGAAAACACATTTCAGCCAGCTGCACTGTTCATAAGGAGGTATGGAAAAATGCCAGTGATGAACAGCTGGAGTGAAACTATTACAAATTCACAAAGTTACGAGCGTGCATGAAAACTGCGTAATGCTCGCTTGTAAAACACTCATTTTATTGACTTTAGTCCCCAAACTTTCAACATAGGCATTTTAGGACATCTGCTAATGAACAGTATCACTGTCATTTTCATAATGTGTCTCGAACATGGACTTCCCACAGTGACCGTGCTATTCTGCGCCGGAACTGCGAAAACAGATTTTGGTCAGGATGTGAAAAATGACAGCTGTACTGTTCATTAGGAGGTGCAGAACAATGGCACTGTTGAAAATCTGGAGTGAAAATATTATAAGTTTAGTAACTCACGAGGCAGTGTGCAACCGCGCAACTCACGCTCGTAACACACTCATTTTATGGAGTATTGTCACCAAATTTTCAACATAGGCATTTTAGAACCTCTGCTCATGAACAGTGTGACTTGCATTTTTGTAATCTGCCCCGAACACTGGTTTCCCACAGCGACCGCACTACTGTGCGCCGGAAGTGCAGAAACACATTTTGGCCAGGATGTGACAAATGACAGCTGTACTGTTTACAAGGAGGTACAGAAAAATGACAATGTTGAAAATCTGGCATGAAAATATTGCGAATTCTTGAAGTTACGAACGTGCATAGCAGCTGCACAACGCACGCTCGTTAACAGTCATTTTACGGAGTATCATCACCAAATTTTCAACATAGGCATTTTAGGATCTCTGCTCATGAACAGTGTCACTGTCATTTTCATAATCTGCCTCAAACACTGATTTCCAACAGCGACCACGCTATTGCGCACCGAAAGTGCAGAAACACATTTTGGCCAGGATGTGAAAAATGACAGCCATACTGTTCACAAGGAGGTGTAGAAAAATGACAATGTTGAAAATCTGGTGTGAAAATATTGCGAATTCGCAAAGTTACGAGTGTGCATAGCAACTGCGCAAGGCACGCTCAGAAAACAGCCATTTTTTGGAGTTTTTCCACCAAATTTGCAACATAGGCTTTTTGAGAGCCCACCTCATGAGCACTGGCACTGTCCTTGCATTAATCAGTCCCAAAAGGTGATTCCTCACAGTGTCTGCGAAATCACCTTTTGGGACCGATTAATGTCATAACAGTGACAGAATTCATGAGGAGGGGTCCCAAAAACCCCATGTTGAAAATTTGGTGCAAAAAGACCAAAAAATGGCTGAGATATGCACCAAAGTTGAAAAAACCCTATCTATCCCATTATACAGCTTACCGGCATTTCCTCAGTTTGCGGTCAGCTTTGAAGAGTCTGACGTGTTCCCGTCTACCGAAGATCGTTGTGCCAAGCTCGGAGGTAAGTATGGGGTGGGGGGGTGGGAGGCAGGTGCGCAGGGTGGGTGTGCGGTGGTGGGTAGGGAGACTACGAAGGACTGTTTTCTGTTTACAGGTAAAAAAAAAAAAAATAGTCGGGGACAGTTTTTGTATCTCAGGGGACTGGCACTGGGGTGGGCTCCCAGAGTGCCATCTAGCTGTTTTTGGGGGTCTGCAGCCGACGGGAGTTGGGCACCCGTCGGCACAATGAAAGGGGGCACCGAGCTGAGAGGGCTGGGCACTCCTCGGCATTTCACATTGGGGAGGGGTTCTTTATGCCGATGGGGGTGGGCTCCCCGCGGCCACCTAGTAAAGGGAGGGTTAGAGCCGAGGGATTGGCCACCCCTCGGCATATATCAAATGGGGGTTATTTATGCCTACGGGGAGTGGGCTCCCCCATCAGCAGTACAGTGGGCAGGGCAGGGGTAACCAACAGGTGGATTGGGCACCCCTGAAGTTGGCAGATCGGAGGCCGGTGTACCGCCATGTGCATAATGGCAGCGAGCACGGCAAGAAAAGGCCCGCTCCATCTGACGAGCTTTGCTCGGATTGCAGCGGACCTTTTCTTAGATGTGCTCGCCATATTATATGTGCATGGTGTGGCGCCTGCATGTTGATGGGGGATTGGGGGGAGACCTGGGAGGATAAGGAGCTGTATGCTAGAGATAGACTCCATCTCAATTTGGAGGGGAAGGGAATCTTTAAGTTGAAAATAGAGGGGTTCATTGGTGAAAGGTGGGGTTTAAACTTGTGAAGGGGGGAGGGATGGGAGAAAAGGCTGTCAAGGGGGTGCCGATAAAGGAGAGACTCTGTCTCCACCCCCCTGGGGAGCTGGAGGATTGCGGGAAAAGGCTGACTGGTAAAGTGCAGACCAGGGGAAAACAGAATCTCCATGGGAACACGAGCAGGGGAAATGGAAGTATAGGGAAAGGGTGGAAGGTAGTCCTGCTAAATGCCAGGAGCTTGGGAAATAAAATGCCTGAGCTCCAGGCAATGCTAACTCAGGGAGCAGTGGATGTGGTAGCGGTCACTGAGACCCGGGCCACTGCAGCACACGACTGGGACCTGAACCTGGAGGGTTACACTATGTTCAGGAAGGACAGGGGGAGGGAAGGGGAGGAGGGGTAGCAATGATATTCAAAAACTGCATTGGCATAGGGGGAGTAGAGGAGGCGGAGGGAACCGTGGAGGCCATTTGGGTCACCTTGATAACAAGGCAGGGCAAGAGAGTAAAAATAGGAGTGGTGTATAGACCCCCTGCCCTGGCAGAGGAGCTGGAGGAGAGTTTGGTGGCAGATGTTGGGAGACACTGCAGACTGGGCAGAGGAACAGTGGTGGTGTTGGTGGACTTAAACATGCCAGGAACAGACTGGGAGACTATGACATCCTCTGTGACCAGGGAACAGAGGTTGTTGGATGTTTTTCAGGACGCGTTCCTAACTCAGCAGGTGGGGGAACCGACCAGGGAGGCACGGGTACTGGATGTGGTCCTGGCAGACAGTGACCAGATTGGGGGCCTGGAGGTAAGGGACCCATTGGCGGGGAGTGACCATGCCACGGTCTGGTTCTGCCTGGACCTAGGAGGGCTAGAAGGCTGCACGAAGATGGAGGTAACTGACTTCAGGGGGACAGATTTTAAGGAAATGGGAAGGATCCTTAAGGAGCGTTTGGTTGTGATTGAGTCAGACATGGATGCTGATAGTAGGTGGGAAATCATCAGGAGAGGGGTACAGGATGCTACCAGCACCTGTGCAAGAGTAAGAAGAAAATGCGGTAGGGGCCGAAAACCCTGCTGGTGGACCAGGGAGGTCCAGGAGGTGGTGCGGGGAAAGAAGGCAGCCTATAGGCAATTCAAGTGCTCAAGAAGTGAAAGGGATCGAGGGGAGTATGAGCTGATGGCTAGAAGGGCCACTAGGGTGGTGAGGGCGGCTAAAGCAAGGAAGGAGCAGAACCTGGCCAGGGAAATTAGGAGAGGGAACAAGGGGTTCTTCAGATACATTGGGGAAAAACAAAGGGTGAAGGGGCAGATTAGCAGGATTAAATCAGGGGAGAGATGGGCACAAGACCCGGGGGAGCAGGCTGAGGTACTAAATGAGTACTTCACCTCAGTTTTCACCAAGGAAAATGGGGGTGCTGCATCATACATGGGAGGAGACAGAGATACTGAGGAGGGGGGCCTTACCGATCGGGCGGGTCTGGGGAGGGGAGGCATCACTGGCAGGAGGGGAGGGCTAAGCAGGGAGAAGAGGTACCGGAAGTGGAAATCACAGCAGAGAGAGTGAGGGAAGCCCTCAGCTCCCTTAAGACAGAGAAAGCACCGAGGCCGGATAAATTACATCACAGAGTGCTGAAGGAACTTGCAGATGTCCTGGCGAAACCCCTGGCGGAGCTTTTCACCATCTCTCTGAGGACAGGGTGGGTGCCCCAGGACTGGAAGGTGGTGAATATAGTGCCTATCCACAAGGAGGGATCAAGGGAGGTGGCAGAGAGCTACAGGTCTGTCAGCCTGACATCGGTGGTGGGCAAGGTGATGGAGGGCATTGTCAAGAAGAGGCTAGGGGGGGAACTGGAAAAGTCAGGGTGCCTGGACGATAGACAGCATGGATTCGTCCCGTGGAAATAGTGTCAGACAAACCTTGTGGAGTTCTATGACTGGGTGACGAGTGCCTCGGACCTGGGTAGACCAGTGGACGTCCTCTTTCTAGACTTCAGCAAGGCATTTGACTCTGTTCCTCACGTGGCCTGTTGGATAAGCTGGGAGAAATGGGGGTGGGGAACCAGATAATCAGATGGATAGGCAATTGGCTCCAGGACCGGACCCAGAGGGTCGTAGTTGGCGGGATAGTCTCATCCCCAAGGAAGGTCATTAGTGGGGTCCCACAGGGATCAGTCCTTGGGCCCCTCCTCTTCAACGCCTACGTCTCTGACATAAGGACAGGAATCAGGAGTGAGATGAGTCTCTTTGCGGATGACTCAAAACTGGGGGCAGTGGTGGATGGGAGGAGGGGAGGTGGCCTCACAGGAGGACCTGGAGGCTCTGGAAAGATGGTCTAGAAAGTGGAAGCTGAGGTTCAATGCAGGAAATGCAAGGTACTCCACCTGGAGGCCAGGAAACCCAGGCCAAGTGTACACCCTGGGTGGGGAAATGCTGCAAGTCTCGATGGCTGAGAAGAACCTGGGGGTGGTGGTGGATGTCAAGATGAACAACTCAGAGACTTGTAGGAGGGCAGCAGCCAAGGCCAACAGGATGCTAGGATGCATCGCTAGGGGGATCACCTCCAGAAGGAGGGAAGTGATACTCCTTCTGTATAACTGCTTGGTGAGGCCGCACCTTGAGTACTGCGTGTAGTTTTGGAAGCCACACTTAAAGAGGAACATTACCCTCCTGGAGAGGGTCCAGAGGAGGGCAACCAAAATGATTTGGGACTTGGGAGACAGGACCTATGAGGAGAGGCTCGAAGAGCTAAATATGTACACATTGGAAGAGAGAAGGGACCGGGGGGACATGATAGAGGTCTTCAGGTACATGAAGAGGGTAAATAGGGGAGGAACAGTCAAGGTGCTTCGAAGGAAGGAGGAGGGGGCCACTAGAGGGCATGGGTGGAAGCTGGAGGGGGGAAGATTCAGGGGAGAAAGGAGGAGGTGCTACTCACTGAGAGGGTGGTGGAGCCATGGAATGCGCTGCCTAGGGGCTGGTGGAGGCAGAGACAGTGGAGGGTTCAAGAGGGGTGGGACAGGTACAGGAAGGGTTCTGGAAGCAAAATCCAATGCAGCAAGAATATCCGGAACTGGGAAGGGAGAAGCCAGAGGAGGCGAGGGCAGCAAGGTCAGCACCCAGGGTGGAGGCTGACCAAATGAGCAGACACGAAAGACCGTTAGGCCTATTCTGCTGGCATTTTAGTATGAATCGGGAATGAGGGACGCACCTACTGATGCGTGCCCTGCATTCGCCCAACAGCGACCGCGCCTCCAAAGCTGCACTGTCCCAAGATGTTGGCTGTGCAAGCACGCCAACATAAATAGGCTTTGAGACACAGAGCTTTCTAACTGTCTGTAAGCAGGCTATCAACCTTATGTTACTCTTTTATTAACATACATGTAGAGAATATTCTGTACAAGGTTTAACACTATTTTGAAAAATGTCGTATTAAGGTACTCCCAGGGATTATGTTAATGATTAGATAATCATCCTGTAGGGGCATGCAGCACTTGGCTTTGCCTTAGGCAACATTACACTACTGGAGGGTGATTAACAGACAATTAACATAACCCCTGGTCATACCGTATTGCTTAAATGACTTCCTGTGGTCCTCCAACACTCTGAACTTTAGAACTTCAAAGGTAAAAAAGTAAGAAAGGTTTTTGTGGTGGGCTAGCTTCATCTGACAGCTATAATAAATTCATAGGCAACCTCAAAACCCTTCCAAGTCTGTGCAGCTTCAAAAATCTCCTTCACTCTTCCTTGCCAGTAATCTGACAGTGAACGTAATTCCTTCCTTTCTTAGTCATGTAACTACCATTGATAATTCTGTTCCCTTGTAATTATCCCATGCATCCACACCCACCTCATTTGTATACTATTTCTTCTGTTAGGATGGTAATGTACAAGAATCACCTGCTGCCCGGAAGGAAAATGTTGCCTGCAATGGCGCTTTCTCACAGATCAAAACTTTCAACAACTAGAAAATACGTGTTTTTTCTTCTTGGAAGTTCTGTAAAATATTCTGACATTAATTTTTTATTCCCATGCCCACTGCGACTTTCACTTACTGAGGCAGGACCACTATTACTGACACCTGAAACAAAGTATTAAATATGTTATACCTATAATCCCTTGCTGCAACTGGCTAGGAGACAGGTGAGTCGAAGGGCGTGTACACACTATTTAGAGTGATCAAAAATTTTAAAAAAATGTTTCTTATCCATGCACTGCATGGTTGTTACAGCATCTAAATTGTGCTCTGACACTGTACTATCCTGAGTGAGTTCTCAGGCATGATTGTGACACCAATGCAAAGCATTCTGGGTACCACAATGAATGCAGGAATACTCGTGATTGAGCATGGAGGCAAAGTCTGTTAAAAGTGTGTCCATGGGAATCAGAAGCTGATTGTGAGTTTACGGATATGTGTAAATGATTTTTACCAATCAAAATAACCACAAAAAAAGATTTTGTATTATGGAGGTTTCCTTAACCCATGTTACATCATGGACTATGTCCACACTGATGTTAACACGTGTTAAGGCAACTGCATCGGTCTAAAACTGCGCTCAAGCCTACTGCACCTCTGAGCAGGATTGGAGCACAGTATTGGAACATGGATTGTAGCATGTTTTTTTTATCATGTTACAGTCTGGATGCAAACCTTTTAAACCATTTTAACAGAGATATAACTGTTTAAAAACCCTAGTGTCAGCAGGGCCTTAGAGGCGAGGAGATTTAGCTTTTGAAAGGAAGGGATGGAGGGGAAAAACATTCTGGTTTCAAAGGTGGTGGGGGGCTCTAAGGGTATAAAGAAGGGCCTTCACTAGGTACAAGAGGAACAAGAGGGAGACAATGGCAGGAATATGAGACTAGACTCAAAGAGGCACAGGTGGCTCTTAGGAGGGCAAAGGCAGACATGGAGCTGCAGATTGTTGATAGTGTAAACAGTGAGGACAAATCATTTTTTTAGATCCAAACATATATACAGACATACGAAGAAGCCAGCAGAGGAAGGCCATTTGGTCTATCTAGTCTGTCGTATTGCAGGGTCCACAGCTTGAGCTACTGTCCCTGCCCCCCTCCACACTCCTCCCATCCTCGCTACCTACAATTCTTACCTTTTCCCTATGCCTACCTAGCCTTTCTTGAAGCTGCCTACTGTCTTCAATGAAACCAGCTCTTCTGGCAGTGCGTTACAAGTGTCCATCACCCTCTCTGTGAAGAAGTATGTCCAGACCTCCCTCCTAAACCTCTGCCCTCCAGTTTAAGACTGTGCCTCCTCATGTTATGGTTGCCACTCAGCCAAAAGACCCTCCTCATCCACCTTATTTATCCCTTTCAAGCATTTGAAGGTCCCAATCATGTCCCCTCTATCTTTCCTTTCCTCCAGGGAGTACATGTTCAGTGCCCTCAACCTCTCATCCTATGCCTTACCCTGCTGACCTGTTGTCATCTTTGTAGCCCTCCTCTGGACCTTCTCCAGCAGGTTAATGTCCTTTTTGAGGCGTGAGTACAAGTACTGAACTCCATACTCTAGATGTGGCCTCATCAGTGACCTGTACAAAGGTAGTATAACCTCCACTCTCCCACTACTGATCATTCTAGCTATGCATCCCAGCATCTTGTTTGCCCTTGCTGCTGCTTTCTTGCACTGCATGGAGTGCTTCAGGTCACTAGTGAGCATCACTCCCAGGTCTTCCTCCTCCTCTGATGTAGATATCTGGACTCTGCCCAGGTAGTACTCCATTCTGGGATTCTTGGCTTCAATGTGCATAACTTCACATTTCTTGGCATTGAAGCCAAGCTGCCAGATCCTGGACCACCTCACCAACTTTTCCAGATCATCCTGTAGGTCCTGTATCCCTTCAGGTTTGTCAACTCTCCCACAGAGCTTGGTGTCATCCGCAAATAGGCACATTTTGCCCTAATGTCATCCCCAATGTCATTGATGAAGACATTGAACAACACCAGCCCCAGTACCGAGCCCTGTGGGACACCACTGGTGACCTTTCTAGTGCCATATAACTCTCCCCCCACAACCACCTTCTGGATTCTGTCCCTCAGCCAGTTTTACACCTATCTAGACATCTTATCAGCAACCCCAAGATCCACCAACTTCCTGATCAATCTTTTTGTGGGGCACAGAGTCAGGCCCTGCTGAAATCCAGATAGAGGATGTCTACCACTTGGCCCCTGTCTACTGTCTTAGTGACCAGTCAAAGAAGTCAATCAGATTTGTTTGACATGATCTCCCCTCCATGAACCCATGCTGCCTCGCATCCTGGAGACCATGCTCCTCTAGATATTCTACCAACCTTTCCTTAAGTATGGTCTCCATGAGCTTGCACACGATTGAGGTCAGACTGACTAGTCTGTAATTCCCTGGGTCATCCTTGAGAACACTTTTGAGGAGGGGCCTCACATGTGCTGTTCTCCAATCCTGCATTCAGGGAAAAAGGGAAACAGTGGTGAAGATAGTCAGGCTATTGTGGGAGGGTAGTTGAAGATGACAAGCAGAAGGTAAATATGCTGAACAATTAGCTGGCCCGCCAGTGCAGTAGCAGCAGCGCTACCACTTGCAACGCCAGTGACCCAGGTTCAGTAGTGAGCCTGGGTTACTGGAGGGCCAGCCGGAGGGAGAAGGATCGAGCACTCATTATGCTGCTCTCCTTCTCCAGGGAGGGTGGGTTGCAGTCCCTGCTGCTATACCGCCACCTGGGTGACCACGGGTGGTGGTGCAATTGAGGATGCAGTGGGAGGGAGCAGACGTCGGCCGAGGGCCTGAACGAAGGTACGTCTCTGTGCGCCATCATCTCACTGGCCCTCTCCGTGCACTGACATCTGTGGGGGGGGGACCAGAAACAAGGAAAAAGACCCCACGGCCATGCCAGTAGATGGGTCCTTGTGACGCGGCTCCTGGTGCACACTGTCTTCTGAGTTATGGGAGAGAAAGGTGGACTCCTCCATCCCAACTGGTGGGGCAATCTGGGGGCTCATGAATCCATGGGGAGCAGGGCACTCAAGGGAGCTAGTGTGGCTGTGCTGGGACCACATAGAGGGGGCATCCATGGAGAGTGGGGGCATAAAAAATAAATGAACAAAAAAAAATGTACTAAACAATTACTTCAGCTCGCTAGTCATGAAAGAAGATGATGGACCTTTACTGGACAGTGGTATGAAGGCTGCCATTTGGCGGTTGGGGGGGGGGTTCAGGAAATGAGCAGGGTAGACATCATGGTAGACCAGGTGAGAAAGAGACAGGAAGCCTTCAGGGTAATTAAGGTGCCAGACCTGGACGCAGAATTGGCCATAGATTTGGCAGTGCCCTTAACCCAAACATCTAATGACTCATTGAAGTCAGGAATGGTGCCAGTGGATTAGAGGTCCACCAACATAGTACCAATCCATGGAGGGGGAAGGAGGATCCAGGCGACCATATGCCTGTCAGTTTCAGCTTTGTTATAGGTAAGCTGATGGAGTTCATAGTCAAAGAAAGCTGGCTTACTTAGAAGATAATGAACTGCAGGACAGTAACCAGCATGGGTTTGTGTCAGGAAGATCATGCCAGACTAACCTAATATGTTTTTCAACTGAGTCACTAATGTGATAGACAAATGACAGGATGTAGATTTGCTCTACTTTGACTTTAGTAAGGCCTTAGATTTGGTGATACACAGGGGACTACTGAAAAAGTTGGAGGACTCTGGAGTGGAGCAGGGTTTAGTCTGCTGGATGGTAAATTGGCTTGGGGGAACAAACAGATGGCAGTATTAAATGGGGCCAAGTCGGGGGACAGGGAGGTCATGAACGGGGTGCAAGGTTATGCACTTAGGGAGACAGAATCCACAAACAGAATACTGGATGTGAGGGGTTATGCTGGCCTCTTCAACAGAGGAGAGGCATCTGGGGGTCAAAATCAGTGACCCCCACAAGCAAATGAATCACTGTAACAAAGCATATAGCAAGGCATTGAGGATGCTAGGTTGTATAGGGAGGGACTTTGACAGTAGGAGAAGCAAGATGATATTGCTCTCATACAGATCCCTGGTGAGGCTTAGTCTGGAGCACTGTACTCAATTCTGGAGTCCGCACCTAAGGCAGGATATAGACAGACTGGAGTCAGTGCAGAGGAGGGTCACTAAGTTGATATAGGACCAGCAAGGCAAATCCCATGAGGAATGACTGATGACCCTTATTATGTACTCACTGGAGACTGAGGTATGTGATGGAAACATAAGTATCTGAGGGGTTTAAACAGGGTAAACAGAAAGGACCAGTTCGTAAAGAATGGGGATGCAGTCACCAGGCAGCATAATTTGAGGTTGGTGAGGAGCAACTTCAAGAACAACGTGAGGAAGTTTTACTTCACAGAAAGGGTGGTGGAATATATATATATTTTTTTCAAATTGTTTAACCAGGTGAAAAACACTAAACTGAAAGCTTGTTTACAGGTGCAACCTGGGAGCACAGGGAAGTTAAGTGACTTGCTCAGGGACAAACACTATGCAAGTGGGGGCTGTGGGATTCAAACCCAGGTCTCCAGATTTGCAACTCAGAGTCTTAAACCACTGTGCTATACTGCCTTGGATCAATATTGGAACAGAATGCTGGCAGAAGTGGTGGGGACAGCTACCCTAAATAGGCTTAAACTTTGCTGGACAGGGCATGGGGATTCATAGGCCCTAGGGAGATCAACTCAGGATTATGGGATGAGGGAGCAGTGGAAGAGAGAGACAGCCCAAAAGTGCAATAGGTCAGTGGGGTGAGGTAGTAAATTATAGGCAGACTTGATGCACCCTCAATCTCCTTCTGCTGTCAGATTCTAGGTTTCTATTTTTCTAACACAAACACATTTTGGGATACAACAGATTTCGTAGACTGTTTTGGAAAACTGGAGGCTGAAAGGGGACTGCTTTAGAATCCTTAGTGAGGTAAGCCAGTTCCATTTCATAAAACATTATTAGCTTTTAAAGTCAACTGTGAATAAAAAAAATTAAATCAACACTGGTATTTGACTAAAGGGTTATAAAATTAATATGTTTTACATTTTCTGTGTGGCCAGGTACAATATAATACAGAAAATGGATCAATGCCATAAATAAAATCCAGGACTGGGCTATAGCATTAACCATTCTAAATATTGCCATTACATTTGCTGGGAGATCTGATGGGGCTTTTCACTTTCTCAATACTTCAACTTCTTACATCTGGGGTACTTATTCTGTGTAGTTCTGAACACTATAGGATTGCGTTACTGCAGAGTCTTACATCTAGATGCCACTCCCCATACTGTAGATCGAGTTTTCATGCAACACTTATTTACAGTTTCCAGTTCTTAATATACACTATGCAACATCAACATGAACATGACTTCCTATACAGCATCTAGTTGCCTCTATGGAGGCAGTGGCACACCAACCTCATCACCTATGTTACATCTGGCCCAGCTTGTGGGGGACTCACCAAGGGCACTTAAAGGGGAATGGATGCATTACAGCACTCCCTATTTCTATCTGCTGATCCCATGTTCTCTTCCTTGACATCTCTCTCTCTCTCTCTGGTTTCTGTTTCCTTTTTGTTTATAATGATCTCTGCATGTAGCCATTCCACTGTGCCATTATGCAGTGTAGCCCACCAGGATGCAACGTAATACTGAAGAATTCTGAAACAGAGTTGCTGCAAGAAACCAGGCATGATCAATGGCAATTAATCCCTTGTGTCATGCAGGAACCTGTGACACTACGTGCAGTTTTGGAGACCTCATCTACGCAAGGACATAGAAAGGATGGAAGCAGTCCAGAGGAGGGCAACTAAAATGGTGCAGGGTCTACATCAGAAACCATATGAAGAGAGACTGAGAGAGCTTAATATGTATACCCTTGATGAAAGGAGGGACAGGTGGGACATGATAAAAACTTTTAAGTACCCCAAGGGAATCAACAAAGTCCAGGAGGGTAGCATCTTTCTGAAAAAGAGAACAAGGGGGCACAATTTAAAGTTAGATGGGGGACGTCTCAGGGGTAATGTGAGGAAATTTCTTTTTACATAGATACATAGATACATAGACAGTGTCGGCAGATAAGGGCCTATGGCCCACCCAGTCGGCCCATTTGAGCTTGTAAGTTCAGTTTATGTTTTCCTAGAAGTCTGTTGCCCCTTACCCCTGACCTCCAGAAATTCCTTTATGTCTCATCCCATGCATTCTTAAATCCCATGATTGTTTCAGCCCCCACCACTTCTCTGGCAGGGTGTTCCACTTGTCCACCACCGTTCTGTAAAGAAATTCTTCCTCATGTTTCCTCTGAATCGTCCTCCTCCAGCTTTATCCCATGCCTCTAGTCCTGGAACATCTTTTTCACTTAAAAATAGTGTATTCCTGCACCCTGTTCCTCCCTGTGAGATACTTGTATGTCTCTATCATATCCCCTCTCTCCCTCCTCTCCTCCAGGGAGTACATGTTCAGTTCCTTCAATCTGTCTTCATAGGACTTGTGATGCAATCCATGCACCATCTTTGTTGCCCTCCTCTGAACCTTCTCTACCCTGTCTATGTCCTTACGTAGGTATGGTCTCCAGAACTGTACACTGTACTCAAGGTGGGGCCTCACTAGTGTCTTGTATAGCGGAATTATGACCTCCCTTTTCCTGCTGGTGATGCCCCTGCCTATACATCCCAGCATCCTATTTGCTTTACCTGCTGCCTTGTCACACTGTTTCTACCTTGAGGTCATCAGAAATGATAACCCCAAGATCCCTTTCCTGCTTGGTGCATGCTATATCCTCACCCCCAACTGATATATTGTGCCAGGTTTTGTGCCCCATATGCATTATTTTGCACTCCTTTTGCATTGAATTTCAACTGCCAAACCCTGACCATTCTTTCAAGTTTCTGCAGGTCCTTCTCTCATTCTGTCCACACCCTCTGGTGTGTCTACTCTGTTACAGAGCTTTGTGTCATCAGCGAACAGTGAAATTCTGCCTTCTAGGTCCTGTGCAATGTCACTGATGAAGATGTTGAATAGGACCGGTCCCAGCACTGATCCCTGTTGTACCCTACTGGTCACTCTTCCCTCTGTGGAGTGACAGCCATTTACCACCACCCTCTGTGTCCTGCCACCCAGCCAGTTACCTACCCACCACACTACTGTCCTGCCCATACCCATATTCCCCAGTTTGTATAATAGTCTTCTATGTGGCACAGTGTCAAAGGCCTTGCTGAAGTCCAGATAGGCCATGTCCACTGCCCTCCCCTGATCCACCTCTCTAGTCACCCAGTCAAAAAATTCAATGAGGTTGGTCAATGAGGTTGGTCTGACATGTCCTCCCCCTGGTGAAACCATGCTGCCTTGGGTCCTGTAGTCCATTGACAACCAGATGTTCCACCAATCACTCCTTCAGTAGTGCTTCCATGATCTTCCCCACTACCGAGGTGAGGCTGACTGGTCTGTAGTTCCCTGCTTCCTCTTTGTTCCCGCTTTTGTATAAGGGGACTACATCTGCTGTCCTCCAGTCTTTGGGTACCTCCCTGTTTCAGTGATCGGCTAAACAGGATAGCCAGAGGTTCAGCCACCACCTCTCTTAGTTCTTTAAGGACCCTGGGGTGCACCCATCTGGCCTTTAGCTTTATCAACTCTTATTACTTCCAGTTCCTTCAGGACTCTTTCTCGTGTAAAGGGACTTGTGTTCATTTCTGCACCATTCTTACCCCTTGTACTCCCTTCAGACCCATTACCCTCCTCTTTCTCAGTAAAGACTGAGCAGAAATACCTGTTCAATATGTCACCTTTACTGTTGTCATCCTCCATGTGGCCCCCATCCTCCCCCTTCAGTCTCACTATCCCTCTCTTTGTCTTTCTTTTTTCACTTATGTACCTGTAAAAGGTTTTGTCTCCTCTACCCACTGATTTTGCAATGTGTTCTTCTGTCTGAGCTTTGGCTTCCCTTACTGACCTCCCTGCCTCCCTTTGCTTCTCCTGGTACTTCTCCCTATCCCCTTCTGCCTGTGTCTTTTTGTATTGCCTGAATGCAGTCTTTTTGGCTTTCACTTTCTTTGCTACCTCTTTGGAAACCATAATGGTCTCCTCTTCCTTTTCCTTTTGCTAACCTGCTTAATGCATAATTCTGTTGCTCTTGTAATCCCATTTTAAATACTGCCCACTGTTCCTCAACCCCTGATTTCTGTCCCATTTCCCTTAATGCCTCTTTCAAGTATCTCCCCATTTTCCCAAAGTCTGCCCCCCTAAAATCCAGGATACGTGTTTTTGTGTAGTTTGGTTCTGCTCTTTCTGTGATTTCAAACCACAATGACTGGTGGTCACTGTTCCCCAGGTGCTCCCCCACTGTTATCCCCATCACTGCTGCTGCATATTTTCATGGAGAGAGTGGCGGACACATGGAACCGCCTTCCTGGAGAGGTTGCGGGGTCTAAAACAGTGGGGGAATTCAAACATGCATGGGACAGACATAAGGCAATTATAGTGGGGGGTTGCAGGAAGTAGGCTGTTGGTTAACTAGAACATGCAGCTTATCCAATAGGTAGGGAAATGGGCAAACTGGGTGGATCAAGTAGTCCTTATCTGCCATCAAAGTCTATGTTTCTATGTTTCTGGCAGGTTCTACATTGTAGGTGGCTGGAGCAGCTTGAATGTTAGAGGATACAGGGGATGCCAGGCTGCATGAAAGCATGGTTGGGATGCTCTGGGAACGAAAATGAAGCAAGAAAGGATCGACTCCTATGCAATTCAATATGTAGTATTATTTATTACTATCCACCATATACTGTAGTTAATGCTTCATGGCCTACTGACCACTTCATCAGAACTTGGGTAGTTACTGCTGCATATTATTAGTGCGCAAGCTGCAGCTGTGTCTTGTGCTGATTCCTCAGACTTGCTAGAGCCTATTATGGCCACTGTCAAACCTTTATCTTGCTTTACATTAAATCATTACATTCAGTATGTGGAATGTAAACCAGCAGCTTTCCTCTGCACTCATCTGGAAACAAGATAAAGGTCTGACAGTGCCTCTAGTAGGCTCTAGCAAGTCTGATCAGGACAAGACACAGCTATGACTTGCAGCTTAGGCACTAGTAATAGTGCAGCAGTAACCACCCGAGTTCTGATTAAGTGGTCCGTAGGACAATGAAATGTCAACTACATGGTGAACAGTAATATGTAATATTACATACTGAATTACATTGGAGTCGATCCTTTCTTGCTTTGTTTTTGTTCACCTGAGCCCCATATTCAAAAGTGGCCAACTGCATCACACAAATCCATGTTCCGTGCATCTCAGATGTGCCAGCACAAAACAGTGGCATATTCAGATGATGTGCCATAGAATGTGACTGCGCAAGTCTGGCTGAATATCTCAAACATGCGTGATCGCGCAGTGGGAGATGTGCGGCACAACAGGTGTCCTGAGAACTGTGTGGGGAATACGGAAATGCATGATGGGAGGCCACTTGCACAGTGTGCAAAACTGCAATATTCAGCCAGGATATGCAAATAGTCTTATTGAACAGTCCGAGTCTAATCCCCACATTTGCATCTCATTACTGGAATGTATTCAGGGCATCTGCATACCTGTGGCATGTGCAGATCCAGCTTTGCAGGGCAGTCCCACCACTCCACAAAGGTGAACAGGAGGTACTATAACCCAGCAGGCTGGTGTGAAGGTATATGTGTATGGGTGGACTGCAGTGGCCTGTGTAAAGTGCTGTTGCTCATGGCCATGTACAGGGTCTGACATGGGTACAGGGGTCCCACCTGGACAGTGGCTACAGGAGCCCACCTGGATGAACAATAGGGCAGGGCCCAGGGTGACACACTCTGATCAGTATGCCACATGAATGTGATACACTAGCCCTGTGTGCATCTTACATTTACTTACAGTGCCCCACATACCCCAGTATAATGGATAAGGGATGAGAACGGCAAGGGATATCAGGGTGTAGACAGTGACCGGGTACCCGTGTGAGTGAGACTCACCTGGAACTGTCCTGGTAACCTGGGTGGCCACCCCAACACTGGCTAAGAACATGCCCATAGTGGCCGCACACCCAACACCAGAAGAGTTCGGTGTCCGTAAGGCATGTCCATGCTGCCTCCAAGATGCAGGTGGTGTCACCCCTGCCTCAGGATGCCCACAGTTGTACAATGTCCACCACTGGAACATCACACCAACCCACTGCAGTGCCCCTGTGGCAATGTCACACAGCATGGGGCATCAATGTCATGTCTGTGGCTCTGGGTGGTGTGGGCCTGGCACAGGCACATGGTGTGCACCTATGGTATACCACTGTGAGAGTGTGCCACTGGTTGGAACCTGGACCATGCCATGCTGCCACCAGTACAACCAGGCCACCTGGGTTCCATTGCCCCAGATGTCACCATGAGCACATGCCACCACTGGGTGGTGCCCTGAAGGTCACATGGGTGCAGGCCATGGCCCCTTGTACATGTGCTGCACTGTGGCTGTCTGCACTGCTGGTGTGCCAGGGGTGCACCTGATGGCACCTGCATGTGGCAGCTGGGTGTCTACATCCCTGGCGCGGTATGGAGGGTGGCTGTCTGGGTGATGCCAGGGGCATCACAGCACCTTTGGCTTTGGGTACTGCCATCCTGGTATGACTGCTGTGTGTGGATGCCTGAAGCACATCCTTGTGCACATGCAATCACTGTCTCAGGAGTGCCTGTCTGCAGTTCCGCAGCTTGCCTATGGGTGGCTGGCAGATTTAGGCCATCCTTTTGTCATCCTATCTTTGCACGGCACATCTCTGGGATGCATGGCACATGCACTGAATGATTTGACTGAATATTCCCATGCAAGGCACATTTATGTCCCCGCCCCCTGCTTCTGCGCTGCATACATTATCTATGCACAATCGCACATTCTGACATCCATGATGCATCTCTGCCATTTGAATATTGCACTTCCACGCATTTCCAAAGATGTGCAGCACATCTCCATTTTGTGCCGCACATCTCTTTTGAATATGTGGGCCAATGTGCCTATCAAGGATCCTTTGAACTGACAGTTCCTATAAATTCAAGGGCTTCCTGAGATTTGTTCAGTTTTGTGGGATATTCAGGGGAAAATATGGTACAGTGAGTAAAAGCAGGACAGAAACTATTTTCTTCAGTCTTATTTACCCTCATCATTAAAAACATTACCACTTTACTATTTTCTCAGACACATCACTGGCCAACTGGTGTTTATTTGTTGTGTAATTCTGATGTAACTGTGTGTCAAGTTATAGAGAACTGAGAGCCAGGGATGTTACAACCCACACTCGTACCACCACTCAGTTTTCTATGGCATTTCCAATTGGAAGTAAAAGAACTCAAGGCACTTTTCACAAAGAGATGGGAAATTTATTATTTTATTGAGAAATTATACAAAGCCAGAAAAATATACATGCTATTAACAATCTGCTAAAAAAATCAGAAGAAAATCGCACCATATTTGTAACATCGGCTCTAAGTAACATAAAAGAGGGAAAAATAATATGGGTACATATTTGTTATATTCACAAATAAACCTAGGGGGAGAAAATACATTTAAAAAATAATCTTTTTCCTGAAGAAAATAGAGAATACACATAACAATGTCAGTAAAGAAAATAACAAAAGCTTTGTATATTTTATATGCCCTAATACTTCAGGTAATTGGGACATCAGAATGTGTTATCCAAGGTAGATTTCGCCAAACATTTTGTAATGAGTCACTAAACCCACTATTTGAGTCTCTAAAATAGATGTTTCGTAGTTCACGTGAAATTTTCTGTATCAACTCATTATGAGTTATTTCTTTTTGCTGTAAGGTGTATAAACATCTAGAGTTCCAGATACACCATGTTATGGTTATTAGAACTAAGTGTATTGTTGATTGATCCCATTTGGACCATTGTGCATCTATTTTCCCATATAATAAGATGTTGTAGTTTATGGTCGCAAAACATGAAGACTGCCATAATGTTGCTAAAAGGTTCCAGAACCCAGAGATATAGCTACAAGAGAAAAGCAGATGTTCCATTGATTCTAATTGGTTTATACATCCAGGTCTGGAACAGTTTTGTTCTGCTGTTTGTGTTTTTGATTGGCTTTTCCGTTTAACAGTTCATGACAGCAAAGCCAATTGGCATCTTTCATTTTGTCAGGGATTCTCTAATTTAGTAAGACAGTTTTTTAAGGAAGGAAGTAAAGAAACTGGGCATTTTAGGAGGACAGTTTCAATGTGATACATGGAGGCCAGGACATGCTTATATAGCAATTTCCTAGCCATTGTAAGGACCATTTGGCTAGTTTTAAACTTTACAAAAACCTATCTAAGACATGTAGGAGCCTGTTGTGAAATGCTAATTGCTCTCATATTATTTTCTGTCCACAGTGTTATCCAGGAGTGGCAAACAGTCCATAGGACTGGAGTCCAAACTCGTACATTGGGTGAGAATATAGGTTTAACATTTCAGTATATAAAAATGCAGTAAACAAACACCAGTGGATTTGTCATGTTTAAGCCTCCCTGTTGTGGGTGGAGGTATAAAACATTCCTCTTGATGGGATTCAATCTGCTCCCCCACACAGCCTGAAAAACTAGACTATATAGGGGGGGCGTCTAAGGATTTGGGGGGGAGGAAAGATGTGGTTAATAGAAAGAAATACTGGAATCAGTAATATTTTAATCTAATATATTTGTTTTTCTTTGTACATTTGCCATTTGTTCTAATGTAGGACTAATGAGCAACCAACATTTATTTTAGCTTCCCAGTTCAGAATATCCAAAGGTCCAACCCCATATTTAATACCTAGAATGGTAATGGGTGTCATTAAAATTTGTATGCCCTTTATAATAGTAGAGGAGGGGTTGCCAAGACACCGGCCTTAGCATTTTTGTAGATTCAAAGATGTTCCTGTACAGGTGCCATAATCCAGACAAAGTCTTATAGTCTGTGTCATAGGGTAGAGGTATGTGCTCTGTATCCCCTATATTCTGATACACTTTATCCTCAAGCATCTTTATTCTTAGTCTGTTGCACAACAGCAATCTTTTCCCTTCCGTATAAATGCTAATCTGTCTGTGCTTTCACTGTCCTTTACTTATGTCATGTTGGCCATCTGTCTCCTTAAAAAATTCTACTTTCACGGATACAGAGTTCATAATGAATCATCCTATTTTAAGTTGTAGAGAATAATATACTATAATAACTGGGGGCCCCCATTATCAACCCGTTTTCGAGTGCTGATAAAAGTAGTATCAACCCGCGGTTGATACAGCTTTCGTATCAACCGATTGGGGAAAAGACACATGGAGGAACTGAAGGTGGATCAGGCAACAAGACCAAAAGGTGTGTTAACAAGAACAATGTATGAAATCTCAGGTGAACCTCTGATAGCTGGACTTGAGAAGAAACATAAAGAGCGGCTCAAGGTAGAGAAAAAGACAGAGGATGAAGATAAAGAGACAGAAGATGTGATACAGGGGGCCACTGCTTGACCCCAGTTGAAGCAGACCCTCCTGAGGAAACCCATGAACTGCTGAGGTGGTTATGCTTGAAACAATTGGCCATGGATAGAGAAAGAGAGAGAATGGAGGAGAGGAGTGAGTGGAGATGGACAGAGACTCTGTGGGCTATACAAGCCATGAGTACACCTCGTAGTCCAAATAACCCTATGGATAACCCCAAGCACATTAAGTTAATAAAGTTGGGGGGGATAATGATGACATTGAATCTTACCTAACTACATTTGAATGGGTGGCTGGTACCTGTAACTGACCTAGAGAACAATGGGTGATTTGACTTGCTCCATACCTGACTGGGAAAGCCCAATTACCATATGGTAATATGGACAGTAGACAAGCAGAACACTATGATGCTGTAAAACAAGAGATACTTCGCAGGTATGATATATGTATTGAAACATACAGACAGCAGTTCAGGTCATACCGGTTTCATGCTACAGACACACCCAGGGAAGCATATGTTCACCTGAAAGATCTAGGCTATAAATGGTTACAACCAGGGGTTAAAACCATAGAACAAGTCATGGAAGCAGTCATTCTGGAACAATTTATACAAGTTCTCCCTCAGGATGTACAACTGTGAGTGAAGGAACATCATCCCGAAACTGCTGAAAAAGCCATATCCTTAGCTGAGGACTATCTAACGGCCCGTCCTTATCATCAGAAGCAACATCCTGGGATGAGTGGTTCCTCACCCACAGTAAGACCTTCTACACTTTCTAGTATTGTAAACCCTAATATTACTGTAGGGGGACATAAAAATATTGCCACAGGAAAACCCTTTAAAACAGATATTATATGTCACAGTTGTCAAAGGAAAGGACATATACAGTAGCTCTTTATTGTCTCAAACAAAAAACAGATAATGTACATTTAGCTTTGGCCAACATGGAACAATATACTATCCCTGTAACCACTGGAAATGTAACAGTGACTGGTCTAATAGACTCTGGGAGTAGACAAACATTGGTGACAGCAGATTTGGTGTCTATAGAAGATTCTGAAAAAAATAATACAGGGGTGGTCTGTATCCATGGAGACATTCACCATAACCCTGTAACCTCAGTAATGCTACAGACACCACATTCCAGTAGAGAACTTGAAGTGGGTTTGGTTCCCCACTTACCAGTACCTGTGGTTTTGGGACAAGATCATCCTGATTTCTCTACCCTCATCACTACTGGGTCTATAACAGCAGTCACTATTAGAGCCCAGACTGCCAAGGAAAAACACGCATTTCCATTTTCATTTGAGGACAATTACTTTGACTTACCTGGTAAAACAAAATCAAAAGGACTTAAAAAAGAAGATAAACAACGTTGGGCTAACACTCCAGTGAACTGTAATGTAATAGACTCTGAACCTTTGAGTGACATTATATCTTCATTCAAAACTGATCAACTTGTAGATATGTCATTGCAGCCATTTTTTTATAGGCTAGTCAAGAAAAGGATGACAATGTGATTTATCCAAGATATATGGTGAAAGATGATCTGGTGTATAGAATGTGTAAAAATCCAAAGATCAATGAAATAATAGAACAATTATTGGTACCTAAACAACACAGGGAGGGGTTATTACAACTAGCACACAATATTCCTTTATCAGGTCACCTAGGCAGAGATCGGACTTTGCATACACGTCTGACCCATTTTTTCTGGCCAGGGATACATAAACAGGTCTAGGAACATTGTCGAAGTTGCCCAGAGTATAAAAAGATAGCAAAGCTAGGATGTAAAGATAAAGTACTCCTACAGCCCTTGCCCTTGATAACCTTGTCCTTTGAAAGAATAGCCATGGACATCATAGGTCCTCTACAAAAAGGCAAGAAGGGAAACAGATTCATACTCGTCATATGTGATTATTGTACCAAATATACTGAGGCTATATCTCTCAGGACTATAACTGCCAAGAAGATAGCAGAGGAGTTGGTAAAAGTTTTCAGTCGGATGGGTATTCCTAAGAGCATACTAACCGATAGGGGTAGCAATTTCTGTTCTCAGTTGTTAAAGTATTTGTATAAAGGCCTCACTATCCAAGCTATATACACTTCTCCATATCATTTGCAGACTGATGGGCTAGTGGAGAGGTTTAATCAAACATTAAAATGTATGTTACATAAATATGTGCAGGATGAGGGTAATGAATGGGATGTACATTTACATCTATTGATGTTTGCCTACCATGAGGTGCCACAGGCCTCTATGGGTTTTCTCCTTTTGAATTGCTATATGGAAATAACCCTAGAGGACCATTAGACATTTTTAAAGAACAATGGGAGGAGGGTAAAGAAGTGGAGTCAACCCTAAGCCTTGAGTATGTTGTAAAATTAAGGGAGCAGTTAAATACCCACATACAGATAGCTCACCAACAAGGGATACAGCAGCAGATAAAACAAAAAGAGTTGTATGACCGAGGGGTAGGGCAGAAACAATTTGTTCCAGGAGATAAAGTTCTCTTCCTATTACCCTCATCTGACAATAAACTCTTGATGAAGTGGCAGGGTCCCAATGTTATAAAACAACAGACTGGCCCCATGAACTACGAAGTTGAATTGTAGGATAAGAAATTTAGGAGAAAGATTTATCATGCCAATTTATTAAAATGATGGGTTGAAAGAACACCGGTAGCCTGTCATGTTCATCCCGAACAACAGGAGAGTGAATTGGAGGTGGCATATAATAGGATAGACGGGGCAGGAGAACAGGGACCATTAAAAATGAACCCTGATCTTTCTGATATACAAAGACATGACGTAACACAGTTACTACAACAATATCAGGACATGTTCAGTTCTGCCCCGGGTAAGACAGACAAAATAGTGCGTTATATTGAAGTGACCCAGTCTAAACCTATTCGACAGAAACCCTATCGTCTCCCAGAGAAAATGAGGGATAATGTTGTTTCAGAAATCAGACAAATGCAACGATTAGGGGTTATAGAACCAAATGTTAGTGAATGGGCATTCCCGATGGTGGCAGTCACTAAAAAAGAAGGTGGTTTAAGGATTTGTGTTGATTTCAGAAAACTAAATGCTTACTCCAGATTTGATGGTTATCCAATGCCTAGGATAGACGATATTGTGGATAGACTAGGTAATGCCCGGTATATTACCGCATTAGATTTATCAAAAGGATACTGGCAGATACCCCTAGATGATTCTTCTAAAGAGAAGACAGCTTTTTACCACCCCAATAGGGCTTTTTCAATTCATGACCATGCCTTTAGGGCTACATGGAGCTCCCACAACTTTTCAGCAACTTACGGACCAAATACTTCAATCACACACTGATTATAGTGCTGCTTATTTAGATGAAGTGGTCATCTTCAGTCCTTCATGGCATGACCATCTAAAACACCTTTCCACAATACTACAAGCTCTAAAACAGGCAGGTCTCACCATTAATCCAGCAAAATGTGCAATAGAAATGCAGAAAGCACGCTATTTAGGTTTTATTATAAGTAAGGGATTAGTAAAACCTGATATTGGGAATGTAGACACCATAGCCAATAGTCCAAGACCCCTAAATAAAAAGCATGAACATTCCTTTCTTGGATTGGCTAGATATTATCAGCGTTTTGTACCAACTTTTGCTTATTTTGCAAGTCCTCTTACTAACCTTACTAAGAAAGCAAAACCACAGAAAGTAATATGGACACCTCAGTGTGAAGAAGCATTTTGCACTATTAAGTTATCATTATGTGCATCCCCTGTATTAAAGAGCGCTGATTTTACAAAGCCCTTTTTGATATAAACAGATGCCTCTACTACAGGAATAGGGGCTATCCTATCTCAAATGGTTGATGATGAAGAGCATCCCATCATTTACATAAGTCAAAAGTTGCATGAGTGGGAAACACGCTATTCAACTATAGAAAAAGAATGTTTAGCAGTTAGGTGGGCTATAGAAGCCCTAAAATTCAGTTTGTAGGGCACTGAATTTGAACTAACAGATCACAATCCCTTATGTTGGCTGATGGCAATGAAGGATAAAAATCATCGTATCATGAGATGGTACCTGACATTACAGCCGTATAAGTTTTCCATTAAACACAAACCAGGATCTGCACATAAGAATGCTAACTTCATGTCCCATTATGGAGCAGACCACAATGAAGAAAACAAGGCATGATCAGACCTCGGGGTAAAGTATGAAGATATTGGCTAAGTAGGTTATATTAGACCTCTAAGTGGTTAGAAAATTAGTATAAGTAAAAAAATAAAAGGGGACCCTGAGGTGGAACTCCAGGAGTGGGAGGGCTGGAGTTCCATCTCTCCCTTTCGGGGGGAGGATCTGATCAATGCCATAATTAAAATAGCAGTATTTGGAGACAAAGTTTAAACCACTGGCTGTATTTGTATCCTAGTGAGGGAGTAATGTCATAGGGTAGAGGTATGTGCTCTGGATACCCTATATTATGATACACTTTATCCTCAAGCATCTTTATTCTTAGTCTGTTGTGCAACAGTAATCTTTTCCATTCTGTATAAATGCTAATCTGTCTGTGCTTTCACTGTCCTTTACTTATGTCAGGTTGGCGCCTGTCTTCTTAAAAAATTATTTCACGGATACAGAGTTCATAATGAATCATCCTATTTTAAGTTGTAGAGAATAATATACTGTATTGTATTAAGGTAGAGCTTATGTTGAGTGTCTAAATACAAATGCAGCTCAGTAAATCCTTGAATGTATGTTGACCGTGTCTCAGTAATGAATTTCAGTCTAAACTAAAATGCGGTTAAAATGAAAGGCGTGCCAGCTTACTTGCCAACTTTGTATGTACATATTCCTTTAGGCAATTTTCTCAAGTAATTCATTGCCTTATTTAGAGGAGATGTATTTGTTGTAACTAAACAGGCATGAAATAATGTTAGCACTAAAGAAGAGAGTATGTTTGTATATTGCAGAGTACATCTGTTGGTACTGCAGCCCATACAGTAAAATAGCTGCACGGCGGTTCCCTGCTCGGCGAAAACGCATTTCTGGTTAAAGTTGTTTAATTTTGTTGGTACTGACAAACGTTAAGCAAATAAGTGAAGAGAAAACTCAGGTTACCTGGTGAAATGCCTATGGTACCTTCTCAGGGTCTATTGGGGAACTACACGAGAGCAGCACTAGCATAGTTTGTTCAAATAAATCAGCATCTTGTCCCCTTACTTCAACATTTCCCACGCACTTAACATATTATACAGTGGACACAATGTCAACATTGTTAGTCCCTGAAGGGACATCCAGCAACAGGATAGCCTTTTGGGAGTCTATCTCCTCAGCTTCACTCCACCCCATCAATTTGTGCACCATTAGCTTATGGAGGGTAATTTTTAGCTTGGGCGTAGTAAGCCCCTCCATTTTCCCCCTAAATTGAACATAACAGGGTAATTCCCTCATGTGGCTACTAGAGGATGCTAATCCCAGTGGTGCCTCCAAGATGTAACCCCTAGGTGGCACTATCCCAAGGGCTACTACCCCTGCCTGCTTGGCTACTGACAGGTTGAGGGGCCTAGGTTCTATGACGGGTGCCTCTACCCAGAGGTCAGGGTTGGTAGTGATTAAATTAACTTGGGAACAGCCCTCTGGGACACTGTGACCCCCCCTTTGTTCCCACTTGTGGCCCACAAAGTACACGGGAGTTACCTTCCCAATACTCCACATATGTACACTTTTTATACATATAGATACCACTTACCCTCGAGACTAATTCTGCAGCACGTCTCTGAGGACCCCCTGTAAAACAAGGTTAAGCAACATACACAAGACAATGCAATGCTGGTTCTATATGTACTGACACCACAGACAGTATATAGTTCAATAACAACAAATCTGATTTATTTAGGGGACAGTAACATGGGAGGGGGCAATCAGGTTGATTTGGTTTGGCAAGGTTCAAATCACAGTACTGTGCATACGTATAGGGTCCAAAATACATAGATACATAGACAGTGTCGGCAGATAAGGGCCTATGGCCCATCCAGTCTGCCCATTTAAGTTTGTAAGTTCAGTTTATGTTTTCCAGGAAGTCTGTTGCCCCTTACCCCTGACCTACAGAATTCCTTTATGTCTATCCCATGCATTCTTAAATCCCGTGATTGTTTCGGCCCCCACCACTTCCTCTGGCAGGGTGTTCCACTTGTCCACCACCCGTTCTGTGAAGAAATTCCTTCCTCATGTTTCCTCTGAATCGTCCCTCCTCCAACTTCATCCCATGCCTCTAGTCCTGGAACATCTTTTTCGCTAAAAATAGTGGCATTCCTGCACCCTGTTCCTCCCTGTAAGATACTTGTATGTCTCTATCATATCCCTTCTCTCCTCCTCTCCTCCAGGAGTACATGTTCAGTGCCTTCAACCTGTCCTCATAGGACTTGTGATGCAATCCATCGCCATCTTTGTTGCCCTCCTCTGAACCTTCTCTACCCTGTCTATGTCCTTCGTAGGTAAGGTCTCCAGAACGCACAGTGTACTCCAGGTGCGGCCTCACTAGTGTCTTGTATAGTGGGAATTATGACCTCCCTTTTCCTGCTGGTGATGCCCCGCCTATGCATCCCAGCATCCTATTTGCTTTACCTGCTGCCTTGTCACACTGTTTCCCTTCCTTGAGGTCATCAGAGATGATAACTCCAAGATCCCTTTCCTGCTTGGTGTATGCTATATCCTCACCCTCAACTGATATATTGTGCCAGGGTTTTTGTGCCCCATATGCATTATTTTGCACTTCCTTGCATTGAATTTCAACTGCCAAACCCCTGACCATTCTTCAAGTTTCTGCAGGTCCCTTCTCATTCTGTCTACACCCTCTGGTGTGTCTACTCTGTTACAGAGCTTTGTGTCATCAGCGAACAGTGAAATTCTGCCTTCTAGGTCCTACGCAATGTCACTGATGAAGATATTGAATAGTACCGGTCCCAGCACTGATCCCTGTGGTATCCCACTGGTCACTCTTCTCTGTGGAGTGACAGCCATTACCACCACCCTCTGTGTCCTGCTGCCCAGCCAGTTACCTACCCACCGCACTACTGTCCTGCCCACACCCATATTCCCAGTTTGTGCAATAGTTTCATGTGGCACAGTGTCAAAGGCCTTGCTGAAGTCCAGATAGGCTATGTCCACTGCCCTCCCTGATCCACCTCCCTAGTCACCCAGTGAAAAATTCAATGAGGTTGGTCTGACATGACCTTCCCTAGTGAAACCATGCTGCCTTGGGTCCTGTAGTCCATTGACAACCAGATGTTCCACCAATCTCTCCTTCAGTAGTGCTTCCATGATCTTCCCCACTACCGAGGTGAGGCTGACTGGTCTGTAGTTCCCCGCTTCCTCTTTGTTCCCACTTTTGTATAAGGGGACTACATCTGCTATCCTCCAGTCTTTGGGTACCTCCCCTGTTTCTAGTGATCGGCTAAACAGGATAGCAATGTCACTTCTTTGGGTACCCAGGATGGGGGGGGGCTAGCCAGGTCCGTTGCCCAGGGTTGGCCGGCTGGTGCAGATGGATGGGGCCCTGTAGGAATAAAATATATGCACAACACACTTGTAATCTGGAGCCGGATGGCTCAGTCCATAGAAAGAAAACACAAATAAATCAGTTGACACACTTTGATTAAATGAAGGGTGCAGGGAGCTACCCCGATTTGTACTCACTATACCCCAAGCAGAGAACCTGATAGAAGTGGTTATTCTGGATTGCCAGAAGAGCAGGGCATTGAGTCTCGACCCTTGAGACAGGGCCAAACTACTTTGGATAACAGGTGGATTTAGTCTGATTAAATTGAGTTCAGCTTCCAGCTTCAGCTCACTACTTAAAGTGAAAGGGGAAATAGAATCGCAATCCCCCAAAAGCACTAGATACATTCATATGTAAAGGAAATTACTATACCAGGCAGCTGCTTCTCAAACCCGATCGCAAACACTGCAAATTACCCGGGAGCACACACAGCATCAGCAGTCCCCGACAGGCCGTCGCACTTCAGCAAGTCTTCGGTCTTCTACAGGGCAAGCCTGGTTCTGAACACTTCTCTTTTCTCTTCCGACTTCTGGTTCAGTCCGATTTACACACTATAATGGCTGTTGGCCTACTTCAGGGCCTCCCATGCGCTTCCTGCGCAAACTACATGCTGCAACAGCACAGAGCTCCTTCTCCTTGCGAAGTCAACTCGCATCTGGCTTGGCAGCAACAGTTCAGGGCATTTCCCCTTGATTCAAATGATTCCAGTTGGCTGATTCCTTCTGTCAGTCACAGCATGCTCCCTCTAGTGGTGCAAAAAGGTGCCAGGGTCCAAACTACACTTCCCAGAAGCACCTGCCATACATCCCCCTTTGTAACAGGCTCCAGGTGAGAGTCCAAGTTCTGGTTGGCTCAAGCAGTCTCCATTTTAGGGCTCCCCTAACCCAACTGGCCCAGCTCAGCAGTTGAGGTCTGAAATGGAGAGGACAAACACATAGAGTCCCAGCTGCAATAAAGGCAGGTTAGACAAACTTCATTTTCACTATTACTCTAAATGTTTTCTAACAAACAGTTACATCCTTCAATTAGGCTCCCTCTGCGCTCTTAGCCACTGCAGAAACGGAGCGATTAGACAGCAGCTCGGGTGGGATTCGAGCATTAAATGCACAGTCCCCCCATTCAAACTAATTAAGCCTGCGAGCAGGCAGTTCTTAAAGAGACAATACCAGAAGCTCTAAAAGCACTCACAGTGCCCACATTTAAGCGGCATTACACCGAACACCAGGTAGGCAGGGAGCACTTATGCAAGCTCCAGAAAGGCTTCTAGGGACCCCATTTGTAGGGGGGTTACACATAGAAATGAGCAGCCTTTGAAATTGTGCAATCATAGGACATGAATGTTAAGCTTGTCTGTACAGCGTTTGCCTCATTTCCCTGCTACTCATTCTAGAATGAGTCTCTCACTGTTCCCTTATGGGCTGGCCGGCCGTCTTTGCTAATTATTTATACAGGTTGGACAGTGAATGACGTCTATGTTGAATGAATAGAAGCAGAAACCCTGTAATACATGTGTATTTCAATTAATTATCAGATGTCCAGGTTCCGAATATCCCTCCTGTTACATTGTTTATGTAGAAAATAAGAAAAATTAAGTAAAGAATAAACACTTAGGACATGTGGGAGGAGCTACTGTAAATCACATGACAAGACATCTAGATAAAAGCAGGGAGTTTTGTAATAGAAGTCAGTGTGTTCTAGACAGTGGTACCTACCACATGGTAAAGCTCTCTCTCTAGCTGTCTTCTAGAGAGAATAAAAATCGTATTTTGTTGTTATTGCATTTTGCTGCATTAAGCTAGTATTTTGTTTTCACCTTTTGATGTTTATTTTAGTGCCTAGTAATTGAAGTTATCCTTTGTTTATTTTTTATTTATTTTTTTAAAATAATCGTGGCGGTCTTCCTTCATATTGGATCCTGAACAATTTGTCTGTGTCTTCAATTGCATCTACCCTCCACAGTCTGTCTTGCTGAGTCTTCATTCACAGCTAAGATACATAAGTTGTTTGCATATGCCATTACAGTGTATGGTACAGTATAGTCATTTATAGATACATGTTGCAGTGTGTTTGATGAGCTTAGTACTCTTAGGGGTGGGTCTATGCAGAAGACGTATTGTAGGGGACTAAGGGGGCACCCCGCTGCACTCCTTTCCACACTGGTAACGTTGGGCCATTCCACCCATTTACTTGAGTTGTAACCGTGGCTGGTTTGTAAAGGCTTTTTAGCCAATAGAGGAATTCTAGTGAGATATGGTAATGCTGTAGTACTTGCCATAAAAAATCATGTCTAATAGAATCAAACACTTGTCTTTGGTCTAATGAAAGTACGAATCCTTCCAAGCCAGATCGATTATCGTGTTCTGTTATTCCTCTTAACAGTATTAGTTGGTCCGTCATTTTCCTTTCAGGGCTAGAACAAGATTGGGCAGGGGAAATAAGGTATATGGCTGCTTTGACAAGTCTTGAGTTCAGTATTTTTCTTAAAATCTACATTTAGAAGGCTTATGGGTCTCCAGTTAGAAATATTTTATTTGTCACTATATATACATATATATATATATATATCAGAGAGTCCCTTCCCATTGCTAGAGGGATAGAGTCTGTTTGTAACATTGCCAAAAAGGCACCGGCTAATTCGTCAGCTATTTAAGGTCGTATTGCTTTAAATGATTCAGCAGTAAGGCCATGTATGCCAGGGGCAGTTTTATTGGTTAAGGATGTAATAGCCATTCCTGCTATTTGTGGTAGGATATCTGCTGTCAAAGTAGCCTGAATATGTCCTGTACAGGTAGGAGGGTGGAAGCAGGTTAAAAAAGTAGTATTCGTGGACTCATTCTCCATACAGGTGGAAAACAATGCCGCTGTATGCTTAGTAGTGATCCCAATTAAGTTATGCTTATCTGAGTGTTCTTTGTACATCTGTTCAATACAATTCATGCCTATATCAATAAGACTATGAATTGTTTTGTGTTTCAATTTTGTTTCTTGTGCCAAAAAAAGTACAGATGCTATTTGCAGTCCCCTGTGTACCATAAAACTGTTGTTTTTGAAGTCCATCAAAATTTTTCAGATGATAGATTAGTATTTCTTGTTTTATGTTCTGGATTTGTGTAGTGAAATTATGTTTGGTATATCTGCCAAGAGACTGTAAGTTTTGTAGTTGTTGTCGATTATGCAGATAATGCAAATGTTCTGTGTCCATATTTGTGTTACTGTTCTGTTTTAATAGAACCTGAAGGTCCCATCTCGTATCCGACTACCCGGTGGTAGGATCCTCAAATAGCTCGAAAACAGTTTCTCGGATGGCTAAAAAATAATGGATATTTTGAACAATTAGAGGGTTATCTAATAGAGAGGAATTTAACTTCCAATTTCCTGGGCCATGGGAACATAGTTGGGAGCAGCCATGTTGCAGACCCAGTAGCTTGTGGTCTGAGAACTCTACTTCTTGGTTGTATGCTTCAAGAACAGATTCTTGTCAACAAAGAAAAAATCTATCTGTGTTGCCAGAGAATCTCTGTGGAAGGTGGGGTCTGAACAATTGTTTACTGCAAAGTAAGCATCTTTCAGCCTTGATATTTGTATGATTTGGTTCAGAGCGGGCATATCGCAAAACATATTTTGCATTTTTGTCTGCTTCCCTCTGTCTTGTAAACCCAGACCACAATTAAAGTCTACTCCAAAAATAACCTTGTAGGATGAAAAAAGGTGTGGTTGGACAGTTTTGAATAGAGAAATTCTGTCAGCTTTCGATTGTGGAGCATAAATATTGATTAATCAATAATAGATATTATTAAATTTAGTGTCCAAAATCAAAGCACATCCTGGCATGAGATCAAGCAACTTAATTACTTGTATGGCGGCTGAGGTTTTGAGTAGAATCCCTACTCCAGAGCGGTATCACCCTATATGGGTGAGTATTATTGAGCGACTCAATATGAGTGACTCAATAATACCGCTCGTGTGTAGGGCGACTGCTGAAAGAGAA
This sequence comes from Neoceratodus forsteri, assembly GCA_016271365.2. NCBI lineage: Eukaryota > Metazoa > Chordata > Ceratodontiformes > Ceratodontidae > Neoceratodus > Neoceratodus forsteri. The sequence goes on from CM057452.1 coordinate 673,579,329, forward strand.
TGAAAGATCCATTATAGCAAGTGTAGCAGTAAACTACACTCGCTATACTAGGATATAGGCAGGTATGTGGCCAAACCTTGCTGAGATGGGTGTTTGGTGTAGTGGCTAGAGCCACTGTCTACAAATCCAGCAGACCTGGGTTCGGGTCTCACAGTAGGATGAAGATTTTTTTTTCCTTTTAAGTCCGCTTCCCATGGAGATGATTATTTTAATTTGGGGGAGTGCGAGGGACTTGTACCCCACAAAGTAGGGGTGTGGAAGGCTTGCCCCCCCGGCAAAAAAATTAATATTTGTATAGCCGTTCATTGAACAGCTGAGGATCGTCGCTGTTTGTGGCGGTCTTTGTTCTTTGCAATTGCCCTTCTGCATCAGGCAATATTTGAGTCACAGTTTGTGTGTCGCGTGGTAAGAGATTCTCCCTTATCACATAAATCCCTCCAGAGCAGCTGTCTGTACCCTAGGACCAGTAAGAGGGCCCAGCATACCATTCTTTTGTAGCTACATATATCTAAAATGGTATGGAGCCTGGTATCTTGTACAAAAATAATGTCTGCTGGGGCAGAATGTAAGTAAATAAAGACTGCCTGATATTTCCTATGGCTTTTAATTCTATTAGCATTAATTGAGTGAATTGTTAGTGGGATATTCATTTAGGTAAAGGTGTAGCGGTGTACAGAAAAAGTCTTCCAACTCATGGAGACTTATTACTTTTCTTTCTCTGAGAACTCCTGGAGTTTTTTGTGGTATCCAGGGGAGTCTGGGGAATATCCTGTGTTAACACTGAGGTTTGGGAATCTTGATCACTTACATCTAGGGATGGGTGAAGTGATCAAAATTCCCTCCACAGAGTAATGCAGAATTTTGCCTGGTAGAGTGGCGAAATTGCGCTTGGTGGAAAGGCAAAATTTTGCCTTCCGCTTCCAAAATTTCACTTTCCACAGTGAAATTCCGGCTTCAGTGGTGAAATTTCACCTGCAGGAGGTGGAATTTCATGCTAAAAAGGTGAAAATTAATTGTGGGAGGTGGAATTTAGTCACGGAAGGTGTAATTTCACCTGCAGAAGGTGAAATTTCACCTAGGCGAAATTCAGTCTTAGGCAGCAAAATTTCGTGAATTGCTCCACCAGGTGAATTTGGCCACTTCGCCGGCCCTTCGCTGGTGGAATTTATATTCGCTGCATCTCTACTTACATCCATCCATACATGTATTGGTGTTGGTCCTGACTACCACACTCCTGTGTGCTAATTTTGAATCCACTCTGCTGCTTGCAGCGCTGAATTGACAGACCATTGTGTGCATCCTACTGACTTTGCAGGTTGTTCCAAGGGGCGTTCTAGGCCGGGTGTTGTAGCACCCATTTGTGCTATTCCTGACACATCCCTGGAAGCTGTGTTGTAATTGAATTTGCAGCTGTGGCAGCGTTGACAACTGGTGGCTGCTCTTCCATACCACTGTCAGTGGGCATTTCCTCTGCAGATGTGCAGTCCTCAGTGGTGTTCCCTTTCACCTGCATCCAGTTAGGAAAAAGTGTTCTCACATCAGGCAGCCAAGATTTGGCATTAGTCAGCAAACCAGTTGTTTGGTGCTGTTGTCAGGTGGTGTCAAAGGTACTTGAATCTGTCTGTAGTACTTTAAGTCTCTCAGAATTTGTTTTGTTTAGTGCCATAAAGGAGAAGACTATAGTATTAGTGAGATCAGATGCATACATCTGGCCAATGATTATTGACGACTGTGTGTTAACACTGGGTGCTCGCAGTCCCTTGTCCTGTATTGTTCTCAGGGGTGAACTTCCAGAAAGGGCTTGGTTGCTATGGAGGCCCATGGTTACTTTTTCTGTTCCCACAGAGGCAATGGTATCCAGCACGGCAGCAATTTCCAGCTACCATGTGTGAAGTTGTTCTTCCTCAGCCTTTAGCAAGGCTTGTAGCTGTGCTGGGTCTTTCTCAGAAAAATTTTGTTGTATAGGGTTAGTCATATTTTCAAGAGGATTTCCACCATTAGTGGTCATCTGTTCTGCAGGCTTATCGCTAATCACTTTACCTTCTGAGGTTCCTTAAGTGTCATAAAAAACTTCAGCCTCTGGCATTGACAAGACTGAGGAGGAGACCTGCTCCCCAGACTCGTGGACATCCATCTGCTCCAGCTCCTCACCAGGACTGGCCATTGTGCTGTCGGCCAGTGTTTCCCTCTACAGGAAGAGTAGGAAAATTTCCCTGGTATCCTGGCCAATATTCCCCTTCCCATAAAAAACAGTTCATGCAATTGTCCAAGGCTGTGTGTGGGTGTTGATGTGCGAAATGGCTATCACCAGGGCTTCAGATAATTTTTTTGTGGTGGAAGTCAAATACTTCCATGGGTTGAAATTTGGAAGTCATTTCAGTTTTACTGGAGTCAAAATACTCCAGTTGTCAATTTTTTGGAAGTCAAAATAATTCCAGTCGACAAATGTTGGCAGTCAAAATACTCCAACTCCTATAGTTTTAGAAGTCAACTCACTGGCCTTCTGAGTACATTACTGTAATCCATGCTACAGCCACATAAATACATTTCTCAATTATAAGAAATGAAAATGTAAGCACGCAGTAATCGTTTTCAGACAATATGTTTATTTCATGAATTGTTCAGTTCTTGTATAGTAGACAATGCCATGCCAGTATCTTCAAATCATCGTTGTGCATAGATTAGTAATAATCATTGTGTACTGTATACAATATTATCTAGTATGTTACAGAGCTACACAGCACTTCAATGACACCTGCTTTTATTGCACAGGTAGTGCAGTCAATGTTACAAAATGGCTACTGACTTTAAAACAAAGTAACGTAAAAACCTAGTTTTTGGTATGAGATTTACTGGCAGTATGCTTATTCAGAATCTGCAATGTAGCACTTTTGGCGTTAGCGGCTCTTTCAGTTGCTTGCAGATAGATACCTGCTGCTAGCAGTATGCTAGGCTGCTGCCACCTACATTATGATTCATAGTGTGGTAATCAGTGATTGATTACTACCCATTGTTTATTTAGTTATAAAGTAAAATCTTTAGTAATTTGTTATTACCATCACAACTCATGTTAGAAAAATGGGCTATTCTGCCGACTGCCACACTGCATCATAAATACTCCAGTGGCACTGTCTGGCAATGCAAATAAACTGGCTAAATAAATCCTATTTTTGCAAAAATATTTTTTTCTCACTTTATAACACCATTTATTTCACTTACATTACAATTTAATAACGTATTACAAGATGTTTTCTCCACTTATAGCCTGGTAATTGAACTCAGAATAAGGGGCTTCCCTGCCACATATGGATATTCCAATGGAAAAAAAGGAAGTTTTGAGGTAAAACAAACATAAACACCACAAACAATCATTACAAATGGCGTGGTGGTATTATATAGAGCCTAGGATCTTCTTAAACTTAAGACAGAAGATCTTGACAAAAGGACAACTGAATCTGGAAAGGACTCCATAAACTTAAAACAGTGGTCCTTAACACCATTTTCAATGGTTCTGTACTGTTTGTTCCAGTATTGTATTAGTTTTGTGTTTTACCTTGTATTATCTCAAAGCTGCCTTTCTTTCCATTGTAAGTTTCCTGTCTGGCCCATCGTTATTATCTGTGTGTTTTTTTGTCCTTTTCCATTTCTACAAGTGGAAATAACATTATAACAAGTTAATTAAATTGTAGTACAGTGAAATATATGATGTATAAAGTGAAAATTACATAATTGTTCCAACATAACATGATGTATTTACCCAATGTCTTTGGCTGGCCCTGCCCGGTATTGTGTATATGTATTGTAATATATAACACATCATGGACAAATAGCCAAGGCCTACAGTACATGGGTGCTTGCTGCAGCCTGACAGTGCCTGGGTTGGGGTATTGTGTGTGCATCGTCCATGAGATTTAACTGTACAGTCTTTCTCAATCAAGGAACAGCTGTTTTAAAACCTACCTTACCATTCTAACTTGAACTTATTTAACAAGGTAAAAGTGCTAATGATAACATTCAAATTGGTAAGCCACAATTATTATACCTTGAAACATAAAAACATTTCAACTTGCTGGTACCATAGGTGTTGGCACTTGGTTGGTTGAACTTGACACTTTGCAGAAATTGGGTGACTCCTGCAGTGATGACATTTTTGATGCTTATTAAGGCCAAAAAAATCAGTCTGTGTGAGTCAGTGCTAAAATTTGTCAAATATATAACAGTGAGTGACTAATGGCCAGGCAAGATGTTGTCTTGCTGGGTACGCAAACCAGTTTTTTGGTTACGTGTGGAGAATTGATTTGGGGGAGACAGAGCAATGCAGAAAACATGTAGCCTTAACAATGCACTTATCCCTGTATGACCGACCCCATGATACATTTAATAACCCGTTTTGCTTTATGTAATGTGACTGCTGTGTCACATCAATAACTTGCAAGAAATGTGAGGCAATGCAACCTGTTGTGTACTTACTAGATGTAGTATGTACCTCTATGTCTGCTAGTGTCTATCACCATAAATTGCCACCAACCAAGGTATAGCACATCATCATGTGATGTGAACAATTGACTTTGTGTCTTCTTTTAACAGTAAGCAACTAACTTTTCATTATCCAATGCCCTACCGTATTCCATTGTGTTCAGCAACTCACAGTCACACCAGTCCCCACTCCCCTCCCAGCCATCACCCCTGCACTTTTTGCAGCAGCCAGGCTGCAACAATGCATCCTGCATCAGCTACCGCTGCCTTGTCCATACACTCCATCCATGTACAGTACATAGCAGCACTGTGACAGCAGTATGCAACAACAAAGAAAATAAACATTTTGCTTTCTTCACAGCTTTCGAGTGAATTTACTATTTATAATACTGGTTTTCAGATAATTGCTTCTGCCAATGCAATGTGCAGCAGTATGTCTGTCAGTAAGTTGTATTTGGGCCAAAATGTGTACCTGAACCTGGATCAAACGAGTCCAATTTGAAAGTTATGTAATTATTCGCTATTGTTGTTATTCATGCCCTCTATTATTTCCAGGAAATCCTCATCGCCTAATTCACTATCTTCAGCCCTCCCCCCATCATGAGCACTTCTGTTAGTACTGCTTGTATGATAAACTGCAGTGGCACTGGCACCCGCGCCGCCATCATCTGCAGTGTCAGAACAGGTATTGCTGTTGATACATGGTGACATACTGACATAATCATTGTTTGATGTGTGGCTACCTCTGGATAATATGGCACAGCTACCACCAGTATTGCTGCTGCTGCTACCAGAAACATGAAACCTGACTGTCTCTGTCTGGGGCTTTGGCTTCTCCAGTCTCCTCCTTTTTGATTTTTGCCACAAAGACATATAGCGCCCTTTTTTCTCTTTTTTCCAACACGTCACAGATTTATCGACTTCAAAGTCAGAGAAGTCAGGCCCCATGTTTAGTTTCATTAGTAGCTCTAGGCTATCTTCTGTTAGTGAACAACAAAATTTTGTCTTTATCCTATTCTGCACACTGAAACCTCGCTCACATTCTATAGATGTCAGTGGAATGCATAAAGAGATATTATATAATGTTGAATATACTGGCATTGTATCAGAGTACTTTGAAATTACCCTTCTCATAAAGCTTTCGGAACTAAGGTTCCTATAGCATCCAAGCATCATAGCCTTTGGTTTTGCCCAGTCTGAGCGGAGACAATTTTCATCTAGTAAAGGCTTGCATTTATGAATATTTGTCTCAGTATCATCTTGATCACTGTCATATTGTGTGTTGGAACCAAATTTTTCACAAACAATTTCTAAACTTTTCTGAACGCTGACTGTATTACAGTCTACTACAGACTGTGGGTCAGTTAGATTGGCAATGGCATCCAGAAGTGCTTCCATTTTAGAATTTGGGCACAACCTACACTTCATGTTGCTTATAAGAGTATTGAGATACTCCTCCCTCAGTTTTGAGAATTGTGCTGTCCTTTTATGTGAACACTTGAGTTTAATCTGAATGTCATCTTGCTGAGATTCCTTTATTTTCCAACATGCTGTCATTTGTCCACTATCGCTAGTCTCAATTTCACATGCCACTTGAAATGCTGTCAGGAATGGGCCTGGCTCACTTTTCACATTTTCTAACTCACCAATTGCACAGAACACTTGTGGTTTCACATCCACATACAGCACATCCTGCTTTTGAAAGGATTTACAAAGAGTTCCCATTACTTTAAGGATATCACAGAACATACATAGAACAGCTGCAGAAATATAAGTAGTGAGAAACGTGTGAAGGCCCTGAGCTTTGGCATGATTCCTGTCTTCTTTAAGTATAGGGAGAATAGCAGGGTAACATTTATGTAATGCATTTACAGCATTTTGCATTGACAGCCAACGTATGTTAATTGCTTCTTTCAGCTTTCCTTTTACTGTACCAATCACCCTTTGCATATCTTCTAGCTTTGCCTGCCTAACAGCAGATGTACTGAAATAGGCATATGTACCATTAATGTTACTCTGAAAGTCTTGTAGGTATCTAAAGTGAGTAGCAGACTGTGAACAAGCCAAAGCCAATCTATGAGCCAAACAGTGGACATGAACCATAAAAGGTGACTGCAGTGAAGTCAAAAGTGCACCAACACCATTGGACTTGCCCATCATTACACTAGCCCCATCACTACCTAACCCCACAAGTTTACTCATGACGAAGCCCAGGGTCTGACATCTGTTTACAATAGTCTCAGTTAAGTGATGTGCTGAACCATCCTTTACCCTGATGTTGCCAATTAGTTTTGTTTTCATTTCCCCTTCATTGACATATTGAATATACATTATTGCAGTTTTGTGGACTGAAAGATCTGTGGATTCATCAACTAGCAAGCCAAACACAGGACTTTGCAATGCTTCTTTTATGACTTTGCTATCTAATACTTTCACAATACTTCTCTGAACATCATGACCAGTGTAATCACTTATATCATGTACTGACCATTGACCTCCTGGCCAGCGAATGAAATCTAAAAGCTGGTTGACACTGCAATTTGCCATATCTGTCTTTGCTGCAAAGTATACCGCTTTAAACAGATTACGTTCCCTGTCTTTTACAAATTTAATAGTTAAATCGTTATCTTCTGAACTTTCTGCCTCATCATTGTTGCTAACTGCATACAGTCTCCTTCTAAGAATGTTTGCTTCCAGTGCTGTACGATGGTCCTTTGTCTGACTGTGCTTCCTGAGAGTTGATTTCTGACAATTTTCTAAAATAGGAAAATTATTTTCTTGTAAATACTATGGAATTGGATAAGAGGAGAATAAAACTGTAAAGGCTAAGCTGCTGTCTGCTTTTATGCATGACACACAATGAAATGGCATACATCAGTGACACAGGGAAATAACAGATATGTAGAACATACCATAAAGAGTAGATCTTTGAGGTGATCTCACTCACCAGGTGGATTACAAGTGCACCATAGGCACTCTTCACCATCATGGAATGACAGTAAACACACCAGGTTTTTATTAAATTTGCAACTTTGGCCACACATGTGACACCATCAGCAAGATCTCACCAGCCCAATATAGTTGTGGCACTGGTCATTCACACACACTCCATCTGCAGTCCTTCCCCACCAGCACTCTAGTAAAGAAGTGATCAGATCAACGCACAACTTGCAAACCCTGGGGGGAAGACCTTGGCAAGTGAATCTGCCCATGACTCCATAAACTTAAGACAGGAGACTTGGAACAAATGGCCAAGCCAAGGAACTTCTTAAGCTCAAGACAGAAGAAACTGGCAAGTGAATCTGCCCGTGACTTCCTAATCTTAAGACAGGAGTCCGCAGGACACCCCTTCCAAAAAATGCATGGGCTCTTAAATATATAAAGACAGTAATACTCGCCTCAGTGAAACAGCTGTGTGATACTACTGTACTCCAAGTGGCAGTAGGCCCTACTTTGAAAAAGGTGCTAAATCCACCAACACTGCACTGCTGCTCGTCAGTGGAGAATGTGCTTGCAACTCGATGGTGGAAAGAACTGAGGAGTGAGCAACGTACTGCGGAGAATCTTCCATGTGGATTCCCATTCACTGACAGTGATGTTCCTATGGCTATGATGTTAGTGGTGCTGCTGCGGTACTGGTACCATACCTACCTGATGAGTGAAATCACCCCAAAGAAGATCTATGTATGTTCTGTGATATTCTAAAAGTAGATAATACTGCTGTGGTGACTCAGTATTACACTCTCTGTACAGATAGACTGCAGGATTCTATCGGTTGCTTGCACTTCACCATGCTATGTCCGGCTACAAGTTATCAAACTTATTAGCATCTGGGTGGGGAGGAACAGTGCAGTCCCGAAACACAGGTGACAAAGTCAGCATACTTGAGTCAGAAATTTTCATTTCCGATACAAATTATTAATAAAAGTAGCAAGCCTTCACTAGATAAACTATGATGAATATGAAGTAAGCAATAAGACGGGTATGCATGGAACAGATTTTACCGCACGTGAAGGGCTAAAGGTACTCGGCCAAGGCCTTGTGCCAAATTATGCCCCTGGCCATGTGTGCAGTAAAATCTGTTCCATCCATGCACACCCTATCATGTCTTATTGATTACGTAAAGCACCCCCGCTACCCCCTGAAGTGCTGTATTGCGGTAATAAAATTGGTAATTTTTTTGAAATGTTATTAATTTGTTAAATAGGTTAACCTGGGGCTGTTGTGATGGGATTATGGGCCAGTCATACAAAAAGCATCTGTCTGCTAATCAGAATTCAGCATCCCTTCTATCGATTTCAACATCAGATTATGAAATGTGTAGAAAAATGCTGAATTCTGATTGGCAGACAGATGCTTCCTGCTGGACTGTTATCACAGCACAACATGGCCCAGTTGAAATAACCTGTTTAAAAATTCATAATGGTTTCCAAAAAGGGCACATTTCATTAACACAATATGGCATTTCATAGGGTGCTTTACGGTGGGGTAACGGGGAGCACTGCTCAGGTGGTGGAAGCACTTTGCTACACGCACCTCGTGCTTCAAACCATCTGGAGGCGGGTGGGGCATTATCACACCATAACTCTCCCTAGAAGGTCATGATGATCATGTCACTCATGGCATGCCTTACCACTTAATTCACAACCACCACCACTGTGAACTGGAGAAGCCAAAGCCCATTTTGTGACAGCCAATCAGGCTACTCGGAACCATTACTGTCAGACATACTACATGCACATTAACGCACCTGCACCTGTAGTAGCAAATTTGTTTGTGAGACAGCGATCTGAATGGCACACAGAACAAAACATTTTCCCATCTCTTGCCTCCAGCCAATCAAATTCAGTTTCCCACTGATGTCTGTAATTACGCATAACAACAGATTTCACAGCATCTGATAATTGACTGTTCTGATTTCTAGTGTCACCACTGCATGATTTCTGAACAACTGATAATTGTCGTGTCACTTGTGTGTGACCCTGAAAAACTGCAGATTGTGGGATACACTCATAAGAAGAAGAACAATCATCACTATCTGATAACTGAAGTGTAGAAAAGTCATCAGAATAACAAATTGAAGTTACAGCAAGGTTGCAGCTGTCACTTTCCATTTCAGTATTGGAATTGGGAAGAACAATCAGCAGTCAGTCCATTCACAGATGATGAACTCCCTCCAGAGGCAGTCGCAAGGCATTGAGTTGCGGGACATTTTTTTATTAACCAGCAGTCTAATAAAGAGTTTGCGGTAGTTCTCTTTTGAATCTTCGCACTGGCTTGACCTGAGCTTGACATATTCGGTGTGTCAAGACAGTTCCCTTCTCAAAATTCATGTCACGAGGTGTTGTTTATGCACCAGTTGGTTCAGGTTGTTGTCAGCCAGCAGGTTATCTAAAGCAATTATAAAAGTCGTTTCAACATGTGTACGCTACTTTACCAGCAATCACACATGACTGTCATCACATAGTGAGAAAACAAGTACAGAACCCCATTGTAATGTATGGGGTTAATGGAAGTTAATAAATTTGCCAAGTGTTATGTTGTAAAGCTTTGGGTGACCAGACTACCCCAAGTTGTTCTAAAGAGAATTTGTTTTAATAAAGTCACACTAGTCTGTAGGATCCCATCTGCAGACTGCAGGTCTGGACATTACGTTATTGCTTCATGCTTGGACTTACTGGGTTCTCCTCCAGAAGATAGGTCTAGCATGACCCCATCAATCTCCTGGAGCCGGTGGTAAATACGCAGTGTAGTCTGTAAACACAAACCCCAACTGTGCAGACTAAACTTAGTACACATGCCCAAAGCTGTTGTTGTTACTACCTCCCACCCCCCCAACTGTGTACTCTTTCCCCTGTGTTTAGTTCCCCCGGTGCATTATTTTGCACTTCTTTGCATTGAATGAAACCTGCCATACTTCTGACCATTACTCCAACCTTGCCAAGTCCCTTTTCATCATTATGGTTAACCACTGATGCTCATGCATTATCCTCTATATCTATGGTAGCTACCCTACATCCACAGTACTACTTCTCCCCCCACCAACTACCCCCAGCAACCTGGCCTCAAACCCAACAAAAAAAAAGCATTTTAGCATTTCTCTACTGAAGAGGTACAGTACAGGTAACAGTAACGGTAAGTACCTTGCAAATAAAGGTGATGGAATGCTGTCGTTGGTGATGGCTTCCTCTCAGAATAATATACGTGTACGATCACCACATGCTACCCAAGGTGCCCTGCTGCTGCTTGACTTCTTCTACTGGTGTGTGATGTGACTCCTTCGGTCAGCTCAGCTCACCGCTGGCCAGTCAGATGCTATACTGCCTGCATCAGGGAAAAAGGAAACAAAACGTAAGAAGTTTTTATAGAGATAGTGCTGTGCTGTGCTTCTATGGTTGTGGAGGGTGCCACTACCACCTCGTATGAAACCACTCTACTACTGCTTGCTGCTCTACATGGGCTATTACATTTGCAAGCAGGATGCTTTGCACTGAAATTGTGATTGTATGCATGAAAACCAAACTTTTTCATTTCAAGACTTGGAGTGACCCCACTCACCCGCCCGACTGGCACACACAGACAATCCAAAACCACAAAATGTGCTTGCCGGCCGGCCAGTTGTGAATGGCTACAGCACAAGTTTAGGAACCTGGGCATGAAACCAGCATGGATACACAGTGGGAAGATCTTGTCAAACAAATCTGATAGAGTACTTAGACAGGGTGACCAGGTGGATGTGAGTGGCCTACCTAGATTTCAGCAAGGTTTTCAAAACTGTCCCATAGGAGGTTGGTAAATAAGTTGGGCAGACTGGGAGTGGGCCCCAAGGTGGCAAACTGGATCAGAAATTAAACTGGCTGACTGACAGGACACAGTCACAGAGGGTGGTGGTGAATGGTGTTCAATTCATGGAGAGGGGGGTGACCAGCAGGGTGCCACAGGGATCCATGCTGGGATCAATGTCTTCATAACTGACATTGCAGAGGGGCTAGAGGGGAAGGTATCCATTTTTGCAGATGATACTAAAATCTGCAGCAGTGTTGAGACTCCGGGGGGGAAGGGTAGGACCTGAACATGCTTCAGGAGTGGACACCTTTAGACAACATGTCTGGAGGAGAGCTTTGTCTGGGTAGGGATCAACATTGCATCTCTGTACACATCTATTAGACACCAGCGAGATGTACTTCCCTATAGGTCCTTTTTAGAAAACCATCCGGTTAGTAACTTCATGCTAGTGGATTTCATGCTAGTCTCTTGAATACATACCAAGTCACATTTCTGAATTTGAAAATATGGCAGGTATTACCTACAGCCATGCAGGACAGCTACAGGGACAAGTATGGCATGGCATAGCCAGTTATCGTTCTTCCCATATATATTGATCTCCTCGTAGTAAGGTTCAGGTCTGGCTGCCTGCCCTCCCCAATCAAAACCATCAAGATGAAACCCCTCTGCTTGTGGATCCCCCGTAACCCTTCACCCTCCCCTGACATGTAAACCACTCATAGCAGCAACAGAGAGGAAAAAAAGCAAAAAAACTGCACCATAGCTAAGGAGGATTGTTTGCAAATTTTGATGGACTTGTGGCCTTACTGATCTGAACTTACAAACCCTCCCTCCCCCCCCAGTGTACATTATTTATTTAACCAATCTAGGGAGCTCCCTTATAAAGTTCCTGTGTACCCAGTGTTGAATTGGTGCTGCTGACCCCACTGATGTTGCCTTGGTGAGATTGCTGACAAATTTGCATTTTAAATTATATGCTAGGAAGGAAGTGGGAACCTGCTCTGATAAATCCCAAGCCATAAAGACCATGATGTATCATGTGTAACTGTAAAAATTGCGGTCTTCCTTAATTCATAACCCCATCCAGTGTGCTCGAGTCGCCCGACCCACCACTTGCTCCACTCCCCGATCCCCTCTACGGCAGCACTGCCAGCACTATTAGTCTGCTGCTCAGCCTGCAGGCCTTCCCCTTGCAGCCTTCTTGCTTGCGCTGCCTGGTGGTGTGTGTGCCGCTCACCGACCCCATCCTGATCTAAATACACCCCCGCCCCACCCACACGGTCCTTTAGCTTAACTTAAAAGCTTTTACATTTTAATTTTAATTGGCACCCACCTCTGAGGACTGACTGGCTGCAGCCTGCTACTATGATGGCAGGCGTTTGGTCAGTCCCGTCCTCTGTCCACTCACTACGGCACTCGTGGCTCCACTCCAACTAGGCCTCACCCCCAGGCTGAGCTATATCATATGGCCATTTTCTTTATGCGCACGGAGCACTTCTGATCTCGATCCTCCACTGCTGTTCCTGGCTGGCTGTCCCCTCAGGTGGCTCCGAGCCCTCTCCTCCCCAGCTCCAGGGGCCTCACTATTGGTCCGGCTTCAGTTGCACAGTTGTGTGGTACTGCCACTCAGGGACAATGGGATTGGGCCACACCGTACGGGGTCTCCAGCCTGCTCTTGGCCTCTACTTTACTGTCTCTACAGTAAAAGTGGACCGGGACGACACAGACAGATCAGATCAGATCAGATCTCTGTCTGATAATGAAATTGAACTGAACTATATTTTTTAGAATGCGGCCACTTATGGGATGGACAACACGCACACCGATGATCGAATACAGTCGATCTCTGTGCAGCCACAGAGCTTGTTCCTTGCCTCCTCTGCACAGACTTCTGGTGGCACACAACACACTCTCCCTGCCAACTCGTGGTGCATTGCATCATGGTTAAACTTAGCAAGCACCACCAGCAAAGCAGCTCCCAACTCCTCCTCCTTACTCAATCATCCATCATTATTGGTGCATTTTGCATATAAAAGTTGGTGTGCTATGCTGTCGCAGGAGCCAGAAGGAGTATTATTGGCCCATTTTGGATGGTGCGTGCGTGTGCAGCAGATGGACAGGACTGCACTGGAAAAAAAAACATTTGTCGTTTCCACAGTGGGCAGGCTAGACTACTCTGAAACTGAGTAAAACAAATGATGACGTGACGTCCACACTATAAAAACCAGGCATCAGCATTAAACTGCATAAGTATTACTGACATCAATTGACTCCAGATAGCGCATTTTTGGACGTTTTTAGCTGATTTTTGGATGTAAAATACATCAAAAAATGACTTATCTCATTGTTTCCTAGCAGACGCCTGTAGTCGTCAGTAACAAAACACTGGTGTGTCCTGAGGACATCTGCAGAAGTCGGCTACTGACTCCCAGTGTGCCCTTGCAACGTCTGGAGAAGTCACTTATATATTTTAATATATATTGTAACAGAATATAATATATATTTGACTGCATAGCACCATTGAAAAGATAATTTTATGCTGCACAACTTTGTCACTGATATTTTGTGTATATCATGTATACTTTAGGAGTTATTTCCATTTGTTTATGGTATGGTGTGTATGGCTGACATGTTTTCCATCAAGATTCACCTAAGCAGCTTGAATAAAATTCACTTTTTTGGCACTTCAGCAGGTATAAAATAAAAACCATATTGATTACAACTGGTTGCATAGCACCACTGGAAATGCATTTTTGTGCTCATCAACTTTCATGCTGATACTTTGTGTGTATCATGTATACTTTTGGAGTTATACGTATTTGTTTATGATATGGTGTGTGTGGTTGAGATTCATCCCTCAAATCTCACCAAAGCACTTTGACTAAAATGGGGAAAAATTACGTTTTATAGTAAAAATATATCTTTTTTTAGCAAACATAATATCAAAATACCATCTAATGTCTGTATGCTTAATTTGGTGTTGATATTTTACATATTTTCCAACATAAAATGGCTTATGTTGCCCTTTTTTAGTGAAAAAAATATTTAGTTTGCTCTTTCGACCAGCATAGGAAAAATACAAAAGTACTTATTATTACATGCATGCCACCATTGGAAAGGCAATTTTGTGCTGAATAACTCTGCCACTCATACTTTGTGTCTAGCATGTACAGTTATTGAGCTATTAGCATTTGCTTGCGACATACTGACTATGGCTTGATTTTGCTTAGAAAGGCCCAGGATTCACTGTTAAAAGTATACAGGAGATTCAGGAGGCAAGTGGTGTAATCTCAGAGTGAGCCTGTGGAGGCAATGAGTTATCTGAAGCGCTGGCTATCACTACATGTTCAGTCACTTCACCACTAGTCTAGCATTGCTTGTAAAAACACTTTGGGATACAATTTGTATGAAAAACACTATATAAATGCTGATTCTTTTTCTTCTTCTTACATCACAATAATTGCAACAAATAAAGTAAAGCCTCACAAATCAAGCTTATGTACTGTAGACCTTGATGGGTGCAGTCATACACAGACCCTATTGCATGTAAATACACTTAGGCTTTTACTGTAGACCCTGAGACACACACACACACACACACACACACACACACACACACACACACACTCATACCCATGAGTTGAGTACACACACAGACCCCGACATATGCATGCACACACAGACCACTGTGTACACATAAACAGACCCTGATATGCATATGTGCACAAACACACACTAGCCTAGTGTGCGCACACACACACACACACACACACACACACACACCCCCTGACATTTATTCACACACCAAGACCCTGATGCAAGGAAACACACAGGCTCTGGGCATGCAAACAAACACATCCCTGATGCATGGAAACACAAACCTGGCACACACCCTTATAGACCATGATGCATGCAGACAAACCCAGATGCTAATGCATACAGACCCCAATGTATTCTCATTCTCTCTCTCTCTCTCTCTCTCTCTCTTCCTCCCTCCATCCCTCCCTCTCTCTCTTTCTTCCTCTCTCTCCTGGTTTGCTCCAGTGCATACATGGACACACACACTCAAAGTTGCAGTCCTGGTTTGCTCCATCTATGTTACCCTGTAATTAATACTGACTAGTCTACCTCTGTCTGCCCCTGCTTATTTGTGTGCTCTCTGCTGTCAGTCTTCTAGTTCATCTTTGGTCTTGTCACTGCTGAGTACTCCTAGCTCTTATTATATTGTGACTGCTGCACTAGTCCATCTGTAGTCCTGTTACCAGTTACTTACTTCATTCTGCTCCTTTTGCATTCAAACTGGTGCACTCCTGCAAAGTTACTCATGCCAAGGTGCTCCTATCAGTCCTGCAGCTGCTTCTGGTTGAGGGGTCAGAGAGGATGAGGTAGAGACTCATGGTACCTGGGACAAGCACTGGAGGGGGAGACTTTGCTGAACTGACCCGGCTAGTCTGTGATCATCCGGCAGGTAGATGAGTATGATGGGAGTGGATGGGACTTTATGGAATGGGACCTAGATATGAAAGTACTTAAATAAAGTGTTTACACTACGAGCACTTACCAATTTAGTTATTTGGTAATGGAAAGTTACTTTGTAGGTGTATGAATTTTGATGGGGTGCATGGATGAGTTTGTTTAATTTATGGAGCTTTGATTGTTTTGTGTGTAGGGGTTTGTATAGTGCTCCCCATATTTTCTCCCTCCTCATTGGGGAATTAAAATGCAGTTGGTGTAGCAGCCTTCCTGTGCAAAGACAGTACAGCTGCGGAGTAACGTTGAAATTCTGCATGCATTGCTCTGGGCAACAGCTGAATTGGTGGCTATGGTAGCCACGCCATTGGTGTCTATGGAGCCACACCATTGGTGGCTGTGGTAGCCACACCACTGGTGGTTAAGACATCCACTCAAGTGCTGGTTATGCTAGCCACAGTGCTGGCAGCCAAGGTAGTCACCGCATTGGTGGCTGCAGTATCCACTGCATTAGCAGCTGATATTATTGAGGTTCTTAGCACAGCAGCATAAGGTGAGTTGTTTGTTTAATTGGTTTCACTATTGATGGCTGTGAGAGCCATTGCATTGGCAGATGAGGGAGCCTTTCAGCTCCACTAAACATATGAACATACGAAATTTGCCGGCAGATAAAGGCCTAGAGGTCTATCAAGTCTGCTCGAATGTGCAGCTAGCATTCCCTATTCTGCAGCTGCCCCTCCCTTCCACCCTTCCCCTTCATTGACCCTCCCCCTTGTCCTGTCCCATCCCCTTTTGAAGCAGTCCACTGTTCTACTGGATACCACTTCTGCAGGTAACGCATTCCACCCAGCCACCACCCTCTCTGTAAAAAAGTGTCTCCTCATCTCCCTCCTGAACCTTCCTCCCTCTCTCCAGTCTCATATCATGGCCCTGGTGTCCCTCCCCTCCCTTACTTTGATCAGCCCCTCTGTACCTGTCTTGTTTATTCATTTCATGTACTTAAAGGTTTCAATCATGTCCGCCCATCCCTCCTCTCCTCCAGCGAGTACATGTTCAACTCCCTCAGCCTCCTCTTGTATGATAAGTCCCCCAGCCCCTTGATCATCTTTGTCACCCTGCACTGCACCCCCTCCAGTAACTTAATGTTCCTCTTCAGATACGGGTGCCAGTACTGCACTCAGTACTCCAGGTGCGGTCTAACTAATGACCCATACAGTGGCAGAATCACCTCCTCCCTCCTTGAGGATATACCCCTTGCAATACAACCCAGCATTTTGTTGGCCTTTGCAGCTGCCTTCCTACATTGTGCCGAGTTGTTCATTCACCCTGTAATGAGCACCCCAGATCCTTCTTCTCCTCCTCTGTCTGGGCTAGCTACACTCCCCCCTGCTGGTAACTCCTCCTTGGGTTCTTCATCCCAAAATGCAGCACCTTGCACTTTTTGGCATTAAACCCCAGTTGCCAGGTGTCTGACCAGGTTTCAAGCTTTGCCAGATCATCCTGCAACCCCTGCCATCCCCCTAGGTCATCCACCACTGCTCTTACCTTGGTATCATCAGCAAACAGACTGATCTTGCTCTTGATGTCTAATGATATGTCTGCAATGAATACCCCAAACAACACTGGTCCCAACACCGAGCCCTGTGGAACACCACTCGTCACTACTCTTGGGTGTGAGAGCTCCCCACCCACCACCACCCTCTGTTGCCTTCCCTGAAGCCAGTTCCCTACCCATCTTACCAGCTTTTCACCCGGCCCTGTGCCTTTTAGCTTACTTCCCAGCCTTCCATGCAGCACTGAGTTGAATGCCTTACTGAAGTCCAGATACAGGACATCAACTGCATGGCCCCTGTCCAGTTGCCTAGTTACCCAGTCATAGAACTCCATCAGGTTGGTTTGTCAGGATCTGCCATGTATGAAGCCATGCTGTCTCCTGTCCTGTAGTCATTTGGCCTCTGGGAGGGCCACCAGCCTCTCCTTAAGGATAGTCTCCATTAGCTTACCCACGATGGATGTGAGGCTCACTGGTCTGTAGTTTCCCGGTTCATCCGTGGGGCCACTCTTGTGGAGGGGCACCACATTAGCCATCCTCCAGTCCTGAGGTACACACCCAGAATGTAGTGAGGCATTAAATAGATCTGCCAAAGGTCCTGCAAGGACCTCTGCCAGCTCCTTCAGTACCCTCGGGTGGATGCCATCTGGGCCTGGTGCTTTGTCCACCCTCAGTGCCTTCAAACCCTCCTGAACTCTGCCCTATATGATTTCCCCATCTGTCACCCCCTCCCCCCTGTTTTGCCTTTCCTCCTCCTTGGGTGTCACCTCCCTCTTCTCCTTAGTAAATACTGAGCAGAAGTACTCATTTAGTACTTCCGCCTTATCACACCCTGCTTCCACCCAACTCCCCTCCTTCCTAATCCTTACTATGTGGTCCTTACAGCTCCTTTTCTCCCTGATGTACCTAAAGAAGTCCTTCTCCCCCTTCTTAATGCCTTGTGCCAGCCTGAGTTCCATAAATGCCTTGACTCCCCTTACTGCCCTTGTCACCTCCTTCGATTCTGTCAAGTACTCCTCCCTGTCCTCCCCCTTCCTGTTTTCTTTTACCTCCTAAAGGCAGCTCTTTTCCTCCTTATCTTTTCCATGACCTCCTTGCTCAACCAGCTCAGTTTCTTAGCCCTAGCCTTCTTGCTCTGGGCCTTGCAGCAGGTTTTGGTTGCCTCCACTATCCCCAGCTTTATGAGCTCCCACCTCCGGTTAGTGTCCATACTAGACTGAATTCTGGCCAGATACCCTTTTACCACTTCCCCCATCCTCCCAAATTTGGCACTCCTGAAGTCCAGCACTCCTGTGCTAGATTCCACTCCTTCCTTGCCCATATCCAATGTGAGCCATAACTGGGTGGTGGTCACTCCCTGACAGTGGTTCCTCTACTGTAAGTTCTCTCACAAAGTCCCCATTTGCCAGCACAAGGTCAAGGATATTCCCTAACCTGGTTGGTTCACTGACCATTTGCAGCAGGAAGCTGTCCTGGAAGGCATCCAGCAGTACTTGCTCCTTCTGTTCCTGGTTGTTGGGGTACTCCAGTCCACTCCTGGCATGTTGAAGTCCCCACAATCACCACACTCTACCCTTCTCGAGGTCCTCCTGATCTGTCCCACTAGTTCCCTGTCTAACTCCTCCGTCCTGAGATGGAGGCCTGTACACCACTCCCATTCTAAGAATCCTATTCTTGGAATCCTGGATTTACATCCAAAGTGACTCCATACTACCCTCCTCCCCTTCCTCCCTTACATACTTCAATTCTTCCTTCACATATAGTGCCACACCCTCTCCTTTCCCAATCACCCTGTCCCTATGAAATAACCTATACCCTGGTACAGACAGGTCCCAGTCATTGTATTGGGTGGCCCATGTTTCTGTGATAACTGCAATGTCCACCTCTCCCTCTGCCATGAGCAACTGTAACTGCAGTTTTCCTTCCAAGGCTCCTAGCATTAAGGGTAACCACCTTCCACCCTCCCCCATCCTGCCCTCCTTTACTAGCATCACCAATAGTACTTGCCATTTGTTCTTTGTCACTGTTATGGGGGGTAAACTCATATGGCTTCCCAACCTGTGGTCTTTGCATGTCTATTGCCAATTGCCACCCCCACTCCTAGTTTAAATTCCCAACTTCCTCTATGTACTCCTCCATCCTCTGTTTTAACACTTTCCTTCCCTCCTCACTCAAGCGTAGTCTGTCCTTGTCAAAGAGACTATTGTTCTCCCAGGTCCCTCCCACCCCCCAACAGCCCATACCCTTTAGCACAACACCAGGTCCTTAGCCATCCATTAAATTCCTCTATTCTCAGCTTTCTTTGTGTGCTTGCCTTGGGCACTGGAAGTATCTCTGAAAAAGTTACTGATCTTCCTGCCCCATCACATAATTGGCCTAGTTCCTCAAACCTCCTCTGGACTATATCTACTCTCTTGCCAGCCAGGTCGTTCGTCCCAATATGTATAGTTAAATGAGGCTTGTCCCTACCCCTTCTGGCATATTTCAGAACAGATTGTCCCACCCTTTCCACTGTCATTCCTGGCATGGCCTCCACCCAAATGCGACTATGTCTCTCCCCCTTGCTACCCCACCTGACTCCTCTTAATATTGAGTCCTCCAGTACTACAATTCCACCCCTCTTACTCCCTGCTTGCTTCCATTCATCACCCTCTCTCTCCTTTCCGGCTTCTCTTCTTCCTCCTGCACATTATTTCCCCTTTTTGCCCCTGTTGCAATTCTCCCAGCAGAACTTCCCCCCGCTCTGGTTAGGTCCAGGCATTTATCAATTACTCCTCTAATTTCATAATTTTCCTCCTTCTTCCTCTCTAGCAGTGCATAACTATTTTCTGAAGACCCTTCACAAATGCCCGCTCCCTCTCTCTTCATAGTAACCTGTTCTCTCCTTTCTACTCCATGACTTTTGCCACTTCTTCGCCTCCCCTCACAAGTCCCTATCTCCTCCTTCCATTTGTCTTTTGTCTCCTGACCTGGTTTCCCTGGCAATCGTTCTTTCTGGCCTGGGCCCCTTTGTCTCTGCTTTCTTTCTTCTGACCCTCTCCTCGCCACTGTTGGCTCAAATTGCCTTCCCTCATCTCCCCTCCTTCCTCCCTCCAGTATTGGGCTAAACCCACCCCCAGCCTGCCTTGCCTGTCTTAGTTCCTCCTGCAGACCCTCAATCTCCTTTCTAAGTTTCTCTATGTGGTTGCGCATTAAACATCCCCCCACACTCCAGGCAATTTTCAGAAAGATTGGTGCACTGCAGTTGTTGCAGCCTACCACCCTACCCACCCTACCCATTGGTGTTGTTGCCCACCAGTGACCCCCACTCTTCCAGATCAAGGATACCAAACAATCCCCCAAGTCTCCTCTCTCCTCCCTCCTCCCTCCTCCCTCTATCAGTGCAAAACATTATTTTCTTAATTTCCCTTACTCCCTTTGTTGTACACATTTAGATAGATTGAGCAACTGCTTTTTATATTCCTATCCTTCCTATCCATACCCAAAAGGAGACTTTAAATAGCTATTGCATAACCTTCTTCAAACTCCTTGCATAACCTTCGTCAAACTCCTACTCCTCCTTTCCACAATGCAATAGAAATGCAAAGAAGTAAGAATGAAAGCTCCTTGATTTGCAGTTACTTCCCTTCCACTGAGATAGCAGTCCCCTCTTCACTCGCTGCTGTTCCTTTCCTGGATGTCTGCTTCTGCTATGACAGGTGCATATCCTTTGCCCATTTGAGGAAGTGATGTCAGAACCCCTGGTATAAAGGAAATCATGGACCAGAGGCGGGTAGGGTGAGGGGTTGGGGAGTGGGACCAGCCCAAGTCTTCCAGAAACAATCAGGTAGCTGAGGCCCCTGTTCAGACCATTAGCACCCTTCCCCCACCATGCACTAAACTTTGCAGCTAGTGAAGCCAGCAAAAATGAATCACAATTCTACTCAAAGCCCACAAAATAGGTTTGCGACCAAATGAAACAGGTTTCCAATTCAAACAGCTTCACCAACAACACATCAAAATAGGCTTGAAATTAGAAGATATAGGTCTCCAATTCAAAGAAACAGCCCCAATTAAATCACACCAAATACATTTTAAATCAGAAGAAATAGGCCTCCACAAATGCAGCCTGCTACACAGTGAAACATCAAACAAATGAGCCCACTTATAGCCACCAAAACAGGTTTTAAAATTCCTACAGTCCCCAAACAATACCCTGCTAACCCCTTAGAAGTAGTAAGAAAGAAAAGAAATAACCTTCTACCAAGTAAAATGCACAAGAAACAATGTAAAAACAACAAGAAGACGCTACTGTACTGGAAGAGATCTGATCATTTCCCCTTCTAGTTCCTTCACAGACTGAAAAAGAATGTAATGCTTATCCAGCAAGTAAATCCTGTCCCCAACTGCTCAGCAAAAGAAGGTTCAGACAACCTCTGCCAGCCCCCAACTGCTTCTGCAGTTAACAGACCTCAATTACAATGTCCAACACACAGAAATGTCAGCTAAAAAATTACTTTAAATCAACTCACAACACCCCCAGCAGCTAAAGGCTCTTTCTCTCTCTCTCCTTTAGCTGAAGACTGAATGAGATGGCAGTTAACCATCACCTTCTAACACCACTAATCCCTGTAATATGATGCCTGCACTTACAGGCCAGAGAGCAACATTTAAACACACAAACACCAATTTGTCTACTAGAATACCATAATCCTGCCCAACCCAAATTTTAAAGCACAAAAAAGGCAGTTAGGAACAAACCTCAAATACAGTGTCCAACACACAGAAATGGCAGCTAAAAAAAATACTTTAAATCAACTTACAACACCCTCAGCAGCTAAAGGCCCTTTCTCTCTCTCTCTCTCTCTACCTAAAGGCATTGGGAGGTGCACCTCTAGTGGCCATGAGAGCAGCTCTACTTGGTGGTTGACATAACTGAGATCCAGAGCAACAGTGCATATGGTGGGTTGTTTGTTTAATTGGTATTAACTCCACTGAAGGCCATGAGAGCTGCATCATTAGTGGCCATGGGAACTGCTGCCAACTGAGGATGGGGAAGGGAAGTTGATGGAGCTGAGAGATTAATAGTTGTGACAACAGGTTTATATATATCTGTGGGGTGGTGAATCTTGAAAGAGGAAAAATCACAAGAACTGTCAGTGAGGGCATCTAAACTACAAGAAGAGGAAGAAGAAGAAGAAGGGAAAGACACAACCAAATTATAATCAGTTAGTGAGTGGCTGGATGTGAAACTATCTATATTACTACTGCAAGTAATGTGATGAGACATGAAAGTAGTCCTCACACAGTAATCACAATAGTAACTTGGGTAATATGCCTCTTCCGGTTCAGATAACCTACATTACTGTCATCCTAACAAGTCTACTCTGACTATATCAGGCAGCCTTAAAAATAAGGGACACACAGAGAGAAAGAGTACAGGGGTAAACAGATCAGAATAGGTATGCTGCAGTGCTTCCCTTTCCCTATAAAGGGAAACTGCTCTAAATATGTAACTTATTTTTTTTTCCTGAAGCAGCTGTTTGTATGTCAAGTATTGGTTCCCCTTCTGCTGTCTGAAATATTTCCATCTTTAATGACATTTTAGTGAGCCCAGTGGCTGCTTCTGATTGATACACTAGTGGTAAGGGCCATTTTAGAACTGTATGATGTAGTTTACTGTACGTCTGTGCTAAGCTCTTACATTCTTGTCATGCTGTATCTGTATTCTGCTATAGAACTGTGTGGTTGAAAGGTTTGTAAAATGCCTCCTACAGTACTAAAACAACCTATACCACTAGTGTGTACATCAGAAATACCCACTAAATTTACTAAAAAGCCAGAATGGCTTGAACAATAGCATAATTAAAACTGGTATTTAAAAAAAAACAGCTTCTAATAGAAAAAGAAATAGCTTACTGGTTTGGTGAAGTTTTGCTTCAGTGGAAATTATCTCAGGGACCAGAGTCCTATCACATACAGTACAGAGGGTGCTTTTATAGTTGCCAAGACTATGGTACTGTTTCATTGCAGACCCTTCAGTCTAGATGATATTCTGCACAGTCACATACTGTCATTTTCACAAATACAACAAAAGGCAGACTATGACATTTTCAATTTGCTATTTGCACTTCCTTCCCAAAATAAAATATCTCAGGCAAAGAAATAAAGGAGTGTGTGCACTGCTTCTCTTTAGCAACAGCCGATAGTCCATGATAGATAACGGCTGAGATTTACCAGACGTATGAATCCCTCACAGAAGTCTCCAGCAATCTAATACTAATTACATCTTTCTGGGTCAACGTGACCTTCAGTATGCTGTTGCATGTTTGTTTGATTGGCACACAAAAGTCAGATTTCTTTGGGACCCTATGAGAAAGCATTGAGTCAGAGCTCGGGCCTGTGAAGTGCACACAAGATTATTGCCTTCTACATTATCCCTTTAAAGCTGCTGAACCCTGTGAGAAAACTTGGATAAAAGTAATATTCCAGCACAGTGCTATTTATATTTCATATATATTTCTGTATTTCTCTTTTCTTTTCTCTTTATATTAAATGATGTTTACTGTAAGTGATAACATTCAGTCAGAGTATATGAAGGAATAACCAGCTGATGTCAGTGATTAAACACCCGAGGTCAAATGCTGAGACATTTAATCAGCTATAGAAGCTGGTTATTCCATGTATAGTCCAGCTAACTAAATATTATTACTGTATTGTATGGTAGAACGTTGTATTCCCTAAAAATCTATCATTTACTAGTCTTGTACCATCGATGTGACGTCACGATGTTGTTGTACCATCATGAGTACGTCACATCGATGGTACAACAGGATATAATGTCTTTGCACCTGCACAGTTAGCAGAGAATCAGCCATGGTGGTGAGTGCTCACATCGAACTGAAGGGCGCAGGGCAGTGTTACAAAAGTAAGACCCCTTTTTTATGTTGATTGTGCACATGCGCAAGAAACATGTTGCGGCAGCTTTCTCCACAAGCAGGTTGTGGAGGCGCAGCACTGTTGTGCCCAATGCCCCCACAGCCTGCAAAGGCTTGTTCCCTGTCCCCCAATGCCGTGGCTCACTGCTGCTGACAGTAGTTCAGCCAGCATGCCACAGCCTTCTAAAAAATCAGCCACTGCAATCAGGGGCCGCCTCATCATTGCAGCATCAGCCATCCGCTGCAATGAGGGAGCGACCCGTCATTGCAGGGCAGGATGTAGGATCCCTGATATTGTTTGTGAACATGGCGGTGGCTTGCTGTCATATTCACAAACAATATTTACCCCACCATGTTTGTTGCCGACGGGAGCCCTCCCATCGACATAATGTAAACCCCTCCGGTTTATTGTCTGCCGACGGGAATTGCCCAATCGTCGCCAGAAAAGAATTCCCCCACTTTTGTTGTTAGCTGATGGGGTGCCTAATCCCTATCAGCTACAGCTGCCCCCAAAATCAAGACCCGTAGCATGCTTGGGAACCCACCCCAGTGTGCCACATGGTCCTTTGTTGTTTGCTGAAGGGTGTCCAACCCCATCGGCTACAGCAGCTGCCCTCAAAGCAAGACTCCAGTGGCATGCTGAGAGCCCACCCCAGTGTGCCACATGCCCCAGTAAAGTTAAAACAGTCCCGCAACTTTTTTTTTTTACCTGAAAAAATGAAACAGTCCTCGTAGTCTCCTGCCCCTCCCACAACCCGCACCCACCCACTGCGCACCCTGCCTCCCCACACCCCTCACCCCATACTTACCTCCAGGCTCAGTGCGATGCTCTTGATGGACGGGAACATGTCTGCTCTCTTCAAAGCCGACCGCGAACTGAGAAATGCCAGTAAGCTGCATAATGTAATAAATATGTTTTTTCAACTTTAGTGCATATCTCCGGCATTTTTGGATTTTTACCAAATTTTCAACATGGAGTTTTGGGACCCCTCCTCATGATTTCTTGAACTGTCATGGTGTTAATCGGCCCGAAGGTGTGGTTTAGCGTTACTGCGTGGAATAACCCTTTGGGGACGATTAACAACGACTGCCAGTGTTCATGAGGTGGCTTCAAAAGCCTATGTTGCAAATTTGTGGAAAAAAATAAAAAAAATGACTGCACGCTCGTAACTTCGCAAATTTGCAATATTTTCATGCCAGATTTTCAACATTGCCATTTTCCCAGACCTACTTATGTACAGTACAGCTGTCATTTTTCCCATCCTAGCCGAAATGTGTTTTCGCACTTCCGGCACAGAATAGAGTGGTCACTGTGGGAAATCACTGTTCGGGACAGATTACGAAAATGACAATGATACTGTTCATGAGCAGAGGTCCTAAAATGCCTATCTTGAAAATTTGGTGATGATAGCCCATCAGTTGACTGTGTTACAAGTATGCGTTGCGCACTTTCCATGCACCCTTGTAACTTCGCAGAGTTGTAATGTTGTCACACCAGATTTTCAACAGTGGCATTTTTTCACACCTCCTTATAAGCAGTACAGCTGTCATTTTTCACTTCCTGACCGAAATGTGTTTTCACAGTTCCGGTGCAGAATAACGTGGTCACTGTGGGAAATAAGTGTTCGGGACAGATTAAGAAAATGACAGTGGCACTGTTCATGAGCAGAGGTCCTAAAATCCCTATGTTGAAAATTTGGTGACGAAACTCCATAACATGACTGTGTTACAAGCGTGAGTTGAACTGTTTCCACACACCTTTGTAACTTCGCAAATTTGTAATATTGTCATGCCACATTTTCAACAGTGGCATTTTTTTCCCACCTCCTTATAAACACTACGGCTGTCATTTTTCACATCCTGGCTAAAATATGTTTTTGCACTCCTGCCGGAGAATAGTACGGTCACTCTGGGAAATCAGTATTTGGGACAGATTAAGATCGACCGAGTGAGAGGGGGGGAGTGACTGAGCTCAACTGAGCTCTGTCAGGACTGCTGCGGATTTGTTTGTGGGCAGACAAAGGCCCCAACACAAGAGCCCAGTACAAAAAGGCAGCCTGCAGCACTGGGAGAAACAGAACTAGAGAGCAACTGAGGGAGGGGGAGTGAGCGAACTCACCGAAGCGCTCTCAGGACTGCGGTGGATTTCTTTGTGGGCAGAAAAAGGCGTCAATGCAGGCAGGTGCCCAGTACAAAAGGCCAGCCTGCAGCGATGGAAGAAACAGTATGAGCGAGTGAGACAGGGGGACTTAGTGAGCTCAACGGAGCTCTATCAGGAGTGCTGAGGATTTCTTTGTGGGCAGAAAAAGGCGCCAATGCAGGCAGCAGCCCCGTACAAAAAGGGCAGCTCGCAGCGCCAGGACAAACAGAATGAGCGCATGAGAGAGGAAGACTGAACGACCTCAACAGAGCTCTGTTGGGACAGCTGTAAATTTCTTTGTGAACAGACAAAGGTGCCAATGCAGCCAGGAGCCCCATACAAAAGCGCAGTCTGCAGCACCAAGAGAAACAGAACGAGCGAGTGACAGAGCGGTAATGAGCAAGCTCAACCGAGCTCTATTGTGACTGCTGCGGATTTCTTTGTGGGCAGAAAATGCAGCAATGCAGACAGGAGCCCAGTACAAAAGGCCAGCTTGCAGTGCCGGCAGAAACGGAATATGTGGCTGACAGAGGGGGAGTGAGTGAGCTCAATGGAGCTGTGTCGGGACTGCTTCAGATTTCTTTCTGGCCCAGAAAAAGCTGCCAATGCAGGCAGAAGCCCAGTACAAAAGGGCAGCCTGCAGCGCCAGGAAACACAGAATGAGTGAGTGAGGGAGGGAGAGTCAGTGAGCTCAATGGAGCTCTGTTGGGAATGCTGCAGATTTGTTTGTGGGCAGAAAAAGGCTGCAATGCACGCAGGGGCCCAGTACAAAAGGGCAGCCTGCAGCGGCAGGAAAACCAGAATGAGCGAGTTAGTGAGCTCAATGGAGCTGTATTGTAACTGCTGCAAATTTCTTTGTGGGCATATGAAGGCAGAAATGCAGGCAGGAGCCCAGTAGAAAAGGGTAGCCTGCAGCGTCGGCAGAAACAGAATGAGTGAGTGAGAGAAGGGGAGTGAGCGAGCTCAACGGAGCTTTGTCAGGATTGCTGCAGATTTCTTTGTGGGCAGAAAAAGGTGCCAACAGAGGCTGGAGCCCAGTACAAAAGGGCAGCCTGCAGCGCCAGGAGAACCAGAATGAGTGAGTGAGACAGGGGGAGTGAGCCACCTCAACGGAGCTCTGTTGGGACAGCTGTGGATTTCTTTGTGGGTAGAAAAAGCCACCAACACAGGCAGGAGCCCTGTACAAAAGGGCAGCCTGCAGCGCCAGGAGAACCAGAATGAGCGAGTGAGAGAGGGGGAGTGAGTCACGTCAATGGAGCTCTGTCAGGACCGTTGAGGATTTCTTCCTTGGCAGAACAAGGTGCCAATGCAGGCAGCAGCCCAGTACAAAAGAGCAGCTTGCAGCACCGGGACAAACAGACTGAGCTGGTGACAGAGGGCCACTGAACTAGCTCAACAGACCAACGCAATCAACTTTCGGCATTGACAAATGCTTGTTTTATAATGTTGCCTTCTACAAAGCATTGCAAAGAAATATGTACTCTGAGAGCGTGGCGAGATTAGTTCCTTGCGTGGGGGGCAAAGTCTGAAAGCCTAACAGCTAACCACAAAACACATAAGAAGTGCTCAACTTTAAATTACTGTTGCCCATATTATTATAAAGATAATGGATAGGCAACAGTAAACAAAATTGCTGAGCTCACTTCTCGAGGTTTACAAGGTTGTCATGACAACCTCTCGAAGTGAGCACAGCGTTGTTGTTCACTGTTGCCCATCCATTATCCTCTATATTATATGACTAGGAGTTTTGCAACAAGGATTTTAAAAGCTCTCTGGTGGTGGGAGTGGAAGAAGCCTTTTGTTTTCTTTTTTCTGTGGACTAGATGTGGATAAACTGGCATAGGTGTATCTGAAATGTGGAAAAACCATTGCGAGTGTGTCTTAAATGTGAATAAACTATCATGGGCATGTCTAAAATGTGAAAAATCAACTAAGGGAAAGGTTGTCATAGATTGTGGGGTATTAAATGATGATTTTCCTCTACTCTGGTTGGGTTACATGGAATGTGACAGCAGATAAGATCCACTGGGCCCACCCAGTCTGCACATTTTTGTTTTAAACCTTTGTTTTTTGCTGCAGACCCAACTTGATCCATGGCACCATCTCATCTCCTCCCTTCCTTACCCATATGATTCCCTTTTGCCTGTCCCAGGCATTTTTAAACCCCACCATTGTTTTCGCCTCCACTACCTGCACTGGAAGGCTATTCCAGGCATCCACCTCCCTTTCTGTGAAGAAGCCCTTTCTCACATCCCTCCTGAGTTTACCCCCTCTCCAGTTTCATAGCATGCTTCCTTGTTCTAGAGCACCTTTTGCTCTGAAAAAATACCTCCCTGCTGTACCTTATGTATCCCTGTGAGGTATTTAAAGGTCTCTATCATATCACCCTTATCCCTCCTCTCCTCCAGGGTGTACATATTTAGCTCTTTATGCCTCTCCTCATAGTGCTTTTGATGCAGACCCTGCACCATTTTCGTAGTCCTCCTCTGGACTACCTTCACTCTGTCTATGTCCTTCCTGAGATGTAGTCTCCAGAACTGGACACAGTACTCTAGCTGAGATCTTACCAGTGATCTATTTAGGGGCAGCACCACCTCCTTTTTTCTACTGGCGATACCTCTTCCTATGGACACCAGCATCCAACTAGCTCTTCCTACTGCCTTGTCACATTACCTGGCCACTTTTAGGTCATCTGATATGGTTACCCCTAGGTCTCTTTCCTGCTTGGTCTTTGTCAGTATCACTCTGTTCATTTTGTACTCCGCTCCAGGGTTTCTATGTCCTAGCTGCATTACTTTGTACTTTTTGCATTAAAACCCAGCTGCCATACCCTTGACCACTCCTCCAGTCTTTTCAGATCCCTGCCCATCTTTCTCACCACCACAACCCCAGAGTGTCCACTCTGTTGCAGATCTTTGTGTCATCCGCAAAGAGGCAGACCTTTCCTTCCAGTTTCTCCGTTATGTCACTTATAAAGGCTTTGAAGAGGATCGGACCAGCACTGATCCCTGAGGTACCCCACTGGTCGCTCTCCCTTCCTCAGAGCGAACTCAGTTTACCACTACCCTCTTTGTCCTACCCGCTAACTAGTTTGTTACCCAGGTTATCACATGATTTCCCACCCCCAAGTTCCCCAACTTGTTTACCAGTCTCCTATGTGGAATGGTTTTGAATGCCTTACTGAAATCCGGGTAGGCCACATTGTCCACCCTACCCTGATCCAACTCCTTGGTCACCTAGTCAAAGAAATCTATCAGATTTGTTTGGTATGACCTTCCTCTTGTGAAATCATGCTGTTTTGGATCCTGCAAGCCATTGAATACAAGATAATGCACAATCCTTTCCCTTACTAGATTCCATTAATTTACCCACCACCAATGTCTGGCTGACAGGCCTATAATTGCCCGTGTCTTCTCTGCTACAGCTTTTGTGAAGTGGAACCACCTCTGCCTTTCTCTAGTCCCCTGGAACCACACCAGTCTCCAGTGACCTGTTTAATAGGCCTGTCAGAGTTGCAGCCTGTACCTCCCTGAGCTCCCTCAGCACCCTTGGATGTACCCCATCTGGCCCCATAGCTTTGTCCACTTTCAGGCTAGCAAGTGCTTTCCAGACTTTCTCCTCTGAAAATAGACTAGTGTACATTTCCCTATCCTTGAAGCACCTGGCACCTTTTCATGATTCCTCCCCTTTCTGTTCTATTGTGACTACTGAGCAGAATTATTTGTTCAAGATGTTTGCCTTTTCTTGATCCCCCTTCACACAGTCACCCCCCCTTAACCTTTCAATCCCTCCCGAATATACCTAAAAAAGTCTTGTCCCATTTTGAAACTCCCTGAGTTATTCTTCCCTCAGTTTGCACCTTTGCACTCCTTACTGCTTTGCCTGACTACCTCTGTTTTCCCTCCCTCTGTTTTCACTTCCCTATCCTTCTCTCTCTGGGTCTCCTTATACTTTCTGAATGCTACCTTTTTAGTCTTTACCTTTTCTGCTACCTCTTCAGAGAACCGAAGCAATCTCCTCTTTCTTTTACTTTTGTTCACCTGCTTGACAGAGGTTAGTTGCATTTACTGTGCACTCTTTTAGTTTGGCACACTTTTCCTCTACCCTCCTCCGCAGGTCCTCTAGCCCTGCCAGGCAATTCCTGAGGCATTCACCCAGGTTTGTAAAATCGGCCCTTCTGAAGTCCAGAACTCCTGCCATTGTGTGATTGGATTCTGCTGCTGTTCTTATGTTGAACCATACTGTACAATGATTACTGGTTTGCAGATGGCTTCCCACCTTGACGTCCACAATACTGTCCCTGTTAATAAGCACCAAATCCAGTATTGCCCCATCATGAGTGGGTTAGCTGACTAGTGCCTGAGGAACACCCCCTGCAGAGACTCCAGGATTCCTCTGCTTCTAGCTGAAGCTGCCGCAGGAAGGCTCCAATAAACATCCAGCAGACTGAAGTCCCCCACCATCAACACCACTATCTTTTCAGCCATCCTTCTAACATTTCCTTATCTAAGTCCTCTTCCTGTGCTGGAGGCCTGTAGATCACAACTGTCCAAAATAATGGCCTCATTTCCAAATCGTGGGTGACCCACAACACCACTTCCCCACTGAGATCCATGTATTTCTGTTGTTTTTATGTTTTTCTTCATATAAAGCACCACTCCCCCTCTTTTCCTCCCTACCCTGTCCCTTATGAACATCATGTAACCTAGTATAACCATGTCCTGGTCATGGCTGTCCATGCACTGTGACTCAGTAATGGCCAACAATATCCAGATCGGCTTCCGCCACGATGGCCTCTAAGTCTGGGATCTTATTTCCCAGATGTCTCGCATTTGCACACATGGCATTTCAGATTTTGTTAGCTCTCTGTTTGTTGCTTTTCCTATTTCCCTTTTGTGTCCCCTTCCATCTTTTTCTTTTCTGCTTGTGTCCTGCCTCCCTCCTTTGCTAGCCCCCTAATTTTTTTATTTGTTTGTTTACTGCTTCATGGCAGGAACCGAATGGTCTTGTCAGACTAACCTGATTTTTTTCTTTGACTGGGTGACCAAGGAAGTAGACAAGGGCCACGCTGTAGATCTGCTGTACTTTGACTTCAGCAAGGCTTTTGATTCATACGTACAAAACGTTGCTCAAAAAAATGAAAGACCTGGGTGCGACTAAAACCTCAGTGAACTGGGGTGGGTAGTTGGCTAGAAGGGAGGCAGCAGAGGTTGGTTGTCAATGGGATCAAATCAGAGGAAAGAGATGTTATGAGTGGAGTTCCACAGGGATCTGTACTGGGTCCAGTCCTCTTCAACATGTTTATTAGTGACATTGGTGAGGGAATCCAGGGCAGGCTGTGTCTCTTCGCAGATGACACAAAACGATATAGGAGGGTGGATAGTGATGAGGGAATAAGAGATATGCAGAGGGACCTACAAAAACTAGAGGGCTGGTCAAAGGTCTGGCAGTTAAAATGCAATGCCAAAGAGTGAAAGGTAATGCATCTAGGGAAAAGGAACCCCAAGAGAGTACTGGATGGGTGGGGTGAGACTTAGCACACAGAAGAGGAGCAGGATCTAGAAGTTATCATCAGTAACTCTATTAAACAAATGAGCCAGTGCAACAAGGCCTATAACCAGGGCCAATTTACCGCAATGCCAAGTACGCCTGTGTGTAGGGCCCAAGCTGTTAAGGGGCCCGATTCCCATCCCTTGGCTCCAGCTGCCAATGCTGTACTACCCCTTTAAATCTTTTTTTCCCAGTCACTTCTAGACTCTGCCCATCTCTAGCTGTTTCCCAATCCAACTTCTCATCCCAAGTACCCACTCCTCCGGCTTGCCACTTCCCACCAATATTCTGAGCCTCAGCCACCGGCCCACCAATGAGAACACACATCCTGCCCTTTTCTCTGGCCTCATCCGATGTCTAGACCAATGATGAGCTGACTACTAGCTGAGGGATGCGGTCCAGATGCCAGCCTGTCATTTCAAAATACTGTCCTGAGTACGGGGAGCATGCGCAGAGGGCGGAAGCAGACTAGTGCACGCCTTTAAAACTTTTTGTCTGCCTTCCTGTCCGTGGAGTTGTGTTGTGTGGTCAGTGATGGCACAGGTTCTGCAGCACTGAAAGGGACAAGTCCTGTGTTTGGAAATCAAGGGGGGGGGGTGATGGCGGTCCACCCGTGAATCTGGCGGGGGGGGGGGAGACACGGTTTGCACCAGCAATGGAACCATCAATTAAACTGTTACTGCACTGCAGGGAGAGAAAGAGCAAGGAAGGAACCTTCCATGCAGCTAAGGGGGCCATTGGTGAAGCTGCTGTGAGGGCTGGGGTGGCCATCTGCGTGATCTACTGGACCACTGCTGTGAGGAGGAGGAGGAGGAAGAGGGAGAGTCTGTGAAGCAGAAGCTGCCACTGTCAAGGTATGGGGTGGGGGCTTTCATTGTTCCCACCCGCTGCCTGTCTGAGTAAATATTCTGGTCAAGTGAAAAAGGCCGGGGGGGGGGAGGGAGGAGATGAAGAAAAAGTGGAGAGGAGTAACAGACATAGGCTTTGAGTGCCTAAAGTGAATTAATCCTTCATTCCTGCCTTGACCGACCCCACGCTGCTGGTCTGTGTTTGCCTTTGTCCAGAATCAGAGGATAAGAGACAGAAGGAACAGCAGCCTAGTCCAAGAAAGCAAATTTTGTATGGGGCAGAGGGTTACTGTTTTCCTTCCACAGGTTTTTGAACTGGATGGATCAGAGCATGCAGTCTCAAACAT
This sequence comes from Neoceratodus forsteri, assembly GCA_016271365.2. Taxonomy (NCBI): domain Eukaryota; kingdom Metazoa; phylum Chordata; order Ceratodontiformes; family Ceratodontidae; genus Neoceratodus; species Neoceratodus forsteri. Next base: position 673,612,415 of record CM057452.1, read on the forward strand.
GACAGGCAAAGTACAACAAGGGCTTTGTTTGGGGAAAGCAGTGTTGTGGCTGGGTGATGGTGACGGTCCCAGATGGGAGGGTGACCTTGGGTAGGATTCTACTGGCAATGAATCAGAGTTTTAGGGGCATAAGGAACAGCAGCTGAACAGAGCAAATTTATGTGAGAAGCAGATGAAATTAGCAGCTCCAACCCCTCCACAGGTTTGTCGAACAGATCACAGTATGCTAAGACTCAGACTGGAGGTAGAATTTGGGAGTAAGTGCAATGAGGGCTTTGTGGATATAAGTGGATAAAAGTATTTTGGCTTGGCACTTCGACTGAGAGGACAGGAGCGTTTGTCAGGATTCTGGGGTTTGAACAGTTGCAATGTGTGTGTGGGGGGGGTAACAACTAATGCATTAAAAAATAAAATGGGGACATGCATTTCTTTATTGTGTCTGCAATTCACACTGTGTGAGACTGTGTGTGTGTGTGTGGGGGGCACATTAAAACAGTAGAGCAGTTTCATACATGTAGGCAATGCATAGGTTTTGTACCTCCAGTACCTGACTTGTTAAAGGGTACAAATCTTTTTTTCAGTAATTAAAATTTGTTTGATTCAGAAGGTACAAAAATGTGTTTCAGAAGATGGGAATGGAGAGGTTGAGTCATGTTAATGGTGCCATTTTGGATGTGTGATTGACCACGTGTACACAGTTATTAAATGTTTTTTTGCAGGCTGTTGTATATTGGGTTTTAATCCAGTGTAAGGTAATATGTTGGTTTACCCTGAATGAATCTTTTTGCATACCTGAAGTAGACAACACAAACCCTAAGAAACTCTCCTGGGGTAAATTATGTGTATGACTGTTCGATTTGCTCTATCCATTTGGGGTATCTTATTTAGAATGTAGGCATGTAAAAATTCAAAAACTTATATGTAGGATAATATAGCGTATACTGAGGGTTTGTTCTACATGAATTTCCATACCAGCTGGAATTTTATTGTACCACAGTTGAAAGGTCATGGAACACTGTTGTACCCTTCTGTGGTATAAAAAGGTTCCTGCTAATTAGAAATCCTTAAAGCAGCTACTGTTTTTCATAGTGCTGCCACACGCACAGCAATCACTTCAAGTTCTGAACTGAAACCACCTGCATGTTCACTACTACTGCAGGAGCACTGCAAAAACACATTTAAAAAAATAAAATAAAAACAAAACGTAAAAAAACAACTATAAACACTATAAAAATACAGGTTGAGCAACCATATGTCCAACCAGCCTGTGCTGCCACCTCTGGCTTATGATTACATCATACTGCTGATCAAGCTTTGCTCTCTAGGCCTGATGTACTCTGAACCCTTCTGTGGTGTGGCAGCTCAAGCTGATTGTGCATGGCTCCCATACTTCTTGACTCCAGGGGGAAAAAATGTTTATCTGGAGTTAGGGGTAGGGAAGACATAACAAAAGTGTGTTTTACCGTAAAAGCCCCCAAACTCACCACAGAACATCTAAACCCCCAAGAGCTTCTAGGGGCCTAGTGGCCCCCAGACCCCTGGCCTTCATGTCTTTGATGTCTGGATTTTTTGTACTTCACAGGTGGCAACCATGGGGTGAGGGGGGGCCATTCAGAGTGTTATGCATGGGGCCCACAGCCATGTAAATCCAGCCCTGCCTATAGCAAAGCTAACAGGATGCTGGGATGTATCAAGAAGGGTACTGATAGCAAAAGAAAATAGGTAATACTTCCCTACAGATCCCTGGTGAAGCCTCGTGTGGAGTGCTGCTTTCAGTTCTGGAGCCCTCATCTCAGAAAGGACAGGGATAGGTTGGAAACAGTGCAGCACAGAGTAACAAAAATGATTCAAGGCCAGCACAGCAAATCCTTGAGGAGCACCTCAAGGTATTAATTATGTGTTCGCTGGAAATCAAAAGGAAAAGGGGAAATATGACAGAGACCTCCAAGTTCCTTAAAGGATTTAACCAGGTACACTGTGGTGAATTATTTACCCAGAATACCAACTTGAGGTCATGTGGTCACAAGTGGAAATTAAAAGGAGGGAGGTTCAGGAGTGATGTAAAGAAGTACTTCTTTACGGCAGGGGTGGTGGAACCTTGGAACAGTCTGTCAGCTGAGGTGGTGGGTGCAGACACAGTCAGGGGATTCAAGCAGGCATGGGACAGAATGAAGGGAGTAGTGATCTGCTGGAGTGACAAGACCAGGGAGGAAGGAGAATGGGGATAGGATGGGGAGGGTTAGTACCCTGGAGGGACAATGGGTTCCAGGGAAGATTCCAGGGATTATTGGGATGAGCTTCTGGTCATTTTCTGCCATCAAGGTATATGTTTCTATGTTACTTCCTGATTTATTTGCTCTGTGGTGGGACTCTCACCCTTTGGGATCTCGCTACGTACTATCTCAGCCTGAGAGCACCCCCCCCCCGGCTAGTTTAACTGCTCATTGAAGTAATGTTTAAACCATCCACTGAGAACTGTGGTTCTCCTCCTGAATGGATGCAGGCTGTCACCACTGTATCAGCTCTTATCCTCCCAGGTGGGCCCCCATTTCCTAATGTAGCCATATCCCTCCCTCCACTGTGTACCATTCCTTTAACTATGAGTTGAAGGCACTGGTGAGGAGCTCCTTCACCTTCTCCATGCTGTACATAGGAAGCACATCTGCAAAAGCTACAGAGTGTGTTACCTGTCTAAGATTTCTTCCCAGCTCTCTAAACTCCCCCTGCACTGTTTCTGCCCCATCTCTGACCATGTCATGTGTCCCCAGGTGGACAATGACATCCAGCTCCCCCTCTCTTCCTACTGCCCTAGTGATCCATAGGATATGCTTCCCATCCCTCCATGCTGTGGTACCAGGTTGGCACCTGACCTCCATCTCTGCCCCCTGTCCTACTCCCAGCTCTATCCCCCTGAGTCCCCACCAGAAGTTGCTTCCTCTTTCTCTGGGGTCCTCTTCCACCCACCTTGGGGCCTCCACCCAGGAGGGCCCCCACATCCTCTCCGGCCACTATCGTTCCATCACAGCAGTATAAGAATTTTGTATTGGAACCGGTTGTGCTTGAGAAATGTGCCTGCAACCCCCCCCCCACCTTCCAGATCCCACCAGCCCTTCCTTCCTTGAGCCCACCATAGTCCAGCTACATCTCCTATATGGCATCCTTTGAGGTAACGGTGTTGGACTTGCTGGTTCCTGGGTGGGAGAAAAGGTCGCCCTGCTCCTAGTCAATGCAGCCCAAAGTCTAGTGACCTCTTCCTAACTTGCAACCAACACAGCCTTGATTCTACAGACCTTCTCCACCAACCCAGAGAGGTGCAAGCAGATGGTACAGCACCCTAGTCTCCAGAAGGTCTGCCTGAAGACTGCCGCCCCACAACCACTGCACTGCATAACTCCTCTCATTTTGTGTCCCTGTGCTTTCTGTCCTCCTGTCCCAGAACCCAGTAAGGCTAAACTGAACACAGTACCAGTTACCAAACTACAATATAATCCAATACAAAATAATACAATAAAAGCCTTTTTAATTTACTTACCCTAGCTATGTCAGGAATACAGGTATGTTACAAACCGCACACTTACAAACAACTTTTTTTAAGTACACCCCCACCTAGCTATCAGTCTAGCAGCAAGCCCCCACAGTTATCAGCAAGCCCCCATGCCCACAAGCCCAATACACCAAGAACAGTAATCAGCAATATCACACACGCACAACTCAATACAACCCAGAACAGTTATCTGCAAGCCCCCACACCCACAAACACAATTAATTCTGAACAGTTATTTGCAAACCCCCACACCCACAAACACAATTAACCCTGAACAGTTATCGGCAACCCCCCACACCCACAAACACAACTAACCCAGAACAGTTATCAGCAATCCCCAACACCCACAAACACAATTACACCAGAATACTTACCAACAAACCCCCACACCCACAAACACAATTAACCCTGAACAGTTATCGGCAAACCCCCACACCCACAAACACAATTACCCCAGAACAGTTATTAACAACCCCCCACACAATTACCCCATGTGATAGAGAAGCCTATTTGTTGAAGTCAGGATCAACCATTTTTACATTCACTCGTGCTTGTGCAAGGAACGTCTTGCTACAAACGGCATTTAAGAGGTGTGACACCGAGAAGCCAATTGCAGCTGTAGCTCAAAGGGGCTTAGCACTGCAGACCAAAGAGAAGCCACACTGGTCATGAAACTAGTCACTGCTTGTTGGGCAGAAGCTTTGTATACTTGAAAGAAATCAGCTGCTCCTATCAGACAGCAGCTGTCTTCTTTCATTTACGTAACGCCACCCAGCAAACAGCTGAATTCTCCCCCAAGGGAGCACTCTGCCAGAAATTTCCGGGTGTGTCCTCCTTATCTGTATGCATCTGTAGGCTTGGGGAGGTCAACAAACAAGTAGTATTCCTCCATGACTCTCTCAGCCGCGTCTCATTCACTGTGTTTGTGTATATGTTTCCTTTGCCTTGCTCATGCTGATTACCCTCCCCCACCCGGCGTGTCTCTTCAAACATGAACAGTGCGCACCAGCCCACCTACAGTTCAGGCTGGCAGACAGAACAGGCTACTAATAAAAATAAAGTTTATTTGTTTTCGTCCCTGGCTGACTGTCTCAACTACTCCAGCCAGGTAACACAGTGTGTGTCCATGGGGGGCTGGGCCCCTTTGTTTTGTGTACACCGGGCGGCTACCATAAACTGAGTGGGAGGGGCAGTGAGCAGTGCAGATAGTGCTGAGTGTGTTCCATGACATTTTCTTTCTGTACTAACTGAGGCAACTTCAGCGATCCCTGGAGTCCATTGCCAGCTCCATCCCTTACTTCACCCCATTTCAAGTTTTATGAAAAGTAAAAAAAATAACATAGTATACAAATCTGTGCAGCTCCGGTTCTCTCCACAGCTAAATGCCTTAGCATGCTCCCTCTTTAAAGCACCACTACATTACATGGTCACCGATCCACCAAAAACTCAGAAGCATATGAATGTTTGGACCTCGCAAGAGCACAGTGCTACTGAGCATGTGCCGAGCCATGGGTTCACTTTTACAAAAGCTTACTGAGATCTTTGTAGTGCTTGTTTTCAAAAATGAATCACTTTGCAACATTTAGGATAAAGTTTTGTTTATGATCTGATATTCATCTAACAGTGGTCCAAAAAATACTTATGCAGTGATACTATGAATTGTCAGTGGATCGGCCAGTCGTGGTGTGTGGTGGTGCGTCCTCAATAGCAGCAGTGCACCGAAGCATTCCTTATCGGAGAGAACAGGTAAACCTTCAGGCATTAGGAATAGGGTATTATGAAGAGTCACAACATATAATCACAGAAAACAGCTATGATTCAAGAACCTTTTTTTTTTAAAAAAAAAAAATAGTATATGTTCTTTGTAAAAGTTCAGGAGACCCACAAATACTACATTAGATTGAAGTTACAATGCTATGTGATACATTAGCAGTCTCCTGAGAGACCTTCACCCGAGCCACACAACTTTTCTAAAAGCATACGCTGTCACTGTGGTGATCCAAAAATGTATATGCTATAAGCATCTCTGAATTTTTACCGGGTAGGTGAGCTAGCCATAGAAATGACTATTTTCAGGCACGACCTGGGAGATTACAGATTGGAATTACATAAAACACAGAAACAAAACACAGTTTTACAGTAAAAATACAAGTAAGGTGATGAAAGCAAGGTACAAAACAGTGTGATTCATGACAAAACATGCGATAAGGCAATTTGTTGGCAGGTGCAGTGCATAGCTCACATATTTTCAAGGAATTATCATGATGTAAAGTTCGGCGAGAGGTTAACTGAAAATAAACAACCACATACTTGCAAGAAATGATCAGGTATAATGAGCAGGGAAAATTACAAAATAACATATGGTAGGCAAATCCCTAGGGGAGAAACATATTCACACAGTTTGGGAGATAGGGCACCGGCAGTGATTACAAAGATCTAAGAAGTAGAGAATTAGTTATAACAGGACAGGGCAAGAGGTTTGAGATAACAAGCCAAAGAAGAGAAGCACATCATGTTGGGAGGGGAGACAAGTAGACAGGCAGGGGGAGGATTAAGTGCAAGTCATTAGGTAGAAAGCAGATCAAGTGCGCAGCGGTGAAAGTAGCGGGGTGCTAAGGGGAGTTGAAGCAAGGGCATCGATTAGAGGAGATGAGGTAGCTATGTAGCTCATTTTTAAAGGTGTTATGGGAGGGCACTTGGCAGATCGCTAAAGGGAGGGAGTTCTATAGCTGAGGAGCATGGTGGGCGAAAGCACTGGTGCCTTTGGTGGCATTACTTTTTGGGACACATCGAAGGGATTTTCCAGCTGAGCGTAGGCCATAGCTGGACATCTGAGGAACAAGTAGATCAGCTAAGGTTTTTGGAGTATGAGACTGCATAATACTGTCAACAGTCGACCCAAGGGAGTAAAGTCTAACAACATTTGGTGACAGCCAGTTTAGATCTGAGTAGAGGAGGCAGTGGTGTTTCTGCTGATGGGAGGAGGAGGAGGCATAGCGACAGATATTATTATAGGTGACATCTCATCTATGAAGATTGGATTTAGGTAAGGCAGCATAGGTCGCAACTCTGTATGTAATGGTGGGTAGAAGAATACCATGAGCAATGGCAAGCCTCACTGTCGGGGTTAGTGCATATCTGGTCCGGCACGCTATACAAAATTTAGAATTGAAAGATTTACATGAGTTCTGGATGTGAAGATCAAAGTTTAGGGATTGGTCCAGTGTTACCCCTAGGTACTTAAACGAGGTCACTGAACCAATAGGGGAGCCATCCAGGCAAGATACCATGAAATTATTTTGGCAGGATTTGAGTTTAGAATTTGTCCCAAATAGCATGGATTGGGTTTTGGCCTCATTAAGGACTAGTTTGTGATGTGAGAGCCAGGCCTGAGTGCACTGAAAGTCAGTGGAGAGCCATAGATTGATGTCAGAGATGTCTTTCATGCTAGTGTATAGGACTATATCGACAGCGTAGAGGAGGGAGGAAGTGGCAGTAAGATTGGAGGTGATGTTGCTGATAAATACAGAAAATAGCAGTGGCCCCAAAATTGAGCCTTGTGGTATGCCAATATTCACTGTTGCCAGGTCAGAATGGGTTGAAATGTATTTTACAACTTGGACCTTGTTTGACAGGTAACTATTGAACCAGTTGACAACATCATGCGCGAAGCCCAAAGACTTCAGGGTGGCACGGAGAATGGAGTGGTTCACCAAGTGAAAGGCCTTTGTCATGTCTATGAAAACAGCTCCAGTTAGAAGGCCTGAGTCCATAGCAGTGAGTATGTCAGTAGTAAACTTAAGCAGGGCCATGGAGGTGCTATGGCGCTTGCGGAAACCATGCTGGTCGGTTGTAAGAAGGTCATTTTTGAGAAGGAATTTGATGATTTGTATAGCAACTAATTTTTCCAGGATTTTGCTCAGAACCGAGAGGATGGCAATGGGTCTGTAGTTAGATGGGTCTTTTGGGTCACCCTCTTTGAAGAAAGGAGTGACCCTGGCTATCTTCCATATGTCAGGGACACTACTTTGACATAGAGAGAGCGTGAACATTTTGGCTAAGGGAGCAGCAATGAATGGGTCTGCTATTTTTAGTAGTCTGGGTTCAAGACTGTCCTATCCTGTGGCTGTGCTGTCTGAAATTGAGCTAAGTAGTTTAGTGAACCTCCTGTTGAGTGATATCCTTAAAGTAGAAGGAGGGGCCAATGACTTCTTGGCTGGAGGTCACAGGAGGGCAGTGGTATTGTGAGGCAGGGAAGGAGGATGTATATTTATTTAGATCTGAGAACTGATTATTAAAAAAGTTAGCTATGGTCTGAGGATTGTTGCAGTGAGTACCATTGAGGACCATGTCATTTGGGGTGGAGTAGCGGATAGACCCCAGGAAGGCTTTTATGTGTGACCAAAATTATTTTGGGTCGTCCAAGGCATTCATTAGTAAGCTTTTCCAGTATGAGCCTTTGGCCGATCTTATTTCTTTTTTGCAGGCATTCCGCTGCTGCCAGAAGACTTAAAGCAGCTCCACCTCTTGTCCCTTGCTCTCTGCTTAGCAAGTAGTTCCTTTTTTAGCCATCTGGTTTGTTTCCCCTTAATTTTGCGGGTAATGAGAGGGAAGTGTAGGTCCTACAGTGCCATGAATTCTGTCAGAAAAATGTCGAGGGCAGACTGTATATCACTGGCATTGTAAAGATTGGACCAGTCAATGTTGTATATGTCACATAGAAATTGTTGTGAATCTAAGTTAGCATAATCCTGGAAAGTGATGTAACGAGGTTGTGGGGGGGGGTTGCGGCTGAACCCCAGATGCAAAAGATAGGGGAATGGTCAGTGATACTACATAGAAACATAGAAGTTGACAGCAGATAAGGACCGCAAGGCCCATCCAGTCTGCCCATTTCTTTTTCTACCTTATAAATGTGCCATCGGCCTTTGCTCTGTCAGTGACCTATCTATTCATAGTCATTTGTATTGCTCCCTTATGCCTATCCCATGCCTGTTTGAAGCCCTGCACTGTATTCATAGCCACCACTTCTTGTGGTAAGCCATTCCATGCATCTACCACCCTTTCTGTGAAAAATAATTTCCTCACATTCCCCTTAATCGGCCTCCCCTAATCTCATGCTGTGTCCTCTTTGTCCTGCTATTTTCTTATATTTAAACATGTTAGACTCTTTTCACCTTGTTTATGCCCTTAAGGTGTTTGAATGCCTCGATCATATCACCTCTCTCCTCCTTTGCTCAAGGGTATACATATTGAGTCTGCTAATCTGTCCTCATATGTCTTCTGATGTAGTCCCTGCACCATTTTGGTTGCCCTTCTGGACTGCCTCAATTTGGTTAATGTCCTTGTGAAGGTGTGGCCTCCAATACTACACACAGTACTCCAGATGGGGCCTAACCAATGTCTTGTACAGAGGGATTATTACCTCCCTCTTATGACTTGTGATACCCCTGCTAATACACCCTAACACCGCCCTAGCCTTACCTACTGCTTTAGAGGTCTGCTTGGATGATTTTAGGTCATCAGTGATGATGATGCCCAAGTCTCTTTCTTCCTTTGTGACAGCTAGCAACTCCCCTCCCAGCCTATAAGTGGCTTCAGGGTTACTGTACCATCTGCGAGTGTGCCACAGCTTGGATATGTTCAGTATGATTTTGCTAGTACCCAGTCGATCAGGGTGCTAGAGGTTGAGTGGGGAGCAACTCTAGTGGGTGTAGTGATCAGCTGATGCAGATTATGGCTCTGAATTTTGGAGATGGATGAGGCTTGGCACTTCCCTAACCAGTTTAGGTTAATGTCGCCAAGTATGATAACTTCATTTTTACCAGAGAGTTTGGACGTATGGTTCAGTAGTTCATCCAGGCCAGCATGGCCACTATTTGGGGGGTTATGAGCACATACGACATGTAGCTTTTTGTCCCCAAGGGTTAGAACTGCATGTAGAGATTTTCAGTGGGTCAGGGGGTCAGTTTTTATGGCTGTGAGGCGTAGGTGTTCTTTGAAGTAGATGGCAACCCTCCTCCTCTTTTGGGGGATGGTCTGTCCCTCTGTAGGAGGCCATAATTGGGTATGGAATAAAAGGAGTCAGAGTTAGAGGATTTTAGCCATGTTTCCGACAGGCAGTGTATGTCCGGGTGGTAGAGGATAATCCAAGCCTCAAGTTCAGCAAGGTTGTGCGCAAGGCTTTTAATGTTGTGATGTACAATAAGGAGGCCTTCAGAGTCGACTAGTAGGGAGTTTGATTGAGAGAAATAGTGTGTAGGGCCTGTATTAGTTTTGATATCACCAGAGAGAAGGATTGCCAAGAGCAGAATATACCAGAGTTTCCGGTGTGTAAAAGGGGAGGTGGTCAAGTGATGAAGGAAGCATTTTTTGGGATCATAAGCGGTTAGATACATAAAGCCTTTGTGCACTAGCAGTTCTGGCTCCTTTGTAAAGAGAAGATGTTTGTTCCCTTTTTTTTTTATTATGCTAAAAGAGCGCACTCTCTCATTGAGAGCCATAGTAAAATAAATAATTTTTTTCCCTCTGGTGCCCTAATAGAATTCTTACGCCTGTTTTGAGAGAGAAGAGGGCCTTTTACCTGAGAAATAGGGGCACGCTGGCTTCTCGCTCTTTCTCTCCCTCCCTCTCTGGTGAAGTACAAGTGGAACGGCTTAAGCTTTCGCTCTTTAACTTTACAGAAGCCTCTCCACCCAAACAAACACCTGCCACACATGAAAGTGAAATGGGACAGAAACATCCAATAGTTAAGTCAGTGTTCCTTTTTTCTCTAAAGCAGTCCCTTGTATTTGCAGGACCGAAGTTGTGGAGCAACTGCCAAGGAAACTAGACTACATTATACTGATGGCAGCTACTCATGTCAGAATAAATATAACTGCACTAATATTATACAACATTTAACTTTTTGCTTATGCCCTCTTTTAAGTAATGTGGAAGGATGTGGAGAGAAGGCATTAGAGGAGCGCACCTTCTTCTTCTTTTCTTCTCCAACAGCCAATTCCGCATTAATTAAATAATGTAATAAAACATGGATAACCATCAAATGCTCCTTATTAGTCCTCCTTGGTAGCCCTTTTGGTGATCTGTTGAGATATGGTTGAGCAGGGCCAAAAAGCCATCTTGGAAAGGTAGGGGTCCTCTTTAGGGGCTGGCAGTCCAGATAGCCAGCTTATTCATACTACTGCAGAAAATGTGATATCATTTGAGTAGGAGGGCTTATGCCAATTTAGGTTATGACAGTAATTTTTTTTTTTTTTAGTTGTTTAACCAGGTATAGCACACTAAGCTGAAAGCTTTTTTACAGGAGCGACCTGGGATTTCAAGGATAAAAGAGGGAGATGCTGTAAAGATTTAGGTGTATATAAATGCTATACCCTATTATTAAATTAGATAAATAGAATAATAGATAGAGGAGGGTGTATTTCAAGGCAGTAAGACCATTGAGAGGTTTTGGGGACTTGGATCCTCGAGAGTGAAGCTTGAGAGGTTCCCAAAGTTCCCAAAACCTCGAGATGGTCTTACTGCCATGAAATACACCCTCATCTATTTATTTTTTTGTAATATATGGATCCTTTTAAAAATTCTGTGGCTTTTTGTGTGTGGCGACTGGCTGTGAGCTGTGCTGACTGGTGCACTGAGACTCCCTCACTCACTTGCTAGCTCATCCTGTCTCCCCGCATCTGTTATGTTTTAAATTTGGCATTTTCTTTGGGAGGCAGTCAGTCCTACCTTTCTTTTTTCTCGTCCTTCAGTAAAATGGAGGATGAAGCATGAAGCAGATAATTCTCCCAAAAATTTGGAATTCCATCCCGTATCAAATCCGGCACTTATCCTCCTCCTACTCCATCAGCTCTGCCCTCAATAATTACCTTGCATCTAGCTGCTCCTGCCATGTCCCTCCCTAATTCCCTCCTCTAAGACCTGGACAAACCCTACCCCTTTACTGTCACCTTCATTTTACCTTGTGCACCCACACCCCCCAAATTTCTAGCTCTCCTCCCCTCCCCCCAAATTGCTCCCCCTTACTGGCCTCCCTTGCTCTCTTACAGAATGTAAGAGACCTCGAATGTTCTCCATGGATCCCTCTCCTACCCCCCAAGGGGCTTGTATCTCTCATCTACTCCCTTCCCCCACCATCCCTCCTATCTCCCTAGACTTGCAGTCCTCTTGTATGGGTTCTTAGCATCCTGAAGGTGTCCTACTGCATCTAGACTTGTCTCCTCTTCTTCCCCCTCCCCATCTACCTGTCCCCTTAGCCTTTGCAGTCCCCTTGCAGGGTTCTCAGCATCCTGAAGGGGTCCTACTGTGCCTAGGCGTGTCTCCTCTCCTTCCCCTCCCCTATCTACCTTTCTCCCTAGTCTTCGCAGTCCCTCTTGCAGGGTTCTCAGCAACCTGAAGGAGTCCAACTGAGCCTACGCATATCTCCCCTATTCTATCTAGCCACTATCTTGGCTTTCCATGACTACTAACAGGGTCCAAAGCATCCTGATGGACTACTGATTAGGCCCCATCCCCTCCAAAGGTGCGAATTCTCTTCCCCTCAAGTGCTCAATTCTCACTCCCTCCCTCCCTCCCTCTTCTGTCACTCACTTAATCCCTATCTACTGACCTTCCTCAATCCCCTTGCAGGGCACCCTGCATCCTGAAGGGTCCTCTCTTGGATTAGGTCTCATTCCCCCTTCTAGCATTAAGTCACACATCCTCTTTCTCTCTTCTCCCTCTTGAAATCCCTACAGCCTTATCCCCCTTTTTGTCTAGCCCCACAGCCCCTTTGCAGGGTTCCCCACATCCTGAAGGGGTCTCTCTGAGACACTGTCTTATCCCCTTCTCTCTGGTCTCCCCAGTCCCCTTGCAGAGTTTCTCACATCCTGAAGGGGTCTACAGGGACATGACTCTTCCCCCTCACCCCTCCCTCTCCTTCCCCCTTTTCTTTCACGTAAGCACTTGTTTGCTTATTAACTCAGCACTTATTATTGTTCACTCCTTCTACCTATTATGCACAGCACTGTTGTAACACTGTTTGTAACACCTGCCTTACAACTGTATGTTAATGTTGATCTTGTAACTTCATTGTTTAATGTCTTATTCCTATTGTACTCCTTCCCACCAGGTCGCACCGGGAGATGAATGACTTGTTGTTCAGTGTGCCTTCCTGGTGAAACATTCCAATAAATAAATAAATCAGTAATTTAAAAAAAAATAGAAAATGAAGAAATATGGGTGATTGTCTGCTAAGCGGGGTTAAACAGCCGCCATGTTTTAAAAGTTGTTCTGCCTGCCCCTCAGAGGAAAGTTGCCAATAAGAATGCATGCCGTGGCACCTTGGCAACTGGGTCTCTGTGGCAAGCAGACTTATGCTTGTGCTGTATCATTTCTGTGATAATACTATCATTCAGAGCTGAAACGATAGTATTATCAGCTCTGAACGATAGTATTATCAAGTACAAACAATAGGATTATGCCTACCGGGTCATAATGTCACACACTTACTAATGTATAACATTATGGCTAACCCGGTACAGAGCTGCACTAGTGAGCAAATGGTGCAATCCCGTGTATACTGCTGTATGCGGTATTACACCATTCTCGCACTCCCAGGCAGAGGATAAGACCTCTGCTGGAAGTAGGTTCCGCTGACCAGCTGCTGTGGCTCAACGGACTGAGCTACATCAGCAGGGGACCCAGGCAGTGCTTCTGGGACCGGGTTTGATTCCTGGTCCCAGAAACTTTAATTTTTTCAATCTTTGTGCACTCCCCAACTTGACCCCAGGAGTTGAGAATCTATATTAGGGGGTCTGAGAGCACAGCCCCTATAATGGGGGTGTGGGGCAGAGCCCCCCACATGAAAAAAAGATATGCCACATGGCAAGAATCACGCTGTATTGGCAGTGCGATTTTGCCATGTGGCATAGTATCGTGTGCGGTTATAACCCCATGCCGGATTATGACTTCAGGGATAATGGTATTATGGAGATGGCACTGATGTATTACAGGATTTTTTGTTGTATAGGACAGGATTGTATTATTTTGGATATCCATATACTACATTATGTTATTATGTCAGAAATGTCGGCTTGTCTGTGTTTATTTAGCGATTTGGGAAATAAGACACATCACATGATGCTGATGTCATAGGTAGGCAGGTATAAAAGCCTATCTCCTGAGACGCATGTCAGATGAGTAGGTCAGTGGAGACTTGACTGATGTGGAGGAAGCATCTGGAAGTACACGCAAGTTTTATTTTTTACTTATTTATTTTATTTTTATCTATTAAGGTCTCGGGTTACAAATACCTTTGAGCTAAGAGCTCATTTACAAAGGTTCCACATCAGTGAGATAAACAAACAGATAACATTTGTATAAGGGATAATAGAGTAATTGACGAAAAACAAACAGGATATCAACATGGATACAGTTTATCGTCAAGCACTGAGCATATATACATCACAAGACCTCAAAAAACATCTTGAGGTGAGGCCAGAACATACAAATAGTGGGTTGCAACCGAGCAGCCTTGTCATACTGGGGAGGGCATAGGTGTGAAAATAGAAAGGAGTAGGAGGAAGGGGTAGAGAAAAGGAGAAGGAGAATGGAGAAGAGGTGGAAAAAGGGGGGGAGTGAGGGGTGGGAGTCGTAAGGGAGCTGTGGAGGAGGGAAGTAAGGAGGAAAAGGGGGAAAAGTTTTCATGTACTAAGAATATGTTTGATTTGAACTAACCCTGGGAGTTGTTCACTGTTTTACAGAACTGAGGAAGTTGTGCACTGTTTTGTAGAATTGAAAGACTAATTACATATTTCCTTTCCGTACGTTTATCATTGTATTTTTTTTATTTTGGAAATAAACATAGCAAAGTGCATTCTACACCTTTCACCTGTGTTTGTGCATCTGTCTCACCCACTAACCTTCACACCCCAGAAGATTTATCAGCAAGCCCCAACACCCACAATGCAATACAACCCAGAAAAGTTTTCAGCAAGCCCCCACACCCACAAGCACAATTAACCCAGAATAGTTATCAGCAAGCCCACACACCCAAACACAATTAACCCAGAATAATTATCAGTGTAGCCCCTCTCTGGTGCCATCCTAGAGAGGGCCACTACCCCTGCCTTGCTGGCTAGACAAAGTTAAGGGGCCTCGGTTCCTATACCTGTTACCTGGGGGGGGGGGCCTTTCCCAAAATTGCAAATAAAATGGTGGTGCCTCCATCCTGAGTACATATTTAGTGGGTCTGATCTATACCAGTACAATCCCCTGGGATGTTGTACCAATCCACCTCCCCAAAACAGTTACCCCAGCCATGGACTTACCAGGATCGAACATCCCCCAATCCAACATTTCAGTTTCCATTTCATCTAATAACACACTCACTGAAATCAGGTTCTTGAGTGAACACTTTTCTGAAACAATAACAACATTTTTTTTACATGGGGAGGGTTAGGATAAGGTAAGTGGAATAGAGATTCAGCAACATTTTTAAATTTGCATTTTTCAAAGGTTTGGCATTTTCCCCACAGTCATTTTCCTTTGTTTTCCAAACAATGCAGCTACCATTCCATCTACCTAACTGCTGCAAGTGTTACCATAACTCAGACCCACTGGTACCAGTTCCAGAATGATGCCCTGAGCTCTGTCCCTGGGTAACCAGATGGTAAGTTGCAGGTCTGAGGTGCAGCTGGCTGGCTAGCGTTGGTGTGCTTGCTGAATTAAATAACCTTTCACATTTCTCTCTTTGACCCACTTTACTGGCTTCCCATGCCAGTGAGCACACTTGAGAAATGACTATATACATCCCCAGGATGTTGCAGGGCAATTCCTGCTGTTACTCACAAATCTGTGGGTTGCACAGCTCGACTGAAGTCCTGGGGTTGATGGAAACAGCACATGCAGAACCGGGCACAATGCTTGAAGGGACGAAAAGACTGCAGCTGGGTCTTCAGGCTCAATTGGAGATCTTGCAGCTTGTTCCCTTCACCCTATTGAGGCCTGTTGCAGAGCACATATGCAAGGCCTGCCAGCCACAAGGGACACAGACCTGGGAGTGGCCCCATGGCCTGGCTCCCTCACAGGTCAAACTGCCCTAGCACTTGGGTACAAGACCTGTGGCCCCCTGCAGCCAGCAGACTCCACTTAATGGGGTTAGCAAGTTCCCCACCTGGCCCTGGACTTAAGATGGAAACTTCTTCATTCATCTTTCCTTTTTACAGTTCCAGCTATGATGTGCAGTCAAAGCAGTCGCTGTCCTTCCCTGTCTTCCAGAATCTGGGGGGGGGGTGCAAAGTCTAGGCTATAGGTTCATCACAACAGTCTCTTTTCTTAGCCATATCTAGGAGCAGACAGTAGGCACCCTGCTTGACAGGCACTTGCAGTCCTTCTGCTTTCACAGTCTCTCAACTTGGAACACAGCCGCACTCTTGCTCTGGCTCACACACAATTCCAGAACTCACTCTCAGCTTTTGAGTTACAAGAAGTCCCTTTTCCTCTCACCGTACAGGTGCAGAATAATCTCTGATCTGAAGAGGCTTTCTCTCTTCACAATTCTCTCAGTACCCATATTTTTCCAGACTCAGATGCAACTGTTGTCCTTTTCCAGGCTCAGGACACAACCGTTGTCCTTTTCCAGGCTCAGGACACAACCGTTGTCCTTTTCCAGGCTCAGAACACAACCTTTGTCCTTTTCCAGGCTCAGGACACAACCATTGTCCTTTTCCAGGCTCAGGACACAACCGTTGTCCTTTTCCAGGCTCAGGACACAACCTTTGTCTTCATCTCACCACTGTGGTGAATCCTTCTGCCACAGCAGACTCTTCTACCAACCTGCAGTTTTTTCCTCTCTTCTAGCAAAGCTGCTCACTTAACTCTCTCTTTGTCCGCTCTTGATGGGGGAGGCATGATCAGTCCTGGGGGACAGATGGCTGGCAGTCCCCAGGCAAGGCCCTCTCCCAGCCGTGCAACCACATTTCCTCACAGGGGCCAGAGCCCCCCTCCCTCTGGATGGGCTCTCCCCAGACTGACCCAAACTCTTAAAGTTCTCAGCTTTTGAGAGCTTTTTGGCAGCTCCCCATTGGCTGGAGCCACTGTCCTCAAAGAAAATTAATATGTATGAGGCTCCCTCAATGCCTCATTGGCTGCACAAAATGGTGCCAGATTATTCCCCGGTATTTTTCCCCAACAGTTCTTTCACAAGCCCCATATTCCTGGCAAATCCTGGCTTTGTGGTTGGCTGGAGGGAATCATACAGGCTGCAATCATGGCTGCTAGAAAACAGTCACACTACAGATTTTAGTGTCCCAATCTCAGTGTGCTTATGCAGCCAAGCCATTTACTTTCAATTAATTATTTCCCCACACATTTGTAGCCACCACAGTGCTCTATTAGGCAACTGCACCCTTTTACACTTTTGTTTCTCACATTGCTTGTCACTGCTGCCATTTTAGATGTTCCCCAGGTGACTGCACATAGTCCCATTACATTTTATATAGACCCCAACCTTCAACTACCCTTGCATCCCACACTGTTAAACACTTTATTTATATATTATCCCCACCAATAGGTAACAGGATCTCTACCATTCTTGGAAATGCCCAGGATTACATCTTTAAACACTTTCTAGCCTGTCTCTAGTGCTAAACACTTTTCCCAGCTCTAGACAGGCTCCCAGCTCATCTATAATAGGTGCTGCCTCATTAATATTCATGAAGCGACATTTGCATTCTTGAGCGTGATTGACACTTGCAAAAACGTTCCTCTTCACTCTCCTTCTGCCTCTTCAGTTTAGCTAAGGTCTCCGGTCCCTTTCTCACCTTACCTAGGGACCGGGACCACAGGAGAGGCAGATCGGCGCTGCCAAAAACGCTGATGAAAATAACGCTTGCGCATGTGCAGAGCTGCGGTATGTACCCGAAGTGCAAAACAAACTGGCAGTTCTGTGCTTCAGCTCACCTGGCCCGCTGTCTAAGGAAACTGTGCTGGTGAACAGTGGGAGACCAGGACACCACCCGGGGGGGGGCACAGAGGATTAACCTGGAGATACAACCAGGACTGGGGAAAAAGTAATGGGGCTGGAACAAACCCAGGGGAAATGGGAACCCCAAAGGGGCAGTCAGGTAAGCCCCTGGGACAGGTGGGTTACATCAGCAAGCCCCCACAACCACAGTATATCTCAGAATTAATACAGCTGTACTTGCAATCCAACAGACAGGGTTTCTGGCTGTCGGCTGTATCCTGAGCTGACTCCGGGTAGACTCCAGTCATCAATGTCCTTTGCAGGGGTCTTTCACGCAAGGGCCACAAGCAGTAGGAATGCTTGGCAAGGTCAGTGTTAAATAGGTAGCTGCAGAGTAAGGGAAACTTCCCTGTAGCACCTGGTAGGTGCCCGATGAGTCAGGAGTCATGACTTCACTATGGATCTTGCAGTTGATAGGAGATCCCCAGACACAACACAGGAGCAGCCTCCTTCAGTGAGCTCCAGCTTTGGGAGCTCCAATCTCCGACTCCTTGTGCTATGGTGTTGGGCAGCTCAAACTGCCATGAGCCCTCTCAGCCTTGATGACCGCAGCGGTGGTCTCCAGTCTTCAGCTGCAATAGGTACTTGTCAGATATTTTTATATGCAAATAGGACTTGTGTCCCTTAGGCTTCATCAGCTGTTGCTGCCCCTTCCCAACTGAAGTCCAAATGCTCTGCATGTGACATCACACCATTTTACTTAGCAGCAGAATGTGATGTCACAATCAATGCAGGAACTGAGAGAGCAAAGAACCCTACTGTAAGTGACAAGGACACAGGTTTAATGCAATGATAATTTACAGTAAACAACAGAAAGACTGACACTGAAAATATTACAAATATAAGCTTTTTATGTCTAAATATTAAGTTGCTCGGTGTTTTCCCAGAGGCATTAGCTGCTCTTTAAGAATACTGCATACTATCTGTGAAGTGTACTTCATGGGCATCAAAGCTATTTTGTTTAGAATTCTTCCTCAAACTTTTTCAGTGAATAAAAAATATACTTTTATCACACTTTGGACTTAACATTGTTTGGCAGAACACTTTTTCAAACAGTTATTTCCAAGCAATTCTGAAGACAGTGATTTGGTGTCTATGGCTTCATGGAAACGTGTCATGAAGAAGATGATGACATAGGACAAGTTATGCATTTCAAAGGTCAAACTGAACCAACAGTCAAGTTAGAGCGGCCTTAGAGATTGTTTTTACAAATGGCTTTGTTCATTCCTGAAGCTCACAACAGCAATATGATAAGAGTTTGCACAGCAGAGGAAGTCAGTTGCAGGGACAAAAACATTGGGGCAGGGATATTGCAAGGCATTTTGTGAGCACAAAGCAGGATCTTTCAATATCCTGGCTTGGGTCAACTAATTTATTAGGGATACTGAGAAAAATGTGAGATACCTACAAAATGCTGTTTTTTTATTTTATATTGTAAGCCCTGATGGTGGATGATCCTCTTGAAAGATGACCTTACCAATACAACTAGTTAGTTCTTTGTAGGTGGGTCATTCCTTTTTCCAACATATAAAGTGCCCACTGTCCCATGTCACCCTAAAACACATGGTAGTCATGCATAGGTTCACCCTGCACGATTTCACAAAGCTCTACAAATAGTGGCACTGTAGCATCAATAAAGGGGAAACTTGGTCTTCAAAATCTCTGTACTACTGCCAGCTAAGTGTAAGATAATTAAGCAATAAGGCATGACAGGGTGTGTATTATTGTGGGATAAGGCACACCTCAGGAAGTAAAGCCCGAGGTGAAGCCGAAGGCTTTACATAACCGAGAAGTGCCTTTATCCCTCAACTACGCACACCTTGGAATGCCTTATTGCAATTATAAAACTGCTTCCCTGATTTTTTAATTTTAGGACCAAGTAATGAGGTTCAGAAGGTTAAGTATTTCTGACCTGTGCTGCTGTGCTGTAATAACAGCATCGCCATATGACTGGATTCCACCAATCACAGTACAGTATTTCTCTTACCCATGTTATAATACCCCATTTAAAAGATCTTTTCATGAGATTTTAAACTGTGAAGGGTACTGTTTATAAATGTTTCCCTTTATTAATTTGAAAGTTGGTAACTAGGAAAGGCACACTGAGTGGAGGCATGTTTCCAGGTGCAACCTGGGGGAAGGGTTACAGGAGTAAATAGTACATTACATGATGCAGATAGAGTACAGACACTTAGCAGTAACAATACTTAACTGGGTATCCAGTGAAAATGGTGACTGAGATTGAGTGACTCAGATTTGAGTGACTCAGTCTCAGCACTTGCACTGTCAGCTACCCTGAAAGGGTAGCGATGAGGAAGGACAGGGCAAGGGGAAGAGCGAGAGGCAGACCAGAAGAGGAGAGAAGGTATGTGAGGGATGGTGAGCTGGAAAGCTGCCAAGTTGGTTGTGTGGCATGGTGGTGAGGGTGGCTGTCTATGGTGGGGAGTGGGGAGGGTGCAGGGTTCAGAGCTGGGGAGGAACACAATAGTTTGTGCTTTTTATGGGAGCAGGTGTTAACTTTTTTTTTTTATCACGTTTCTCCCCCTTCCCAACATGCACCTCCCTGGAGTTGGTTATTATTAGTGAGAGGTGTTTGGGGGGCAAAGCCCCCCATGAGCTGGAAAGCGGGGGCAAAGCCCCCACATAATAATAAAAAGCGAAGTTGTTCGCTTAGGAGTGTACATTGCCCTTTGGTTTCCCTGGCAATGTACACTCACCCTAATGGTGATCACGGTTTTGCGATTGCCGTTATCACATAGAACCACTTAACCGGTACAAATGTGGAACATGATAAAGTGTAAATAAGTTGCGCAAGTGGCAAGCTGAGACTGTCATCAGAGCAGTTCTATGGCAGTTAAAACAGTGCACTAGGTAACAGTAACACTTTAACACTTCAAAGGAGGAGGAGGATTATGAACAACATCCTCTGTAGTTTGAAAGCTTATGGAAAGTATTTAAATGTGGCTTTGCTTGAGTGGTGGTAGCAATTCAGAGACATCTGTGACCAAGTTTGCTCTGTGTTATTTCAGTGCTGCAGCTATTTCATGGAACCTCATGACAGAAACAAATGCTGCACACCAACAGCAAGTAGGAGGCCGGACACAAGGCAACAGTTATAAAAAGAGTGTTTCTCCATGGCTTATCATTTTTCTTGATTCATAGATACAGCGGCACAATGCCATCAAACACTTTTATGTATTTTTTTTTTTAGATACCCAGATGAAGGAGGACAGATAAAGACGCAGCATTAGGTCATATTGCTGCAAACAAAAACAGCGTGGCAGTAAATGCCACAAGCAATACAGCGTCCTCTGAAATAAGGCTGGGTAAAACACTGACCTTACAAAAACAGCGAATGCCATAGAAAACAATGGGACTTTTACTTTTTGCAGGGGCTCTGCCTCCACCTCCGACATGGGGGGCTTCACCCCACTCCCCCGAATAAAATAATGAACTCTGAGGGTGTGTGCACTTCAGAGATGGGGAGAAACTTGGGAGGGATGGGAATTATTTTATTGCCATAAAAAGTAGCAACACCATGAGACATAGGGGGAACCAAACTGTGGTCCCAGGTCTCTAATCTGCCGTATGCAAGTGCCTCAGGCCCTAGACACACTGGGGAACGTAAAACGGTTTAAGTGCCTTAAAATGGTTTAAATCTCCCTAGCACTGTTTGCAGACAGACTACAAGCCCCTTAAAACATTTTAACAAAAGTGTTTTTAAACCCTGTAGATACCTAGTCTTAAAACCATTTTTAAAAATGTTTTGGAGCTAGCATGGTTTTACTCACAGGTCTGTCCAGGAGTAAAAGTGTTTTAATCTGTAATGGTTTAACTAAAACAGTTCTAGCTGCAGTGTGTCCAGGCAAGCACAGTTCTGTGTGTTGGCCTTAGCACAAAATAGTTACAAGAAGAACATGTTTAACACTAGCAGTGTGGCCACACTAAACCATTATCAACAGGCATTTGTCAATGCCGAATGTTATCTCGCTGGCATTGGCATTGGTAGTGCTGGAGTTAGAGATGCATAATAGGAATGGCAGTGAAGTATTGAAGTGACACCAACCCCACCCCCACCCTGTTGAGACCAATGTGTGCCTTTGAGTCGTCAGCTATAATGCTCATGGCATTGTACCTCACCCTACCCTGTAGACACTGACAAGTGTCGTGGTGTGCTTGGGGTCTTTGGGCATCATACTTACCCCATTCCATAGGAAATAAGCTGATGGGTGCAGTATAGGGAATGGGGTGAACTTTGTGGCTGAACAGTGCAAGGCACACCCCGATGCCTGTCACTGGCTGCAGGGTGGGGGTGGGGTGGGGTGGAATGGCATGACGTTACAGCTGATGATTCCAAGTCACACCCTGATACCTGTCAGTCTCTACAGGGTGGGGTGCTACAGTTGGAAACCCTAACACCATAGGCGTGTGTTGGTATTTTCACTCCAAATTTTCAACATGGGCTTTTTGTGAGCCCACCTCATGAAAAGCAGCACTATCAGTTTGTTAGCTGAAAGGTGGTTTTGCACAGCGGCTATGCCATTTGGCGACACAGGGACAAAAACACATTTTTGGCAGGATGTGGAAAATGACAACTGTATTGTTCATGAGGAGATGTAAAAAATGGCAACGTTGAAAATCTGGAGAGAAAATATGAAAAATTGGTGACGGTATGAGCATGCATAGAAACTGTGCAACATATGTCAGTAACCCAATTATTTTTGGGATTTTTTTAACCACATCTTTAACATAGGCATGAACAGTGGTAGTGTGATTCTGTTAATGTGCCCAAAACATTGATTTCGCACAGTGACCACGCCATTGTGCACCACAGGTATGAAAACACATTTAGGGCAGGATGTGAAAAATGACAGCTGTGCTGTTCATAAGGAGGTGTAAAAAAATGCCAGTGTTGAAAATGTGGCATGAAAATAGTGCACATTTGCGAAGCTACAAGGGTGTGTGGAAACTGCGCAACACACGCTTGTAACACAGTCATGTTATGGAATTTTGTCACCAGATTTTCAACATAGGCATTTTAGGACTTCTGCTCATGAACAGTGTCACCGTCATTTCCTGAAACTGTCCCGAAAACTGGTTTTGTGAAGCAACCTCGTTATTCTGCGCCGGAAGTGCAGAAACACATTTCGGCCAGGATATGTAAAATGACAGCTGTACTGTTCATAAGGAGGTGTGGAAAAATGCAAATGTTGAAAACCTGGAGTGAAAATATTACAAATTCATGAAATTATGAGCATGCGTGGAAACTGCACAACGCACGCTCGTAAAACAGTCATTTTTGGGATTTTCCTCCAAATTTGCAACATAGGCTTTTTGAGAGCCCACCTCATGAACACTGGCACTGTCGTTTTGTTAATCAGTCCTGAAAGGTGATTCCACGCAGTAACCACAAAATCACCTTTTGGGGCTGATTAACGCCATGACAGTACCAGAATTCATGAGGAAGGGTCCCAAAAACCCCATGTTGAAAATTTGGTGCCAGAATTCCAAAAAATGCCTGAGATATGCATCAAAGTTGAAAAAGCCCTGTTAATTCCATTATACAGCTTACTGGCATTCCTTCAGTTCGCAGTCAGCTTTGAAGAGTGCAGACGTGTTCCCAGTCCACCGATGATCATCTCACCGGACTCCGGAGGTAAGTATGGGGTGAGGGGAGGTGTGGGGAGGCAGAGTGCGCAGTGGGTGGGTGCAGGTTGTGGGAGGTGGCAGGAAATGGCAAGGACCATTTTCTTTTTCACAGGGTTTTTGTGCAGCTGGGTGGGCTCCCAGCGTGCCACCTAAAATGTTTTGGGGGTTGCTGTAGCCAATGGGGACTGGGCACCCCCGCCGGCCAAGCACTTTAGCGGGGGCAAGAGCCAAAGGGGATTGGGCACCCCCCTTGGCACCTGCTAAATGGGGGAGGTGCATTATGCCCGGCGAGGGGGGCTCCCGTCGGCACCTCTGATGGGGCAGGCATGCCGACAGAGGATTGGGCACCCCCGAAGTCGGCAGTATGGCAGGCAGTGTGCCACCATGTTAATCTCTTTTCACCACCAGGGAAAGCACGTCAGGAGGTCCGCTGCGTATGACGAGCTTTGCTCGCAGTGCAGTGGACCTTTCATTTGATGTGATGGCCACATTAAGTATGCATGGTGTGGCACCAGCATGCAGGCTGACTGGGGAATGAGGGACGCACCTACTGATGTGTGCCCTGCATTCACCTAACAGTGACCGCGTCTCCAAATCTGTTGCTACTGCAATATGTTGGCTGAGCATGCATGAGCCAACATAAAAATGGTTACTGAGTTGTCTGGTGCACTGAAATGGTTTAGTTAAACTGGTTCTAAAATGGTTTTCAAAAACAGTTCTGTAGTGTGTCCAGGGCGTTAGCCACTCAACCACAGGAGTGACTCGACCAAGCACCACAGACATGGCTACTTCTTCCCTTCTGAGTGTAAGTGCAAAGCAACAAGGGTAGTGGTAATTCCCTACCACTATTATATCCTTGTCACTCTAAATACAGTCGCACTTTACACAGCGTGGTTCTTGCAGTGCTATTCTTGTAGCACTATATTGACTCATTGCCAATTGATTGTTTCCATCCTGTATAGTAAAATAAGAATGTCTTCCCATTGTGATACAGATGGAGGAAGAACCAGCAGCCAGTGTTGGGTAATCACCTTCTTGGAAGCTGTTAAAAATAAGGAAAGAAGGTACTTCTGTTTTGTGTAGTTACTGAGTCAGGGTATAGCAACAGGATTGCCAACTGGGGAGTCAGGTCCACTAGTTCTGGGAAAACTTGTTGTAGTTTTGCATGACGGCCCTGTCAGAAGAGTTGTAGAACCAGGCATACATAAATTCTCACCATATATGTGATGCTGTAACTTTATATTGAGCAATCGGTGCCCCCTCCCGTTCCGCCATTGTTAGTGGTGCTCGCAGTTTCTTTTCCCATTGGGTCTTCACCTGTTCTGTGGAGGTTTTGGGATACTGTATAACCACAGGGCTTTGTATCCCCTTGATATGAATGCTGCAATCCTTGTAAGGCCTACATGATCATATTTTTCCCCCCTTCCCCTGCTCCATCCCTCCGACCTCCCACTCCTTCTGGCTGCTCAATGTTACTGTCTGCCCACCAGTTTCACTCTTCTCTGCTGTTTCCCGCTACCTTTCTCCCAGACAGTCCCCATATCCTCAGAGGGTCCAGCTATCCCTGCATGGAGGCCCCCTTCCTGGGAGGTGAGGATGGTAGTGACATTCCTGGTGGGTCCTCTGAGGTAGGCAGGGATGGGGGAGCAGAAGCAGTGCACTAGGGGGACTGTGGCATGGGGGGAATGGGCAGCCATCACTTGGCAGTCTGGGATGCACGCTAGTTTCTGTTTTCTAAACCCCTCCCCACACCCCAACAGCGTGCACCGTGGTGATACCATGGAGGCAGATCCAGCCGGCATGTGGTCACCCACACTGGCATGGCTCCACACACCACCAGGTGGTGCTGTCTGAGCAGTGCTCCACAGCACCCTCCCCAGGAGAGCATCTGCACAGATGTTCTAGCCCCATCCCTGTTGGTCTCCACTTCTGAAGTCGTGGCTCAGGGCTCGAACCCTGGTTGCTGCCTCTCAGTGCCATGGAGTTAGACCTCATGATCATATTTATATATGGGTGAGGGGTAGTGTTGCTCAGGGTTAGTCGCAGAACTTGTGCTAGGTAGAGTCTTAACTGTAAGTACCTGTAATGATCAGCCTTAGGGAGGGAGAACTCATTCTGGAGCTGAGTGCAGCTTTTAAGAGTTCCATCTTTGTATAATTGGAAAATGTGGATAAGCCCCCTTCTCTCCCAGCTCCTAAACCTGACATCTAATTGTGAGGGTATGAACCTTTTGTTTCTAGCTATCCCTACCAGCATGATGCCTCCCACTTTGGATATCAGTTTTGTTATTTCTTTCCAAGTAGTCAGCAAGGTTTGGGTGAAGAAATTATCTGTGACCTGGATCACAGGAGGAAATGGTGATGTAAATAATGCCACTCTAGGGTTGTGTAATGAGTATCACATTTCTAAGTCTTTCCAATGGGCATGGTAATTGGGGTCAAGCCAGTTACAAATATGTTTACATGAGGTCACCTGACAGTAGGTTGATTGATGCGGCAGGGCTAGGCCACCCTTTACTAAGGGTAATTGTAGTTTCTTGTGTTTAACTCTGGCATGATTCCCTTCCCATATGAATCTGGATATGTTTGTTCCAGGCCATAAAAGCCACAGGTTGCAGTGTGATTGGGAGGGTCTGGAATAAGCAGAGAATCCTTGGCAGAAGATTCATCCAAACAGTCTCCACCCTACTGATTAAAGGAAGTGGGAGGGCTTGCCACTACAGAATATCATTAAGTATAGCTTGGGTCAGGGGCAGGTAACTGAGAATGTAACTGGACATATATACCCCTATACCTCATGGTTTCTGCTCAGCTTCTCCCTCTTCTGGACATCTAGAGGGACAGGTCCCTGCTACAACAGTAAGTACCGGGGAACCATTTCGGGCAGACTCGACGGACCTCTGGTCCCCTTCCGCTGTCATTTTCTATGTTTTCTATTTTTTCTATGTTTCCATCCCCCTCCCCACAGGACGCATTTGGGAATGAGTCGTTACCAGTTCAGTATGTCTTTCCTGGCAAAACCCTTGAAATAAACAAATAAATTGTCCCAGGGTTGGTAGGAGATAGAGATGCTAACTAACTAAAATTAAACCAGATTAACCTGTTGGTAGTTTGATAGTGAATAGAGGCAATTTTGCCAGGACAACAATGAAGTTCCCCTACTCTTCTCAAGAAGTGACATGAGTTTTTTCTGTATGTGGGAGCCAGAGTGTATGGTATGAGCCCAAGCACAGTGTAGGACTAGAATGCGTGATCTTCTGGCTCAGAGGGGTCAATCTCAAAACATGAACTGTGGACCAGAATCCACATTTTTGAGAATGGATCCCATACATATGATGACTAACGCAGTCATTTTTAACCAGAAAGCTGTGAAAGTTTCTCAGCACAGACTAATGGATTGGCTGGGACAGTCTGCAACAATCACATCCATAGTATTACTTACTATTACTTAACAATTGCTTGTTACAGCCTAATTTACCAGGTGATCATTCTACATGGCACCTTGTGATGTAACTTACACACTGCTGCTGATTTCATACACTGGTGTGTATCATGGAACCACACTCACTGTACAACAGCTGGTTCCTCTCCCTCTGGGATTGCCATTGCCACCAACCACAGGGACATAGCCATATTGGTGGTCAACCACAGTGTGACTCAATGGGGTTGAGGGAGGAGGGTGACCCACAGCAGGAGGGAGGAGTGCCATAAAGCAGAAAGGGGACGAACTTCAAGAACCAAAAGTGAGAGAGGGTTGTGTGAGGAGTGTGTTTTGAGGAGAAAGTAGGGAAGAATACCTGTGAACTAGAGAATTAAGTAAAAATTAAAGGAACATGAACAATTTTGGAAGGGCTCCCTAATACGTTGGAGAATTTTTAGCTAAAAATAAATGTTAAACACCCTATGCGTAGAAGAACTTCACTACAGTAATATTTCCTAATTTAAGAAGGTCTTTGGAGCTCTTGAGAAAAAAAACCAAAAAGAGACAAAACTCAGAGCAATGCTATTTGGGTCTCACAGGCTTATGCAGCCGTGAGCTGGACTTTCACCAGAAGTTCCTGTAGTCGGACTTTCATGTAGCCCCTCATAAATCTATCCACAAAGCTACTGACACCCTTGTCTTAATCAATCTCTGAGCTTGCAATGATTTTAGTCAAAAGGAGATTCCCAATGACAATGAATTTTACTCTCTGGCTGTGTTATCAGCAGAGTATATGCGCTCATCCTTTATTTATATGGCTGTCAGAAAGACTTTGAGTATTTGCCCTTATACTTGACTTAGTCCAACTGATCGTAAGAATGTAGAAGACAGGCATAAGCAAACAGGATGAGTCCCTGGCCCAAACGTTATGGCCCAGATTAAGCAGACTGGGGACCCTGTGCAATAAACATATTGGAAGGGGGCCTCCCTCAGACTATATGAATAGGCCGAGAGCCTCTGAGTACATGCTGGGGTTTTGATGGTTTAAAAGCAATTTTCAGTCCACTGCTGGCATGAAATGGAATCTTATACTAACAAAAAAAAAAAAACAACATGGGACATTATGTGTGCCCCTGTAAGCCCTACCAGATAATGCACTGTTCATATAGAGGCATACTATAATCCTTCTCCAACAATAAATCTCAGAATATCCCCTCAAAATCAAATCCTGTCTAGAAAGGGTGTCTTGCAAAAGGTTATTCTATTGAGATTAACATGATTAACTGGCATGGCAATCTGCCAAATAAACAGTGAACCATTTTAGCTGTGATACCACACAGCTGGGCAACTGAGGCAGGTACCTACCAGTCATGCACACAGAGCTGGTCTGCCAGATTCTCTCTTTTTTCAAAACAACTTGTAATTTTGTTTAACACTTTCAAAGTATCAGTTTTTTCCAGAACATACAGAAGAAAAAGAGAGTACACATAACACCAAATACATGCAGAACTTGTGTCACTAAAACCCTAACAAGAGAAAAAGTTAAAATCTTAACAAGGTGTCAGTATGGCTCAGTTGGTAGCATATCTGCCTTTAGGCCAGAAGGTTGTGGATTCTAGCCCCCACACTGGAACTGGGCTCATACCAAAAAAAAACTCTGACACTCGAGTGCACTACCAAAGGGTTGCTGTCCTGTTGGGTGTGACATCCTTTGAGCTATACATTCAATGGATCCCTGTGTGGGTGGATGTTAAAAATCCCATGGCATTTCTCGAAATGAGTAGGGGAATTTCCACATTGCCCTGGCCAGATTTCCTGCATTCACTTCAATACCTTTAACAGCTTAATCTGATTTAATTTCAGTAGCTTTGCATCCCCCGGGATGAACCTGGAAATAGGAAGTATTGTCTAGCCTTCTATTCACAGTCATCAAAAGCTAAATAAATGAAAGAAATAAATTAGGCACATGCTGAAGTTACTACATGGCTCTAATTTACATAGTGTGTAAGATCCAGAAAACAAAGGACATAAGGAGAGTTCTCTAACATTTTATTCTCCTAGCCACCAATACAACTATACCACTCTTTGAATGTATATTTAATTACACTCTGCACTCTTCATCAGTGGAGATATACAGCAGGAATTTTAAAGCTCTGGACACAACCTATGTTCCTTTTGACGCAGCTGTGTCCCACAAAATGTGTCAGGATATTTGCTCACTATTTTCAAACATTCTGACACATCAACAACAGTTTTTCTGCTCTATGGCAAAAAAAATTATGTAAGCAACGTCACTTTTTTTTTTTTATTTGATAATCAGAAAGACCTTTGAGTCAGAGACTCATTTACAAAGGTTCCACGTCATACATAGAAATTCCACAGGGGACAGGACATTAGTATACAGAAAGAAAACAGCATATTACATAGTAGTCGTGAATAATAAAATAAACAAAATAAACATAAACAGGTTCCAAAGTTGTTTCTTAGTAGGCTAACAGTGAGAGTTAGGTAATTTAGCACAGCCAGGAGTGAGGAGAACAGGTGTCACAGAGATTCAGACAAAGGCTGCTTGTCTTGCTTCATAAGAATGTATTTGAGGTACATTTTCTGCTAATAGCTTGATTGTAAGGAGGCGAGGCAGATCCGGTGTCAAGGACAGTCACATCTATTTGAAACCTGCAGGTGTTCCTTTAGCATTGATTTAAAAGGGCCCAGCCTTCTTTCCTCAGTAATATGGATTGGGATGGAGTTTGTCCAGGAAGGGGCCCTGAAGTTGAAAGTGTGTTGGTATTGGGAGGTCCGGCCATGGGGTACCCATAGTAGCTGCTTGCTTGAGCTTCGGGTTGTTTTGCTTAGTGGTGCAGGGAGTATAATTTGGAGTAGGGAGGGTGGGGTGAGGCCTAGTAGTATCTTTCTGGTCATAAGGCAGGTGTGGTACCTAATTCTGTTTTCCAGGTTTAGCCAATTTGTGCTGCTATATAAGGAGCAGGAGTGACTGAGACGATCACATCCTAGGACTAGGTGGCAGGCTCTGTTGAGCACTAGCCGGAGTCTGCTCAGGGCTGTGGAGGGCGCGGCACTGTAAATTAGGATGCCGTAGTCTAACAGGGAGAGGATCGAGGAGTTTACGGTAAGTTGAAGTGCCTCAGGGGTGAGGCAGTGCTTGTATCGGTAGAGTACGCCTAGCCTGGAGCTAAGAGCGGTTGTTAGGTGTAGGATATGTTGATTAAAGTTGAGGGTGGGGTCTAGAGTGATCCCTAAGTATTTAAAGTTGTATACTTTTTCTAGAGGGGGTCTGATTTGCAGTGAGGAATATTGGGCACAGGGATTTGTGTGGGTTTTGAGGGTGGGCGAAATATCATGACTTTAGTCTTATTATAGTTGATAATAAGATGGCGGGAGGTGAGCCAGTCTTCAATTTCATGGAAAGAAAGCTGGAGGGTTTGGTGGAGTTTGAGGGGAGCCGGGTCGGAGGCGAACAAGACCGCATCATCTGCATAAAGAAGTAGATTTCCGGAGCAAGAGGATGGGAGGGAGCTGAGGTATAGGCTGAAAAGTAGGGGGCCAGGTATGGAGCCCTGTGGAACACCGGATTGGATTGGGAGGCAGGGTGATAGGACAGTGCCTACCCTGACTCTCTGGGTTCTGTCGGAGAGATAACTGGAGAACCATTTTATGGTGTCGTCGGAGAGACCCGTGTAGGTCAGGGTATTTAGTAAGAGGGCATGGTTGACTGTGTCAGAAGCTTTGGATAGGTCCACGAAGATGGCACCCGTAGGGTGGCCATGGTCCAGGGCAGAGTGGACATGGGAGGTAAATTCAAGGAGGGCAGTAGTGGTGCTGTGGCCCTTTTGAAAGCCATGCTGCTGTCTGGTTAGGAGGTTATATTTATTCAGGTGTTCAGTGAGTTGGTGGCAACTATGCGTTCTAGTGCTTTGACAGTGGGGTAGGATTGAGATGGGGGTGGTTATTTGTGGATGTTAGGTCACCACCTTTATGGATAGGTGTGATATAGGCCGACTTCCAGTGGGTGGGGAATTTCCCTTGGCAGAGGGAGCAATTTAGTATATGGGTGAGAGGGGCCAGGACTTCATGGAGGGAGAGGTGGAGAAGTCTATGGTCTAGGGAGTCATGACTGTAGTGGGTTTTACTTAACGTTTTAGTAAGGTAGGGTTTTGCCATCTCTGGGGTAAGGACTCGTAGGTAGAATGGTGCCGCAGGTGGGGGGTGGGGGATGATCACGGTCTGGCGGGGGGTCGAAGAAATTAGGGGGCAGTACATGGGAGAGATCAGAGAAAGCAGTATTTAGGGCCGTGGCTATGCTGGCAGGGTCGGCGGAGAGGCTACCATCAATGAGTATTTGATCAGGTGGTAGATTTGGGCCTCTGCCACAGAGTTCTTTTATGGTTCTCCCAGAACTTGCGCCCATTTCCCCAGGCGAAGGTTAAGGTGGCTTTGTAATGGTTTGCCTTTGCCGTGCGTATGGCCCATGTGCATTTGTCTCGGGCCTCTCGATAGCGCTGCCTATCCTGAGGCCGTTGGGTCTCATTAGCCAGGTGCCATAGAGCATCACGCTGGCGCAGTAGGCCTTGGAGGTGGTCTGAGAACCAAGGGGCATGGTTCCCTTTGGTCATAGTTTTGGCAAAAGGGGCAAACCTGTCACAGGCTGGGTTAAAGACGTTGACAAACAGTTCAAGGGCATGGTCAGGGTCGAGTGTATTAGTAAGGGGCATCCAGTCCCACTGTCTGAGGTGGGCCTTGAGAAGGGGTAATTTGCCAGGTCCTAGTTTTCGTTGTGTAGTCATTTTAGGCACGGTTTTGGGGTGGGTACCAGACCAGTTGCAAAGTACTGGTGAGTGGTCGCTAAGGGTGTCGGGGAGGACTTGGGTGCAGGTTATTTTGTGGGGGCGGTTTGTGAAAACTAGGTCAAGTAGGATTGATGTCCCCGTGTGGGCATGAAGCCGGGTAGGTGTTTTGACGACCTGGGTGAGGTCGAGGGCAGCAGCCTCATTGATGTAAGGTGCTGCTGTTTTGGCCAGCCAGTTTATGTTGAAATCCCCCACTAGTATTTTTTCTTGTTTCGGGGGTAGGGTGGCGAGATGGGACATGATGGCTTGGAAGGCTTGCTTCTGGTTGCTGGGAGGGACATAGGCCATGGTGAGGAGGAGAGGGGATGTAGACCTACCTAGGGTAATTTTTAAGGTGAGCTCCTGAGCCCTGGATGTTAGTAATGGCACGGGGAGAGGGTGGCCCGTAAGGTAGTCCTTGAGGTAGGTAGCGCAGCCACCCCCTCGCTTTCCCATATGGTCAGAGCGATGAAGGCAGTAACCGGACAGTTTAATTGCTGAGTCAGGGACAAAGGGGGAGAGCCAGGTTTCAGTCAGGGCAATGATATCTGGGTTGTTCTGGAGTACCCAGCCCTGAAAGGAATCCCATTTTTTTTGCAGGCTGCAGATGTTTAGTGAGGCAATGCACGGGCCATTACCAGGAGATCGGTGGGATGTTGAGGCAAGCTGGGGGCCAGGGTTTGGGTGGACATTACCTGTTAGCAGGAGAAAAAGAATGAGTGACCTGAGTCGGTATTGGTTTATTTGAGTGGTAGGTCTACGGCATTTTTGCAGTGTGCAGCTGATGGTGGGTATTGGTAGTTTTAGTATGGGGGGGCAGATAGGAGGGAAAACGGGGAGGGGTTTGCGTTGTTGTGGCTGTGGAGGAGGTTGGCAGGAGAAAGGGGCTCAGTGTGTAACTTGCTGAGGAGATGACAAATGGCTGGTAGTGAGGGTGCACTGGTGGGGGTGGCATGGTAGGGGGTGCCAGCCATAAAGTGGACTGAGCGTTGCAACATTTTGCCCCATTTTTAGGCTATGAGTGGGGGGTGGGGGTGGCTGGGTAGATTGCAGGAATAGCGCAATGAGGGTAAGTGGGAGCATGGCAGAGTAGAAGCGGGAGTAAAATGAGTGACAGGTTTGGTGAGGAAAAAAGAAACAACAGGGAGGAGAAAAAAGGAGAAAGAGTAAAAATGTGGTGATAGGACCTCTTGTGGTGGAGCATGATAAGCTGCAGATGGGAAAGTGGCCTGATAGGTTTTTGGTGATCATGTGATCACAATTCAGCCTATAAATTAGGATTCCGACCAAGGGTGGTGGTGGGGGCAGTGGGGAGTCGAACGCGTATCATTTGGTGGGGCAGAGCCAGCGAGACAAAGGAGCCACTGGAGTTGAGACTGCAGCTTGTCCTGGTATGTACCTGCGAGTTCAGCTTTTGGGAATCCGTTTTTTCCCCGCTTGCAACGAAGGGAGGGAGGGAGGAGGACTACTGAGTTCAGCCCTCACGACTGCCTGGAGGAGAGAGGAGAAAGACAGGCAGTTTAAATAGGGTTCGGACTAACGACTTTCATGGGGGGCCGGGGAGTAGGTTTTCAAAGGCTATGCAGTTTAAAACAAGTGCTGTTACTGTTAGGGAAATCACACAGTATAGGTATTTAGTAATTTAAGCAGCAGTTTGGTCCAAAGTAGTACAACAGAGAGACAATAAAAATAAACGTTTTAAAGGTCAGGCTATGCACAGAAAAAACAGTCAAAAGGCAGAGGTGCAGGTAATACAAACTACAAAAAATAAACTATCTGCATTGTTGGGCCGAGCAAAATTAACCCTCTTTTAAAAAAAGGCGCCAAGACCATTTTAATGCTTATGTTATTTTTGGAGCGTGGTTCATGGTAATCGCATCCAGAAATTAGACAACTTGTTAGGTTGTCTAACAGTCTGGGTCGATTTCATGCCCATGTGTCCAGAAAATGAAGACTGTTCTTGAAAATCCCCCAATTCTGTATTAGTCAGTGAAAATACATATACAGACATAAATACACACATAAATACATACATACATACATAAATACATACATACATACATACATAAATACATACATACGTACATAAATACATACATACATAAATACATAAATACATACATACATAAATGCATACATATATAAATATATACATACATGCATAAATACATACATGCATACTTACATACATAAATATATACATACTGTACTTACATACATAAATACGTACGACTTCTTTATAGAAAGGGTTGTAGAAAAATGGAACAAGCTCCTTGAGGAGGTTAAATGTGATGAAACAATAAGGGGGTTCAAAAGGAATGGGACAGGCACATGTGAGCAGTACAAGTGGGGCAGCAGGAAGGAGGGAGGGAAAGAAGGCAATTTCTGCTTGGGACAATTCCCAATACTAGACAGGCTTCTCGGCAGACTAGATGGGCCACAAAGGGTTTATCTGCCAACAATAGCTATGTTTCTGTATAAAACCAGTATCTCTGCATTTTCATTCATTTAACTTAAAAGACAACCTGTTTAGTTAGGGTAACTACCATGAGGGCCCAATTTTCAAAAGCCAAAATTTGGAGCAAGGTGTCTGTGCCAAAAGGATTTGGCACAAGAGACACCTTGCACAAAATGTTGCGGCAATCCCAATTTCTGAACACAGACTGCATTGTAATCAGGATGCCTTGTGCTGAAGTTGCCCTGCACCACCTCTTTTCAAGAAGTGCTGGTGCATCAGGTCGCAAGGGGGCTTGTACCATGGGGGTTTGCAGCATCCACTTATTTGGTATTTTGGAAGTCCTGCCATGGCCACATCTCAGCATTGAGGTTAGAACAGCCATGAGCTGGTCTAACAGCCCTTGCACCAGGTGTGTGGCATAAGCCGCACTGGGGGGAGGGTGCATGGCACAGTGTAGCCGAACCAGTGAGGGTGCCAGTAGTGGGTTGCATGGGCATGGTGGATGTGGGAGAGAGCACTGGTGGCACTGGGGCAGGCATGTCCTGGAGTGTGAAAGAGTGCCATGGACTGACAATGGGCAGTGTGGTGGTACGGACCATGTCCTGGAGCCCTAAGGCTGCCAGCTTACCTGCAGCATGTATACTCCCCGATATGCTGACTGCCAGATCTCGGGATGGCATCTGCTGATTGGGGTGCCTGTCCCACCTGCTGTACCTATTACAGCACCTGTGGCTGTGCATCGGGGCAGGTGATGCTGCCCGGGGTATATTACCCACCAAGTACAACTATGGTCTGCCACCTCCTATTGGGGTAATTACAAGATGCAGCAGCTGGCAGTGCTGGTAGCTTCAGGGGTCTGGGACATATACCATATACCATATCTACTGCCCATTGTCCATCCATGGCTCTGTTTCACTGGCCTGGGCACACCTGCCCCAGTGCCGCCAGCATACTGCCACAACCTGTTATGCCCATGCTGCCCACTACTGACATCCCCACTGGTCTGGCTGCTGTGTTCCACACAGCCTTCCTCACCCCCACATTGCAGGTCTGGGCTGGGGTTGTGCCAGACAGGAGGGAGCTTGAGGGATCTTCCATCAAACCCCGCTGGTGCACCAACTGTGGCAACTCTAGACTGCAGGAACTCTGGAAGCAGGACTTTGGCACAGGTATCCCCTTTGTTCTGAACTAGGGCACAGGATCCCTGATGCACCCAGACTTTTCTGCAGCCATGAATCGGCAGACCATACACTGGTCTAGTAGACCTTTGAAAATCGTGCCTAGAATATGTTCAGAGTTGACTCTGTATCTTACTGATACCATTGGTCAAAATCAGTAAATCACCATTTCAAACAAACTCAAGAACAAATAAGTTTAAAATTTTAAAGTTATTACATGATTCATTTCTCTAGTGGTACAGCAAAGAGGTGGTGTGACTAGAGGGAGTCTATAATGTATTCTATTAACAACTAGTAACCAAGGTATCTTTCTGAATGCTTGGCTTCAGATTTGCCTTGCAAAGTATCACAACTTCCTAAACATCATCCTGAGCCTCCTCCTTCATCTAGATGGACTTCAGTTCTACTTGTTTGGTCACTGTCGGCCACCCACCCCACTGCTACCATCACCAATGCTAGACTAAGTCAAAGGGGGTCAGTTTAAAGAGCCAGTGTACTGCTTGGAATTAATAGTAATTTTTAGATGCAGTCAGCTATCACTTCCAATATCTGAAGTATTTTTTTTTTATTTTCTGTTTGCTAATTAGGAGATTTTCTACCTGACAGTACTGGGGGTGATGTGTGGAGCAGCACTCTTTTAGGAGGCTAAAAAAGTCAGTTCTGTTCCTCCCACTACATCATCAGAAATGAGACCAAACATCTTGAGGCACCACAATTCTTGTAGCCTGAGCAGTGACTTTCACAAGCTACCAGTCAAAATGCAGGAGAGAGCCAGTCTCTGTTGATTCATGTGAAAGTGAAACCTGGAAGTGAGAAATGGTTTTCATTGGTTACTGGTGATGTCATAGTCAGTGTAGATTCAGTGTTGACGTAATGGGAAGAACAGAACTGACCTTTTTTTGCCTCTAGAAAGAGTGCTGCTCCAAACATCATCCCAGTACTCTCAGGTGGAAAATCTTCTAATTAGCAAACAGAAAAGAAACAAGCATTTGTCAATGCCAAATGTTTGCTTGCTGGCATTGGCAGTGGTAGTGTAGAAGTTACAGAGCTGCGTAATAGGAATGGCAGTGAAGTATTGAACTGAAGCCAACCCCACCACCACCCTGCAGAGAGTGACAGGCATTGGGGTGTGCCTTTGGGTCGTCAGGCATAACGACCAAGCCATTTCACCACACCCCACCCTGCAGACACTGACAAGTGTCACCTTGGGGTCTTTGGCCCTTATGCGCACCTATTCCATCAGGAAATACGGTGAGATGGGTGCTGTATAGGAGAAGGGTGTGAACTTTGGGGCCAAAGAGTCCAAGGCATACCTCGATGCCTCTCACTGGCTGCAGGGTGTGGAATGGTATGAGCATTGCAGGCAAGAATCCCAAGTCACATCCCTGATGCCTGTCATTCTCTCACGGGGTTGGGCATTGGGTTGGAAACGTGGCCACCTCAGGCATTCATTGGTATTTTCACTCCAAATTTTCCACATGTTTTTTTTGTGACCCCACCTCATGAACAGTAGCAATATCAGTTTGTTAGGCGAAAGCTGCTTATGCACAGCTACTACGGCATTTAGCACCACAGGTGCAAACACATTCTGAACAGGATGTAAAAAATGACAGCTGTACTGTTCATGGGGAGGTGTAAAAAATGGCAATGTTGCAAATCTGTAGTAAAAATATTAAAAAAACTGGTGAAGTCATGAGCGTGCATAGAAACTGTGCATCACACCTGTAATGTAATTAGTTTGGGGATTTTTACAGATTGTCAACAGAGGCATTTTGGGATCTCCGATCATGAACAGTGTCACATTGATTTTCTTTATCTGTCCCGAACAATGATTTCCCACAGTGACCACGCATCTCTGCACTGAAAGTGTGAAAACACATTTTGGCCATGTTGTGAAAAATGACAGCTGTAATGTTCATAAGGAAGTGTGGAAAAATGCCACTGGTGAAAATCTGGACTGAAAATATTACAAAGTCATGAACTTACGAGGGTGCGTGGAAACTGTTCAATGCTCACTCGTAACACAGTCATTTCATGGACTTTTGTCACCAAATTTTCAACATAGCCATTTTAAGACCTCTGCTCATGAACAGTGCAACTGTGATTTTCTTAATCTGTCCCAAACATTGCTTTCGCACACTGACTGCACTATTGTGCGCTACATGTGCGAAAACACATTTTGGGTGACATGTGAAAAATGGCAGCTGTACTGTTCATAAGGAAGTGTTATAAAATGGCAATGTTGAAAATCTGGAGTGAAAATATTAAAAATTCGCAAACTTACGAGCTTGCATAGGAACAGCATAGCACTGCAGCCTCATTAAAACAGTCATTTTGGAATTTTTTCTGGAATTTCAATATAGCCATTTAAGACCTCTGCTCATGAACATTGTCATTGTGATTTTCTTAATGTGTCTCATACATTGATTTCAGACACCGACTGCTCCATTGTGCGCTACATGGGCGGAAACACATTTTGAGCAAGATGTGAAAATGACAGCTGTACCACTATAGGAGGTGTGTGGTAAAATGGCAATGTTGAAAATCTGGAGTGAAAATATTGAAAATTCGCGAACTTACGAGCATGTGTAGGAACTGGCGCAACGCACGCTCGTAAAACAGTCATTTTTAGGAATTTTTTCACCAAATTTTCAATGTAGCTATTTTAAGACCTCTGCTCATGAACAGTGTCACTGTGATTTTCTTAATTTGTTCCATACATTGATTTCGCACACCGACTGCGCCATTGTGCGCTACATGGGCGGAAACATATTTTGGGTGAGATGTGAAAAATGACAGCTGTACTGCTCATAAGAAGGTGTGATAAAATGGCAATGTTGAAAATCTGGAGTGAAAATATTGAAAATTTGTGAACTTACGAGCCTGCGTAGGAACTGTGCAATGCACGCTCGTAAAACAGTCATTTTTAGGAATTTTTCCAGCAAATTTTCAAAATAGGCTTCTTGGGAGCCCACCTTATGAATGCTGACAGTGTTGTTTCATTAATCAGGCCCAAAAGGTGATTTCACGCAGTGACTGCAAAATCACCTTTCGGGCCTGAATAATGCCATGACAGTGACATCATTCATGAGAAGGGGTCCCAAAAACCCCATGTTGAAAATTTGGTGCAAAAATTCCAAAAAATGCCTGAGATATGCAACAAAGTTGAAAAAACCCTATCTATCCCATTATACAGCTTATCGGCATTTCCTCAGTTTGCGGTCGGCTTTGAAGAGTGCAGGCGTGTTCCAGTCGGAAGATGTCGCGCGAGCTCTGGACATAAGTATGGGGTGAGGGGGTGGGGAGGCAAGGTGCGCAGTGGGTGGGTGCGGGTTGTGGGGAGGGGCAGGAAGACTGCGTGGGACTGTTTTTTCTTTACAGATATTTAAAAAAATAAAGGCAGCCTTGAGGAGCGTTTGCCATGCTGGGGTGGGCTCCCAGCATGGCAGAAGGACAGCTGGAGGATCGGAGTGGAGCCGACGGGATTGGGCACCCGTCGGCCATGGTATTTGCTTGTTGGCTGGGTACCCAGTGTGGCATTTGAAAGGCTTTGGAGGGAGACAGCACAGCCGATGGGGATTGGGCACCCGTCGGCTATAGGAGTGTGTCGTGGGGGGACACGCAGTATGCATGGCGTGTGTGTGTGTGTAGGGAGTTGCGCATGAGCAGGCAATATCTTATCGCTGCTCACTCAAGCGTAGCTCCCCCTTTCAACTGTATGCCACTGCATTTTGGAGCTTGTCATAGACAGCTCCAGCATGCATTGGTGGACAGGGGCCACACCTGCCAACACACTGACTGAATTGGAAGAGGGGGTGACACACCTCCGTAAAATCGGATGATGGCACTATGTTTCTTGCACATGCGAGCAAGCAAACATAAAAATACTTCTGATATAAGAAGTGATAGCTGACTACATCTGAAAGTTTCAATTAATTGCATGCAGCTTACATGCAGTACACTAGCCCTTTAAGTTTAAAGTTGAATGATCTCTGACTCCTGCCATGCCGTGATACCACTACTAAGTTGCCAGGCCTGGGCAGTTCATTTGCCAGTGGCCCACTGAGCCCATTAACTGTCACTGTTTGCCTCCTTAAACTAGGTTCCTCTACCTGTTATTTATATTCATTTTATATTACTGTTGGATTATATTTATTAGGGTTGCAAGTTTGGTTTGCCCTAGCCCAGGAAATGCTCGAACTCACTGAGTTTGTGCTTGTCCGTGGGTCACGAACATTTTTAATAAGAATGCGAACTTTGGTTTGCGTTTATCCAATTAAAAAAAGGTTTTTTGTTTTCATACCTCACAGTTCCTCCTAGCTGCAGTGCATGCTCTGTATTTCTCCTGGAGTCCGTCCCACGTGGTCCACCAAGAGGAGAGTCAAGAAACAGTCTTGAAGCTTGTCTGTCATCCAGCCTTCCTCCAGTAAGAAATTCTTTGATTGGAGGAAGGAGGATTTCTCCATCACTCACTGTTCAGACAGGGAAGCAAGTAAAGCAATCATTGGTGGAGCAGGTCACACATTCACATGGTTGAATACCATGATGCCTTAGACCTGATCCACATTTTCCCTGTCATAGTGTTGAGTGTGGTGATGTGAGCAGGACACTTGCTTAGCCTTGGAATCATTCGTTGTTAGTCAAACACAAACAAATCTGATCACCAGAGAAAGAGAATCTAATCATTCCTGTCATTCGTTTTGTTTGTCTTTGAGAAAAAAATCATATCTTATTCTTCAATTCATTACTTATAAAAAAAAAGTACACTTGAGTGGACTGAGAGACTGAGTAGTTAGTGACTGACGAAGATCAGGAGGAGGATACCCACAGGAGCACGTTTTTCTGAAATTTCAGTTCTCTGCTCTGATTCTTTGTTCTAAGATCCTTGTTTTCGTTGGGAATCAATCTTCTTTGGAATTGGATCATATGTTTTTTATTTAAAAACAAGTCAGGGCTGTGGCAAAAAAACAAAAATTTAAGTTTGTCACAAGTACTACTTGTTTTTTTCCCCCCAACATCCTATAATGTACTTATTAGTACTACTACTAACAATTTGAATCATTGTGAATTTGTACAAGTAGTACTTGGTGGGGGGGGAGGGGAAGAGTCTCTGCAGTCTTCTTCTTTACTAAAAAAAGTATGAGACAAAAATTAAAAAAAAGTAAGGCTTTTATTTGGTGCAGTGCTTGCTAAATGTGAAAACTAAAGTGCTCTACTCTCTGTCTCTGACTGACTTCTCTCTCACTCCACGCAGCCAGCCCAGCAGTGAGTTCTTTCTGACTGAGTCCTCCAGACCTGTTTGATAGAATAAATCTCAGACAAACTCTCTATGTGTTTTAAAAGTTTTCATTGCTGTACTACTGATCTGTTAGGGGAAAAAATCATTTGTTCCCAAGCACACATGACAACAACACACCTAGTAATTTTAGTATAGTGCTTTACTGACCTGTTTGGGATAATAATACCCTGTTTTCACAACTGTTAGATGCAGCCAGCAGTGTTGTATTTACCTGTTAGGGAACAAATCTCTCTGTGTTTTACTACTTAAAGTACTTAACTCAATGTAGCCAGCAGTGCTGTATTTACCTGTTAGGGAAGAAATCTCCCTGTGTTTTACTACTTAAAGTAATTGACTCAGCCAGCAGTGCTGTATTTACCTGTTTGAGATTATTAAATATCCCTGTGTTTTACTACTTAAAGAACTTGACTTGACACAGCCAGCAGTGCTGTCTTTATTTACTTACCTGTTTGGGATTACATAAATATCCTTGTGTTTTGCTACTTAAAGTACTTGACTCGACGAAGCCGGCAGTGCTGTATTTACCTGTTAGGGAACAAATTGCCTTGTGTTTTATTACTTAAAGTACTTGACTCATCACAGCCAGTAGTGCTGTATTTACCCGTTAGGGAATGAATATCCCTGTGTTTTACTGCTTAAAGTACTTGACACAGCCAGCAGTGCTGTATTTACCTATTTGGGATTATTAAATATCCCTGTGTTTTACTACTTAAAGTACTTGGCTCGACACAGCCAGCAGTGCTGTATTTACCTGTTGGGGAACAAATCGCCCTGTGTTTCATTACATAAAGTACTTGACTTGATGCAGCCAGCAGTGTTGTATTTATCTGTTAGGGAACAAATCTCCCGGTGTTTTACTACTTAAAGTACTTGACTCAATGCAGCCAGCAGTGCTGTATTTATCTATTTGGGATTATTAAATATCCCTGTGTTTTACTACTTAAAGAACTTGACTTGACGCAGCCAGCAGTGCTGTATTTATTTACCTGTTTGGGATTACATAAATATCCCTGTGTTTTACTACTTAAAGTACTTGACTCGACACAGCCAGCAGTGCTGCATTTACCTGTTAGGGAACAAATTGCCCTGTTTTATTACTTAAAATACTTGACTCATCGCAACCAGTAGTGCTGTATTTAGCTGTTAGGGAACAAATATCCCTGTGTTTTACTTCTTAAAGTACTTGACGCAGCCAGCAGTGCTGTATTTACCTATTTGCCATTATTAAATATCCCTGTGTTTTACTACTTAAAGTACTTGACTCGACGCAGCCAGTAGTGCTGTATTTACCTGTTAGGGAACAAATATCCCTGTGTTTTACCACTTAAAGTACTTGACGCGATGCAGCCAGCAGTACTGTATTTATTTACCTATTTGGGATTAAATAAATATCCCTGTGTGTTACTACTTAAAGTACTTAACTTGACGCAGCCAGCAATGCTGTATTTACCTGCTAGGGAACAAATATCCCTGTGTCTTACTACTTAAAGTACTTGACTTGATGCAGCCAGTGCTGTATTTACCTGTTAGGGAGAAAATACCCCTGTGTGTTACTACTTAAAGTATTTGACTCAACGCAGCTAGCAGTGCTGTATTTACCTGCTAGGGAACAAATATCCCTGTGTCTTACTACTTAAAGTACTTGACTTGACAAAGCCAGTGCTGTATTTACCTGTTAGGGAGAAAATATCCCTGTGTGTTATTGCTTAAAGAACTTGACTCGGTGCAGCCATGAGTGGTAAAAAAAAACAGTAGCACTTCTCAGGCAATCCAGGCAACAGTGACAACAATACAGAAAATTCAGGACATTGCAGGAGTAACCTGTCATGGTACTCGGAGGATGAGCACAAGGGCCATCATAGTGCGGCAGCCAGTCTTAGTAAGCAGAGTGATAGATGATGATGAGGATGAGGAGAAGAAAACAGATGAGAGTGAGGGGGAAATCAGTGGAACAGATCCTGAGTTTGATGTAGATAAGGCAGCAGTCGGTATGTCAAGTAGCAGTAGCTCTGGGGAGTGGGATGAAGAGGAGGAATACAGGGGCAGAAAAAGAACAAAAAAACAGTTCTCAGAAGGATGATGGTGGTGGTGTTAAAAAAACATTAATGATAGTGGGGCATAAGGAGAGTCAGAGACCCACACATGCAGAGAAACAACAGAGGACAGAAGATGGATAGTCTTCACTAGGGGAAGAAAGAGATGTAGTTCAACCAGTCAGAGAGGCTGTGCATCAAAAAGACATGCAGATGGGCATGGAAAGACTTCAAAGAGATAGTGGAAGTAGTAGTGGCTGTGGTGGTGACAGTGGTAGTAACGAATATATCCTCCCCATAAGCAACAGTGCAACAAAATCTGTGAAATCTGTTGAGTGGGATTTTTTCACACAAGATAAATCATCTGGCAACCATGTGGTTTGCAAATAATGCAAAACAAAATTAAGTCACGGTAAAGTGGGTACCAGTATGGGAACATCAACAATGATAAGTCATATGAACAAGTCTCACATTCATCAGTATCAAAAAGCACAAAAGAAGCGCACACAAGTTGTTGCACTGTTGCACTCTGCTGAGGAGGATGATGATATGGATGTTTACCAAGGTCACGGTGATGATGTAATTGATGCGGAGTTGGAGGATGATGAAAGTCTGGCTTCCAGTCAAAGCACAACATCTTCAATTTCACGTTTCTTTACCCCTCAAGCCCACCACCACAGCCTGCCAGGAGTCATACACCATCCATGTCCACGACATGTACCTCTCATGGTGGTAAAAGTCAAGGGAAGCTACCCAGAAAATCTGCTGATACAGCAAGTGTAGTAGTCATCAAATTTCACTGAAAGACTGTTTTAAGCGGTCACAGAAATATAAGCCCAACAGGCCTGAAGCAAGGCGATTAACAAAGGCAATTGGAGAGATGATAGCCACCAACTTGCTACTATTCTCCTTTGTGTCTAACCCAGGTTTTAAAGCACTAATGGAAATTGCTGTGCCCAAATATCATGTCCCCAGCTGGACTTATTTCCCAAATGTTGCCATCCCAGGCTTGTATGACGCTGTTTGTAACATCATGTCTGAGGCTCTCAAAAATTCAGTGAGCAAAAAGGTCCATGTCAGAACAGATATGTGGACCAGTGGCCAGATGACTGACTATATAGCTGTGACTGGCCATTGA
Organism: Neoceratodus forsteri; assembly: GCA_016271365.2. Classification (NCBI taxonomy): domain Eukaryota; kingdom Metazoa; phylum Chordata; order Ceratodontiformes; family Ceratodontidae; genus Neoceratodus; species Neoceratodus forsteri. Next base: position 673,655,989 of record CM057452.1, read on the forward strand.
GTAAACTTTCCTCCCTCCTCCTCCTCATCTTGTAGTGGCACTGGTGGCAGTAGCAGCAGCAGCCAAAAGTAAGGGTCTTTCTCTGTTCACAGGCAGACAGCATAATGGATTTACGGTTTTGAAAAAGATCACAAAGTGGAACATCTTCTGGAGGGCCTTGAAGAAAAGTTTGCTGAGTGACTAACTCCAAAGTCCTTGCAACCAGGGTTGATAGTGTCTGACAATGCACCTAATATTGTGAAAGCAGTAAGGCTTAGTAATTTTACACATGTACCATGCTTTGCATACACTGTTAACTTGGTGGTGAAAGACTTTATCAGTGAGGACCAAAATGTTCTGAACTTGATTGCAGCTGCCCGCACTGTGTGCACTCACTTAAGCCAGTCTGTTAAAGCCAGAAAGTTGTTGCGGCAGATTCAAATAGTAAACAGCCTCCCTGTCCACTAGATGATACAGGAAGTTCCAACCAGGTGAAATTCCACCTACTATATGATGCAGAGAATGCTTGAGCAACAGAAAGCCATCCATCAATATGTAGTCCAACATGGTATTGGGAAAGGAGATGTGAATATCAGCCCCAATCAGTGGCCTCTGATGGAGAATATTACTTGTATTCTTAAACCCTTTGAGGAGGCTACATGAGTGGTGAGCTCTGATGGTGCTGGGCTAAGCCAGATATTACCCTTAATCTCACTCATCAGAATGAGACTGGAGCGTCTCCAGTCACAGTACCTTGACACTGATGACATCAATGCTGCATCCCTTGTGGGAAAAATGTAGAAAACATTCCTGGCTGATGAGCACATTGTAAATATGTGCAAAGCAGAACATTACATTTTGGCCACACTTCTGGACCCTTGGTTTAAAGGTTCAATTGAGACGTTCTTCAAACCACACGATTTCAAAGACCTGGAATACTATTGTGAACTGTTAATTGAGAAAGTGTCAGCACGTATAGTTGAGAAAAGTAGTACATCATCAGTTCCCTTGTGGCAACATTCAAATTCTGAACAAGATCTGGTGGAGAGGGAGGGAGCACAATCTGCCGTTGCTGCTGCTTCAGGTGGTACCACCACTGCTGATGTTTTTGGTTGTCAAACACCAACCAGAACTGCTGCTACCCCACAAGAGGACAAACCACTGTGGAACATACTGTCAGAGTTTGGTCTGATAAAGACAGCTGGAAAGGCTCAGCTGGCTATTGTGGCACCAGAAGTCCCTGCTGCAAAAATGGTGAAAGATTATATAGAGGAGACTGTACATATCACCGCAGGCGATGAACCATTGCTGTATTGGCAACAGAAAAAATCTTCGTGGCCTTCTTTAACTGAGATTGCAATCAAATACCGCAGTTGCCCACTCGCAAGCACATATTCCGAGAGAATTTTCAGTGCTGCTGGGCAATAGTGAATGACAAAAGAACATGCCTTTCCACAAAGAATGTAGAAAGGCTCACTTTTCTTAAAATGAACCTGCCACGTTCAAAAACATATACTGTCCAAAATGTATGCAGGCTGACAGCACCCAGACGGCATGCCACGCTGCTGCTGCTGCTGTTGCTGATGATGCTGATGATAATGGTGGCGAAGGATTCTGTTGCCACTAGTAGCCACTAGCCTTTCCACCTGTCTATCCTCCACTGGTGGGTCCTCCTGTCTTGTCCTCATTCTGTTCCTTGACTTCCATTAATTTCAGAAACAAACATCCACTGCTGGTTCTCATGTGCCACTGAGGCCCAGTCTGGCTAGCACCAGAAACTGAAGGACTACTACATACTGCGGTTCAGCTAAAACAAGCAGAAATGACTACATATTGTCATACAACTCTCCATCTATTTGTTTTTATTGGATTTTTATAACAAAATATACACTCAATGAATACTTATTAGGCTGTTAACAAACAAAAACATCAATAAAATAAAAAATAAATACCTGTTCTTCTGGTTCGACTCCAGATGGGGATTTAATTTTAATAATTGTTTTTGCTGTAAAATGTCAGCGTTACAATACATTCCAAATTTCAATGCTGCACCCAATGACACATCCAATGTTTTGATCTGAAGGAGCTATCCACTAGATAGAAACTGTTTTCATCATAACCTCTAAAATGAAAATAAAAGAATAGATTTAAAAAAATGCTGTCCTCACATACTGCACTGATTGACCATCATGATAATAAAAAAAAAATCCCTGATCTTACTCTAGCCCCCAACTCCAAGTCCAAACCCCCTGGGACACTCCCTCTTACCAATACAATTTGCCCTCCATTGTTAGACCCCAAATCACACACCTGGCATCATAAAGACAATTTGCAGATGGTATACTGTCATGGGTTTTTCAATTATTCCAAGTAAAGATGAGGAAGGGGCAGATGTTTGGGAGGGTGGGACAAATGAAGTAATCTTGACATAGTTAACTATGGAAGGTATAGGGATCAGGGCAGGAGAATATACTAGAGGGAAAGGAGAAAACAAGGGTGGGTAATATCTTACTATTATTGACAGTTATTCAGAATAACAGAACACCCCAAACTGATACTAGATGCCTAACACCCCTGCATTTCTTTATGACCCATGGCCATAGCCATTGGTCTCTATTAATAGTTCAGTAGGGGGTTACTACTTATGCCAAGCTTCAAGCAGGAGCTGTTCAGTCAGAAAGCGGACCACCCTCATATTCTGAAAAGTTCAACATGACTGGCACTCCTGGTACCTATAGCCTCAGCTGCTATAGTACCAAATAATAACTGCATGGACAAAAGTTTCAAGTAGAAAAATAATTTAATCCATACAATGTGGTAAAGCAAAATGCCACACTGCCCCAGTGCTTCGCACCTTGCCTTCCACAGGGGCGGCACTGAGAAAGATAAGGTGCTTTACCACATTGTGTGAATTAAATTCATTTTCTACTTTAAATCTTTGTCCATGTACTAACTTGGTGCTATAGCAGCTGAGGCTATAGGTACCAGGACTGCCAGTCATTTTGAACTGAGCTCTATTAATACCTGGGTCTAACAGTGGGGAAGATTTACAATTACTGTAACAGGGTGTAGCTCAGGGGGTTAACCTTTGGGCTGCAACCAGATTTAAAAAGCGATAGTTGTCAGGGGTGATATATGAGTCATATATCATCCCTGACCTTTATCACTTGCTAAATCTGTTTCAACACTATTTTATAGCATCTACTAGGTAACTAGGTGGTTCTACAATATACAACCATATTCTACCTAGTTCTACTTAACTATAAAAAAATCCACATATTTTATTTTGGCTGGTAGTATAGCCTAGATGTTAGAGGAATGAGGTGTGAACAAGTTTGATGCATCCAGCAGACCAGACCTAAGTTTGATTCCCAAAACCTTCACTTGCATACTATGTGACGCTGAGCAAGTCACTTAACTGCCCAGTGCTCCCAGGTCGCCCCTGAAAACAGGCATTTGTGCCTAGTGGGCCTTAACCGGTTACCAAAAGACTTAAAAAAAAATGTGCATGTTTGGGAATATACATGTAGTACTAAGATTTTAACTTTAAGAATGTTAAGTTTTGCAAACCTTTCAAGCACTGAGACAGAATCCTATGCACCAAAGCTTTGCAATACTTAACTGTACATACCATTCTTAGTTCTACATGTACCAAACAAAAAAACAATAGTTATGTGGCTTTCTTAATTAAGTAGAACCAGGTAAAATATTTTTAATTTTGTGTTATGTATTATAGAACCTTGTTATACCATGTAGAACCTGGTTTTACTTAGCAGAACCTGTTTTTTTACTTAGTAGAACCTAGTTTTATTTGTTAGAACCTGGTTCTACTTGGTAGAACTTGGTTTTACTTGGTAGATCTTGATAATAAATGGTAGAACCCAGTTCTACCTTGTAGAATCCGATTCTACTGAGTCCTACCTGGTAGAACCAGGTAGAACTTTTTTAGCTCTACTTAAAAAGTTTGTGAGGTAGAACTTTTAGAGGTTCGCTCAGCACTAATATTTATATGCTGTCTGTGTATTTTTATATTTTGTAAGGGCACCCTGAACTTTCGGGGAATGGCTCCCAAAAGAAATAAAAGTTACTACTACTACTACTACTACTACGACTATGACTACTACTACTACCTGCTCTCATTTGCTACCTAATGACTTCCCAGTAGTGATCTCCTTGCCCAACAAAAGTAACACGTACTTCCTCTGATCAGAGTCAATCTGCCTTAAGCAACCTCATTGTCACTGAGCAAGTCGACTCAGTCTCCTAGTTTCTCTCAGTTCAGTGAAGCACGTGGTGCCATGAGCTGACTGATCAGTTGATGGCCTAGCAAGCCACTGAGGTTGCTGCAATTGTTGGGCTGTGCAGTGCCAGCATTCAGCTGTCAGCCAGTCAGATAAGGCAAGAGATGGGCAGGCGGAGTGGTCTGTGTTGATTTGTGGCATGTGGACAGACTTAAAATAAATGTTTAGTGGAGTTATCCGGGCTCCGGGCAGCAGCTTAACCTGGCTGTAAATATCCATAATGCATGCGTTGCACTATTACATCCATGCAGACCCCAGCCACCTGTTATAAAAACCCTCATTCTCACATGCTTAGCTTGGTGGATAAAATTATTTTAAAAATGAATTCATGGATAGACTGTAGTCTGGGGCCCCCTAAAACAGGAGCACACTTTACATGTCTTAATATATGCCTGTACATGAATGGGCCGAATAGAACCATTTTAAAATACGTTTCCTTAATGAAAGTAACTACAGTATGTCACACCTTTGTGGTTTTGGCATGTTTTATCTGCCATTCATGTATGTACTTACAGGGGATCTGCATTATGTAAATTTTATTTGTAAATATGACATTCGTGCTTCCTCTAATGTTTTTTGCATTCAATGTCACTGTCACCAGTGGCCCTCTTACCAAAAGATCTGTGTAACTGGCCTTTGTCTCTGACCAAATACCTGTATGCTTCCTTTATGCACCCCCAGCTGGGTAATAGCTCACCTATCATGAGGCTGCACCACAAATTGTGGTGCTCGGATAGTATCTGCTGAGGTCAGATAGTGGCAGATACCACCATGTTGGACAAATTTTGGAGGCCATAGAATATTAATGGCACCTGACCATGGAACCAGCCTAACATCTAACCCTATTTCCTTGGATTACCAAAATACGACTGGGGATCTAAAATCCTGGCTTAATTGGATGGAGGTTGAATGTGGAAGATGGATAGTGGGACTATTTGTAGGAGGGCACTTGGACCACAAGGGGGAACTATCCAAGCACCAGTACCCACAAATACTCTTCACCATATGTACCAGGAATGCTGCAGGCAGTCCCACACTCTGGTGGCTGTCATTGCTCTATTTATGAAACTCAGTCCACACCCACAACATGTTATAGAAAGGTTAATATCATTTTATTGAATATTTACAGAGGTGTACAGTACACAATGCAGGTTGTATTCAGGCATCTCTACATACAGAGGATAATTGTACTGGGTTCAAAAATTGTGTCTGGAGTCAAATCTGTTGCTTTTTCTCCTTCAGATCTTTTTTCACTTCTGTAAAGAGAGATAGGTTCTGCCCTTAAGTGCTGGTCTGACCCAGCCAAATGATCACTGGCATTGTTATGGCAGGTCATAAAAAAAACTTTCAAGACTCTCACACTGGACTGCATTCTAGGACTCCAGGAATATATAGTTAGTCTAACAAGTCTAGCTAGCTGGTATTAACTTGGCAACAAGCATTTATTCAATTACTAACAAGTCAAAAAGCCTCATACAGACAAAAAAATATAAAGCCCAATGGCTATGCCACTTGTAATGCCAGTGATGCAGGTCCTGGCCCTGGCCCAGAGCCCAGAGTGTCAGAGGACATGGGGCTATTCAGGTCTCCCTGTGCTGCCACCAACCAGGTGATCAATGGTGATGCTGGAGCTGAGTGCCTGTAGAGAAAGGAAAGACACTGGCTCACTTGGTCTAACATGCAGTAGTGTGCATGTAAACTTGAGTACCCAATATCGCTGCATAGATTGGAGCTTCCAGACCCCGATCCAACCTGCAGGTACAGTCTTCGTTAAAGTATCTACATACTGTACCTGAGCTCTTGTGAAATTCTCTAATCCTCTCTTAGCAGGCAGGCATTTTTTGCCATGTCTGTGCCCGCCCCTGAGATCGCACTGCACGAGAGTTGTAACAAACGTGATATGATGATGCGCCACTTACCCTTCCTCTATTGTACTCTATGTATTAAGAATTTCTGTATCTCCTATGCTGTGCTCTATTTTCAAAGATTATGTCTAAATGCCATGTGTCTATGATCCCAACCCAGAACAGTACCACGGCTATATATACTATACGATAGGTAATCCTCACTGCCCAGTTGCCTCTTTTAAGAAATATGTTGCCAAGCTCCCTCCCAAATAACTCAGTTTCTACCTATATTCCCAGGAGATTTAAAACATCTACCTATGACCAACACAAAATCTAGTACAGCAGAGAACTACTGCACTTGAGGTAGATTACCTTTTTGAACATGATACCTCATTTGAGTCAGGAATCGGTCCAGTTGACTTGCTACACTAACCACAGTGCACATGCCACAATCATGCATCTCCACTCCCAGGCCAGGCTAGATGCAAGGGAAATCATGCCTGTTACATGCCATTGCTCAAAGAGCAGCTTGCTCAGCTACTGGTCTACCTCTGTGGGAGGATCATCAAAAATGGCGTGCATTCTTGTCTTCCATCAAGCAAGAATATATCCAGGAAAAAGAAACATGAGCAGAGTAAAACCAGACAGCATGAGCAACTGGTTACCTTTGGAATGCAAGAATCTTCCAGCACTGCAGGACCACTCGAGGCAGGGCAACCTTCTTGCAGCTCAGGTCCACTGAACACAGCTAAATTGTTGAGCAGCACAGGAGCACTTTACACAGTGGCACCACCAACAGAAAGGAACAGAACATTTCAGGCAGCAAACTTTACACAGTGGCACCACCAACAGATAAGAACAGAAAATTTCAGGCAGCACACAACTCAGTGTGCAGCAGAAAGTCAGCTTAACCACTAGCAGCAACCAGCCCTCGGTACTCAATAATTGCTATATGGCGCATGTGGAGTTTATCAGTTTATCCAGATGACTGATTACCATAAATTTGGATCTCTTCTTTTCAGTACAGCTTGAGTTTCAGAGTGTTTTATTTTTTTGCCCCGCCCCCAAAGTTAATGGGACTACTTTTCCCAGTCCTGTTCACCATTTTTTTGAATAAATTCATTGTTGTTGAAACAGCAAAAATGTTTCTCTCTTATTTTAATGTCCTTTGACTCATTTTATAAGAGGACAAAGATACTCCGAGTTGTGGGTTGTGACTCATAATGGTACCTGTGCCTCACAACATACCTGGCCGTGCTGTTATGGGTCAGTAACCAAACCTTGTTATGTCTTATTATAAAATGGGCAGGGAAAGTCCTTCCTTACAGAAATAATTGTATGAAATGTTTTCATGCTGCACGCATAAGACTACCCAAGTGATATGCGTGCTGCAAGTATGATTTAAATGTTAAACTGGAATCGATTGCATGCATATGGCATGTGTGCAGCAAGCAAGTGTGGAAACCATGATTTTTATGTTAAATTGGGAAAGACTGCATGCATGTGGCATGCGTGCAAAAAAGCAAATTGTCACTGATAACTGCACACGTAAAGGTTAAATGACTTGCTCAGGATCACACCATGCACAAGTGGAAGTTGATGAGATTCAAAGCCAGGTCTTCATGAATCCAAGTCTCTTGGCTTGCAATTCAGTGCCTTTAATCACTAAGCCATACTGTCTGCACACATATGCTTCGCTTGTACTTTAGTACACACTGTATCTGAATACATCTGCATGCAAGCGGCATGCTTGTAGCCAGTTTATGCATTTCAGTTTTCTTCTCTCCCTCATCTCATTTTCACAGTTGAACTGTAGCACACATACCAATGGAAACATGTTTTTCCCATCCCCAATACAAAAAACTTACCCACAAAACCACTTAATTACTTCTGTCTGGCCTGTACTCCTACTATTTTTTCTCCATAGTTTTGAATGCTTACACGCAAACAGACTTTAAGATGCAAACACAAATGTAGCAATAACCTGACCCACACACAGTTCCACATGGCCAGTCCCCCCCACCATCCACACACACTGTAGTGGGTATGGTCATGCTGCTACAGACAACCCGCCAACTATAGATATAAGTGAAAAGTATTTTACTTGAGTACTAGGGTGCCAGAGGCAGGAGTCTTTATGAGATAATGTCCATAGGTCAGAGTGCTGGGGTGTACCCACTTGAAATGAATGGAGTTATTTTTTATTACTATTTTATATGTTATGATAGTGAGTTGTAGAATAATGAAGGCCACTGTTCTACTAACAAGGCCCTTGTTAGTCGAGTGGTGGCCTTCATTAATCTCCATCAATAATGTATAAAATAGTGATTAAAAATTACCCCCATTCATTTCAATGGTGCACACCCCTGCAGTCTCCTTTGCCCTTTGTCATAATGTGCCTGAGCATGGGGATGTGAAGGTCAGCTTCATGGGGGGGGGAGGGCCTAAGCCTGACTATAGTGGGGCTCCAACAGTCTGTGCATACCATACCGCTTAACTGTCCATGAATGCAAGGGACAGCTTTAGAATGTCTGTAACGTCTCTAAAAGGTACAACTTATTTGGTTTGACTGAAATGTGATATGCAAATCAGGAAAAATTCAAATGTATAAGATTCATCTGTATATACTCCAGAGCAGTGCATCAGATTTGGGCTTAAACCCACCCAGTTACTAACCAGTTTTGTTCCTGGCTGAAGTTCAGCCCCCCCCTCCCAAAAAAGAACTTTGTCCTGATCTTTCTCCCTGACTCCATTCCATTCAATACCCATCCCCCATGGGTCATGAAGTCACCCAAAGGTGATGAAATGTGAAAAACACATCAATATTTCAGTCCTTCCTCCTTCCACAATCCTTCTGTAAAATAAATTATTTACTTTTTCTTACCTGGCCATTTGGCCAGATCCTGCAGCCTGGCATAGTGTGCCACCAGCCCAGTTTTTAGTCCACTCCCCCTCTCTCCTTCACCAGAAGTTGGATGCTAGAACCGAACATCACAGGTCCCCAGTGTGGTCCACGACCAAGTCACCTCACCATACGAATCAACCCGACCTGGGTTTTTTCCTTCTTGCTTGGCTGCTGCTGTGGTTGCTGCCACACTACACTGATCAAGGCCTATGAAGGCCACCCACACCGCTGACACCACTGCTGCTAAGCCTAGCTTGCTGCCATAGGGGTCTGTGCTGTTTTTTTGTAGGGCGAGCCCAGTAGAGTAGGTAGGTAGCCTAGTCTTGAGTTAGCTTCTAGCTCACCCTCTGCCCCTTCAGTCACCAGGGGCGAAGGAGACTCACTAAGAGTAGAACAACAAAAATATGCTGCCACAAAACTGCTATTGAGAGTTCAGTGCTCACTGACTCCTCCAAGCTGTAGTGTTCAGACTGTCTACTCTGTGGTTGGAAAGACAGCGTCGCACTTGCAAGGCTCATGCGCTCTTTCTTGGCTGCAGCTCATCCACATCACATGTGATTGTGCCGCCGCTAATAGGTGGAGAGAGTGGACAACACAGTGTAGACACAGTCAAGTCTGGATAGTACCTGCAGCGTGAGCACACACAGGCCAGGTGGGCACTTATTGTGTGAAAGATTAAATCCAAATTTAAAGCCATTACTGCCACACCATAAGAAAAACCTAGGTACAAATATGGGGGGGGGGCAACTGCACCCCTCTACCCTACCTAAATGGCACCCCTGCTTAATTGTAGAAATTCATTCTCAGGTGCTAATACAATGGTTTCCACTGTGTTCTGAGGTACCGTATTTCCATGATTCTTGATGTGTCCTGATCATCATGTGGGTTACTGTCCCTCATTTTGAGTGTCCATGTCCCTCATTTCAGTGACAAAATGTGAGGTATGGTGTATGCTTCCAAGACTCTGCTCAGCACAATGAGTGCTGAGCATGGCCATAGTGTATATGCTCAATACAGAATGACAAAGGGAAAGTAAGTGAGATAAAATGGTGGTGGAGAAACACATTTGTAGCACTAAATATGCATAACAGATTTGCATGGTCCTCAACAACAAGCATTTGTCAATGCCGAATGTTGCTTGCTTCTATGTGCTGTTTAGGTATTTTGAAGTCATTGGAGTGCAAATATTGAAAATTTGCGAACTTACGAGCGTGCGTAGGAACTGAGCAACGAACGCTCGTAAAACAGTCATTGTTAGGAAATTTTTCATGAAATTGTCAACATAGCCATTTTAAGACCTCTGCTCATGAACAGTGTCACTGTGATTTTGTTAATGTGTCCCATACATTGAGTTTGCACACCGACTGCACCATTGTGCGCTACATGGGCGGAAACACGTTTTGGGCAGGATGTGAAAAATGACAGCTGTACAGCTCATAAGGAGTGTGGTAAAATGGCAATGTTGAAAATCTGGAGGAAATATTGAAAATTCAAGAAACCTACAAGCTAAGGTGGAACTGTGCAACGCATTAACCTCGTAAAACAGTAATTTTTAGAATTCTTTCATCAAATTTTCAACATTGCCATTTTAAGATCTCTGCTCATGAACAGTGACACTGTGATTTTCTTAATGTGTCCCATACACTGAGTTCGCACACCGACTGCGCCATTGTGTGCTACATGGGCGGAAACATGTTTTGGGCAGGATGTGAAAAATGACAGCTGTACTGCTCATGAGGAGGTGTGGTAAAATGGCAATGTTGAAAATCTGGAGTGAAAATATTGAAAATTTGTGAACTTACGAGCCTGCGTAGGAACTGCGCAACGCACGCTCGTAAAACAGTCATTTTTAGGAATTTTTTCACCAAATTTTCAACATAGCCATTTTAAGACCTCTGCTCATGAACAGTGTCACTGTGATTTTCTTAATTTGTCCCATACATTGATTTCGCACACCGACTGTGCCATTCTGCGCTACAAGGGCGGAAACACATTTTGGTTGAGATGTGAAAAATGACAGCTGTACTACTCATAAGAAGGTGTGGTAAACTGGCAATGTTGAAAATCTGGAGTGAAAATATTTAAATTTTGCGAACTTACGAGCCTGCGTAGGAACTGCGCAACGCACGCTCGTAAAACAGTCATTTTTTGGAATTTTGGACCAAATTTTCAACATGGGGTTTTTGGGACCCTTCTCATGAATGATGTCACTGTCATGGCAGTATTCAGGCCTGAAGGGTGATTTCACAGTCACTGCGCAGTCACTGTGCGAAATCACCCTTCGGGCCCGAATAACGCCATGACAGTGACATCATTCATGAGAATGGTCCTAAAAACCCCATGTTGAAATTTTGGTGCAAAAATTCCCCAAAATGCCTGAGATATGCAATAAAGTTGAACCCCCCCCCATCTAGCCCATCATACAGCTTACTGGCATTTCCTCAGTTCGCGGTCGGCTTTGAAGAGTGCAGACGTGTTCCCGGTCCACCGAAGATCGTCGCGCCGGAGTCCAAAGGTAAGTATGGGGTGAGGGGTGGGGAGGCTGGGTGCGCAGTGGGTGGGTGCGGGTTGTGGAGGGGGTCGGAGATGCGCTGGGACCATTTTTGTTTTATAGGTTTAAAAAAAAGATGTCGGGACGCCTGCCACACTGGAGTGGGCTCCCAGCGGCACAAGGATTTGAAAAGATCAGCCGACGGGGATTGGGCACCCCTGCCGCCAAGGATCGATTGCCATGTTGGGTGGCTCCCAGCGTGGCACCAACTACTGGGGAACGACGAGCTCAGCCGATGGGTGATTGGGCACCCTGGTTGCTGCACAGCACGCGGCGGGTGCGACGCCTGTGTGGGGGAGCTAAGCTTCATCGCTGCTCACTGAAGCGTAGCTCCTTTCAATCAGAGGCCACTGCATTTTGAAGCGTGTCACAGACAGCTCCAAAATGCATTGGCTTACAGGCGCCGCGCCAGCTCACTGACAGAATTGAGGAGGAGGTGACACACTCCGAAATCTCCGATGATGGCACTATGTTTCTTGCACATGCGTGCAAGCAACATAAAAAGGATAGTCTTCACAACACAGAGGCCCCTCTTTGTACATCTGGAATGGGGTATGTTGACTGGCTATATCCTAGGCATTTAATGCAGTAAGCAAACAATACTTTACAGATTAATGATCTAAAGACAAAAATCAAAAGCTATTAAACAACTTGCAAAAGGATCAGGATTAATGAGTTTACCTAATTTTTATGGGAATTCAAATACAATGTATTTTAATGACTAATTGCTACCAGTAGTATAAGAAATAGAAACTGATGTGTTTATTTAGATGAGATTTGCACCAGCTTAGGTGTTGCACACATGGCAAGCATGCAGCATGTGAACCTGATGTGATGTTTAAATGATATTCACACCAGCTTTACTGCTGCACTCAGGTCAAGCATGCAACACGCAAACCTGATGTAATTTTTAGAAGATGTTCACATCAGCTTACCTGCTGTGGACATGTCAAGCTTGCAGCATGTGAACTTGATTTGCCTTTTAGACTTGGTTCGCATATGTTCACTTAGTGTATGCAAACCACATGCTAACATTGCACAATTAAGCATATGAAATACATTCTACATGTACACAGCACACCTATATTTCTGCTGCGTCCTAATTGGACAGTTGCTCTCCAGAATCATGTGGTAATTGAGCATTAACCGCATGGGCCTGTAAACTTCTCGCACAGAGATGTTGTGGCACACTATTTTCCGGTAATGAATATCAAGTAATGGCTGAGATCACAGCAGTGCACTATCTAACTTAAACACAGTGAAACCAAAACTGGCAAACCCTGCCTTGTGTGAAGCTAACGAAAAGACATCGGCATGTGGAAACATTCCCTTGATGAATTATTCATTAAATTTTTTTTTCAACTTTCCACCATAGTCTCTACATAGGCCTAACAGTCACCATGGAGACTGGGTGCCACATCATTGGAACTCCACCTAAAAGTATTGGCTGGTAATGTAATGAATTACGTTTTTAAAATCTTAAACTTTTAACTAGTGTGAGATCCATTTTCTGAAAGAAATAATTCACTCCATGGCGTGCAATTACCATGTAAGTACCACCCCCCCCCCAGTTGAAAGGCACTCTGCTGATGCCTTGTCCTTCCAACCTGGGGGGGTGTACAGTAATTATACCATAACTGCATGCTCTGTCATGTATTATTTCTTACTTATAAAATGGGGAGAGAAAATCCTGCTGTCTAATTGGTTATTACCTGTGCATGAAATCTGTTCCATGCACAGGTAATAACAAGAATCTAAAAGTGGGACCACATTTAAAAAAAAAAAAAATCAATGTGCGGATAGAACTTTAGATTTTGAAATGCCGCCATTTTTTTTTCTCGGTAACGCCAAGGAACTTAGAGATCGGAAATACCTGTACAATACTCAGTACCCTTGTTGAAAACACTTATAGTTAAACTTTTGTCTTTCGTAAAATGTAACCCACATTAGCAATCTGTTTTTAATTTAACCACTGGAACAGCCTCCCGCCCTGTCGCTCGCTCGATCGCCGCACCGCTTGGTGCCTATTCACAGTCTCACTGCTGCCTCCCATTCAATCTTTCACAGTTTACTTGTGCTCTTAATACATAGTGCTGCTCAGTTGCTCTCAGGCACACTTGTTTAACAGTAGCCCAACACACAAAACAGCTGAATTTAACAACAACAACAAAAAAAAAATGACTGGTCATAATCGTGGTGTCGCTCCTCAGTATGCCTGCTCCCACTATCACCACTGTCAATCCCGCTCCCGACCCACCACATTTCCTATTAAAAAAAAATCACCTGATGTCTCTGCTGACACACTCGCTCCCATGACCGCTCAAGCAACTTCCTAATGTAATGACTGCAGCTGTTTCCGTTATTTTTTTTCTTATTTTTATTGAGGCAGGCTCATGTCTATAAAGCAGGATGGGGGGGGGGGTGCACAAGTACTTCCAGTCACTGATTATTAGGGCTGTGCAAATACCATTTCCCAAATATTTGGCCGAATATTCGGTATTCGGGTCCCAGGTATTCGTTATTTGGGCATGTAAGTTGCCTTAATGGAGAATTGCTATATAACTCCTTAAAATGGCTTCAGGAGGGGGAGGGGGAGGATGAGAGGTAATAGCACTTTGTCTTGTTCACTGGTGCCAGAGGCTGTCTTCTACCACTGGTGCTTCACAAGGAGGATAAAGAGGTCCAGCACTTTGGCTTGTACACTGGTGCCAGAGGACATCTTCTGCTGCTGCTGCTGGTGCTTCAGGAGAAGGATGCAGAGGTCATGGATCTTCGTCTTGTACACTGGTTCCAAAGGATGTCTTGTGCTGCAGATGCTTCAGGAGGAGGATGCAGTGATCATGGCATTTTGGTTTGCCCATTTGTGCCAGAGTCTATCTTGTGCTGTTGGTGCTTAAGGAGGAGGATGCAGAGGTCATGACACTTTGCCTTGTACAGTGGTGCCAGAGGCTGTCTTCTGCCGCTGGTGCTTCAGGAGTAGGATGAAGAGGTCACGGCACTTTGGCTTGTACATGGTTGCTTGAGGCTGTCTTGTGCTGCTGGTACTTCAGGAGGAGAATGTAGAGGTCACAGCATTTTGTCTTGTACAGTAGTGCCAGAGGCTGTCTTCTGCCGCTGGTGCTTCAGGAGTAGGATGAAGAGGTCACGGCACTTTGGCTTGTACATAGGTGCTTGAGGCTGTCTTGTGCTGCTGGTACTTCAGGAGGAGAATGTAGAGGTCACAGCACTTTGCCTTGTACAGTGGTGCCAGAGGATATCTTCTGACGCTGGTGTCTCAGGAGGAGGATGCAGAAGAAAGGAGTTCATCATGGGCATGCAGTTTCCCATAAGATAACACTGAAAGTATAAAACGCCATAACTCTGTCACTGTTTGGAGTTAAGTAACAATCTATATATGGTCAGAAAGGACTCAGCGGCCTCTACCAGAATGCCATATGCAAGAGCCTTAAATAAATGTGGCCATGAAGAAAAGTAAGTAATAAGACATAATTAAGCCTATAGGATGACACTGTAAATTCAAAAGGCCATAATTCTGGCAACATTTGGAGCTAAGTAACAATCTGTATATGGTCTGAAAGGTCTCAGTGGCCACTACATGAATACCATATGCCAGAGCCTTGAATAATTGTAACCATTGAGAAAAGTAAGTAATATAAAACATAATTATTAAGCCTGTAGCATAATACTGTAACTTCAACAGGCCTCAACTCTGGCAATATTTGGAGCTACGTAACAATCTATATATGGTCTGAAAGGTTTAAGTGGCCACTACAAGAATACCATATGACACAGCCTGAAATAACTGTGGCTGTTAAGAAGAGCAAGCAATAAGACATAATTAAACCCATAGGATAACACTGTAACTTCAACAGGCCATAATTCTGGCAATATTTGGAGCAAAGTATTTTATTTATTTATTTATTTAGTTATAACTCTGTATAACAACACTGTAAGTTCAACAGGGCAACATACATATTCACATCTTACCTTCAGAGCCAAGAGGTACAGCTGTGAGGACAGCACTCAAGCATGACACCCATTCGGCCTATGATGTGCTACCCCAAAAAGGCATTTTGATTGGATGCTACCTGTGAGGGAGACATAATGAAATGCAGTACTTTTCCAAAATGGCCCACACACATCCAGGCAGTCTCCCTGCTCTGTTTTAATAAGCCCCTAACCCACACCCCAAAACAGAAAGAAAACAATTAGCAGATTAAATACTTTACTTACCTTTGCTGTTCATTCCCGATTTATTACCAAGAGAGTTCATCACCCTGGTGGTAAAATACCTAGTGTATACCAAGAAAAGCAGGAGAAAAACATGATTAGCGATACACTGTTCAATCACAATTTACCTCCCCCTCCCCCAAAACACAAACAGAAATAAAACCATTAAAAGTTTGCATATTTCACTTACTTTTGCTGGTACTGTAGTACACAATGTGTTCATCAAAGATGGGAAGCATCAGAATCTGGCTTTAGCGGTCACTGGCCATCAGTAATATATTCCAGATTTCTTCAGAATCATTATTGTCATCATCCTCAGCAGCAGCAGCAGCAACAACTTATTGCAGGAGTACACTTGAAACAATGGTACAAACTGTTGGTAGTCAGGCAACCAGAATATTTCAGGCATGGGAAATACTTGAGACTGGTGATGCCACAGTGGTAACCGGAATATTTCAGGCATGTGAAATACTTGAGATTGGCGATGCCACACTGGTAACTGGAATCTTTCAGGCATGTGAAATACATGAGACGGGTGATGCCATACTGGTAACCAGAATATCTCAGTCATGTGAAATATTTGAGATGGGTGATACCATACCGGTAACTGGAATATTTCAGTCATGTGAAATACTTGAGACTGGAGATGCCATACTGGTAACTGGAATATTTCAGTCATGTGAAATACTTGAGACTGGTGATGCCATACTGGTAACCAGAATATCTCAGTCATGTGAAATATTTGAGATGGGTGATACCATACCGGTAACCAGAATATTTCAGTCATGTAAAATACTTGAGACTGGAGATGCCACACTGTTAACTGCCATATTTCAGGCATGGGAAATACTGAGACTGGTGATGCCATACTGGTAACTGGAATATTTCAGTCATGTAAAATACCTGAGACTAGAGATGCCACACTGGTAACTGCCATATTCCAGGCATGGGAAATACTGAGGCTGGAGATGCCACACTGTTAACTGCTGTATTTTATGCACGTTAAATACTTGAGACTGGTGATGCCACACTTGTAACTGCCATATTTCAGGCATGGGAAACACTGAGACTGGTGATGCCACACTTCTAATTGCCATATTTCAGGCATGGGAAACACTGAGACTGGTGATGACACACTTGTAACTGCCATATTTCAGGCATGGGAAACACTGAGACTGGTGATGACACACTTGTAACTGCCATATTTAAGGCATGGGAAACACTGAGACTGGTGATGACACACTTGTAACTGCCATATTTCAGGCATGGGAAACACTGAGACTGGTGATGCCACACTGGTAACTGCCACATTTCAGGCATGGGAAACACTGAGACTGGAGATGACACACTGTTAACTGTCATATTTTATGCACATGAAATATTTGAGACTGGTGATGCCACACTAGTAACTGGCATCTGGAAAGCTGTTAAAGTGATGGGTGGAATATGGGCACCAGCATCACAGGGGATGAGAGATGTAGCAACACCAGTGGAGGAATTTTTTTTTTTTTTTAAGAACAGCAGTCAATAGGTGGGTGGCAGTTTTAGGCACTGAGAACTGCAGGGCATGCACTTTCAAAAGAATACACCATGACAGTGGAAGTAATAAAGAAAAAGGGTGCTGGCTACAGTTTTGTGTTAGTATGACTATGAATATGATGAACATGTTTGACTAAATGTTAACATGTTGTGCTTATCTGCTAACAGAGCAGTGATGGTTAAGCGCGGATCAATGAGGTTCCACCACATCCCCAGCAGTGCTGAACATTTATTCAGATGGTATGCTGGTAGGGGGGCAATAGATATATTTAAAGGCCAGCTGTGCCAAGTGCAGAGATGCTTTCATCCTTTTGATCCAGTACTGTACTGGATTTATGGAGAATGAGTCCAGAGGCTCATTGAAATAACTGTTCAGCAGATTGGGTGCTGACTGTGGCTGCTGTTCTGTGCTCTTCCGCTGCTCAGCCTGTAGTAATGAGCTGAGTTCAGCCCATCAGTCACCCTGCTTCTCAAGGTTTTCCGTACTGCTTTCAGTTTGTGATTCTGACACTGGCACATTGATAGGGTTACCTGCTGGTCTCACCGACCCAAACATGAAGAAACTAAGTTCTAAGCACATTTGCTTCTGAAACTCTGTAACCCTGTGAGTGGGCATTATAAGGTGTAGTACCTCTCACTTGAAACATGGATCCAACATAGTGGCAAATATGTGCTTTTTATTGGAACAGAGATCAGAAAATCTAACTTCTAGTTCTATGGTGAGATTTTCCACAAGGGATAACACTGTTCCTGGTGTCTGGTTTGGATCTTTCTCAGCATTTTCACTGAATCTCCTCATGGCTTTTTTTGAGGATCTGTATAGCAGGAATTACCTGACTTTGTAGTGCAGAATCAGAGCTAAGGTCATGAGTGCTCCTTTCAAATGGGTCTGAAACCTTTACCAAGCCCTCAGTCCCAGCCCAGTCCTGATTTCTGAGGACTCCCCCATGTCAGTTTCCATGCTCATCTCATGAAGGGCCCGCTTCTTCTCCAGAAGCCTTTGCATCATGTAGTAGGTGGATTGGAATTCCACCGGGTCTGTACATCCTGGATGAGATGATGCTGCGGCATTTGAAGATGGCCTTGTAGCTGATGCAGATATTTTGTGGCTTTTGCAGAGTGATGGAAATGGCTACACATGCTTCTGGCTACTTTGAGTATGTGATCTGCCTCCGCTGTGTTTGTCAAAGCCTTTGTCACCACCAAATTTAATGTATGAGCAAAGCAGCATATCCCCTCAAAACTGCCATCTCTAAGTGCTTTTATCATATTTGTGGCATTGTCTGTGACCACAAACCCTACCTGCAAATTGTTGCCATCAGTCCATGAGCTCAACATCTCTTGCAGGAATGACAGTATGTTACAGCCCGGTGATCATTTTCCATAACACTGACATTTAGCAAAGCAGACCTGAAGGGAGAGGGGAAAGAGACAGAACCAGCGCCAGTACCACCATCACCACCAGTGACTACCACATCTACAACACACCAGTGTGCAGCCAGTGACATGCATACATGATTTGAATTCATACTGGTCCATATGTCAGTTGTGCAGTGGAAAACTCCACCAACAGCCTGTGCTAGTAGTCTGGCAACTTCTTTTCTCAAGTCATGGTAAAGTGGTGGTATATTATACTTGGGGTGCAAATGCTGCAGCAGCTTATGGAAACCTGTGTTTTCCACAATGGAAAATGGCTACAGATCCAAGGCCATCATCTCACCAATTAAATTGGTGATCTGCTGTGCTATTGGGTGTGATGCCTGGTATTTGGTGTGGGCATGGAAGGCTTACATGATGGGTGAAGTCAAAGCGGTACCACATCACATTGATTTTGACTTTGAACCCATGGTGGAGGGTGTTACAATAATAGACAATTGAGCAGAAGAAGGCAGAATGGGTGATGCTCCTGTATGGGGATGCGCTACAAGTGGTGTAGGGGGAGTTCAGGGTACACTGTCTGTTTCAGTAACAGAATCACTTCCAATGCTTTGTGCATCTACTGGACCAGTACCAGAAGAGGGTCTGACAGGCAGATGTTGTGGAGGGGGAGGAACAGCTGTGGATCTTTGAAGTGCATGGGGATATTTCATTCAGAGATGGTTCATCATTGATGTTGTTGTGAGATTTGAAAGGTTTTTACCCCAACTGATAGAACAGTCTCACACAGAACATACTGCCCTTGTTGCATCATCTTTCACAATACTGAAGTACAGCCACACTGCACTTTTCCCCCCACTGATAGTGGAAATACTGGCCCCAATACAGTGACCATGGCCATGTTTTGCCCTTTTCCCCTTATCAGACCTGGGTGCAGTGGATGCAGTTGTTCTGCCCCTTTCTTTCTCCACAACAGATGTAGTTGTAGAACTACTTTGTGTATCAGATGGAGTTGAACTTGACACAGCTCTTTGAAAGGACAGGGTGGACTGTTTGTTTTGTTTAGGAGGAGGAGGAGGGTTACCCTGACTGACTTGCTTGCCATGATCAGCAGCACTGGATTTTTTGGCAGCTGCACATTCACGCTTCTCACACAGATATGCCGCATAATCGGCCTCACCACCAAGTTCGCTTAGGTGGGTATCACTGTCAGATGATGTATTCAGCAAGTCTTGCGGCTCTGGTAAATATTCAGAACCAGATGAATACTCTTCTTCTGAATCCTCCACATCAACAAAAGGAAATATGGTCAGAGGAAACTTACGAAGCTGAGCAACAGTATGTTTTGGCATCACAATTGGTGCGGTCATTGTAACAGTCTTGTGGTCAGTACTAGTCACAGTACCTATGGTCATGAGCACAGTTGGCAAGGTAGTAGTACTGTTGACAGTAGTCCTGGTGCCAGAATTACAATCAGGAGTTACAGTCGAAGAAATTGGCATCATATTACAGCTAGTTGTAATACTGGCAGCAGTAATCATGGTGACAGCAGAACACTCAGGACTACTAATGGTGGCAAAGATTGTGGTGACAGTGGCTTTGCAAGGAGCACAAATAACAGTGCACACTGTTATGGCAGTGGTGGTGTCAACAGTACACAAAGGATCAGCTCCGGTTGCTGAAATCATGGCACTGGTGGTGGTGGAGAGGAGCACACTGATAGGTGATGTTGCCTCTATGGGGCGGTTGTGTGAATAGCACTACCACCGGTAGTGGGGGTGGATTCTTGTTCTTGTATGACTGGAGATGTCAGCTGTAAAGCCCTCCTACTTTTATAAAATGATGGTGCTGCTAATGCAGTACTAGTAGTAGCAGTTGTAGTTATAGTGGTACTAGTATTATCCCTAGTCCTATTGACACCAGAATCTTTAGGCTTATCAGGGGAGAAAACTATTTTAGAGCTGTGAATATGAACAAACCTTCTCTCACCCTATTCCTCACCGCTTATGACTGGTGGTGAAGATGGCTTGCTTGTGCTGGACCATGCACAATTACTGGATTGATGAGACATGGTCTGTAACTTACTGTGTATTTTATTTGTGATTAGTGTTTTTGTTTATGTTGGTGCTTCTTGCAGAAAACAACAATATCCACACCACTCAAGTAGCAGCTAATAAAGACAGGCTGATACTAGAGAGAGATGGAGTCAGCAAACAACTTCTTACTTGTTTGGTGTCAGTTGTGCAGTCATACAGTACAGTAATTTAAGCTTTGAAGGTGCACCAAACAACTTACAACACACAGAACACAGTAAGTCATGCCTGACACACACAGAAATACTAAAACAGTTCACAGAAAATTTATAAGCACACACTCACAGCAGTGCACACAAAGGGGGCAAAGACACGCAAAAAAGAAAAAACTCATATGCACAGGAGGCCACTCAGATGCAGTGAGCTGTGGAGGGAGGAGTTCACTTGTGACAGCCTCCTCACTAGTGAGTTGTACAGGGAACTGAGCCAAGAACCAGAACACAGTCAGCAACAATTCAATGGGCCAAGCCTGACCCAATGAGAAAAAAATACAATGCTTTATAAATCACAACAAAATGCGTGCAGATAACTATGCGTGCACTTGCAGGATACAGATTACAAGAACATCAGGCCCCACCCCCTCTGATGTAGTGACCAGACTTCAGCAGGACTTTGACAATGTCCAGCACCGGTTTCGTACAAATCAGCTATGTCTAAATGCCAAGAAAATGGTCCCCGTGACCTTCAGTACTAGGCAGAGACTTTCTCGGCTGCCCTCCACCCTACCTTCCATACCCTGGATGGGACAACTCTGGAGGCCTGCTCCTCCTTTAGATATCTTGGGGTCTGGCTTGACCAGCACCTCAACTTTTCTGTACATATTGATTCCATCCACAATAAACTGTACCCCAATCTTGGTGCCCTTTACCACAACTGTGGATGCATACCAATGCTGGCTCACAGGGAAATTGTGCAGAAAATGATTCTACCCATCTTTGACTACGGGGATGTAGTTTACTGTGCCACTCCCAAGTCCACCTTAGCCAGGCTGGATTCCCTCTTCCATGCTTTCTGTCACTTTGCCCTTGACTGCCCCTACTCCACCCACCACTACGCCTTCTACCAGGCCTTGAACCTCCCCCTCACTAAATGGTCGCAAACAGTCCCACTCCGCAAGGATCGTGGCCAAATTTTGGACTCAATTCCTGCCCCCCTACCTCGCCTCTGCTCTAACAACCCCCAGCCTCCCTGCGTACTCACTCAGAAATGAAGACTCCTGTGTTTTGGCCATTCCTCACATGTCTACTGGTGTTGGTCAGACAACTTTCAGGTACAGCTTGCATAACTATGGAATAAACTCCCAACGAGCATTCGGCTTGACCCCCCCCACACCGCAACTGCCTCTTTTTAGCACACTTTTCCTCCACCTGCACATGCAACTAACCTCTGACCTCACAGGACATAGCTAGTAACTTTCCATTATATCAGTATCATTCTAGAGGGTTTTCTCGCTTGTATTTTAGTGATATTTATGCCATTGCTCAATTGTACTTGTCTGTGGATTACTCTCACTTTACAGTACTGGGCTGCATCCCAGAATATGCTGCTGTACCTGCAGGTACTCATGTCCTGAATATGTACCATCTTGTTCCAAGTTTTGTAATTGCTATGCTGCACTTCTGCACTACCCTCCTCCCCCAAGAATGCATCTGGAATTGAGCAGTAGTCTGCTCAGCATGCCTTCCTGGTAAAATTAAGGAATAATGCATGATAGGGTGTGTGTCGTGCTGGGATAACACCATGCCTGGGGGGGTTGGGCACGAGGCCACAGGTCGAGTGCGTCCAATGCCCCAGGCGTGGCGTTATCCCAAATGACACACACCCTGGAGGGCATTATTCCTATTATACAATGGCTTGTTGTTATATACAAAATAAAAAATAATTTTAAAGAATGTTTTTATTAGTGTGGAAAAATATTTTTGTTTCTTAAGAGGAGATGCAAAAAAAGAGGTCATCAAGCTCATAGAGATCATCCATATTGGTTCACAGTGCTGAGACTAGACCTGTGGCGTTATGCTGTGATAACGCCACAGGTCTAGCCCCAAACTGACCAATCACAGTCCAAGATTCTTTCTTGCCATTGTATAATGCTTAAATAAATAAAGAAAGAACAACAATACAATGCATGCACAGACGATGCATGTGCCGTGGTGAGCTGCGACACAGACAAGAAGGAGTCAGATGACAATCACTCCTCACTAATGCAGGGAGCTGAGCCCGGAACCTGATGACAGCAAAATATCTATTTGCTTCACAGAAGAAATAGAAAATACCACAGGGGCTGTGTGTGGATTTGGAAGAAAAAGCTAAGCAAGCACAGCAGTGGGGATGGGGCAGTCAGCAAATGCTTGAACCACTCACTGTTACTGAGCCAAGTAACAGTTACTCACTACGTGCAAAAGCCAAGCTGGACTTTATTGACAAAAAATAATCCTGATAAGAACTAATAATAGAACAGAAAGGTTTTTAAGCAAAAAATCAAATCACACTGCTTCAGCCTAGCTGTGAAACTGTAAGCAGTGGGGGAGAGGAGTCAGCAGCAGCACACAGTCACACACACAGATTCACTCGTACACAGAATCTCCTTTTCCTTGAAACTTAGCCCAGTTTCAAGGATGAAAACCAAAACTGCAGTCAGATGCAGTCACAAGGTGACCAGATGTTAAAACTGGATCACACACAAAATGTTTTTTAAACAGTTATAAAAGTCACAAGTGGTAAACTAAACAGAGCTAGCTCTCTCAGAAACGATTGTCTCCTCTCATCTACACCCTCAGAGTGAAGAGATAGCATGGTGTTCCTGGCTGTGAGCTCCAAAAACAGCCTCTGATTGGCCAGCAAAGCTCTGTGAGATTTTGAAATCTCACCCACCAAATAGTATGTCCCGAATAGCAGCCGAATAGTGAACTATTCGGGATGTCCATCCGAATATTCGGCAAGCCCACTATTCGTGGTATTCAGGAAATACTATTCAGACCATGCACAGCACTACTGGTTATGCCCACTCGATCTGTCATGGGAAAGGAAGGGGCAGCTTGGTCAGGTACATTTCCCAGCAGCCCTGCTACATTACTTCGAAAAAAAAGCTTACCTTTTCATGACCAATGCTAACATAACAAGCATTTGTCAATGCCGAATGTTTGCTTGCTGGCATTAGCAGTGGAAGTGCAGGAGTTAGACAGATGCAGTATAGGAATGGCATTGAAGTATTGAACTGATGCCAACTTAACCCTCACCCTGCAGAGATGGACAGGCATTGGGGTGTGCCTTTGGGTTGTCACCCATGATGGTCACGACATTTCACCTCACCCTACCCTTCAGACACTGCCAAGTGTCGAGGTGTGCCTTGGGGTGTTTGGGCTTTACATTCGCCTCATTCCATAAGGAAATAGCTGAAATGGGTGCAATATAGGAGAATGGGGTGAACTCAGGAGGGGAAAGGGTCCAAGGCACACCTCGATGCCTGTCACTGGCTGGAGGGTGGCGGTGTGGGGTGCAATGGCATGAGCATTACTGTCAACAGTCCCAAGTCACACACCTGACACCTGTCAGTCCCTACAGGGCAGGGCGTTATGGTAGAAAACCCTAATGCCCTGGGCGTTTTCTGGTATTTTTACTCCAAGTTTTCCACATGGGTTTTTTGCAACCCCACCGCATGAACAGTGACACTATCACTTCGTTAGGCAAAAGGTGATTCTGCACAGCGACTGCGCCATTTGGTACCACAGGTTTGAAAACACATTTCGAACAGGATGTGAAACGTGACAGGTGTACTGTTCATGAGGAGGTGTAAAAAATGGCACTGTTGAAAATCTGGAGTGAAAATATAAAAAAAACTGGTGAAGTCATGAGCATGTGTAGAAACTGCGCAATGTACACGGTAATGAAAACAGTTTGAGGATTTTTTACAGCAGATTTTCAACATAGGCATTTTGGGACCCTCGCTCATGAACAGTGTCACTGTAATTTTCTCAATCTATTGCGAACACTAATTTCCCACAGCGACCGCGCTATTCTGCGCTGGAAGTGCAAAAACACATTTCGGCCAGAGTGTGAAAAATGACAGCTGTACTGTTCATAAGGAGGTGTGGAAAAATGCCAATGTTGAAAATCTGGACTGAAAATATTACAAATTCGTGAACTTACAAGGGTGCGTGGAAATTGCGCAATGCACGCAGGTAACACAGTCATTTTATGGACTTTTGTCACAAAATTTTCAACATAGCCATTTTAACACCTCTGCTCATGAACAGTGTCACTGTGATTTTCTTAATGTGTCCCGAACATTGATTTCACAAACCGACTGCGCCAATGTGCGCTACATGTGTGAAAACAAATTTTGAACGAGATGTGACAAACGACAGCTGTACTGTTCATAAGGAGGTGTGGTAAAATGGCAATGTTGAAAATCTGGAGTGAAAATATAACAAATTCTCAAAGTTACGAGCGTGCGTAGGAACTGCGCCATACATACTAGTAAAAAGTCATTTGGAATTTTTCACAAATTTTCAACATAGGGTTTTTAGCTCACCATGAACTGTGACACTGTCGCTTCGTAAATTGGTCCTGAAAGGTGGTTCCGCATGACCCCAAAATCACCTTCGGGACCAAATAACAAAATGACAGTGACTGAGTTCATGAGGTGGGGTCCCAAGAACCCCATGTTGAAAATTTGGTGAAAAATTTCAAATGCCCAAGATATGCACCAAAGTTGAAAAAAACCCTATTTATGCCATTATTCAGTTTACCGGCATTTCTTCAGTTCGCAGTGAGCTTTGAAGAGTGCAGACGTGTTCCCGGTCCACCGAAGGTCATCGCGCCGGACTCTGAAGGTAAGTATGGGGTGAGGTGGGGGTGTTGGGAGGTGGGGCACTCAGAGGGTAGGCGTGGGTTGGGGGAGGGGGGTCAAGACAGTCAGCAAGGGACCGTTTTTTCTTACAGGTGATTTTGTTTTTAAAGATGACGCAGGACTTTTGCCATGCTGGGGTGGGCTCCCAGCGTGGCAGCTGGAAGGTTGTTTGGTGGGGCAGTGGAGCTGATGGGGGATTGGACACCCCTGTTGGCCATATGGACTGTTGCCATACTGGGGTGGGCTCCCAGCGTGATACCTGGAAGTCTGTTGGAGGGGGCACAACGGAGCCGACGGGGGATTAGGCACCCCCGTTGGCCATACAGTGTGTGTGTGTGTGGGGGGGGTGCATGAGCACGCTGGGGTGTCCTAAACAATTACTCTGCAATGATACCAGTTGAGTTGCACATTCTAAACAAAAGTTGCCACGTGCACACGGACACTGTTACCAAAGAAGAAGAAATCCTATAGTTCGAGCAGGGGCTTGGCAAACTAGCGAGACATACTGCTCACCTAGTTAACCAGAAAACAAACACCTTAATACTGCCCTAATTGACTACTTTTCAGCCATTACTATTTCCTAGGGAGCACTTCCAAGCTAAAGGAATTATTGCTGTCATATCTCCCTATTTTAAGAGGTACAAACCATAGGTAAAAAGAACAAGGGTCCCTGACCCTGAATAGCACAATACCATGTGCTTTAACAGCTACGTTTAATAATCCATCTTGTTACGGGTGGGGGAAGAACGAAGCTGTCTATGACAGCTGTTCCAGTGCAGTGCCAACATGTAGGCACTTTGCATACTGCCGATGGCAGCATGCAAATTGCCTACACGTTACCACCGCTGATCGCAGTGGTTTTTCGCCATAACCGTATGCCACTGCATCCGGAATGGCTGTCATGGTGACAGCTCCAATATTCATTGGCATGGTGCGGCTGCGCCTGCAAAAGGCAGCAAGGCATTGGAAGTGGGGGAGGCACACCTACGAAAACTTGTATTGTGGCACTATGTCTCTTGCACATGCATGCAAGCAAACATAAAAATGCTGGTATCTCCTCCAGCCCTGATGCACACTGTCAGTGGGGGCTCCTGCCTGGTGACAATCTATGTATAAAGTTAATGACAAAACTACCAGTCCGATCTGGAGTCCCTGAAGGATCCAACTTGGGTCCACTGTTTTTGAGCATATTTTTAAACAACCTACTGTACCAGCCTCCTGCAATGAAAGAATCCCATACTGTATGCGGATGATGCAGTAATCTACATCAGCAACCCGGATCCCTCCCTCCTGCAGCTTCAGTTGCAGACTAGTTTCACAGAAGTTGAGACCTGGTTCAAGTCACACAAACTCATCCTAAATTCTAAAAAAACTAAAACAATGTTTGTTCCATGGATCTCATAGCAAACATAAAGACAGAGAACTAACAATCAACAACAGCACCAGCATAACACTTGAACAGGTGTATGTCTTTAAATATTTGGGTGTGACCCTTGACTGCACTCCTGCATAAACAAAACATATTGATGACGTTGCCAAAGCTGTGAATACATGTATTGGGCTCCTTTATAAGCATAGGCACTGCCTTACTGATGAAGCCCTAAATCTTGCTATACAGAGTGCCATTATCTCAATTTTAGAAAATGGGCTCTTTATTTCCTGATCTCTGATTAGCTGATACCCCTGGCAGAGGGGTACATTAACTTTCAATAGACGACCAGAAAACAAAAAGTGCCAGCCTCAGTGCCCCTTCTCCCATTCAAGTATCTTTGTGCCCAGCCTGCTTTCTCATTGGTGGAAAGCACCTAATTCAATTTTAAATTGCCACCATTTTTTCTCTCGCCTAGGGGAAGAAACTGACCTCCATGTCTCCATAGTTCAGTGCCAGTTGTCTGATTAAACCTCATACAACCTCCCCTGAGCTAATTTCTTGCTACATGTGTTATTTATTTTTTTTTCTCTTCCCTGATGGTTCATCCACAGAGTCTCTCTCTGTCTCTCTCGATCGCTCGCACACACTGCGTGTCAGTTCCTGATCTTTCGCTCTCACATCGCCACACATTTTAACTGCTCGACTGAAAAGAAAAAAATATTCTTACTATCTAAGCTCGTAGATCAACTTTTCAGTGCCACAGCTCTCCACAGACTCTGTGCTCCTAAAGTGAAGCCCCAGTAAAGCTCGTCCCATTCAAAAAGTGTCTCGCTCTCTCGCTGTTTCTCTCTCCCGGCGTCCTCTTACAACTGACACAGCGCTTCACTAGCTAGACATTCTCTCCCTTAAATGATCAGCCTCTTCTTACTAAAACAACTACCCCAAAAAATTATACACAATAGTGTGAAGGGAAGAGATGATCTTCGAGGTGCCACCGTGCCAGTAGAATTACCTCAATTGTGGGGGGGGCAGCGGATGACAGCTTGTAGAGGTGCGGGAGAGAAAGAAAACAGAAACACAAAACAAAAACCTTAACTGGAATAAAAAAACAAGGCTTTAACACACAAGTGAGTGTGTGTATGTGTGTGTGTGTATAGAGGGGGAGACACCTAACCATGAAAAAGTGAAAATGGTGGATGCTTGAGTATGACAACAAGGTTGGTGGAGGAATTATTTTATTCCAAAAAAAAAAATAAAAAATTAAAATTATTTTAACATCTACACATAAAAATATTTTCTTTACAAACATAAAATACAGTTGCCCATATTCTAAGTGCAATAATACCCTCCAGGGTGGGCAGTATGGGCAATACTGGCCCGTCCAGGGGCTATTAGGCCCTCTGCCTGCGGCGTCGGGCCTCATCACGCCCCTGGGTGGTCTGGTATTGCCCAATACCACCCACCCTGTTGGGTATTATTGCTTGCATAGACTACAGTCCGATTATCTATGGACCAGCTACCAACACTGTGCTCTGGCACATAACCCTTGCCTTTAACAAGGCCTGCCGTCTCTTCACCACATCCTCCCCCCTCTCTCACACATGTGATATTTATGAGCAGGCATATTGGCTTCAGCTAACAAACAGACTAAGGTACCAGACCTGTATCTTATCTAAGAAGACCACTATGGGTCTCATACCCCCTGGGGTCCAGGCCATATTGACCCCCTACTGTGCCTCCCACCAAACCAGAAGTTCTGAATATCTTACTGTACGTTTACCATACCCCACTGCCAGGTGTCCCAGGTCTACATTCATACAAAGTTAGAGCCTCTCACTGGTTCAACTCCCTTCAATCAGATATTACCAACATTGCTTCTCTCGGCATTTTTAAGTGCATACTCCATCAACACCTGGTGGCCAGTGCCTCATGAGACTGTTTTACTTAATTTCTGACTCCAGTTCTGTTCACCCCTGACTCCACCACTAAGACTTCTTCCTCTCCTCTTCCTGCCTACACTTTTCCCACACCCCTTATTATGTGTGACTTCCAGGAGTATCCTGACCACTATCTATTCCCTTCTCCTACCATGCTCCCACTTAGTTCCCTTCCTTCCCCTTTCCCGCTAGTCTTTTACCTAGCTTCCTGACCCACACTTCCGCTACCCCTCTTTACCTTCTCCCACCCACCACAATCCTCCAACTTCCCCATTATCTTTCCCTGCTCTCCCACCCTCCCTCCTTGCCCACCTCTCCTTTTCCCACAATGACCCAACTTCCCCATATTCTGTCCCCTCTTGTTTATTGACAGTGCTTCCTTAGCTGCTTCACCTCACTCCTCCACCTTTCTTCAACAAACAATACCTCTGCCTCTACTTTTCTAGCAATCTCCCTAGGCATATGATGTACAGCTGCCTGGTATCATGCCTTGTTGATTAACCAGTCTCAAGCAATTATCTGACAATGTCAATGGCTGCACCTTGTTTGTATTTTTAACTGCATTCTTTATTGCTGTTTTTTTTATATTTTTTTGTTCTTCATTGTCCTGTTTTCCTGACATGAAACCTTTGTAAATGAGCCCTGGATCAAAGGTGTAATCTGAAATCTTAATAAATAAAATAAATAAGTAATTTTTTACCTGGCGGAAGGACTATTTTACCTCAAATTAATTTAATGATGTCTGATTTCAGGCATATAAATATAGTTTTTTTAGGTGAGAAAAATATTTTTAAAAAAAGGAATCCATTTTATAAATGCAATAAAACACTCTGGGATATGCGTAAAACAGATATTACTGCACTGCCAGAGGCTGCAGGCGCTCAGCCTGCAGCCTCATGTCTTCTACGACCCTGGGCGTGTGGTAATTATCTGCTGTACACACACCCCATCATGTCTTATTGCTTACTTATTTACATTTATAAAATGGGTAAAAGAAATCCTTCACCCTGATTGGTCAAAAGGTGTGTCCCTACCTGTCAACAAACTGAAAGGTGGCACTACTTTCCTAATACCTTACCCTCCATAGGTGAAAGGGCAGCAATATCATTGAGCAACTGATGTCTTCCATCAGTCCCTCTGCAACCAGAACTGATCTTCCATCACAAAAAATGGCTGCACCTTTACACTGTAAAAACCTTCAACTGGGCCCTAAAAATAAAACTACCTTAAATAAAAAATATAGCAAATTAATTAAACGTTGTTTCCCTGATCATCACACTCTCCTTACACACATAAACAAATTAGAAACATTAAGTATTGTTTATAGTTTTCATTACAACTGTTTCTTTACTAACACTGAAAAATCCACCTTCTGTTTTTACCTGCTCATCAGGGAAATCTCTTCTGCTTGGATTGACAGTGAGATAATTGAGTCACTGGCTCTTAAACAGGCCGTTGTTGTCTGTGTGTACAGTATGTTGGGAGAGTAACATTCTACCAGCAGAACTGAGCAGAATTTTAAATCCCTGTATTCCATGATAAACATTCTGAGTCTTGAATGAGGGAAAAAAATTGAAAAAAAAAAACCAGGATGAAGAAAGTAGGCAATACAGTAATACTTTATAAACAAAAAAAAAAGGTGGGAAAACACAGTTACAGAGGCAGACCCAAACTGCTCAAATAATACATTGCTGTCCCTCCAACTCACTGGTTTATCATTATGTTGCTTGCATGCATGTGCAAGAAACATAGTGCCATCATCCGAGTTTTCGGAGGTGTGGTACCCCGTCTTCCAATTCAGTCAGCGAGTTTGCAGGCGCGGCCGCAGTTCTCCAATGACTGCTGCAGCTGTCTATGACAGCAGTCCAAAATGCAGTGGCATACAGTTGAAAGGGAGAGCTCCGCTTCAGTGAGCAGAGCTCTCCCCCCCCCCACACACACACGCAAGCATGCATATTGCGTGCTGAAGCGCTCCCCCCCCCATGCACACACTGTATGGCCTGATGGGGTGCCTAATCTCGCTGGCTCCACGCCTCCCCCACAAAAGCTGTCCAGGTGCCATGCTGGGAGCCCACCCCAGCGTGGCAAAAATGTTATAGCCGATGGGGTGCCCAATCCCCTGCTGGCTCCACGGCTGCACGCCTCCCCAAAACCTTTCCAGGTGCCACGCTGGGAGCCCACCCCAGTGTGGCAAATCTTGATATAGCCGACGGGGGTGCCCAATCCCCCGTCAGCTCCAGCCCCCCAAACAGCCTTTCAGCTACCACGCTGGAGGCCACCTAGCGTGGCAAACATCCCAGCGTCGTCTGAATTAAAAAAAAACCTGTAACCAAGAAAAAGTTCCCTCGCCATCTCCTGCTCCCCCAAAACCCGCACCCACCCTGCGCACCCTGCCTTCCCACACCCTCCCACCCCATACTTACCTCCAGAGCTTGGCACGACGATCATCGGTGGACCGGGAACACGTCTGCACTCTTCAAAGCCGACCGCAAACTGAGGAAATGCAGGTAAGCTGTATAATGGTATAAATAGGGTTTTTTCAACTTTGTTGCATATCTCAGGCATTTTGGGGAATTTTGGGCCCAAATTTTCAACATGGGGTTTTTGGGACCCCTCCTCATGAATTCTATCACTGTCATGGTGTTAATCGGGCCCGAAGGGTGATTTCACGGTCACTGTGCGAAATCACCTTTTGGGACTGATTAATGAAATGACAGTGCCAGTGTTCATAAGGTGGGCTCTCAAAAAGCCTATGTTGAAAATTTGGTGAAAAAATTCCTAAAATGACTGTTTTAAGCGCAATGCTGACAGTTCCTACGCACGCTTGTAAGTTTGTGAATTTTCAATGTTTTCACTCCAGATTTTCAACATTACCATTTTACCACACCTCCTTATGAGCAGTACAGTTGTCATTTTTCACATCTTGCCCAAAACGTGTTTCCGCCCATGTAGCGCACAATGGTGCAGTCGGTGTGCGAAATCAATGTTTGGGACACATTAAGAAAATCACAGTGACACTGTTCATGAGCAGAGGTCTTAAAATGGCTATGTTGAAAATTTGGTGAAAAAATTCCTTAAAATGACTGTTTTACGAGTGTGCGTTGCGAAGTTCCTATGCACGCTCGTAAGTTCACGAATTTTCAATATTTGCACTCCAGTGACTTCCAAATACCTAAACAGCACATACAAGCAAGCAACATTTGGCATTGACAAATGCTTGTTTTTCAGTGAGTTGCTGTTCAATCAATCTTACCACTCCTCCACCCAAGTCTGGGGACTATTTTTTCACCATATTTAAATAAAATAACATACTATTATTAAATCTTTAATAATGCATCCAGAGTTTTGTTTGATTGTTATAGAAATAGTTGTTACTCATTTTATAAGAGCAATAAGATACTTCAGGGTGTGGGTTGTTGATGATAGAGCACTACCCAGCTGCTGTAGTCACTCGGCGCAAGCGCCTCATGCCTAACAATGCACCTGGGGGCGTTTTATCAATCAACAACCCACACCCTGTCTTGTCTTATTGCTTTCATAAACATAAAGAAGATTAGAACCCTAGAACTACTTGTAGAGTTCTAGATCTGAACCTATAACTTCAGTGGATTCTAACAACCCTAATACAGAACACGTAAAGAAAAAGCAAAAAAATTGAAATGCAGACGCACACAAGAAAAACTTTACAATGATATAATGTATGGTAAATGCCTATTAACCACCATAATCAGCAGTCACACAGCTTTGTTATGCACTGTTTGGAATGTTAAAAGTTGTTAACCACACTTCCGAACTTCCAAACAGTGGCATAACAAAAAAGAATGCACCAAAATTCCATAATTCTCACACATAGAATGCAAACAGTGTTTTTTTTGACCATACACTATAAAAGATGATGCTGGGGATCGGGTGACAACCACGCTGAAATCACCTCTCGTGGTTGCATTGTGTATACACTCAGATGCATTGTCTTTGCACAATTGTTCATTTTATTCTTGCTTACTTGCATATCATTGTATTTTTGTAGCTTGTATTTGTTGTACTTCCCCTTACCCCTCCCCCCAGGACTCATCTGGAAATGGTAGTTTACTCACCTGGTAAAGGTGATTGTGGGAGATCATCTCTGAGGCACTCCAAACCTTACACACTGGGTCTCATAGCCACCTGATAGGCTCGATGCACATGTGGCTTCTAATGAAGTCCAGCCTCAACTAGACCCCTCCTCTGTTCTTACTTGGTCAGTTAGACTTCTTCCATAGCTGTACCTGTGTACTTGGGATCAATATATGTTAGGCTAACAACCCCACCTTAAATATATAGATATACTTCATACTCCAATGCTTTGAATATAGGCATTTTAATTCCTATTAGTGACACTCTAAAAACGAACTGGCCTGTACAGCATGCCGGTAGTCCAGATAATTCCTTATCTTGTCATTTCTACACATCATTTCTGTCTTGTCTATGAAACGTGTCCCATTTGGGAGGGATGCGGAGTGCCTCAGAGATTTTCTGCCACAATCACCTTTACCGGGTGAGTAAACTATCATTGTGGGGAGAAATCTATGAGGCACTCCAAACCTTATACACTGGGTCATTAAAAAGCAGTACTGAGTCCCAGTCAGGGTGGGGGAGACAGTTCATTACTGGCTGAGTGACCTAGTGCTGTTCTTAATATGGCTGTGCCAAAGTTTACCCTTGTGACAGACAGTGAGTCCAGTCCGTAGTGTCTTATGAATGTGTGCACACATTGCTGCTGCACATATCTCATCAGTTGTTGCTAAGTTGTGTTCTGCCCATGAAGCGGCGACTGCTCTAGTTGAGCGCAGTCTTATGCCTTTGTGTGGTACCAAGTGCTTGGATTTGTAGGAATATAACATTACGTCCTTCAGCCAAGCAGTAATTGTTGACTTGGAGGCTCTGTGTCCTTTTCTCTTGCCCTGCCATAGTACAAACATTTGGTCTGACTTCAGGAACTCCCATGTCCTGTTCAGGTATGTCACCAGCAATCTTTTCATTCCTAATGTGTGAAGCTCAGTTTGTTGCTAGGTATCTGATTCAGGAAGTTCGTTTGGCAGCTCTGTTGTCTGTGACATATGGAAACTTGAGTTGATCTTAGGCATAAACGAGGGGACTGTTCTCACTGTGATCCTATGATGAATCTAACTACGTCTGGGTGAGCTCAAGATGCTGAGTTGCCTATTTGGCTCCTAGTGACCCTGATTTCTGCTACTTGCACTCTCATGGAGGATGGGGAGAGGCCCTTTTCTAGTCCTTCCTACAGGAATAAGAGGATCTCTGGGACCTCGGACATCTCTGGGTGAACCCGTCTCCTGGTGCACCAATCAACGAATATCCCCCACTGTCTATTGTATGTGTTCATGGTGGATGATCTTCTGAATCTAGTCAGGGTTTCCACCAATTTCTCTGTAAAATCAGCCTTCAGCAGTCTCTCCCTTTCAGGAGCCAAGCAGTGAGTCTTAGACTACGTGGGTCTGGGTGTAGTACTGGACGCTGGTGTACTATGTCCCACCTGAACAGCAGTATCCAGTGGAGCTCCAGTGCCATGGCCACCACCATCATGAACCATGCCCTCCTTGGTCAGTATGGTGTCAGTATAATCACCTTTGCTCGCGACTGTCTTACCTCGTGGAGCACTTGTGGGATTAGCGGTATGGGTGGGAACACGTAAGCTGTCGTGAACTTCCATTCTCTGGATAGTGCATCTACTCCGGATGATAAGGGTTCCTTGGATCTGGAGTAAAACCTTTTCACCTGTGAATTGTCTGTGGTAGCCATTAGGTCTAGCTCTACTGGTCCCCAGCGTGAGCTGATCTCATGAAATACTTGGTGGTTGAGTTGCTATTCTCCTGGGTGGAAGAGTTGATGGCTCAGCCAGTCTACCATCTGGTTCAATTTCCCTGCCAGATGTATCACTGTTAGGGAGGTGACATTGGCTTGGGCTCAACTGAGTACCCTGGTTGCCTCCCTCTGCATTGCCATGCTCCTGGTGCCTCCCTGTTTTGCCAGGTATGCCACTGTGGTTGTGTTATCTGAATGTATGAGTAGGTTCTTGTGTTGCACCCGAGCAGGGAACGCCTACAGCACATTGAACATTGCACGCATTTTGAGTACGTTGATGGTAAGCCTCACCCCGGCTAGGTTCCATCTGCCCTGGGCCAACTGGTTGTCCAGGGATGCCCCCCATCACCGCAAGCTTGCGTCTGTCTCTATGACTACCTCTATCTGTGGGTCCAGACTTGCCCCCCTTGTCAGGTTGTCCACCTGTAGCCACCAGGCCAAGGATAATCTCACCCATGATGACACAGCAAAGGCAGCCAAGAGGTTCTGCTGGCCCTGTCTGATGTAGTCCAGCAGAAGTAGTCTTATGTTCCACCTTGCCCAGGGAATCAAATCAATAAATGAGGCCATCATGCCCAGCAGTTTGGAAACCTTGAGCAGCGATGGTGCCTTCTGGGCTATCAGAACTCTGGTGAGGTGAAGCAATGCCTGTATCCATTCACCTGAGGGACAAACCTTGCTTTCTGTGGTATCTATGAGTGCCCCTAGAAGCTCGATCTGTTGGCTGGGAGATAGGGTGCTTTCTCCCTGTTGATTACCCAGCCGTGCCTCTATAGGTAACGTATTACCGTGTCTGTGTCCTTCTGGGCCTGTTGCATTGATCTCACTCAGATCAGCCAGTCGTCACAGTAGGGAATCACCTGGATACCCTGTTCTCTCAGGCTGGCCGCCAGCACCACCGCTGTCTTGGTGAAGACCCATGGAGCCGAGGGCAGTCCGAAAGGGAGTGCCGTGTATTGGAATTGGCCCAGGATGTGAAACCTCAGGAATGTGTGATGGAATGGATGGATAGGGATGTGTAGGTAGGCGGCTTTTAAATCTATGGATGTCAGGTAATCGCCTGGCCTCAGTGCTTTGATCATCGATCGGACTATCTCCATCTTGAACTGCTTGTACTGGATGAAGCGATTCAAGAATTTTAAGTCTAGCACTGGGTGAAGCTCTCCCATCTTCTTGGGCACCATAAAGAAGATGGAATAAATTCCCTGTCTCTGCTCTTGTTCTGGTACCTCTGTGATGGCCCCAGTATCTATGAGTTTGGTTAGAGCTTCCCTGACTTGATCTGGTGATGCTCTCTTTTTGGATATTGGGGAGATGACTAACCTGTCCCTCTGAGGTGGTTCTGTCAATTCTATTGCATAGTCCTCTGCTACTACTTCTCTGAGCCATCTGTCTGTTGTTGTCTTTGCCCATTGGTGGGCAAACAGTTTCAATCGAGACCAGATGGGTGGGTATGTTGTTTTTGTTTCCCCTGCCCCGTAGTCATTGTTTGGTCTGTTTAGGCTTGAATGAATTATTGAGTCTGTTCCTGTTGTGTTGGAACTTGTGTAACCCCCTTATAAATGAGGGTTCCCAAAAGTCTTCCTTCGGTGTGCTTAAATGCCCACTGCCAGGTGGGTGTTCTGTGTCTTTACAGGTGTAAAAGTGCTTGCATGCGAGTGCCCTGTTAGCCTCCCTGCATGTACCTTTAAGAGACATTATTTTTGTAGTATATAATTAATCTGGGTAGGGGTCGAGTGTTTCCGGGCTCGAGTCCTGTCCGAGCTGTAATAATATTTCTCTATCCTGCCATCGCTAATAGTGTAGAGGGAGCTCTGTGAGAACTGGTAATTGTTTGCTGATTAGCTGCTCTAATAATAATGGTATTATAGTTTGTCTAACCTACCTGTCTTTGCATCATGGACATTTCTGTATTGCATCAATCAGTACCTTTTGGGGACCTTAAAATAGAGTCTGTGCCCAGGGGTCTTATGGGAGTGAATTTATGTAGGAATTGTTGTTTTTTCATTTTGGCGCCTAAATGGACCTGGAGGGGGAGCCCTTGCTTTGACAGACATATGAAGCAATCAACCTAACCCTTTTTGGCTCAGAAGGAAGTCCCAGTGCTGCCTGCAGCAGTGGGTCAGTCTGAGTCTGGAGTTGAGAAAGTGAACCGCTCAAGATATTTGAGCAGCTGCTCCTGCGTATTAGCGCAGGAAACTGGTGGGAAGGCTGTGTCTGGCCTGCCTGCTTCATCTTCCCTTCTGAGGGATCTGCTAGTGAAATGAATTGGACTGAATCCAAACCAGCTTGTGACCAGAAATACCAAATTGTGACTGCCCTGTTACCTGAAGAAGACCGAAGATTTGCTGTAAGCGATTGGCCTGTCAAGATGCCTGAATCACCACAGAGATCACGGTTTTGCTCAGGAAAACTGAAATTGCAACTGAACTGTCATCCGACCTGTGGTATTGTGTTTTGCTTTAATATAAATGTGCTGTAAGCTGTCAGTGGGTCGTGATTTGGTTCCCCACTACTTAAGTGTGTCACGCTTGCTGGAAGCTATAGCGCAGTGGTCTAAGGCTCTGAGCTGCAAATTTGGTGACATCCAGCAGGCCAGACCTGGGTTTGAATCCCACAGCTTCCACTTGCATACTGTGTGATCCTGAGCAAGTCACTTAACCTCCTTGTGCTCCCAGGTCGCTCCTGTAAAAAAGCTTTCAGCTTAGTGTGCTATACCTGGTTAAACAACTAAAAAAAAAAAAGCTGTCTTCAGCACCTATCGAACTGAATCTGAACTGTTCACTCAGCTTGGGCCCTGCCACTTTGGCCCAGTCAGCTACTTAAGTCGCAGAGCTCACCATCAACGAGAGACTCACCCAGAGATCAGCCCCCTGCTCAACATCTCAAACAGGAATGACACCTCAGAGAATCGTGTGGGCCCTGCTTCTCCTGGCATACCAGCTTGTTGACTGGCAGTCTCCATTTCATCCCTCCTGTGTTTCGTATTGGGTAGCGTGAGTAAACACCAGGGTAGCTCCCTGCTAAATCAAAAGTGGTGTCATCGGATTCAATTGTTGTTTTCTTGTCATGAACTGAGCCTCTAGGCTCCGGATTACAAATTGTGTGTGGTTGTGCATGCTCCTTCTTTCCATCACAGGGCCCCAACCAGCTGCAATGCTGGCCTACCCCGGGCAATGTGTCAGGCTAGCCAACCTTTTTCCAACTGGGTACCCAGAGTGTGTGACTGTGAAGGGACTCTAAAGTGCATGCATGATTGCCTGATTGAATCAGTTATAGAACTAATCAGCCAAATTACGATCCTCCCTTGTTCTTTCCCCCTGAATAAATCAGATCTAATTATTTTTGCATTTAACTTGTCTGTGGTTCCATTTTGTACAAGAAGCACTGTACTGTTGTTACCTGCTGTGTCTAACCTTATTTTGCAGGGGGTCTCCAGGGCCGAACTCATGGAATCAGCCCTGGTGGTAAGTGCAAACAGAGTGGGGATTTGTATGCTGATTAGGGGTTATTGTAAATGTGTCTGGTGTTCAGTGCTTAGGCCACTAGAGGGGAAAGAGGGGGGTTACAGTGTCCGGGAGGGCTGTACCCAGGTCAGCTACGCTACCGATAACCTTGTCCTCCAGGTGGAGGCACCTGTTTTCAGTACCCAGGCCCCTTAACCTGCACCTAGTCATGCAGGCAGGGGGAGTAGCCCTTGGGATAGTGCCACCTAGAGGTTACACTTGTTTAGAGGTTTGTATTGGTAATTCCTATTGCCTTGCTGGCATTGTCCCTGGTAGTTACTCAAGCCCTGGTTTTGTCATTTATCATGAAAATTGCAGCTCCTTCTGGATCTCAACCTGTCTGGTAGATAAGTGTTGGATGATGGCTGGTCCTTCACCATCTCCCTACCTTCCTTCTTTCCTTTCAGAAATCTCTCCATTCCTTCCCCAAACAGTGATAGAAACAGAAACATAGAAACATAGAATTTGATGGCAGATAAGGACCGCTTGGCCCACCTAGTCTGCCTATTTTCCCACCTAACAGATGAGCTGCAGATCCTAGTTAACCAACAGCTTACTTCCTCCTACCCCCCCACTAGGACTGCCTTATGTCTGTCCCATGCATTCTTGAATTCCCCCACTGTTCTTGACTCCACGACCTCCTCAGGAAGGCTGTTCCATGCATCCACAACCCTCTCTGTGAAAAAATACTTCCTCACATTACCTCTGGGCCGTTCCCCCTCTATCTTCAAATTGTGCCCCCTTGTTCTTGCACATCTCTTTTCTGAAAGATGCTACCCTCTTGGACTTTGTTGATTCCTTGAGGTACTTGAAAGTTTCTGTCATGTCCCCTCTCCCTTCTTTCCTCAAGGGTATGCATATTAAGCTCCTTTAGTCTCTTCAGATGTCTTCTGGTGCAGACCCTGCACCATTTTGGTTGCCCTCCTCTGACAGCCTCCACTCTGTCTATGTCTTTGCGGAGATGGGGTCTCCAGAACTGCACACAGTACTCCAGATGGGGTCTCACCAACTGTCTGTACAGAGGGACAACAACTTCCTGTTTTCTACTATTGATGCCTCTTCCTATGCATCCCAGTATCCCCCCAGCCTTCCTTACTGCCTTCTCACATTGCTTGCCCACCTTTAGGTCATCTGATATAATTACCCCCAGGTCCCTTTCCATTTTTACTGTTGTCAGTATCTCACCCCCATTGTGTACTCTTCCCCTGGGTTTTTGTTTCTCATGTGCATTACCTTGCAATTCTTTGCATTGAATCTGAGCTGCCATACATTTGACCATTCCTCCAACCTTGCCAAGTCCCTTCTCATCCTTTCCACTCCATCTTGTGTGTCAACCCTGTTGCAGATCTTTGTGTCATCTGCAAAGAGACATACTTTTCCTTCCAGTTCCTCTGCAATGTCACTTATAAAGACATTAAAAAGGACCGGTCCCAGTACTAAACCCTGCGGTACCCTGCTAATAACCCTCCTTTCTTCACTGTGTACTCCATTTACTACTACCCTTTGCGTCCTGTTGTCTAGCCAATTTTTTATCCAGGCTACCACCTTGGGGCCCACTCCAAGGCTGGCTAACTTGTGTATTAATCTCTTGTGTGGGACTGTATCAAATGCCTTGCTAAAATCTAGGTAGGCCATGTCCATAGCCCTCCCTGGTCTACTACTTTGGTCACCCAGTCAAAGAAATCTATTAGATCATCTGACGACCTTCCCATCGTGAATCCATGCTGCCTTGGGTCCCAGCCCCACTGGCCTCTAGGTACTCAACAATTCTTTCCTTCAGAA
This sequence comes from Neoceratodus forsteri, assembly GCA_016271365.2. Classification (NCBI taxonomy): domain Eukaryota; kingdom Metazoa; phylum Chordata; order Ceratodontiformes; family Ceratodontidae; genus Neoceratodus; species Neoceratodus forsteri. The sequence goes on from CM057452.1 coordinate 673,696,119, forward strand.
GTGATTCCATCATTTTCCTATCACTGAGGTCAAACTAACTGGTCTGTAGTTTCCTGCCTCTGTCCTGTTCCCACTTTTGTGAAGAGGAATCACAGTTGCCATCCTCCAGTCCTCAGGTACCACCCCATCCTCCCATGATTTGTTAAAGAGAGTAGTCAGTCACTAGTTCTACCCTTAGTTCTTTTAGAATTCTTGGGTGAATCCCATCAGGCCCATTGCTTTGTCCACCTTCAATTTTATTAGTTCTTCAGAACCCTTCTTCTGTAAATGGACTGGTATCGAACCACGTCTTCAGAGTGTTTCTCTTGTTTGGTTTAGGTACCTCCCCCTCCTCTTCCTTTGTGAATACTGAGCAGAAATATTGGTTCAGTATCCCTGCTTTTTCACTGTCCCCCTCTACCCACATTCCCTCCCCTTTATTAAGCCTCAGTATCCCTCCTTTGGTCTTTCTTCGCTCCCTAAAGTACCTCTTTGAATGGCACTTTCAATAGCATGGCCTTAGACTCTTGATCTGAGTCCAATTTCTTCATCCAAATAAGCCTCCTGGCTCCATTGGTTACTGCCATTGACCTGGCGTTGATCTTCCATGAGTCCACTGCTAGGTCAGCCAGGTACTTTGCCACTAGTATGGATTGATCCAGCAGGGTCCTCTCTGGCAAGTTAGGTGCTAGTACCTTCTGGATATCTTGGAGCCAGGCAACATGAGCCCTGGTTGTGTATATCGCAGTGGTAGCCACTCTCAGCCCCAGTCTGGCCAGCTCGTAGTTCTTTTTGAGTAGCTCTTCCAGTCTCTTGTCTGTTGGCTCTTTCAGTACTGAAGCCCCTTCAGCTGGCAGTACTGTTTTCTTGCTTAGAGAGGTGACTTGAAACAGAACATAGACTTTGATGGCAGATAAGGACCGCTTGGCCCACCTAGTCTGCCCATTTCCCTACCTAACGGATAAGCTGCAGATCCTAGTTAATCAACAGCCTACTTCCTTCTGCCCCCACTAGAATTGCCTTATGTCTGTCCCGTGCATTCTTGAATTCCCCCACTGTTTTTTGACTCTATGACCTCCTCAAGAAGGTCCTTCCATGCATCTACATCGCTCTCTGTGAAGAAACACTTCCTCACATCACCTCTGAGCCGTCCCCCTCTTTCTTCAAATTGTGCCCCCTTGTTCTTGCACATCTCTTTTTCTGAAAGATGCTACCCTCTTGGACTTTGTTGATTCCCTTGAGGTATTTGAAAGTTTCTATCATGTCCCCCCTTGCCCTCCTTTCCTCGAGGCAATATATCTTAAGCTCCTTTAGTCTTTCTTCATATGTCTTCTGGTGCAGACCCTGCACCATTTTGGTTGCTCTTCTATGGACAGCCTCTACCCTATCTATGACTTTGCGAAGATGGGGTCTCCAGAACTGTACACAGTACTCAGATGTGGTCTTAGCAACTGTCTGTACAGAGGGCCAACAACTTCCTGTTTTCTACTGGTGATGCCTCTCCCTTTGCATCCCAGTACTCCCCTAGCCCTCCTTACTGCCTTCTCACATTGCTGGCCCACCTTTAGGTCATCTGATATGACTACCCCCAGGTCCCTTTCCATTTTTGTTGTTGTCAGTATCTCACCCCCCATTGTGTATTCTTCCCCTTGGTTTTTGTTTCCCAGGTGCATTACTTTGCGCTTCTTTGCATTGAATCTAAGCTGCCATACATTTGACCATTCCTCCAACCATGCCAAGTCCCTTTTCATCCTTTCCACCCCACCTTGCATATCAACCCTGTTGCAGATCTTTGTGTCATCTGCAAAGAAACATACTTTCCCTTCCAGTCCCTCTGCAATGTCACTTATAAAGAAAATAAAAAGGACCAGCCCCAGTAATGAACACTGTGGTACCCCACTAGTAACCCCTTTTCTTCACTGTGGACTCCATTTACTATTACCCGCTGTGTCCTGTTGTTCAGCCAGTGTTTTACCCAGGCTGCCACCCTGAGACCCACTTCCAGGCTGGCTAATTTGTTTATTAATCTTTTGTGTAGGAATGTGTCAAATGCCTTGCTAAAGTCTAGGTAGGCCATGTCCACAGCCCCTCCCTCGTCTACTACTTTGGTCACCCAGTCAAATAAATCAATTAGAGTTGTCTGACATGACCTTCTTGCTTTGAATCCATGCTGCCTTGGGTCCTGTGCCCCACTGGCCTCTAAGTACTCAACAATTCTTTCCTTCAGAAGTGATTCCATCATTTTCCCTACCACTGAGGTCAAACTGACAGGTCTGTAGTTTCCTGCATCTACAGACCTGTCACTTTGACCTCAGTGGTAGGGAAAATGATGGAATCATTTCTGAAGGAAAGAAATTGAGGGCCTTGAGGGTCCACTTGTGGTACCGTGCGCCAAAATTTCAGTTTGTCAGATTGAAATGGGTATATCTTGTCCCATGACCTCCTTTCTGGGGTTCTGTTGGGTTCTATTGGCTCCCATTCCTTCTGGACAACCTCCTGTACCGATACACAGATCAGGAAGGTGTTTGAGGATTTGGGGTCGGGGTTTAGGGAGGCTGTTAGCTTTGATGGGGGTTCTACAGGTGAACCCTACCATTTCTTTAATCATTTTTACCAGGTTGGGGACTTGATCAGGAGTGCAGTATTTTGCAGTCAGGGTCTGCCGGTCCTGTTCCATGGGCTCTTGAGGTTCTGGTTCACCCTGTGATGGGGTTTCGGATTCCTATGCCAACTCCTCTGGGCTGTCTGAGTGGGATGAGTAAGGGAGTGGCCTTGGCAGTTGTGGTGTTATCCCAGATGGTGTCCTGGGCTGGCAGATCTCAGCCAATTTCTGCAGCATGGCCATCATGAACTGTTGCTGTTGTTGGATCAGTGTGTTCATGGCCTGTTGGTTCTGTAGGAGCAGAGCCGCTGTATCCTATTGTGAGTTCTCCCAGGACAGGGTGCTGGTTGGTGCTGCCCCTTGGGGGGAAGCGTCTTGGTCCTGTTCAGACCAATCAGTGTTTGGACATTTCCACGTCCAAACAGTCTGGGCAGAGCTGACTCATATTTGCTGATAGTAGAGGTATTTTGCATGTCTTGTACATCCTCATCTTCACTATTGTTCTTTCCTGTGGAGACTTAATGAGGGGAGAGTCCTTAGAGGCTTGTCTTAACTGGGCCCTAACCCTCCTGTTCTTTGTTCTGCCCTTGCAGACTTGTTGGGACTAGAGGACTGCCTGAAGAACTACTAGAATGGACGCTCATGTAGTTTCAAGGTTGTCTGGAGAACTACCAAGATGGCCATCTGTGTAGTCTCTCCTAGGACTACAAACATGTCAGCCTCCCCTGCACGTGCAGTCCTCACTTTGTGCTCTCCTCTGCTAATTTATTTACCTCTGGTGCAGAATGTGACTGCACTGCTTCTGTCCCGCTAAATATTCTCTACTGGTGGGTTGCCGTTCTGTTTCCCTCTTACTTCTGCTCTCTTGCCCTGTGAAGTCCCTCGAGGTGCTGCTCTTGTGGGGGTGCACATGCGCAAAAGCACACACTTAGCATGCATGCACCAGGTCTGAAAAATTCCCCACGCACCATCGGGGAAGACACAGTGAATGTCAGACCAAGATGGCCATGGCCCCCCCCCATCTCAGGCGGAGCTCCTTACGGTGATGTTATGTCTCCTGCCAGGTAGGGACTCTCTCTACTACTGCAGCATCCTCCTGTCCAGTGGCAGGCAGGCCTCTGTGCAGCTGCTAACAGGGACTGTACAATGCTGCCTGCAATGCCAGTGGACCTGGAGCACCTCGCTAGCAGGGAGGTGCTCCAGTGGTTCTGTAGCCTGGCACTGAAGCTCCAAATGGATCACTTGTCAGTGTCAGTGGCTCAGCAGGTGGCACACTCACCTCTGAGGCCAGAAAATAAGAAGGCTGTGGATTCTATTCCCACACCAGGCACTTGGGTTAAATCCCAATACTGACACTGTAGTGCAGCATGAGGGGGGTGCTGTACTCCTGAGGTGCCATCTTTCGGATGAGACGTTAAACTGAGGTCCCATCTGCCTGTTCTGTTGGTAGTTCAGGTGGATGTTAAAGATCCCGTGGCACTTATCGAAAACAGTAGGGAAATTTTCCCAGTGCCCTGGCCAAATTTCCCCCCATTCAGTAAAAATACCACCAACAGCTTAATCTGGTTCAAGGTCAGTTGGCATTCATCTGTATCCCCCTCCCCCGGGTCATGCCTGAAAATAGGCAGAATTTGTATAGTGCATGTACCTGGTCAACAAACACTAAATAAATAAATAAATAATAAATAAACAACTTTAGGGATCCGATTGGGCTGCCTGCATTCCATCTTCTTTCACTTCTTTTTCCTGCAACAGGGGAATCGTCCACTTCTAATGGGTTTCCCTAATTTTATAGCCTAATCGGCACCCCGATGAGGTACTGGGACAGAATAGAGCCCGCACAGACATGCATGAGAGATAGCTTTTATTAGTATTTGCCTGCCTAGTGAGGGGGTTATTACAGTCATTGTCTTACCTTTTATTGTTACTATCCTTGTGGTTTGCTCAGGAACTGTGTCCTGTGCATGTAGCCTGGTCAGATGCACGTGAATAACAACCAGGTAAGAACAGAGGAGGGGTCTAGTAGGGTCTGGAATTCATTAGAAGTCACATGTGCAACAAGCCTATCAGGTGGCTATGAGACCCAGTGTGTATGGTTTGGAGTACCTCAGAGATTTCTCTCCACAATGAGCTGTCACCAGCACAGTGTGTCTTTCCTGGTAAAACTTTTAAAATAAACAAACAAACAAATAATGATGAAAATAAGGATGGAATAACCTAGGAAATAAATCCCTAATCTCTGCCATCTTGGCTGAGATTTTGTAGTTTGCTCTTTTTTAGTCAGTTTTAGTTTTATGTACTGTAGTAGTTTCATTTGTACTGCATCACAGTGCAAAAATAGTTCAGTTTTGGTTTGTACCACATTCTTTGTGGAATAAGGATCCAGAAGTCCTACTCTTTTCCTGGTAGGTAGATGTGGCTGGCATCCTCTCACAGTGGCGGAGGCAATCAGATGTTCTTTTAGAGAATGGTTCCAGGATGGTGGACTCTGCAGTGCTGTTTATCTAGAGGTGGCTGTTTCAAGCTTTAGTTGTGGGCCACTGGAGCTAAGTTTAGTCCCCCTAGCCTCCAGCAGTTACCTGAATGATGTTTGAAGGTACTTTAAAGACTTGTGTGCTTCCCCTCCCACAGAAAGTACTACCAAGTTTTTTTCCTTGTTGTGTTTTTTTTTTTCACCCTCCACAATCCTCAGTTTGGTGCTTGCTCTCATGCTCCATATAATATACTTAATGTAACCCTCCTGCAAATGGGGTTCCCAAAAGTCTTCCAGGAGCTTGCCTGAATGCTCCAAGCCTGGGTGGTGTTCGTCGTTTAAGCTGTTTAAATGTGGTTCTAAGTGAGTGCTATTTGAGCCTCCACGTACTGTCTCTTTAAGAGCTGTCTGCTTGCAGACTTAATTAGTTTGTATGGGGGGACTGTGTATTTAATGCTTGAATCCCACCCGAGCTGCTGTCAATTCACTCCATTTCTGCCATCGCTACATGTGCAGAGGGAGCCTTGTTGAAAGATATAACTATTTGCCAGAAATCATTTGGAGTGACTGAGAAAATGTAGTTTGTCTAACCTCTCTTTATTTCAGCATGAACTGTTTCAGTGTAGCTCTTTCATTTTGGTCCTAAACTGCTGAAATGGACCAATCAATGGGGAGGGTTTCCTTAAAATGGAACCTGTGGACGAATTGGAACTTGGACTCTCAATTTTGAGCCAGCCGCAAGGGGATTATATGGGCAGTGACTCTGGGAAATGTAGTTTTGACATTGGTGCCTTTTTTCACCAACAGAGGGAGTCTCATTGTTAGTGGCAGCCGAACCAGCCAACAGAATGGTGTGGAGCTAAAGGAAATGCCCTGTTCTGTGACTGGAAAAATCAGACCAGTGTGACAGTGAAGAGAGAAGGAGCTCTGTGCTTCTGCGGTGTATAGTTTTGCACAAGAAGTGCATGAGAGACCCTGAGGTTTGGCCTGCAGCTGTTGTAAGTGCCAGTTCGGACTGAATCCAATTTGTGAGGAGAAAGAAGGAAGTCTGAAGAGTGGAAACCAGGCTTTCCCTGTAGAAGACTGGAGAAATTGCTGAATCGCGCTCAGTCTGTCAGGAACTGAAGCTATTGTGTGTGCTCTCGGGTATTTTGCAGTAACTGTGATCAGGATCTAGGAGCAGCCTGCCTGGTATAGTATTTTCCTTTTACATATGAATGGGCGTAGTGCTTGTGGGGAATCGCAATTTCCAGTCCCCTGTGCAGTGTGCTGTGTGTTGAAGCTGGAAGCAAGCCCCAGCTTGTCTCGGACTAAATCCGTTTGCTATCTACTGCAGTGGGGTCCAGTCACAAGGACCTTGTCTCCATGCCCTGTTGTTCTGGCAACCCAGAAGAACATCCACCATCCGGTTCTCAGCTTGGGTATTGTAGGTACAAATCAGGGTATTCCCCTGGAGCCTGTTTTCAATTACAAGTGTGTCATCTAATTATTGTTGTTTCACTTTTTCATGGACTGAGCCATCCAGCTCCGGATTACAATTGGGTGTTGTGCATATATTTTCTTCTACAGGGCACTGTCCATCTGCACCTGCCAACCAACCCCGGGCAACAGACCTGGCTAGCCCCCCCAACCTGGGTACCCAGAGTGTGACTTTTCAGACCCTGTATGTGTGTTCAGTACTGTGATTTAATTCTGCCAATTAACTTGATTGCCCCCTCCCGTGTTACTGTCCCCTAAATAAATCAGATGTGTTGTTGTTATACTATATACTGTCTGTGGTGTTGGCACTTATGGAAACAGTATTGTATTTTGCTGTGTATGTTGTTTAACCTTATTTTACAGGGGGCCTCAGAGACGTACTACAGAATCAGTCTCGAGGGTAAGTCGTACTTTATGAGTGAACAGTGAGTATACATGGGGTATTAGGGCTATAACTCCTGTGTACTGTGTGATCCACTAGAGGGAATAAAAGGGGGTCTCAGTGTCCCAGAGGGCTGTGACCAAGCTAGTCTAACCACTACAAACCCTGACCTCTGGGTGGAGGCATCCGCCATAGAACCTAGGCCCCTTAGCCTGTCAGTAGTCAAGCAGGCAGGGGTAGTAGCCCTTGGGACAGCCCCACCTGGGGGTTACACTTAATAGAAAGCTTGTTTTTCTTCGTATGCATCCCTGTTTATCTCATTCAGTGCACCAGTATGTCTGTACATTGAATGCCTTCCTTTTGTCCTTTACTGCTTCATTTATTTGTCTACTGAACCAAAGGACTTTCATATATTTCTTGACCTTTATCACACATGTCGCACAAGATTAGGTGGCCTCCAGTACTGCACTTTTTATTTGTGCCCACTTATTCTCTGCCCCTACTACTGTGAGTGTAAGCATGTACTCCAGGTTTTAATCTATTACCAGTTTCAATTTTGTCTTCTTTTCTAAGGTTGGGAACCACTGTACTGGATTTATTCTGCTTGCACTTTATAATTATGTTGAATCTGATGGTGTTGGGTCACGCTGACCTATCAGATCCTTTTTGATAATGTTACTATGTCCTGATTGCAAAATGCAAGGTCTAATATTGCCTCCCCTATGCTTGGGCTGTGTCTGGTCAGTGTAGCTCCAAGCTGATTTTGGAATGATGTCTGTCGGAAATCAAGAACTGGATCGCCTCCAACTGACTGGCTTTCAAGCCTAACAAAGCAGAACTGCAGCTGGTGGGATCTGATTGTCTGGTGTCTGCATTGTAATGTAGCCTCAAGCTTTCAACCTTTTAACAGGATAAAACTAGAAGCTATTGAGGTAGTTTGCAGTTTGGGAATTGCTCCTGACATATGTGTCAACCACTGTTACATACTGTTTTTTCCATACGAAGAACATTGCCTATCAATGCTCTTACTTGGAACCTGGTGATCTAAAGACACTCTATACTGTAGATAGATAAGTGCTACATAATTCTTAAAACAACATCACCAAAGACATTTTAACAGTCACAATGCAGAGTAAATAACATGTAAAAGTGCTTTGATATTTCTTGAATTGCACTTCAAACAAAGTTATTATTATTATTATTAATAAATAAAACAGGTTAAACAATATATTCATCTACCTTAGAACAGGAGAATCAGTAGGCTATACAGCTTTCTAATTATGTAGTTTCAAATACCGCCGGCCCAGTGGTGCTGAGGGTTGAGGCACTGGACGCCACACCTCGCGCCACGCCAGCGACCCAAGTTTGGGAACAGACTTGGACCATCGGGGGCTGGCAGGGGAGAGGATGGATTGAGCATCTCAGGACTGCTCTCCTTCCTCTGGGGTGGGCTAGAGGGTTGTGTCACGCTTGGGCAGCCCCTGGTGAAGGCCGGTGGAAGTGCAAGACGTGGCACTAGCATGGGGTGGAGTCTGGCAAGACGCTTGCGTGAACACAGTGCGTCATTGCACTGCCAGCTCCGGGTGGCAAAAATCTAGGGTGGAAAAGAGCTGGGCATGACCAAGCAGCTTGATGGCCGCACACCCGCCGACGTGGAGGCCTGTCATGGAATCGCGACACGGGGTCCGGTAACGGCCATGCTAGGACCCTTGAGGTAAGTGATCCTGCTGTCCTCCGGGTCGGTGGGGGCCAGCAGCTGGATGCCCCCGCCGCAACACTGCAGTAAGGCACAAACATTGGAGTAAGATAAAAATATGTAGTATCAAATGCTGACAGAATAAAAATATCTTCAGCCCTTTCTTAAAGGGTTCCACCGAGGGTGCCGCCCTCAGGTAACCTGGCAGTGAATTACATATGGCTGGTGCGGCAACAGAGAAAGTCCAGGTTCCCGACTGCTGCAACGTATCCCTGGGGACCACCAGGAGGCATCCCTCAGGGGAACAGAGAGAGAGAGAGAGCTGGGCAATGAGGAACCAGGAGGTCTTGCAAGTGGTCTTGTCCCTGGCTGCGCAGGGCTTTATAGGTCAGTAATCTGACCTTGAAGGCAATCCTCCACCTTATTGGCAGCCAGTGCAGTCTGTAGAGAAAGGCATAATGTGATCAGATCTCAAAGCACCTGTTAACCTTGCCACCACGTTATGCACCAGCTGCAAGCAGCAGATATTGCCTCCAGATAGCCCCAGGTACAGAGCATTGCAGTAATCCAACCTAGACATGACAAAGGCATGCACCAGGGTGGCCAGGTCATCAGCTGATATCAGGGCTCTGATCCAGACAATGCTCCTAAGATGGTATTGCTAAGCTTAATGGAGAAAAGGGAGCATATGAGGAGGAGGACCCTGTAAAGGCATCTATCCTAAATAGATACTTTTGCTCAGTATTTACTGAAGAGAAGGTAGGGCAGGGCCCACAGCTCAGCATCATGGACACAGGGGGGAGGGAGGTGAGCACTACTCCCTTCACAAAAGAAAGGGTCCTACAAGAGCTTGCTAAGCTCAGGGTGGATAAGGCAATGGGACCTGATGGCATACATCCCAGGGTACTTAAGGAGCTAAAGGTGGAACTAGCAGAGCCATTAGCAGAACTGTTTAGTGAGTCTCTGAGCACAGGAGAGGTCCCAGAAGACTGGAGAAGGGTCATGTGATCCCGCCCACAAGAGTGGTAGCAGGAGGAGGCGGGGAACTACAGACCAGTCAGTCTTACTCAGTAGTGGGCAAGATTATGGAGGCACTTTTTAAGGAAAGGATAGTGCAACACCTGGAATCCATAGGGGCACAGGATCCAAGACAGCATGGGTTTACAAAAGGAAGGTCCTGTCAAACTAATCTCATAGATTTCTTTGACTGGGTAACCAGAGTGGTGGACCAAGGGGGAGCAGTTGATGTCGCTTACCTTGACTTCAGCAAAGCTTTTGACACTGTTCCACATAGAAGATTGATAAATAAGCTGGGTAGGCTCGGTGGGTCAGAAGTTGGTCAACTGGGGAAAACTGGTTGACGGGCAGAAAACAGAGAGTGGTGGTAAATGGTGTACAGTCAGAAGAGATGCAAGTCACAAGTGGGGTACCTCAGGGATCAGTCCTGGGGCCAGTCCTCTTCAACATCTTCATTAGTGACCTTGTAGATGGACTAGAGGTTAAGGCTTGTCTGTTTGCAGATGACACCAAGATCTGCAACAGAGTAGATGATCCAGATGGGGTGGGCAGAATGAGAAGAGATCTGGATAAACTAGCAAAATGGTCAGAAGAGTGGCAACTGGGATTTAATGCAAAGAAGTGCAAAATCATGCACATAGGGAAGAGAAACCCTGAAGCCACCTATAGGCTGGGAGAGGAGTTGCTAGCAGTCACAAAGGAAGAAAGAGACTTGGGCATCATCATCACTGATGACCTGAAAACAGCCATACAGACCTCTAAAGCAGTAGGTAAGGCTAGGGGGGTGTTAGGGTGTATTAGTAGGGGTATCACAAGTCGTAAGAGGGAGGTAATAATCCCTCTTTACAAGACACTGGTTAGGCCCATCTGGAGTACTGCGTGCAGTATTGGAGGCCACACCTTCACAAGGACATTAACCAAATTGAGGCAGTCCAGAGAAGGGCAACTAAAATGGTGCAGGGACTGCATCAGAAGACATATGAGGACAGATTAACAGAGCTCAATATGTATACCCTTGAGCAAAGGAGGGAGAGAGGTGATATGATCGAGGCATTCAAACACCTTAAGGGCATTAACAAGGTGAAAGAGTTTAACATATTTAAATATAAGAAAAATAGCAGGACAAGAGGACACAGCATGAGATTGGGGGCCGATTAAGGGGGAATGTGAGGAAATTCTCTTTCACAGAAAGGGTGGTGGATGCATGGAATGGCTTACCACAAGAAGTGGTGGCTATGAATACAGTGCAGGGCTTCAAACAGGCATGGGATAGGCATAAGGAGCAATAAAATGACTATGAATAGATAGGCCACTGACAGAGCAAAGGTCGATGGCACATTTATAAGGTAGAAAAAGAAATGGGCAGACTGGATGGGCCTTGTGGTCCTTATCTGCCGTCAACTTCTATGTTTCTATGTTTCTATGGTAAAAGCTACTTTGGATGATGGCTGACACCTAAGCATCAAGTGTCAAGCCATCGTCAAGGACCACACCCAGATCCCTAACCTGAATAGAGAGGACCAAGGGGGCATCTCTCACTCTCAGACCATGGTCATTCCCTGACCTTCCTCCATTCTGCTGATGACCAGGATACACTACCAGCACCTCTGTCTTGTCTTGGTTGAGTTGTAGCCAGTTTTGAGTCATCCAGCTCTGGATCTCGGCCAGGCAGGTTTTAAACACAGAGGCTACCATCTGGTTTCCCGGTGCCCAGGACAAGCATAGCTGGGCATCTTCAGCATAACAATAAAATCCAGCTCATACCACCTGATAACATCTCCTAAAAGCAATATATAAACCATAAATAATAGAGATGACAGGACTGAACCTTGCGGAACTCCACAGTGCAGAGGCACTGGGCTAGAACAGGATAACCCCATTGTCACCCTCTGCACGCTGCCCATAAGGTAGGACCTAAGCCAGCTGATGACATCACCAATTAGTCCACACCAGTTCCACAGTTGATCCAATAACACTTCATGATCCACGGTGTCAAACGCCCCGAGAGGTACCAAAGGACAAGGATTGTGCATTCTCCCTTATCTCCCGCTATTAGAAGATCATTCAGCACCTTCACCAGGTTAGTTTCTCTGCTATGTCCAGGTTTAAACCCAGACTGGAAGCACTCAAAAGTGGAAGAGTAAGTAAGACAAACCTCAAACTGAATGGCCACTACTTTTTCTAAAACCTTCCCTAACAATAGGAGGTTTGAGGCCGGTCTGTAGTTGGTGAGACATTCCAAATCCAATGAGGGTTTCTTCAAAAGGGGTCTCTTCAAGGTCTCTTTCAAGGCCACTGTAAAGACCCCACTCCTCAAGGAACACCGGACAATCTCAGTAACCATAGGTCCAATCAGGTCCACACAACCAACCAAAAGTCGAGCTGGACCTGTGTCTAGATCACAATGGGTTGGTCGCAGCCTCGAGACTATCTCAACTACCTCAACCACTCCAACTGGATCAAACTCACCCCACACAAGGGGGGTGCCCAGCACATTACCAATCTGATCCCACAATCTCTTTGAGTAGCACTGGAGGAGATCTCAGTCCTGATCAAGGAAACTTTGTCGGCAAAGAACAGAGCAAACTCACTGAACCTCTTGCTTGAACTAGCTCCCCCAGTACAGAGAAAGGCTGAGTGCAACAACCCATCTACAATACAGAAAAGCTGAGCTGGTCTATTCCTTGCCACAGCAATCTCCCTTGAAAGAAAATCTGCGTTTTACTGGGAGATTGCTCTTTGATAGTCGCCATAATGTGACCTCAAAGACAATTTGTCCTCAATCAGTCCCGCCCTTCTCCAGTGCTATGCCATCCTCCAGCCCTTTATCTTTAACTCCCTGAGTTCCCCATCAAACCAGGAGGGTCTCTGGTGAGTAGATAAGAGCCACACATGGATGAGTACAATAGAGTTGAAGGCCACAGTAACAGCCTTATCATAGCTGCCACTGCCTCCTCTGCACCAATCGTGCATGTAGTCTGCACACTCAAGAAGTCTAGCACCATCTGTTGTCCCTGCAAAGGGCAGTACTGGACCCTCTCCACAGAGGACAGACCCTTAGGGGGCCCCAGTTGTGAACCTCACAGTGCCATGATCTGACCAAACGACTAGATCAATCATGAGGTCATCGACCCTAAGACCTGGAGTGAACACTAGGTCCAATGTGTGCCCATGCAAGAGGCATCTCAGTTAATGCAGTGGGATCCGTAAGTGACTGCCTTGTGGTCTGTGTCAACATCTGCAGCTGGTTCAGAATGCAGTAGCAAGGCTCCTGAGTTTGGTTTTGAGGTCAGAGCATACCACTGAGCTGTGCAAGCTGAAGTGGCTGCCTATTAGGGAATGGACTTTAAGGTTACTGTTTTAACTTTTAAATCACTAAACCGAATAGGTCCACCCTACCTCAGCAAGCCCCTAACTATTTACTGCCCTGGGAGAAATTTGCTTTCCAGCGGTTAGGGACTACTGGTGATTCTACCCACTTGCCTCGACTCTGCTGGTGACAAAGCATTTCCTGTTGTCACCCCCACCCTGTGGAACACCCGAGGGTCATATATTCCACAGCACTGTAAGTCTATAAACTTTGTTGCAGAGGAATTTATAAAGATTAAAAAACTGACACTCTTTATATTTTGCCATGCTCGCAACAGGTTTTACTACTCAAAAAGGAATTCACAAATGTATAAAAATCATTGCATTGCTTCTTGTGACCATGTGCTTGGTGGCCTTTTGTGTTGGTTTCTATTTTCCACCATGTTTTACTTAGCGCATGCACACTGAACAACTTTGCAACAGTACAGCTCAATAGTTTTGTAAAATATTTAATAAACTGTGTTTTTATAAAATTATAATGCAGTGTAAACAATTTTTTTTTTGTAAAAATAAAATACTCCCAGAGTTGTTTTTGGATTGTCTTCTCATGCCACATAAGTTTTCACGTGTACTATGAAGTAATTTTTTGTATTTTTATAGTTTAGAGTTTTTGTTCATATCTAACTTTAACCTGGGAAAAATTGTTGCATTTTTTTCAGTTGTTTTTTGTTTCATCTGGGCATGCATGAATTTTTCTAAAAAAATTGTTCTGAGACTACCAAATGGCACTATTGTGAGACAAGGACTAAGAAACCTGTAAGTTTCAAAATTTAACATGTTATTTTTTTATTTGTGTGCAAAGAAAGCATCTTAAAATGGGGAAATTGGGGGCACTACTGAGCAAGACTGATAGTGGATATCTAGTAGGCTATCAGCCCTGCAGGACAGCCCTCCCCCATGGTGAGGCCATTGCAAGGGACAGTTCTTACGCTATGTCGTGCCCACGGCAGTCAACCAGAAGTCAGGAGGACCGGTGGCCTGGATGCCCTAATGCACAAGGGTATTTTTAGCTTTTACTCCCTGACACCCTCCCCTGAGGATGTCATCAGGTATGGGAACCCGAGGAGACAAGCGAACACCAAGGTGTGCTGCTGCTGCTGCTCTGGACGCCAGCCGACATCCTCCCCTCCCTTCCATGGCACCCCTAACTACACCGCCATCTGTGGTCACCAGATGGAAGTAGAACAGCAGGTGCAGCAACCCTCCCTTCCCAGAGGAGGAGAGCAGCCCTTAGGGTGCTCAATCCTCCTCCCCCGGCTGACCTTTCAGCGACCGAGGCCCGTTCCCGAACCCCGATCGCCGGCATCGTAAGTGGTAACTTTACTGTTGTGCCAGTGAGCTGGCTACTTGCTCCTGTATTGACTACATCTGTTCTCCCAAACAGTTGTGTCACTGGGTAAAGAAGGTGGAGGTGGGACCAATGACCATTCCGGGTCTCTGACCATGCTACATTGATCTGTCATATTGTCCCTCCCTATAGGGACAGACATCAGGCCAGTTTGCAGTTTCCTACAAAACTACTATATTTAAAGACCTGACTACACAATCTCAAATGAATTAGCAATGGATGCAGTACTTGGAACTTAATAAGCTCTCTAGGTGCACTAGACTACTTTATGTGAGGTGGGGAAGACCTTTATGAGGGGGATGCTTATAGCTCAAGTGGCATGTGGAAGGAAGACTGCATGGGATAAGCAAGCAAGGATGTATGCCCAAATTAGAGAACTGGAGGGTAAGGTGCACATGGATGGGGCCCAGAGAATGTTACAGCATTAAAGGCAGTGAGGATGGCATTGGACTTTTTACACGAGACTAAAGTTAAGACTGGCTTGCAATATGCAAGATAATGCATTTTTAGTGGGATGACTATCCAGGGTCTTTACTGGCTTGGTTCACTAAAGGAAAGCATATCACCCCTATTATATGTCCTTTTGATGCAAGGACAGAGCTGTGGTTCAAACTAATAGGGAAATAAATGAAGCTTTCCTTGAATATTACTGTGAGCAATGCATGAGTGAAGTTGCAAGTCCCATGCAGGCAATGGAGGTATTTCTTAGCAAAGTGGCCTTACCAAGTGTTACACACAACCAGAAGACACTGTTAGGGGCACAGATTACATAGGCAAATGTTCTTAGGGCTATTGGTGCACTCTAAGGGAATTGGGCTTCCCCATTTAATTTTTTTTTTAATTAGACAAAGAAAAGGTGGCACCACTACTGAAACAGGGGTACAAGCAGGCAAAAGAAAGTAGGGAGCATTGCCTTAGACCGGTGATGATGCCACTATTATTTTGCTCCCCAAAAAATGGAAAGATGAGTCATTATGTTCCTCATAGAGTCGCATATCATTACTGAATGTAGATGCTAAAATGTTTGCCAAAATTCTGGCAGACCAAAGCCATCCCAGTGGCGTGCAGTAGTGCTACTGTCCACCATACCAGTGACCCAAGATTGGGCATGGTCTCAGGTTGCTGGGGGTCAGTGGGCTGGGGGATCAACTCTCCGATGGATGTCTTTCTTCTCACCAGGAGGGAGGGCTTGTCTGCACCACCACAAGACTGCCACCAGGTGGAGGACTGGTGACAGTTTAAGTCAGAGAGAGAACAAAGGGAGGGGGGCTACAGGACTCTGCAGTGTGTAGGTGCCTCCACAGGCACACACCATGTGAGCACCCCAGCTTTAGGGAAGAGAGAAAATCAAATGGAAAATGGCTGGTAGAGCAGGCAAGAATGACACTCTGCCCCCAATTCCTTACCTGTGCCACTGCCAGGACCTCTGTCTCCCAGGGGAGGATGGCCCTCCCCCTCCTGGTACACTACAGGTGGTAATCCATGGGGGGGGGGAGCCAGCAGGGAAGTCCTGGGGAAGTGGGCGATGGTGGGAAAAGACAGGGAGTCAGCCTGCCTCAGCCATGGAGGATAAAAACCTTTATAGAAAAAACAATTCTGGCAACCTGATTGAAGAGGATATTGCCCCAGCGGGGCCGGGTGGACCAACTGGGTTTTGAGAAAGGGAGACAGGCATATCATAACATATGGAGATAGCTGAATGTGGTATTTAAGGGGGTGGTATTTGAGTTTATCCCATTTATTCTGCAATGGATGCTAAAAGACATTTGCCAAGGTTGAGTAGCCCTACCTGTTTGCCAAGCTGCATAAATTTGGGTTGGGAGAGGGATTCATAGGCTTGATACAGTTGCTATATGTGGCACCAGCAGCTGCTGTCTCCATGAATGTGGGGCAGCCTGGGACATTCTACCTGCAAAGAGAAACTAGGTAGGGGTTCCCCCTCTCTCCATTACCCTTTACATTAGCTATAGAGCCATTATCAGAAGAGGCATATGCCAATATATCATTGAAGGGCATAACATCTGGGGATAGGGTCTTGCGTCAAATATCTGCATGTAGAAGATGCCCTTTTGTATGGTACCAGCCTTAAGTGCTCCTTGCCAGAGATCCAGCAGGTTATGGACACTTTCTTATCCTTCTCAGGATACAAGATGCCTTACACTAAGTTGGATGTGTTGTGACTAGGTAAGGGTAGAGACCCAAAGACTATTAGTAGGGCACTTTATCAAATAGCAGCATGTGCTATTACCTATCTAGGCACTCAAGTGTCAAGTAGGCTGGAGGATCTATATAAGTTAAATTACACCCTGTTAGTTACTAAAAGTATTTCATATTTGGAGAAGTGGGTTGCAATGCAGGTGTCATGGCTTGGAAAGTCTGGTAAAAATTAATATTTTGCTTAGGGTTCTATACCCCCACTGCAGATGCTCCCACAGGGTCTTTCAAGACAGGATAGGAATACATTGGATTTAGGGTTTAGTAAATTTATCTGGAGAGGTCAGAGTCACCAGACAAGTTAGCAAGGCTATGAGCCAGGCAGAATAGGGGAGGGATGGGATTCCCCAATTTTGATTTGTATTACAAGGTGTGTCGACTACAATATGTTACGGAGTGGCTCAAATGGGAGCTGGAGAACACTTGGAGGGATCTGGAAAAAGAGGCGGCCCTGTATGATCCAGTTGTCTATTTAGGATCAAGCTGTCTCTTGCAATCCTCTTGTTATTCTTTATATTTATTTTTCTATTCTTTTGTAACCAGGTAAAGCCCACTAAGCACAAGTGCCTGTTTTCAGGGAGGTTATTTTACTTGCTCAAAGTCACACAGTATGCAAGTGAAGGTTGTGGGAATCAAGCCCAGGTCAGCTGGATGTACCAAGCTTATTCACAGCTTGTTACTCTGGTATCTCGTGAGGTGGGCACATGGGGAAGGGTGCCATCCGTAATGGTGACTCCTTCCCGATGCTATCCCTCATGGCGATGGGAGGGTAAGACGACCGGATGAGGGGGTGACAGGATGTCGCTATGTGTACTCACGCACTGGGGGGGAGCGAGCACAGCAAGCGTGGGCTGGGAGGGAGTGGAGGAGCTGTAGGGGGTGGTGCTGTGGTGTATTGCTGAGCTGTATCATGGTGTCGGGGGTTAGTTTGTGGTTGGGGTGGGTGAGGTAGCGGGTTTGGGTCCAGGCACTGGTGCGATTCTATTGCACCTGACCCGAACCTTTATTTTTTAATTCTTTCATCCCCCCAACATGCACCCCACTGGAGTTGAGAATTCATTGGTAGGGGAGTGCGGGGGCAAGCCCCCCATGTGGGGGGGTGTGGGGAACGCAGCTCCCCCCCACACAAAGCATTAAAATACATGTCCTGGAGTTGTTGTCCTGTGCACAGAGGGTGTCAGAGTGCCGAAAATGTTTTCGGCACTCTGACTGCATGATAACAGTGATCGCCTTTAGGCTTTTGCTGTTATCACATAGAACCTGTTACTCCAACTTCTAGGCTATATCGCTGGCAATATAAAAGAGTTGCTTGCTTGAATCCTTTAGTTTTGGAATCCTCGATTGTTTGGCACAGGATCAGAAGGGAGAGGAAGCAGTGGGAGGCATTCTCTTTCCTCACACCAGTGGCGGGGAATCCATTCTTTGTGGCAGGATTGGGAGATAAGGGACTTTGCACTATGGGAGCAAGTGGGAATTGTAACTAGCACTATGGGAGTGGGTAGGAATTTTAACTTGGACGGACCACCCCCAGTATGGATGGTCTTTGTCCCTTTATGGAATTGCAGAAGCTGGCTGGCTTACCAAGACTCCATTTATATAATTACCTGCAGGTTCTCAGATATCTGTAAAAAAGAAACTCAGAATGCACTGGGATGTATGGCCTCTAATGATCTTGGGGGTAGCTATTGTGCAGAAGATGGAAGGTGGGGGGGGGGATTGCCCAAGTGTATCAGAAATTAACTGGAGCCAAGCTTGACCTACCCAACCAAAGCAGGGGTTGCTGGGAGAAGGACCTTAGAATTCCTATAGACGAAGTAATGGAGACAGAGATATGGAGGGGGCAATATGGGTCTCTTCTCATGTAACAAATTTCAAAGAAACAATATAAATTTCTGAATACCTATTTTGCCTGGCAGCCATTGTGCATAAATTTCATACAGCAGTCTCACCCATTTGTGACAGATACCAAGGGGAGTCGGGCACGTACTATCACAGTTTCTGGATTTTCCCCAAACTGGACATATTTAGGAGGGATATTACAGAGGCCATTAAAGATATCATTGGAGTGTCCTTGGACTTCATCCCAATCACAATGCTCATGGCAGTGTAGTGGAAGGAGGACGGGTTGTATTCTTTGTTATACTAGATGAGAAGGATATTATTGGTACTCGAGAAAAATGCATTCAGAATATATTGGTCAGTCTGCCAGACCCTGATAGAGGGCAGTGGGTATGTTTGCTGGGTAATATGTCTATGAAAAATTACCTTGCTATCTTAGGGAATGGGGGGACACCTTTGTTAGAATATGGGTCAGGTCCTGGATTGACATCCTGGGCCCACGAGATCAACTATTCTGCAAGGACAAATCCCTGTGTAGGACAGTGGAACTGATATGAGAGGTGATTCTGGGTTGGAGGGTATCTAGAGATCTTCTCAGATATATCTGTTTCAGACAAAGCTGGTAATATAGGGTAGAGAGTCTCACCTAGGGTCCAGTCACACAGACAACAGGGAATGATATGATTATTGCTGTGTGTTTATGATTTGCTCTCATAGGGAATCAGTTAAGAAGTAGTTTAATGCCTTTGATGACCTAAGGTCTAAGAGGAATAAAGGGGAAGCTCTCCAGTACAAAAGAAAAAAAAAAACTCTTCATTTAGAGCATGAAAGTGATGAGAATACATGGCTGGGACATGGGTTTAGATCCTTCATACTGTACAGTGTAAGTATACCATATATGTATTGCATTTATTTTTGTATGTTCGGTATGTTTTTAACTGCCAATAAAAAAATTATTAAAAAAAAAATGGAAAAATTATGTAAGTGTAACAATCCACCAAAAACAAAAACCAAAACGTTCCAAGCCACTTTTTCCAAAATGTTGCAAAAATGTAGCCCCTAAGACTGACATGTGCATGCTAATTTCCACTGTCCTGAGATACCAAAGTTATAAGATGTCAAAACCAGTTTTTGACACAAACGCTAACTCAACCCTAACATACCTGCACTGCTGTGCCAGTATAATATGTAATAATTGCAAAATACTAAGTTAATGTGTAATTTGTGTGACAAAGTCACAAAGTAGAGAAATGTGGTGTTAAGGGGTGCAAACCTAATGCTCACTCCCTTCCCTATCTATATGACCAGAGACCAAGCCACAGGTATGGGGTCATGCTCCAAGGGTCTTCTGCCTTAAATTACAGGTCTGGGGCTGTGCCCAAGGGTCTGCTGCTTCAAACTGCAGGTCTGTGGCTGTGCCCCACAGTTGTCTTATTTTATGTAGGACCATACGCAAAGAAGTAGGTTAATTGGGCATGGTCCCAGACCTGTAACTTGCTTTGTACAGTCCAAGGAACAATTCCATGGTGCCTAGCTCTAAGCGTGTGGGCCCTACCCAAAGCAACAGACTAGTGGTGTACAACCCCAGAATTGTAGCTTGCTTTGCCCACAGTGGGCCCTACATGGAGCAACAGATTCATGAGACACAGCATTGGGTTTGTATATTGCTTCTGATTTGGCTCTTCAGGCTCTATGTGAAACAGCAGACCAGCTCCTTTTTCTTGTGGTAGGCAGACGTAAGTGTAACCCCTAGATGGCGCTATCCCAGGGGCTACTACCCCTGCCTGATTTGCCACTAACAGGTTGAGGGGCCTGGATCCAATGGCGGGTGCCTCCACCCAGAGGTCAGGGTTTACAATAGTTAAACTAACTTGGTCACAGCCCTCTGGGACACTGCAACCCCCCTTTCTTCCCACTAGTGGCCCACACAATACATCAGAATTACCTTTACAGTATACACTTACCCCCAGGACTGGTTCCGGCACTGGGACCTCCTGTGAAATAAGATACAGTGCAACAATCACAGTACAGTACTTTAACATAGACAATACTTCAGGCAGTATAACTTTGCTGAAACAAGCAGCTCTGATTTATTTAGGGGATATAACAAGGACAGGGGAAATCAGGTTAATTAGCTTATCACTCTACTATCTATCTATGGCTCTGTGCACAGGCTCATCCCCTATCAGTTACTGTCCCTGGGCACCCAAGCCCTAGTGGCTAGTCCAAACCGTGGCAGCTGGTAGGGGCCCTTTCACACAGAGAAAAGGAGAATTAAACAGTCAGCAGTACAGTAATTCCATTTGGATTTAATGTGGCAATTCAACAGGAGCACCCTGAATTAGTACTCACACCTCCAAATAAGATAGGGTCCTTCAATGTCAGCAGGGCTACTCTTGAGCTCCAAGAGACTCCTCACACATTTATATGGTAAACAGTCACAGGCAAAAGTCAGTTAATGGCAGCAGGATTCACTTGAGGTACACAAACCTCTTCACACATTTATATGGTAAAAAGAAAGCACTATACCAGGCAGGCTGCATCTGTATCCCGATCGCAATTACTGCACAATACCCGGAGAACACACAGCAGATTCAGTTCCTGACAGACCGAGTGCAATTTTCAGCAATTCCTCCAGTCTTCTACAGGGTGAGCCTGGTTTCTACTCTTCAGATATCCTTGATTCTCTTCACAGGACGGATTCAGTCCTAACAAGCTGCAGACTGGAACTCTGGACCTTACACATGTTTTTGACTAAAACTGTGCACTGAAGGAGCACAGGGTCTTTCCCTTCACTGCCAAAGCTCAACTGAAACTCCCAACAGACAAAACCGGCACTTCCTTTGAGTTCCTCCCAGTTCTTGACTGGATTGGCTGTCACTCACAATAGACTGCTGCTGTTGGTCCAAAAGGCGCTCAAGTCTAAACTACATCTCCCAGAGTCACTGCCCATACAATCCTCTTGTGGCTGGCTCAGATTATGAGTCCAAGTTCTGATTCGTCCAAGGCACCATTTTAGAGCTAGCTTACCCCACACTGATTGGTCCAGTTCAGCAGTTCAAAACCAGAATGGGAACTAGGCAGACACAGTTCTGACTGCAAAGAAAGCAGGTTAGACAAACTGTAATTTCATTATTACTGTAAATGATTTCTGGCAAACAGTTACATCTTTCAGATAGGTTCCCTTGCACTCCTAGTGACTGCAAAATGGAGTGAATTGGCAGCAGCTCGAGTGGTACTCAAACAGAGAAGCACACAGTCCCCCATACAAACTAATTATGTCTGCAAGCAGACAGCTCTTAAACAGACAGTACCAGAGGTTCTAAAAACACTCACTGATAAATGGCTTAAACGCCAAACATCATTCAGGCTTGGAGCATTCAAGCAAGCTCCTGGAAGTCTTTTGGGAACCCCCATTTGCAGGGGGGTTACATAAGAGCTTGTCGGTCTGGGAAGTGATGGAGTCTAAAGATCACCTGTCTTGAAGGGTACAGCAGCAGCGCTTTGTGGGCTCTGAGGGCCCGCTCCACCTTCAACCTACCATTTTTCACTTTGAGTCCTAGTCATTTTGGCAGAGCTATCGCACAGAATTCCATGAGGCTTCTCCCCCTCAGCACCTGCAGAAAGCCCTCTAATTCTAAAATTGTTGCGCCAGCCATAGTCCTCTTGATAGTCAAAGGCCTCTTGGAGCTCTTCCAACTCTTTATGGAGTTGTGCCATCGACTCTGGGACTGATTTGGTGGCATTCTCAAGATCAGAAACAAGCTGCCCCACTTCATCTACACACTTGCTGTGGCTTTTAAGTTCCACAGTGACTTTGGCCAAGGATTCTTGAAACTGCTCCCATCATGGATTAAGGCCAGCCAATGCCTGATCCATTACAGATTTGCTAATGAGCTCTTTCTTGGTTGCCAAAAGAGATATCGGGTCAAGGCCTCCCACCAAACCACTCTCAGATACAGTCACTTTTTTACCCATTTTGGCCAACTGTCGAGCGGGTTTTGCAGAAACCGAATACTCCTCCATCTTTCTAGGAGACACCACACTAATTCTGAGGTAGATTAAGAGCCAATAGACACAAAAACTGATATTATTGTAAGCTTGTGATGCGGAGCTGTGGAGGACTGTAACTGTTTCAGTCAGTGACTCATTGGCGCCCCCATCATCAGGTCTTTATACTATTTACTTGTGCTTATATGGATAGTACACTAGCTGTTTTATCCTGGAATGCTAATGGCTTTAAAACTGTAATTAACAGGAAAAAGGTACTGGGAGTAATAAAAAAATACAAGGTTGATATTGTGTGCTTTGAAACAACCCATGCCATGGAAGGGGAGTTTCAATTCCTGCAAAAGAAATCAGCGGAGGCAGGGGTGGCACGGGCCTTAACTCAAAGCTTGGGGAACAGTGGTTTGGGTTTGACCCATGTAGTGGCTATCTCTGCAAGGGTAGTAAACGACCCAGGTGGCCACCATACCCTCATCCAGCTATCCTTGTAGGATGGGTGGGTTGGCTCCTTTTATGGCGTTAATCATGACACCCTAGATCACTTTTTGAAACTGTCTTTGGAAATGGTTGGCTTGGAGGGGGAATGGATATAGGTGGACAATGCCAGTTATGCATCAGATCGGGTTCTGGACAAATCCTGTTGGAATCCATATTTTATCTCTAAAAGTGCAGATAGCCAAAAGACAATGATGGGGGACCATAGATCGGTGGATCACATGAAGGTTTCATAATCCTACCACCAGGGACTGTACATTTTACTCGTATGCACACAACTCATATGAGTGAATAGACCTGATGCTTGTCTCACAGACTGTGCTTCAGAATGTCAGAGTGATCCAGCATGGTGATAATGTTGTCTTGGATCATGCCCCTGTTTTCACCCAAGGGAGTCAGTCTAAACAGTGGAAACTGGATCCCACCCTGCTCAAAGATAGGGCATTCAGGGAACACTTGGTGGTAAAAATTCAGGAATTTCTGGGCCACAACAAGAAGGAGGATACCACTGATTCTGTGTGGTGGAAGGCCCTCAGGTCCTTCCTGAGGGGAGAGGTTATTGCCTTTGCACACCATAAAAACAAGTGCAGTTTGGAGCAGATTTAGCAGCTTGAAGCCCAGGTGGTTACTTTTGAACAACAACATAAACAGCAGCATTCCCTGGGGGTATATCATGCTCTTCGAAAAGCCCACATGAAGCTTAATTCCTTGAATACTCAAGTCCTGGAAAGGCAAATTTTGCTCACCTGGGCAGGCTCTTACTTTGAAGGGGATATGGTTGGCAAATGGTTGGCCTGGCAGCTGAAGGCAAAATTGGGGGCGGCCTTTGTTCCTTCCATAAAAATGGAGGGAGAGGGGTATTCAGCTAAAGTGTCTGATATTTAACAGGCCTTTCACTCCTTTTATGAGGCACTCTACACTTCAGAGTGCTGTCTGGTGCAGGTGGACTTGGACACCTTCTTTAGGAGAACCCATCACTAAAGAGCTTGACACACCCATCACCATGGAGGAAGTTTAAAAGCCGATTATGGGGCTGGCGGGGGGGGTAAGGCTCCAGAGCCTGCTGGCCTCCCCATCAACTTTTATAAAGGGTTTAGAGGGGTGTTGAGGGAGCCACTGCTTGAGATGCTGACTGAGTGCCTGGCTAAGGAAGAGTTGCCCTCTTCATGCCCTCCATGTGGTTAACTACTGTAGTTGTTCTGCCTAGCCAGGGAAGGACCCAAGTTGTATTCCTCCTACCATCCCATCTCACTCTTAACCACAGACTACAAGATCCTCAATAAGATTATGTCCACCAGATTAGTGAGGGTACTTCCTGTGGTGATTCACCCAGACCAGGTGGGCTTTATTAAGGTGACAAATTAAGTAAGAAACAGACTTTTGAAGTTGATTTGTATAAATTTTAAGTGAGTATATAGAATTTTAGGCATAATCTTGCCTATTTATCTAAATTTTGAATTAATATTAATCATACAATATTTATGTATTTAAAATAGAATACCAGTGTTATCCTGATGAAGGAGGATTTATTGAAGATGTTGATATTAGTTAGCTGTGACTAATACACTGGTCATTCTTTTTTTTCTGAGATCTCTATGAATAAATTTATTATACATACTCTGGGTGAGTGGTTGCTTGTTTCCAGTCTTCACTTTAGAATTACTGTGGCCTGGGTTTCAATTTGCTACTCCCTAATTAAGCTTTTTCTTTGTTTTGAGGTTGGCTATTCTGGGTGTCTTCTAGATTTACTACTGGCACTTGGCATGTGCCTGTCCAGAGAGCCACATATCGAAAAATCATTTGGATTACAGTGAAAGTAGACATATTGATACTTAGACCTGGACTTGGAACTGGACCATCTTTCCTGAAGGGTTCCTCAATCTACGAACATATGAACACTTAGAAATTACTGAATCAAACCTTTTACGAAGGAAATCAGGGACTAACTTTGGACAGAAATGTTGAACTTTGATGAACTAGATAAAATCATGGAAAATAGATCTCATGCATTGCTGACAACTGATGTAGATGAACATAGAATACTGCAAAACTTTAAAACAAATAGAGAATTTGGTGGCTCAACATTTACAATGTATGTAACTAGCAATTTTGAATATTTAAAACAGAAACAAGGTTAGAAAGGCATGCTTTAACTATGATGCAATATTTGAAGCAGAAATGTATTCCAAGAGGTTTAGGGGATATGCTGAGCCAAATTTAGGTTACTCTGATTCAGATCTAGATATCAAATGGGATGGCGTGAGGAACACATGTTCAAGGGATTTTATGTTGTTAATAGTTGAATCTGTGACTAAGGAATTACAGAGGACTGAAACAGAATTAAGTCAGACAGAATCAGAGGTTAAAATGACTTTTTCAGTGGAGAAGTTTAGGGAATATCTGGATAAAGTAAACTTACATTTTACTGAATTTGAAGAAGGAATTAAAGCAACCAAACTTCCCAAGGTTAAGCGAGACCTTAGTGACTATAAAGAGAATAAAGTTTACACATTTATGAATGGCAAGAAAGGATCTGTCAGAAGTTTCCAGTACAACCTAGACTCAGACTTATCAGTATACACTTCTGGAAGTGATTATGAATGAGTCAGGAGAGGTGATGGGGCTATGAGAAGGCATTTTTTAGGGAGAGGTGGATTCCTGGAATGGAGGCCTTACAGATAATACTGGGGAAAGAGAGGGTACCAGTACACATTAGATACAGGACCAAATGTAAGGGAAGGTCAAGAGCCAGGACTTTCAGAAAGAACAGGGGCAGAAGGACAAATAGGGCTAAACGTAAGGAAAAAAGGAAAAAAAAGACATCAGGAGGGAGTACCAGAGAAAATAGCCATGTGGTCACAAACAACAGCAGCCAAGGGCAATTTGTCTTTAAAATTTTTTTTTTTTTGAAATTTCAATTTATTGAGAAGTATTTTCAAAAGAGATACAGATGGAAGTAGACATTTTGTCAATACAATTCCACAGTCATTAAATGCCATGATATCCATCAATGTCTATAAAGAAAGATAGAGAGATATAAATCCGACACTAGAAAGAAAAGAAAGGGAAACAGTAGTTGGAGGTCCGAGAAGGATTAGTAAAGTATGAGATAAAAGCAAAGGAAAGGTAGTAGGAGTTATTATTTAAAGAATAGAGTAGAGACACAACACAAAAAGTGGGAGAGTACCATCTAAGATCAAAAAATCACATACAAGAGGATGAAGACAAGGAAGGAGTAAAAGAGAAAGTTAAAGAGAACAAATGAACAGACAACAAAACAGACAAAAACGCAGTTGATACGGAGGCCCAGGCATGCCCCCCTACTGGTCACCAGGGCATACTCATTCCCCCTAATAGATGCCACATAACAGGTCCCCCATTCATATTGTACAACATAAAAGCAATGTCAGATAAAAAGTTAACATGGTGACTATGAGGGACTAAATACAGTTTAAGCATACTTAGCGAGCAAGTCCATTATTGGCCTCCCCTCTTGCGCGGCCATGAAGTGCAGAAAAGGTAGCCATCTCGTTTTGAACTTATCTACAGACAATCTTAATTTGGCTGTCAAATATTCCATATCCATTATCCTGGTACAGATACCAATCCATGTTGTGAGAGTAGGCTTATCCGGGGTGAGCCATGAGAGAGTGATAGCTTTAAGAGCTGCTGCCACGAGGATTCCAAACAGGAGACGAGCAGATCTGGAAACCAACTGGGGGGGCGGCAATCCTAATAACCAGTGCTGCGGAGAACTTGGTACTGTTAGTTCAAAAATATTGTTAAATTTATCTATTATTTCCCTCCAGAACTCTTGTATAACATCACATTCCCAAAATATAGGGAAGTGGGTGCCAACCAACCGACAGTGTCTCCAACAAAGATCGGAGCGGTGCAATCCAAAATGTTTTGTCGTCACAGGAACTCTAAAAAAATCTAATGGCTATTTTCCAGTGAAATTTCGCTGGAAAAGGGAGGATGTCAGAGTGTGAATGGACCTCCAAATAGAGTTCCAATCAGCATCCGACAAGACCGTCCCCATCTCCCAGTGCCATTTCTCCTGACCAGTTGTAAAAATCTCCTTCGCCTGATTCATCCCTGTGACCAACCTGGAGATTATTTTTTTGTGGGCTGACTGTCTGGTCAGGAGAGAGATGGATCAAGTACTGTCGTTCTCTAGCACTATGCCCATCTCAATTTGTTGTTCGTTTATATGGGCATAATGTCTAATCTGAAGATAACGGAAAAAATCCTTATTATGAAGGTTAAATTCGCTTTTAGTTGCTGAAACGATTAAATGAATTCTGATTAAAAGCTGGCCTAGATTAACCAGCCCCATTCTTGCCCAACGGTGGAAGCCCATATCCCATCTTAGTGGGCCAAAACCAAGCAGCTCTGGATGGTCGTGTGTGATTAAGCTTTAGACTAATGCCTAATTTTAGGTTCATATCTTTCCACCTGTAAATCAATCTTGTGAAAGGGTTTCTGAAATCCAACTGAACCAACCTAGGTGTGTCTAAGAAAATTAAATCTGAGATATTTGCCAGAGGGGAGTCAGCCATCTCAATCTGGACCCACCTAGGTGGGGGGTCACAGGACATGGTCTATCCAGGATACCAAAACCATCCCTCTCCCTTGGGGTGACCATTATCTTCCACTTCACTCAGGATTTCCGCCCAGACCATAGGAATCTGGAGAACGTAGACCTTACATCATGCCAGAAATTCCTACGGAGCTTCAAAGGGATGGCTCTCAGTACAAACAACAGTCGGGGAAGGATATTCATGCGAATGGATTCTCCCCTGCCAGAAATAGAGAGAGGAAGTTCCTTCCACCTATTACAATCCTCCCTGATATCCTCCAAAATCTTTAGATGATTTGTGTTGTATAAAGCCTTAAAATCCCTAGGAACCCATATCCCCAGATATCTGAAACCCGTCCTGCACCATTTAATTTGCTGCACCCCTGGTGGGAGTTGATTCTTAGCCCCTCCTAGTGGGTACAGCTCAGACTTGTCTGGGTTACCCTTATAACCTGTGAGGGTGCCAAATTCAGAAAGAAAATTGAAAATCTTAGGTACCGCTTCTACCGGATCTGAAATATATAGTAAGGTATCATCTGCATAAAGCGAGACCTTAACCTCGACCCCTAATTTGCAAACCCCGGAAAAGATCTGATTGCCGGATATAGGCAGCCATGGGTTCCAAACTGAGGGCAAACAGGAGAGGGGAGAGAGGGCAGCCCTGCCTGGTACCCCGCTCAATCCCGAATTGCCCGGAGATCTTACCATTCACCCGGACTCTGGCTCTCGGCTTGATGTATAAGTTAGAGATCCAGGCACAAAATCTCTCTCCAAACCCAAATACCCCCAATACTGAATCCAAATATTCCCAGTTTAGCGATCGAAGGCTTTCTCCGCATCCAGCGATAGTATTGCTGAAAGAGGGGAATCAATGGGGAGCTGCGCAGAGGAGATTACATTGAGGAGTAGCCTAATATTATCCTGAATATATCTCCCAGGAATGAACCCAGTTTGGTCCGGGTGGACAAGGGTGTGAACCACTCCTTGCAACCTCATGCTGATAATTTTAGAAAAAATCTTAACATCTTGGTTAAGTAGCGAGATGGGTCTATACCCTGCACAGGAGACGGGGTCCTTCCCGGCCTTCAGCAAACCCGAGATAATGGCCTCCTCCCATGTATCCGGCAAGGCACCTGATTCCTGGGCCACATTACAAACTCTAGTAAGCAAAGGAACCAGGCCTTCCTGAAACTGCTTATAAAATTCAGAAGTGAACCCATCCAGTCCGGGGGGCCCTCCCAGAACCCAGGGATTTAATGGCAGCTCACACCTCTGTTTCCGTAAAGGAAGCCTCTAAGGCTGCCCTTTGGACATCAGATAATACAGGGAGCTTTACCTCCTGCAGAAACTCCTTAATTTTTCTATTATGATCTGGTGTTTGTTCTTTCTTACATAGTTGTTCGTAAAACTTTGCAAACTCCTGTGCAATTTTGCCAGGGAGGGTCCTGCAGGAGAGGTTAGGATAATCCAAGCTTACCCTAGCTACATACCTATCAGCTGCCTGTTTACGGAGTCTGAGTGCCAGCAGTTTGCCAGACCTCTCTCCCCTCTCATAGTAACATTGCCCAGCATATCTAAGGGAATTCTCCACCCCGCCTTTGTAATAAGGAATTGTACGTCTCCCTTGCTTCCCTTAATTTCTTCAACACCCTCTGGGATCCAGTATGTTTATGAACTGCCTCTAGGTCTGCAATAGAGGCAAGAGCCTCCTTAATGCGAACCTGAAACTGTTTATTTCTGTGGGAAGCAAAGGCAATCGTATGACCTCTCACTACTGCCTTCAGAGCATCCCACAGGAATTTAGGTCTCGAGACTGCCTCAGTATTTTCTTTAAGGTAACATTGGATAACTCTCCTCGTCGACTCGGTGTATTGTTTATCATTAATTAATCCCGGTCAAACCTCCATAATCCCCCGCCAACATCCCAGGCGAGCTTGTTTTTAATCATGGCATGATCGGAAATGGTTATGGGAGGATAGATATATCTCTAAAGGAATGTGCAGTATTTCTCTAGTATAAAATCTGTCCAATCTTGAGTATGTATTCGAGACAGGAGAAAAAAAAGTAAAGTCTTTCGCAGAAGGATTACACTGTCGCCATGGGTCTATTAATCCGGCTTCCGCAATCAGGTTGCGGAGTAAACGGGAACACGATTTAGACCCTGGGGTTTTGGTAGCACTCCTATCCAAACTCACATCCTTGATGCAATTCCAATCTCCCATTAAAATAACCTGGCCAGGGGGTAAACCGGCCACCGAGTCAAAAAGAGATCAGAAAAACTCTCCCGAGGGTGGAGTGGGGGCATAAACTCCCACCAAATGGATTGTTTGCTCTTTGTAAACTCCCGAGACTGTCAGTTGGTGGCCATGCCCTGATTTGGTTACCTTTTGAATCTGAAATGGAAGGCCCCTATGAAATAGGATTGCCAACCCTCCTCTTTTGAGTTGTGGGTGCTCATCAGAGTGAACCGTGCCCACCCATTCTCTGCGTAATTTCATATGCTCTCTCAGGGTAAGCTTTGTCTCCTGCAGGCAGGCGATATCGCACCTTTCCCTATTAAATTCTGCCAATATCTTTGCATGCTTAATCACATTATTAATCCCTTTAACATTCAAGGAGCCTATAGTCAAATCAGCCATACCTTGTTTGCAAGCTAAACTACAACATTCTTACTGATATTACATCCAACCAGAAAATGATGGAACCCAAACACACAACGAGGTACTCTCCCAAAAATAAAACAAGAACAGAGAAGAAAGAGAAAGAAGAAAATAGGTAGAACATCAGACATCATAGCCACTCAAACACACTCTTAATCCAAAGGTTTGTGGGCCCAGCACCAATGGCACGGATCTACCTCCCCTGGGAGTGCAACAACAAACAGTTGTTGCAGTAAATCTCACGGCAGCTGGGTCATCGAGCACCAAAAATTTTAGCTCAGTCGCCCCAGGTGCACGGTGGGGAACAACTATTTCCTCCCAGAGGAACAACACCCACACGTAAGTGGAAGGGTCAGATGGCTCCCCCTCTCAAGGGAGTCCCTAGCCCGTGCCCTCTCTTTATGTATTGAAAAAACTTCCGGGAGGGAGTATGAAAACAAAACACCCCTCAATCCTCTGGCGTTAACTCCATCACGGGATCTTTATTATCCTCTCAGTTCCCTTATCCCTCATGTGAATCCTGTTGGAGAATCCAGCCCAATTGAATCCATAGGAGGGGGAGAGCAAAAAGAGAGAGAGAGAAAGAGAAAAAAAAAAAAAAAAACCAACAACCCCCCACGAGCCCCCCACCCAATATTCCCTGAGTATAAAAACCACCCTGTTAATGACATCATCAGGCTGGAGGGTCGCCTACCGCAAAATCTGGTTACCCCTTTAAGAAACCCAATGGCTCATAGCGAAAAAGCACGGTTCATGGGGAGGGAGGAAAGTGTATTCCACCCTCACATAAACAGTGTGTAGCACTGGTCTTTAATGCGGGATATTGATGTTCCCCTGCCCCCCCAGTGAATCCACCAGAGGGAGGGTACAGGGGCGATCAGGCTGTTCCCAAGCACTCCCCCAATTCCCTCTTTACACCACCAAGGCCCCAGACATGAGAACCGAACCCTACCACTCCGAGAGGTCCAGTGATGCTGATATGTGATGGGTGGTCCCCCTCACCCTCCAGTACTACTACCACCACTTCCAAAAAGCCCCTCTCCGGCTGTATTATTGAGCCTACACCCTCCCATTGCAACATCAGATCCCCCTTCCCCCCCTGGCAATAACACCTACTGCTGGTGAGGAGAAATATGAGGTAGGCCGAAAAAACAAACAAAAAACCTCCACATAGTCGAGGGGATCATAATATAAGCTGGGCTCCAGGAAGGAGTCCCCCCAAAGTGCTGTAGGGTGAAGCTCAACCACCAGAACAAAAAGGTCCACCCATACAAAACCCTGCTCCACGTGTCGAGGCCCACGAGCTCCCAGTGAATCCCCCCAGCCCTCCCAGAGCAGGAGAGCCACCAGGGATGCAGAGCCAGCGACAAGGAGACAAAGGAAGGGGGCAAAGGCCCACAGATAAACCCACTAACCACCCGATCTCTCCATACTGAGCCTATTAATGTTAGCTAATGGTACAAAATCATCATAGCCAGGTTAAGATAGTATTCAACAGTCAAAGCATCGGTGGGTTAGATTGGACACCAAGTGAACGTCGCAATGTTTCAACCAGTCTCTTCTGAAGTATTCTTTCTAAGAAGCCACTTGGATAAGTCCGCATGCAAAGGTAACACCGAATCCATCCTTGCGCGAGGCCGATTAGTGTCCTTGGAACCTGGAACCACTGCCCACAACAACTGCTCAACTTCTTTTTCAGCGATCTCTTCTTTAATGTCCGGGACTGAAATATTGTTAGCTTCCAAGAAATCACAAGCCACCAGCAATGAATCACAGATTTTTGGGCCCTCAGGTGTTTCTAACCACAATCTGGCAGGGTATCGTAACTGGGATTTCCAACCCCTCTCTCTGAGCTGTTTAATCACTCCCAACACTTTCTTCCGGCGCTGGGCCAAAGCTGGGGGGAAGTCTTGGTCCACAAATACCTTCGTGCCATCAAAATTCAGGTCTTTCTTTGCCCATGCCAATCGCAAGATCCTTTCTTTAGTCGGAAATCTCAGGAATTTAATGATAATGGCTCTGGGGGGAGTCCCCTGTCTGGGCTTCGGTGCAAGGGCCCTGTGAGCTCTTTCGATCTCTAATGGGGGGTCTTCTCCCAATTGTAATTCAGTCTTTAACCAGCAGTCCATAAAAGCGACCATGTCTGCCTGCTCGGCTCCCTCTGGGATACCAACCACTCTGATATTGTTCCGTCTAGAACACGCCTCCGTATCCTCGGCTCTTGTAGCTAAATATTTCTCCCTCGCATACAGAAACGATAAGGATCTTCCAAAAGCTATATGTTCCGATTGCAACCCCTCAAGATGTTGTTCAACTGAGGTGGTTCTCAATTCCAGTTTCTTGAAATCCTTCTGAATATCTGTAACTTTGGCATCTATTTTGTGAAGCAGCTTAATAATTTTCCTTGATTCAGCTCTGGTACTAGTCGAGCCCGAGTCGGAACATGAATCGTCGGCTCCTGATACTGAGAGCGCTGATAAGCGTGAGGGGGCCAGGCTGAGGCCTTCCATAAGTCTACCTCGCTGATTCTCTGAGACAACTTTTGCCATTAATGAGCCTCTTTTTTTCGTCCGAACCATCGTAGGGCATTAACCCGATCTGATTCACTGCTTAAAACCCCAGGATGCGTCCGATGAACATTGGATTCTCCTTTAGAGTTGTATTAGGGGATCAGAGCGATGAGTTAAGCCGCCATTGCCACCGGCTACGTCACCGGAAGTCCCGTCTTTAAAAATTTTAAACAGGAAACTTACCAGCTTAGAAACTTCTGTTTTGTCCAAAGATCTGTCCTTTTATCCTCATTCTTGAATAAAAGAATTTGAACTGAAACTAGACTTCAACCAATTCATTAGGAAATTAAGACTGACGTTTTTCTTTGCTACAATACCAGATAAAACAGAGATAAATATATTAGAAAAACAGAAGAAAATCAGTTTAAGCCTAAAACTTCAGTTAAAATCTTCGTCCATACCACCTGGCCCGATACCTCATACTATAGAAACTTACATATTCATGGTAACTAAAGATGTTGACCAGTTATTGATGAAGGATAGGAACATGGATAGAAGAACTAAGTTTAATTTAACAGCAGAAGAATTAGGGACATTAAGAAATTTAGAGAATGACTGTAATATTTCCATAAGAATGCAGACAAAGGAGGAGCAGTGGTGCTGATGGACTACCCTCAATATGAAAGAATGTATAGCACACTATTGTCTGACATGCAAAATTATTTGAAACTGAGACAGGAGCCTACATTCCAGGCTGGAGATCTGGTTAAAAGTATGTTGGATAGAGCATACTGCAACAGTTGGATAACAGAATGGGAGAAAAATGCACTTTATAGAAATCTATCTCTGTATCCTATGCCCTCCCTAAAATACATAAAAATCAAACTAAACCTTCATACAGATCAAAAGTATCTGGTATCAACACCAGTATGGAACCTTTTTGAGTTTACATAGATCGTTAAATACTACCTTTAGTAAAAATCACTGAGGCATATTTAAAAGACTATGGATATAATGAATACTCTAGAAAGTCTAAATACTGGGCTGGCAGTATAGCCTAGATGTTAGAGTAACGAGCTGTGAATGGGCTTGGTACATCCAGCAGACCAGACCTTGGTTTGATTCTCACAACCTCCACTTGCATACTGTGTGACTCTGAGCAAGTCACTTAACCACCCAGTGCTCCTAGGTCACCCCTGAAAACAGGCACTTGTGCCTAGTGGGCCTTACCAGGTTACCAAAGATTAAAATAAAATAAAATAAATACTGCAGAGGAAAACATTGGGGAATATCTGTTGGTGACATGTGAGCTAAAAGATGTATATACTTTGATCCAACATAATGATGCTGTCAAGTGTTAGAAGAAGTCTCGGAGCTAAAAAGACAGGAGGTCAAGTCTCCTAATGACCTTCGGGTCAAAATAGCAGAAGTAGTTTTATCTCAAAACTATTACAAATTTGAAAAACAGTAGTTTTTACAAATAAGAGGAACAGCAATGGGGTCTAGTATGGCCCCATCATATGCCAACCTGTACATGGACTCTTTTGAGAGGAAATATGCTTTCAATGAAGTGAAGTGAACCCTTATAGGCATGAAAACTGCACATAGAAGCACTTTATTGATTTATTTTAATTTATTTATTGAGTACTAGGATTACAGTTACCTTCGAACCAGAGGTTCTTTTACAAAGATTCCCTGCCAGATACAATTGAGGAACAAGTCAAAAAATATATAAATAAAAAGTGGAACAGATGCAAACAATGTAAATTACATCAAGTAAAGATATCATCGTTGGACAAAAGAAATTGATGCTAATAACTTCTAAAGAGAAAAAGGGAAGGGAGAGGGTAACGGGGTATGAGGCAGTCAAAATTGTGACTTTGTCATTAAGTGCTAGTGGTAGCAAAAGTGCAATGACAGGCATGTGGAGGAGGAGGAGGAGGAGGAGGTGAGGTTAAGATGAGATTAAGGTAGGAATTGTAGGGAAGGAGAGAGGACAGGTTGGAAGAATGGGAACAAGAGTGGAGGGTGGAAGAAAGGCAAGGGTAGGGGGTGGGAGTAAGGGTGTTCTACAGGGGGTTAAACTGGGGAGGAAAATAGAGTGAATGAAGAAGGAGGGGAGGGGTGATAGTGGGAAGGGAGAAACATTGTATGTCAGAGGGGTTAAAGGAGGAGGGAGAGGGGGAGCAAGAGAGGAGGTAAATGGTGGGAGGAAGAAAATGGTGGGATGGGGAGAGGGGGTACCGAGATGGGAGGGAAGGAGCTGAACAATAATGGTGGGGGTGGGAAGAGGATGAGGAGAGTGAGTGGGAAGAGAGTGGGAAAGGGAGAGGAGTAAGTAGCGGAGAAGGCTTAAAAAGTGAGGGGGCAACATTGTATCCTAGTGGGTACAGTCAGAACGACTGAGATTAGTGAGGTGATGGTGCAATTTGTGTTTGTAAGGGCCTAGCTTATTCTCAGCAGAGACCTCAGTAAGGAACTCATTTACCAAAGATGGAGCCCTGACATAGAAGGAGCACTGGGCTTGAGAGGTTCAACAAAAGGGAACCAGGTAAGAGGATTTGTTAGCACTGCATGTGCACCGCATGTTTGGGGCAGGCAGCATAAAGGTATGTGTAGTTGGCAGGGCAAGGCAGAGGCAAATTTTCTTAGCTAGGAGGCAGGTCTGGTAGGTTAGACTTCCATGAAGATTGAGCCAGTTAGACTGTTTATAGAGTTTGCAAGTATGTGTTCAATTTGCCACTCCTGTCGCAAGCCGGCAGCACTTGTTCAGTGCAGTCTTGATTCTTTTTAAGGCAGTACCTGTGGCAGACCCATAGAAAACGATCCCATAATCAGTTATGGACAGGACCAAGGAAGTTACCGCTATGCACATGAACTCATTGGTCAGGCAGTGGCGATGGCCCTAGAGGATCCCTAACCTTGAGTTTATGGCTTTGGAGATGAGACTAATGTGCATAAGAAAGGGAGTCGTCAAGTGTAATTCCAAGGTATTTGAACTCCTGTACCTGATCAAGTGGGAGGTGTTGTTTGTTCAGGATAGTTAAGTAGGCAGTTCTATGTTTGTTGTGAGAGTTAGAGAACAGCATATCCTTAGTTTTTTTTTTATAGTTCATCAGCAGTTTATGTTGATCAAACCACATTTCAACAAGGCTGAAATTTGCCTGGAGGTCATTAGATAGAAGGACTGGGTCAGTGTGAGTAGAGAAGAGGATGGCATCATCAGCATAGAGGATTGTCTTATTATCACATGCTTCCAGGAGGTTGTTAATGAAGAGGCTAAAGAGTAGTGGCCCAAGGCTAGATCCTTGGGGTACCCCAGAATGGACTGAGAGGCTGTCAGATAGAGTCCCTGATCTTAACTTGTTGGTACCTACCCATCAGATAACTTTCAAACCAGTTGGTAACCCCAGTGTATAGGCCAAGTGCAGGAAGGGAGCTCAAGAGGAGCTGGTGATTAATGGTATCAAAAGCCTTGGTTAGGTCTGCATACACTGCACCTAGTAAATGTCCAGTGTCCAGGGCCTTTTGAATATGATAAGTATATTCAAGCAGAGCAGTGGTTCTACTATTGGCTTTTCTAAAGCCATGTTGCTGCAGACACTGGATGTTATCTGGAAAGACAACAGAGAACAGACTTATTCCATACATACTGTACCTATCTGAATAGAACTGACCATCTGATTTTTGTAAAGAATGCTAGTGAAACAGAGATCCCATTTCTAGACCTCCTGATTTATAAAGGAAATGGACAATTGGCAACAAAATTATACAGAAAACCAACTGATTGCAATGCCATCTTAAGGGTGGCTAGTTTTCATCTAAAGAGATTAATTAAGTCAATCCCATATGGTTTGTTCCTGAGAGCAAAGAGGAACTGTGCCACAGATTAAGAATGTCAAGACACAAGCAAAAGATATGA
Organism: Neoceratodus forsteri; assembly: GCA_016271365.2. Lineage (NCBI taxonomy): Eukaryota > Metazoa > Chordata > Ceratodontiformes > Ceratodontidae > Neoceratodus > Neoceratodus forsteri. The sequence goes on from CM057452.1 coordinate 673,732,694, forward strand.
CAGAAAGGTTTGAGAACAGGGGTTGCCAGAGGTCAGTCTTGCAAATAGCACTGAGAAGGCTTCAGTCACAGGATAGACAAAATCTGTTACAAGCAGCACATAGAAGAAAGGGAGTTAACAAGGGGAAAAGGTGATGTTAACTACTACATACAATGATGCTTTCTTTTCCATTAAAAAAAATCATAAACATTGAGATGTATTGCAAACCACAAACACGGGAGCACATGTATTTCTGAACAGACCATTAGTAGTAGCAAAGAAGAACAAATCTATGGGGGACAGAGTAGTGCATACAGAACACATGGTATTGGAAAGACAACAAGGGAACTTTATGCCAGATCTTGACTTAAGTGGCAATTACCCTTGTAGACATTGCATCCATTGCAACAACATGTATAGGGTTAAAAAAATTAAAAACATTGCTCATAGTGAGGAGATTGAACCCAAGCATTTCATAAATCGTCACACTACAGGGGTTGTATATCTATTAAAATGCCCTAGTGATAGGATATACATTGGAAAAAAACCAAAAGAGCACTAAAAATCAGCGTAGGCAAGCATTAAAGTGCTGTTTGTAAACAAGATATATAGATATAGATACATAGATGTTTTCAGCAGATAAGGGCCTTGTGGCCCATCCAGTCTACCCTATCCTTCTTTCTAATGCTTAAGGTACCCTAGATTCTATAAGCACCCCCCTTCGCCCTAGCTTGATAATGTCCATGAGCCTATCCCACTCATGAATCCCTGAACCGTGGCCACCCCCACCACTTCCTGAGGGAGACTGTTCCATCTCTCCACCACCCTTTCAGTGAAGTAGAATTTCCTCAAGCTCCCTCTAAGTTTTCCCCCTTTTTGTCTCATGCTGTGCCCCCTTGTTCTGCTATTTCTCTTCATGTAAAGGATGCTCCCCTCTGGTACCCTGTTGGTCCCCTTTAAATATTTGAAGGTCTCTATCATGTCCCCCCTCTCTCTCCTTTCCTCCAGGGAGTACATATTGAGAGCTCTGAGTCTCTCCTCATACGACTTATGCTGCATCCCCGACACAATTTTTTCGCCCTCCTCTGTACCATCTCCATCCTATGTCTTTTTGGAGATGGGGCCTCCAGAACTGAACACAGTACTCCATATGAGGCCTTACTAGGGAGTTGTACAACGGTACCACCACTTCTCTCCTTCTAGTTGTTATACCCCTCCCTATGCAGTTCTGTTAGCCTTTCCAACTGCTTTGTCACACTGTTTAGACACTTTGAGGTTGTCTTCTGTGACTACTCCTAGATCCCTTTCCTCTGTGTTGGCCTTCAGTGTTACCATGTCTAGTTCATACATACAGTATATCCTCACCATTAGGAGATATTTTCTTGAATCTGAACACCAACTACCAAACTTATGCTTCTTTGGATTGGAAAAAGTAGAACAGAACAAAAGGGGAAGGGATTATAGAAGGAAATTACTGCTGAGGGAAGCTTTTACTACATAGATAGATTTCAAGTCACAGACCCCAAGTATGGATTAAATGATGCCACTGACTGACAAACAATATTATAGATTATGATATGTACCCTAGGAGATAATCTGTACCAAATTTACTTTTATAATTTTATACCCCGTCCCACCCCACTCTCTATTTTGTGTGTTTGATCTAACTCTCTGGCCATGTCATGTAATGAGAAGAGGTGTAAGTGTTTGAATACAGTCAGTGTGGTCCAGTTCTTCACCTTTCCCCTCCATTCCCTGCCCTGAGTTGCTCCTCCTTTAGCCTGTCCCCCACCCACCATTTCTGCTGTTTTTTGCTTCATCTGAGCGCTGTCATGTATTTATTTATTTTTTATTCTCTGTTTAAGCCCCCTTCCTAGCCTCACTGCTTCACTCTCTCAGGATCTCCCAAGGTGTTCATTTGACCCGCTCATACTTCTGGAGCATTAGGAATGACCAGCCCCCATCCACTCATGGTTTGCTCCCAGGATGGAGAAGGAGGGAGTCTCGGTTTCCTCCCTATCTACACAGATCATGTCAGGCTGTTTGTTCTGGGTCTCTAGGGTCAGTCCATCAGCTCGAAACTGGGGCCTGTAGCCAGGACTGGATGCAGGGTTCATTTTCAGTTTTTTCTGCCCCATGTCCCTGAGGACCGTGACCAGTGAAGGGGGTCCAAGGAGCATGCACATGCTGAGACATGCCATCGCTCTGGACCCCAGCCAATGTCCTCCCTTCCCTCTTGGTGCTCCCAGCTGCACCTCCACCTCTGTGCATCCAGGTGGCAGTATTGCAGTGGGAGCAGCTACCCCCTCCCTTTCAGGAGAAACAGAGCATCCCTAGGATGCTCAATCCTCCTCCCCCCAGCCCTCCGATGATCTAGACTTGTTCTTGAACCCAGGTCACCGGTGTCACAAGTGGTAGCTGTCCTGCTGTGCTGTAGGGCTGGCTAGTGCTTTTATTTGTCATTTAGTTGGATACAAGTGGGAACTATAAAGTGAATGGGCTGTTTGGTTAACAGCAACTGTCCTGAGTCCAAAGGTCAAATGGAATGATCCTAAAGCAAAATAAAATATTTAGAAACTAAGATGGCAAAATGCATGAGAGCATTAAAATTTTATTATGTTAAATAAATATATAAAAGACGTTCTTTTCAGAATCATTCAAGGCATATGGGACACCTAGCCTTGTCCTTCTATGGGCTTGGGGTCACATTCCTGCAGGTTGGGCACTCGGGGGGGCTCCTAGGTGCTCTAGTGTGAGTCACATGACATTGCCACATTAAGTGCTCAATTCCCTGTTCTCCTCGCACTATAAAAAGATGAGGGCTGTGAGAGCACCTTGCCATCCCAAATAGATAGAGCAGGGGGCCATGCTGCAAACAAACAAAAAAACCAAAAGACACAACAAAACCTTGAAATACTGGTGAGTGTTGAACAAAAAAAGTAAGAAGCCCGATATTATTGCATGAAAAGATTTGAAATGAATTAGAAGTTACTGATAGGAATTCTTGGTTCATTTCCATGTAGGCACCAGTGATTAAGGTACAAAACTAAGGTAACAAGCATTTATCAATGCCAAATGTTTGCTTGCTGGCATTGGCATTGGTAGTGTAGAAGTTACAGGGCTGCATAATAGGAATGGCAGCGAAGTATTGAGCTGAAGCCAACCCCACCACCACCCTGCAGAGAGTGACAGGCATTGGGGAATGCCTTTGGGTCATCAGGCATAATGACCATGCCATTTCACCACACCCTACCCTGCAGACACTGACAAGTGTCACAGTGTGCCTTAGGGTCTTTGGCCCGCGCACCCCATTCCATCAGGAAATACGATGAGATGGGTGCAGTATAGGAGAATGGCGTGAAGTTTGGGCCCGAAGAGTCCGAGGCACACCTTGATGCCTCTCACTGGCTGCAGGGTGTGGGTGGGGGTGGAATGGTATTAGCATGACAGACAAGAATCCCAAGTCACACCCCTGATGCCTGTCATTCTCTACAGGGTGGAGCGTATGGTCGGAAACCCTAACGCCTCAGGCATTCGTTGGTATTTTCACTCCAAATTTTCAACATGGTTTTTTGTGACCCCCACCTCATGAACAGTGGCAATATCAGTTTGTTAGCCGAAAACTGCTTTTGCACAGCGACTATGGCATTTGGCATCACAGGTGCAAAAACACATTCCGAACAGGATGTGAAAAATGACAGCAGTACTGTTCATGGGGAGGTGTAAAAAATGGCAATGTTGAAAATCTGCTGTGAAAATCTTAAAAAAACTGGTGAAGTCACAAGCGTGCGTAGAAACTGTGCAACGCACACCTGTAATGTAACTAGTTTGGGGATTTTTTTACAGCAGATTGTTAACACAGGCACTTTGGGACCTCCGATCATGAACAATGTCAGTGTGATTATCTTTATCTGTCCCGAACAATGATTTCCCACAGCGACCATGCATTTCTGTGCTGAAAGTGTGAAATGACAGCTGTACTGTTCATAAGGAGGTGTGGAAAAATGCCATTGGTGAAAATCTGGACTGAAAATATTACAAATTCATGAACTTACGAGGATGCGTGGAAACCGTACAATGCTCACTCATAACACAGTCATTTTATGGAGTTTTGTCTCCAAATTTTCAACATAGCCATTTTAAGACCTCTGCTCATGACCAGTGTCACTGTGATTTTCTTAATCTGTCCCAAACATTGTTTTTGCACACCGACTGTACCATTGTGCGCTACATGTGCGGAAACACATTTTGGGTGAGATGTGAAAAATGGTAGCTGTACTTCTCATAAGGAAGTGCGGTAAAATGGCACTGTTGAAAATCTGGTGTGCAAATATCACAAATTCGCAAACTTGCCAACGTGCGTAGAAACTGTGCAACGTGCACTCCTAAAACAGTCATCTTTGGGAATTTTTTTCACCAAATTTTCAGCATAGCCATTTTAACACCTCTGCTCATGACCAGTGTCACTGTGATTTTCTTAACGTGTCCCATACATTGACTTCGCACACCGACGGCACCATTGTGCGCTACATGGGCAGAAACACGTTGTGGGCTAGATGTGAAAAATGACAACTGTACTGCTCATAAGGAGGTGTGGTAAAATGGCAATTTTTTTTTTAAAACTTCTTTATTGTAAGTTTTATATTATCCAACAATATACATACACACACATATCCCAGGGTTGACCCCTGGCCCACATCCCCAAACTGGATATGGATACTATATACATCCCCACAACTATTTACAATCACAGTTATATTTTATCAAGGCCAAGAGCTTAGGTCCGTTTTGCCTAATGTTACATTCAATACTATTCCTTAAAAGTTGGCTCTAATCTAATCTATTTCTTAGCCCAAATTTTCTTAACAGTGTTATCCCAGCTTTCAAGGCAGGTTGTATCTTCTCCGGACAGAACTCTAATAACTGTCTCCCTAGGGGAGAGAGATAGAATCCATCCTGACCCGCCAGAAATAAAAACCTGCTAATCCAGATAGAGACCGTCTCATGAGAGTATTATGCCTCATTTAATAAAAGAGATACCCTATACAGAATCTTATATTTCCATACAGTCTTATCCCCTTCTCACATTTTCCTGAAAAAAAAACACCATACAAGCTAAACTCCTTCAGACAGACAGATCTGTGTCCGAGCACTCCTCAGCTGTATTGAGTACACTGCCTCTAACACCCTCCATCTTTTATCATATACCTTCTTTTTCCCCTCTATTACCATTTGTCTTTTAAGTCTGTCCAAGACTTGCAACAGGTCACTAACCCATTGGTCATAGCTGTAAATATTATCGTTCTTCCAGTGTCTGAGGACAAATGCTTTAATCAAGCCGGACATCAGAGACACATGATATTTGGCTGAGTCCCTCACTACCACTTGCATGTCCCCAACAGACATATCTCTGGTTTAATATACTCAGAATAATTTAGTAACGGATCCATTTTTGACCAATTTGAACCTACAATGGCTGAATTATGGGACAGCTCACATTGCATGTAGCAGATCCCCTGATTCTGTTCCACATCTGAAACACAGGTCTGTCTGTCTGAGTTTTCTAGAACATAATTTAACAGGAGTATAGTAGATGTTTGAACAAATAAAAAACTGCATTGTTTTATACTTTGGTATAGGCAAGACCTTAATATTTTTCCAAATTTCCTTCCATTCAGGCCTCAGGGGGGATATAATTTTCTCCCAATACGCTATCTGAGCCTTAAATTCCAAACTCATAAAATCCAACAACACCCTGTAAACTTTTGAGAGGGGGTGTTGTAAGAGGCCAATCTCCTTCAAATGGTCCCAAGTAAATGGTATTTGTCCCCTTTCTTTATTGTTTTGTATAAATTTCTGTACTAGATTTGTAATTTGGATCTTTTTAAAAGGATCCCATGCCCTGGCTTGCACTGGTAGTTCCACCCTGTCTTCTAGTATAAAATTTGACAGGTTCAAGTCAGACAGTTGTGGTGCACATTGACCACTAATTACTTGCCCCCCTAGGTGAAGGTTAGGGTTTCCTATTATAGGCTGATCTCTGGTTCCCCTCTGCGTCTTCCTCTGTGCCAAGTTTAGCAACTCCCACCAAGCTTTAACTGATTTATAAATTGGTGACTGCTTTCCCCCCTTCGGCAGAGCCTCCGGGTCTATAAACAGCATTGCAGCAGGGGATAGTTTTAAATCCTTTAGAATAAGCTGTTCAAGTTGAAGCCACGCTGGAGTGTATCCCCCTTCTTCCCCACTCCTAATCCACCGCCCCATCAAACCAAGCTGTCCCACCACATAGTATAGTAATAGGTCCGGAAGCTTAATCCCTCCCTTAAAATAAGGAAGGCGTAAGACAGCATGCTTCCTCCTAGGAAGCTTGGAGTCCCACAAAAATTCTGAAATTACCCTTTGAATACTGTTAAACCTTCCCTTCGGAATGCTATAGGGTAAGAGATGAATCGGGTATAATAATCTGGGTAGGAGATTCATTTTAATCAATCCCAGTCTAGCTGTAAAGTTTAGAGGAAGTTTATTCCACCTTAAAATGTCGGTTTTAATTGTAGCTAACAAGTTACCCACATTTTCCTCCACCCCCATCCTCCGACCTAGAAGTGTTCCAAATTCCTAAATATTTAATTTTTTTCCGGGCCCAGTTCAGCTTGAGGTGCTCGAAATCTGCTCTATGCATATAAGCAGTAAGTGGGAGAACTTGAGTTTTACTTAAATTTAATTTATAATTGGATACCTCTGAGAATTTTCTGATGACTTCCAAAGCATTTTGAAAACTAGCAGCTGGGTTATTTAAATGTAACAAAATATCATCGGCAAATACTGAGAATTTAAGCTCCATCCCTTGAACTTCAATCCTCTGAACCCTGTTAGTAAGTGATCTTAACAAAGGTTCCAAATAGATATTGAATAAAATTGGTGACATGGGGCAGCCCTGTCTAGTCCCATTTCACAAGAGGAACTCTTTAGATAAATAACCATTATATAGAACTCTGGTTGTGGGGGCTTTATAAAGATTTTTGAGGCATCTGAGAAAACCCTTTGGGAAACCCATTCTCTCCATTGTAAAAAATAGAAAATCATGGGAAACCTGATTAAATGCCTTCTCGGGGTCAAGTGCTATCAGGGCCATAGCGTATTTTGAGTAGGAAGCCCTATGTAAAATATGGTGCATCTTTCTTAATGTGTAATGTGCCCCCCTTCCTGGCATGAACCCAACTTGGTCCCGACTAATTAATAAAGGAGCGACTTTCAGAACCCTGTTGGCCAGAATCTTTGTAAGTACTTTAATGTTTTGGTTGATTAAAGCAATGGGTCTATAATTACCTGGTAGGTCCCTGGGTTTATCCAGCTTTGGAATCAAGGTAATATAGGCTTGGTATAAGAGAGGGTGGGGAACCCCATCGTTCATAATATTCGAGAATAGGTCCTTCAATAAAGGCATTATTATCCCTAGGTGGACTTTATAGAGGTCCTGGCGCCTTACCATTTGGCAGGTCCCTGATTACCTCCCTGATCTCCAATTCCGAGATTGGGGCGGCCATTGCCCGGGCTTGCTCTAACTCCAGTTTGGGCAATGGTATTTTATCAAGGAACCTTTTGATTTCTGTCTCTGTGCTAGTATCCCCCTCTTGATATATCCCTGTATAATAATCTGCAAAAGCATCCGCCATTCTCTGTGGTTCTGTAATAGTCCCTCCCCCAAAATTCACTGCCATGATCATTCTTTCCGCCTCCCACTCCTTAATTCTATGAGCCAATACGCGGCCAGGTACATCCCCCTGCAACAAATATTTAGTATTTAATCTTTCCAGCCAACGATCAGCCCTGAGGTTCAATATACCTCTATATTCTTCTCTTAAGTCCCCTAACTCCTTGTCCAATTCTGTGCATGAACCTTCTAAAGGTAATAATGACTTAATGGCCCCAATTAGAAACTCTTCCGTGCTCTATTCAATTTATTCCACCTAGAGGTATACTCCTGCGCCATTCCTGCATATAGTACCTTACAGACAGGCCAAGCTTAGTTTCTTGTCCACTAGTGTTGGATTTGAGCTTGAATGATCCCCTTAAGTGTATCCTCTAGTTTAGACACCATACTGTCAACCGCAAATATCCCTTCATCCAGTCGCCATCGAAATGGTTTTGGGGGAATGTTATCCAGTTCCCATAGCAACTGGATCGGCGAGTGGTCAGATAATACCCTGTTATAAGTATTCAAACCTTTAATACCCCTCAGCACTTCCCTGTTAACCACAAAAAAATCAATCCTCGCATGCGTCTTATGGACCCCGGAATCTCTGTATCCCCTTTCTTGTACATTCTGTATGGATCTACTAATGCTGCCGCTTCCAAAAATCTATTTAAGGCTCTCTGCGGGGGAGTAGGTGGTCTGTTTGAGGCCTGGTTCCTATCCACCCTGTTATCAAAGCAGATATTCCAGTCACCTGCCATAATAAATGGGCTATGGGGGAGCGTAGTAATATCAGCTTCCAGTGAAGCAAAAAATTCTAACTTAGCTGGAGTAGGGCCATAAATTGAAGCACAAGAAAATGGGCATCCCAAGATCGAGCCCATCACATATAACCCCCTACCATCCTCTCTTGACTGAGTTTGTTCGACTACATATGGGCATGTTTTCCTGATTAGTACTGCCACTCCCCTCGACGTTTTCATTTTCCCAACTCCTACTACCTTGCCTACCCATCCCCTCTTGAGAAGATATAATTCCTCATTCAATAAATGGGTTTCTTGGAGTGCAGCAATATGTACCCCCAATTGATTTATATACTGCAGTATAACCAATCTTTTTTTCCCTCCCCCTGAGACCTTTCACCTTCCATGAAAGAAATTTAAGTGTTACCATCTTCTGTGCCACAACCCCAGATATTCACTCTCATATGTTGTGCCTTCTTTACGTCATGCATTATGGATTCTCTCTCACTCCTTTCCCCCCAGTACCTCCTCTTCCTACCTCCTCCGATCCTTTGATCGCCCTCCTCAATCCTCATGAAATGTGTATGAGTCAGTCCTCAAGATGTCACCGAAACCCCCTCAAGTCTCAGCGTATCGCCCACTGAGAGACCCTCCCACATTTCCCAACCCCAACATTGAATTTAAATTTACCTACCACCTTCTATAACTTTAGATCAGTGGCAAGAAAGAAAGAGCTTAATGGCCCCACCACCAATACATAAAACAGCTTAGTAACAAGTAAGCAGCCTTCCTCAACCTAACAGTTTACTCTTGTATCTTGTCCAAATAAAAATACCCCTGAGGTAAGGAATCGAAAAACCCCACCAAAGGAAACCTAGGAAAAAAAAAGGGGGGGGGTACGTGATGATCCCCTTCTTGTTTCTCTAGGGTGATACCCACCCCTTCTCTCTATTTCAATAACCCCTTTATCCAAGATGAAGCAGTCCCCCCCACTCCCTTACCTTTGTTTCATTACAGTCCAAAACCATCTAGCCCTGTATTACTCATGCTGCTTTGAGCTATCCTCTCCATACTAGGAGGCTATATTCATCTGGTATATATCTGGTAGATGCGCTGCAAAAAAAAAAGGGGGGGGATAGCTATAAAGTCATGCTAAAAGGTCAACAGAGGGCTTCATTTCACCCTCTTGAAACTTTCAACTAAAATAGCCCCAAAGCGAGGAAGGAAAATCATGATGGAAAGCAGCCGATCTCTTTCCCAAGTCCAAAGTCAGTCGAGATTAGGAATTAACTATTTCTGCCAGCTCTCACAATACTTCCCCAATGTTACTAATGCATTTCGCTTCTACGTTGCCAGCGCCCTTACGAACCCTCTTTCCTTCAAGTCACCGACTTGAATAATTCTGGTAGCTCCATTCTGAGGCTTTCCAGGGCGTCAGTTGCTGTAAGATAAAGTTTGTCTCCTTTTGGTAATTTCGCAATCATTATAGCTGGGTATTGCAGTCGAAATTTCAAACCCGCCAGGTACAGCTTCTTTTTTATCTCCGCATATTCTTTCTGTTTCTCTCTCACCGAAGGTACTAAGTCTTGAAAGATCCAAATTGAAGCCCCATTCCACTGCAAGGTTCTATTTGCTTTAGCTTTATTCAGAACATGAGTCTTTTCCTTGTAGTTCAAGAACCTCATAATAAGAACTCAAGGTCGAGCTCCAGGTGGGGGTCTCTCTCAATGACCGGTGAGCCCTCTCAATGTTGTATGAGTCGCCATACGGCGTTGGACCAAACAGCCTCAGGAGAAGCTCCTGCATGAAAGTTACACAGTCTGAGCCTTCCGTTTTCTCAGGTAGGCCTGCCATTATTAAGTTGTTCCTCCGACTACGTGACTCTTGATCCTCCAAGCGATCTCCTAGCTTTTTGACTTGCCTTTTAAGTCCGATCATCTCCAGATCTATGGCTCCCGGTTTTCTCTCTCGTGAAGCCACTCTAACCTCTACATCCCCCACCCTTTGCGTTAAGCCATGTAACACCGGCTTCAGTATAGTAAAGTCAGCAACTAGCCCTTGCAGAAGTTGTTTAATCTTGCTGATATCCTGTGAAGTTGAATGCCCCCCTTGAACTTCTGCTCTCGAATCCTCGGCCTCCTCTGGAGTCGGGGAGTGGGGCTTGGAGCATTTAACCGCTGGTGCTCTTGCTGCGAGAGGCTCGGGGCTTTCATTTTCCAGCTCAGCCATTTCACCCCCCGGACCCGCTGGTGCTACGCTATTTATTCTCCCGTGTAATTAAACCTAAGACACTCGCCGCAATGCAGCGCTCGTCTAGTCGTCAGGGATCCTCGTAATAACGAGCTTAAGGGGTCACAAAACGCTTAAGTCTTATATTTTATTTGCCGAAACTCAAGAGCGGTCTCAGAGACATCTGAACCCTGCTAGCTCATCACGTGATCCTTGTAAAATGGCAATGTTGAAAATCTGGAGTGAAAATACTGAAAATTTGCGAACTTACGAGCGTGCGTAGGAACTCTGCAACGCATGCTTGTAAAACAGTCATTTTTTGGAATTTTTCACCAAATTTTCAACATAGCCATTTTAAGACCTCTGCTCATAAACAGTGTCACTGTGATTTTCTTAATGTGTCCCATACATTAATTTCGCACACCGACTGCGCCATTGTACGCTACATGGGCGGAAACACATTTTGGGTGAGATGTGAAAAATGACAGCTGTTACTGCTCATAAGAAGGTGTGGTAAAATGGCAATGTTGAAAATATGGACTGAAAATATTGAAAATTCGCAAACTTAAGAGCGTGCGTAGGAACTGCGCAACGCACGCTCGTAAAACAGTCATTTTTAGGAATTTTTCCACCAAATTTTCAAAATGAGCTTTTTGAGAGCCCACCTTATGAACAGTGGCAGTGTCGTTTCATTAATCAGTCCCGGAAGGTGATTTCGCACAGTGGCTGCGAAATCACCCTTCGGGCCCAAGTAATGCCATGACAGTGACATCATTCATGAGAAGGGGTCCCAAAAACCCCATGTTGAAAATTTGGTGCAAAAATTCCAAAAAATGCCCGAGATATGCAGCAAAGTTGAAAAAACCCTGTCTATAACATTATACAGCTTACTGGCATTTCCTCAGTTTACGATCGGCTTTGAAGAGTGCAGACGTGTTCCCGGTCCACCGAAGATCGTTGTGCCAGACTCTGGAGGTAAATATGGGGTGAGGGGGGTGTGGGAGGCAGGATGCACAGTGGGTGGGTGCGGGTGGGGGCAGGAGACTGAGGGCCGTTTCAAATTTACAGGTTGTTTTAATTAGTAAGATGCCGGGACATTTGCCACGCTGGGTGGGCTCCCAAGCGTGGCAGCTGGAAGGCTGTTTGGGGGCTGGAGCCGAGGGGATTGGGCACCCCGTCGCCATAGGGCTAGTGCCACGCTGTGGTGGGCTCCCAGCATGGCAGTTGTAAGGCTGTTTGGGGGCTGGGCCGATGGGAGATTGGGCACCCCTGTCGGCCATACGGGCTTGTGCCATGCGGGTGGGCTCCAGCGTGGCAGCTGTAAGGCTGTTTGGGGTTGCAGCCGACGGGATTGGGCACCCTGTCGGCCAGCAGGGCTTGTGCCATGCTGGGGTGGGCTCCCAGCAAGGCAGCTGTAAGGCTGTTGGGGGTTAATCCCCATCGGCTATACAGTATGGGGCGGGCCAGCGTCAGCCGCAATGTCGTGCTCGTGTTGAGGGAAGCTCTGCTCACTGGCGGAGCTCTCCCTTTCAACTGTATGCCACTGCATTTTCAGCTGTCATAGACAGCTGGAGCAGTGATTGGCATCCTGCGACCGCGCCTGCAAATACACTGACTGAATTGGAAGAGGCTGACACACCTCTGGAAAACTCGGATGATGGCACTATGTTTCTTCCACATGCGTGCAAGCAAACATAAAAATGACTTTTGCTGAATGATTTTACTAAATAAGGAGCACTGCAATGGGTAGTTTGAACTTCAGCAAATTAAGAGGGCTAAAGTGATTAGAACTAATGTGCGACAAGCACCCAACAGGAAGAAATTATTTACTGACGTATTGGGCTAAATACAGTATATCATACATTTTTGGCTGGCATAACAGAGAGAGGCATTTAGCACATAAAATGAATTACAATGAATGAAACAAAGTAGTTGGTATTTACCAGTACATAAAAGTAATAATGTTGTATAGTTTGAGCAAGAAAAATCATTTAAGGTAGTCTGTTTGAAAAAATAACATAAAACACATTTATATGTAAAAATGATGTTAACGGGTGGCAGTAAACGTGGATATTCTCATGAATACTGTTCTATTGTGTAGAATCTTAAATAAGATCAGAAAATACTATTTAAATGAGTCTGCAGCTGAAACACAAGGTAGTACTCTTTATTTGATTTTGATATATAATATGTTGACAGTTAGAAATATTAATTATGATGATTAATCATTAGGTGCCAAATGAAGTAAGGAACTGACTTTTGATGTTGATTTGCATAGATCTTAAGTGAGTATATAGAATTTTAGACTTGATCTCATTTATTTGAATTAATATAAATCATACTGTATTTATGTATTTAAAATAGAATACCAGTGTTGTCCTGGTTATCCTGGTGAAGGAGGATTTCTCCGAAATATTGACACTAGTTAGCTGTGACTAATACACTGATTGTTCCTTTTTTCTGAAAAATATATGAATAAATGTATTATTCACACAGTGCTCTCGGTGAGTGGGCTGCTTGTTTCCAAATTCACTTTAGAATGCTTGCTGAAAGCCATAGAAAGCAGGATCATCTCAGGGTTTGGTGGCATAACTGGGTCTAGATGGATCTTCTAGAATTTATGTTTTTCAAGTTCGAGGTTCTTTAGCCATTAAGTGGTACCAGGAACACTGGATTGGGCTGGATGATTATGCTGTATTAGTATCTCATCCATAACCGTATATGTCATTGTATGCAGTGCTGCACTGTAATGCAGTCTCTGAGTTGAGTCCCCCCATTGTAATTACATATGCTGGCCTATGTCATTTTTTCACACTGTCTTATTGCTACCATTAAAACTGGTAAATAAAATTTACAAAAAAAAAAAAGCTGTCTGTATTCTATCCCAGTTGGGCCCCTAGCTGCCATGAAGTGTTTATTTAGTGAAGCTCCAATGGGTCCAGGTAGTCCCGATATCTAGTTAAACTATAGGGGTGTGGTCATGCCCCTATAGTTAGGGTTGGACCAGGACTTCTATGTTAAACCACAATTTTTGCAGCTTAATAACTTTGGTGTTCTTTGGCAAAATAGCCCAATATTTGGCATGCATGGTTAGTCTGCCAGTGTCTCAAAATGTGGAAAGTTTTGTGATGGCATCTCGTATGGTTTCTGAGGTGTGGAGTGGTAAAAAACCGAAAAAAACACTTCCTAGACTTAACATGGGATTTTTTGTCCTCATCTGCATCTCAGACGTTATGACATTTTTCCTGAAATTTTCAGGGATGATGGGGTCTGTGCCAAGGGTGTGCCTTTGAATGGTTTGGTGAAAAAATATAATACACATTTTTAATTATAATGACTTTTGTGATAGCCATTAGACAGGCAGGTAAATTAAAACTGTTCGAACTATTAACAGTGAAAGATTTACTGTTCATGCTCAGAGAAATACTGTTCATGATGTCAGCTATCATGTGTTTTTTTTTTTCAGTTTTAAAAATTATTTTGTAAAGAAATATTGCTTGGTAATGAATGAACAAGATGTGTATTTAGGTCTCAGTCACATCCTAACTTCGAAATTTGCCTTAGAATTGTGAAATTTATAGGGCAAATATGTGTTTTTTGGCGAGAATCTTTTTGTCAGTCATTCACTTATGTAAGGATCATTCGATCAGAAAATTACTATTCGCACTTCTTTACAGTTCAGACTTTACTGTTCAAATGGAAAACACTGTAAACAGTAAAGGTCAATAATAAACTGAATTTTAAAAGCTCCCTGGTGTCTAGTGGCACCCCTTACTTGCCGATTGCCGTCTCCAGAACAAAATAATGATTTAGATGAGCAATTTACATCAAGAGTTCATTAAAAAAAAAACATTCTCTTATCTATGCATCATTTACTTCCCTTAACACTCTCTTTTCTAAGCATGCACAACAAACAGGTCACAATTTGCAGTTTGCTTGGATGGACTGTCAGTAGTTAACTAACATCTTTTACACGGTTTTTCATAGAACACGAGCTGGAGTTAAATTTACAAACTAATTATTTTTTTCACAGAGATCCATTCTGAAATGGCAACTTTAATTTACTGAAAGGAAAGAACTGCCAGTTCCAGATACCATTAACAACCATTTAATATTGTCCGAATCTGAGAAACGAAACTGAATTCTAATAATTTTTTCCTTTTTAATTTTTTGCAGCAACTTTGGGAGTGGCAGAGGGCAGTTTTAGTCAGCCCTCACAGTTGAACAACTGAGCGGTCACGAGAGCTATCTGTCACCATCACTGTTAACTTAGTTCACACAAATCATAATGCTTATTGCTGGGGAAGCCTGCCCAACACAATATCAGACTCTTCACTTTCCAGACCATAAGCCAGTAAAAATAATTACTGACACAAGTCAAGAGTCCAATCTGAAAAAAAAAATGGTCTATGGGTGAGGCGACCCCCACCCCGACTCCAACTGAACATTCACCATCCTGCATTTCCCCAGACCCCCCACACACATCCCCATTCACCTGAACAGGTCCCAGTGTGAAGATGAAAACCCCACTGAGATAAATTGAACTGCACTCACCTTATTGCTCATATAGCAGTCACCAGTTCCAGCAGAAAGATCTGTGTTCGATGGGAGAGTGCATCTTCACACTGTGACCCATTCAGCTGGGTGAGGGTGTGTGGGGGGGTCTTTGGGGTGCAGGGTGGTGGGTGCTTAGTGGGAGGGGGTTGCCTTACCAATGGACCATTGTTTTTTACAGATAAAAAAAAAACAGAAACCCTTGAGGGACTGTTTTTTTTTTTCCCACAGTCCGATGAACATCGCAGGGTGCATGGTGGGGGGGGGAGGGGGCAGTAGCCAGTAGACATCAGGGTAACCTTCCACATGACAGCCTCTGTTTTGATGCTGAGCCCATGCTCACTGTTCCAAAATGCAAAATAAAAATGACAGCTGCAGACTCCTCACTGACAGAATTTACATTTTAGGGGCTGCAGTAGTTATTTATACTGTCCTCTTGTATGGGGAGGGGGGATGAAAGTCTTGCCCAAATGCTTGGTATCCTTTGGAAAGGAAATTTGGATGGTACGATCATTATTACTCATGGGTGGTGGTGGTTACTTGTATTTGGAAAATGCTGGGTGTGCAGTGTGTGTGTGTGTGTGTGTGTGTGTTATGTGTTTGTTCATGTATGGAGTGCCTGCTTTGTTGATGTGTAAACAGTGGCTGCTGAATGTTTTATTTTCTGTGTTCAGTAATAGAATCACAGTGGACATTGAAAAAAAGGGCCTCATCTATTAAATGAAAGCAGGTGACATGCGACTTTTTGGTGCCCTATCCCAAGTAATAAATCCACCAGTCAAGCACCTTAGTGGAACTTTCAGAGATAAACATATGTTGCATGCAGGTACTCAGCGATCCTGTTATTTACTTTTGACTTCTTGAAACAAGTCTGCCACAGTGTTGTATTGAGTGTGTTTTCAGGGTATCTGCACATTTGCTACAAGATCATCTTTGTGAAACTCCAACTATTTCTTATTCAAAGAAATAATTTAACAAAAATACATTAGTAGTTGGTTATTTGTGTTAGTCTAGTAACAGCTGATGCTGGATCATGTTGGTTTTGACCCGAAGATATTTTTGGCCTTTCAGCTTTATTTCTTAGGCCATCATGTACCACTCTTGGCGTACTTTCTTAAAATAAATAATAAAATTATTCTGATTTTCATAGTGCACGACACTCCTGTCAGTTTGAATGGGTTACACTTCACAACATCTATTTGTGTTGTAAATTGAGATTATATATTACAGATATACATTTGACTTTAGAATGCGCTCTGAGCGTTATGTATTATCATTGCATTTTCAAGGGATTTTCCACAAGTTTGCCCAATCTGATATGTGGCAACATTAAGGACTGCAAGACACTCTTGTTATTAGACTTCTCTCATTACTCGTTTGAGAATACAGTGCTTACTGTACAGTCTCTCAAGTGTGACAAATGATGTATAATTCCTTTACATTTAAAGGAATATAGAACATTACCAGTTTTGAAGTTCAACTGTACTTATTTTCCCATTTGCTTCTATATAGTCTCTATTATGCATTTATTTAAGGTTTTTGCTCACCATACGTGCCTCTTTTTGGTGCATCTCCTACTTTTCAGAAGGGTCCTGGAGGACCCAACAGCAGCTGAGTTGATACATAGTGGAGTGCCCTGCAGTGTTGCCACAAAAGGATTACCCCCCCCCCTTGGAAGTCCTGGGTAGGTGGTGGTGAAAGGGGTCCTGGGGTATATGGTGAAAGAGCCAGTAGTATCCCCTATAGATGAACCTCCCACACACCCACTTCCCCCTGACAGGGCAGTAGTGCAGGGTAGAAAAAAAACATATATACTGTCTGTCAATCTTTTCAACAAAGAGAATGGGGGAATGGTTGGCAAGTTTAACTAAGAGCTGTCATGGTGTGTGTGTGTGTGTGTGTGTGTGTGTGTTGTGTGTGTAGCAGGAGAAGATGGAACGATTGACTCTGCTCAGAGAAATCAGTGTGGAAAAAAACTTTCTACAAGGCTAGATTTGTTTTAAAGAAATAAATAGTACCATATGTGAACCAGATAATAAAATGGGTGTTCCGAGAACAACCCCCCAAAATATTACATAAACAACAGACAAATTATTTCCATGGAGCCAGGTGTGATGGGGGTACTTAACAGAAGTGTGTTATATGTTCACAATAAGTTCCAAAATGCACCACAGAGCATCAAAAACCCCAGAGCTTCTGGGGGCCCAGTGGCTCCCAGACCCCCAGCATTTGTATAACTATTTCCTCCAGCAAAATCAGTAAATCTCCAGCAAAATAACTCAAATTATCCAGAAAATCTTCAGAGCTCACTTGGAAAGTATGCATGACGGGGATGGCCAACGGAGGGTGGGGGTGGGGTGCCACTAGATACTAGGGGTGGGGGTGGAACTCCACTAGACACCAGAGATGAAATGGACATTGTCGGGTAGGGAATTGGAGGGTGGAGGGCACTGCTAGATACCAGGGATGTGTAAAATATCTATGGGGATGGAACTGGAGGGTGGGGGCTGCCACTAGACACCAGAGAAACAAAAATTATTATGGGGCAGGCAATCGGAGGGTGGGGGAGCTGCCACTGGACACCAGGGAAAATTATATTAAATAAAAACAACTAAAATAAATCAGAGGGTGGGGGTGTGACTGGACACCAGGTATGGATATGTAAAATAAATTTATTTCATTGGGGGACTGCAGTGCAAGGGTAGGGGGTGCCACTACATTCATCCACAAATGTTATGTATGTTGCACATTAGGATCATCCCAGTAAACAAAAATAGCCATTGAGATATATATATATATATATATTAATTCAGATACAGTACTGTATTTTGTGTTAAGCAGCAGACGCACAACTACTGGTACAGTAGCTACTGTATTTCCCAGGCAACACTACAGTGAATATTCTCATGCCAGCTTAGTGGCTAGGCCAAGTAGTTAGTCTGAGCCACATGTGGCCACTTTCCATCAAACATTGCAATTCATGCTGTTAAGAAGGTTAAGAAGACAAACAGATGTTGGTAGTATATTCTCAGCTGCTTACCACTGGAACATCAGCTTGTAAAAAGAATAATTAATAATGGGATCTAACTGGAATTCAGCCCATGCCCCTAAAATTCAAGTAGGAGATGATGCTTTTTATTTTAATTCATTTATGCAAGGTATCCCAATTGAGATATACAGTGGCAACTATGGTAAGGGTCCTTTCTGTCACATTTCTGGTTATAAGTCTTTGCCAGCACTAGTCATGATGATTGACCAAGGTTAAATGAAACAAGCATTTGTCAATGCCGCATGTTTGCTTGCTGGCATTGGCAGTGGTAGTGTAGAAGTTACAGAGCTGCGTAATAGGAATGGCAGTGAAGTATTGAACTGAAGCCAACCCCACCACCACGCTGCAGAGAGTGACAGGCATTGGGGTGTGCGTTTGGGTCATCAGGCATAACGGCCATGCCATTTCACCACACCCCACCCTGCAGACACTGACAAGTGTCATGGTGTTCCTTGGGGTCTTTGGCCTTTATGCGCACCCCATTTCATTAGGAAATATGGTGAGATGGGTGCGATATAGGAGAATGGGGTGAACTTTGGGGCCGAAGAGTCCAAGGCATACCTCGATGCCTCTCACTGACTGCAGGGTATGGAATGGTATGAGCATCACAGGCAAGAATCCCAAGTCACACCCCTGATGCCTGTCATTCTCTACAGGGTTGGGCATTATGGTTGGAAACCCTAATACCTCAGGCATTCGTTGGTATTTTCACTCCAAATTTTCAACATGTTTTTTTTGTGACCCCACCTCATGAACAGGGGGAATATCAGTTTGTTAGCCGAAAGCTGCTTATGCACAGTGACTACGGCATTTAGCACCACAGGTGCAAAAACATTCTGAACAGGATGTAAAAAATGACAGCTGTACTGTTCATGGGGAGGTGTAAAAAATGGCAGTGTTGCAAATCTGTAGTAAAAATATTTAAAAAAATGTTGAAGTCACGAGCATACATGGAAACTGTGCAACGCACACCCGTAATATAATTAGGTTGGGGATTTTTTACAGCAGATTGTCAACTCAGGCATTTTGGTGCCTCCGATCATGAACAGTGTCACTGTGATTTTCTTTCTCTGTGCCGAACAATGATTTCCCACAGCAACCACGTATCTCTGCGCTGAAAGTGTGAAAACACAGTTCAGCCATGTTGTGAAAAATGACAGCTGTACTGTTCATAAGGAAGTGTGGAAAAATGCCACTGGTGAAAATCTGGACTGAAAATATTACAAAGTCATGAACTACGAGGGTGCATGGAAACTGCGCAATGCTCACTCGTAACACAGTCATTTTATGGACTTTTGTCACCAAATTTTCAACATAGCCATTTTAAGACCTCTGCTCATGAACAGTGTAACTGTGATTTTCTTAATCTGTCCTAAACATTGCTTTCGCACACCAACAGCACCATTGTGCGCTACATGTGTGAAAACACATTTTGGGTGACATATGAAAAATTGCAGCTGTACTGTTCATAAGGAAGTGTAATAAAATGGCAATGTTGAAAATCTGGAGTGAAAATATTAAATTTGCAAACTTACGAGCATGCATAGGAACTGTGCAACGCACGCTCATAAAACAGTCATTTTTAGGAATTTTTCCACCAAATTTTCAACATAGCCATTTTAAGACCTCTGCTCATGAACAGTGTCACTGTGATTTTCTTAATTTGTCCCGTACATTGATTTCGCACACCGATTGCGCCATTGTGCGCTACATGGGCAGAAACACATTTTGGGTGAGATGTGAAAAATGACAGCTGTACTACTCATAAGAAGATGTGGCAAAATGGCAATGTTGAAAATCTGGAGTGACAATATTGAAAATTCGCAAACTTACGAGCGTGCATAGGAACTGTACAATGCACTCTCGTAAAACAGTCATTTTTTGGAATTTTTCACCAAATTTTCAACATAGCCATTTTAAGACCTCAGCTCATGAACAGTGTCACTGTGATTTTCTTAATTTGTCCCGTACATTGATCTCGCACACCG
Source organism: Neoceratodus forsteri (assembly GCA_016271365.2). Lineage (NCBI taxonomy): Eukaryota > Metazoa > Chordata > Ceratodontiformes > Ceratodontidae > Neoceratodus > Neoceratodus forsteri. The sequence continues at coordinate 673,752,929 of CM057452.1, forward strand.
ACTGCGCCATTGTGCACTACATGGGCGGAAACACGTTTTGGGTGAGATGTAAAAAATGGCAGCTGTACTACTCATAAGAAGGTGTGGTAAAATGGCAATGTTGAAAATCTGGAGTGAAAATATTGAAAATTCGCAACCTTACGAGTGTGCGTAGGAACTGCGCAACGCATGCTCGTAAAACAGTCAATTTTAGGAATTTTTTCACCAAATTTTCAACATAGCCATTTTAAGACCTCTGCTCATGAACAGTGTCACTGTGATTTTCTTAATTTGTCCTGTACATTGATTTCACACACCGACTGCGCCATTGTGCGCTACATGGGCTGAAACACATTTTGGGTGAGATGTGAAAAATGACAGCTATACTGCTCATAAGAAGGTGTGGTAAAATGGCAATGTTGAAAATCTGGAGTGAAAATATTGAAAATTCGCGAACTTATGAGCCTGCGTAGGAACTGCGCAAAGCACACTTGTAAAACAGTCATTTTTTTGAATTTTGACAGCAAATTTTCAAAATGGGGTTTTTGGGACCCCTTCTCATGAATGATGTCACTGTCATGGTGTTATTCAGGCCAAAAGGGTGATTTCGCGCAGTGACTGCACAGTGACTGCGAAATCACCCTTCGGGCCCAAATAACGCCATGACAGTGATATCTCTGATGAGAAGGGGTCCCACAAACCCCATGTTGAAAATTTGGTGCAAAAATTCCAAAAAATGCCCGAGATATGCAATAAAGTTGAAAACCCCCTATCTAGCCCATTATACAGCTTACCAGCATTTCCTCAGTTCGCGGTCGGCTTTGAAGAGTGCAGGCGTGTTCCAGTCCACGAAGATCGTCGTGCGAGCTCTGGAGGTAAGTATGGGGTGAGGGGGTGTGGGGAGGCAGAGTGCGCAGTGGGTGGAGTGCGGGTTGTGGGAGGGGGCCAGGGAGACTCGTGGGACGTTTTCTTTACAGGTTTTTTGACTACGGCGGGGCGTTTGCCACGCTGGGGTGGGCTCCCAGTGTGGCACAAGGATAACTGGGGGCGTTCAGCTGATGGGGATTGGGCACCCGTCGGCGCTGAGTCGATTGCCACGCTGGGGGTGGGGTCCAGCGCGGCACCCAGTACTCGGGGTGAGGACAGTGGAGCCAGCAGGGATTGAGCACCCCGTTAGCTATATCATTAGTTGCCACGCTGGGGTGGGCACCCAGCATGGCATTTGGAAGGCTTCGGGGTGGGGGGCGCAGCGCGGCCGGCGAGGATTGGGCACCCCGTCAGCTATACAGTGTGTGTTTGTGTGCCTGCGGGCGCGCCCGCGCCTGCGTGGCGTGTGTGTGTGTGTGGGGAGGCTGCGCGCGGGCAGGTGATATCTTATCGCTGCTCACTCAAGCGTAGCTCCCTTTGAATGTATGCCACTGCATTTGGAGCTTGTCATAGACAGCTCCAGCATGCATTGGCTTACAGGGGCTGCGCCTGCCAACACACTGACTGAATTGGAGGAGGAGGTGACACACCTCTGAAATCTCGGATGATGGCGCTATGTTTCTTGCACATGCGTGCAAGCAAACATAAAAAGCAGTAGGTGGGACAAAAATATTTACTTTTAAAGAAAAACAATATATATTTTTTTTACTATTTAAAAAAGTAAGTAAATTAATTGCAAAAAACTTCATCAATGCACTAGTTAGGGTTAAAGCAGCAAAACTGGGGAAATGTGATGTTAGGGTTTGAACTTTAACACTTCACCCCTACCCTGCAGGCAGCAAGTCAGGCATGAGGTGTTCCTTGGGGTTGCCAAGCCTAGCGCTCATCCCATTCTCAATCACTGTACACATCTAGGCTTATTTAGTGATGGGATGGGGTAAGCATTAGGCTTGACAACCCCAAGGCACACCTCGTGTCTAATTTGCTGTCTGCAGGGTGGGGATGGGGTGTTAGGGTTCAAAACCCTAATGCCGCATTTCCCTACTTTTGTCACTTTAACCTTAACTAGTGCATTAATGAAGTTTTTTGCAATGAATACAACAACATAAATCATTGTACTTGTGTAGCACCAAACTATTTGTTTCAGGATTGCACTTATTTTGAATCTTATTTTCTAACTTGTTTGTATGTTCTTATGAATGAATCAAATCACACTGGCACTTTAAAACACTGTGCTATTTAAATGGGCTATGGCAGCAACATACATGTCCCTTCTGATGCAGCCCTTAGCGAAACTGCCTCATTCACTCCACAGCAACTGTCTGAGAGTTCCACCCCTTCTGCCCTCTATACTCTCAACACTGCATCTTGGGCCTTTCTAAGCAAAAATGAAGCTATACACATCATACCATGAACAAATGCTTATACCCCATGAACCGCACGTGCTACACACAAAATACGAGAGGCAAAGTTGTTCAGCACACAACTACCTTTCTAACAGTGGTATGCAATCAATTCTAAGCAATTAGTTTTTTTTATAAAAGCCAAAATACCCAAAACACTGATTTTTTTTTTTAAATAAGAAAAGCAACATAAACCCTTTTCTTGTGGAAAACATGTAACATATCAGCACCAAATGATGTATCCATACACAATAAGCAGGTAGTGAAGTACTCCTAGAAATACATAAATAAGCCCAAAACTGATTGGCTTGTTAAATATATGCATCCAAACTGGACACATCTCCAGACATCTCCAGGCCTGACTGTGAGTGATTTGCTGCTAATTAAAGATGTCTACCAGGGGATGTTTTCTGCTGCCGCCTACATACGTTTACTGGCCTGAATGAGCTTTTAGGGTTGTTAGTGTGACAGTTCACCTGACCATAACTACTGCTGCAATTTGAGTTGCATCTTTGCCATTACTATTTTTTACATGATTGCATTGTTTAAACTTTCTTAATGGCACTTAAAATAAAACTGAAATATTGCCTATACTGGTGCTAGGTTCCTTTTGTTTTGCTACTTCTAATAGTCTGTTGTGCACGGTGCTTTCTGTGGGTGACTGCTTTTGTTCCTAAAAACTGTCTCATGATTTAATGACATTGGGTACCATGTTTCCTTAATTTGCATCATGAACGTAATAGTATCCCAACTGCAGTCACCTATAGGGCTTCGAATAGCCGCTATGAATATCTGCAGCCTGCCTAAAAAAATGGCACCCCTGCAATGCTGGATGGCACAGCACCAACCAGACATTCTTGCTTTAACAGAAACCTGACTGTCAGCCAAGACCCCAGACTCATTTGTCTCTATTCCTGGCTACTTTCTCATTAGGCTTGATCATAACGGCAAGAGAGGCGGTGGCTGCGCCTTCTATGTAAATGATTCACTGCACTACCAAGCCCTGCCTGTGTCCTTCCTAGACCATGGTGCCCAAGCCCTTTCAATAAAACTCTCCCTTGACCCAAACTGTGCTCCTTTTACTCTTACCGTCACCTACATCCCACCCCACAGCCAATCCCCTGCTTGTAAAGTGCTCTCAGATTACCTAGCCAGCCACCCCCACAAAATGGAACAAATCCTAGTTGGGAATCTCAACATAATCTGGCTAGTGAGCTCATCAACACATGCCAAAGATACCTTTGCTGCGTTAGATATGACCCAACTGGTATCCCAGCCTACCAGGGCCAACCCCACTAATGGAACCCACACCTTATTAGATATCCTGCTCACTAACTGTCCTCACCATATTACCGACCTGGGTGTCCTACCCAACGCCTTAAGCGACCACTCACCAATCATCTTCAGCTGGTCCTGTCAGCTACTTAAACCACCACCAAATATCACCTTTTGTTTTCGACTACGCCCGGGAGGCATAGCCAAACTCAAACAATATCTAATTAACTAGGACTGGTCCCCTAGTTCTCAAGCCCAGCACATAGCTGATGCATTGCACTACTTTGCCACCACCTTTAATACAGCTTGTGATGCTTTTGCACCGACCATCAAAGTGACCACTAAGAAACGTAATGCCCCCTGGATCACCCCAGAACTCCTACAACAGTTCAAAATATACGTGACAACCTCTGGCATTGTGCCACTGCCTCCAGTTTGCTAAGTGATAGGCAGGCCTATAATGCTGCCCGCAATAAGTGTACCTGAGCAATCCACAAGGCCAAGGCAGAGCACTACAGAACCACCCTAGCTACCTCCTGGGGTAGCACAAGAATGTTCTGGGATAACATCAAGGAACTTAATGGTAAATCCCACTCCCCCCTCACAACTTAGTGTTAATGGTACTACCACCACAGACACACTTCACATAGCTAACTGCCTCAACTCCACCTTCTCAGACATCAGCTCAGTCCTCCCTAGCAACTTTTTCAATCCAATTCAGCCTATCTCACCACCTGAGATCCTCCACCCCCCTTCAAACTCAGAGTCATTAACCCTACAGAAGTGAAAGCCTACCTGTCCAAAGCCCTCCAGAGCTCCAATTACTGTGAAGACACCTTCAATATGGGTATCCTATACCTTGCACTAGACTCAGTATCTCCCCACTCACAGACTTTCTAAATCTGTCCCTGCACCTGGGCCAGTTCCCAGCCTCATGGAAAAGGGCAGTGATAACACCAATAATGAAATGTGGTGACAGCTCCCTCCCAAACAACTACCGTCCCATCTCGATTCTCCCCCCACTCTCTAAAGCCCTTGAAAAGATCATAGCCACTCAGATCACTGACTACCTCCTCACACACAACCTGTTATGTAGGGAGCAGCATGGTTTCAGAGCTGGTCATAGCACTACAACCACCCTCAAAGAATTTTCTAACTTCCTGAACTCCATGCTTGACAAGGGGCACCTCACAGGGGCTGTATTTATAGACCTCTCAAAGGCCTTCGACACGGTTTCTCACCCCCTCCTTCTTAACACATTACAACAAATTGGGGTATCTCTTTGTCCACGCTCATGGTTCTCCAGCTATCTTTTATCTAGAACCCAATGTGTTAAAATTATTAATACCATATCTACTATGCTGCCTGTGCACTCAGGAGTTCCCCAGGGATCTATCCTGGGTCCCCTGCTATTCGGTATCTACTTCAACACCCTGCCTAAATCCTGCCCCGGCAACCTTCTCCTCTATGTGGATAATGCTGTTCTTTACCTTTTCTCAGATTGAACACTGGTTTGCTGAACACAGATTGGTGATCAACATTAAAAAATCTAAGACGATGCTCTATGCCCATCGCCAAAACAGATCAAAGGATTTCCCCCTGGAAATACTCTCCGCCTCTCTCATCCCACTGGAACAGGTCCAAATGTATAAGTATCTAGGTATTACATATGACTCTTCCCTCTGGTTCCACAAACATATAAAAATCCTCACCTCTGCCGCCGACACCCACATTGGTCTCCTTTGCAGACATAAAGACTGCCTGCTACCCGAAGCACTTTACCTAGCCATTACCTCCTCAGTCTTATCGCTGATGGACTATGGCCTCACAATCTATGCTGCCGCCAACCCTACGGCGCTTCATCAAATACAAGTAGTCATCAATAAGGCTTGCTAGCTCCTCTCTTGGTGCCGACAGAAATACACATACCTGCACCCTATACGTGCTCACCAATATCTTCTCCCTTGAGGAAAGACTATTATACTAGACCTGTCTCCTCACCTAAAAAATCCACCTGGGTTTAACTCCAATAAGTGTCATGGCTTCTCTTCAAGCAGCCACCATCTTAGTGTCCACACAGGGCACCCCAAAAACTATCTGGAAGGTGCCTAGGGTCAGGACCACCCTGGCCCAGCGATCCTTCCCCCTTAGAGCTCCATCCTGGTACAGTCCCCTCCTACTGGCCATCACATCATTCACCAATTCAGGGCCTTTTAAAGCTGCCTTAACCCATTCTACTCTATTCTAGCTTTAGAATGTTGGTGATGGAACTCCAGGCTGTTTTGCTGTGACATTCCTAATGCACTGCACAGAATTCTAAGCATATTTGCACACATGTCAAACAAGTGTAAATATCTGGAAAACTGCATGAGCTACTGGAAAACATACAGTAGCAAAGTGATACAGCAGAATAAGACCTTTACGATGAGGGTAACCACTAAGCTGAAATCATTATACTTTTTAAATTATGGCCATTTGAAGTGGTAGATTTGTCACAAAAACACTGAAATTCGGGTACTCAGATGGCCATAATTTAAAAAGTATAAAGATTTCAGCTTAGTGATTACCCTCATTGTAAAGGTCTTATTCTCCTGAACAACTATGCTGCTGGTTGTGTAGGTGTAGCATTTTTAGTTTTCAAGATATTTACATTTGTTTGACATGTGTGCTACTGTGTTGAATTTGACTGCACACAGTAAGACATGCTGTTCCTTGACATGTTGAGCTGCACTTACGAGCCATTTAATTGTAATACAGAACCCAAATTTAAAAAAGTAAAGTGGCAGTTTTGTAGAATATAATGTTTACAAACCAAATAGTGCCCTGTATAGTTCAGCTGCTATATTTTTAATGAAACGGAGCTTCTACAATATCATGCTGGTCCCCATCAAAAACGTGAGACAGGAAGTGAGCTGTAAGCCAAGAAGAATCTCCCTCTCCATACATGCCTGCTTTGCCTCAAGCTCCGGTTTGCAAACTGATTCACTTTCAATACTTTTATCACTAAATGCCACATTGCCTTGATGCTTTCTTTTCAAATACAGGGTTATTTTTTTAGAAATATAAGCAGAAAGTGGCAGATTTGGGCTCCTGCGCACTCTGAATGATGTGAGAGGTAGGGTTGTCAGAACCCTCTGAAGTTCTGGGTTCTAGTTCTAGTTTAGAACTTTTGAAAAAGTTCTAGGGTTCTAATCTTTTTTAGAACTTTTTAGAACTCGAACCCTATTTTTTTATTGTGCTGCCAGTAACGAAGATAGTAATAAAATACATGTAAAGGAAAAACTGTTCAATATAAGGGGGAGAGAAATTATCTTGTGTGACATTGATAGGAATACAACTAGGTTTATCTATGGTTTCTTCTGTTTGCTAAAGCCAGCAACTTAATACGTAACAGGCCCACCCACCCACCCATATGTTAAAAGTTTTCCTGCTGCAGCTGCATCATAGTTCCTTAGTGAAAGAAAGAGGCACATTAGCAATTTATGTACTCAGCTATATATACTCATCGTCATGAATTATGAGAAAAAATAACTGATATTACCTAAGTTCAGCTATTTGCTGCTTTCTGTTTTAAATAAGTAAATCAAAAGTTGCTATGTTTAAAAGATAGCTTTTATAACAAAGTTAAGCCAAGTACTACAGCAACAGCATGTGGAACTGTTGCAAAACATATTATGTCATAACGTAGTCAGTCAAGACATTTGAATAAAAAAATATGCCAGTCATTGTTGCTGGCAAAATGCATGCAATTTTCTAAGGTAATGCATACATATACCAACATTTTGTTGGCAAATTGAAGTAATACTTACAACTTTCTAAGATGATGCATTTTGCAGCTGATACTTCAATAAAATCTGTATTTCAGTCACATAAATAAAAAAAGTGGTCTCCTCACCACATACTAAGGAACATTTAATGTAGCTGCAGCAGTTGGCATGTGATGTTTAAGGGACAGCGTCTGTCAAGCCCATTATGTATCAAATTATCACTACTTGTAAAGCAAAAACACTTTATGATAAGTCACATTCTGTGAAAACTGCTGATGCAGATTTTGTTTTATTTCTGATTCCTTTATTCTTTTTTTAAAGGGGACAGGACAATTGTGCTAAGTGGCAGCAGTTTGCAATGTATTTAATAAGAATATATACTATGTGTACAGTAGGTTTGGTCTGTCATCATTGTTTTCCTCACCATTCCCAGCTGATCACGAATCTGTAAATGAAAGAACTAAAACAACACCCACCTTTCACCCCATCACCCATTCCACTTTTCTTCCACCACCCTCATCTGTGCAGTAGCATCCATGCCACCCTTACACCCATGTTAAAACCAACCCACAACCCTCACCCATGTACTAGCATCCATTTTTCGTTTATGGCTAACATTTCTGTAATTGAAAAAATAATAAACAGCTACCAATTAGAACTCATTGTTTTGTCCTCTTTAAAATTGAAAAATAGACCGTCTCCTGTCCCAGCCCATACTGATGCACTACAAAGTCACAGAAGGTAAATCCAAAAATACATGTTTTCACTTTAACTATAAATAATATGATACAGAAAGGATTGATGTGACAGTGTCCCTTTTATGCCAAATTTGGGCCTGTTCTCACTGATGTTAAAATTGCCCTGTATATAAAACTTGTTGACTTTAGTTTAGACCCTAGCTACAAAGCAGTTTGCCATGAAATGGTGAAAGTTTTGGGGGGTATATAGTCCAAGGTAATAGATCGAGAAAGGAGAGAGACGACAACCAAAGTCATCACAGTCTGTAAAGTTTCCTTTTGGTGCAGAGAGACTCGTCTCACACAGTATTTACCAGCCACCACCATCTGAGTTGTCATCACCATCAACATCCACAACATCAATCACTTCAGGATCAGTTTGTATACTCTTGTAGGGATACGAAAATCTCGACTTATTAACTTTAATAAAAGTTAACGTGTGTACATTTTCTGGCAGCAACCTATTTCTGGTGTCTGTCACAATATTGCCAGCTGTACTAAACATGCGTTCTGAAGAGACACTTGTTGCAGGACAACCAAGATATTTACAGGCTTCATCATACAGCTCTGTCCAAATTGACTTTTGATCTCCAGTATTCAAAAGGGCATGCATCAATAGGAATAGGCAGTTCTTGCAGGTAACTGTCTACCATGTTGGACAGAGACCAGCTCAGAAGAGGAATCAGCAGAAGCAGCTGGTATGGCAGCAATTTGGGAAAGGTTTTGCCACAGATTTAGCTTGCTACTAAGGGCTGAAGAAGTGGCAGTTGTGGAACAACTACTGTTAATGTTTGGTGACTTTTCCAGTTCTGTATCCCTTTGTGAAGATGAACCTGCATTTTGTGGTGATGACAACCTGAGGGTACTGTGCGTGTCTGTGTTTGACTCCTGTGAGTGCTGCAGCTCATCTAGCAACATACATTTGTACTGCTCTATATCATCTGTTTTGGAAGATGTATAGCCTTGAACCTGGGATCTAAGAGTTGCAAGGATGTAGTGTCTTGATTTCATCATTGCAACTAATTTGTCATTGGTTTTGAAGCGCTCATTCTCTTTACGGATTCCCATGATACAGGCGACATGTTGTCTGCGCTTCAGATCTGTCTTTTTCTATTTGTAGATTAAGAACACTAAGATGATGCGAAATGAGCATTATGAGTGGGATAACCTGACTCACAGATGCACTTTCAGAAGACATGTCTCTTGTAGCTGTCTTAAAAGGAGCTAGGATACAGCACACTGTCTCCATTAATTTCCACTGCAGCACAGACAGCATAATGCCATCTCCAATAATGTAACTGGAGCAGTACTCATGTACAGCTTGCTTTTGCTCCAAGAGGCGCTGCAGCATATAAAGCGTTGAGTTCCAACGAGTGCAAACATTTTGAATCAGCTTTTGCTGGGGCAGCTTGTGTTTTTTTTGCAGTTCGGACAATGTCCGTATAGCCTTGTTGAATGTGAAAGTGAGTCACAATTTTTTGTCAAACAGCAGTCATACCATCCACTTGTGTTTTGCTGTTGAGAAATCCCATGACAATTAAGTAAGCAATGTGCAAAGCAAGAAGCATGCAGAAATCCTCCATCCTGTACTGCTTTTAAGATGTTGGATCCATTGTCACTTACTATGAAGCCACATTTTAGACCGTGAGAATAAACCCATTCGTCAAGGAGGTCATTTAGTTCCTGCAAGATGTTTGCAGCAGTATGACTTTGCCCAAACTTCTTTATATGCAGCAGCTCCATCTTTTGGGGTGTCTTTGTTTTTGAAGAAGCACAAGAAAACGTGACCCAGTGAGTGGTAAGGGACATGTAATCTATGTTTTGAGTGCTGGTCCACATATCTGTTGTGACATGAATAACCCCACCTCTGCAGTTTTAAGTGCAAGCATCACTGTCGCTTTTAAAGCCTGATAAATGTTTGGTATTTCAACATAGGAAAAGTACCTTTGATGAGGAACATTGTAACAAGGCTCTCTAATGTCATGAGCTCCTAAAATCCTCATGATCTACCAAAGAGTATGGGAGAAGGGCTCTAACAGTTCACCAATTCGGTGATTAAGATGAAGGGTCTTTGGATGATTTCTAGTAAAGGTATTCTTCCTTTCAAATGTCTGAGACAGTGTTAGCTGTTTGCAACATGTCCCTGCTGGTTTATTATACACCGTGCTTCGATGGGCAGATGGACTCAGAGATGGTGGACTAGGACTTATACATTCAGTGCCATCACTGGATGTGCAACTGGTACTAATAGTGCTGGCATTGGTGGTAACAGTGATCCTAGGGCTGGCAGTGGTTCTGCCCACATCAAGTTCAGACAATTCAGTATCCATTTCAGATTCCTGACCCTTCTCACGTGCGGTCTGGAAGATGGAGGACATGGGTTTGGATGATCAAGCAAAACCGAATGCTTTTTCAGATGGCGCTTAAGAGCTGTGAGTGCCAAGGCATGACACAACTTTACCACGGCTTACACTCTGTTTACAGGAACAAATTGCTCTGCATGGATCAGTTTTACTGACAGAGAAATAATTCCACACCTCAGATGTGACAGATTTTGTTCGAGTGCTAGGAAGATAGCTAAGACTGTTTGTGTCTTTTCACCTGTCCTAACAGAACCTGGGACATGCTCCTTGGTGCTAGAAGAGTGGGCAGAAGACTCTGATGGATTTTCATTGCTGGCCAACACAGAAGTGGTGGATTCAATGGATATGTCCTTTTCATTGCCAACAGTGCTGGATGTATTTGCAAGTGCACTACCTGATTCATTGTCAGCAGACTTGCTCATTTCACTTTGTTGAGGAAGTAATGATTTGTCGCGAGACACAACAGTGTCGGACTGAGACAAAGAGCTACTGTCTGAGTCAGAGAGGACTCACTGTCACTTGCATTATTGCTGCTAGTCACAGGGATCTTAACAGCATGAATGGCATACCTTATGGTGCCTCTCCGTGTGACCCCAGCAGCTGTACAGGTTTTCTTAAAGGTCCTCTTTACCACACTTCACTGTTGCTCTTTTGCTGTTTGTTGAATTTTTATCACGTGAAACATTTTGATTATTTCTGTTAGCACCAGGATTACCACTACCACCAACACCTGCTCCAACACCAGCACTAGATGCTTTCATCTATGTTGCTGTCAGCCATAACAGACAGTGAAGTACCAGTACTACCAGTATATCGGGTGAACACACCACACCCAAACAATTCCTGTGTAACAAAGCAATGTGATTTGTGATCGCTGGCTACAACTCCAAAATTTTATTTTGGTTGTGTGACACTGTGATAACGTGGACTGAAAGTAATTGAAGAATATGACAGTTTGCAACTAAAGGATCCCAGGTTCAAGGATTACAGAATGATTGGGCTGCTGGGCATAGGCATACACATAGCAATCAAGGGGTGCACAGCAGCAGGGTGATGGGCTGACCACAGGAGACGGAGTCACATACGCAACCCAGGGAATGAGAATTATATTTCTACGTTTCTGTCATGTAAGGTTAATGGCACCACACAACTGGCCACTGGGCTTCTCTCTGTAACACACACTGGGTAGGGTACAGTGCAGTCAAGGGGCACACAGCAGCAGGGTGATGGGCTGACCACAGGAGACGGAGTCACATACGCAACCAGGGAATGAGAATTATATTTCTACGTTTCTGTCATGTAAGGTTAATGCCACCACACAACTGGCCACTGGGCTTCTCTCTATAACACACACTGGGTAGGGTACAGTGCAGTCAAGGGGCACACAGCAGCAGGGTGATGGGCTGACCACAGGAGACGGAGTCACATACGCAACCCAGGGAATGAGAATTATATTTCTACGCTTCTGTCATGTAAGGTTAATGCCACCACACAACTGGCCACTGGGCTTCTCTCTGTAACACACACTGGGTAGGGTACAGTGCAGTCAAGGGGCACACAGCATCAGGGTGATGGGCTGACCACAGGAGACGAGTCACATACGCAACCCAGGGAATGAGAATTATATTTCTACGTTTCTGTCATGTAAGGTTAATGCCACCACACAACTGGCCACTGGGCTTCTCTCTGTAACACACACTGGGTAGGGTACAGTGCAGTCAAGGGCACACAGCAGCAGGGTGATGGGCTGACCACAGGAGATGGAGTCACATACATAACCAACAACTCAGGGAATGAGAATTATATTTCTACGTTTCTGTCATGTAAGGTTAATGCCACCACACAACTAGCCACTGGGTTTCTCTCTGTAACACACACACTGGGTAGGGTACAGTGCAGTCAAGGGGCACACAGCAGCAGGGTGATGGGCTGACCACAGGAGATGGAGTCACATACACAACCCAGGGAATGAGAATTATATTTCTACATTTCTGTCATGTAAGGTTAATGCCACCACACAACTGGCCACTGGGCTTCTCTCTGTAACACACACTGGGTAGGGTACAGTTCAGTCAAAGGGCACACACTGGGCTTCTCTCTGTGACACACACACTACACTGGGAAGGGTTCAGATTTATTTGCCTTTTTTTGCGCCCCTTGTATGCTTGTTGCTGGCAGCTGCTGGTATGCAGTGTACCATGACTGAGCAGTGCTGCAGTTTCAAATAAACACATTTCACAAGGTTCTTCACTTCTTCTTATTTTTTTTTTATTCTCTCTCCGAGTCCTCCTGAGTCCTCCTCCAGTCCTGATATTGATTGATCTCGGTCTCGATCCCTCCCTATACCCCAGTCCCTTCCCAATTCTTTATTAATCCCTCCACCTGTCCTGAACCTCCCCTAGTCCCACTCCCACCCGATTTTGAGCTTTTTTCAGCCTTTCTCTTGTTCTTGGTCTCACAGGAAAATGGATGATGGAAGTGGCCACTGGACAAGAGTAGCGGTACGCTAACCACTAATGCTACAGTTTAGCTAGGCTGCTGCTACCTCCACTCTGATCCTCTGCAAATGGCGCTCCTCTCGCGGCACATCTCCTAAATACCCCCACAGATCCCGTGGTCAGCTTCACTCGGCCCCAGCACCCATCCGTGGTCACGCAAGTGCAAACAGACAACGCCTCGTGTCTTGTTGGTGATTCGAACCCTTTTGCGAACCGTTTAGTGTTCGAGTTCTAAGTTAGAACTCGAACACCAGGGTTCGAGGAGGGTTCGAATCTTTACCGAACTAGTTCTGACAACCTAGTGAGAGGATCACGGCAAGGAACTTTCGGTTTTCCGTTTTTCTGACATGCAGCACGGATTTCAGAGGACTCTGGTTTAGTCATAAAGGCTTTATTTATTAAAACTTCAAAGAAACAGGCTCTGGAATTTAGTTCTTTTATGAACTATCTGCTTTCATTTCTGAAAAATAGAGCTTTTTATTTTGCAAATCCAGTCAGAAGGGAGAGTCTTGGCTTACAGCTCACTTCCTGTCTCACGTTTTTGATGGGGACCAGCATGATACTGTAGAAGCTCCGTTTTGTTAAAATTACAACAGCCAAACTATACAGGGCACTATTTGGTTTGTTAACATAATATTCTACAAAACTGGTGCTTTACTTTTTAAAATATGGGTTCTGTATTAAAATTAAATAGCTCATAAGTGCAGCTCAGCCAGTCAGACTGGCACTTCCGGTGCTTCACTCAGACACAAAACTTTCCTGGGCTTCTAAGGGGTTAAATTTCAATTGTGACCAATTTTTTTTTTTTTAAACTGCGAGTAAGATGATCCTCTATTGGCAGACACAATACAAATAGGTGTCTGCTGATTGGCTAGCTTGCAGTTTCACTGACAACATGAAGATGCCACAGGACGTCCATCGGAAACAACAGATGGCATATGGAGACGTCTCAGGGCGCTACTGGCAACACAGGTTGCAAAAGTAAGTGACGTCTAAAGGCGCTAATGGGTAGAATGAGTTTTAAGGGCCCTTATCCTCTCCTCACATCAATGTCAGTCTAACCAGTAACCTGTGGATCCTGCACCACGCCACTAGGCCATGCACTCACCCTAGGCCTGGCAGTGGAGAGCCCTCACTATTTCTAGCCTACAGCCTCCTCACCTCCCTCGGTTACCAAACAGTTGCACTGGACTATGAATGCATTGTTTTATGTATAAGACAAGGCCTCCCTGAGGCGGCTTACTACCAACTCATATCATGCATTGCTTTAGTTACCAATTGTATAGGTCTTAACCGCTCATTAGGTAAACATGTCGATAGCTCTGCCATGTTTTAGCTACCAAATGTATAGGCATTAACTAGTGCTCACTGTACTTATACTCTGTATGATTGTGCACCCACATTTATTTTAGTATGCACTGTATGAATATCTATGTTTTATTCTGATGTGGAGCCTTTGGAAACAAGTCTATGACTCCAAGGGTTGTAATTCCGATTTCCTAAATAAATAAATTAAAATAAGTAAGTATTAGTAGCTAATTACTGTATATCAGTACCAGATTTCATCAATGGGAATAATCATCTCAAACAATATATAGCTCAAAACAGAGTTGATAAACTTACTAACCAATCACATGCCAGAATATATAGCAGTGTCAGTGGCTCAGTAGGTAGCACACTTGCCTCTGAGGCCGGGAGATCAGAGAGCTGTGGGTTCAGTTCCCACATCTGGAACTTGGGTTAATATCCCAGTACTGACACCGTAGTGCAGCATAAGAGGGGTGCTGCACTTCTGAGGAGCTGTCTTTTGGATGAGATGTTAAACTGCGGTCCCATCTGCCTGGATTGATAGTAGTTCAGGTGGATGTTAAAGGTCCCATGGCACTTATCGAAAAGAGTAAGGGGATTTCCCCTGTATCCTGGCCAAATTTCCCTCATTCACTAAAAATATCACCAACATCTTAATCTGGTCCAAGATCAGTTGGCATTCATCTGTATCCCCCTCCCCCGGGTCGTACCTGAAAATAGGCAGGATTTGTCTAGTGCACTTACCCGATCAACAACAAATAAATAAATATACACAACTAAAAGACAAAGAACCTCTGTGCGCAAACACTGAGGCAAGGGTTACCCCAAGGGGCATTTGGCTGGGAAGCCAAGTTTCAAGAAATACAACATCATTCCAATGTAAAGATCATGGTTGCATATAGAATAACACAGAATATGCTGGTCCAACTTAAAGCTTAAAGTTGGACCAGCATAACATTCTGTGGTGATTTGCATATGCAGCCCATGATGCTTTGCATTGTGGGGGCATGTGTGAATATACACAACTAGTTCACCATAGCTAGGGTGCATACTGTATATTGTCATTAAATAGTTGCAAGAAACATTCATGTCCTGTTTGGTTATTAATTGAATAGTTTTTTCTGAAGATATAGGCCAAAAGACAGTTGAGAATATATGAACCAATAGAAAGCCAGGATTCTTTCATGATGATGCCGCTATGGCCAATATATATATCTTTTCAGCTACTTTTGTTCTGGTCACTGCCCCTGGAAACTCCCTTGGATGTAGCCCTATAGGTAGCTTTCTCCCACCCAGCCTGAGATCTTCCCAGGCCCAAGTTCCCCAGAACTTCTTCTGCACTCCTATCCTGTTTGAGACCCCACCCCCTGGCTTGTACCCCCTGATGTGGGACCTTCATCCATTTACTTGGAGCTCCTTAAATGCAGTCTGCAGGTGGAGTGAGGATGAAGGATATTGGTGATCTGGTTGGACAGGATCTGGTGATGAGCATGGGGCTGCTGCAGGCTTGCCACCATCCTCCCAGGCACCAGGATATTTCCTTGTTTCTGACATGACCGTGACCCTCTGGAGGCACAGATATGCAATGACATCCGGCTCGAGGAGGGCTCTCTCCTGCATCCATCCCACAGATATCTGCCATCACCTCCACCTCTTTCTTATGTGTTCCCTAGCTGTAGCACCCACATCCACCACTGGGAGTCACTGATGCCAGGGATCCACAGCCCACATCTCCCCAGGAGAGGAGAGCAGTCCTTCAGATGCCCAATTCTCTCCTACCAGGCCAACCCCCAGCAACCTGAGTTCACTCCCAAGCCCAGGTCACTGGCATGGAATGAGGTGTGATGTCCAGTGCCTCAACCCTCAGTGCTACCAGGCGCTATAGCCAATATGTTGTAAGCATCATGAAGTGTGTGTAAGGAACATGCGTACTAAATTTCATCAAAACAGCGTAAGTATTTTTCAAAATATAATCAAAATTCTAAGTCAGTTACCAGACAAAACTTAAAGATGATTAGTTTATGAATTGTAAGATTCTAACAGCATCATAAGTTAGAAATATCAGCAAGCCATACATAGGAACATCCATACCAAGAATGATCATAAATAAGTATGTTTTTCATAAAATTAAGGCCAATAGTATAAAAACAATCAGAAGCCACAAATTATGCATATTAAGGTCACCTGGGCCAAGATGCTAATAGGCTCAAGAAGTCATGGCACCCTGTCAATGGCACAGGAATAGTGCATCATGTTCCCATGTAGGTGGCTCAGAATCATGCCACAAAGCCAGCCCAATGGACTGGATTAGAGCAGTCTATAGAACTGAGGCTGCAAAATCATTTTTAGACTCTAGGTGATGGATGGACCCATCATACCAATTGAGCACCACCTGTGAAGGGTCCAGGGGTAGAATGAGACTTCATGGGTGACCACACAAGCACCTGCCTGGCTCCCCAGGACAAGCAAGGTTGCAGATTGGTCATAAGACTTGGAAGGTGGGAGATAACCTCAGGAAATTGCTCCTGATTGGTGCATGATGCTGCAAGGCCTCCACTACATCATCCACCTCAGAGTCTGATCTTAGCTCCTCAAAAATAGAGCTTGAGGTGAGCCTAAGGCATAGTTTTTAGGGGCCTGTCTTGTGGGTATTTTTCCACATTGGGTACACACTATCAGGAGGGTCAGAATCAGAGTCAGAGTTGTGTAGGCAGCACTGTAAGGTCATTGGGCAGCAAGTCTGACAGAGGTGCAAGAGTTGACAATCAGGTCAGCAGGGTAAAAAAAGTAAGAATTCATGAAAAGAAGTCATAGCAAATAATATTCCTAGACTGGGCCAGTTTACTCCTACTAGTTTGTAGTGGCACCCAAGAAGACCATGCTGGAAATGAAGAGCTGCAACTTTGGGAAGTTCCCCAACCCTCATTGCAACTCAGTTTCTAACTATACAAATGATCCAGTTCATTCAATATGGCATTGGGGAGTCCTAAGGGTTTGTGACCAAGTGTGTGTACCTCATAAATAAGGTGAAAACCTCCTTTACCAGACAAAATCTTTAAAATATGGTGCTTTATGTTTCTGAATAAATGTGTGTCTTGATGTGTTAATGTGTAGCTACACATATTTAATGGCTTTATAGAAACAAAACCTAAATGTGTTCTTTAATTTTCCTAGAAGAGCCACAAGACACTGACAAGGAACCACCAGCTGTTTTTGACACTGTGCAAACAGACTGTGTTTCTTCAGAACTCAGAGAAAATGAACACCATTGCACTACCCAAAATTGTGAAGACAACAAGGTAACAACATAAGCAGCATATATATAACAGGGATGATGTAAATAAAATTGCCAAACTCCTTTCCAGTCCAAGGACTAGAGTTGTTTCATGTAATAAGAGTATAGAGAAGGCAGGCAGTGGACTATCTGTTGATTTAATGTCTGTCCTGAGTTTATAACTGGATAGCTGCTCCTTGGGGACCTTTCTTCAAAAATATATTGGGATTGAACTTGACAGTCACCTTGATTTCTTGTGCCACCTCAATGCCATCCAAAAGAAACTCCTCACCAAACCTGATGCACAACACCTGAACACATCTTATTTCAGACTTCTGTCCATTGTGATACAGTATCATCCTCAAAAGGATCCTCCCACAGTTTGACTATGTGGATGTGGTCCACTGTACAGCCCCAAATTCTTCTTGACCAGACTGGTCCCCCCTTTTTTACTCCCTCTGCTAGTTAACTTTAAACCCCTCCCCACACTCACCACTGTGCTGATACTAACCTCTGTCTCCCCCAACATAGAAGACAGACCCCCCACATCGTGCTACTCTCCTGCTACCTCTTTTTCGTTTTCTCTTTAACCCCCCCCCCAGTCCCTTAGATCTTCTGACACCCTGTCCTTCATCTCCCTCCACTGTAAGTCCCAAGCTGTCTTTTTCTGCCATCAACCTCACCTTTTGAATCATACATACATACACACACACACACACACACACACACACACACACACACACTCAAGTGTGGGACTAGTCCAAACGAGCACTTTGTGTGCAAAAACATTTTGGTTTACTTACTGTTTTCTGCAGTACAGTTGATTGTATCAGACTAGCTTTGCTTAGTTCTAGGCTGACATCTTCTGTTACTTCATATTCCAGAATCCCCTGCAGCTGACATTAGAGTAGTCCAGTAGGGAACAATATGAGATTTAGTAGCCTGCAGTGCATGTTAGAGCTTTCTTAATATCTGATCAAATATTTTCCAGGTCTGCTTTCCCCCAGGGGCTAAGTACAGGTCTCTGTGACTGTACTTAGCACAGGTACTGTAGGATAGCAGCACTTGCAAACAAAAGATCAGAGCTTATATAAACTCTAACATACACTGCAGGCTATTGAATCTCACACTGCAGCCTACTGCTCTGATGTCACTGTGATAGGGAGACCCTATCTGATGAATGAAGGACCAACATTGTTTTTTTTTTTTAATTTTGTTTTATTCCCTCTTCTGAGTTGGTGGAGAATGAAGATAAAAGAGTCAGCTAGCTACAGATATAATGTAGCTGTCCCCAAGCTGAAAAGCCAACCACTTGGTCAAATGAAAAGCCAGTTCTTTTATTCTGTTACCATAAATGTGATGTCATTTGAATGGGGGCGGGGGGGCTTGTGCCAATTTAGAGGTTAACATTGATTTTAAGGAAAATGAAGAGAGATGCTGTAATAATCTAGGTGTGTAACCAGGCTATACCCTATTTTCTAAAGAAATATCATGATCTCATGTCAGATGAGTCAGTCTGTCTATGTTTATTTAGGATGAGTCAGCCTGCCTGTGTTTACTTAGAGTATTGTGAATCACACAGGTCACATGCTGCTGACATCATCAGTAGGCAGGGATAAAAACCTACCTCCTGAGATGCAAAACACATGAGTCAGATGAGTCAGTCAAAGGAGTCCTGACTCTTGTGGAGGAAGCATTTCATAGTACATGCAAGTTTTCAAGTGCTAGGAATCTATTTAGCCTGAACTAAGCCTGGACGTTGTGCACTGAGGGAACTGTGCACTGTTTTTGCAGAACTGAAGGACTAATCACCTATTTTCTTTCTGTATGTTTATTTTACTTTTTATTTTGGAAAATAAATATTGCAATGTGTGTTCTACACCTTTTACTTGAGTTTGTGCATCTGTCTCACCCACTAACCTTCACGGTCATCTTCAGGGGTTCTAGGATTTTACTAACAAAAGATGTTAGCCTAGAACTAAGCAGAATTAGTCTGATACAATCTATCATACTACAGTAAACAGCAAGTAAACCAAAAGGCTTTGTACACAAAGTGCACATTGGGACCAGCCCCACTCTTAAGTGTGAGGCCATTGGTGCTAACTGTTCCCTTTTAAAGAGTTAGTATACTGCCTGAAAATAATATTCATTTTTCAAAAGTAGTGAATTATTGCTTCTTATTCCTGAAGAGATTTTTTTTCTGTTCCCTTTTGTTAATTAGAAGCCTTTCCACCTGACAATACTTGGTATGATGTGTGGAGCAGTACTCTTCCTGGTAGCTGCCATAGCTAGTTATAGTTCTTCTCATGCATCATCAGCCTTATGTACTCACTGTCTGTGAGCTCACAAAATGAGCCAGTCACCTACTGCAGGATCAGTCACTTGTGATGTCACAATAAGGAAGGTCACAATGCTGATAAAAGGTATATGAAGAGGACTACAACCAGATATGTCAGCCTTCAGGTAGAGTATTCATCTTACATCACAACTAATATTATAAGGTAGAAAACCTTCTAGTGAGGAAATGGAAAAAAAGGAAAATACTTTAAGAAAAAGTTTTAAAGGGCCAGTTTTAAAAATCAATAACATGTTTTGCCAGCTATGTTTGGTTCTGCTAGCTCTTTAAAATCCATTGCTGTAAATTAATTTCTCACATCTGTACCTGCAACTAGCCCTTCCCCTCTCCTCTGCTTAGCCTCTGTTCAATATGTTGTCTCCTGTTCGTCAGCGACAGATATCCTAACTGAGCTGTTGTTCACATATACAATTGATATTGTTGATTGAAATCCTGTTTTGGTATGGTTGTATTGATAGTGGGACAATGGCATGCCTTGGAAAGTAAGGCATGAGGAGAAGACAAGAAGTGCCTTTATCACACAATTATACACACCCTGAAGTGCCTTGCTGAGATTATAAAATGGCTTCCCATAGTTTTAATTTTACAACTGAACTGTGTAATGAGGTTCAGAAAGATGAGAATTTTTGATCTGTACTACTGTGCTGGAATACCTAACAGTTTTATGATCAAATTCCACCAATTGCAGAAGAGGATTTTCCCAAGCTATTTTATCATTTTCCTTGTCCTATGCCTTTTTATTTATGCACTTTTTATATTGTAAATATTGTACGTGTAAGAACCCTCTTCCCGCAGTAGGGGGCAGGGTTGTAACCAACAGTGTTCATAAGACCCAGGGTGCATTGGCACCACCACCACTCTGTCTTTATGGGTGGGTGGGTGGGTAGGAGACTAGGGATAGGGATATAATGAGATTTAGTTGAGAAATTCAATTACTTCTTTTGGGTCCCAAGTTTGTTCAGTGTTATGGGACATTGAAGTGCTAAAGTTGTCCACATTGGGGGTGGCTGGAAGGGGTCTGACAGGCCCAGAGTATTGGCTGGGTCCTGCATCTTCAGTGGCATGGGATACCTACAGACTCCATGTACCCATGACATCTCAGAGAGGTTTGTTCAGTGCCTTGTTCTGAGGAGCTCTGGTGGGATCTGGACTTAGTTTATGTGTCTTGGGTTAGAATCAGGTAAACTCAGTGCCTACTGGAGGGGGGGAAGTGTAACATAAATTTGGAACTATAACAGACATAGATTTATAGTAAGAATCTGGGGTTTAGCTGGTGAACATTGACATGTACCAGGTTAACAGGTCTCATAAAAAACTGAGTTCATAGGAAGGTCACAGGAAAGGGCTGCTTCCAAGAAGTGTGCGCTTGTGAGTGCAAAATCCTTATCATATATTTTATAGGAAGGTCACAGGAAAGGGCTGCTTGCTTCCAAGGAATACATTGTTTTGGGTGCAAAAACCATATCAGATAGTTGAAGCAGCTCAATTGGTTGGCAGGCATGGTGTAGACATTTGTGTGGCTCACAACAAAATGATCAGCTTTCAAGGAGTGATTACTTGTGAGTATGAAAACCTTATCAGATAATTGAAGCAGCTGTGTTAGTTCTAGGTGAAATGCTCGGTAAATCACATCTGGGGAGTAGGTGTGATCTGTGAACTGGTCTGGGCCATATTTTAGGATCCAAGGGACAAAGGGAGACTTATGCTCGTGACTGACAGGATGATAAAATAAGGGGGCAGACTCCTTGAGAGGTTTAAGTTGGCAACACACGCCAGGCACAGGCAGATTCTGCTGGGGACAGAACATATCAGATGCTCACTGCAAGCAAAAGGGAACTCTGTGTCTCTTGAATCTCACACCTTTGTGGCAAGCTAATTATTAAGCAGGGAAACCCATAGTAGGGATAAGATCAGTTAAACTGTAGTCTAAAGAATAGAGAGATTCTTCTTTCAGTAATCTTTCTGTATAACTGTTTAAATTTGCCTTTCCCTAGCGTGTTGTATGCCTTTTGTATTTTACTTTATATTCTGTAATTTAGTAGTGTAAAGATTAAATATTTATTTACTTAATACTCTCTGCATTTATGCAGTATTGTTTGGAACAGGTACAATTCTATTTTTATTGGGTAACCTGGTGTTCTTCTACCAAAGAGCATGACTACAAAGTATAAAGTAATCTGTCCCTGACACAGAACAGGTAAGAGATTCCTGAAAGTGTTCTGTGTCAAAAGTAAAAAAGTAAGGCCTTGCAGTGTGTGAGCAGTGAACAGTGGTGGGACTAGAATCAGACTGAGATAACCTACCAGTCAGCCATGTGGTAGCATTGTGCTACAAAGAGCCACCTCGGTGTACAGTCACTTCGTGTGTGTGTGTGTGTGTGTGTGTGTGTGAGTGAGTGTGTGCACATGTGTGTCACAGACTTGCCAGCAGGGTAGGAGTTTGTCACAGGCAGTAAGCAGGGGGTCTGAGTGCTGGCATTGTGAGCTTAATCATTGGGTGCCAGGGGAAAATGGTAGCAGTAGAAGGGAAGGCACAGCAGGTGTCCCATCAGTGGCCAGCTGCAGGGCTTGAGCAGGCGGCATGGCTCTGCATTGTGCAGGACTCACTCTTGATCGGAGCTCAGTGGATCCAGAGAAATCATGGTATTGACAGCTTCCTTTTGTGGTAGGGTACAAGGAGATGGGATGAAGTGAGTTTCTTGTGTGGATACCACATCAAGGAATGTGCACTAATGTATTTCAAGCTTTGACAGGTTTCTTACAGATGGATATCCAAAGATGGCAACAAAGAGAGGGGAGACCCCAAAAGGGATAACTTTCCTAGAGAGTTAAGGGTCAATTAAAGAGAGTGATTCAGGAATGTACTGTTCCTGTAAATAGGGCTGGCTTGTTGCAAAGTTCTGCTGTATGGGAGATCCCAGTGGGTGGATTTGCAGGGCTGGTACCCCTCACTCTAGCAGGTCTTGCTGAGGTACCCCACAAGGCAGGTGGAGGCCTGGGATCCCTAGGATGCTGGCCATCTGTCCGAAAATGCAATGATTCTTGGAAATTAGGGTGCTTTTGTGGTGCTCAATTTCTGATCTGTTGAACCACAGATAGCCCCAGGTTCATGCCCATGCTGCAAGGGAACAGTCAGGTATCCAGTTAGGTGTCTGGGCAGAAGACTTTTCCAGGCTATTAAACCATGTCTCAGATACAGTGATGTGACAGTCCTTAATGACATTCAGAAGTCAAGAGTGTGAGGAGCCTGAGGAAACCATTTACTACAGACCCCCAGAATTACCATAATGACTGATGTGTACAGTGCTAAAATGCTGAGTCCCTGGGCTCAATGTAAGATAAATGCAATGGTACGTAAGCTGTTAAGAATCAACCCACTAACAATCACAGATTAATTGCCATTCTAGGTGTCAAGTAATCATTTACAACAGTGTTTGCCAGTCCCCGTCTCAGTGGAAGTTTTAGGAAATTGTGGCAGCTGTGCCTTAACTGTTTCTAAGGGGGATCCCTGTCATAAGCCCCTGGCCCCCAAACAAAAGTAAAACTGGATGGTTTACAGAAAGCACTAGACACTGTAATTCTAAGCTATACGCTGTTTTGATGTTAGAGTCCAGACAAGATTTTAAATGTCCTTGTAGAGATGAGTCCATAGGCAACAATCTTGTAGCAGGATTGTATTCCAAGTCAGTTCCTCTAAATATCCTTTTTAAAAAGTCTTCAGGTGATTCCTTGGTGCAAAGTCTTGGTTTCCAAAATTCTGACTTAAAATCAGAATTTTCTGTTCAGTATGTGACAAGTAAAACTTTTCACACACTCAGGTCTGGTTTTAGAGATTTTTCCAGGCTTACACATATACTTCTGGTCTTCAAGTATATGCTTGCTGGACAGACTGACTTCCAACTAAGCTGTGTATCAACTGCCCTGAGTTCAAAATATGTGACTTATATATACATGCTGGTCGTGTTCAAGCCCGACCCACAGTGTGATGGGGTGCTATGGTTTACCTTCCCTGTAGGTGTCACTGTGGTTACATGTCAACCCCAGTGACATCTGATCCATGCATTTGGCTTAACTCCTGACCACTAGGTCACTACATTACCTTTCTGGTATTATTGGAAGCTAGATACCCAGTTATCTCCAAGAGTTATGGTTTCCGTGCCCCATAAAACTGTCTCATTTATATGGAGATATACCAGATCCACCCTAGCCATTAGAACAATTAAGGCTATTTTTGTACTTTCATTCCTAAAGCCTTTTAAAGAAACCTTGTCTTCATTCTAAAGTACATTACAGCATATACAATATGAACTCATATAAATGGATATAGGCCTATCATGCAACATTCCTCCCTCCTAAAACAGAACCTGGGGGGAACACGCCCCTATTGGAGGCAGTTCTTCTCAGTTCTGTTATAGATCCAGGATACGGGATAGGTCATCTACATTCCCAATTTTGGATCCAGGCCCATTCAAAATCTCCATGTCATAAGCCTGCAATGCAATACTCCATCTCAGAAGTTTCCCATTAGTTTTTCTAATTTGGCCCAACCATATTAACGGGCTGTGGTCTGTTTGGACCTTAAAATGCCTCCAATAAAGGCGTGGTTCAAGTTTTTTTAATGCCCAAACTAAGGCGAGACATTCCTTTTCTACAGTTGCATAGGCTAGTTCCTGGGGAAGCAGCTTTTTGCTAAAATACACAATGGGGTGCTCTCTCTCCCCTGATTGGATACTTGGCTAAGAACTGCCCCATTCCCACATCTGAGGCATCCATCTGGACCACAAATGGCCTGTTGTAGTCTGGGCTAGCCAGCACTGGGGTCCTACACAGTGAGATTTTCAGCTACGTGAAGGACTGCTCACAATCTGTGTTCCATTTTATTTTCCTAGTCTTATTCTTTGTCAGCAAACCAGTTAAAGGAGCAGCCAGGTAGCTGCAGTTGGGAACACATTTTCTATAATACCCTGCTGCCCCAAGAAAGCTCCTGACTTGTCTCTGGGTTTCAGGTGTAGGCCATGACACAATAGCCTCTATCTTTGCTTGGTTTGGTAGAAGTTGGCCTTGCCCCACTACCTCTGCCATGGCCACCTGACATTTTTCTGCCTTAATAGTCAGGCCTGTGGCCTGTATTTGAACCAACACCTCCCTCAGGTGTATCAGGTGTTTCTCCCAGCTATTGCTGAAGATAGCAATATCATCCAGGTAGGCGACTGCAAAGTACTCCGTATACTGTAACACCTGATTTACTAAATGCTGGAATGTAGCAGGGGCATTCTTCATCCCAAAGGGCATGACCCTGAACTCTAACAGGTTGATTGGGGTGATGAATGCTGACCTTTCCCTAGCCCTGACAGTCAGTTCCACCTTCCAGTACCCCTTTGTCAGGTCTACTGTAGTCAAGTATGTCACCCCTCCCAGTTTGTCAAGCAGTTTGTCTGTGTGTGGCATTGGGTGGGCATCAGATTTCATGATGGCATTAAGCCCACAATAATGTACACAGAATTGTGTAGTCCCATCCGGTTTTGGTACAAGGACTACAGTTGAGGCCCAGGGGCTGTGGGATTTCTGGATCACACCTAGATCCAGAATCTCCCCCACCTCCCTCCTAATGTACTTGAGGACTGTCTCTGACACTTGGTAAGCTGTCCTACGTATGGGTGCTTGGGTCCCCGTGTCTACGTCATGCACCACTAGCAGTGTTCGTCCAGGCTGTGCCATAAATAAAGGGGCAAAGTCTCACAAACAGTCCTCAATTCTTGGGCCTGTCCAGGTGTCAACTGGGGTGACAGCATGATTGTTTCCACAGATGACGCCTGCTTGCTCTTGGCTAATGAGTCGAGAAGGGGGTCTTCCCCACCTAGTTCCTCTCCAGGACTGCAAATCGCAAGTACCATGTCAGCCCTACTAAAATATGACTTCATCATGTTCACATGATACATCCTGTGAGTGTATTTTCAGTCAGGTAACGGTTCAATATAATTAACATCGTTTACCTGCCAGTCCCGCACATGCTATTCTGCAAATGCCATAAGCATAGCTTTTAGGGTCCAATTAAATCTCTCTATGAGACCATTGGCTTGTGGGTGGTAACTGTACACACCACACTTCTCCCACAAACACTTCATATAGGTCTGACATGACATTACCCCCTTGATCAGAAATAACCTCAAGTGGAAACCCAACACGGGAGAAAATCCTCTGCAAAGCATCTGCCACCTTGTCCGCCTTAGTGGGAGACAGCACGAAGGCTTCGTGAAAGCAGGTAACATAATCAACAACTGTCAATAAATACCTTTTTCCCTGAGGAACTTGGGGTATTCAAAGAACCCACAATATCCATTCCAACCTTCTGGAGTGGCTTCTCCACAAGTGGTAAGGGAATCAAGGCAGCCTTGGTTTTGCTTCCAGCCTTCCTATTTCCTGACGCCGGTGACAGGATTTGCAGTATTCCTTCACCTGCTTGGTAATATTGAGCCAATAGAAATTGTGGGCTAAGCACTGCATATTGCAAGCAATGCCCAAATGTCTGGACATGGGAATATCATGAGCTACCTTGAGCAATAACCCATGATATTCCTGGGAACAACAAGCTGCCTGCCCATCACCCCTCCCTCTGTCCTGATGTCCTGTGTGTATAACAGTCTATTTTCACAATACATCATATGTTTTCCATCACCTCTCTGTGTCCCAGCAGACTCTGCACAGGCCCTCAGCTTCTCTAAGCTAGGGTTTGTCCATTGTGCTGCTGCTAAGTCTTCCAACTTACCCAGAGCATAGGGCATGCTCCCATCAGATCCCAGGCTGAGGTCCATAGCTGTGATAGTAGGAACTCAGTATCACAACCTTCCCCCTCCCTTGACTATGTATCACCCCTTCCTCCTGAGAGAAACCTTCAGTAGCAGTTGGGTTAACTGCCACTAGGTTAAGTTCCATCCCCTTGTTATCACCCACTTTTACAAGATCTACAGGTTGGCTGGCCTGTCTCCCAACCTCTCCTGTCTGAATTTCTGTGAGGTCCCGAGGATCACAGAAGCCTATATTCTTCTGGCTCCTGGTCACAGCACAAACCACTCCCTGTGGAACATCATTCCCCACAATAACATCCATAATGAGTTTTTCAGCTATAGCCACCTTCCTTATCCCTTCATCTGCATCTCCCCAATCCAGGGTAATACTGGCTAATGGGTAAGTTTTCCTTTCCCCTGTGTAATCCCTCACAAACTGATTTGGCAGTATTTGTTCAGCCCCACCAAATCCCCTTTCGCCAGAGTAAGAGTTGCTCCTGCATCCCTTAGCCCCCTAGTTTGTACCCTATTCAAAATGACTGGGTGAATGTGCCTCCTCATATTGTCAGGGAGAGCCTCAGTGATACAGTGGGCTATTGTCTCTGATTGCACAGGCCCTTTTACCTTCTGGGCTTCCTTAGGACACTGCCTAGACAGATGGCCTATATGGTGACAATACCAGCATTCATCATGTTTCTTGTCCCCAACCTCCCTTTTGGGCACCTGGGGATTCCCTTCTTTTTGCAGGGGCCCTGTGGTTTTTGGTTGTCCAGAATGCCCACTTTTCTTTTTCACCCTTGAATTCCCCTTGGGAGCAGCCCTGCTTCGAGCATAAAGATCTGCCAGCTCTGCAGCCTATTTGGCAGTCTTAGGATCTCTGTCCTCTAACCAAAGCTTTAAGTCAGATGAGCAAATCCAATAAAACTTTTCAAGCAATACCACCTCTTCAATAGCATCAACAGAATCTGCTTTCACCCCCTCCCACCAACGTTTTAAATATTGATGCTGTTTTGTGGCTACCTCCTCAAAGCTCATTTCTGGCCCGTTTCAGGTTTCTGGAGCTTTGCTCTGTATGCATCAGGATTCAGATCATATTTTTTTAATAAAGCAGTTTTTAACTTGTCAAAATCTTTACTTTCAACATTGTCCATCTGCCCCAGTGCTTCCCTCCCCTTGCCAATAAGTAGTGGAGACAGGTGAAATCTCCAGGTCTCTTTGGGCAGTTTGGCCTGGATACAGACCTTTTCAAATGAATTTATAAACATGTTCATATCGTCCCCCTCTTTAAACTCAGCAATTAATTTTGAATTTAGCTTGTACCCCAGTCCAGGAGTTTCAGACCCAATGCCACCACTTACCTGCTCAGGGGTTGTTGTTGGTTGGAGTGTCAGCTTTTTCAGCTCATATTCCCTCTGGCACTGCTGTTCATCAGCCTCTGCCTCTGCCTAGCACTGCCTTTCTTCCACCTCCACCTGGCGATACCGTTCTTTGGCCTCTATCTGTTGCCATCATTTCTCCGCCTGGCGCTGTCGTTCTTTGGCCTCTCTCTGTTACATAGAAACATAGAAACATAGAATTTGACGGCAGATAAGGACCACTTGGCCCACCCAGTCTGCCCATTTCCCCTACCTAATGGATAAGCTGCAGATCCTAGTTAACCAGCAGCCTACTTCTTCCTGTTGCCATTGGTCCTCCATTTCCATCTCAAACCTTTTTTTCTCATCTTCCCAAGTTGGTTCTCCTGCATCAGCAGCCTCCTTAGCTCAAGCTCTTGGTCTGTAGATGGCTCCTTCTCCTCTGGGCTGTAGACCTCCGATGTCACCACCTGTGGCTCTAAGTGGGGTGGTGCGTCTTCTGTCTCAGCTGCCAGAAGAATCTCCATGAGTTGCCTTTTATTTAGGTTTTCACTAGGAATGCCCTTCTCCTCTCAGATCTTCCTCAGTTGTTCCAGGTTTATCTTGCTGTACAGGACAGACATTCTTCTATCTACACTACTATGCTCAAAAAAAAAATTCAAACAGGCTAGGGTCAATGCCCCCTGCTTTCTCCACTAAAGCCGTAATTTTTCTTGTTGTTGCCAAACTCTAGCTCAACTCCCACAGTGGCGCTACCCCCACGCCCGGTCACAGAACCAGCGGCCCGGACACTTTTTCCCTGCCTTCTGCTATTGCCGGTTAGCCTCTTACCGTCTTCTACCCCATTCCCCCTCCTCCCGTTTCTTCAAGCCGTGAATCGATTCCATAAGCCTGGCTACAGGCTATGGCCTCCCGCCACTAACACCGTAACTTTTTCCTCATCTCACCCTACCGTTGCCTGCCACCTTGCCTGGCCCGGACACTCTCCCTACAACAGTCACTGATGCCATATGCCCCTTCCCCCAACAGCTCCAATAGCTGGTAGGGCTACCCTAACCTTGGTCTCTAGCCCCGCCACCTCCCACTGTACATAGCTGTGCACTTACACTCTCCCTGATTATGTCCCCCCCTTTTGTTTCTCCTATACTCTGAAGTCTATCCTATCACCAGTACCCACTGTTTGCACCACCTACTTGTAGTAGTGTCTACTTACTTCAATGTACCTTACCATGTACTGTATAAATTTCACTGTACTATTTGTATTGTAATTGTACCTCTCGAGTCGCACCTGAAAATAGTCACTTGCTGGCTAGTGCACCTACCCGGTTAACAAAAACTAAATAAATAAAAATAAATAAATTGTCTGTAACCAAATTTCTTTTTCCCCTTTCCAAATTCTGCCTTTGATTGTGTGATGGTTTTGTAAGACCATTCAAAATCCCAATAGCTGACACCAAATCTGTGATGAGCCCCCGGCCCCCAAACCCTGGGCAGCCCAGCAGGACCTCCTGTTTGCAGAGAGGACACCCCTTTTTAAGAACTCATGAGCAGGAGTAAGGGTTCAGGAAAACTTCCCAACAAACTTTCCTTTTCCCAGTGGGAAGTTGGATTCTGTAGTTTTGAGTTCCCTTGACTCTGCACTACTTTCAGTATTTGAATCTCACCATGGCCACTGGCTTCTTCTTGCCTAAGTAGTTTTATACGATAGCTGAGTGGTTCTATCTTTCAGGCACACAGTCTTTCCAAAACCCTTCTGTTTAAAATGTTAAATCACACAATCAGACCACAGGCAGAGTTGATAAGAAAATCATAAAAATGTACTTACTGTAAAATAAAAGCAATACAGAAAATTCTACAGTTTGGAAGAACTTTGAAATGCAGACAATAACAAAAGTAAAACTGGATGGTTTACAGAAAACTTTAGACACTGTAATTCTAAGCTATACCTTGTTTTGATGTTAGAGTCCAGACAATATTTTAATTGTCCTTGTAGAGATAAGTCCTTAAACAACAATCTTGTAGCAAGATTGTATTCCAAGCCAGTTCCTCTGAATATCCTTTCAAAACGTCTTCAGGCACTTCCTTGGTACAAAGTCTTGATTTCCAAAATTCTGACTTAAAATCAGAATTTTCTGTTCAGTATGTGACAAGTCAAACTTTCCATACACTCAGGTCTGGCTTTAGAGATTTTTCCAGGCCTACACATATACTTCTGATCTTCAAGTATATGCCAACTGGACAGACTATCTGACTTCCAACTAAACCGTGTATGAACTGCCCTGAGTTCAAAATGTGTGTCTTATACATACAGGCTGATCATCTTCAAGCCCCACCCACAGTGTGATGAGGTGCAACGGTTTACCTTTCTCTGTAGGTGTCACTCTGGTTCCATGTCAACCCCAGTGACATCTGGTCCATTCATTTGGCTTAAAGGAAAGTTGGCATTTGCAGGGGCTTCCGCCCCTACAAACCTTACCCTCCGGTTTAGGTTTACTGAAAAAAGCGGCTTTTTGTTTAATTTAATTCTCATAAGTCCGCTGCCCTGAAGTATGGTGGATGCTTGGGTGGCTCCATTTATTGTAAAGGTGCAGCGCTGCACCGTGTGCTTCAATGGATTTGTACTAATGCACACAGTGCGGCACCGCACCTTTACAGTAAATGGAACCACCCAAGTGTCCACCATACTTACAGGTAGCGG
Source organism: Neoceratodus forsteri (assembly GCA_016271365.2). Taxonomy (NCBI): domain Eukaryota; kingdom Metazoa; phylum Chordata; order Ceratodontiformes; family Ceratodontidae; genus Neoceratodus; species Neoceratodus forsteri. The sequence goes on from CM057452.1 coordinate 673,783,653, forward strand.
ACTTTTGAGAATTAAACAACTTTGCGGCCCGAGGAAAAAGCTGCCTTTTTCAGTACACCTAAATCAGCGGGAGCCCCTGCGAATGCCAGCAATCCTTTAGCTCCTGACTCCTAGGTCACTACAGTACCTTGCTGGTGTTATTGGAAGCTAGATACCCAGTCATCTCTAAGAGCTATGGTTTCCCGGACCCACTGTCTCCTTTATCTGGAGATGTACCAGATATACCCTAGCCAATAGAACAATTAAGGCTATATTTGTACTTTCATTCCTAAAGCCTTTTAAAGAGACAGTGTCTTCATTCTAAAGTACATTGCAGCATATGTAATATGAACCCACATAAATGGACATAGGCCTATCATGCGACACTCCTGGTGAGCTATAACACCAGTGTACTTCTAGACATGGTAGTCGGCTGGCAGACCAAAGGGAGGGTTGCATATGTTTAACAACCCCCCTCCACACACACACACCAAAATTGGTAGGCATAGTATGCCAAGGGTTAGGATCCCAGAAAGCAGAATGAAAAGGCCAAAGAACAGAATGTTCATCTTAGTGACAGAAGAGGGGGAGTGAAGAGTTTTAGCTGATAAGCTACAGCCCAGGTTTCATTTTCAGTTCTACTAGGGGAGAAAGGCATGCCCAAGGATTAACAACTAAACACAGAAAAGACAGGCTTCCCATGGTCTGCAGTGGCTTCTGCCTTTCATCCTCCAGCATGACATAAATCCAGACTTAAAAAACAGGCAGACACTATCAAGGCCTGAATGAACTCATTTTAGATAAAGTGCAGTTAAATTGAAAAAAATGCATGAATGCTGACATACAGATCAAAGTGAAAACATGCTGAAAGAGCCAAATGGCATGATAAACAACTGGCCACCCTTCTTATCAGGTCTCCCTGACCCTTGCTCAAGATGTAGGGCCAGACCCATCACCACTTGCTTATATATTTTCACAGTTAAAGGCATATATACCTATATCTGCATCTGTATCTGTATCCGTATCTGTATCTATATCTATATCTATATCTATGGTATGTGCAGTCTGACTGGGAGAGTCTCAAGATGTGAAATGTTTAGGGATGGCATCTTGTGCAGTTCCCAAGTCTGGAATGTTGATTTTTTTGAACAGTAAAGATTTTTTCCTATACTTAAAAGATCTAGTGTACAGTAACAAGACTTTTTAACCACCGTATGCTGACTGGAGTACTTAAATACTTGGTTTTCAGTCTTTATTTATTTATTTGCTGACATTATAGTTATAACACATACGTTAAACCCCAATTTTCAGGCATTTCTGTCGTGGCTCTGGCAAGGACTGTTAGTCACAGGAATCATACAACAGGGAAAGAAGTGACACTGAGGGATGAAATCTGTCCAGTACTTTTTCAATGCTTGCAGTGCAGACTGATAGGGAAGTTGACGTTTTCCAGCTGAAACTGTTGTTCAGCTATATCATATTTACCCATCTAATGCGTTGTTTTCTATGACAGATTTATTGTAGTTTATTTCTGTTTAGTTTTCCCAATGTGAGCATGGCAAACTGAGTGAGAGAGGCTGTTAGGCAGAAAGAAATGGTCACATTGTCCAAACTCAGAATTTCTTCCAACAGTCTAGACGATCATGCCAGCTCAGTCAGACCTCTCTATCATAATAAAGGCAATGTACCCTTTTTCTATGTTTTCCTCTGAGAAAATAAATTCACTGTACATGAATGAATATTTGTTTCACAGGCTGAAATGATGCTCCATGTATGGGCACAGTCACACTGCAGCTGATCGGATCGGGTGTCTCCTTCACCCCCCCCAACAGAGCACTGAAAAAGGAGACGGATCCAGCCTCGTTCACCAGTCTTCCAGTAAATCCTTACCATGACAAGGCCATAGCACACAGAGCCTGTGAGCCTTCAATTCTTTGTTTATAGTTGATGTGAACATTGCATGCTGCTGCACCCTTAGTCCCCTTTCCTTTAAAGCTATATACAGCCATCAACCTAAGCTCACAGTTTCTGAACTTGATGCAATCACATAATGAATGGGGGAAAACTTGGTGTCAAAATACCTGGATTGCCTGCATGATATCTCACCCGACACCTCAAACAACAGTCTGGGACTAAGGGTGCAGCAGCATGCCATGTTCATGTCAACTATAATCAAAGAATTTGAGGCTCACATGCTCTGTGTGCTATGACCTTGTCAGGGAAGGGATTTACTGCAAGACTGATGAAAGAGGTTGGATCTATCTCCTTTCACAGGGACAATCCACTCTTTTGGTGCTCTGTTGGGGTGGTGCGAAGGAGACACCAGATCCGATCAGCTGCAGTGTGACTGTGCCCACGCATGCAGCATCATTTCAGCCTGTAAAACAAATATTCATTTATGTACAGTGATTTTTTTTTTCCTTTTTGGAAAACATAGAAAGAAGTTATGTTTCCTTTATTATGACAGAGAGGTCTGACTGAGTTGGCACGATCGTCCGGACTGTTGGTTGAAATTCTAAGTTTACACAGTGAGACTGTTTCTTTCCGCCTGACAGCCTCTCTCACTTGGTTTGCCATGCTCACATTGGGAAAACTAAATAGCAATAAATTATAACAAACCCATCTGTCTTAGAAAACAATGCATTAGATGGGTAAATACAATATAGTTGAACAACAATTTCAGCTGGAAAACTTTTTGAATTCCACTTAGCAATTGTGTGCAGGCATTCAAAATGTGTGTGTTGGGTGGGAGGTATAATTGCTAATTGTCCATACTGGAAGAAAACATTTATACAGATCTTTCATATAATAGGAGGTGGCGGAATTGGGTATTAAATATATGTTAAGGGGGGCACGCATAATTTAATTAGATTTAGAATAAGGTGAATTGGGGTGAGAATATTTTTTATTCTTATTAAACATTCTATTCTGAGCTAATTTAGATTTTGATGCCTAATACCCAACCATTACAGGAACAGATACGATAATTCCGTGTCTGTTCTAGAGGGGGAGTTCCCTCTCAGACAGGTCTATACTCTCTCTAGGGAAGTGTTCCCCTGTCTTCCCAGACCACAGGCTTTTGTGGGTCTGGTACAAAGTGGGAAATGTTTTTTTTCCCCACATGAATGGAAGACCAAATGTATATAGTTTCCTTGGTAAGAGGACAAATGTTTTTTCAACAGTTGTTTAGATTAATGGGTTGTTTGTTTTTGTTTATGTTAAAATTGAAGAGAGACAGTGACACAATCTCAGATTTGATACTGTTGTCCTCAAAAAAGGTTGGACACGTGGTTTCTGGAAGGATACTAGATAAAGATATTTCCTTTCCCTCTGGAGATGCTGAGCTTGGCCGTTTGAGGCCACCAGAGTATGGAGGAAAGAATAATTTAAATGTAATCAAATATATACAATCTTTTCTGGAAATTGGACAATGCCTACCTTTACAATATTAACAATCACCTTAGACATTAATGACTAGCACACCAGTAAATATACTATCATTAAATGTGAATGGGTTACATTCCCCTGTTAGAAGATGTAACGTTATGCAATATCTGCACAATCAGAAAGCAGACTTAATTTTCCTACAGGAGTCCCACCTTTCCTTGTCAGAACATTCTAAGTTACATTGGGGGGGGTAGATATCAGGTGTTTGCCTCCTCTCATCCAAAAAAAACATAAGAGGGGAACGGTTATTTTGATACCGGCCTCTACCCCATTTGAGGTTCTTGACTTTTTTTCGGATCCACAGGGTAGATTTGTGATTTTATCTGGAAGAATTTACTCACAGACAGTAACTCTAGTTAACGCCTATTTACCTCCACAGACTCCACTTCCGGTTGTTCGTTCATTCCTACAAAAGGTGATGG